>OV702299.1:335055377-336305377 GCA_916181665.1 Avena sativa | reverse complement strand
GAGGGGTAGCCACTCGTCACGTTGTGGGAAGTCCTCCTGGAAGTGGGCAAGCCCAAGGCTAAGAGACGTCGCCACCCCGCGCCGGAACTCCGACCGCGTCATGAACTCGACGACTGATGACGCCTTCTCCAGATACCTCCATACTTCGACGAGGTCGCTGGGAATCACTTTCATAGGCGATATCTCCTGAAGATATGCCCGAATGCAAGCCGTGGACAACGTGGCCGAGTTGACCAAAGTGGTCACACACTGCCGCGCGTCATACGACTGCGCCTCCTCCGAGCTGTTGATAATCCGACCTGTGGACAGAGGGCGGCAGTGAGTACAACAAAGATTACATAATGCAGCTACTATAGACAGAGGCAGAAAGTTTACCAATTAAAGGACGGCAGAGGCCCGTGATGAAGCTTTGAAGCAAGGAGAAGTCGTTCTGCAGCCCAATAACGAGGGCGTCAGAGACCTTTCGCTCTTCAGCGGCAGCCGTAACAGCGGCTTTTGCTCGCCCATCCGCCGAGCTCGCCTCCGCTTTTGCTTCCTTGAGCTCGCGCTCCAGATCAGCGATCCGTTTCTCAGCCGTACTCAACGCCGACTGAGCCGCCGTTAGCTCACTCGCCGGGACAAGGCCCTGGCGGACCTCTTCTGCCTTGGCAGCGATCGCTTGGAGTCCCTTGTTCGTTTCTTGGACGGCAACAAGTTCCTTATCCGCGCGACACTTTGTAGCAAGCCGATCGGCTGACTCACGCTGCAAGCCCTGCGCACAAATCAAACAGTCAACAACAATGGAATCCTAAGTTCCCACCCGCTGAAATTCAGGGACTAGACACTCGAGGAGTGGAGATCAAAAATCCTAAGTGCCCAACCGCTGAAATTCAGCGACTAGGCACTCAGGGACTGGAGATCAAAAATCCTAAGTGCCCAACCGCTGAAATTCAGCGACTAGGCACTCGGGGACTGGAGATCAAAAAACCTAAGTGCCCAACCGCTGAAATTCAGCGACTAGGCACTCGGGGACTGGCGATCAAAAAACCTAAGTGCCCACCCGCTGAAATTCAGCGACTAGGCACTCTGGGACTGGGTGCTACAAATAAAAACAAACACTAAAAGAATCTGACCACTGAAATTTAGTGGCCCGATCCTCGGGGACTGGACATACCTGGATGGCTGCGCCCAGCATGCCGTGGAGCTGCAGCGCGTCCACAGATGCGAGAAGAGCCGGAGTGTGTCCGCGACGCTGCTCGACCTCCATTTATGCGACCCAGGCGTGCGGCTCGATGGCGTTGTACCACTCGCTGTAGCCGCTTTGGCCGTAAAGCGGGGGAAGGTCGCGGCAGATGCGCCAACACCAATAGGAGCCGGCTCGGCCATTCCAGGCGAGGAAACATCCTCCTTGGTCTTCAAGGCCACCTCCGTCGCAGTCGGAGGATCACTCGGAGTTACCATCGTGTCGTCAGAGACCATGACGACATCGTCGCCCTTGGCCTTCTTAGCACTGTCTGCAGGGGAAGCGACCTCATCAGCTTTCCTCTTCCGTGAGGGGTCCTCCTCGGTGATGACCAGCGGCACCTTGGCCACGGAAGGGTGGCCGATCTTCTTAACCCCAGTCCTGTGAAACAACGATATGAGCAAACTTGTCCGAGTACAACAGTGTAGGGGTTCGTAGCATGGAAAACAAAAATTTTCTATCGCATACAATCAAACAAGCCAAGATCTATCTACTAGATTGTAGCAACGAGTCGATGGAATAACTCACCCTCGAAGATTCCAAAGTGTTTAACGAGAGCAGATTCTCGTGGGTGATGTAGTCGTACTCTTTCCGATCTCAAGATCGCGTAGACGATCCTTCCGGCGCCGCGTTCCCGCAGCGCTCCCGCAGTCGGTCACACGTTCGGTACTCGACGAAGACCTTCCTCTCCCTTGTTCCAGCAGGCAGCGGAGGTTGTAGCACTCTCCTCGCGATTCCGGCAGCACAACGGCGTGGTACCGGAGGTAGAGGGGAAATCCCGCAGGGCTTCGCCTTAAGCCGGTGCGAGTATGGTGGAGCTTATGAGAGAGGCTATTAGTGGTCTAGTAATTAGACACACCAATTAGAGGGCTCTAAACCAATTAGAAGGCTCTAAACCGAATAGCTCTAAACCGGGGTCTAGATCTAGGGTTTAGTTTAGAGGATAGGAAACTTGTGTGTCTAGGAGGGGAGCCCTGCCCCTCCTTATATAGGTGGGAGGGTGTGGGCGCGCCAGGGGAGGGAGGGAGTCCCTCCCCAACTCGGCCTAGGGCTGGGCGCCGGCCTGGAGGAGTCCAACTCCTCCTCCAGGTTGGTTCCAACTCCTCTTGCTTGTTTCCCACAGTTTCTTGTTTTGGCAGTTTGACTTTCAAACTGGACATTTGACTTTTCTGTTTTAGGATTCAATTTAATCCTATATTTGGGACAGCAAGAACACTTAGTACATGATGCAATCATTCCAATATGTAATGACACATTCATGTACCCCTTCCCCCCCGGAGTGCCGGACAATCCGGAACCTTCTAGAATATCCCCGATGAAAACACCGGAATCATTCCCGAACTCCGAAACGGGTCTTTCCTTATATGAATCTTATTCTCCGGACCATTCCGGATCACCTCGTGATATCCCGGATCCCATCCGAGACTCCGAACAACATTCGGTCTCTTTCTCATAATACCATAACTACTCAAACAACGTCGAATCCTTAAGTGTGTCTCCCTACGGTTCGTGAATTATGCAGACATGATCGAGACACTTCTCCGAACAATAACCAATAGAGGAATCTGGAAATTCATATGGCTCCCACATATTTCTACGATTACTTTGCGATCAAATGAACCACTTACATACGATACCAATTTCCCTTTGTCTCACGATATGTTACTTATCCGAGGTTATGATCGTCGGTATCTCTGCATACCTAGTTCATCCTCGTTACCGATAAGTACTCTTTTCTCGTTCCCGTGATATGTGATCCCTTGTGACCATGTCACATGCTTGCAAGCTAATTGGATGACATTCCACCGAGAGGGCCCAGAGAATATCTATCCGTCATGTGGATGGACAAATCCCACTCTTGATCCATGTGTTTCAACCAATACTTTCCGAACACTCAATGCCACCTTTATAGCCACCCTGTTACGGTGTGGTGTTTGATGACATCAAAGCATCCATCCAGTAAAGGTGATATGCATGATCTCATGGTCGAAGGAATTAGGTTACTATGTATCAGAAAGCATATAGCAATTGAACTATTGAAATGACTTGATCTTTATGCTACGCTTGTCTATAGGAGTATGTCCACCATATCATTCTCCTAACGATATGATCTTGTTGTTGATAACATCTCAATGTTCATGACAAAGAAACCACATCATCAATCAACCAACAAGCTAGTGAAGTATAGAGGCTATACTAGGGACTTCAAATTAAGTTTACAATTCACACAAGTATTAATGGTTTCCTTGTTAATACTATTATAGCATGAATGCAAACATTTATCATAAACACAAAGATATATAATAATAACTATATTTATTATTGCCTCTAGGGCATATCTCCAACAGTCTCCCACTTGCACTAGAGTCATCTAATCTAGATTACATGGTAATATACCGAACACCCATGGCAGTTTGGTGTTGGTCATGTTTTGCCCTCGGGAGAGGTTTAGTCAACGGATCCGCCACATTCAGATCTGTGTGTACTTTGCAAATCTTTATATCCCTGGATATGTTCTCGAATAGCGTGAAAACGTAGCTTGATATGCTTCAGCTTCTTGTGTGACCTTGGTTCTTGCGCATTGGCTATGGCGCCCATGTTATCACAGTAGATAGACATTGGGTCCAGCGCACTAGGAACCACACCCAGCTCTGTAATGAACTCTTTCATCCATATCGCTTCTTGTGAAGCCTCCGAAGCAGCCATGTATTCCGATTCAGTTGAAGATCTCGCCACAACGCTTTGCTTTGCACTCCTCCAGCTAACTGCTGCACCATTCAAAATAAATACGTATCCAGATTGTGATTTAGAATCATCTGGATCGGTGTTCCAACTAGCATCGGTGTAACCATTAACAACGAGCTGTTCATCACCTCCATAAGAAAGAACCATATCCTTAGTTCTTCTCAAGTACTTAAGGATGTTTTTGACCGCTGTCCAATGATCCACTCCTGGATCACTTTGATATCTGCTAGTTAGACTAACAGCATATGCAATGTCGGGTCTAGTACATAGCATGGCATACATTAGAGATCCTATGGCTGAGGCATATGGAGTCTTACTCATCCTTTCTCTATCTTCTGCCGATGTCGGACTTTGAGTTTTACTCAAGGTCGTATTGGGCAACATGGGCAAGAACCCTTTCTTGCTATCTTCCATTCCAAACCTCTTTAGAACTTTGTCCAAATATGTACTTTGTGACAATGATATTTGGCGTTTCGATCTATCTCTATAAATCTTTATGCCTAATATGTAAGCTGCTTCGCCAAGATCCTTCATTGAAAAACTATTATTCAAATATTCCTTGACACTATTAAGAAGGTCTACATCATTCCCAATCAACAATATGTCATCCACATACAGTATTAAGAATGCTACAGAGCTCCCACTCACTTTCTTGTAAATACAAGCTTCTCCATAAGTTTGTATAAAACCAAAACTTTTGATTACCTTATCAAAACGTTGATTCCAACTTCGGGATGCTTGCTTCAATCCATAGATGGACCGTTGAAGCTTGCATACCTTGTTAGCATCTTTAGGATCGACAAAACCTTTGGGTTGTATCATATACAACTCTTCATCAATGTCTCCATTGAGGAATGCTGTTTTGACATCCATCTGCCATATCTCATAATCATAATATGCAGCGATTGCTAACATAATCCTCACAGACTTTAGCTTCGCTACCGGTGAGAAAGTCTCATCGTAGTCAACTCCTTGAATTTGTCGAAACCCTTTTGCGACAAGTCGAGCTTTATAGACAGTAACATTACCATCAGCATCTGTTTTCTTCTTGAAAATCCATTTGTTCTCGACAGCCTTCCGGCCATCCGGTAAGTCCACCAAAGTCCATACTTGGTTTTCGTACATGGATCCAATCTCGGATTTCATGGCTTCTTGCCATTTATTGGAATCTGGGCTCATCATCGCTTCCTCATATGTCTCGGGGTCATCGGTGTTGTCCACCAACATGACATTCATAACGGAATCATACCAATCTGGAGTGGTACGAGTTCTCGTTGACCTCCGAGGCTCTGTAGCAACTTCAACCGAAGTTTCATGATCACTATCATTAGCTTCCTCTCTTATTGGTGCAGGCACCACAGGAACTTCTTCCGGTGCTGCGCTACTCGCAATTTCGAGAGAAGGTTCGACAACCTCGTCGAGTTCTACTTTCCTTCCAGTCACTTCTTTCGAGAGAAATTCCTTCTCTAGAAAGGATCCATTCTTGGCAACAAAGATTTTGCCTTCGGATCTATGATAGAAGGTATACCCAATAGTTTCCTTCGGGTATCCTATGAAGACGCATTTTTCCGCTTTGGGTTCAAGCTTGTCCGGCTGTAACTTCTTTACATAGGCTTCGCATCCCCAAACTTTAAGGAACGACAATTTAGGTTTCTTCCCAAACCATAATTCATACGGTGTCGTTTCAACGGATTTAGATGGTGCCCTATTTAAAGTGAATGCGGCTGTTTCTAATGCATAACCCCAAAATGATAGCGGTAAATCTGTAAGTGACATCATAGAACGAACCATATCTAAGAGAGTTCGATTACGACGTTCAGACACACCATTACGCTGTGGTGTTCCCGGCGGTGTCAATTGTGAAAGTATTCCGCACTTCTTTAAATGCTCGCCAAACTCGTAACTTAGATATTCACCTCCACGATCAGAACGTAGAAATTTAATCTTCTTGTTACGTTGATTCTCTACCTCACTTTGAAACTCCTTAAACTTCTCGAAAGTTTCGGACTTATGTTTCATGAAATAGATATACCCATATCTACTCAAGTCATCCGTGAAGGTAAGAACATAACGATAACCACTGCGCGATGCTACACTCATTGGACCACACACATCGGTATGTATGATTTCCAGTAAGTCCGTAGCTCGCTCCATTATACCAGAAAATGGAGTCTTAGTCATTTTACCCATCAGACATGCTTCGCATCTTTCAAGTGATTCAAAATCAAGTGATTCAAGAAGTCCATCGGAATGGAGTTTCTTCATACGCTTCACTCCAATGTGACCAAGACGACAGTGCCACATATAGGTCAAATTATCGCTTGATTTCAAACGTTTAGCCTCAATGTTATTAATATGTGTATTTCTACTATCGAGATTCAATATGAATAGACCATCTATCAAAGGTGCATGTGCATAAAACACATTACTCATATAAATCGAACAACCATTATTCTCGGATTTAAACAAGTAACTGTCTCGCAATAAACAAGATCCTGATATAATGTTCATGCTTAATGCAGGCACCAAATAACAATTATTTAAGTATAAAACTAATCCCGATGGTAGATGAAGAGGTAGCGTGCCGACCGCGATCACATCAACCTTTGATCCGTTTCCTACGCGCATCGTCACCTCGTTCTTCACTAGCTTCCGTTTATTCTGCAGCTCCTGTTTCGAGTTACAAATATGAGCAACCGAACCAGTATCAAATACCCAGGCACTACTACGAGTACTAGTGAGATACACATCAATAACATGTATATCAGATATACCTTTCTTCTTGATGTTGCCGTTCTTCAAATCCGCCAAGTACCTTGGGCAATTCCGCTTCCAGTGACCTTCTCCCTTGCAGTAAAAACACTCAGTTTCAGGCTTAGGTCCAGCCTTGGTCTTCTTCGTCGGCGTGGTAACTTTCTTACCACCCTTCTTGAAGTGTCCCTTTTGCTTAGACTTGCCTTTCTTGAATTTGGTGGTCTTATTGACCATCAACACTTGGTGCTCTTTCTTGATCTCCACTTCTGCAGATTTTAACATAGCAAATAGTTCTGGCAACTCTTTGTTCATGTTCTGCATGTTGTAGTTCATCACAAAGTTCTTGTAACTTGGTGGTAGTGATTGGAGGATGCGGTAAACTCCCAAAGTATTAGGAATCACTATACCCAAACTTTGAAGTTTATTTGCGTGCCCAGACATCTTAAGCACATGCTCACTGACGGAGCTACCCTCTTCCATCTTGCAGTTAAAGAACTTTTCAGAAGCTTCATAACTTTCAATTGCCGCATGAGTCTCAAAGATTAATTTGAGATCCTCGACAATATCATATGGATCTGACTCTTCAAACCTTTTCTGAAGCTCCGATTCTAAACCATACAAGATAGCACACTGAACTATGGAGTACTGATTCTTCCGAGCAAGGTAAACATTCTTTACTTCATCGGTAGCATCAGCTGCAGGTGGGTCACCTAGCGGTGCATCCAGCACATAGGTCAAATTACCAGCTGTGAGGACAATCCTCAAATTGCGGAACCAATCCGCGAAGTTGCTTCCATTGTTTTTCAACTTTTCTTTCTCTAGGAACGCATTAAAATTGATGGTAGGGGCTGCCATTGATCTACAACATATTTGCAATAGTTTAGACTAAGTTTATGACAAATTGAGTTCAAATTAATTAATGAAATTAAACTAGGTGAACTCCCACTCAAAACAACATCCCTCACATTGTTTTAGTGATCACATGAACCAAATCCACTACATCAACACCGATCATCACGAGAGCTGATATAGTTTTAATGGCGAACAATCATCATGTTCATCATATCTACTATATGATTCATGCTTTGCCTTTCGGCGATCCGTGTTCCTGAGGCCATGTCTGTACATGCTAGGCTCGTCAAGATCAAACCTTAGCTTCCGCATAAGCAAATCTGGCTTGCTTACGTTGTATTCACCCGCGGAATCAAAGACACCCGATCATCACGTGGTGCTTCGAAGCAGCAAGCTTTGGCAACGGTGCATACTAAGGGTGAACACTTTAGAACTTGAAATTTATGTGCATGAGGGATCATCTTATAATGCTACCGTCGTCTACTAAGCAATACAAGATGCATAAAGGATTAACATCACATGCAATTCATAATATGTGATATGATATGGCCTTTCTTCTTTGTGCTTCCGATCTCCATCTTCAAGCACGAATATGATCTCCATCATCACCGGCATAGCATCAAGGTCAATGACGCTTCTCCATGGTTGTCGTCCACCAGCTTCAACTATTACAACTATTTTGAATAGACACGCAGGTCTTAACAGAAATTAAAGACAACCATATGGCTCCTGCCGGTTGCCAACTTACAATAAGGAACATTGCATACATCAAATATAATCACAATCATGGCCATATCACATCACTGCACACCCCTGCAAAACAAAATTAGACGCTTCTACTTTCTTTGCATATTTTACGTGGTTTGGGGCTTTCCATAAGTGTCGTTCTAACTTACGAACAAGAACCACAACATTGATACTAGCATTGTTGATCACCCGTTGTAAATTGGATCTTTACTATGCTAGGAGAAACAGGCACCCGCAAAGCCACTTATGCAAAACGAGTTGCATGTCAAGCGTGGAGCAAGTCTCATGAACGATGTCATGTAAGGTTAGCCCGGGCCGCTTCATCCCAACATACCGCAAGATGCAAAGTACACAAAAAGCAATCTACAATAAAAGCATCAACGCCCACAATGACCATTGTGTTCTACTCGTGCAACAGATCTACATATAGACACGGCTCTGATACCACTGTAGGGGTTCGTAGCATGGAAAACAAAAATTTTCTATCGCATACAATCAAACAAGCCAAGATCTATCTACTAGATTGTAGCAACGAGTCGATGGAATAACTCACCCTCGAAGATTCCAAAGTGTTTAACGAGAGCAGATTCTCGTGGGTGATGTAGTCGTACTCTTTCCGATCTCAAGATCGCGTAGACGATCCTTCCGGCGCCGCGTTCCCGCAGCGCTCCCGCAGTCGGTCACACGTTCGGTACTCGACGAAGACCTTCCTCTCCCTTGTTCCAGCAGGCAGCGGAGGTTGTAGCACTCTCCTCGCGATTCCGGCAGCACAACGGCGTGGTACCGGAGGTAGAGGGGAAATCCCGCAGGGCTTCGCCTTAAGCCGGTGCGAGTATGGTGGAGCTTATGAGAGAGGCTATTAGTGGTCTAGTAATTAGACACACCAATTAGAGGGCTCTAAACCAATTAGAAGGCTCTAAACCGAATAGCTCTAAACCGGGGTCTAGATCTAGGGTTTAGTTTAGAGGATAGGAAACTTGTGTGTCTAGGAGGGGAGCCCTGCCCCTCCTTATATAGGTGGGAGGGTGTGGGCGCGCCAGGGGAGGGAGGGAGTCCCTCCCCAACTCGGCCTAGGGCTGGGCGCCGGCCTGGAGGAGTCCAACTCCTCCTCCAGGTTGGTTCCAACTCCTCTTGCTTGTTTCCCACAGTTTCTTGTTTTGGCAGTTTGACTTTCAAACTGGACATTTGACTTTTCTGTTTTAGGATTCAATTTAATCCTATATTTGGGACAGCAAGAACACTTAGTACATGATGCAATCATTCCAATATGTAATGACACATTCATGTACCCCTTCCCCCCCGGAGTGCCGGACAATCCGGAACCTTCTAGAATATCCCCGATGAAAACACCGGAATCATTCCCGAACTCTGAAACGGGTCTTTCCTTATATGAATCTTATTCTCCGGACCATTCCGGATCACCTCGTGATATCCCGGATCCCATCCGAGACTCCGAACAACATTCGGTCTCTTTCTCATAATACCATAACTACTCAAACAACGTCGAATCCTTAAGTGTGTCTCCCTACGGTTCGTGAATTATGCAGACATGATCGAGACACTTCTCCGAACAATAACCAATAGAGGAATCTGGAAATTCATATGGCTCCCACATATTTCTACGATTACTTTGCGATCGAATGAACCACTTACATACGATACCAATTTCCCTTTGTCTCACGATATGTTACTTATCCGAGGTTATGATCGTCGGTATCTCTGCATACCTAGTTCATCCTCGTTACCGATAAGTACTCTTTTCTCGTTCCCGTGATATGTGATCCCTTGTGACCATGTCACATGCTTGCAAGCTAATTGGATGACATTCCACCGAGAGGGCCCAGAGAATATCTATCCGTCATGTGGATGGACAAATCCCACTCTTGATCCATGTGTTTCAACCAATACTTTCCGAACACTCAATGCCACCTTTATAGCCACCCTGTTACGGTGTGGTGTTTGATGACATCAAAGCATCCATCCAGTAAAGGTGATATGCATGATCTCATGGTCGAAGGAATTAGGTTACTATGTATCAGAAAGCATATAGCAATTGAACTATTGAAATGACTTGATCTTTATGCTACGCTTGTCTATAGGAGTATGTCCACCATATCATTCTCCTAACGATATGATCTTGTTGTTGATAACATCTCAATGTTCATGACAAAGAAACCACATCATCAATCAACCAACAAGCTAGTGAAGTATAGAGGCTATACTAGGGACTTCAAATTAAGTTTACAATTCACACAAGTATTAATGGTTTCCTTGTTAATACTATTATAGCATGAATGCAAACATTTATCATAAACACAAAGATATATAATAATAACTATATTTATTATTGCCTCTAGGGCATATCTCCAACAAACAGAAGGCAAGCAGATGAACGAAACTTACTTGGCGACTGGTATGAACCACAATCCCGTGCGGATACTGGCCGGCTTCTCCATCTCGGGACCCAGCTTCCGACTGAGGCCCATCTCGAGCACGTCGTGTGCCCAAGACACGGAGGGCCTCTTCGAAGACGAGGCCGCGACAGGAGCCTCCGTGACGACGTCTGCGAGAACTCTCCTGGGAGGCGAAGCCGCTACGGCTGGAATAGCCCCCAACCCAGAGACCGGGGCGAACGGGGGTGGAAGCGAGGCCAGAGGTACCTCATCATGGAGGGCAGTGGCTTCCGGTGTTGCCGGCGGGTGCGCCGCTTCACCCTTAATAGAGCTGCTGGCGTCAGAACTAGTCGCAGAGCGAGGCGGAGAAGCCTGCTTCGCCAGCTTCGTCTTCCTCCTTGGCGGAGCCTTCACTTCTTTCTTCTTCTTCTTCGACGGCGTAGCTTCATGACGCGAGGTGTGCTCGGGGAGCTCATCGTCATCGTCGTCCTGATGTTCGAGGCTCTTACTCGCCTCGATCTCGCGCTGATGCTGTCCGCGAGTTTTGCGAACCATCGGAGCGGCGTCCTCCACGGGCTCGTCTTCGTCATCATCGTCGTCATCACCCGTGTCGCTCCCGGCGTCGCCTCTGGCGGGTGGCGACTCGCTCCCGTCCCAAACGGACGAGCTCGAGTTTTCGTCATCTGCGGGTGGGAGCCATCCTTCCACCACTTGGAACAACTACAATAAAGATGAAACAACGTCAACATAACCGCGACTGCATCATCTGCGACTGCGAATGATGACAAAAATAGCGACTTACCGTTGGAGCTGGGAGCCTTGCGGTATAGTGGGCGACCCCGGCCTTCGCGTCCAGGTACGCCGCCTGGGTGATCTTCTTCAGAACCAGGATATAGTCCTCGATCTTCCACTCGACGAGGCAGGATTTTGTCGGGTCGTCCCTACCCGTGTACTCGTACATATAATGGTCGCAGCGGGCCAAAGGCACGAGCCGCCGCCCGAGCCAGCAGTTGTAAAGATTGATGGTCTGGAGGCCCTTCTTCTTCAGGCCGCGGATGGTTTGCAACATTTCGTCGACAACCATCCGCTGGTTCAGCGGGAGCTTGCCGGCTTGGAGACGACGCGGTTCAGGCCGGTTGGCGGAGTACCTTGGAAGCGCCACCTCGCCATCAGGAGTCGCCTCGGTGACGTAGAACCAGGATTTCTTCCACTCGCTTGCCCCCTTGGCCGACAGCATCAGGTCGAAGAAGGACGCCTTCGAATTCAGTTGAAACGTCAGGCCACCCGCTGCCAGCATTGGGCCGCCTGATTCTTCGCGGCTAATCCTCCCATGGAATAGATCTTGCCACAGGGGGAAGTAGGGCCTGCAGCCCAGATAGCACTCGCAGAACGCCACAAAAATGGCGAGCTGCTCGATGCTATGCGGGCCTAGGTCCGACTCGCACCACCCGCCAGCGTCTTCCTCGACACCATCACCAAGCCTTCCGTCTCCCCCCCAAGGGAGATCGACATCGGAGTCCCGCTGCAACCAGAGGCAGCCCTGGCCGCACTCATCGCCGAGCCAGCGGACTGTACTACGCCGTACATCGCCTACCTGGAGGGAGGCACCTTGCCAGCAGACGAAATAGATGCCCCGATGATAGCACGGCGCTGCAAATCCTTTGTCATCATCGACGGTGAGCTCCACAAGCGCAGCGTGACCGGCGTGTTCCAACGTTGCGTCCAACCCGCTGAAGGACGCAGAATCCTCCACGACATCCAGTCCGGCGACTGCGGCCACCACGCCGGCGCCCGCTCTCTTGTCGCAAAGGCCATGCGACACGGTTTCTACTGGTCAACCGCACACGCAAACGCTGTCGACATTTTCCAACGGTGCGCCGGGTGCCAGAAGTATGCCAACCAGACCCACGTACCGAGCTCGGCGCTCAAGATAATCCCCATCACCTGGCCATTCGCCGTGTGGGGTATGGACATGGTAGGCCCTTTCAAAAAGGCCCCCTCCGGCTTCACCCACCTCCTGGTCGTAGTCGACAAATTCACAAAATGGGTGGCGGCCAAGCCAGTCCGGAAATGCGACCGGTAGACAACCACCAAGTTCCTACGGGAGCTCATCTATGGCTATGGGTTCCCAAACAGCATCATCACGGACAACGGCACCAACTTCGCCAAAGGAGCCATGGCCGAGTTCTGCGAGGAACATCACATCCGACTCGACCTCGCCTCAGTCGCTCACCCGGAGTCCAACGGCCAGGCGGTGCGAGCCAACCAGAGCATCCTCCACGGCCTGAAGCCACGGCTCCAAGTACCACTTGAGCGCACCGCCGGGTGCTGGGTCGAGGAGCTACCCTCCGTCATCTGGGGCATCCGCACCTCCGTCAACAGGTCGACAGGCTTCACCCCCTTCTTCATGGTGTATGGGGCCGAGGCAGTCATGCCCACCGACCTAGAACACGACTCGCCCAGGGTTGTCCACTACACGGAGGCCGCAAACGAACTCGCACGCCAGGATGGAGTCGACCAACTCGACGAGGCACGCAACCTCGCCCGCTCCCACACCGCCATCTATCAACAAGGGCTCCGCCTCTACCATAGCCGGCGAGTAAGGACTCGCACGTTCCAGGAAGGCGATCTGGTGCTACGCCTCATCCAGGACAAGGGCATGCACAAGCTATCCCCCCGTGGGACGGACCATTCGCCATCGAGCGAGTCCTCGGCAACGATGCCTACTACCTCATTGACGTCCGAGGAGACGGGAAACTCGACGTCAAGCTACCGTTGAATGTAAACCTACTACGGAAATTCTACTCCTAGAATTCCATACATGTACTCCCCACTTACTATGAAATAAAATAAATCGGTTACCGCAAATTGCGTCTACTCTCCGTGCCTTGTGCCACTCGCACTCGTAATAACAGCGTCAAGCTAACCGCAGAAGTCAACCTCTGGTACAGCGACCAGCACGGCCAAGTAGTGCGTTCCGAGTGCACTGGGTTACCCCAGGACTCGTAACGTCCATGAAAAACGCCAACCCGGAGCCCCATTGGAGTCGCCTAGCCCGACTGGCTCAACGTGCCAAGACAACTGCCCTCGTTCCTCACAATGACCAAGGTCCTCCGCATCCTCGGCACCGCGACTCGAACGGCCAAGTACCACACTTGGGGATTGACGACCAGTCGAGTACGAGCGACTAGGAAAAAACGCTAAGTATGAGAGCGCGCCCAGGACTCGCCATGCGACTGACCCTACGGGTCAGGCAGGAGTGACGCACCTCCTCTAACGCGCTTAGTCCTCACCCACCCTGGAGCTGCGACTAGAACCACCAAGTACCACGCTCGGGGACTCGGCCACCCGACCTCGTTCGCGCAAGGGAAAACGGTCAAGTAAAGAGCACTCACGGGAGTCGCCCTGCGACTGGCTCTCTAAGCTCGGGCGAGTCGACCTCAATAACAAAACAACTGACAAAACAGTCAAAACCACAAACACATAACAAACGAGGTAAACCTCATAAAAAGGGCGGACGCGCTCGGGGACTCGTCTAATAAGCAATCAGAGTTACGAAACAATTCACAAAACAATACGAAGTTTCATTACAGCTGAACAACGTCGTTCCAAAATACAAGTTGAGTCCAATGGACAATCACTACTAACGCCCCAGGGCACAGTGTTTCTACTCCGCAGGTTTCGACGGCGACTCGCTGCCACCCCTGCGGTTGCGAATAAAGGGCGTGTACGGGTTCGACGGATACGTCGTCAACTCACCCGCCATCGCTGCACGGAAGGGCTGCTCAACCCTAAAGTCCCGATGCGGCGGCTCAGGATCGTTGGGGGCGACATTCGTCTCCTGATAGGGGAGGAGGTCGCCCATCGCCCAGACGCGATCGGAGTACACTACGGCCTGGTCCGTCAGCTTCAGCACCTCGGCAATCTCCACCGAGCCCGTCGACAAGGGGTAGCCACTCGTCATGTCGTCAAGATCGAAGTCCTCCAGGAAGTGGGCAAGCCCAAGGCTGAGAGTCGTCGCTGCCCCGCGCCGGAACGCCGACCGCGTCATGAACTCGACGACTGACGGCGCCTTCTCCAGATACCTCCATACTTCGACGAGGTCGCTGAGAATCACTTCCGTAGGCGATATCAAGATATGCCCAAATGCAAGCCGCGGACAACGTGGCCGAGTTGACCAAAGTGGTCACACACTGCCGCGCGTCATACGACTGCGCCTCCTCCGAGCTGTTGATAATCCGACCTGTGGACAGAGGGCGGCAGTGAGTACAACAAAGATTACATAATGCAGCTACTATAGACAGAGGCAGAAAGTTTACCAATTAAAGGACGGCAGAGGCCCGTGATGAAGCTTTGAAGCGAGGAGAAGTCGTTCTGCAGCCCAATAACGAGGGCGTCAGAGACCTTTCGCTCTTCAGCGGCAGCCGTAACAGCGGCTTTTGCTCGCCCATCCGCCGAGCTCGCCTCTGCTTTTGCTTCCTTGAGCTCGCGCTCCAGATCAGCGATCCGTTTCTCAGCCGTACTCAACGCCGACTGAGCCGCTGTTAGCTCACTCGCCGGGACAAGGCCCTGGCGGACCTCTTCTGCCTTGGCAGCGATCGCTTGGAGTCCCTTGTTCGTTTCTTGGACGGCAACAAGTTCCTTCTCCGCGCGACACTTCGCAGCAAGCCGATCGGCTGACTCACGCTGCAAGCCCTGCGCACAAATCAAACAGTCAACAACAATGGAATCCTAAGTGCCCACCCGCTGAAATTCAGCGACTAGACACTCGGGGACTGGAGATCAAAAATCCTAAGTGCCCAACCGCTGAAATTCAGCGACTAGGCACTCGGGGACTGGAGATCAAAAAAGCCCAACCACTGAAATTCAGCGACTAGGCACTCGCGGAGTGGAGATCAAAATACCTAAGTGCCCAACCGCTGAAATTCAGCGACTAGGCACTCGGGGACTGGCGATCAAAAAACCTAAGTACCCACCCGCTAAAATTCAGCGACTAGGCACTCGTGGAATGGGTGCTACAAATAAAAACAAAAACTAAAAGAATCTGACCACTGAAATTCAGTGGCCCGATCCTCGGGGACTGGAAATACCTGGATGGCTGCGCCCAGCATGTCGTGGAGCTGCAGCGCGTCCACAGATGTGAGAAGAGCTGGAGTGTGTCCGCAACGCTGATCGATCTCTGTTTCGGCGACCCCAGGCGTGCGGCTCGATGGCGCTGTACCACTCGCTGTAGCCGCTTTGGCCATAAAGCGGGGGAAGGTCGCGGCAGATGCTCCAGCATCAATAGGAGCCGGCTCGGCCATTCCACGCGAGGAAACATCCTCCTTGGTCTTCAAGGACACCTCCGTCACAGTCGGAGGATCACTCGGAGCAACCGTCGTGTCGTCAGAGACCGTGATGACATCGTCGCCCTTGGCCTTCTTAGCACTGTCTGTGGGGGCAGCGACCTCATCAGCTTTCCTCTTCCGTGAGCGGTCCTCCTCGGCGACGACCGACGGCACCTTGGCCATGGAATGGTGTCCGATCTTCTTAACCCCAGTCCTGTGAAACAACGATATGAGCAAACTTGTCCGAGTACAATGGAAGGCAAGCAGATGAACGAAACTTACATGGCGACTGGTATGAACCGTAGTCCCGTGCGGATACTGGCCGGCTTCTCCAGCTCGGGACCCAACTTCCGACTGAGGCCCATCTCGAGCACGTCGTGTGCCCAAGACACGGAGGGCCTCTTCGAAGACGAGGCCGCGGCAGGAGCCTCCGTGACGACGTCTGCGAGAACTCTCCTAGGAGGCGAAGCCGCTGCGGCTGGAATATCCCCCAACCGAGAGACCGGGGCGAACGGGGGTGGAAGCGAGGCCAGAGGTACCTCATCAAGTAGGGCAGCGGCTTCCGGTGTTGCCGGTGGGTGCGCCGCTTCGCCCTTAGCCGAGCTTCTGGCGTCAGAACTAGTCACAGAGCAAGGCGGAGACGCCTGCTTCCCCGGCTTCGTCTTCCTCCTTGGCGGAGCCTCACTTCTTTCTTCTTCTTCTTCTTCGACGGCATAGCTTCACGAAGCGAGGTGTGCTCGGGGAGCTCATCGTCATCGTCGTCGTGATGTTCGAGGCTCTTACTCGCCTCGATCTCGCGTTGATGCTGTCCGCGAGTTTTGCGAACCATCGGAGCGGCGTCCTCCACGGGCTCGTCTTCGCCATCATCGTTGTCATCACACGCGTCGCTCCCGGCGTCGCCAATGGCGGGTGGCGACTCGCTCCCGTCCCGAATGGACGAGCTCGAGTTTTCGTCATCTGCGGGTGGGAGCCATCCTTCCACCACTTGGAACAGCTAAAGATGAAACAACATCAGCATAACCACGACTGCGAATGACGACAAAAATAGCGACTTACCGTTGGAGCTGGGCGCCTTACGGTATAGGGGGCGACCCCGGCCTTCTCATCCAGGTACGCCGCCTGGGTGATCTTCTTCAGAGCCAGGATATAGTCCTCGAGCTTCCACTCGTTGAGGCAGGATTTTTTCGGGTTGTCCCTACCCGCGTACTCGTACATATAATGGTCGCGGCGGGCCAAAGGCACGAGCCGCCGCCCGAGCCAGCAGTTGTAAAGATTGATGGTCTAGAGGCTCTTCTTCTTCAGGCTGCAGATGGTTTGCAACATTTCACCGACAACCATCCGCTGGTTCAGCGGGAGCTTGCCGGCTTGGAGCCGACGCAGTTCAGGCTGGTTGGCGGAGTACCTTGGAAGCACCACCTCGCCATCTGGAGTCGCCTCGGTGACGTAGAACCAGGATTTCTTCCACTCGCTTGCCGCCTTGGCCGGCAGCATCAGGTCGAAGAAGGACGCCTTTGACTTCAGTTGAAACGTCAGGCCACCCGCTGCCATCATTGGACCGCCTGATTCTTCGCGGCTGATCCTCCCATGGAATAGATCTTGCCACAGGGGGAAGTAGGGCCTGCAGCCCAGATAGCACTCGTAGAACGCCACGAAAATGGCGAGCTGCTCGATGCTATGCGGGCCCAGGTCCGACGGTTGGATCCCGTAGAAGGCACAGAACCGCCGGAAGAATAGAGAAGTGGGAAACCCCGGCCCCCGCTCCAGGTGCCTGGGGAAGCAGACGAATTCTCCCTCGCGCGGATCCGGAGTCACCTCTCCGGCCGCGGGGATGCGCCACCTGCCGGCGCGCAGGATCCCGGCCTCTTCGATAGACGCCAATAGCGCCCTGGTGCACTTGGATCGGCCCCATGGTTCGGTGGAGGGGGCCATTGGTTGGAAGATTTTCGGAGGTCGGGGCTCTCTGGATCGGTTGGATCGCGATGCGGAGCGGAAACGGAGATGGGCGAGGTCGGAGGAAAGATGAAGGAATGTTTCCCCGCTAGCCCGTCATTCCCCTTATATAGCGGTTGTTACCCGCCAATTTCGGGAGCCGTTACTCCACGGTGATTATGCCAAAAGTTACCGTTGGATTACCCCAACGGCTAGTTTTGACCCCACTTGACGGTCCAACTTTGTCCACTCGACTCGTTGCTCTGCGTGACTTGCTAATTCGCCGAACCGATCGCTACAACAGTGATTGAGTATTCGCCGACCCGTTCGCCGAGCTGCGACTAAATCAGTCGCCATTAGTGCGACTAGAATAACTGCTTTCTCCTTTATTCAGGAGTCCGCCGCCGATTTGACTAGGCGCCCGCATTGGAGCCATATACACCGACTACCAGCAACCACCTGCGACCAATCAACAACGGCCTCGGGGACTACTGATGGGGATATGCCTACCGGGGTATACCCAGCAGGACGATTCCGACTGGCCCAGGCACCTGTGAGTGGGCCTGCAGTAACGGCGACTGGATCACGACCTGGCGTGGGATCAAGCGACTGGAAGCTGAAGGCCCAGAAGCGTAGATAGGCCCAGTCGGATTAGGTTAAACGATTGCTGAAACCTTAACTGATTCAGTTGAGATCTGTAAACCCTAAGGGGTGTGAGTCTGTATAAACCTCCCTAAAGGGCGAGTAGAGGACACGTTCCATCATCCACCCAAGCGACTTGCCACCTAGCCGTCGAGCTCGCCCCATTGTACTTCCACCATAATACAATCTAGCAGGAGTAGGTATTTACCCTCCGGGGGGCCGAACCTGGGTAAATCCTTGTGTCTCCGCCCTCATCTCGCACCGCAGATGGCTGGCCGCCCTTTCCCCAAGTTCTACTACTCGCTGCCGATTGCAGCATCTGCCGTGGTCATTCCCACGACACTTTTAGTTTCCAACAGGTGTCCCATACAGGGTTTATCTCAGAACTCCCTGCATCATCTCTTCTTCTCGCTCTGCTGCCATATTGATGTTGCCACTCCATATGATACGCCGATTGTACTGAAAAAATCCCATTTTTGGTACCATGCCATGCAACAGAATCCCCAACCTCCCATGGTGGTAGGGGTATAGCCTGGATTCGTCTCACATCGATTGGATAGAAATTATCCTCCAGAAGATGAACATCCCATGTGTCTGTCATTGGGTTAATTAGCTCTTGTACCTTCCCAATCATGATCCCACCCTGTCTTGTGGACACCTTCTTATCTGGGCTGTTTGGTATCCATGGATCATGCCAGACATTAATTTCTGAACCATTTCCCACAGGCAAAATATAGACTCTTTTGAATGTTCCCATTCCCGCCATTAGGCTTTGCCAAGTGAAAGAGGCCCCCTTCTTTAATTCTGCCTTCAACAGATCCCCAGATGGGTAATATTTTGCTCTAAGAATTTGAGCACATAACGATTCAGGTGTTTCTACTAACCTCCATATCTTCTTTGCAAGCATAGCCAAATTAAAACAGTGTAGATCTCTGAACCTCATGCCACCTTGCTTTTTTGGAGTACACATTTTCTACCAAGAATACCAATACATGGCCTTTTTGCCATCTTTCTCGCCCCACCAAAACCTTTCTATTGCCGCCGCTATTGCTTTGCAAATTCCTTTTGGCAGTTTAAACATAGACATAGCATATGATGGAACAGCTTGAGCTGCCGCTTTCAACAAAATCTCTTTCCCTCCCATGGACAGGTTCTTCAGATTCCATCCAGTAATGATTTGGCACACACGATCCACTAAGTGTTGGAAACAATCAGATCGATCTACCCCCACATGTGAAGGAAGACCCAAGTACCTCTCAGTTAAAGCTTCCGAGTCAATATGGAGCGCTGAGCATACAGCCTCCCTATCCTCCACACTTGTGTTAGGGCTAAAGAATATACTCGACTTTGGGTCACTCACCAGATGTCCCGAACTAGCACAGTACAAGTCCAACACCTTCCGAATAGTAGCAGCATTAGGCGCATCCGCCTTCATTAGAATCAGAGAATCATCGGCAAATAAAAGGTGAGATACCGATGGTGCCCCGCGACACACCCTGACCCCTTGAATACCACCACAAGCTTCTTCATGTGTCAACAAACTTGAGAGTCCCTCAGCACAGAGCAGAAAAAGGTACGGAGAGAGTGGGTCCCCTTGCTGCAGCCCCCCAGTAGGAACAAAAGTATCCGTCTCCTCATCATTAAACCAAACTCTATACTGAACTGAAGAAACACAAGACATGATCATGTTAATCCATTGTTCCGCAAAACTCTATACTGAATCTTGTCATCATATCCTTCAGGAAACTCCACTCAACACGGTCATATGCTTTGTGCATGTCAAGTTTTACAGCACAATAACCATTTTTACCTTGTCTCCTTCCTTTGAGTGTATGAACACACTCATAAGCAACCAGGACATTGTCAGTTATCAACCTCCCTGGGACAAAAGCGCTTTGGGCAAGGCTAATCACCTCAGGCAGTATCCCTTTCAGTCTATTTGCAAGTACGTTTGATATGATCTTGTATAAGACATTGCACAGGCTTATCGGCCTGAATTGAGTGATTAACTCAGGGTTATTTACCTTTGGTATCAAGATAATAGCAGTCTCATTCCACCCTGGCAGTATAACCCCCGCTTGCAGGGACTCCAACACCTATTTTGTTATAGCACCCCCAATTAGAGGCCAAAATTTCTTGAAGAATCTTGCATGCATCCCGTCTGTTCCAGGTGCCTTAAAATCACCTATCGCAAACAGAGCCTTCTTTACCTCTTCTTCCATGAAAGGGGCTAACAATCGCTCATTCATCTCATTAGTAACCTTTGGTTGCACTTTCGCAAGCAGCTCCGGATCAGATCCATCTACTTCACACGTAAACAGGTTAGAGAAATAATCCATAATCAGGGGTTTTAGCAATGCGTTACCTTCCCTCCAAACAACGTTATTATCTTTCAGTTTAACTATCAGGTTCCTCTTCTTCCTAGCTCTTGCATAGTTGTGGAAATACACGGAATTGCGGTCTCCATGGGTAAGCCAGTTGACCCGGCTCCGCTGCATTTTATATATCTCTTCTTGTTCTAAAGTATTCTCAATCTCCTCAGTAATCTCCTCCTGTCTTCTCACATTATATTCCAACAGTTCCCCCCCGCAGGACCTCTTCTAGTTTCTTTGAAAGAGACCAAAGTCTCACTCTTGGTTTCTTAAGGACAGTCCCGTCCCAGGCATGAAGCGCATCCTGCATAGCTGCTATAGCTTTCGCCACATTGCCATCATTTATCTCAAGACCGTTGGACCAGGCCATTTGAACAACCTCGCCTACTCCTTCTTCCTTGATCCGTTTACCCTCAAAGAGACGACGTCGAACATTCCTTGACATTACAGTTGTTCGGTAATATTCAGTATCCAACAAAATTGGTCTGTGGTCAGATCGAAGACCCTCCTTATTAGAAAGACAAGCAAACGGGAAGAGCTGAGACCACGCCTCATTACCGCAAGCTCGGTCCAGCCTTTCTCGCATCCCTGCAACCCCTGCGGCTTCTCTTCCTTCTCGACGTGAAAATGTCACCAATATAGCCCAAATCTTCCAAGCTACAATCAGTGAGAGCATCCCGGAAAGCTTGCATATAATGCATGGGTCGGGGGTTGCCCCCTTGTATGGGTTTGTAGCATGGAAAACAAAAAAATTCTACCGCATGAACACACAATCAAGATCTAATCTATGATCAAGCCAAGATCTATCTACTAGATTGTATCAACGAGTCGATAGAATACTAACCCTCGAAGATCCAAAGCGGTTAACGAGAGCAGATTCTCGTGGGTGATGTAGTCGTACACTTGCCGGTCTCAAGATCGTGTAGACGATCCTTCCGGCACTACGTTCCGGCAGCGCTCCCACAGTTGGTCACACGTTCGGTACTCGATGAAGACCCTTTCTCTCCCTTGTTCCAGCAGGCAGCGGAGGTTGTAGCACTCTACTCGTGATTGCGGCAACACGACGGCATGGTGTCGGAAGTCGAGAGGAGATCTCGCAGGTCTTCGCCTTAAGCCGGAGTGAGTATGGTGGAGTATGAGAGAGGCCTTGGCGATCTACGGTTTAGAGGCACCAAGGGGAGAGGTGTAGCCGGCGGCTAGGGTTTGGGGAAACCCTAGTCGGCGACTTGGGAGGGCCCTAGGCGGCGGCGACTTGGGAGGAGGCCAGCGGCTTGGGGCTAGGGTTTGAGGTGAGTTGGGTGTGTTGAATAGGGGGCACCCCTGCCCCTTCTTTTATAGGTGGGAGGGAGGCGCGGTTGGGAGGAGGGAGTCCTCCTCCAACTCCTCCTCCTTGGCCGGCGGGTGGAGGGAGTAGGACTTCCTCCCTAAGTAGGTTTCCTACTCTCCCTCCACCAAGCAAACTTGTCGTTTGACTTTTCAAATTGGCGTTTGACTTTCAAACTAGGATTTGAATTCTTCCTTTATTTTTCCCAGCCATGATACCTAGTACATGATGCAATCATTCCATATTGTCATGACACATTCATGTACCCTTCCCCTCCGGAGTGCCGGACCTTCCGGACCCTTCTAGAACATTCCCGATGAAAACACCGGAATCATTCCCCAACTCCGAAACAGGACTTTCCTTATATGAATCTTATTCTCCGGACCATTCCGGATCTCCTCGTGATATCCCGGATCCCATCCGAGACCCGAACAACATTCGGTCTCTTACTCATAATTCCATAACTACTCAACAACATAGAATCCTTAAGTGTGTCTCCCTACGGTTCGTGAATTATGCGGACATGACCGAGACACTTCTCCGATCAATAACCAATAGAGGAATCTGGAAATTCATATGGCTCCCACATATTTCTACGATTACTTTGCGATCGAATGAACCACTTACATACGATACCAATTTCCCTTTGTCTCAGGATAGTTTACTTATCTAAGGTTTTGATCGTCGGTATCTCTGCATACCTAGTTCAACCTCGTTACCGATAAGTACTCTTTTCTCGTTCCTGTGATATGTGATCCCTTGTGAGCCAGTCACATGCTTGCAAGCTAATGGGATGACATTCCATCGAGAGGGCCCAGAGTATATCTACCGTCATATGGATGGACAAATCCCACTCTTGATCCATGTGCCTCAACCCATACTTTCCGAATACTCAATGCCACCTTTATAGCCACCATGTTATGGTGTGGTGTTTGATGTCATCAAAGCATCCTTCCGGTGATGGTGATTAACATGATCTCATGGTCGAAGGAATTAGGTTACTATGTATCAGAAAGCTTATAGCAAATGAACTATATTAAATGACTTGATCTTTATGCTATGCTTAACTATAGGAGTATGTCCATCATATCATTCTCCTAGTGATATGACCCTGTTGTTAATAACATCTCTATGTTCATGATCAGGAAACCATGATCATATATTAACCAACAAGCTAGTTTAATAAGAGGCTTCACTACGAACTCTTTTATGTTTACAAATCACACAAGTATTAATGTTTCCGATTAATACAATTATAGCATGGTATGTAAACATTTATCATAAACATGAAGATATGATAATAACCACTTTATTATTGCCTCTTGGGAATATCTCCAACAGTCTCCCACTTGCACTAGAGTCTATAATCTAGTTTTATACCTTTGTGTATTCAACACCTATGGCTTTCCGGTGTTGTATGTACACGATTGCTAGTGGTCAACTGATCTCCGGATCTGACACTTCCAGGTCCGTGTGTAATTGCATGTCTTTGCGTCTCTAGGCATCACTCATTCTATAATGAGATGACTTTGTATAAATTTGGTCCTTTCGTGAGACCTTTAGTTCTTTGGGGTTAAAACATGTTGATAATATTGTCGTACAATATATCTTCATAGTACTATCCCGCTGTGAACCACACCTAGTTTGATAACAAACTACTTGACACAAATGCCCTCTTTTGCCGCTATTATAGCAGTCATATACTTAGCCTTTTGTTGTAGTATCTGTCACAATGTCTTAACTTTGGAACTCATCCAAATCCATTATGGAACTTACTTTTCATTATATCGTGCCACCCTTAGTTTAGATTGAGATAAACTTAATTTTACTTTGTGACAAAACTAGTATCAATGTAGTACTTTTACAATGAACTAACCATCTATTTGCCACTTCTACCAAATAATATATTCTTAGTTCTTCCAAAAGATCATAAGAATATCCTTACTATCGTCCAATGATCATCTTATGAATCATTCTGGTATATGCTCATAACATTTAGAGCATAGGACATATCTGGATTTGTACATATCACAGTATGATTGATATAAATATTCTTTGTGATGCCATACATCAAGTATCAATATATACTTGAATCTTTGTATCACTTACCAAGTGTTAATACACTTGAATATATCATCAATATTGAACTCATTCAATCCTTTCTGTGCGACAAGAACCTTTCTTGTAGTTTCTATATTGAACTCATTCAATATATCATCTATGTACTTTCGGCACAACCATATTAGCGTCTTTTGATGCCAAATATTTGGGTTTTGCCTAAGTCTTTCATCGGGATGAAATTCTTAATATGTGTTAACAAAAATACATCATTTCCAATCAACAATATGTCATCCACATAATGTATTAGAAATATTTCTTAGCGCTCCCACTTAATTTCTTGCAAATGCAAGCATCTTTTTCGTCTCTAATGAATTTAAACTCTTTTAACAATTTCATCATGGTGAAGATTCCAACTCCGCGATGCTCACTTCAACCATTGAAGTTTGCATATGTTTTTAAGCATCCATTGAATTAACAAAACCCTTTGGACCGTGTTATGCACAGGTCCTAGGTAACAATTCTATTAGAAGAACTTGTTTTGTTTATTCAACTACCATATAACAAAATTATATGCAGTGGTTGCTACATTAATCCGTCTAGACTAAATATCGCTATGAAAGATCAGATCTTGTCATAGTCAACCTTTGAACATTGTTGTGAACTCTTTCCCAACATGTCGACTATTTCATAGATGTGAAACATCCATGTCTATTTCTTTATAGATCCAAATACGACTGTAAGGTCTTGTACCTTTCTAGAGGGTCTTTCAAGTTCAAAGCTTGATCTCTCGTATATGGAACTATCGCGGATTTTATGGCTTCAAGCCATATGACGGAGTCAGGGCCCATCATCGCTTCTTTGCATGCAGTCGGATCATTATTGTCAAATAATGATTTAACTCTCAAATCTTGGTATTTGATTGTTTACCCGACCTACTTGGTTCAATAGTAACTTTGACCTCCGTGACCACAACCTTTGAGGCATGTGAGCCATGATAATTGTTGCTGCCTCCGGAACACTTTTCGGTGCTGCGCAACTTTGCACATATAGCTAAGGTTCCTTCAACCTTATGAAAGTTCTATTGTCCTCTCACTTAACTTTTCACGGAAAATTCCTTCTCAAAGAAACTTGACGTTCTAAGCGACAAACACTTTTGTCTCCGATGTTATGGAGCAACAGTTATTCGAAATAACATACAAAGACAGGTTCATCCGACTTTGGTTGCAAACATCTTTCTTATGCATAGCATGCCAATGTTTAAGAAATGACAACTTGGGTTGTATCCCAAACCATAACTTTATATGGTGTCATTTCAGCGGATTATGATGGAGCTCGTTTTAGTGGAAAAATGGTAGTCTCTAAAGCTTTTAATCTTTAAGATATAATGGCAGTTTTATGAATTACACCTTTGATCTTACCATGTCAAACAAGGTTTAATTACATATCTCGAACGCTCCATACTCTTATGGTGTTTCGAAAAATGCAAATCCACAGAACGATTCCTTAAATCTTAGGTATTATGCTAAACTTGTAAGTCAAATATCTTCCTTTATGATCTTATCATAAACTATTTATATTCTTGTTACACTGATCTTGCACTTCATCTTGAAAGTCTTTGAACTTTTCAAATGTTTCATACTTCATCCTTATTAAGTAAATATTCATATATTCACTCAATTTTTTGGAGAAAGCATATGAAGTTGAAATCCATTGCTCTTGACTATACATAATGGACTTCATACAACATTATGTACAAGTTTCAATAAGATAGTCATCCGTTCCCTTTTGGCCTATGAACGAAGTTTTAATTATCTCTAGGAAAGTTTCACAAGCATCATTTGATCAAAAATCAAAAGACTCCAAAATTCCATCCACATGGAGTTTCTTCATGTTTTCTTTCCAATATAATTTAAACGGCGATGTCACTTCCTAAGTGATCTTTTAATCAGTTTGTCTTTTGACATTTTTAGCACTTATTTTATGGATGTGATTTATCCAACTAGATTTGTAAATCATCCATCTTTTATGGATTATGGCAATTATTTGAACAACCCTTTTGTTCTCATAATACCTGATAAGACAAATCTTGAAGGCAAGCTTTGATGTTTAACGAGCAACACAATAACCCTTTATTTGTTCTCAATGAACATTATCACATATTCTTTTGCTAGTTACTTAGGCCATTGTAGTTCATGAATTCTGTTGTTTCGTATGACGATTCATACCAACGAATTCAGTATCCAATACTTAAGAACCACATTGTTTAACAAGCAAAGAATATAGCCATAACACGTATATCCTTTATATACCTAAACTGGACAATTCTAGTCTTTTCTTTTCTGCCATATATTTATGAGATTCTCTTTCAGTATTTCTTTTCTGTTTGAAAGAATCTATCAATATCAATACTGGAGCAATATACATGACACATAGTCTAAAGCATGTATAGTAAAATACCAATGTCTTTGGACTTGCACTTTGAAGTAGATCACCATCATCAAATGTTTGGTGTTCTTTCAAATTCCTTTCTTTAGTAATCTCTTGGTGTAGTGAACATTTTACCTACATCAGATATTCACCTTTATCATGGAATTATCCATGATCAAGCTACTTTTAGCTTATAACGGTGAATCGCGAGTATAATGTTGCTCTCCAAAACCTTTTGGAGGATTAGGACAACTAGTGTCTCCAACCTTTTGCAAATTCTCATCAAATATGAGAACATGACTTTTGCCATATTATACTCTATCATGTTGCAACCAAAACTTCGTTTTAGATATCACAATATCTTCCACACATCATGGTTTCTGAAACAACTCTTTCAGATCCTAGATAACCTTGATATTAAGACAATCCTTTGAATATCAAGAATCATGGAGACAAACATGATACTTATATACTAACACTAGAATTGTTACTCTTGATTTAATACCAACTATTAAATTTCACAGAGTAATCGAAACTTACTGAAAGTTTGCAATGGGACTTTTAAACTTTAGATTAACACTTCAAAACAATACGATACCAGTTCGTAAAGTAACTAACCTGAATTCTATAGTTCTATCATCTCAATTATAACTAAGCGCAAGGTGGTAAACGGATGCCAATGACTACAACAACTATGCAAATTCACTTTGATTTAATTTATGATAAATAGTGTTCAACTTTTAATCATATTGCCGTTGAACTCCCACTCAAAACAATATCCCTCACATTGTTTTAGTGATCACACGAACCAAATTCACCACATCAAAACCGATCATCACGAGAGTTGATGTAGCTTCAATGGCGAACAATTAACATGTTCATCATATCTACTATATGACTCATGCTTTACCTTTCGGTGATCCGTGTTCCGAGACCATGTATGTACATGCTAGGCTCGTCAAGATCAAACCTTAGCTTCCGCATGAGCAAATCTGGCTTGCTCATGTTGTATACACTCGTAGAATCTAACACACCTGATCATCACGTGGTTCTTCGAAACAACGAGCTTTAGCAACAGTGCTTACTAAGGATGAACACTTTAAAACTTGAAATTGTGTGCTTGAGGGATCATCTTATAATGCTACCGTCGTTAACTAAGCAATACAAGATGCCTAAAAGGATTAACATCACATGCAATTCATAATATCTGATATGATATGGCCTTTCTTCTTGTGCTTCTGATCTCCATCTTTAAGCACGAACATGATCTCCATCATCACCAGCATGGCGTCAAGGTCAATGGCGCCGTTTCATGGTTGTCGTCCACCAGCTTGAACTATTACAACTACTTTGAATAGACACGCGGATCTTAACAGAATTTAAAGACAACCATATGGCTCCTGCCGGTTGTCAACTTACAATAAGGAACATTGCATACATCAAATATAATCACAATCATGTCCATATCACATCACAGCACACCCCTGCAAAATAAAGTTAGACGCCTCTAATTTTCTTTGCATGTTTTACGTGGTTTGGGGCTTTCAATAAGTGTCGTTCTAACTTACGAACAAGAACCACAACATTGATATAGTATTGTCAATCACCCGTTGTAAATTGAATCTTAACTATGTTGGGAGAAACAGGCACCCGCAAAGCCACTTATGCAATACAAGTTGCATGTCAAGCGTGGAGCAAGTCTCATGAACGATGTCATGTAAGGTTAGCCCGGGCCGCTTCATCCCACCATCCCGCAAGATGCAAAGTACACAAGAAGCAATCGACAACAAAAGCATCAACGCCCACAATGACCATTGTGTTCTACTCGTGCAATAGATATACATATAGACACGGCTCTGATACCACTGTAGGGGTTTGTAGCATGGAAAACAAAAAATTTCTACCGCATGAACACACAATCAAGATCTAATCTATGATCAAGCCAAGATCTATCTACTAGATTGTATCAACGAGTCGATAGAATACTAACCCTCGAAGATCCAAAGCGGTTAACGAGAGTAGATTCTCGTGGGTGATGTAGTCGTACACTTGCCGATCTCAAGATCGTGTAGACGATCCTTCCGGCGCTGCGTTCCGGCAGCGCTCCTGCAGTCGGTCACACGTTCGGTACTCGATGAATACCTTCCTCTCCCTTGTTCCAGCAGGCAGCGGAGGTTGTAGCACTCTCCTCATGATTCTGGCAGCACGACGGCGTGGTGTCGGAAGTAGAGAGGAGATATCGCAGGGCTTCGCCTTAAGCCGGAGCGAATATGGTGGAGTATGAGAGAGGCCTTGGCGATCTACGGTTTAGAGGCAACAAGGGGAGAGGTGTAGCCGGCGGCTAGGGTTTGGGCAAACCCTAGTCGGCGACTTGGGAGGGCCCTAGGCGGCGGCGACTTGGGAGGAGGCCGGCGGCTTGGGGCTAGGGTTTGAGGTGAGCTGGGTGTGTTGAAGAGGGGGCACCCCTGCCCCTTCTTTTATAGGTGGGAGGGAGGCGCGGTTGGGAGGAGGGAGTCCTCCTCCTTGGCCGGCGGTTGGAGGGAGTAGGACTTCCTCCCTAAGTAGGTTTCCTACTCTCCCTCCACCAAGCAATCTTGCCGTTTGACTTTTCAAATTGGCGTTTGACTTTCAAACTAGGATTTGAATTCTTCCTTTATTTTGCCTAGCCATGATACCTAGTACATGGTGAAATCATTCCACATTGTCATGACACATTCATGTACCCTTCCCCTCCGGAGTGCCGGACCTTCCGGGCCCTTCTAGAACATTCCCCAACTCCGAAACAGGACTTTCCTTATATGAATATTATTCTCCGGACAATTCCGGATCTCATCATGATATCCCGGATCCCATCCGAGACCCCGAACAACATTCGGTCTCTTACTCATCATTCCATAACTACTCAACAACATCGAATCCTTAAGTGTGTCTCCCTACGGTTCGTGAATTATGCGGACATGACCGAGACACTTCTCCGATCAATAACCAATAGAGGAATCTAGAAATTCATATGGCTCCCACATATTTCTACGATTACTTGGCGATCGAATGAACCACTTACATACGATACCAATTTCCCTTTGTCTCACGATAGTTTACTTATCCGTGGTTTTGATCGTCGGTATCTCTGCATACCTAGTTCAACCTCGTTATCGATAAGTACTCTTTTCTCGTTCCCGTGATACGTGATCCCTTGTGAGCTAGTGACATGCTTGCAAGCTAATTGGATGACATTCCACCGAGAGGGCCTAGAGTATATCTATCCGTCATATGGATGGACAAATCCCACTCTTGATCCATGTGCCTCAACCCATACTTTCCGAATACTCAATGCCACCTTTATAGCCACCCTGTTACGGTGTGGTGTTTGATGTCATCAAAGCATCCTTCCGGTGATGGTGATTAAGGAATTAGGTTACTATGTATCAGAAAGCTTATAGCAAATGAACTATATTAAATGACTTGATCTTTATGCTATGCTTAACTACAGGATTATGTCCATCATATCATTCTCCTAGTGATATGACCCTGTTGTTAATAACATCTCTATGTTCATGATTAGGAAACCATGATCATATATTAACCAACAAGCTAGTTTAACAAGAGGCTTTACTAGGGACTCTTTTATGTTTACAAATCACACAAGTATTAATGTTTCCGATTAATACAATTATAGCATGGTATGTAAACATTTATCATAAGCATGAAGATATGATAATAACCACTTTATTATTGCCTCTTGGGCATATCTCCAACACCCCTTCCTTCTCATGCGTGTAAAGAATTTCATTCCAATCTCCGATCATCATCCATCGCATGTCGATTTGCCCGTGTAGATCACGTAAACGCTCCCAGGTTTTGTACTTATTTTCCCACGACGGTTCACCATATAGGCCAGTTAATCTCCATCTAGTAGCAGTGTCACCACCGTCCACTAGAACATCTATATAATTTGATTGTATTCCCATCTCCTCAATGCCCACCTCATTCTTCCAAAGAATAACCAAGCCACCACTACGACCATCACCACTATCATACCATCCATATGGGTCTGCACCCGTAACCAATCTGCACCAACTTTGTCCAGATGAGTTTCAGAGAGGAACATCACCTGGGGGTTGTTTTGCTCCTGGATCTCCCGGAGCGCATGAACTCCCGCGGTACTTCCCAAACCGCGACAGTTCAGAGCTAGCATTTTCATTGGGACTGGCGGCGCTCCTCTCGGGAGCCCGCCAATGTTTCCAAGTTTTGTTTGTTGCCTACCTCCCTCTTCTTAGCTCTCTTATTACCTTTACTGTCCACAGAAGACGTACTCTCCTCATCAGTCTTCTCCCCCGTCCTCATAACTATATCGCTATTTTTCAGTACCACAATCTGTCCATTATTCCCTTCCACAGCCGGTTCCTTATCATCAAAATTTATCCTGTTCCGAGCATACATATTGCCTTCAGTCATTGTTGTATCTAATGGTTTTTTGGGCTTGTACCCGTATCTTCCAGTTCCTCTGACTCTTTCTCATCAGCGTCCTGGGATACCCCACGACCAGTACCCCTTCCAAAACCTCCTCTTCCCGTTCTACCACCTCCCCGGCTCCCACTGAAACCACCTCCAAAGGTATTACGAGATGGCATGTCAGCATATTGCCACTTTTTGAACTTTAGTTCCTTTTCCTCATACACTCCACTACCACATTCTTTATAGCCATGGCCTAGTTTGCCACAGGCTTCACAAAAGAAAGCAAGTTTCTCATACCTGACCACAAAACACTAGTAGAAAATGCCCCATTGGTCCCGGTTGGTAAGGGGCATTAGGCCCGGTTACCCAACCGGGACGGGGCAATCGGGACTAAAGCCCCAACCTTTAGTCCCGGTTGCCCCACCAACCGGGACAAATGGGGGTACATGTGGCAGCGTCAGAGGGCGAGGGGGTGGAGCATTAGTCCCGGTTCGTAACACGAACCGAGACAAATAACCTTCTGTCGTGGCAGATATTTGGCACATTTCTCTGCCGCGGCCGAGAATTCATTTTGGCACATTTTGTTGCTGCGGCAGTATTTTCGCCACTTTTTGTGCCGCGGCAGATAATTCATTTAGGTTGTTTTATTGTTTATTTAGTGTTTTGCACTTATCAATGAAGGAACCGTTATATTACACAAGATCATCATGACAATATTACATTCGATACACGGATCGAGTTCATGCACTACATACAAAAGTTGCTCTTTTTACAATCCCTATTGTCTATACACAGCCGAATAGTATTTCCCTTTTGGGTTTAGGACTTCTGCATCCAAGAATCCCGCCAATTCCTGTTGAATTGCTCGTACGTGATCCTTTGGCAGAAGACCGTCCCGTAGACGTTTGATCTGATTTAAAAAAGGAGTCAGCCTATATGAATGAAACTAAACACAATTTGATTGTAATTAAAAACTATAGAAATTGTTTACGTACGTGGAGTTGCTCTAAATTTCTGCCCTTCTCATCGCAAGTCTGCCGGATGAACTCGCAAACATAGTATCCACATAGATTGTTACCTGGTCCCTATATCAGGCACTTTACGAGAACATAGTTCAATCAAAATAATAATCAAACATGATAATAACTGTATCAAAACTAGAATCAAAGAGATGCGCGGATATAGCTAGTGGTGCTTACATCTAGTGCTTCAAGTGTAAGCTCCGCTTTCCAAACAACCCTAGCCTTTTTGGTGAACCATTTCCAAGCGCTGTCCGGCGAAGAAAACAAATAAAATAAGTTATTAATTACTTGATATCATAAAATTCACGAACATTGCCGATATAGTGTCGTAATGATTAGAATTACCGCTGGAGAAGCATCTGCATGTTCTTCCACTGCTCAAGGGGTTTATGTTTCGAGTCCATGACTAGTACACGCCCTTTGTCAAGTTGAATGATTAACAGAATATAGTGGAAGCTGCGAATGCATAACTAATCAATTATACACTTAACATCGAGTAAGCGAAATAGAAAGTGTATAGAAGACAATAACACTCACTCGAAGTTGTAAGGAAAAAGTATTTCCCTTCTAGTTTCTTGAAACCTTAACGCGTGTACTATATTATCCTCCGTATCCTGGGGGCTTGTTTTGAGATTAGCTTCATGAACCCAATATGGGTCAATGAAGCCAATGTCATAGATTTGTCCTCTGCTGCATTCGAGAATCTTCATTCTGCATATTACAGTATGATTATATACATGCAATAAACAAGGTGAGATAGCTGGAGACTAAATTAATTACAGAATTAGTACTTACAGACAATAGGCACTGATGATCGATTTGTCCAAGGCGTCTTGATTGAACAATTGAAATAGTTCATCAAATTCAATGGATATCATGTCATCCTTTTCTTTCCCATGATGCTTTTTTGTAACCCTCAGCACTATCCAGTTAGCCCCGGCCTTTGTGGCATGCATGTACCAGTTATGCAATCTTCGCATTTTTGTTGGAAGATTGTTTACCTCCTCAGGTTTGACAAGAGGTTTGTTGTACTGGTATTTGTATGCTACTTCACTCACGGGGAAGTACTCTAACTGGGATAAGTACTGGGTAATACTCATACCTTGAGTAGCGGCAGTTTCTCCGTATTGTGCAACTACCTCTGGATCATACTGCTCTTCGGCCCCATATTTGCTCGACCCCACATTGGTTTGGTAAATCACCTTGAGAGGGGCACAAGACTGTTTTGCTTATTCTCCGAGCTGGGCAACAGATTTCTCGCTTGCATCAGTACTGCTCTTCGAGGCTTTTTGTGCCGCATGTGACTTGAGAATAGAACGCTCATAGCATGATGACAGCTTTGGCTCGGGTTGATGAAGAGTCTTTAGCATTTTCAACACTTTGGCTTTTTCTTCTTTGGTGCTGGGGAACTCTAGCTCTTTCGGCCACCTCATCTTAGCAAAAAATGCTATCATTTCCGCATCAACGATCGCCGCAGTCTCCTCTTCAGTATAGTCATAAGCTCTCTTGGGAGGAACCTTTGGTACTTTTGGAAGAGGCTCTTGTTTACGTTTCGGCGATCGCTTACCACGACGCAGAGTAGCGGTACGCTGACGCTTTTTATCCTGAGGCGCCGGCGACGACCTCGCTAGAGACGGGTGAGGAGGCGGCGAAGATGGCGTTGGTGTGTGATTTCGAAGCACGATACATTCCTTCGGCCATAGAATGGTGACGTTTGTTGTGTCTCCCAGTACAATCACATCCCCTTCACCTGCAGGGTAGTGAAGATCCAAAACTTCATAGGTGGGCATGATTTCATCCACCCTGACAACAGCGTAGCCCTCTGGAACCGGAAGACAGTGGTAAGTTGGTGTGGGTCCAATTGGTAAGGCATATCCGACCGCCACCTTCATTGATATGTTCACAACTTTGACATGTAGCTCGAAGTGTGTCATCTCTATGATATCATCCACTGGGTAGCCAACAGGAGCCATCGTCGGTGCTCCATCTTCATCGCCATTGTCATCACCCGGGACCTCGGTGGAAGCCACACTCCTTTTTCGATTATTCGATAGGCCGGTAGCATCGAATGCAGTGTGCTGCTGAGATGGGCCGATAGTACTTTGCTCTTTAAGTGCGTTAATTTCATCTTGTTGTTGCTTTATTCGTTCTTCAATTATACGCATTTACTCTTTCTGAATATCTGCTTCAACTTCCGCCATGTCCTTTCGCCTCTGACGACTTCTATCAGGATATTTCTTCCACTCTTCGGGAAACCCAGTCCTCCATGGTTGGGAGCCTCTTGTGCCTCGTGTTCGTCCATCATGTTCCTTATTTCCAAGGGCGAGTGTGAGCTCATCATTCTCTCTATCGGGAATGAAGTCCCCATCTTTAACAGCCTTTACTGCTTTTCTCATCCTCTCGATTGGCAAGGGGTCTTCTTTATGTCGTATGTTATATATACGCATCCCTTACGAGTCCAACGTGCCCCCATGCCCATAAAACCAATTCCTTGCACGTTCTACCCAATCGTCTGTCTCTAGGGTGATCTTTTTAGCACGCAGTTCATTCTCAAGTTTTTCCCACTTAGGAATGCCAGCCCTGTAGCCACCTTGCCCCATAGTATGGTGATACTTCTTGTTAGCAGCATTTAGCTTATTCGTTGCAGACATTTTCTTAGCTTTTTTTGATGTCTTGTAATTTACAAACTCAGCCCAGAATGGTTTTATCTTCTCAAACTAAGTCTTCTTGAAATCCGGAGTCTTCTCTTTCACGACATAGTCAAGGTGCAATCTTTTCTTCCAGTTCATGAAACACTAGGCCATCTTCTTCATAGCCCACTCCCTGACCTTAGCCTCCATGGCTCTCCCATGTTCTAAGGCGTCCTCAACTAGATCCTCCATATTTGGATCCAGCTCTATCTTCGGTAGTTTGAAATTAACCATGAGCCTCTTCCACAGTAAATCTTTGGCCTTGTTAGGGACAAACAAACATGTTCCCTCTTCTTTAGCATCAGCAGGCCTATTCCAATTTTGAATGGTGATCGGGATTAAGTCCCTAACGATTACTCCGCATTGTGCCACAAATTTGATTGCGACAACTTCGGGAGCCATCGGTTTGCCGTCTTCAGCGATATCTTCGATCCTGAACCTCTCATGGTCTTCCAACTTTTTGGTTGGGCCTTGTCCGCTCTTTTCAGTAGATTTGTTCGATCCGGAGGGCTAAAAAAAGAAAGATCGTCGTTACTATTTCTATATAGATAGCAGATGATTAATTAATTAATTAATTAATTAATTATATTACATGCACCTCGCCAGAGCGGTCGTCTTCTCGATTACACAAGGCATCGCCTTCTCCCTCGTGGAAGGCAACACCTTCAACCTCAAACAAGTCGTCTATTCCGGCAAAAAGAGGATCACCCTCACCGGAGTTGTTCAGAAACTTCAATACATCTAAATTTTCTTCCCCGCGGATCACACCTTGGATCAACTCTTCCTTTTCTTCGTCTCTGACGTGTGGGTCCATATTTTCTGCATAGGTGGAAAAACGGATAAGTCAAAACGGATAAACCCTAATTCAGAGAAACCCTAATATATACATACACAATAATAAAAATATATACATACACACTATATATATACATACACAATATATACATACACACTAAAAGGTAAGGGGCGGCTGGAGCGCGTGGCGATGGACGGAGACGGAGGCGCTGTGGCGGTCGGGGAGGAGGGATAGGCCGAATGCTCAAACAAGGATGATGATATGACAAGTTGAATTGCATTGAAATGAAACCCTAAAACTTGCTCGGCAATTTAAACGGGGTTCCGAGGGTTGAAAACCCTAACTCGGGAAACTCCGGAAACACATGAAAGGGGTTGATTTAATTCTCTAATTAAACTTGTCATTAAAGTTGATTAGCAATGCATGATTATAGCTTAAAAAGGTAGAACTCATTTTTCTAAACATTTTGATATATTATTTGTATTTTTCTGACTTATAAATAATAAGATATGAATTTTACAATATTTAATCATTTTCTGGAATTATAGAACAATTTATTACATCAGGCGCGTCGTGTATAAAGCGAAGAACCAATACTGGAAAGAAAGGCGGCAATCAATCAACCCTCGGGTTCGGGATGCCCTGGCTAGGACACACCGTCTAACCCTAGGTGCAACATCGATTCAACTGGGGTCTATGAAAAATAATATCATGGCTAAGCATCTACAATACGATGGCTATCAATAAATCTTCGATCTTCGATGGTGTTGACCTCGGTCTTTGATCTCGATCTCGTATTCTACCGCGAAGAACCGAACGCCAGAAAGAGAGGGGAAAAATCAACACATGGCATCGATGCAATGATCAAGCAAGTATGATGATATGACAAGTTAAATTGTATTGAAAAGTAACCCTAAAGCATGCTCTACAAATTAAACGGGGTTCCAAGGGGCACAAACCCTAACTCAGGGAAACTCCGGAATCACCTGTGAGGGGTTACTATATTCTTCTAATCAAACTTGTCATTTAAGTTGCTTAACAATACATGGTTATAGCTTAAAGAGGTAGATTTCATTTTTCTGAACATTTTGGTATATTATACATATTTTTCAGACTTATAAATAATAAGTTATTAATTTTACAATATTAAATCATTTTCTGAAATTTATTTAATCAATTTTAAAACATTTATGACCTCAGGCTGACGTCACCATAGGCTGGAAAACATTTCTCACTCGATCTGGGGATACTCACAGTCACTGATATCTGGGCCCCATGGGTTATTATAATTATTTCCAAAAAAGAATTATAGGAATGATTTTAATAAAAAGAAAAGAGGATATATTGCCTCATGCTGATGTCAGCATGACATTAGCAATGGGGATCCTCGGGTTGGGCTTGAATCCGTCGATTCGCTGCACGCGCGGGCTAGTGGGTAGGCTAGTTGGAAAGAGGAGATCGAGGCGGACCTATTCGTGGCAGCGCCGCCCGCTTGTGGTCATCGGAACAGTGGTTACGATGGCGGCGAGCGGCGGAGCTTGCTCGGACACGACGCGCGGCGGCTACAGCAAGCAAGCAGGCAAATGGAGCTATCCTTGAGATTTAGAAACTCACCAGGATCTTGAAAAACTTGACGGAGGGGTTCGGGGTGGCCGAAATCAGCGGTCGAGGCGGTGGCCGGAGTCGGCGAGGCTTGGAGCGCCGGCAAGGAGCACGTGGAGGCGCGACAGCGGGGCAGCACGTGGAGTTCGACGGCGGGGCAGCGCGTGGAGGCCGACAGCGGGGCGGTGGTTGGGCAGCCTGACGGCGTCCGAGCGCTTGTCCTCGCGGCGGAGGCGATGATCTGTTGCGGTTGATGAGGAACGGGGAAGAAGAAGAAGGGGCGTCATGTATAAAGGGGAGGGAGAATACGTCCCGGTTGATGCCAACAACCGGGACTAAAGGGTCATACGTCCCGGTTGGAGCCACCAACCGGGACGTATACTCCAACTTTTTCAGCAGACCAAGGGGCGCGCGCAGGGGGTCTTTAGTCCCGGTTGGTGGCTCAAACCGGGACATATGACCCTGTTTTCAAATTTTTTCAGGAATTTTCTCTCTGTTCCCGCCTTATTTTTTATTTTGGCATTTAAATTTGTAATGTTTTTTAAATGATAATTACTTTGGAATTTAGAAAAACTTTAAACATAAAAAGTGTTTGAATTTGAATAACTAATTCAAAACCATTTACTGTTTTTAAAAATAATTAATGTAACCATTTAAAATTAAAAATAAATTAACTTATATTTTTTGAATATTAATTTGGAATTTAGAAAAACTTTAAACATAAAAAGTGTTTGAATTTGAATAACTAATTCAAAACCATTTTCTATTTTTAAAAAATAATTAATGTAACAATTTAAAATATGAACCATTTAAAATTAAAAATGAATTAACTTATATTTTTTGAATATTAATTTGGAATTTAGAAAAACTTTAAACATAAAAAGTGTTTGAATTTGAATAACTAATTCAAAACCATTTTGTGTTTTAAAAAATAATTAATGTAACCATTTAAAATTAAAAATAAATTAACTTATATTTTTTGAGTATTAATTTGGAATTTAGAAAAACTTTAATCATAAAAAGTGTTTGGATTTTAATAAATAATTCAAAACCATTTTCTATTTTTAAAAAATAATTAATGTAACCATTTAAACTATGAACCATTTAAAATTAAAAATTAATCAACTTATATTTTTTGAATATTTATTTGGAATTTAGAAAAACTTTAAACATAAAAAGTGTTTGAATTTGAATAACTAATTCAAAACCATTTTCTGTTTTTAAAAATAATTAATGTAACCATTTAAACTATGAACCATTTAAAATTAAAAATGAATTAACTTATATTTTTTGAATATTAATTTGGAATTTAGAAAAACTTTAAACATAAAAAGTGTCTAGATTTGAATAAAAAATTCAAAACCATTTTCTGTGTTTTAATTTGGATTTGAATTAACTTATATTTTTTATATATTAATGGGCGGGGAAAAAGGACGGGAAATAATGGGCGGAAAGAAAATTTTATTAGGATAGAACTGGAATTAAAGTATATAACGCAACTAACACAAAGTTACATAGAAGAACTGGAAATTAAGATACATGGCCAGATTAAGCCACAATCGGCCAAACTTGTTTTGCAATGTTGGAGTGATTCAGTCATGCTCCTGCCTACACCTGTAATACTCGCCACTGTAGTCGTCATACTCGCCGTGACCATCGTCGCTGTCGTCGTCGGGGTCGCCGTAGTTGAACCTTAAAGGCTGAGTACGAGTGGGCTGGACTTGAGGGTAGCGCAGGCGGGGGCTAGAGTCGGCAGTCGTGTCATAGGCCATGACGCTCTGGAGAGTCCGACCGCGCCACCACAACCGACGGCCGGCCTCGTTGAAGTTCGGAGGAGGTAGGCCATCCTCCTCGTTCCTGGCGAGCGCCCTCTCACGCCGATCCACGAAGAAGGCTTCCCAAGTCGGGAAATAGTCGGGATGCCATCTGGGATTCCTCCGCTGCTCCGGCGTCAGCTCGAAGTAGTAGTGGTTCGTGATGGCCATCCGACACGCCACACCTAGAGGGACAGGAGGAACCGGCATGCCTTCGGCTCTCAGCATCCAGCCGACGGGGACACAGTAGCCCAGCGGGCAGGGGTAGTTCGAGGCGCAAAGCTCCTCCGCCTCCCTGGGAGTTAGTGCTACGGTGGAAGTCATGGGAAAGAGTGATGAGGTTGAAGATATGAGTCTAGAGATGTGCAATGACAATGGAGGCCAACCCTACATATATATATAGTGAGAAATGGCAGGAAGATAACTGAAGGGAAGAACTGGCGGGAAGAAATGGCGGGAGAAATGCCGGGAAAAATGGCAGGAAGAAAAATGGCGGGAAGAAAAATGGCTCATTTAGAACTTGCATTGGATCTCTGAAGAAACCACATATTACGAGTCTAAAAATGATTTTTCCAAAAAATCACGGGCGATATATCATGTACCTGTAGTACAAACCGGACCCACTTCCTACCGATTCGGCAGACATTTGTCCTTTTTACCCGGGATGGACGAAAAGGTTTGAGATGTCCCGGTTGGGAGATAGTCCATGTAAGGTGGTCTAGTATTTTAGGAAAATGGGACGGTAGCATTCTGAAACGTCATTTTGGTGGTTACTTCACAAAACGACCTGTTTTTTGCGCTCGGAAAATGGAAAAGGGCTTTTCCGTGCGACAAAAAGGAAAACTTCCTCCTGTAACATTGTTCTCCATACCAATGTCCACATGCATGCATAATATAGGCACAGCATCACAAACTATGCCGTGATTCAGCACATAACATCGGTCATTTGGACCGAAAGCCATGAAACCTCGAACATGATAGGTCATTTTGTGAAGGTTTTTTCGAGACATGATCAATATACCAAGTCTGGTATTGTTCCTTTCAACTATGTCACATAATATGACACCACGCGAAGGATTTTCATTGTTCGTATTTTTTGAATTTATTATGCCCGTTTTGAATTTTCTGAATTTCTAACTATGGTCGAACCGGCGTGCATGAAGATAGGGGGCGAGCATCGTTAGATCTTGCATTGGATCTCTGAAGAAACCACATATTGCGAGTCTAAAAATGATTTTTTCAAAAAATCACGGGCGATAGATCATGTACCTGTAGTACAAACCGAACCCACTTCCTACCGATTCGGCAGACATTTGTCCTTTTTACCCGGGATGGATGAAAATGTTTGAGATGTCCCGGTTGGTAGATAGTCCATGTAAGGTGGTCTAGTATTTTAGTAAAATGGGACGGTAGCATTCTGAAACGGCATTTTGGTGGTTACTTCACAAAACGACCCGTTTTTTGCGCTTGGAAGATGGAAAAGGGCTTTTCCGTGTGACAAAAAGGAAAACTTCCTCCTGCAACATTGTTCTCCATACCAATGTCCACATGCATGCATAATATGGGCACAGCATCACAAACTATGCCGTGATTCAGCACATAACATCGGTCATTTGTACAGAAAGCCATGAAACTTCGAACATGATAGGTCATTTTGTCAAGGTTTTTTCGAGACATGATCAATATACCAAGTCTGGTATTTTCCCTTTCAACTATTTCACATAATATGACATAACGCGAAGGATTTTCATTGTTCGGAATTTTTTTGAATTTATTATGCCCGTTTTGAATTTTCTGAATTTCTAACTATGGTCGAACCGGCGTGCATGAAGATAGGGGACGAGCATCGTTAGATCTTGCATTGGATCTCTGAAGAAACCACATATTACGAGTCTAAAAATGATTTTTTCAAAAAATCACGGGCGATAGATCATGTACCTGTAGTACAAACCGGACCCACTTCCTACCGATTCGGCAGACATTTGTCCTTTTTACCCGGGATGGACGAAAAGGTTTGAGATGTCCCAGTTGGGAGATAGTACATGTAAGGTGGTCTAGTATTTTAGAAAAATGGGACGGTAGCATTCTGAAACTGCATTTTGGTGGTTACTTCACAAAACGACCCGTTTTTTGCGCTCGGAAAATGGAAAAGGGCTTTTCCGTGTGACAAAAAGGAAACCTTCCTCCTGCAACATTGTTCTCCATACCAATTTCCACATGCATGCATAATATGGGAAAACATCACAAACTATGCCGTGATTCAGCACATAACATCGGTCATTTGGACCGAAAGCCATGAAACCTCGAACATGATATGTCATTTTGTGAAGGTTTTTTCCAGACATGATCAATATACCAAGTTTGGTATTTTCCCTTTCAACTATGTCACATAATATGGCACCACGCGAAGGATTTTCATTGTTCGGATTTTTCTTGAATTTATTATGCCCGTTTTGAATTTTCTGAATTTCTAACTATGGTCGAACCGGCGTGCATGAAGATAGGGGACGAGCATCGTTAGATCTTGCATTGGATCTCTGAAGAAACCACATATTGCGAGTCTAAAAATGATTTTTTCAAAAAATCACGGGCGATAGATCATGTACCTGTACTACAAACCGGACCCACTTCCTACCGATTCGGCAAACATTTGTCCGTTTTACCCGGGATGAACGAAAAGGTTTAAGATGTCCCGGTTGGGAGATAGTCCATGTAAGGTGGTCTAGTATTTTAGGAAAATGGGACGGTAGAATTCTGAAACGGCATTTTGGTGGTTACTTCACAAAACGACCCGTTTTTTGCGCTCGGAAAATAGAAAAGGGATTTTCCGTGCGACAAAAAGGAAAACTTCCTCCTGCAACATTGTTCTCCATCCCAATGTCCACATGCATGCATAATATGGGCACAGCATCACAAATTATGTCGTGATTCAGCACATAACATCGGTCATTTGGACCGAAAGCCATGAAACCTCGAACATGATAGGTCATTTTGTGAAGGTTTTTTCGAGACATGATCAATATACCAAGTCTGGTATTTTTCCTTTCAACTATGTCACATAATATGACGCCACGCGAAGGATTTTCATTGTTCGGATTTTTTGAATTTACTAAAGGTTCATCTTTAGTCCCGGTTGGAGGGATTTCGGCAGGCTGGGCCAGGCAGCACTACTGATAGGGGTGAGTGTCGACATTATGTCCTGTGGCGTGTACCTTGTACCGGATGGTGTCACCAACCGGGACTAAAGATGAACCTTTAGTCCCGGTTGGAGACACCAACCGGGACAAAACACGATTCAGCACTAATAATAGGGGTAAGTGTTGACATTATTTCGTAAGTGTCGACACTATGCCGAGCTGCTTGTACTATAAATAGGCATCCTTGTGAGTCCAGTCCTCCAGCCAGTTTGAGGCATCTCCAAGATGGTTTTCGAGAGCAGGGACACCACTACGGCCAGTTTCAGCGAGATGCCGACGGATCCCAGTCCTCCGGCATCTCCGAGAAACTAGTCATAGAGGCACTCCATAATATGTGAAATTAGTTAGCTCCCAGGCGTATTGATCTAGTTAGAGAAGTTACAAGATGCAAGATGGTTTTCGAGAGCAGGGACACCACTACGGCCAGTTTCAGGGAGATGCCGACGGAGCCCAGTCCTCCGGCATCTCCGAGAAACTGGTCATAGAGGCACTCCCTAATATGTGAAATTAGTTAGCTCCCAGGTGTATTGATCTAGTTAGATAAGTTACAAGCTGCAAGATGGTTTTCGAGAGCAGGGAAACCACTACGACCAGTTTCAGGGAGATGCCGCCGGATCCCAGTCCTCCGGTATATCCAAGAAACTGGTCATAGAGGCACTCCCTAATATGTGACCGCGCGCGGATCAGATCTTAATGGTAAGTACGAATCGGGACAACTTCTTCATAGTCCCGGTCCAGCCACAAACAGGACTAACACTCAAGACATTTATTAATATTAAAAACTGAGACTACAAAACTAGGACTAAAGGCCCCCCTATATATAGTCCCGGTCAAGCCACAAACCGCGAAAGATATCCTTCGGTGAAGCCACAAACCGCGAAAGACATGAACTAGAGTTACATAATATGAGCATGAACTTCTTGGCATATGTCCTTCCTTATGATCGCTTCAGACGTAACCATGGAGCATCTTCTTTACTTAACGGAATGCTTGGGTTAGTTTTCACTATGAAGGGCGGAATTTCATCAAACTTATTATAATCTTATGACATGTTTGTCTTGTCCTCGATTCCCAAGATATTTCTTTTCCCTGAAAGAACTATGTGACGCTTTGGATCATCATATGATGTATTCGTTTGCATATTTTTTCTTTTTTTCGGTCTGGAGGACATGTCCTTCACATAAATAACTTGAGATACATCATTGGCTAGGACGAATGGTTCATCTCTATAACCAAGACTGTTGAGATCCACTATTGTCATTCCGTACAACTGGTGTATCTTTACCCCTTCCCTATTCAGGTTGACCCATTTGCAGCGAAACAAAGGGACCTTAAAAGAGACTCCATAGTCTAGTTCCCATATCTCCTCTATGTAACCATAGTATGTGTCCTTTTTTCCATTCTCGTCTATTGCATCAAAGCGGACACCACTATTTTGGTTTGTGCTCTTTTTATCTTGGGTGATCGTGTAGAATGTATTCCCATTTATTTCGTACCCTTGGAAATTCAATACAGTAGAAGATGGTGACGCGGCTAACAAGTATAGCTGATCTCCAACAGTGGTGTCATTCAAGAGATGTGTCCGCATCTAACCACCGAAAAACTTCATGTGTTCATCTGTAATCAGTGATTCAGGCTTCCCCGGGTTTTTGGAGCGTAGAATATTCTTGTGTTCCTCGATATACGGAGCTGCCAAGGTGGAATTATGTAGAACTGTGTAGTGTGCTTTAGTGAAAGAATCCCCGTCCCTACATATCATTGCTTTCTTTCCCAGCGTGCCTTTTCCACTTAGTCTTCCCTCATGCCGCGAGTCAGAAACACCAATCGGCTTAAGGTCAGGAATAAAGTCAACACAAAACTCAATGACCTCCTCTGTTCCATATCCCTTGGAGATGCTTCCTTCTGGTCTAGCACGGTTATGAACATATTTCTTTAAGACTCCCATGAACCTCTCAAAGGGGAACATATTGTGCAGAAATACCGGACCGAGAATGGCAATCTCTTCCACTAGGTGAACCAGGAGATGCGTCATAATATTGAAGAAGGATGGTGGGAACACCAATTCAAAACTAACAAGACATTGTACCACATCCTTCTGTAACCTTGGCAGAATATCTGGATTGATTACCTTGTGAGATATTGCATTGAGGCATGCACACAGCTTCACAATGGGTACTCGAACATTTTCCGGTAGAAGCCCCCTCAATGCAATCGGAAGCAACTACGTTATAATCACGTGACAGTCATGAGACTTCAGGTTTTGGAACTTTTTCTCTGCCATATTTATTATGCCCTTTAAATTAGATGAGAAGCCCGACGACACCTTGATACTATAAAGGACTTCAAAAAAGATTTCCTTCTCTGCTTTGGTAAGAGCATAGCTGGCACGACTTAAGTGACGCCCTTTATCCGTCTTGTTCTGTGTATGCATGTTCTTTGGGTCTTTCATAATTTGTTGGTCCTCCCGTGCTTCTGGTGTATATTTTGTCTTCCCATACACGCCTAGGAATCCTAGCAGGTTCACGCAAAGATTCTTCGTCACGTGCATCACGTCGATTGAAGAGCGGACACGCAGGACTTTCCAATATGGCAACTCCCAAAATATAGATTTCTTCTTCCACATGGGTGCATGTCCTGTAGCGACGTCGTTCGGAACTGATTGACTGCCGGGACCCTTTCCAAAGATTACTTCTATGTCCTTGACCATACCAAATACATCATCACCAGCAGGGAGTTCAGGCTTCTTCCGGTGATCTGCCTCACCTTTGAAATGCTTGCCTTTATTTCTTACGGGATGATTGGTCGGAAGAAATTGTCGATTCGCCAGGTACACAACCTTCTTGCATTTATGCAAATATGTACCTTCAGTCTTATCTAAACAGTGTGTGCATGCCTTATATCCCTTGTTTGTCTGTCCTGAAAGGTTACTAAGAGCAGGCCAATCATTGATGGTTACGAATAACAACCCTCGTAGATCAAATGGCTCCTGTTTTTTCTCATCCCATGCACGTACACCTGGTTTGCCCCACAACTGTAAGAGTTCTTCAACTAATGGCCTAAGGTACACATCAATGTTGTTGCCCGGTGGCTTCAGGCCTTGGATGAGCACTGGCATCATAATGAACTTACGCTTCATGCACAACCAAGGAGGCGGGTTGTAGATACATAGAGTCACGGGCCAGGTGCTGTGACTACAGCTCTGCTCCCCAAAAGGATTCATGCCATCCGTACTTAGACCAAACCATAAGTTCCTTGTGTCACCTGCAAAGTCTAGGAAGTCTCTCTCGATTTTTCTCCACTGTGACCCATCAGCAGGGTGTCTCAACTTCCCGTCTTTCTTACGGTCTTATTTGTGCCATCGCAACAACCTGGCATGCTCTTTGTTTCTGAACATGCGTTTCAACCTTGGTATTATAGGAGCATACCACATAACCTTAGCAGGAACCCTCTTCCGGAGGGGCTCTCCCTCAACATCACCAGGGTCATCTCGTCTGATTTTATACCGCAATGCATTGCATACCGGGCATTTATCTAAATTCTCATACTCCTTACCGTGGTACAGGATGCAGTCATTAATGCATGCATGTATCTTTTGCACATCTAATCCTAGAGGACAAAGAGTCTTCTTTGCTTCGTAGGTACTCTCGGGAAGTTCTTTATGTTTTGGAAACTTTGGCTTCATTATTTTAAGCATCTTTTCAAATGAGGAGTCAGTTAGACCACACTCTGCCTTCCATCGCAACAATTCCAGTGTGGTACCGAGATTTGTGCTGCCATCTTCACAATTTGGGTACACCAATTTTTTGTGATCTTCTAACATGCCCTCTAACTTCAACTTCTCATTTTCTGTTTCACAGTCTCGCTTTGCATCAGAAATGACCCTACCAAGTTCATCAGCCGGCTCATCTGATGCCCGTTCTTCACCTCCTTCCTCTCCATTGTCTTCCATTGCAGTATCACTGTATTCAGGAAACATATGATGATAGTTGTTATCATCATCTTCTTCTTCACCATCTTCCATCATAACCCCTCTTTCCCCGTGCTTGGTCCAGCAATTTAGTTGGGCATGAAACCTTTCATAATCAGGTGGCCGCGAATGATTTTCAAGGAAGAGTACTCCTTGTTGTTCCAACATTGAACACATGGACAACGTATAAAACCATTCTCTTTGTTTTCCGTAGCCACATCGATAAATTTATCCACGCCTTTCATATACCCGGCTACGCGTCGGTCACCGTACATCCATTCCCGACCGTTCATCTGCATCATATAAGTAAGTTTAACAAAAAACAGGACATCATAAATAGTGAAATGACCAATTAACATCGACACATGCATTGTATCAATGACAGAGAAAAGATAAGATTGCTAACCTCGATCGAGGGAAATAAAGAGGAGAAAGCTCAAGTGCGTCTCGGACACCTTCTATATTTTTGTTTTATGAGAAATTGAACGGGATTATTCACTCAAACATTTCATCAAACACCTTCAATGCCTGCATAGGGCAAAAAAACTAGCACACCCCTCACACCTTCCACCAAGAGAAAAAACAGAGTGGAGGCAGAGGGCTGGGGCGTTGCATTTATAGAGGGCGGGAGCATACGTCCCGGTTTGTAACACAAACCGGCACTAAAGGTGTGTGCCACGCCACGTGGCTGACGCCAAAAAATCTATCTATCTACACTCAAATATGACACATTTATAAACAAAAATTAAGTAAAATATAAAACATTATATATAGTTTAAAACGGGCATTATAAATTCAAAAACGATTCAAACAATATGAAACTTTCGCGTGGTGTCATATTATGTGACATAGTTAGAAGGAAAAATATCAAACTTGGTATATTGATTATGTCTCTAAAAAACCTTCACAAAATGACCTATCTCGTTCGAGGTTTCTTGACTTTTGGGTCAAATGACCAATGTTATGGCTAGAATGAAGGCATAGTTTGTGATAATGTGTCCATATTATGCATGTATGCATCATGGGATGGCGAACAATGTTTCAGGAGGAATTTTCCTTTTCGTCGCACCAAAAAGCCGTTTTCCATTTTCCGAGTGCAAAAAACGGACGGTTTTGTGAAGCAACCACCAAATGCCTAATTCAAAATGCTACCGTCACATTTTTCAAAAATACTAGACCACCTTACATGGATAATTTCATAACAGAGGGATCTCAAACATTTCCGTCTATCCCTGGTGAAAAAGACAAATTCCTGCCGAATGGGTAGGAAGTGGGTCAGATATGAACTACAGGTACATGATCGGATGCTCATGATTTTTTACAAAAGTCATTTTTAGGTTCAAAATATGTTGTTTCATCATAGATCCACTTCAAGTTTAGTCAGTCTCAGCCCCGAGCTAAGAATCTTCATGCCCACCCTTCGACAAAGTATAACGATGGTTTAAAACGGGCATTATAAATTCAAAAACGATCCAAACAACATGAAACATTCGCGTGGTGTCATATTATGTGACATAGTTAGAAGGAAAAAATATCAAACTTGGTATATTGATTATGTCTCAAAAAAACCTTCACAAAATGACCTATCTCGTTCGAGGTTTCTTGACTTTCGGGTCAAATGACCAATGTTATGGCTAGAATAAAGGCATAGTTTGTGATAATGTGTCCATATTATGCATAAGTATGCATCATGGGATGGCGAACAATGTTTCAGGAGGAAGTTTTCCTTTTCGTCGCACCAAAAAGTCGTTTTCCATTTTCCGAGTGCAAAAAACGGACGGTTTTGTGAAGCAACCACCAAATGGCTAATTCAAAATACTACCGTCACATTTTTCAAAAATACTAGACCACCTTACATGGATAATTTCATAACACGGGGATCTTAAACATTTCCGTCTATCCCTGCTAAAAAACACAAATTCCTGCCGAATCGGTAGGAAGTGGGTCAGATATGAACTACAGGTACATGATCAGATGCTCATGATTTTTAAAAAAAATCATTTTTAGGTTCAAAATATGTTGTTTCATTATAGATCCACTTCAAGTTTAGCGAGACTCAGCCCCGAGCTAAGAATCTTCATGCCCACCCTTCGACAAAGTATAACGATGGTTTAAAACAGGCATTATAAATTCAAAAACGATCCAAACAACATGAAACCTTCGCGTGGTGTCATATTATGTGACATAGTTAGAAGGAAAATATCAAAATTTGTATATTGATTATGTCTCAAAAAAACCTTCACAAAATGAACTATCTTGTTTGAGGTTTCTTGACTTTCGGGTCAAATGACCAATGTTATGGCTAGAATGAAGGCATAGTTTGTGATAATGTGTCCATATTATGCATAAGTATGCATCATGGGATGGCGAACAATGTTTCAGGAGAAAGTTTTCCTTTTCGTCGCACAAAAAATCCGTTTTCCATTTACCAAGTGCAAAAAACGGACGGTTTTGTCAAGCAACTACCAAATGGCTAATTCAAAATACTACCGTCACCTTTTTCAAAAATACTAGACCACCTTACATGGATAATTTCATAACACGGGGATCTCAAACATTTCCGTCTATCCCTGGTGAAAAAGACAAATTCCTGCCGAATCGGTAGGAAGTGGGTCAGATATGAACTACAGGTAGATGATCGGATGCTCATGATTTTTTACAAAAATCATTTTTAGGTTCAAAATATGTTGTTTCATCATAGATCCATTTCAAGTTTAGCGAGTCTCAGCCCCGAGCTAAGAATCTTCATGCCCACCCTTCGACAAACTATAATGATGGTTTAAAACGGGCATTATAAATTCAAAAACGATCCAAACAACATGAAACCTTCGCGTGGTGTCATATTATGTGACTTAGTTAGAAGGAAAAATATCAAACTTGGTATATTGATTATGTCTCAAAAAAACCTTCACAAAATGACCTATCTCGTTCGAGGTTTCTTGACTTTCGTGTCAAATGACCAATGTTATGGCTAGAATGAAGGCATAGTTTGTGATAATGTGTCCATATTATGCATAAGTATGCACCATGGGATGGCGAATAATGTTTCAGGAGGAATTTTTCCTTTTCGTCGCACCAAAAAGCCGTTTTCCATTTTTCGAGGGCAAAAAACGGACGGTTTTGTGAAGCAACCACCAAATGGCTAATTCAAAATTCTACCGTCACATTTTTCAAAAATACTATACCACCTTACATGGATAATTTCATAACAGGGGGATCTCAAACATTTCCGTCTATCCCTGGTGAAAAAGACAAATTACTGCCGAATCGGTAGGAAGTGGGTCAGATATGAACTACAGGTAGATGATCGGATGCTCATGATTTTTTACAAAAATCATTTTTAGGTTCAAAATATGTTGTTTCATCATAGATCCACTTCAAGTTTAGCGAGTCTCAGCCCCGAGCTAAGAATCTTCATGCCCACCCTTCGACAAAGTATAACGATGGTTTAAAACGGGCATTATAAATTCAAAAACGATCCAAACAACATGAAACCTTCGCGTGGTGTCATATTATGTGACATAGTTAGAAGGAAAAATATCAAACTTGGTATATTGATTATGTATCAAAAAAACCTTCACAAAATGACCTATCTCGTTCGAGGTTTCTTGACTTTCGGGTCAAATGACCAATGTTATGGCTAGAATGGAGGCATAGTTTGTGATAATGTGTCCATATTATGCATAAGTATGCACCATGGGATGGCGAACAATGTTTCAGGAGGAAGTTTTACTTTTCGTCGCACCAAAAAGCCGTTTTCCATTTGCCGAGTGCAAAAAACGGACGGTTTTGTGAAGCAACCACCAAATGGCTAATTCAAAATACTACCGTCACATTTTTCAAAAATACTAGACCACCTTACATGGATAATTTCATAACACGGGGATCTTAAACATTTCCATCTATCCCTGGTAAAAAAGACAAATTCCTGCCGAATCGGAAGGAAGTGGGTCAGATATGAACTACAGGTACATGATCGGATGCTCATGATTTTTTACAAAAATCATTTTTAGGTTCAAAATATGTCGTTTCATCATAGATCCACTTCAAGTTTAGCGAGTCTCAGCCCTGAGCTAAGAATCTTCATGCCCATCCTTCGATAAACTATAACGATGGTTTAAAACGGGCATTATAAATTCAAAAACGATCCAAACAACATGAAACCTTCGCGTGGTGTCATATTATGTGACTTAGTTAGAAGGAAAAATATCAAACTTGGTATATTGATTATGTCTCAAAAAAACCTACACAAAATGACCTATCTCGTTCGAGGTTTTTTGACTTTCGTGTCAAATGACCAATGTTATGGCTAGAATGAAGGCATAGTTTGTGATAATGTGTCCATATTATGCATAAGTATGCACCATGGGATGGCGAATAATGTTTCAGGAGGAATTTTTCCTTTTCGTCGCACCAAAAAGCCGTTTTCCATTTTTCGAGGGCAAAAAACGGACGGTTTTGTGAAGCAACCACCAAATGGCTAATTCAAAATGCTACCGTCACATTTTTCAAAAACACTATACCACCTTACATGGATAATTTCATAACAGGGGGATCTCAAACATTTCCATCTATCCCTGGTGAAAAAGACAAATTACTGCCGAATCGGTAGGAAGTGGGTCAGATATGAACTACAGGTACATGATCGGATGCTCATGATTTTTTACAAAAATCATTTTTAGGTTCAAAATATGTTGTTTCATCATAGATCCACTTCAAGTTTAGCGAGTCTCAGCCCCGAGCTAAGAATCTTCATGCCCACCCTTCGATAAAGTATAACGATGGTTTAAAACGGGCATTATAAATTCAAAAACGATCCAAACAAAATGAAACCTTCGCGTGGTGTCATATTATGTGACATAGTTAGAAGGAACAATATCAAACTTGGTATATTGATTATGTCTCAAAAAAACCTTCACAAAATGACCTATCTCGTTCGAGGTTTCTTGACTTTCGGGTCAAATGACCAATGTTATGGCTAGAATGAAGGCATAGTTTGTGATAATGTGTCCATATTATGCATAAGTATGCATCATGGGATGGCGAACAATGTTTCAGGAGGAAGTTTTCCTTTTCGTCGCACCAAAAAGCCGTTTTCCATTTACCGAGTGCAAAAAACGGACGGTTTTGTGAAGCAACCACCAAATGGCTAATTCAAAATACTACCGTCACATTTTTCAAAAATACTAGACCACCTTACATGGATAATTTCATAACACGGGGATCTTAAACATTTTCCGTCTATCCCTGGTGAAAAAGACAAATTCCTGCCGAATCGGTAGGAAGTGGGTCAGATATGAATTACAGGTACATGATCGGATGCTCATGATTTTTTACAAAAATCATTTTTAGGTTCAAAATATGTTGTTTCATCATAGATCCACTTCAAGTTTAGCGAGACTCAGCCCCGAGCTAAGAATCTTCATGCCCACCCTTCGACAAAGTATAACGATGGTTTAAAACGGGCATTATAAATTCAAAAACGATCCAAACAACATGAAACCTTCACGTGGTGTCATATTATGTGACATAGTTAGAAGGAAAATATCAAACTTGGTATATTGATTATGTCTCAAAAAACCTTCACAAAATGACCTATCTCGTTCGAGGTTTCTTGACTTTCAGGTCAAATGACCAATGTTATGGCTAGAATGAAGGCATAGTTTGTGATAATATGTCCATATTATGCATAGGTATGCATCATGGGATGGCGAACAATGTTTCAGGAGGAAGTTTTCTTTTCGTCGCACCAAAAAGCCGTTTTCCATTTACCGAGTGCAAAAAACGGACGGTTTTGTGAAGCAACTACCAAATGGCTAATTCAAAATACTACCGTCACATTTTTCAAAAATACTAGACCACCTTACATGGATAATTTCATAACACGGGGATCTCAAACATTTCCGTCTATCCCTGGTGAAAAAGACAAATTCCTACCGAATCGGTTGGAAGTGGGTCAGATATGAACTACAGGTACATGATCGGATGCTCATGATTTTTAAAAAAAATCATTTTTAGGTTCAAAATATGTTGTTTCATCATAGATCCAATTCAAGTTTAGCGAGTCTCAGCCCCGAGCTAAGAATCTTCATGTCCGCACTTTGACAAAGTATAACGATGGTTTAAAACGGGCATTATAAATTCAAAAACGATCCAAACATCATGAAACCTTCGCGTGGTGTCATATTATGTCACATAGTTAGAAGGAAAAATATCAAACTTGGTATATTGATTATGTCTCAAAAAAACCTTCACAAAATGAACTATCTTGTTCGAGGTTTCTTGACTTTCGGATCAAATGACCAATGTTATGGCTAGAATGAAGGCATAGTTTGTGATAATGTGTCCATATTATGCATAAGTATGCATCATGGGATGGCTAACAATGTTTTAGGAGGAAGTTTTCCTTTTCGTTGCACAAAAAGCCGTTTTCCATTTACCGAGTGCAAAAAACGGACGGTTTTGTGAAGCAACTACCAAATGGCTAATTCAAAATACTACCGTCACATTTTTCAAAAATACTAGACCACCTTATATGGATAATTTCATAACCCGGGGATCTCAAACATTTCCGTCTATCCCTGGTGAAAAAGACAAATTCCTGCCGAACCGGTAGGAAGTGGGTCAGATATAAACTACACGTACATGATCGGATGCTCATGCTTTTTTACAAAAATCATTTTTAGGTTCAAAATATGTTGTTTCATCATAGATCCACTTCAAGTTTAGCGGTATCAGCCCCGAGCTAAGAATCTTCATGTCCGCCCTTCGACAAAGTTTAACGATAGTTTAAAACAGGTATCATAAATTCAAAAACGATCCAAACAATGTGAAACCTTCGCGTGGTGTAATATTATGTGACATAGTTAGAAGGAAAAATATCAAACTTGGTATATTGATTATGTCTCAAAAAACCTTCACAAATGACCTATCTCGTTCGATGTTTCTTGACTTTCGGGTCAAATGACCAATGTTATGGCTAGAATGAATGCATAGTTTGTGATAATATGTCCATATTATGCATAATTGTGCATCATGAGATGGCGAATAATGATTCAGGAGGAAGTTTTCCTTTTCGTCGCACTAAAAAGCCGTTTTCCATTTTTCGAGTGCAAAAAACGGACGGTTTTGTGAAGCAACCACCAAATGGCTAATTCAAAATACTACCGTCACATTTTTCAAAAATACTAGACCACCTTACATGGATAATTTCATAACACGGGGATCTCAAACATTTCCGTCTATCCCTGGTGAAAAAGACAAATTCCTGCCGAATCGGTAGGAAGTGGGTCAGATATGAACTACAGGTACATGATCGGATGCTCATGATTTTTTACAAAAATCACTTTTAGGTTCAAAATATGTTGTTTCATCATAGATCCACTTCAAGTTTAGCGAGTCTCAGTCCCGAGCTAAGAATCTTTATGCGTGCCATTTCAAACGGGCAAATAAAATTATGATAAGAATCACGACATAGTTTGTGATAAGTTGATATTGGTATCATATTTGGATTCCTCTCATTTTTATAATCAATTTAGACATATTATTTGACGAATTCCGATTTACAGATTTAAATATATTAATTATTCCAGATTAAATAAAAATTACAAAAAAAATAAAATCATTATATTTTTATTTGAATTCAATAATATTTTTACTTCTTCATTGTTGTTTACTTAAATAATTGCTTGTAATTTCAAAAAATACAACCATATGACATTATGATATAAGAGTTAATAGGAATGATATCATAGTATTGACAGCAATGAGTAAATTGCTTTGCGGGAAGAGATTCTGAAGGAACGAGAAAGTTAAGCGTGCTAGAGCTGGAGTAGTGATAGGATGGCTGACAGAAGGGGAACTTTGACTAAGACTGCAATTTAATCAATTATTAACTATAAATAGTGTTAAAATGATTAAAGCGGGAGACTAAGGAGTCAAATAATTCAAAGATTGAAAAAAAATAAAATATAAAAAGATATTTTAGGCTATGCCTACGGCCTGGCCGTCGGCGTAGCTCCATTCCTGTGCCGACGGCTAGGCCGTCGGCGTAGCTCCAGGCTGAACCGTTAGCCAAGACGACCGTTGACTGACATGCGGGGCCCGCTAAAAGACGTTGTGCCGAGGGGGAGGGGCTGTGCCGACGGCCACAGAGCTGTGCCGACGAGGACGTACGCCGAGAGGCCTACGCCGATGGCCACCGTCGGCGCAGCCTGTAACATCCCAAAAATACTAAACTTGGAACATCAAACTCTAATCATCAATATTGGGGTTAACAAAAACTTTTCTAATTAAAATTATGAATACATGCATATGTGTATGCATTGATTTTGAAATTCTTTTAAACCACCTTGTTTGATTGTGTCATTGCTTGTAAAATGTTTCTTAGGTGAAATAAACATCATCTAAAATATTTCCCACACTTTTCCTAAAGACAAGTAAATCAAAACACATATATTAAATGAATGGTCACTTTGACCAATTTAACTCTCATGCCTACTTTGGCTGTCTCAAACTTTCAGAACCTAATGGAAACTTTTCTGGATCTTTGCACCCCTTGAATGTACTCATAACAAGGTATCAAGGCCCACTTTGTGATCATCCAGAAACTTTCAAATGCATAGTTTAAATGACAATTCAAAATTGAATCTTTATCATATGGGAAGATCCCACTTTTTCAAAAACCACTCAAACAAGCTCAACTTTCAAAACCCAAGAATCTGGAGACTCACCAGCACCAATCTAGCAAACCACCAAAAATCTTTTCAAAATTCAAAAATTGATTTCATGCAGCCATTTCATCAAACAGGTTGCAGACACAAATCAAACAAACATCAAACACTATTGTGAGCAGTGATTCTTGCCTAACTTGTTCCCTAGTTAGCTCACAACCAGCTCAGTAGATCATCTAGGAAGATTAACCAAGCACTAGCACCACTGTGACCTTGCCATTACCATCAATGGTGAACAGCCGAGCACACCCTTGCCACCCCATAGTCGACACCAAGCTAGGAGCAGCAGCAAGCCTATCCAGCATGTCTAGGAGGCAACCCACCGTCCATCGCTACTCCCTGTCCACTGCTCGAGCCTTGCCAATCCCTGGACCGCGCGCACGAACCGCGCCCAGACCGCCAGAGACCATGCCGAGCGTGCGCCAGAGCAACACCCTCGACCGAAGCCCACAGACCACGCGCCGCCCTCGCCGCGTGCATACACAATCCCCACCGACCCAGGAGACCGCCAGACATCCCCGTTCGCGGCCCCGTGACGCATAGCCACCACTCACCGTCGAAGACGCTGCCTCTGCCGCGCAGAGCATCGCCCGTTCCAGACCAAGACGCACCGCCCCATGCCTCAAAACCATGTCGTTGAGCATTGCCAGGAGACACCACACCATCCCCTACCCTTGCCCATGCCAATAGCTGCATGTAACATCGCCCCCTACAAGCTCACCGTGCGCCCCGACGGTCCCCTCGCTCGACTATAAATAGAGGCCACCCCCGCTCGATTTCTTCATACCATCTCACTTCCCTCTCCTCACTGATCGTGCCACACCGTTCTTAGAGCAAGGCGAGCACCACCATGCCGGAATTTCACCGGAGCCCGCCGCCTCTGGAGAAGAAGCGAGCCATCGATTTTGTCCAGCCCAGGAGCTGCCGCGACCACCCCTAAGTTCGCCGTCGTTGACTTCGTCGTTCGCCCGCCTCGCCGACCCTCGCCAGTACCCCGGTGAGCCCCCAGCACCCCCACTAGTCGCGCTAGGTTTCGTTCTCGTCGGCGTTGTCTCGCGTCGATGATGACTGCCAGCCGTTGGATTAGAATCAGATCGAACGATCCACGTTGCCCCATACCGCTTCGCCCAGCCCCGTGTCACTAACGAGTGGGGACACCCACTTAAGCAGCCCGCGGGAGCACCGCGCTTAGCAGGCCGGCCCGTTAACTTTTCCCGCGCAGCCCAGTGATTTGAATTAAATCTTTTCTATTTTATGTCAAACACACTTCTGTACCCAACTTCAAAAATCAACCCAGATCCAGTGCACCAATTTGAATGAAACAAATTTTGTTGGAAAGGTCTGTGAATGCTGAATCCAAGCCCGTTGGATTCAAGTCATTTGGATCTATAGATCACCCATGGTAAAAATAACAAGGAAGAAGCTTTTCTACATTCAAACATTTTTCAAATTTAAACCATAATAGATTTTGAGTTGATTCCAACTCTCAAAAATCACATTTAACCATACCTTTCAGAATATATAAAAATATATAGGTTTACTTGCAGAAATAATGTTCAAGTAATAAAAGAATGCTACATAGGCATTTCTAGCCACTTTAATTAATTAGAATAAAAGGATAAAACCTTATTAAATTGTGACACCACTTTAAATCACATTCCCATGGACTACAATATGTGGTGATGACATGTGTCAACATGATCCCATGTTTGGTTTGGAGAATATTAAATCTTAAGTAGTTTTTCAATGAGTAGAAATTACTTTTCTAAAAATAAAAGGAATTAAATCAAGCCTTAACCTTGTAATGTTAGAGATGATGCTAGATCATCTATAGGACCCTTGTGTGTGATGATTGCAAGTAGTTAAGTATTGTTTGGCGATTGTGTACCTCGTATTTATTCATAGACGCTAGTACCGACCAAGGATACGAGGAGGAAGAAGGATACTACGAAGAAGAAGCCGAGGAGAACTTGAACCACTGCACTGCCCAAGGCAAGCCTTACTAATCAAGTTGACCTATGCAAGCTAACACTTGCAATTTAGCAAGCTTATACTGATTTTGTGCAAGCAAATACTTGCTTGTTACTATGCCTACTATATGCCTTAAGCATATGTGATCATACCCACTTGATAAACCAATCCTAGTTTTATTTGCAAGCTTCTTACTTTATTTCTTTATCAAAGCTTTAACTTAGAGTTGACTTAAGTGACTTGTAGATACTAGAAAGATTCTGAAGGTTGCATAAAGAGCATAAAATTTGGCCTAAGTTAGAAACCTTGATATCATCCTAAGATATAAGGTTGTACTTAGTTGAAACTCCACTAGTTCACCACCCTTCATTAGTACTACCCCCACCCGTAGATGCTAGTGCTAAGCATAAAACTTGATCAACTTTAGATGGGTTTACTTGGTGGAAAAATGGTTATGAAAACCTTGGAATGATGGATCATTCTATTGAAATGTTTTGGACATGTGTTTCCAAACACTCGATGATTTTGGTGATGAAAACGTTGAGGCATGAGACTTAGCCCTTTATAAAACTGATGGTTGTCTGGATGCGATACCATTCCAATTTTATCGTACAACCACAATACCCGAATATTGGGTAGGGCTTGAATGGAAACTTATATACCTTAGTGTTAGTTCCCTCACGGCCAAGGTCTGAGCTGAGGCTATCTTGTGAAGATTGTCCACCTGTGCAGTACCCAAGATGACAGTTGGTCATGGTTGGGAGGCCAAACTCACAGGAGAGGTGCTTATACTAGGGCGTGTAATTGAAAGGTTAGGATTGATTATCCGCATATTGAGTATGGTGAATTCAGGATTTGTTCCTGACGGATGTATCGAATGTTGTGGTGAAAGTGTACAATCTCTGCAGAGTGTCAAACTATTCGAATAGCCGCATCCGCGGTTATGGACAGTTGGAGTGGCTATACTGTTCCCCCGTCAGACTTTTCAAAATGACTTGTGAAATGAATTTATACTTTGACTTGACCACAACAGAGTTGTGACCTGAGTTACAAGATCCCACCTAGGAGTTATAAAATTGTGACTAGCTTCGGAACTTAGTAGAGATAAATCTGGCTTTTGCAAAACAACCCTAGAGCCTAGTGTCCTATTATCCAAAAACCCGTTTACCTGTTAGTATTAGCTTGCGGGTACTTAAAGAGTACTCATGGCTTTGTCCCTGGCTATTCCCATGGCCAGACTATGAAGAGGAGTACCTAAAGGATGGACCCTAGGGAGGTTACGACAACTAGGATCATCTCCCATCGTCAGCATTGCCTGTGACCCCGAAGATGGAGCTTCGCCTACGCTACCGTTATTATTACGTATTCCGCTGCTTGAAGTTGTATTAAGAATTGGATCGTGAGATCCCTATTTGTGTAAGAACTTATGTATCGTTTGTAATGGATGATGTACTATGGTATCCAATTCTGTTATGTCTCGCAAAAATGGTAATCCTGGGATTGCGATGTATGGCATAACAGGCATCTAGGAACTAAAAATCCGGGTGTTTACAAGTTGGTATCAGAGCCATCCTGACCATAGGAGACCCTAGTTAGACTGGACGTTTGAACCAAAAACTTAGTTTCAAAACCAAAGAAAACAAATATTTTCAAAAACCTATTCTCATTCTTATCTCTTTGATTCTTTCATGAAAATTCATGTTCCTCAAAAACTCTTGCAAAATACATAAAAGTTTTGACACACTTAATCACTCTGCTAACCTACTCATCCTCTATTCTTATAGATGGACGTGAAGTACAGCAAGTTTTACCAACTTGGGAATGGAGGAGACCTTATCTTTGAGAGGGATTTGGACCAGCTTTCGGAACTTCTGGAGCGTCCACATCCCGAGTTCTTCGGAGCTCAGCTCAATGATCAAGGAGGAGAAGATCTGCAGTGGCTAATTGTTGCAAGTCTCTGAGGAAAGATTGAACCTCCCACTGCGGAGGGAATTCAGTTTACCTTGAGGGAAAACAACTGGCTCGATGAACTTGCTAGAGCAATGCAGGAAGCTCTTTCCCGTCTGTGTGGGCAGAGCATCAATCAGATCAAGGGTACTCGCTTTGAGTTTTGCCCAAGGCGTGATGCAAATGGACAACCACTGGAAGCCCCATACCACCCCGAGCTAAAGACTCAATTGGACCACCTTAGCTTCATGATGTACGATCGTCAGCAGGAGTTGGACAACTGCCGTGACTACACCAACCACAAGTCCGCCATCATCAAGACGAAGGATCAGACCATCGCCATGCTAGCAAAGGATCGCAAGTCTCGCCGCCGTCAGCTCGACAAAAAGGAGCGCATTATTGCCCGTCTTCACCACCGCATCTCATCTTTGGAGGAGACCATCCACGAGAGAGACATGCAGTTGGAGGAAAGGGAGAATACCGCAGAGGATCTTCGTGGAGACCCTTACTCCTATCTCAGCGATGACGATGATTTTCTGGAGGATCAGGCCATGGACTTCTTCACCGATGAGGATGATTTCGGCTTCATCGATGATGATGAAGATGATGAAGCCACAGATTCCGAGGAGTAGTAGCACTTGAGAACTAGCGTAGTGAGTAGTATTCGGTCCCACTGTATCGTAGTTCTCAGAATGGTTCTTAAAACCATTTGTTTTTCTTTGTTGTGTGTGTGTTGTACTGTGTGCTATGAATGAATGAATGAGAAAGCAAGTTGCTAGAAAAATCTAAGTCAAACCTTTAATTTTTTTTCAAAGTCCCCGAAACCTTAGAAATTTCCCTCTTTTCTCATGATCTATCTAAATCTTCAGATGCCACGTGGAGGAAGTGGTTCAGCCCCGGACCCGATGTTGCAGATCCTGGAAATGTTGACTTCTGACTGCGAAGCTGAAAGAGCAGAACGTCAAGCCAACCTAGCCACTCTGCAACAGATAGCCCAGCTAGCCCACAACAACCAAGGCCACGGAAATCAGGACAACCATGGATCTAAGCTCAAGAATTTCCAGAATACCAACCCACCTGTTTTCGCTAAGTCAGAAGAACCCCTAGACGCCGATGATTGGCTGCAAACCATGGAAAATAACCTAGAAGTCGCCGGAGTGGAAGCCAACGAGAAAGTTCTGTTTGCCACCCATTATCTAGCCGGAGATGCCAGGGCATGGTGGAACAGCGTTCGCGCAATGACCGGAGGCCAGATGATGACCTGGGAGGAATTCAAGGTCAAGTTCAGCAGAACCCATGTGCCACCGGGTTTGATCAAGAGAATGAGAGACGAGTTCAGAGAGCTAAAGCAAGGAAGGATGACTGTAGTGGAATACCATGAAAAATTTTTGTCCTTAGCTAGGTATGCCCCGGACGAGATAGACACGGAAGCCAAGAAGAAGGAGAGGTTCCTTAATGGTCTACATGACGAGATGCAGACGGTGTTAGTCAATATTCCCTTTGCGGATATTGAAGCCCTTGTCGACTCTGGCATCCAGATGGAAGGAAAGATCAACCAAGCCAATGAGAACCGCAAGCGTCATATGATGCATCAGCCAGGAACCCATCAGACCCCAAAGTATCACCCCAACCCATCTCCAGGATTTGCCCCAAGAACCAACAGACCCCCGATGAACCGTCCGACCTACCCCAACAGTGGAAACCCTAGACCCGGAGGAAATCACAACAACCCCGGAAACTCTAGCAATTTCACCCGTGCCCCACCCAAGTTCAACACCAACAATGCTACCGCCAACACCAACACTGCCCCTAGGACTAGAAGCAATGTTGTTCCTGTCGCAGCCAAGGACAAGTCGCAAGTGACTTGTTATGACTGTGGAGATAAAGGACACTATTCCAACGAGTGCCCCAACAAGAAGAATGCTACAGCCCCCAATGCCAATGTCCCAGGTCAGCAGCAGCGTCGTGTTCAGCCAGGGAGAAGATTTGCCCTAGGGAATTCACTCAACCGCAATGGCCGTCTTTTTCTCATGCATGCTGAAGAAGCTCAGGAAGCGCTAGACGTCGTGCTGGGTATGTTTTCTGTTAATTCAGTACTTGCAAGAGTGTTGTTTGATTCTAGTGCATCGCATTCATTTGTCACCGAAGAATTTGCATGCACTAGTAAAATTCAACCAACCAAACTGAAGCATGTTATGATTGTTCAAATTCCCGGATCAACCACCAAGGCTAGGAAAATTTGCAAAGCCGTCCCTATCCGAATCCATGGCATAGATTTTTATGCTAATCTGATAGTACTTGGAACTAAAGGTTTGGAAGTAGTACTAGGAATGGATTGGATGTCCAAACATAAAGGATTGATTGACTGTGCCAAGAAAGCCATCACCATGACCAGTACAGCCGGAATATCAGTCGGACATATATCTGAAACCTTACCTCGCCAATTCAAATGCAACAAGAGTATAGCCCAACCTACCATTGACAAAGTCCGGATAGCCTGTGAATACCCCGATGTATTTCCAGATGTTTTGCCCGGTATGCCCCCAGATCGGGATATCGCGTTTATCATTGAACTAATCCCCGAAACCGGACGCATAGCCCAGAGACCCTATAGTATGAACCCGTCGGAACTAGAAGAACTGAAGAAGCAACTGGATTCCATGCTAGAAATTGGATTGATTCAACCAAGTGCGTCACCATGTAGATCACCTGTCTTGTTTGTGGACAAGAAGGATGGAGGTAATCGTTTGTGTACGGATTATCGGAAGTTGAATGATTTCACCATCAAGAACAAGTACCCCTTGCCCAAGATAGAAGATTTGTTTGATCAGTTGACGGGTGCCAAGGTGTTTTCTAAGATTGATCTTAGAACTGGATATCATCAACTCAAGATTCGTGCAGAGGATATTCCAAAGACTGCCTTTACCACCAGATATGGATTGTATGAGTATACAGTCATGTCTTTCGGATTAACCAATGCCCCCGCTTATTTCATGAACCTCATGAATAAGATTTTTATGGACTTCCTGGATAAGTTTGTCATTGTTTTCATTATGACATTCTAATTTATTCCAAATCAGAAGAAGAACATGAGCTACACCTAAGGACCATTCTTGGAACCCTTAGAGAGCATCAGCTGTATGCAAAGTTTAGCAAATGTGAATTCTGGTTACAGGAAGTAGGATCCCTCGGTCACATTGTATCAGCCGGAGGAATTGCCGTTGGCCCTGCCAAAGTGAAAGATGTAGAAGATTGGCAAGCCCCAACCACTCAAACCCAAGTTCGTGCATTTCTCGGATTGGCGGGATATTACCGCAAATTCGTAGAAGGATTCTCTAGTATCGCCAGACCCATGACCCAATTGCTGAAGAAGTACAAGAAGTTTGAATGGACCGACAAATGTGAAGCGAGTTTTCAAGAACTCAAAAGGAGATTGATATCAGCCCCAATCTTAATCATGCCAGATATCACGAAGCCCTTCGATGTGTATTGCGACGCATCCAAGATTGGTCTCGGATGTGTTCTAATGCAAGAAGGCAAAGTTATATCTTACCTATCTCGACAATTGAAGCAATATGAGCAAAACTACCTAACCCATGACCTCGAACTCGCGGCCGTAGTTCTAGCCCTGAAGACATGGAGACATTACCTGATGGGAAACCGTTGTGAGATTTATTCGGATCACAAGAGCCTAAAGTATATATTCACTCAGAAGGAGCTGAATATGAGGTAGAGAAGATGGATTGAGCTAATCAAGGATTATGACCTGGACATTCACTATCACCCTGGTAAAGCCAACATGGTAGCCGATGCCCTTAGCAGATTGCCGTGCCGCTTGAACTCCATGATTTTGAAGGAGCAACCAAGTTTGCACAAAGAGATGGAAGATTTTCGAATGGAATTAGTAAGTGAAGGATTTTTGGCTAGCATAGAACTCCAGCCCACTTTGATCAGTCAGATTAAAGAGGCGCAGAAGGGAAATGCCAGTATTGACGGAATCAAGCGTCGTATCGGTACAGGCAAAGTACCCGGATTCACCGAGGACGAAAAAGGAGTGTTGTGGTACAAAGGACGCCTTTGTGTACCAGCAGATTCTGAATTGAAAGAAGTTATTTTGAAGGAGTCTCATGATACTCTTTATTCTATCCATCCCGGAGGAACTAAGATGTATCAAGATTTAAAAGAGCAATTTTGGTGGCATAAGATGAAGAGAGAAATCGGAAGCTATATCGCCAAGTGTGATATATGTCAGCGAGTCAAGGCAGGACATCAAAGACCCGCTGGATTGTTGCAACCATTGCAGATTCCGGAATGGAAATGGGATTCTGTAGGAATGGACTTTATCACTGGACTACCTACTTATAGTAGGGGAAATGACTCTATCTGGGTCATAGTGGACAGATTGTCCAAAGTCGCCCATTTCTTGCCCGTCAAAACCACATATCAGAGTTCGAAACTAGCGGAGTTGTACATCGCTAGAATCGTCAATTTGCACGGAGTCCCTAAGAACATAGTATCGGATCGAGGAACTCAGTTTACCTCGAGATTCTGGAAGAAAGTCCAAGAAGGTTTAGGACCCGTCTAGATTTCGGCACCGCATATCACCCTCAGACCGATGGACAAACGGAGCGAGTAAATCAAATACTCGAAGATATGCTGAGAGCATGTGTGTTAGAATATGGATCCAAGTGGGAAGACTGTCTGCCGTTTGCAGAATTTTCATACAACAACAGTTATCAAGCCAGTTTGCAAATGGCCCCCTTTGAATTCATGTACGGAAGAAAGTGTCGCACCCCTTTGAACTAGTCGGAAGTTGGAGAGAGTCAGATTTTTGGACCCGACATCCTACGAGAAGCAGAAGAGAAGGTTCACAAGATTCGTGAGCACCTCAAGACCACCCAATCCCGACAAAAGAGTTACGTCGACAAGAGACGTAGAGACCTCGTCTTCAACATAGGAGATTTTGTTTATCTGAAAGTGTCGCCATTGAAGGGAATGCAGCGTTTCCAACTCAAAGGAAAGTTAGCCCCCAGATATATCAGACCTTTCCAGATTCTGAACCGTCGAGGAGAAGTATCGTACCAATTGGAGCTACCTGAAGAGATGTCAGCTGTGCACAATGTGTTCCATATCTCGTTACTTTGCAAGTGTCTCGAAGTCCCCGAGAAGACCGAAGTATTCAAGAATATCGACCATCAGACCATAGAAATCAACGATGACCTGACCTATCATGAAGTACCCATCCGCATTTTGGAAGAAGCTTTTCGAACTACCCGAACCCGAAGCATCAAGTTTCTCAAGATTCAGTGGAGCAACCACACAGAAGAGGAAGCTACCTGGGAGCCCGAAGATCACATCAGGACGGAGTTTCCCGATCTCTTCAAATCCTAGGTAATCTTTTTGTCCTTTTTAAATCTCGGGACGAGATTTTGTTTAAGGGGGGAAGGTTTGTAACATCCCAAAAATACTAAACTTGGAACATCAAACTCAAATCATCAATATTGGGGTTAACAAAAACTTTTCTAATTAAAATTATGACTGCATGCATATGTGTATGCATTGATTTTGAAATTCTTTTAAACCACCTTGTTTGATTGTGTCATTGCTTGTAAAATGTTTCTTAGGTGAAATAAACATCATCTAAAATATTTCCCACACTTTTCCTAAAGACAAGTAAATCAAAACACATATATTAAATGAATGGTCACTTTGACCAATTTAACTCTCATGCCTACTTTGGTTGTCTCAAACTTTCAGAACCTAATGGAAACTTTTCTGGATCTTTGCACCCCTTGAATGTACTCATAACAAGGTATCAAGGACCACTTTGTGATCATCCAGAAACTTTCAAATGCATAGTTTAAATGACAATTCAAAATTGAATCTTTATCATATGGGAAGATCCCACTTTTTCAAAAACCACTCAAACAAGCTCAACTTTCAAAACCCTAGCATCTGCAGACTCACCAGCACCAATCTAGCAAACCCACCAAAAATCTTTTCAAAATTCAAAACTTGATTTCATGCGGCCATTTCATCAAACAGGTTGCAGACACAAATCAAACAAACATCAAACACTATTGTGAGCAGTGATTCTTGCCTAACTTGTTCCCTAGTTAGCTCACAACCAGCTCAGTAGATCATCTAGGAAGATTAACCAAGCACTAGCACCACTGTGACCTTGCCATTGCCATCAATGGTGAACAGCCGAGCACACCCTTGCCACCCCATAGTCGACAGCAAGCTAGGAGCAGCAGCAAGCCTAGCCAGCATGTCTGGGAGGCAGCCCACCGTCCACCGCCACTCCCTGTCCACTGCTCGAGCCTTGCCAAGCCCTGGACCACGCGCACGAACCGCGCCCAGACCGCCAGAGACCATGCCGAGCGTGCGCCAGAGCACCACCCTCGACCGAAGCCCACAGACCGCGCGCCGCCCTCGCCGCGTGCATGCACAGTCCCCACCGACCCAGGAGACCGCCAGACATCCCCGTTCGCCACCCCGTGACACATAGCCACCACTCGCCGTCAAAGACGCCGCCTCTGCCGCGCAGAGCATCGCCCGTTCTAGACCAAGCCGCACCGTCCCATACCTCAAAACCATGTCGTTGAGCATCGCCAGGAGACACCACACCATCCCCTACCCTTGCCCATGCCAATAGACTCCTGTAACATCGCCCCCTACAAGCTCACCGTGCGCCCCGACGGTCCCCTCCCTCGACTATAAATAGAGGCCACCCCCGCTCGATTTCTTCACACCATCTCACTCCCCTCTCCTCACTGATCGTGCCACACCGTTCTCAGAGCAAGGAGAGCACCACCCCGCCAGAATTTCACCGGAGCCTGCCGCCTCTGGAGAAGAAGGGAGCCATCGATTTCGTCCACCCCAGGAGTTGCCGCGACCACCCCTGAGTTCGCCATTGTCGACTTCGTCGTTCGCCCGCCTCGCCGACCCTCGCCAGTACCCCGGTGAGCCCCCAGCACCCCCCACTGGCCGCACTAGGTTTCGTTCTCGCCGGCGTTGTCTCGCGTCGACAATGACTCCCGGTTGTTGGATTAGAATCAGATCGAACGACCCACGTTTCCCCATATCGCTTCGCCCAGCCCCGTGTCACTGACGAGTGGGGACACCCACTTAAGCAGCCCGCGGGAGCACCGCTCTTAGCAGGCCGGCCCGTTAACTTTTCCTGCGCAGGCCAGTGATTTGAATTAAATCTTTTCTATTTTAAGTCAAACACACTTCTGTACCTAACTTCAAAAATCAACCTAGATCCAGTGCACCAATTTGAATGAAACCAATTTTGTTGGAAAGGTCTGTGAATGCTGAATCCAAGCCCGTTGGATTCAAGTCATTTGGATCTATAGACCACCCATGGTAAAAATAACAACGCAGAAGCTTTTCTGCATTCAAACATTTTTCAAACTTAATCCATAATAGCTTTTGAGTTGATTCCAACTCTCAAAAATCACATTTAACCATACCTTTCAGAATATATAAAAATATATAGGTTTACTTGCAGAAATAATGTTTATAAAACTGACGGTTAAAACTTGTGGTGATGATTTTGGTGATGAAAACATTGAGGCATGAGCCTTAGACCTTTATAAAACTGATGGTTGTCTGGATGAGATACCATTCCAATTTTATCGTACAACCACAATACCCGAATATTGGGTAGGGCTTGACTGGAAACTTATATACCTTAGTATTAGTTCCTTCAGGGCCAAGGTCTGAGCTGAGGCTACCTTGTGAAGATTGTCCATCTGTGCACTATCCAAGATGACAGTTGGTCATGGTTGGGAGGCCAAACTTACAGGAGAGGTGCTTATACTAGGGCGTGTAATTGAAAGGTTAGGATTGATTATCCGTATACTGAGTATGGTGAATTCAGGATTTGTTCCTGACGGATGTATCGAATGTTGTGGTGAAAGTGTACAATCTCTGCAGAGTGTCAAACTATTCGAATAGCCGCGCCCGCGGTTATGGACAGTTGGAGTGGCCATACTATTCCCCCGTCGGACTTTTCAAAATGACTTGTGAAATGAATTGATACTTTGACTTGACCACAACAGAGTTGTGACCTGAGTTACAAGATCCCACCTAGGAGTTATAAAATTGTGACTAGCTTCGGAACTTAGTAGAGATAAATCTGGCTTTTGCAAAACAACCCTAGAGCCTAGTGTCCTATTATCCAAAAACCCCTTTACCTGTTAGTATTAGCTTGCGAGTACTTAAAGAGTACTCATGGCTTTGTCCCTGGCTATTCCCATGGCCAGACTATGAAGAGGAGTACCTGGAGGATGGACCCCAGGGAGGTTACGACAACTAGGATCATCTCCCATCGTCAGTATTGCCTGTGACCCCGAAGATGGAGCTTCGCCTACGCTACCGTTATTATTACGTATTGCGCTGCTTGAAGTTGTATTAAGAATTGGATCGTGAGATCCCTATTTGTGTAAGAACTTATGTATCGTTTGTAATGGATGATGTACTATGGTATCCAATTCTGTTATGTCTCGCAAAAATGGTAATCCTGGGATTGCGATATATGGCATAACAGGCATCTAGGATTGAAAAATCCGGGTGTTGACACAGCCTGTGCCGACGGCAATTTGGCGCTGTGCCGACGGCAGCCGGCCGTCGGCGTAGCAATTATTTCCTGTAGTGTGCTAAGCATTGAGAATAGTAGGTGCTCCTCGACGGTAGCCGGCGCGTCGCCTTCCTCGCGCCATTTTGCCTCGTTGCAGTAGCATTTCGTTGCATCGATTAGCTGCACAACGACAGTGATATCAGCTGGATGCTTTGGGTATATACTTCTTCAGTCCGGAATTAGATGATGCATTTGTCTAGATTCATATGTATTTAGACGCGTAGATACATGCGGATTTAGATAAATACAACATCTATTTCGGGACGGTTGGAGTACATATATTTTGTGATCATAAGAGATTACTGAGTGTAGTTTGTTTTCTTTTCTCCTGTTCAACATGTTCAGGAGACATAAACTTACTAGCTTTTTTACATAGTCAGCATTCTTATTTCCTTGACGTTTCAGGTCTTCTTCGATGTCCTTTACGGTCTCGAGTACTTTGTTGTAAAAGATCTTCAAGTACCTGGGGAGTTGTTCAGCGGCTTGCTCATTCCACCTGGTGTTTCATTAAGAGAAAAAAAATTATTTTTTGTTCTAGAATTAGTATATCTAGCAAGACACTGGTTATTAAAACTGCCGGCATAGCCCACATATAGATATATAGAGACCTTTCCATAGCTATGGTGAGGAGCTTGCTTTCTTCTAATGTGCTGTAGCTGTCGTAGATGTCATCGAATATCGATACAAATGTAAAGAGCTTAGTGAGCATGATTCGTCCGTACGAATGTTGTGGCTCAAATAAAACACCTAGCATCCAAAAATTCATCTCCACCATCCTGTCTCGTACAAAACCCAAATGATCTTGGAGTTGGAGTTCTTTCCACCATCTGCAAACAAACCCTCAGTTATACACCCGTCCATCGCACCATGTATCTTTGCAATGGTCAAGGGTTATGAAATAGTTGTCTGCTCTTAGAGAGTAGCAAAAAATCTGAAAATTGTGCCGATAGCTCGAGGGTTGGAACTACGAAAATATGGAATTTTACCGATATAGTAATCTCTTTTAAAGAAAGTCACTTACAGTGTAAGATCCCTCAGCTCCTCACAATATAGACTTTGCAAAATACTGAAATCCAGCTTCGCTAGCTCCAAGATGGCCTCATTCCTCGTACTCGTTCTCTCATAAACAGAGATGTAGTGCCGCGCTTCAACTCTTCGAGGTCTCCTGAAAAGAGGCGTTTCTAGGGCGTGGTGACAATGATTGCTCCAGGACACGCTGCAGACGGTCTTTGGTGTAAACGATGTCGCGGTCATGGGCAGCGTTGTACATGGCCAGTAGGCTTCTTGTGTCGTTGCAAGTAATGTTTCCTCCGGCATCTCTGAACTTCAGGAATACATCTGAAACGGGGTACAATTATAGTACATACCTGTTGGTTTCATACATATGCTCTTGAATTGTGATCAAATTTGTTACCTGGTGAAACACTATATCCCTGCTTCCTGAGCAAATAAAACCGAAGAGCCGTTGTGTGAAGATCGTCGGGTTCGTCACCGTCATCTTTGATCCCACAAAGCAAATCATCAATCTCCTTCTTGTAGTGATAGTCCAGACCGAGCCGCTGTAGTGCATCCACAAGCTCAAGCTTCAGAGTCACGTCGGCAGAACCTGAATCTGCTATCCTCGTCCTCAGCTCTTCTTTCATGACTTGAGCCTTGCTCTTCATGGATTGGCACTGCGAGAGTATGTAGTGATTAGTACTATGACTCACTTGATGTCGCAAAATTGCAATACATGTTGGTATACGTATACCTATACTCCCTCCGTTATGTTCTAGTCCCTCCGTTTAGAAATATGAGACATTTTACGGTTTTACCTTTGTGAATCGCGAGTATATCTAAACATCTTTTAATGTGTAGACGTAGAGGTTCAGAGTAAATTTATACATTAAAAGGTGTCTAGATACATTTATTTTATAATGCTAAAATGTCTTATATTTCTAAATAGAGGGAGTAGCATTTTTTAAAGCGTATGTTAGAAGTCTTTTAGTGTCCAAGTTCATAATAAAATGGGTAAGCCTACATATTAAGACTAGTCATAGTAGGAGTAATTTAGTAACATGCATGTTCAAGCAATGCCAACTAAACAATTAGGGACATGGCATGATGATTAATAAAGAAAGATAGAAAGGGTAACTTAGCTAGTTATCATAACATCATACATACCAAGATCATATAAGTCTACAATCTAATTAATTAGGGACAATGCTAGGCTCTCCCATCGTCCTGCTTCTCTGCGCGTCACGTGTCCCCAAAATCGCACCAAATCCCGCTTTTGCTGCAAACACCCCCTTTTTTCTACAAATGACCCCACTTTTGCTTTTGAAGTAAAAAATGGTTCGCTTCAAAAAATAGAACGTCCCGCCGGAGACTTAGCCGAAGACCTTGTCAAAGACCATGCAGCAAAATAATTGTGCTAATGTAGCAAAACCGACTTTGCCGGAGACATCGTCGGAAAAAACTCGCTGGTGACTCTCGCCAGAGACCTTGTAGAAAAAAGTTGACAATGTTGTAGAAAAACCATAAGACGGTTGTAGCAACAAAGTTCTCTAATGTAGCAAAAAACTAACATCGACGTAGACTCTCGACCACAAACATCGCCAGACACATCGTAGCAAAAACTTTGTACAATTATAGAAAAACCTCAAAACTATTGTAGAAAAAACCATTTTGGTATGTAGCAAATTCCCATCCCAGCAAAAATTCTCTAAAAAGCATAATCCAGAGTAGCAAATTCAGGGGCCTTTCATAGCAACAACCAAAGCCTTCTGTAGGAAATCCATCTGCCGTCGGTAGCAAAATCCATCGCAGTAGGTAGCGTGCATAGGATCCTCCACCTCAAAAACACTGGTCCTCGCCGGAGGTGTGAGAGAGCGAGCAGCTGGACGGCTTCCGACGAGGCCATGGAGGCCCAGATCGAGACGCACCTCCATGGCGTGTTGGGCGCGTGGCTTCACAGCGAGGCGGCATAGACGGTAGAGAACATCGGCGAAGGGCATGGGTAGAGGCACGCGGCATTGCCGACCACAACCTCCACGCGAGCGGGATGGAGGAGGAGTGCTTCACGTCGCCCGTCTGAGGTGCGCAGCGGCGATAGAGGCGAGCTGCGGCACTGGCGATAGCCACCATGCGGGAAGACGGGAGGAGGAGGTAGCGGGCTCGGAGGAGGAGGCGGCAAGCACGCGTCACTCGGGGGAGCGGCCCGGAACGGCGGCGCTGGCAGCGGCAACACGTGCGTACGCAAGGTAGCATTTGGTTTTGGTTGTAGGAGAAGATAAGGAAGAAGATGGATCAGGTGGGGCCACCACGACGCGACCCAGGCGCGTGACGCGAAGCGTGCGGTCGGTCGATTCCATCATCCCGAGGATACATATCATTTTTTATTAGACATTTGCATGACATCACGCACATGTTATAATTCATTATAAAGATAGTAACATAACTAGTTGCATGTTACTAGTTTAAGTTACTTAGCACCTAAAAGAATCTAGATACGTGTGTTTAAAAAAAAGTTAAACACCTTATATTGGAACAAAGGGAGAATATATATATATTAAACCCAAATGCTAAAAAACATCCGGATGTTGGTTGACACGTTCCAGCACTCGTTTGTGTGCCGTCCGATCAAGTCGAGCATGCGATTGCACGACCGGTTCCCACCTGGCCCACCTGCCTCAAAGGTAACTTTTACGTCCGTCCTTCCGGTGCCGCGCCCCTCTGTCTCTGTCGCCAAACGTTCCCCACTTTCTTTCTAAATCATCGGTGGTGGCCAAGGACTCGTCGGAGGTCGGCGAGGGCGCGCGAAAAGGCGACGAGGTCGTCGGCGTATGGAGAGAGCGTGCAAGGCAGCTGCGACGAGGTCGCGGGTGGAGGGCGAGCGTGCCCAAGGCAGCCGCGATGAGCTCGTCGGCGGGGAGCGAGCATGCCCAAGGCGGCTGGGACGAGCTCGTCGGTGGAGGACGAGGCGCGGGGTAGGCGGGATCTGCAATGTCGAGAGGGGTGGGAATTCGTCAGCGGAGGACGAGATATCTACATCCAGCGACCCGAGGTATGCACACAAATCCCCCAAATACCGTGCGGTTTTCGTAATGCGAAACTGCAATCCCATGTCTAGCATGTGGGGATTCATCTCGCGGTGTCATCCCTGCTCGATTTTTTGTTCCTGCGTGCCAGAATAAGGATTTAGCACCAAAATCAAGAAATTCGTCGGTCAATAAAGATGCCATGGCTTTTGTACATACAAGAAGACCTGTTTCAGCACTTGCTACTAGAAATTCTAAAAATCGCAGCACCTTGGCCGTCGAGGATCTTGATTGGGATGCACTAACAGTCAAGGGAACATGTAAGGAAATTAGCTTATTTCCCAGTAAGAAGCAACCTGTGGCACCTCATAGTGCTCATCTCGTGTTGATTTTTTTGAACACAATCTCATGTTGATTTAATCTAATCTCGCGGTTCCCATGTCTTGTTGAACCACACCTGCCCTCTGCTGTTGTGTGTGCATTGCATGTTTGTGACAGCACATTGGTGAGCAATGTGGGTCGATCAAGGGCATTCCTAAGTATTCAGGTAGATCCCTGGTAAACCATTGCTGCAATTCACACAGTGCTTTTTTTTGCTAAGTTGTGTCTAAATATAATACTTTACTGACTTATATATATATGTGCTAAGTAGCTTACACATAATAAACGGTTGAATGCACTTTTTGCTAAGTTGCTCGTGTACATAGCTTACACATAATGTCGTGTCATAGACTGTTTTTTGCATAGCTTGCTTCCTCCGATCTTTTAAGAGAATATCTCATAGCCAAATCAAGTTCACTCGTTGGGACTTAGGGGCAATTACAACATGCGTGGGCACCAAGATGACCTTCGAGCTCGACCTCCGGCCTGTCCAGGGAATTAATCTTGCATTGATGCATAAGGATGCACCGGGTGCTCCGCTTGTTCTGCTAAAGCAAACGGTTTTCCAGACACCATAGACGTGTGGGAAAAAAATCGAGTTTAGCGCCTTGGCTTCCGACTTGCATTGGGTATCCAAAATTAAGTTGCATCAACATTTTTCAAAGTTGCTTAAGCATGTTTTTACCAAGCTAGCTACTTGTGTTGATTAAGTTGTAGTCTATATGCCTAAGCTAGGTACTAAAATTATTTAAGTTAGTTCCATAAGCGTTCTTAATTCGTGTACCGCAATAAATTAAGTTGGTTCCAGCATAACATGTTTAAGTTTTTTTATAGTACATAACATGTTTAAGTTGTATGTTTATAATCTTTTCCTTTTTTTCTTTTAGGACCAACATGCATAAGTTGGCTACTTTAGGTTAATTAAGTTGTATCGTTAACGTGCCTAACTTGGCTACCAAAATAAATTAAGTTGATTTTACCAACATGCTTAATTTGTGTTTATTGTCTAGTTAGTTTTCCTTTCTTTTTTGTAGCAACATGCACAACTTGGTTACTCAGGTTAATTAAGTTGTATTGTATATATGCCTAAGTTAGGTACTGAAATGAATTAAGTTAGTTCCACCAACATGTTTAAGTTTTGTTTTATAGTCTAGTTAGTTTCTTTATCATAGTCTGATACAGATTTGATTAAGTTGTTTCTTCATCATAGTTAAGTTGCTTCTTTCAACATGGTTAAGTCGATTCTAAATTCAACTAAGTTGCTTTTTGATGGTTAAGTTTTGATACTGATTTCATTAAGTTGTTTTGTTTATAGTTAAGTTGTTTTTCAACATGGTTACATTGGCTCCAAAATCAACTAACTTGTTTTTTCAATGGTTAAGTCCGATACAGATTTGATTAAGTTGTTTCTTCATCATAGTTAAGTTGGTTCTTCAATATGGTTAAGTTGATTTCTAAATTCAACTAAGTTGGTTTTTAATGGTTAAGTTTTAATACTGATTTCATTAAGTTGTTTTGTCCATCATAGTTAAGTTGTTTTCCAACATGGTTAAATTGGTTCCGAAATCAACTTTAAGTTGCATTTCAATGATCAAGTCCGATACATATTTAATTAAGTTGTTTCTTCATCATAGTTAAGTTGGTTCTTCAACATGGTTAAATTGATTTCTAAATTCAACTAAGTTGTGTTTCTACACACACTGCGATCTACTAATATGGTTCCCCTCCTTTTTGTTTTTGTTTCTTATCAGGTTCCGTCTTGCTATAAGAAAAGAACCAGCGCACAAAGGTGCGACCACCAGCATGGAACTCACACAGAAGAATCTGAGTTTTGTTGTTGGATCTCCCCTTTTGTTTGCTTTTGTATTTTATGCTACTAAGTTGTCTTGTCACCATAGTTAAGTTGCTTTCAACATAGAACTAAGTTGATTTGCCAAAGTTGCATCCTAATTTTTTGCACTTGGCTTCTTACTTGGTCCATCTTCTTCACCTTCCTTGTTGTCATCATCAATCTGAACATGACTAATCTAACTAAGTTGGTTTACTAACCTAGAAATTGAGGTTTATTTGTGTTTTATTTTCTAGTTAGTTGGCTACCGAAGTTGTTTCTTGAATCAAAGTAAGTAGGATTCTCAATTTTTAATTAAATTTCTTTTTATGAATCTATGTAAGTTGGCTTTCCAACATTAGTTAAGTTATTGTCTAAATTTAGGTAAGTTAGATTCTCAATGTTGGATAAGTTGTTGGATACATTACATTTGTTGTTCCGCAACACACACTTAGTTGCTTTGTAATCTAGCTATAGTAAACATTTGGATTTTCTTCTTGTGAATTATACCATTTGGCCTTCGTAGGTTCATGATGCTACTAAGTTGCTTATCATGTTTCATTAAGTTGATTTATTCACTTTAGGTTAAGTTGTTTTATGCTTTATCTAAAGTTGTAGCTTGCAGTCCACCAAGTTGTTTTCTTGGACTAGATAAGTTGTTTTACGTAACCTAACTAAGTTGCTTTCCACCATGCATTTAATTTTTGGTTAAACAATCAATGGTGTTCATTAGCTTAATAATAAATTTAATTAGAAACTTGCTTTTTCTAGCAGCCAGACGTGAAGTCTGGTAACACGAAAATTGTGAAATGTACATGCGTTTGCTAGAAGTTGTTGCAACAGCAGGGAACCGTCCACCTCGTCCAAATACTTATCAGCAGATACGTGTTTAAGGATGAGCGACAATTACGGGGAAACTACTGTTGCGATGTGGTAAACTGTAGCCATTGAATTTATGAATCAAGAGTATGGAATAGTGGCTCAGCTTTGGAAGTTACTCACCACTACCTAATAATTTTGATTGTAATAGGCAAACTCGACAGTTTGCAGATACTTAAATGGGGTAGTTTTAGTTGTTCTGATTTCTTTATGAGCTATATGGATAATTTGTCTGACGAATTTAATTAAGTTGTTTTATTACTATACTTAAGTTGTGTATTGAAATAAATTAAGTTGATTTCCTCGAGCATGCTTAAGATGTTGAGTATTGGTGCAATCTAGCTAGGTCTTTCTTTTAGGTAATGTGCATAAGTTGTCTATTGGTTTAACTAGTTGCTTTGTCAACATACTTAAGTTGAGTATACTGAAATTAATCAAGTTGATTTCTCTAGCATGCTAGTTGTTGGGTATCTCTACAATCTATCTATGTATTCCTTTTGAGCAACATGCATAAGTTGTTCCCTAGTTTAATTAATTGCCTTGTCAACATGCTTAAGTTCAAACTGAAAATTAACCAAGTTATTTCTTTTGGTATGCTTAAGTTGTGTGGGTATCTACAATCTATCTTGTTTTTGTTTTTGAGCAACATGGATAAGATGATCACTAGTTTAATTAAGTTTACTTGTAAACATGCTTAAGGTGCTTATTTGTGATATTGCTAAGTTGTGCCGCTACCATTTGGAGTGCGGTGGTGGAGGAGGCCATGGCGCCTAGCTAGAGCAGGTGGCAGCACCCACGATGCCTAGCGCGAGCTTAAGTCCTCTGTGGCCCCTGACCAATGTAAGTTGATCGCCAATTTTAATGAAGTTACTCACTGCTACCTTGTTGAGTTCATTTCTGGTAATGTTTAACTTTTTGCTAAAAATTGATGCTAAGTTGCTTTCTAGGTAATATTGAAGTTGCCTTAACATTAATGCTAAGTTGGTTTTCCGGCAGGTGGAGATCATGTTTAGTTTTGTGATCTACAGAAGTCGTGGTATTCAGTCAACATATCTCCATGGAAATCTGGAAGAGGAAGAAGAGCTGGTGTAGTAGTTCGTCTTGTAGAACAAGTATCTGGAGGAGGAAGACGAGCTGGAGAAGTTCGCCAAGTGCATCTCGTGTGATATTGTCTGCTAATTTTTTACCCTTACATGTAACCTTTCTCTTTTTCTGATTGGGTGCCGAATCAGTCAAACCAGCACCCAGCGTCCGGTGCTTTTTCACTCGCGTGTAATCTCTTTTTTCCTAGCCGAGTGCTGAATCGGTCAAACCAGCATCCAGATGCCGGGTCATACAAACCAGCACTTGGATGCTGGGATGGACTAACCAGCACCGGATGCTGTCTAGCAATGTCCTATATTAAAAGGCAACCAAATGAAGCGTCCTTCGTGCGCCACACTCTCATTGTCGGCTGCCCGAATTGAACCCCATTGTGGCAGGATGGGACGCGGCGAACAAAGCTAAAATCTCGCATGATGCCGACAGCTTTTTGAAGGCCGGTTGGGGGATTTTTCTGGCTCCAGTGAACTTCTCCATGTTACGAGCTTAACGAGTTCGAGCTAGCAAGGACAATAGTAGACCTAGCTGCTGGCTATAAGACATGTATATGTCACTATAGTCAATCTAATAGTCAACTTGTACAATATATAAATCTAAATTATACTACTTTATTAGTGACATAGTTCATCTTTCTAAACAAGAGTATATTATTTAATCTCTTATAGCCCGCTACGTAAGCTTATTGTACTTGCTTTTAGATATAGGGAAGCAAACCTTAAGTATGTTTCAGTAAAAAAGGTAAATAAAGTTATAAATCATGCTTATTTTGAGAAATGTTGATTAGATCTCAGGTTGATATTGTGTGCTATCGCATGTTGATTTTTAAATTATTGTAGTGTAACAAAAAGACATATTTCGTAATATATGTGAAATAGTGGAACCTGGAGAGGAGGCTTCAAATATAGAAAAAAAATGTGTACCTACAATTACACCAATACATATCCTACAGTGATAATATAATATATACTCCCTCATAGTAAAAAGGGTCTCGCAAATTTGTGTAGATTTATATGTATCTATACACTAAAACATGTTTAGATAATGCGAATCTAGACAAATCTTGTGATTGTAAGTTGTGACACGATGGTAGTACTACCACGTTAATTTGATGCAAACATGTCGCCGCTATTGAATTGTATGCGCTAGCCAACGCAACCAACAATCCGAACTGATGAAAAGGCTAGGCAATATATTTTAACACTCAACCTACGCTCTTTCGTCCTTTGGACTATTGTGACGTATGTTTTCGAAAGCCATAATATTTGTTTTTAATTCTTTCGTTGGTCAGGATTTAATCCTAGGACCTCCTGCTCTGATACCATATTAAATTGCATGTACTAGCCAACGCAACCAAAAGTCCGAATCGATGAAAAGGACCAGACAATATATTTCAATAGCCACAAAGAAAGAAAATTCAACTTGTGTACTGTATGCTAAAGTTAGTTCACCTGTGCCGGAGTGCATGGCCTGAAACCAAGAAAGAAGTCCCCCCGGACAGTTGGGTGGTGAAGCCGGTGGTGGCGCTGGTTGTCGTCCATCACAGGTGGTTGTAGGCTATGGCAGGTCACCATGGAGGCTGTCGTTGCTGGAGAAGGGTCGAGAGGGTCGGCCGCCCACTCCTCTCCGAGTTGCAACTGATGGCTTATATAGAGGGAGACGGTCCTGGTGAACTGGTTGGCTAGCTTCATATTAAGAAGGTGAGAGCACAATGTGCACACAACAGACTTCCTAGCCTAATTAAGGTGATATTGTTACTTCTCCCGCAATAGAAAAGGCGATATTGGTACTGTCACTTGCAGTATATCTTGTGGACCAAATGTGCTCAGGAAGATTTGTTGTTCTTGATGACTTTTCAATGCGATGTCTGATGTTTTGTATATGTTTGTAAATTCTAGGATGTCTTGTCATGTATGTCCTTCGGCGAGCGTCTGAACAGTATATGCTGTGGCAAAGCGTCTATCTTTTCGGTAGGCTTAGAGATAAGATTCTATATTTTTCATGGTACTTGTACATGACAATGAACGGCAGGAGCTTAGTTTTACGGGCAAAATAAAAAAAAGTACACCAACCGCATAGCTTATAGAGAAAACGGAAAAAAATTAACACCTGACATAAAAAAGTACTTTTACAGTGCAATTTACTACTCCTATAGACAGGTAGTATTGGTTCATCAAACGGGGGACACCCCCCACCCCCACCTCCCTCCCCCGCTATTCCCCCTTGAGCCGCCTCCCTGAGTGAGATGACCGAGGGCTTCCCTGCCGTCACTCCCGGCCCTCCTCCCACCTCCCTCTGCCCCTCCCGCTGCCGCCAACGGGTGCCATCGGCTGTGGACCGTGCGGTGCCGACGGTGGTAGGCCCATCCTTTCTTCGTGTGTCAATGACTCTGCTCGGGTGGGAGCAGCCGACGACAATGCTGCTCGGCCTTCAAAGGTCTAGAAAGGGAGTCCGGTGGCTTCCCTGGGTAGTCTAGGGTTGCGACGATGTGACCCTTGGCCGTGGAGCATCTTGGCCGGTGGGAGGCGCCAGCGCCCCGCCCGGCCCAGATTTGGGCCTGTTAGGCGCCATCTAGGTTGGGGCGGCGCGGGCCAAAGGTCCTGCGCGTGCCGGAGCTCCCTGGAGGCGAGGCGGGAAGTCTGTGGTTGTTTAGTAGTGGTAGCGCTGTTGGTTGGTGTAACATCCCAAAAATATGAAACAATGATCATCAAACTCTAATCACTAAAATTAGGGTTAACAAAAAAACTTTGATTAATTAAAATCATATAAATTCATGTGTGTATGTGATGGTTTGATAAATGCATAAATGGACTTGTGTGATTAACCTAAATAGCAAGAAATGGTTTAAAGATGAAAATAACATCATCCAACACAATTCCATGCAGAAACAAATCAAGAGAAAATCAAAAACAAATCAAATAAAGCAAATGGTCATTTTTGTCAATCTTGATCACTAGGTCACTTTGAGTGTTTCTAGTCCAAGATTTCAAACAGAAACTTTTCCAATTATTTTCACCCCTTGCTAAACCAAGTGAAAGTGAATCAAAGCCCACCTTTCAAACTTGCAGAAACATTTGGCAACCTCATTCAAATCACAAGTGAAAATTGAAACTTCATCATATGTGAAGATCACACATTTTCAAAACTTAACCAAACTAGTGCCCCTTGGCTAATCCAACTAACCAGAGACTCCCTAGTATGTGCCTAGCAAACCCACCAAGTTTGAACCTAAAATTCAAATTTAAATTTCTTGCGGCCATTTCATCAAACACCTGTTGGAATTTTGGCCCAAGTAGCCTAGCCCATTTTCCAAATCCTAGAGGCCCATGTGGCCCATTCATGCATGGCAAGAGGTGGGACAAATATTTAGTCCCAGATTGCTAGTTGAAGGAGGTTTGCACCAGCTTATAAGGGAGGTTCTCCTATCACTTGGTAAAAGGATGAGAAGGAGAAGGAGAGAGTCCCACACGCACGCTCCTCCTCCTCCGCCGCCCGCCTCGCCACGCCACGCCACGCCTCGTCACGACGCACGTGCGCCGCGGGTTGCGGGAATCTCACCGAGTCGAATTCTTTTTTGCCACGCATGACTGGTATACAAACGGGTGTGCAGAATTTGAACAGTTCTGCTAATGGGTTTTAAATACGACTCAGTGGAGAATTAATTCAGAGGCTGTTTGGCTTCGGTCGCTGCCTGTTCGTTTCCTCTTCCGACGTTGCCTTTTCTCCTGTCTATCCGTGCCTATAAGAGCGGAAGGTCGCTCCTTTCCTCAGACATCTATCAAAACCATCGCCTCCAAGTTCCAGAGCACTGAGCTGCCAACAGTTCTTCCCCATCCCGTCTTGTGGCGTGCACCGCGAGCCGGGACAGTAGGCCTCCGGAACCCCGCCTCTTCGAATCCTATACGGGAGAAGGGCCATAAGGTTTTTGGGGAGCGCTATCGGCGCGACTACTGGCTTCATCACGGACTCCTCCGACGACATCTTCCCCAACGACGACTTCTTCCCTGCCATCGAGAACCTCTTCCTCGACGACATGGGTGACAACTCCAACTCCGATGCACTGCTGTATGTTTTCTTTCTTCGTCTTGTTCATCTTATTTTGATCTATCTGCAACTCTCTGCACACTTTCTGCCAGATGACTTGGCTAGTTTATTTTCGATCGTTCTAGTCATGTTTTACCTACTATTTATCTCTCATAAATCACTTGATAAATTTCTCATATTTCCAACAATCCAAAAACCTTATTATAGGAAATTAACTCCAAGTGGTTTCGTGGCATCTGTGAAGCCACCTGTGTTTGAGGGTACGCACTATAAGAGATGACGCGTGAGAGCAGTTCTCTGGTTTGAGAACATGAACTGCTATGACACTACTCTTGGCAAGCCTGAGGGAGAGCTTAGTCCTGCCCAAGAGCAAGTTTCCAGAAATCTGACAAGCTGTTCAGGGCTGCTCTGTTGTCTGTGCTTGGGGAGAACATTGTTGAACCCTATATGTCATTTGATAATGGCAAGGATATGTGGGCTGCTCTCGAGGCCAAGTTTGGGGTCTCGGATGTTGGCAGTGAACTGTATATCATGGAGCAATTCTATGACTTCAAGATGTCTGATGACCGCTCCGTCGTTGAGCAGGCTCATGAGATACAGACACTGGACAAGGAGCTTGAGTACTTCTCATGTGTGTTACCGGACAAGTTCGTTGCCGGGGGCATTATTTCCAAGCTTCCTCATTCATGGAGGAACTTTGCTACTTCTCTAAAGCACAAGATACAAGAGTTTTCCGTTTCGGATCTCATTGGGACTCTTGATGTGGAAGAGAAGGCGAGAGCAAAAGACACGCGTGCTCGAGTTGTTGAGGGAGGTTCAAGTGCTAACTTGGTACAGAAAAATAACTTCCAGTCCCACAAGTTCAAGAACAAGAGCAAGTTTGATGGAAAGGGCAAGTTCGATGGGAAGAACAAGCCCTCACAGTCTACCAATTTCAAGAAGAAGACAGAGAAGAAGAAAGGTTCCTGTCATGTGTGCGGTGATCCTGATCACTGGGCTCCTAGCTGCCCCAACCGCTATGACAGGCACCAGCATGGGAAGAGCGGCAAGACCTCTAATATTGTCATGGACGACGCTGAGATGAAGGATGTTGGGTATGGTATATCACCTACTGTTCTTTCATTATGTCATTCTCCTGATTGGTGGATTGACACGGGCGCTAATGTACATGTTTGTTCTGATATTTCCATGTTTTCTTCATATCAGGTTAGAGGAACTCGGTCCATGTTGATGGGGAATGGCTCGCATGCTTCTGTTCATGGTGTTGGTATGGTCGATCTGAAGTTCACTTCGGGAAAGACCGTACGCCTGAAGAACGTGCATCATGTTCCCTCAATAAATAAGAATCTTGTTAGCGGATCTCTTCTATGTCACGATGGCTACAAGATTGTTTTCGAGTCCAATAAGTTTATACTTTCTAAGTTTGGTACTTTTATTGGTAAAGGATATGAGTGCGGAGGTCTGTTCCGCCTATCATTATCAGATGTTTGCAATAAAGTTGTGAATCATGTTTCATCCGATCTTATATCAAATGCTTGGCATTCACGTCATTGTCATGTTAATTTTGGTTGCATGACACGGTTTTCTAAAATGAATTTAATCTCAAATTTCACTACTATCAAAGGATCTAAGTGCCTAGCCTGTGTGCAAGCAAAACAACCTCGCAAGTCACATACGACTGCAGAGGTGAGAAATTTGGCACCACTAGAACTCATACATTCTGATCTTTGTGAGATGAATGGTGTGTTGACAATGGAAAGAAATATTTTATGACGTTGATCGATGATTCTATGAGATAATGTCATGTGTATATTCTGAAAACAAAAGATGAGGCTTTGAGTTTCTTCAAAGTCTATAAAGCTGAAGTACAAAACCAACTTGATCGAAAGATTAAGAGGCTTAGGTCTGATCGTGGTGGAGAGTATTTTTCCAACGAGTTTGACTCCTTTTGTGCGGAACATGGTATAATCCATGAGAGGATGCCTTCCTACTCACCCCAGTCAAACGGGGTAGCCGAAACAAAGAACCGCACTCTAACAGATTTGGTTAACGCCATGTTAGACACATCGGGTCTCTCCGAGGAATGGTGGGGGAGGCATTACTGACCGCATGTCATGTCCTAAACCGAGTTCCCACAAAGAACAAAGAAATTACTCCATTTGATTAATGGGAGAATAAAAGGTTAAATCTTTCTTATCTACGAACTTGGGGCTGTTTGGCAAAAGTTCAAGTGCCAGTTCCCAAGAAGCGCAAGCTTGGACCAAAAACTGTGGACTGTGTATTTCTGGGTTATGCTTTTCGTAGCATTGGCTATCGATTCTTGGTAGTCAAATCTGGAATACCAGACATGCATGTTGGTAAAATCATGGAGTCAAATGATGCAACTTTCTTTGAGGATATCTTTCCCATGAAGGATATGCCTAACTCATCAAGTCAGGAATTAGATACAATTTTTGAACCAATCATTCTAGTAGAACACCTAGAAAATCCTGAGGAGGATAACGAAATTCCTAAAAGAAGCAAGAGACAGAGGACTGCAAAGTCTTTTGGTGATGATTTTGTTATATACCTCGTGGATGATACTCCCATTTCTATTTCAGAAGCCTATGCATCTCCTGATGCTGACTACTGGAAGGAAGCCGTCCGTACTGAGATGGACTCCATTTTATCTAATGAAACATGGGAGATCACTGATCGTCCTTATGGGTGCAAACCTTGAGGATGTAAATGGGTGTTTAAGAAGAAACTAAGGCCTGATGGTACTATTGAGAAGTACAAGGCAAGGCTTGTGGCCAAGGGTTATACCCAAAAGGAAGGTGAAGACTTCTTTGACACTTACTCACATGTGGCAAGGTTGACCACCATTCGAGTACTACTTTCTCTGGCTGCCTCACACGGTCTTCTCGTTCATCAAATGGATATTAAGACGGATTTCCTAAATGGAGAATTGGATGAGGAAATTTATATGGATCAACCAGATGGTTTTGTAGTAAATGGTCAAGAAAGAAAAGTGTGCAAGCTGCTGAAGTCTTTATATGGTCTTAAACAAGCGCCTAAACAGTGGCACAAAAAGTTTGATAAAACCTTAACCGTTGCAGGATTTGTTGTAAACGAAGCTGACAAGTGTGTACACTATCGCCATGGTGGGGGCGAAGGAGTTAATCTATGTTTGTATGTTGATGACATACTGATCTTTGGGACCAACCTTATTGTAATTGAGGAGGTCAAGGATTTCTTATCTCAGTCTTTTGAGACGAAGGATCTAGGAGTAGCTGATGTTATCTTGAACATCAAACTATTGAGAGATGATGATAGTGGGATCACACTGCTTCAGTCTCACTATGTGGACAAGATTTTGAGCCGCTTTGGGTATAGCGTATGATCCTAGTGTGCTACTTCGAAAGAATCGAGGCATCGTTAGAGATCAATTGACATACTCTCAAATAATTGGCTTGGTTATGTACTTGGCTAGCGCGACAAGGCCTGACATCGCGTTTGCTGTTAGAAAACTCAGTCGATTCGTTTCAAATCCTGAAGATGATCATTGGCAAGCTCTTGAAAGAGTCATGCGCTATCTAAACGGCACTGCAAGCTATGGCATTCACTATACTGGGTATCCGAGGGTACTAGAGGGTTATAGTGATTCAAATTGGATATCTGATGCTGATGAGATAAAGGCCACGAGTGGATATGTGTTTACACTTGGTGGTGGCGCTGTTTCTTAGAAGTCTTGCAAGCAGACCATCTTAACGAGGTCAACTATGGAAGAACAACTCACATCACTAGACATGGCCACTGTTGAAGCAGAGTGGCTTCATGAAATCTTGATGGACTTACATGTGGTTGAAAAACCTATACCCGCAATTCCAATGAACTGTGATAATCAAATTGTTGAACTGTTCTAAGGATAATATGAAGTCCTCAAGACATGTGAAGAGGAGACTAAAATCTGTCAGGAAAATGAGAAACTCCGGAGTTATTGCATTGGATTATATCCAAACATCTAAGAACTTGGCAGATCCCTTCACAAAGGGACTATCACGCAATGTGATAGAAAATGCATCGAAGGAGATGGGTATGAGACCCACACTATGAGTTTTCCACAGTGGCAAACAAATCTATGTGATCGGAGATCCCGTGAATTAGAATTGGGAGACAAGCTGTTGGTAGATTCAGAGGAAAGTATTGAAGGGAATATGCCCGAGAGGCAATAATAAAGTGGTTATTATCGTATTCCTTATTTATGATAAATGTTTATTTTACATGCTATAATTGTATTAATATGGAAACGTTAATACATGTGTGTTTAATGAACAAAAAGGAAGTTCCTAGTTATGCCTCTCTTATAAACTAGCTCGTTGATTAACATGATGATCAAAGTTTCCTGATCATGGACATTGGATGTTGTTAATAACGAGGTCACAACATTAGTGTAATGATGTGATGAACATTCATCCGAAGTATAGCATTACGATCAAAGTCATTGAGTTTATATTGCTATAACAACTTACGAAGTGATCCTAATCCTTAGACCATGAGATCATGTCAATCACTAACACCGGAAGAGTTTCTCGATGACATCAAACGTCACTGGGTGATTATAAAGATGGCTTCAGAACTACTAAAGTGTTATGTTGAGACCCATGGATCGAGAGTGGAATTTGTTCATCCCGATGACGGATAGATATGCTCTGGGCCCTCTCAGTGATATCACATTGATTAGCTTGCAAGCAAGTGATTTGATCACTAGAATGTTATATCACGGGAACGAGAAAAGAGTGCATGTCGGTAACGATATCAAACTAGGTATGGAGATACCGATGATCGAATCTCGGACATGTAATATATCGTGAAACAAAGGGATTAAGATACCAGCGTAAAAGGTTCACACGATCACAGAAGTCATCGTTGAATGTGTGGGAGTCAGTATGGATCTCCAGGTCCCGCTACTGATTATTGATCGGAGAAGGGTCTCGATCATGTCCGCATTATTCGCGAACCGTAGGGTGACACACTTAAGGGATGCCGACACCATTCGGAGCAAATGATATGCCAGAAAAGAAAAGGAAAGCACAGGAATTTATTTCACTAGACACCGGAACTGTTTCGGTTGAAATTGCTGAAACTGGTTCTGCATGTGAAATGGAATACTAGCAAGGGGTTTTATGTGAATGTTTTGTTAATTAAAGTAATTAACAAAATTCTGAATAAATAAATAAAAGATTTTTATTTAAATGAGAGCTTGCATTAATTTTGGTGGAAAATTAATGCATGTGAGTGGATTTTTGAGTGGAGGCTTTTTAATGGGAGTGGAGGCTTTTCATTTTGAGTGGGAGCTCCACCCACATGAATGTGGAAGAGGTGGGGGCAGCCCCCATGGCGGGGCTCCATGCCCATTGGGTGCACCCCCTCTCCCCTATAAAAGTTCCCCCTCTCCTCCTCTCAAAGCACACCTCCTCGCGAAGGATCTCTCTCCCCCTTTTAGAATTTCCCCATGGTCTTGGATCAGCGAGATACATGTTCCCGGTGGATTTTTCTGGAAGGATTTGTTGCTTCCGCTGCTTCGCTGGAGCGAGGGCGCGGAGATTGTCGGGGTACCCGTATGTGTGTGCGATCACGGATGCACCACTGCTTTGAGGTGCTGGACTTGATCGTGCTGGACCGGCTGGACCAGATGGGCTTTATCACGATCTTGAGATCGGCAAGCGTTCGTCTACATCATCCACGAGTACAACCTCGTTAACGCTATTCAGTCTTCGAGGGTATGTATTTTATGGATATATATCCACCCGTTGCTTGTATCTAGTAGATAGATCTTGGTACATAGATGTTCCCATCGTAGGAAATTTTTTGTTTTCTATGCTGCAAACCCTACAAGTATCCCTACTTTAATGAACACCACTCCGTGAAGATGCAATATTTTCCTATTATGCACGGTAGGTTGATTTGTATCTCAATGTGTTCTAAATGGCTTAATCTTAAGCAGAGATGTTGTCCTGCAGAACATCTGTTGAAGAACACACCTATATGAGTCTGACTGTCAAACGTCGCAGTCTATGAGAGTCGTGTGCTCTCTAATAAACTCATGAAAGGCCATGGAGTATGACGCATAAGCTCCACCCGCGAGGAAGTCCCACAGTAGCCCAGTCTCGGTCAAGGCTTCGTGTGAAGCTAGGTTGCAGCAAACTTGCAGTTCAAGGCATAGTCCACTGTACAAGTCGCATCCTAGTGTAGCATAGAACTCTAGGTGGAATTTCAACTTAACAGTCTCCACTGCAGTACCGGTATATAAACAGTGTTTTGGAACCAAAGGCAAATTACATGTGCCTCTGGGATCTGGTGGGGGATTGTTGGAATTTTGGCCCAAATAGCCTAGCCCATTTTCCATTCCAATAATTCCTGAAAATCCTAGAGGCCCACGTGGCCCATTCATGCATGGCAAGAGGTGGGACAAATGTTTAGTCCCACATTGATAGGTTTGCACCAGCTTATAAGGGAGGCTCTCCTACCACTTGGTAAAAGTATGAGAAGGAGAGGGAGAGAGTCCCACACGCGCACTCCTCCTCCTCCGCCGCCCGCCTCACCACGCCTCGCCTCGCAATGCCTCGCCACGACGCGCGTGCACCGCGGGTATCTCGCCGAGCCGAGTTCTTTTTTGCCACGCATGACTAGTATACAAATGGGTGTGCAGAATTTGAACAGTTCTGCTAATGAGTTTTAAATACGACTCAGTGGAGGATTAATTCGGAGGCTGTTTGGCTTCGGTCGCTGCCTGTTCGTTTCCTCTTCTGACGTCGCATGTTCTCCTGTTTATCCGTGCCTATAAGAGCGGAAGGTCGCTCGTTTCCTCAGGCATCTATCAGAACCATTGCCTCCAAGCTCCAGAGCACTGAGCTACCAACAGTTCTCCCCCATCCCGTCTTGTGGCGTGCACCGTGAGCCAGGACAGTAGGCCTCCGGAACCCCTCCTCTTTGAGTCCTGTACGGGAGAAGGGCGATAAGGTTTTTGGGGAGCGCTATCGGCGCGACTACTGGCTTCATCACGGACTCCTCCGACGACATCTTCCCCAACGATGACTTCTTCCCTGCCATCGAGAACCTCTTCCTCGACAACATGGGTGACAACTCCAACTCCGGCGCACTGCTGTATGTTTCTTTCTTCGTCTTGTTCAGCTTATTTTGATCTATCTGCAACTCTCTGCACACTTTCTGTGAGATGACTTGGCTAGTTTATTTTCGATCGTTCTAGTCATGTTTTACCTACTGTTTATCTCGCATAAATCACCTGATAAATTGCTTATATTTCCAACAATCCAAAAACCTTATTATAGGCAATTTACTCCAAGTGGTTTTGTGGCATCTGTGAAGCCACCTGTGTTTGAGGGTACGCACTATAAGAGATGGCGCGTGAGAGCAGTTCTCTGGTTTGAGAACATGAACTGCTATGACGCCACTCTTGGCAAGCCTGAGGGAGAGCTTACTCCTACCCAGGAGCAAGTTTCCAGAAATCTGACAAGCTGTTCTGGGCTGCTCTGTTGTCTGTGCTTGGGGAGAACATTGTTGAACCCTATATGTCATTTGATAATGGCAAGGATATGTGGGATGCTCTCGAGGACAAGTTTGGGGTCCGGACGCTGGAAGTGGACTGTATATCATGGAGCAATTCTATGACTTCAAGATGTCTGATGAGCGCTCCGTCATTGAGCAGGCTCATGAGATACAGGCACTGGCCAAGGAGCTTGAGTACTTCTCATGTGTGTTACCGGACAATTTATTGCCGGGGGCATTATTACCAAGCTTCCCCATTCATGGAGGAACTTTGCTACTTCTCTGAAGCACAAGAGACAGGAGTTTTCCGTTTCGGATCTCATTGGGACTATTGATGTGGAAGAGAAGGCGAGAGCAAAAGACACACGTGCTCGAGTTGTTGAGGGAGGTTCAAGTGCCAACTTGGTACAGAAAAATAACTTCCAGTCCCAGAAGTTCAAGAACAAGAGAAATTTTGATGGAAAGGGCAAGTTCAATGGGAAGAACAAGCCCTCACAGTCTACCAATTTCAAGAAGAAGACAGATAAGAAGAAAGGTTCCTGTCATGTGTGCGGTGATCCTGATCACTAGGATCCTAGCTGCCCCAACCGCTATGACAGGCGCCTTCATGGGAAGAGCGGCAAGACCGCTAATATTGTCATGGGCGACGTTGAGATGAAGGATGTTGGGTATGGTATATCACCTACTGTTCTTTCATTATGTCATTCTCCTGATTGGTGGATTGACACAGGCGCTAATGTACATGTTTTTTCTGATATTTCCATGTTTTCTTCATATCAGGTTAGAGGGACTCAGTCCATGTTGATGGGGAACGGCTTGCATGCTTCTGTTCATGGTGTTGGTATGGTCGATCTGAAGTTCACTTCGGGAAAGACCGTACGCCTGAAGAACATCCATCATGTTCCCTCAATAAATAAGAATCTTGTTAGCAGATCTCTTCTATGTCACGATGGCTACAAGATTGTTTTTGAGTCCAATAATTTTGTACTTCCTAAGTTTAGTACTTTTATTGGTAAAGGATATGAGTGCGGAGGTCTGTTCTGCCTATCATTATCAGATGTTTGCAATAAAGTTGTGAATCATGTTTCATCCGATCTTATATCAAATGTTTGGCATTCACGTCTTTGTCATGTTAATTTTGGTTGCCTGACACGGTTATCTAAAGTGAATTTAATCCCAAATTTCACTAATGTCAAAGGATCTAAGTGCCTAGCATGTGTGCAAGCAAAACAACCTCGCAAGTCACATACGACTGCAGAGGTAAGAAATTTGGCACCACTAGAACTCATACATTCTGATCTTTGTGAGATGAATGGTGTGTTGACAAAAGGTGGAAAGAAATATTTTATGACGTTGATCGATGACTCTATGAGATATTGTCATGTGTATCTTTTGAAAACAAAAGATGAGGCTTTGAGTTTCTTCAAAGTCTATAAAGCTGAAGCAGAAAACCAACTTGATCGAAAGATTAAGAGGCTCAGGTCTGATCGTGGTGGAGAGTATTTTTCCAACGAGTTTGACACCTTTTGTGCGGAACATGGTATATTCCATGAGAGGACGCCTCCCTACTCACCCCAATCAAACGGGGTAGCCAAAAGAAAGAATTGCACTCTAACAGATTTGGTTAACGCCATGTTAGACACATCGGGTCTCTCCGAGGAATGGTGGGGGGAGGCATTACTGACCGCATGTCATGTCCTAAACCGAGTTCCCACAAAGAACAAAAAAATTACTCCATTTGAAGAATGGGAGAAGAAAAGGTTAAATCTTTCTTATCTACGAACTTCGGGCCGTTTGGCAAAAGTTCAAGTGCCAGTTCCCAAGAAGTGCATGCTTGGACCAAAAACTGTGGACTGTGTATTTCTGGGTTATGCTTTTCGTAGAATTGGCTATCGATTCTTGGTAGTAAAATCCGGAGTACCAGACAAGCATGTTGGTAAAATCATGGAGTCGAATGATGCAACTTTCTTTGAGGATATCTTTCCCATGAAGGATATGCCTAACTCATCAAGTCAGGAATTAGATACAATATCTGAACCAATCATTCCAGTAGAACACCTAGAAAATCCTGAGGAGGAGGATAACGAAATTCCTAAAAGAAGCAAGAGACAGAGGACTGGAAAGTCTTTTGGTGATGATTTCGTTATATACCTCGCGATACTCCCATTTCTATTTCAGAAGCCTATGCATCTCCTGATGCTGACTACTGTAAGGAAGCCGTCCGTAGTGAGATGGACTCCATTTTAGCTAATGAAACATGGGAGATCGCTTATCGTCCTTATGGGTGCAAACCTGTAGGATGTAAATGGGTGTTTAAGAAGAAACTAAGGCCTGATGGTACTATTGAGAAGTACAAGGCAAGGCTTGTGGCCAAGGGTTATACCCAAAAGTAAGGTGAAGACTTCTTTGACACTTACTGACATGTGGCAAGGTTGACCACCATTCGAGTACTACTTTCTCTGGCTGCCTCACACGGTCTTCTCGTTCATCAAATGGATGTTAAGACGGCTTTCCTAAATGGAGAGTTGGATGAGGAAATTTAAATAGATTAACCAGATGGTTTTGTAGTAAATGGTCAAGAAAGAAAAGTGTGCAAGCTGCTGAAGTCTTTCTATGGTCTTAAACAAGCACCTAAGCAGTGGCACAAAAAGTTTGATAAAACCTTAACCGCTGCAGGATTTGTTGTAAACGAAGATGACAAGTGTGTATACTATCGCCATGGTGGGGGCGAAGGAGTTATTCTATGTTTGTATGTTGATTACATACTGATCTTTGGGACCAACCTTATTGTAATTGATGAGGTCAAGGATTTCTTATCTCAGTCTTTTGAGACGAAGGATCTAGGAGTAGCTGATGTTATCTTGAACATCAAACTATTGAGAGATGATGATAGTGGGATCACACTGCTTCAGTCTCACTATGTGGACAAGATTTTGAGCCGCTTTGGGTATAGCGGCTGCAAGTCTTCTCCAACACCGTATGATCCTAGTGTGCTACTTCGAAAGAATCGAGGCCCATTAGAGATCAATTGACATACTCTCAAATAATTTGCTCGGTTATGTACTTGGCTAGCGCGACAAGGCCTGACATCGTGTTTTCTGTTAGAAAACTCAGTCGATTCGTTTCAAATCCTGGAGATGATCATTGGCAAGCTCTTGAAAGAGTCATGCGCTATCTAAAAGGCACTACAATCTATGGCATTCACTATACTGGGTATCCGAGGGTACTGGAGTGTTATAGTGATTCAAATTGGATATTTGATGCTGATGAGATAAAGGCCACGAGTGGATATGTGTTTACACTTGGTGGTGGCATTGTTTCTTGGAAGTCTTGCAAGCAGACCATCTTAACGAGGTCAACTATGGAAGAAGAACTCACATCACTAGACATGTCCACTGTTGAAGCAGAGTGGCTTCGTGAACTCTTGATGGACTTACCAATGGTTGAAAAACCTATACCCGCAATTCCAATGAACTATGATAATCAAACTGTTGAACAGTTCTAAGGATAATATGAAGTCCTCAAGACATGTGAAGAGGAGACTAAAATCTGTCAGGAAAATGAGAAACTCTAGAGTTATTGCATTGGATTATATCCAAACTTCTAAGAACCTGGCAGATCCCTTCACAAAGGGACTATCATGCAATGTGATAGAAAATGCATCGAAGGAGATGGGTATGAGACCCACACTATGAGTTTTCCACAGTGGCAAACCAATCTATGTGATCGGAGATCACGTGAATTAGAATTGGGAGACAAGTTGTTGGTAGACTGAGAGGAAAGTATCCCTACTTTAATGAACACCACTCCGTGAAGATGCAATACTTTCCTATTCTGCACGGCAGGTTGATTTTTATCTTAATGTGTTCTAAATGGCTTAATCTTAAGCAGAGATGTTATCCTGCAGAACATCTGTTGAAGAACACACCTATATGAGTCTGACTGTCAAATGTCGCAGTCTATGAGAGTTGGGTGCTCTCTAATAAACTCATGAAAGGCCATGGAGTATGACGCATAAGCTCCACCCGCGGGGAAGTCCCACGGAAGCTCAGTATCGGTCAAGGCTTCGTGTGAAGCTAGGTTGCAGCAAACTTGCAGTTCAAGGCATAGTCTACTGTACAAGTCGTAGCCTAGTGTAGCATAGAACTCTAGGTGGAAGTTCAACTTAACGGTCTCCACTGCAGTACCGATATATAAACAGTGTTTTGGAAACAAAGGCAAATTACATGTGCCTCTGGGATCTGGTGGGGGATTGTTGGAATTTTGGCCCAAATAGCCTAGCCAATTTTCCATTCCAATAATTCCTGAAAATCCTAGAGGCCCATGTGGCCCATTCATGCATGGCAAGAGGTGGGACAAATGTTTAGTCCCACATTGCTAGTTGAAGGAGGTTTGCACCAGCTTATAAGGGAGGCTCTCCTACCACTTGGTAAAAGGATGAGAAGGAGAAGGAGAGAGTCCCATACGCGCGCTCCTCCTCCTCCGCCGCCCGCCTCGCCTCGTCACGACGCGCGCGCGCGCCGCGGGTTGCGGGAATCTCGCCGAGCCGAGTTCTTTTTTGCCACGCATGACTGGTATACAAATGGGTGTGCAGAATTTGAACAATTCTGCTAATGGGTTTTAAATACGACTCGGTGGAGGATAAATTCGGAGGCTGTTTGGCTTCGGTCGCTGCCTGTTCGTTTCCTCTTCCGATGTGGCCTGTTCGCCTGTCTACCCGTGCCTATAAGAGCGGAAGGTCGCTCCTTTCCTCAGGCATCTATCAGAACCATCGCCTCCAAGTTCCAGAGAACTGAGCTGCCAATAGTTCTTCCCCATCCCGTCTTGTGGCGTGCACCGCGAGTCGGGACAGTAGGCCTCCGGAACCCCGCCTCTTCGAGTCCTATACGGGAGAAGGGCGATAAGGTGTTTGGGGAGAACTATCGGCGCGACTACTGGCTTCATCACGGACTCCTCCGATGACATCTTCCCCAACGACGACTTCTTCCCTGCCATCGAGAACCTCTTCCCCGACGACATGGGTGACAACTCCAACTCCGGCGCACTGCTGTATGTTTTCTTTCTTCGTCTTGTTCATCTTATTTTGATCTGTCTGCACACTTTCTGTCAGATGACTTGGCTAGTTTATTTTTGATCGTTCTAGTCATGTTTTACCTACTGTTTATCTCGCATAAATCACTTGATAAATTGCTCATATTTCCAACAACACCTTGCTGGCATCAAACAAACAATTAATAAACAACAGTAATTTTGGCCAACCTTGTTTCCTCTCTAGCTCTCACTACACTCTCAGTAGATGATCTAACCCAATTAACAAGCCTTAGCACCGCTGTGAGCTTGGCATAGCTATTAATGGTGACCATGCCGAGCCCCTTTGCCAACCACAATGTGGATAGCAAGCTACACACCACTCTAGCCTCGCCAACCTTGTCTCCCAGACACAGCACCGTCCACCGCCACTCCCTGTCCCAGCCTCGAGCACTGCCAGCCCCTGGACCACCCGCCAAGCACGCGCCGGGTTTCTCTGCGGCCATGCCGAGAGCGCGCTAGAGCGCCCCGCTCGACACGCTCGCACAGACCGCGCGACGCCCTAGACGTTTTCATACGTGATCACCACCGCCCTAGTAACCCCGCAGACATGCCCGTTCGCCGCCGCGCGGAACACACACGCTGTGCGCCATTAAAATCACTGTCGGACCCGCGCAGTGCGTCAACGCATTCCGACCGATCAGCACCACCCCACGCCTCGCCACCACGCCGTTGAGCTTTGCCAGGGAGCACAGCACCGCCCCCTATCGCCGCCCATGCATTAGCCCTCTACGCCACGGCGAGCTCAGCACCCGCTCGTCGGTCCCCTTCAGCCACTATAAAAGGAGGCGTCCCCGCTCGTTTTCTTCACACCATTTTACTTCCCACCTCTCACTGATCACACCCACTCACCCTCGGAGCAAGGCGAGCACCAGGTGGCCAGAATTTCACTGGAGTTCGCCGCTGCAGAGGAGGTGAGGCGCCATCGATTGGAGCCGCCCTAGGAGAAGCTGTCGGTACCAGGAGCCCCGATGAGCCTCCCGTCGCTGACCATCACCTGAGCCCCGGTGAGCCTCCCACGACCCCCACCTGCCGCTCTAGGGTTCGTGCTCGTCGCGTCCTGTTTAGGCGTGGACGATGAACTCGAGCCCTTCGATTAGAATTAGATCCCACTGTCCACATCGCCCCATACCGCTTCGCCACTCGTTGTCTCACTGACGAGTGGGGTCGCTCACTTAAACATCCCTCGTAAGCGCTGTGCCTAGTGGGCCGGCCCAGTTAAACCTCCTGCTTGACCCAACATTTCAATTTTAAGTTTATTCATTTAATTTCAAACACAGTTATGTATCTAGATTCAAAAATCAACCCAGCTTGATTCACTAAACCAAATTACATGAAACAAATTTTGTTGGAAAGGTACTGGAATGCTTAATCCAAGCCTGTTGGATTCAAACCATTTAGATTTGTAGATCACCCATGGTAAAAATAACAAGGCAGAAGCTTTTCTGCATTCAAACATTTTTCAAAATTCAACCATAAGTGCTTGTGAGTTGATTCCAACTCTCAAAAATCACATTTAACTATACCTTAAAAAATATATAGGTTTACTTAAAAAAATAATGTTTAAGTAATAAAAGAATGCCACATAGGCATTTCTAGTCACTTTAATTAAATTAAATAAAAAAGGTTAAACCTTATTAAATTGTGACACCACTTTAAATCACATTCCCATGTACTGAAATATGTGGTGATGACATGTGTCCACATGATCCCATGTTTGAGTTGGAGAATATTAAATCTTAATTAGTTTTTCAATGAGTAGAAATTACTTTTCTAAAAAGAAAATAAAATAAATAAGACAAGTGCTTTAATCTTGTAATGTTAGTGATGATGATAGATCATCTAATGTGAACCTTTGTGAGATGTTTGGAAATAGTTAAGTATTGTTTGGTGATTGTGTACCTCGTATTTATTTATAGACGCTAGTACCGACCAAGGATACGAGGAGGAAGGAGGATACTACGAGGAAGAAGCCAAGGAAAACTTCAACCATTGCTCTGCACAAGGCAAGCCTATACTTGCAACCTTGCAAGCTAACACTTGCAACTATGAAAGTTAGATAACCTATGCAATGCATTAAGCCTGCTTGGTTAGATACATTTGATGATACCCAATCCTAGTTTTAATTGCAAGCTTAAGTATTTTAATTCTTCATCAAGGATTTCTCTTAGAGTTTACTTAGCTAGTTGTAGATATTAGAAGGATATTGGAAGGTAGCATAAAGAGCATAAAATTTGGCCTAAGTTAGATAATCTTGATGTCATCCTAAGGCATGAGATTGAACTTAGCTAATCCCCACTTGTTTACCACCCCTCATGAGTCTTTACCCCCACTTGTAGATGCTAGTGCCAAGCATAAAACTTGATCAACTTTAGATGGGAATACTTGGTGAAAATGGTTATGAAAACCTTAGAATGATGAGTCATTCTACTGAAATGATTTTGACATATGTTCTTGAACACCAGATGATTTTGATGATAAAAATGTTAAGGCATGAGCCTTAGCCCTTTATAAAACTGATGGTTGTCTTGATGCGATACCATTCCAATTTTACCGTACAACCACAATACCCAAAAATTGGGTAGGGCTTGACTGGAAATTAATATACCTTAGTATGGGTTCCCTTGCGGCCAAGGTTTGAGCTGAGGCTACCTTGTGAAGATTGTCCACCTTTGCAGTACCCAAGATGACAGTTGGTCATGGTTGAGAGGCCAAACTCACAGGAGAGGTGCCTATACTAGGGCGTATAATTGAAAGGTTAGGATTGATTATCCGCATACTGAGTATGGTGAATTCAGGATTTGTTCCTGATGGATGTATTGAATGTTGTGGTGAAAGTGTACAATCTCTACAGAGTGTCAAACTATTCGAATAGCCATGTCCGCGGTTATGGACAGTTGGAATGGCCATACTGTTCTATGATCAGATGTTTTCAAAATGACTTATGAAATGATTTATGACTTTGACTTGACCACAACAGAGTTGTGATATGAAACTCAAGTTCCTCCTTAGGTGTTATAAAACTGTCAACTAGCTTTCTTTGCTTCTGAACTTAGTAGAGGTAAATCTGGCTTTTTGCAAAACAACCCTAGAGCTTAGTATATCCTATTCAAAACCACTTCACTTGTTAGGATTAGTTTGCGAGTACTTAAAGAGTACTCATTGGCTTTGTCCCTGGCTATTCCCGTGGCCAGACTATGAAGAGGAGTATCAGGATGATAGACCGCAAGAGGGTTACGACAACTAGGATCATCTCCCATCATCAGCATTGCCTGTGACCATGAAGATGGAGCTTCGCCCATGCTATCATTATCTTTACGTTATTCCGCTGCTTGAGTTATATTAAGAACTGGATCATGAGATCCTTATTCGTGTAAGACCTTATGTATGGTTTGTAATGGATGATGTACTGTGATATCCAATCTGTTATGTCTCCCAAAAATGGTAATCCTGGGATTGCGATGTATGGCATAACAGGCATCTATGATTAAAAATCCGAGTGTTGACAAGTTGGTATCAGAGCCATCCTGATCATATGAGACCCTAGTTAGAATGGACGTTTGAATAAAAAACCTTAGTTTCAAAACCAAAAGAAGTGAGTATTTACAAAAAAACATTCTTATTCTTATCACTTAGACTCTTTCATGAAAATTCATGTTCCTCAAAAATCATTGAAAACTTACATAAAATTTGACACACTTGGTCACTCTACTAACTTACTCATCCTATATTCTTATAGATGGACGTGAAGTACAGCAAGTTTTATCAGTTGGGGAATGGAGGCGACCTCATCTTTGAGCATGACTTGGACCAGCTGGCAGAAATGCTGGAGCCCACACCCCGAGTTCTTCGGAGCTCAGCTCAATGATCAAGAAGGAGAATATCTGTAGTGTCTAGTTGTTGGAAGTCTCCGAGGAAAGATTGAACCCCCCACTGCAGAGGGAATTCAGTTCACCTTAAGAGAGAACAACTGGCTCGATGGACTTGCCAGGGCAATGCAGGAAGCTCTTGCCCGTCTATGTGGGTAGAGTATCAATCAAATCAAGGGTACCCGCTTTGAGTTCTACCCAAGGCGTGATGCTATGGGACAGCCTTTGGAGGCCCCATATCACCGTGAGCTGAAGACTCAGTTGGACCACCTCAGTTTCATGATGTATGAACGTTAGAAGGAGTTGGACAATGGACGTTCATATGCCAACCACAAGTACGCCATAGCCGGCAAGAAGGATCAGATCCTCGCCATGCTAGTGAAGGATCGCAAGTCTCGTCGCCGTTAACTCGACAAGAAGGAGCACATCATTGCCCATCTTCGCCACCGGATCACATAGTTGGAGGAGACTGTCCACGAGAGAGAGATATGTAGTTGGAGGAGAGGGAGAATGCAGGGGAAGACCTTCGTGGAGACCCCTACTCCTTTCTCAGCGATGATGATGACTTTCTGGAGGATCAGGCCATGGACTTCTTCACCAATGAGGATAACTTTGCCTTCATCGATGATGATGATGAGGATGATGAAGACATTCTCTCCGAGGAGTAGTAGCACTTGAGCACTAGCGTTAGTGAGTTGTATTTGGTCCCACTGTATCGTAGTTTCCCAGAATGGTTCTTAAAACCATCTGTTTTCCCTTGTTGTGGTGTGTGTTTGTATTGTGTGCTATGAATGAATGAATAAAAAAGTTGCTAGAAAATCTGAGTCAAACATTAAAAACTTTTCAAAAGCCCCTGAACCTTAGAAATTTCCCTCTTTTCTCATGATCTACCTCAATCTTCAGATGCCTCGCAGAGGAAGCAACTCAGCCCCGGACCCGATGTTGCAACTCTTGCAAATGTTGGTTTCTGACCGCGAAGCCGAAAGAGTCAAATGTCAAGCCAACTTAGCCAACCTTCAAAACATAGCTTAGATAGCCAACAACAATCAAGGCCATGGAAATCAGGAAAACCATGGATCTAAGCTCAAGAATTTCCAGAACACCAATCCACCCGTTTTCACTAAGTCAGAAAAGCCCCTGATGCAGATGATTAGTTGCAAACCATGGAGAACAACCTGGAAGTTGCAGGTGACATGGTTATACCCTACGGATACACGACCTTAGCATATCTAGTCCAGCCCAAGGAAGGCCCACGAGAATATGCGCCAGCCCATGAAGACTTTCGGGTGGCCCGGGCCCATGACGCCTTTGGATCCTTGGATAGCAAGACTAGAATAGATAGAATATTCAAAGGGGCTAACCCTAAAACCTGTAACCGACTCGATCTGTGCCCGGGACCTGCCTAACTCTATATAAATGCTAGGAGGGCACGATGAGGAGGGAACTTCATACCATCGCATACACACCTCCATGCCAGATTGCATCTGCGCACCCCTCTAACTTTCGGTTCCGCCGTAATCAAGAGCAGACAAGAAGGAGTAGGGTTTTCCCTCTAGGGGCCTGAACCTGGGTAAACCTTGTGTCCCCATGTTGCTTGTTTGCTAACTGTTCCGCGATCTCTAGCATCCCCATCTTCTCCAAAACCCAAGATCATAACAATGGGCATTGGCAAGATTAAACCTCGTCAATTGGCACCGTCTGTGGGAACTGGGGACGCTGATTGTGTGATCGTGACGGTCCCAACCAAAGCAATCTACAACTCCTCAGCGACGGAGAGCCATCTCCTCTTCGGCGCCTTCGACTTCACCGTCCACTCACCAGCCACTCTGAAGGACTTCGAGCCCGTTGGTGATGGGCTCGAGATCCTGTTCGGGAGCTTCTGCTTCCAGGTGGGGCAGACCGCCATTCTCCGTCTCCCAGAGCGGGTGCCCCTGCCATCGATCAGGCCCGCTTCATGGGCTTCGCATCCCGTGCTACGCACATCACCATCGATAGATGAGTCCTATGACAGCAGCTGCTGCAACTCAGATATGTGCGTCCCACCATCGAAGGAAGGGACCTACGGTTCTGGATCCGAAAGCTGCGGCAGCAGTGATCTGATCTACGAGCACTATCAATGTGCCGCAGTCATCCAGAGCGACGTGGATCAACAAGAACCTAACCCGCCACCCAACCCGCAGGGTAGGAACGACGAAAACATAAGGAACCAATCCCCCCGCCTAACGGGGACGACACTGATGCCAATTGGGTAATCCACCTCAGCGAGGAGGGATGGAACCAAGCACGCGAAGCCATGGCGGGCAACAAGATCCTGCCTGTGGGTGCCTCACGGGACCTATTAATGGCATACCACCTACTCCTCATCGAAGAGCACAAAAAGCAGGTGAAGATGTAAGAGGTGCTTGACAAACGCAAGCAAGAAGCCTCGGAGTCCAGCACATGACGAGCTGTGCTCTCTGCTATCGGCGACTCCAGCTCGCATGGCAACCAGGGCAACAAGCATCGTTCTCGCATAGAGAACATGGACCTCGCCGCACGTCGTGAGGTGACCCGAACCCTCAAAACATCCTTCATGGAGATGGATGCCAACGGCAACGTCATCCCGAAGACGCCGCAAGCTGTGATGATGGCAGCTACCACATACCTCGCATCCCATCCACATCCGGTGGGGGACCCTAAGAGGGCCATTCACAACTACGCACTAGCCGGACTTGGACTCGTCGGAGCTGCTCTCCACGGAGAAGTCCCTGAGGAGCCAAAGAAGAAGGCTGCAGTCAGGTTCAACTGCAGTCCTACACCCTCATCCGACGAGGAAGAACATGACCTGCCTTGGCGACATAAGAGCTCATGGCGTCGTAGCCGTGATTACGACGCTCGAAGCGAGCTCACCCAACACAAGATCGACAAGGCACGCGCCAAGCGCGTATGTTCGTCCGAGTCCGACGAAGACGACGACAAAGGAGAACTCTGTGGAGCCCGATGCTTCAGCAGATCCATTCGGTGGACACGGATGCCGCGGAACTTCAAGATTCCTTCGGATACCCCGAAGTTCGATGGCACACAGGACCCTAAGGCGTGGCACAGCGACCACTTGTCGCCCGTCAAGCTACACGGCGGAAACAAGAACATCGCCCTATAATGCCTTCAGCTGTAGATGACAGGCGCAACCCGGATATGGCTCAGCAGCCTATCCTCGGGATCCATCCGAAGCTGGGAGGAGCTGGCGTACAGTTTCATCCGAAACTTCAAGGGCACCAGCAAGAGTCCAGCCTCGATCGAGGAGCTACGGGACTGCACCCAATGAATAGGCGAATCCATTCGCTCGTACATACTATGCTGGTCCAACACCAATAACTCCACGGCGCACATCTCTGAGGAGAGAGTGATCGACGCCTTCAAGGATGGCGTCAAACGCCAGGACTTATAGGAAGAACTTGGGCGCATCAAGCCCAAGACACTCGACCATCTCATGGACATCGCCAACAGGTGGGCAGATGGTGAGGACTCTGTCCACCGAGCGCACTCGGAGGAGGAAGATGACTACGGATGTCGATGTGAATGCTGTAGCAAGAGAAGATCACGCGTCTACGGCGATCGCGCGTCTACGGCGATCGCGCGTCTACGGCGATCGCGAAGGACCCGACATGGTCGCGGCTGGCTATGCCAACCTCCGCAGCGAAGGCAACCGCAGCAGCGGCGGATACCGTGGAAACAACTTCCGCGATGGAGGACACCCGTCGCGGTCATGGCAACGCTGCGGCCGTGACGACGGACCCTCGGTATACGACAAATTGTCGGGTCCATGCACCATCCACTTCTACATCGACAAGCAGGATGGTAAAAAGAAGGCAAGCCACATGCTCAAGGACTGTCGCGAGTACCAGAAACTCAGCGAGAGCATGTCTCAGATGAGGCAACAAGCCCCGAACCCTGGGTATGGGAATGTACCCGCACCAGGTGAGATCGCACACGGAGCTCCTCCACCACCACCCGCGGGACCTTCGAATCACCCAATCACACCCGCGCAAAATAACAGTGGACACGGGTACCCCGCGCCGAAGGGATAACTGATGATCCAAAAGGGACGCCCAATAAACAGGGTGCAAAAGAAAATCACCCGCCAAGTCTGCTTGGCCGTGACTGCTCCACCATCCATCCCTGAGTACCTCAGTGGTTCGGAGTCCTACATCACGTTCAGCCATTAGGATCACCCCCGCAAGATCCCTCGCCCAGGTCATGCTGCCCTGGTGCTCGAGGCGCAGATCGGAGGGTTCGATATGAGCCGCGTCTTCATGGACGGCGGCAGCGGCATCAACCTGATGTTCGCCAGCACCTTAGCAGCAATGCGGATCCCACTGTGCAGCCTGGAACAATCCGACACAACGTTCCATGACATCATCCCAGGGAAGGGCATATTTCCCCTGGGAAAGATATGGCTTGACGTCATCTTCAGCCAGCCCAACAACTTTTGGTGCGAGCGACTCGAGTTCGAGGTGGTGGACTGGCCATCACAATACCGCGCCATCCTCGGGCGTGTGGCATTCGCAAGGTTCCTAGCTGTACCGCATTATGCCTACATGCTACTTAAGATGCCAGGACCCAGAGTCGTCATCACTGTCCACGGGAGCTTCACCCGATCGGACCAGCGCGACAGGGACTTCAACATAATCTCCCAGTCATTCGGCATGCAGGAGGAACTCACAAGGCTCCGAGAAGTGACGGACGACAGGGCACACCAGTCTCGAGGCAAAATGCACCTGACATGTCGTTCGACTCCACAGTCAACACGAAGAAGGTGCAGATCCACCTGACGGACGCCTCCAAGACGGTGTTGATCGCCAACGACCTCAGCCCCGCATAGGAAAGCGCGCTCGTCAAATTCCTCCATGAGTGCTGGGAAATCTTTGCCTGGTGTCCTGCGGACATGCCAGGAGTTCCCAGGGAATTCACCGAGACGGACTCAATGGGTTCCCAGACACCAAGCCCGTCAAACAATCCATCCGACGATTGTCCGGGCCACGGGCCAAAGCCATCGGAGTCGAAATCAACAGACTGCTCGACGCTAAATTCATCAGGGAGATCAAGGAAAGCGAGTGGCTCGCCAACACCGTAATGGTCCCCAAAAAGGATACGGACATCCTGTGTATATGCGTGGACTTCACATTGTAGGGGTTCGTAGCATGGAAAACAAAAAATTTCTACCGCATGCAAACAAACAAGCCAAGATCTATCTACTAGATTGTAGCAACGATTCGATAGAGGAACACACCCTCGAAGATTCCAAAGCGGTTAAGGAGAGCAGACTCTCGTGGGTGATGTAGTCGTACTCTTGTCGATCTCAAGATCGCGTAGACGATCCTTCCGGCGCTGCGTTCCGGCAGCGCTTCCATAGTCGGTCACACGTTCAGTACTCGATGAAGACCTTCCTCTCCCTTGTTCCAGCAGGCAGCGGAGTTTGTAGCACTCTCCTCACGATTCCGGCAGCACGACGGCGTGGTACCGGAAGTAGAGGGGAGATCTCGCAGGGCTTCGCCTTAAGCCGGAGCGAGTATGGTGGAGCAAGAGATGTGCCTTGGTGATCTAGGGTTTAGAAGCACCAAGGGGGAGCTTGGCCGGCGGCTAGGGCTTGGGGAAGCCCCAACTTGGTGAGTTGGAGGAACCCTACGTGGCGGCGACGACTTGGAGGAGGCCGGCGGCTAGGGCTAGGGTTTTGGGTGTGTGAGGGGTAGGGGGAGCCCTACCCCTCCTTATATAGGTGGAGGGTGGCCGGTTGGGAGGAGGGAGTCCTCCCCCAACTCGGCCTCCTTGGCCGGCGGGTGGAGGGAGGGGAACTCCTCCCCAAGTAGGTTTCCTACTCTCCCTCCACCAAGCAAACTTGCCGTTTGACTTTTTCAAGTTGGCGTTTGACTTTCAAACTAGGATTTGATTTCTCCCTTTATTTTGCCCAGCCAAGTGACCTAGTACATGATGTAACCATTCCATATTGTTATGACACATTCATGTACCCTTCCCCTCCGGAGTGCCGGACCTTCCGGACCCTTCTAGAACATTCCCGGTGAAAACACCGGAATCATTCCCCAACTCCGAAACATGACTTTCCTTATATGAATCTTATTCTCCAGACCATTCCGGATCTCCTCGTGATATCCCAGATCCCATCCGAGACTCCGAACAACATTCGATCTCTTATTCATCATTCCATAACTACTCAACAAAATCGAATCCTTAAGTGTGTCTCCCTACGGTTCATGAATTATGCGGACATGATCGAGACACTTCTCCGATCAATAACCAATAGAGGAATCTGGAAATTCATATGGCTCCCACATATTTCTACGATTACTTTGCGATCGAATGAACCACTTACATACGATACCAATTTCCCTTTGTCTCATGATAGTTTACTTATCCGAGGTTTTGATCGTCGGTATCTCTGCATACCTAGTTCAACCTCGTTACCGATAAGTACTCTTTTCTCGTTCCCGTGGTATGTGATCCCTTGTGAGCCAGTCACATGCTTGCAAGATAATTGGATGACATTCCACCGAGAGGGCCCAGAGTATATCTATCTGTCATATGGATGGACAAATCCCACTCTTGATCCATGTGTCTCAACCCATACTTTCCGAACACTCAATGCCACCTTTATAGCCACCCAGTTACGGTGTGGTGTTTGATATCATCAAAGCATCCTTCCGGTGATGGTGATTGTAACACCCTCAGAATCGGCCCTATGCAAGTTTTAGCGCTTCCCGCCAAACCCGCATAGAAACGATTCAAAGGTGCCCACCAGGCACTTTCGTGCGGGTGGAAAACGAAGTAATATCATTACACAATAGTCCTCGATGGAACCCACAAAACATATAAACATCAGCGACTCAACGAGTCAAGAATACAGATATACAGTACAAAGATCCAAATCACCTTGAAAACGATACAGCGTCCGAGTACGGACAAGATGCAAATTGAGCTAAGAGCCCTGAAGAATAACCAATGGCGTCCATAACCCAGCCCAGGCCAAACCGGAAGGGTAACCCTGCTAACGACGTTGATCCCAAAACCTTCTTAAACAAAAGGGGTGCCAACAAAGGGAAAAGGAAAAAGAGAGAGCGGTCAGTACTGAGGCCAGTACACGACGAGACTAGAATTCGGCGGTCCTCGCCTACATAGGTATGGTGGACTGAAGCGGCAGCACATCATGCACTAAACAACCTATAGAGACTCAATACCATTGGCGGCTATCAGATAGGGATAAGAAAGACCTACTCGGATCCAACCTGATTCTAACACCAAACATACCCATCCTGGTATTCCCCCTCGATACCAACCGAGGAAGTCAACCGGGGAACTCACACCGTTGGCAGTTTTATTCATTTTGTTATAGTTGCGGCAATTACTAGTCAGATATAGATAGCATGAGTCATCCTGATATAATAAGAAGTGGGCAGTTTTAGTTAATCATTCCGTTATAGTTGTAGTACTTACTAGTCAGATACATATAGCATGAGGCATTCCCAAAACCCAGCAGTTGTTGGTACTTTTATTCAGTCATTCCGTTGTAGTTGCAATACTTACTAGTCAGATACAATGGTAACAGGTGACAACTCAAACCAGCAATTGTTGGCACTTTTATTTAGCCATTACATTATAGTGAAGTTGATTACTAGTCATTATAAAGTCAAATTTATAGCACTACTTTAGTTATAGTTGTCTATGATCGAGATACTATGCTCCAAGTCGTCCATAACCGCGGACACGGCTTTCAGAAAGTTTTACCCTGCAGGGGGCACAAATAGCAACACACGCACGATCAACCTCGAGAAAAAACAATAAAAACCCAATGAGGCATCTCGACAGAGCAATTGCAAGATTCATATAAATTTCAGGGGGCCACCCCACCAAGCTACCCGCGACGAAGTTGCCGGCTCTGAGACGGACCCAGAGGTTTGTGCCAATGGCTGTAAACGACTGGGAACCCAAAAGTGTGACTGGGCTTGTCGATACCGCGAAAACATTCCACATTTGTTCCTAAACAGTACAGGCGCTCCACGCGCAATCATAAATAAAGCAGTAAAGCATGGCATAAGTACAGGATAGTAACAAAGCCCCAAACTACTTTGTGGCCCCAAGAAATAAATATGACTCAAGCTCTGGCTAGGGGGATTCATGGTCCCACATGCAAATAGTGCGAATATTCAAAGAACAGGTATCAAGTACTCGGGGTCCTACGGGACACAAGTGGACGGTTAAAAACGAAATAACATCTATTGTCCACCTGTGCCTCTGCATTATTTACCTACTTCAATTTTAGTTATTAAACGGTTATTAAAGTTATAATCATCTCCAACATTAAACATAAGGCATTACTCCAACAACTGTGGAACATCATCGGCGCGACGCAACACCTGCACAAGCAACTACGACTCGCAAGGCTGACTATCTACCAAACAACAGGTAATAGGGTGTGTCCAAGGCAATTTAATGGCTGCAAGGGATATCACGGGTACGAAAACTAGAGCATCGCATCACAGGTAGCAATAGATCAACAGGAGGAAATAAAGACTATAAAAGTAAGATAGGTAGAAAGGGGAGAATGCTCGCCTGGAAAACATTGTTGAAGGTTCATCCGAAGATCGGGGCGAAGCTCACATCAACTCATCAGCCTAATCCGTGAAGAAGCAGTGCACTAAAAGAAACGCCGGATGCACCATTTAATACTACGGCAAAAGATCGAGCATTATGTGATGGATGGCATGGCAAAGATGCGATGCAATTAGTCAATATTAAACGGAACCAGGGTCCCGACAATTAATTATTAGGTTCATGTTGTTTAAATACCACGCATTTTAAATGTTATATTAACAAGGCAAAACATGGCACCGGTTCGCTACATAAATTTAGGAGGATATATAGGACTAGAATCGTCCGCATATGGTCTCCATATTTGATTTAGGTGAATCTTCGAAATAGCCCCAAACACCCACAATATGCATGCAACACATGAACATTTTAATGTAACGAGTAAATATCATATATTATAAAATAGGGTCCAAAGAAAGGGGTCACACATCGGTTATCGGCGATCTTGGTTGGGGGGTTCGATGGGGTTTAGGCTTGGTCTTCGGATTCGCAGGATCGAGGCGTCGAATTTCGGGAAGGAGATCTTGGGGTACCATCCTGATCATCGGTGGCGAACTTGGGGCTCGACACCGGGGTCTTCAGGGTTCCATGTCGGAGTACTTGGGTTCCAACTTTGACGGTTGGTGAAGGACATGAAACGGAGTCGGTTCCACGAGTTCCGGGCAGAAGATCTTGTCGAGGTTCACGGTCCAAGTGCTTCACATCTTGTACCGACGACCTTGTGTGGTAGAACAGGTACTCGTAGATAGAGGCTGATCTTGCCAGATGAAGAGACAGGACATGGCAACATTCAACACTGAACCTGTGGACGCGATCGATACAGGAGTGCTGCTAGGAAAACTCATGCGGGCAAATCATGTGCCTTGCTACAGGAACAAAAGGAGAAACATTATGAAAAACTCGCAAGCAACGGTAAGAGCTTGATAGGTTACGCTCAGGAACCTCCATCATGTGTATCTGGGCGCATAGGAACAGGGACGAGGTGGAGCACCGGCAGGTCGCCGCCGGAGATGAAGCAGAACACCATCCGAGCATGAGGCTCGTGGCAGAGGACCTAGAAGCTGCCAGCGTCGGTTTGCAGGAGGAGGGCCGGAGTAGGTCGATGAAGGTGGGGGCCACGACGGCAGGGCTCCGCGAGGCAGGCGACACGGTGAAGAGGAGAGGGCCGGCGGGCGGACGCTGGCTGGCAGCGGCACCATGCGCGAGCTAGGGAGGAGAGGCGGCAAGAGGTGGGGGATGGGACAGCGCCGATCGGGGTTGGGGCATCGCGAGCGGGAGGTGGGGCGGGCTCGCAGACGTGCGGAGGCGTGTGCGGGGTGGACACGGCCAAGGGAGCGGGGGCACGCGGGAGGAGGTGCGGCTCGCGGGAGAGGGCGGCGGCGACGAGCTCTGTGACCAGAGGCGAGGCAAGACGAGCGAGCGTGGAGAGGAGCGTCGGGGTGGGGATCCGATGCAGGGAGGGAGATGAGTGGTGGGTCCAGGCGGAGCGTGTTGTGAGAGGAGAGAGAAAAAACGGGGTGCGGGATGGTTGACTGCGGGCGCGGGCGGGCGAACGCTAGGTTGCGTCGCAGTGTGGGATGGGGTGGAGGGAGTGTGGCGGCGGGGTGGGGTGTTGGGTAGCTAGGGTTTGGACAGGGGAATTAGGGAATTAGGGTTTGATATATGGGGTAGTAGGTGGTCTGTCTAGTTGGGCTTTTGGGCCTGACCGGATGGACTGCCTTCCCCTAACAAAATATTTATATTATTTATTTTCTTTTACTTAAAACAAAATATTTACAAATATGTTTTAGGCAAAAATAAGGATCCGAGAGGAACATGGTTTTATATTTGAATTAGAGAAGGGCATTTGTAGAAAACAAAAATAGGGCTTTTAGCAAAATAGTTTTAGACAAAAAGATGCATGCTGATGTCATGATGATGCACAAAGTAGGAATAACAGGCGATTTTCTAGTAGTGGTTTTACCCGGGGTGCTACAGTGATAAGCTTGATATCATGGTCGAAGGAATTAGGTTACTATGTATCAGAAAGCTTATAGCAATTGAACTATTAAAATGACTTGATCTTTATGCTATGCTTATCTATAGGAGTATGTCCATCATACCATTCTCCTAATGATATGATCTTGTTGTTAATAACATCTCAATGTTCATGATAGGGAAACCACAATCATCTATTAACCAACAATCTAGTATTATGAAGAGGCTTTACTAGGGACTCTAATTTAGTTTACAAATCACACAAGTATTAATGTTTCCTGGTTAATATTGTTATAGCATGAATGTAAACATTTATCATAAACACAAAGATATAATAATAACTACATTTATTATTACCTCTAGGGCATATCTCCAACAGTCTCCCACTTGCACTAGAGTCAACTAATCTAGATTACATGGTAATATACCGAACACCCATGGCAGTTTGGTGTTGGTCATGTTTTGCCCTCGGGAGAGGTTTAGTCAACGGATCCGCCACATTCAGATCTGTGTGTACTTTGCAAATCTTTATGTCACCATCTTGGACATGTTCTCGAATAGCGTGAAAACGTAGCTTGATGTGCTTTAGCTTCTTGTGTGACCTTGGTTCTTGCACATTGGCTATGGCGCCCATGTTATCATTGTAGATAGACATTGGGTCCAGCGCACTTGGAACCATACCGAGCTATGTAATGAACTCCTTCATACATATCGCTTCTTGTGAAGCCTCCGAAGCAGCTATGTATTCCGATTCAGTTGAAGATCTCGCCACAACGCTTTGCTTTGCACTCCTCCCGCTAACTGCTGCACCATTCAAAGTAAATACGTATCCAGATTGAGATTTAGAATCGTCTGGATCGGTGTTCCAACTAGCATCGGTGTAACCATTAACAACGAGCTGTTCATCATCTCCATAAGAAAGAACCATATCCTTAGTTCTTCTCAAGTACTTAAGGATGTTTTTGACCGTTGTCCAATGATCCACTCCTGGATCACCTTGATATCTGCTAGTTAAACTAATAGCATATGCAATGTCGGGTCCAGTACATAGCATGGCATACATTAGAGATCCTATGGCTAAGGCATAGGGAGTCTTACTCATCCTTTCTCTATCTTCTGCCGTTGCTGGACTTTGAGTTTTACTCAAGGTCGTATTGGGCAACATGGGCAAGAACCCTTTCTTGCTATCTTCCATTCCAAACCTCTTTAGAAATTTGTCCAAATATGTACTTTGTGACAATGATATTAGGCGTCTTGATCTATCTCTATAAATCTTTATGCCTAATATGTAAGCTGCTTCGCCAAGATCTTTCATTGAAAAACTATTATTCAAATAATCCTTGACACTATTAAGGTCTATATCATTCCCAATCAATAATATGTCATATACATATAGTATTAAGAATGCTACAGACCTCCCACTCACTTTCTTGTAAATACAAGCTTCTCCATAAGTTTGTATAAAACCAAAGCTTTTGATTACCTTATATAATCATTGATTCCAACTTTGGGATGCTTGCTTCAATCCATATATGGACCTTTGAAGTTTGCACACCTTGTTAGCATCTTTAGGATCGACAAAACCTTTGGGTTGCATCATATACAACTCTTCATCAATGTCTCCATTGAGGAACGCCGTTTTGACATCCATCTGCCATATCTCATAATCATAATATGCAGCGATTGCTAACATAATCCTCACAGATTTTAGCTTTGCTACTGGTGAGAAAGTCTCATCATAGTCAACTCCTTGAATTTGTCGAAACCCTTTTGCGACAAGTCGAGCTTTATAGACAGTAACATTTCCATCAGCATCTCTTTTCTTCTTGAAAATCCATTTGTTCTCGACAGCCTTCCGGCCATCCGGTAAGTCCACCAAAGTCCATACTTGGTTTTCGTACATGGATCCAATCTCAGATTTCATGGCTTCTTGCCATTTGTTGGAATCTGGGCTCATCATCGCTTCCTCATATGTCGCAGGGTCATCGGTGTTGTCCACTAACATGACACTCATAATGGGATATTACCAATCAGGAGTGGTACGAGTTCTCGTTGACCTGCGAGGCTCTGTAGCAACTTCAACCGAAGTTTCATGATCATCATCATTAACTTCCTCTCTTATTGGTGTAGGCGCCATAGGAACTACTTCCGGTGCTGCGCTACTCGCAAGTTCGAGAGAAGGTTCAACAACCTCGTCGAGTTCTACTTTCCTTCAAGGCACTTCTTTCGAGAGGAATTCCTTCTCTAGAAAGGATCCATTCTTGGCAACGAAAATTTTGCCCTCGGATCTAAGATAGAAGGTATACCCAATAGTTTCCTTCGGGTATCCTATGAAGACGCATTTTTCCGCTTTGGGTTCAAGCTTGTCCGGCTGTAACTTCTTTACATAGGCTTCGCAACCCCAAACTTTAAGAAACGACAATTTAGGTTTCTTACCAAACCATAATTCATACTGTGTCGTTTCAACGGATTTATATGATGTCCTATTTAAAGTGAATGCGGCTATTTCTAATGCATAACCCCAAAATGATAGCGGTAAATCTGTAAGTGACATCATAGAACGAACCATATCTAAGAGAGTTCGATTATGACGTTCGGACACACCATTACGCTGTGGTGTTCTCGGCGGTGTCAATTGTGAAAGTATTCCACATTTCTTCAAATGTTCGCCAAACTCGTAACTTAGATATTCACCTCCACGATCAGATCATATAAATTTAATCTTCTTGTTACGTTGATTCTCTACCTCACTTTGAAATTCCTTAAACTTCTCGAAAGTTTCGGACTTATGTTTCATGAAATAGATATACCCATATCTACTCAAGTCATCTGTGAAGGTAAGAACATAACGATAACCACCGCGCGATGCTACACTCATTGGTCCACATACATCGGTATGTATGATTTCTAATAAGTCCATAGCTCGCTCCATCATACCAGAAAATGGAGTCTTAGTCATTTTACCCATCATACATGCTTTGCATCTTTCAACTGATTCGAAATCAAGTGATTCAAGAAGTTCATCGGAATGGAGTTTATTCATACGCTTCACTCCGATATGACCAAGACGACAGTGCCACATATAGGTCGAGTTATTGCTCAATTTCAAACGTTTAGCCTCAATGTTATTTATGTGTGTATTACTACAATCGATATTTAATAAGAATAGACCATCTATCAAAGGTGCATGTGCATAAAACAGATTACTCATATAAATCGAACAACAATTATTCTCGGACTTAAACAAGTAACCGTCTCCCAATAAACATGATCCCGATATAATGTTCATGCTCAACACAGGCACCAAATAACAATTATATAAGTATAAAACTAATCCCGATGACAGATGAAGAGGTAGCGTGCCGACCGCGATCACATCAACCTTTGATCCATTTCCAACGTGCATCGTCACCTCGTTCTTCGCTAGCTTCCGTTTATTCTGTAGCACCTATTTCGAGTTACAAATATGAGCAACCAAACCAGTATCAAATACCCAGGCACTACTACGAGTACTAGTGAGATAATCATCAATAACATGTATATCGGATATACCTTTCTTCTTGATGTTGTCGTTCTTCAAATCCATCAAGTACTTTGGGCAATTCCACTTCCAGTGACCTTCTCCCTTGCAGTAAAAGCACTCAGTATCAGGTTTAGGCCCAGCCTTGGTCTTCTTCGTTGGTGCGGCAACTTTCTTACCGCCCTTCTTGAAGTTTCCCTTTTGCTTAGACTTGCCTTTCTTGAATTTGGTGGTCTTATTGACCAACAACACTTGGTGCTCTTTCTTGATCTCCACTTCTGCAGATTTCAACATGGAGAAGAGTTCTGGCAACGTCTTGTCCATGTTTTGCATATTGTAGTTCATCACAAAGTTCTTGTAACTTGGTGGTAGTGATTGGAGGACACGGTGAATCCCCAAAGAATTAGGAATCACTATACCAAAACTTTGGAGTTTGTTTGTGTTCCCAGACATCTTAAGCACATGCTCACTGACGGAGCTTCCCTCTTCCATCTTGTAGTTAAAGAACTTTTCAGAAGCCTCATAACTCTCAACTGCCGCGTGAGCCTCAAATATCATTTTGAGTTCACGGACAATATCATGTGGGTCATGGTTCTCAAACCTTTTCTGAAGCTCCGATTCCAAACCATACAAGATAGCACACTGAACTGTGGAGTACTGATTCTTCCGAGTGAGGTAAACATTCTTTACTTCATCGGTAGCAGTAGCTGCAGGCGGGTCACCCAGCGGTGCATCCAACACATATGTCAAATTACCAGCATTGAGGACAATCCTCAAATGGCGGAACCAATCCGCGAAGTTGCTTCTATTGTTTTTCAACTTTTCTTTCTCTAGGAACGCATTAAAATTTGTGGTAGGGGCCGCCATTGATCTACAACATATTTGCAATAGTTTAGACTAAGTTTATGACAAATTGAGTTCTAATTAATAGTTAAATTAATCTAGGTGAATTCCCACTCAAAACAATATCCCTCACATTGTTTTAGTGATCACATGAACCAAATCCACCACATCAAAACCGATCATCACGAGAGTTGATGTAGCTTCAATGGCGAACAATCAACATGTTCATCATATCTACTATATGACTCATGCTTTTCCTTTCGGTGATCCATGTTCCGAGAGCATGTTTGTACATGCTAGGCTCGTCAAGATCAAACCTTAGCTTCTGCATGAGCAAATCTGGCTTGCTCATGTTGTATACACTTGCAGAATCTAACACACCCGATCATCACGTGGTGCTTCGAAACAACGAGCTTTAGCAACGGTGCTTACTAAGGATGAACACTTTAAAACTTGAAATTTGTGTGCTTGAGGGATCATCTTATAATGCTACCGTCGTTAACTAAGCAATACAAGATGCATAAATGATTAACATCACATGCAATTCATAATATGTGATATGATATGGCCTTTCTTTTTGTTCTTCTGATCTCCATCTTCAAGCACGAACATGATCTCCATCATCACTGGCATAGCGTCAAGGTCAATGGCGCCGTTTCATGGTTGTCGTCCACTAGCTTCAACTATTACAACTACTTTGAATAGACACGCGGGACTTAACAGAATTTACAGACAACCATATGGCTCCTGCCGGTTACCAACTTACAATAAGGAACACTGCATACATCAAATATAATCACAATCATGGCCATATCACATCACAGCACACCCCTGCAAAACAAAGTTAGACGCCTCTAATTTTCTTTGCATATTTTACGTGGTTTGGGGCTTTCAATAAGTGTCGTTCTAACTTACGAACAAGAACCACAACGTTGATGCTTGAACTATCAAGTGCCCGTTGTAAATTGGATCTATACTATGATGGGAGAGACAGGCACCCGCAAAGCCACTTATGCAATACAAGTTGCATGTTCAGCGTGGAGCAAGTCTCATGAACGATGTCATGTAAGGTTAGCCCTGGCCTCTTCATCCCATCATACCGCAAGATGCAAAGTACACAAGAAGCAATTGATAATAAAAGCACCACCACCCACAATGACCATTGTGTTCTACTCGTGCAACAGATCTACATATAGACACGGCTCTGATACCACTGTAGGGGTTCGTAGCATGGAAAACAAAAAATTTCTACCGCATGCAAACAAACAAGCCAAGATCTATCTACTAGATTGTAGCAATGAGTCGATAGAGGAATTCACCCTCGAAGATTCCAAAGCGGTTAAGGAGAGCATATTCTCGTGGGTGATGTAGTCGTACTCTTGCCGATCTCAAGATTGCGTAGACGATCCTTCCAGCGCTGTGTTCCGGCAGCGCTTCCGCAGTCGGTCACACGTTCGGTACTCGATGAAGACCTTCCTCTCCCTTGTTCCAGCAGGCAACGGAGGTTGTAGCACTCTCCTCGCGATTCCGGCAGCACGACGGCGTGGTACCGGAAGTAGAGGGGAGATCTCGCAGGGCTTCGCCTTAAGCCGGAGCGAGTATGGTGGACTAAGAGATGTCCCTTGGCGATCTTTTGTTTAGAAGCACCAAGGGGGAGCTTGGCCAGCGGCTAGGGCTTGGGGAAGCCCCAACTTGGCGAGTTGGAGGAACCTAAGGTGGCGGCCGCCGCATGGAAGAGGCCGGCGGCTAGGGCTAGGGTTTTGGGTGTGTGAGGTGTAGGGGGCTCCCTACCCCTCCTTATATAGGTGGAGGGTGGCCGGTTGGGAGGAGGGAGTCCTCCCCCAACTCGGCCTCCTTGGCAGGCGGGTGGAGGGAGGGGAACTCCTCCCCAAGTAGGTTTCCTACTCTCCCTCCACCAAGCAAACTTGCCGTTTGACTTTTTCAAATTGGCGTTTGACTTTCAAACTAGGATTTGATTTCTCCCTTTATTTTGCCCAGCCAAGTGACCTAGTACATGATGTAACCATTCCATATTGTTATGACACATTCATGTACCCTTCCCCTCCGGAGTGCCGGACCTTCCGGACCCTTCTAGAACATTCCCGGTGAAAACACCGGAATCATCCCCAACTCCGAAACATGACTTTCCTTATATGAATATTATTCTCCGGACCATTTCGAATCTCCTCGTGATATCCCGGATCCCATCCGAGACTCCGAACAACATTCGGTCTCTTACTCATCATTCCATAACTACTCAACAACATCGAATCCTTAAGTGTGTCTCCCTACGGTTCGTGAATTATGCGGACATGATCGAGACACTTCTCCGATCAATAACCAATAGAGGAATCTGGAAATTCATATGGCTCCCACATATTTCTACGATTACTTTGCTATCGAATGAACCACTTACATACGATACCAATTTCCCTTTGTCTCATGATAGTTTACTTATCCGAGGTTTTGATCGTCGGTATCTCTGCATACCTAGTTCAACCTCGTTACCGATAAGTACTCTTTTCTCGTTCCCGTGGTATGTGATACCTTGTGAGCCAGTCACATGCTTGCAAGCTAATTGGATGACATTCCACCGAGAGGGCCCAGAGTATATCTATCCGTCATATGGATGGACAAATCCCACTCTTGATCCATGTGTCTCAACCCATACTTTCCGAACACTCAATGCCACCTTTATAGCCACCCAGTTACGGTGTGGTGTTTGATGTCATCAAAGCATCCTTCCGGTGATGGTGATAATCATGATCTCATGGTCGAAGGAATTAGGTTACTATGTATCAGAAAGCTTAGAGCAATTGAACTATTAAAATGACTTGATCTTTATGCTACGCTTATCTATAGGAGTATGTCCATCATACCATTCTCCTAATGATATGATCTTGTTGTTAATAACATCTCAATGTTCATGATAGGGAAACCACAATCATCTATTAACCAACAAGCTAGTATTATGAAGAGGCTTTACTAGGGACTCTAATTTAGTTTACAAATCACACAAGTATTAATGTTTCCTGGTTAATACTGTTATAGCATGAATGTAAACATTTATCATAAACACAAAGATATGATAATAACTACATTTATTATTGCCTGTAGGGCATATCTCCAACACACATCGCTGAACAAGCAGTGCCCGAAGGATCACTTCCCTCTCCCTCGTATCGATCAGATCATCGATTCGACTGAAGGACGCGAAAAACTCTCCTTCCTTGATGCCTACTCAGGCTATCATCAGATTCGTGTAAAGGTCGAAGATCAGGATAAAACAGCGTTCATCATGCCGTTCGGAGTGTTCTGCTACAACACAATGCCCTTCGGGCTGAAGAACGCAGGTGCCACATACCAGCGATGCATGCAGGCATGCCTGAAGAACCAGATCGGCTGCAACATACAAGTCTATGTCGACGAACTAGTAATTAAAACAAGGGAGTCCACAACACTTATCGACGATCTCCGCGAGACATTTGACAACCTTGATCGATACAAGATCAAGCTAAATCCAGAAAAGTGCGCCTTCGGCATCCCGTCTGGTCAACTACTCGGCTACTTCATCTCCCAGCAAGGGATCGAGGCGAACCCGAAGAAAATCCGAGCCATAATGGCCATGGAGAAGCCGAGGAACCTCAAAGGCGTTCAACAGCTTGCCGGGCGAATCGCGGCGTTGAGCAGGTTCATCAGCCGCATGGGAGAAAAGGCCCTGCCTTTCTATCAGCTGCTACGCAAAGCAGACAAATTCGAGTGGACGCCGGAAGTAGTTGATGCATTCGAAGACCTGAAGCGGCTGCTCTCCACCTCGCCCGTCTTGGTCATGCCAAAGGAACGCGAGCCTTTACTGCTATACATAGCAGCCACACACCAGGTGGTAAGCACCATACTGGTGGTCGAGCGACCCGAAGAAGGCAAGACCCATGGGGTCCAACGCCCAATCTACTACCTCAGCGAGGTATTGACACCAACAAAGCAGAGGTACCCTCACTACCAGAAACTCGGCTACGACGTGTTCATGACGGCTCGTCGACTGAGGCAGTACTTCCAGGAGCATCAGGTGATGGTCGTCAACGAGGCACCCATAAACAACATCCTGAATAACCCAGAGGCCACAGGACGCGTGGCCTTGTGGGGCATCGAGCTGTCTCCTCTAGACATAATCTACGAGAAGAGCCATACGATTAAGTCCCAGGTCCTACCGGACTTCCTCGTCAACTAGATGGAGCTGCAGCTACCAGATACACCGGATATGACACAGTCATGGACGATGCACTTCGACGGCTCCAAACGCGAAGCCGGAGCAGGATCCGGAGTCATACTGACATCCCCGCACGGCAACAAGATGAAGCACGTCCTCCGTATGAAATTTCGAGCTTCTAACAACGAAGCCGAATACGAGGCCCTCATCCATGGCATGAGGATGGCAAAAATTTGCGGCGCAACACGCCTGGTCATCTACGGTGACTCGAACCTTGTTGTCCAGCAGACGATGAACGAGTGCGACGCACACGCCGCCAACATGATCGCGTACCGTGCACTCTACAACTCACTCGAAGGAGGCTTCGACGGCTGCGAGCTTCAGCACGTTGGAAGAGAAAGCAACGAAGAAGCCGACAGACTCGCCAACATCGGCTCCACCTGTGCACGGGTGCCACCAGGTGTGTTCCTCGAACAGATCTGCGTGCCATCCATCAAAAGGAAATTCCCCAAGGGATCACCCGAAGAAGCAGAACACTTGGGGGATACGCTACCCGAAGGACAGGAAGGACCCGAAAAACTCGACAAAGAGGTCGCAGTGGTCAACCTGATGCAGGTCATGGCAGTTGAAGAAATATGGACACAGCCGTACCTCAGGTACCTGATAGACAGGGAACTGCCTGATGACCCGACAGATGCCCGGCGCATATATCGTCGGTCCAAGGCCTTCACCATCATCAATGGCGAGATATACAAGCGCAGCATTTCTGGTGTACTCCAAAGGTGCGTCATCGTCGGTGACGGCAAAAACATCCTCCAAGACATCCACGAGGGCATCAGCAGCCATCACGCGGGCAGCCGCGCCCTTGTCGCCAAAGCTCTACGAGCTGGATTCTACTGGCCAATGGCCATGAAAGATGCCAAGGACATCATCCGAAGATGCAACGGGTGCCAGAGGTTCGCAGATAAACCACACGCACCTGGATCAGAGCTCAGGCCCATACCTCTGGCCTGGCCCTTCGCCCAATGGGGCCTCGATATGATTGGCAAATTGCCCAAGTCCTCGAAATGAGGTCACGTCTACCTCCTGGTCGCAGTCGACAAGTTCACCAAGTGGATCGAAGCCATGCCCTTGACAAACCAAAAGGGTAAAACAAATGTAAAGTTCTTCGAATCCATCGTTTACAGGTTTGGCGTGCCACACAGCATCATCACCGACAACGGGTCAAACTTCATCTCCAAAGAATTCTAGGACTTCTGCTAAAACCTTGGAATCAACATAACATACGCCTCCGTAGTGCACCCGCAAACGAACGGGCAGGTCAAAAAGGCCAACGGCCTCGTCGGTGGTGGCATCAAGAAACGCCTAATGATCCCACTCCAGCAACTCGCGGGAGCTTGGACACAAGAGCTACCCTCCGTCCTCTGGAGCCTACGCACGATGCCAAACAGCTCAACTAGCTACACGCCCTTCTTCATGGTGCACGGAGCCGAAGCCGTGCTACTCGCAGAAGTACGCCATAAGGCCCCACAGGTCGTCACCTACAGTGAAGCCAAATCTACGGCCACACTCGAAGACGCCGTCGACACACTCGACGAGGCGCGCGACATAGCTGCAGCTCGATCGACGGTTTACCAGCAGAGCCTCCGCAACTATCACATCCGACGGCTGCGTCCAAGGTCCTTCATCGAAGGAGACCTAGTCTTGCGACTCAAGCAAGAGCGACCGAAGAAATTCGAGTCACCCTGGGAAGGAGCCTACATCGTCACCGAATTCATCCCAGGTGGCGCCTATCGCCTCAAGCACGTGGAGTACGGAGTCACATACTCCAACCCATGGAACGTTGCACAACTGCGACGCTTCTACCCCTAGCTACCCCCTCCTTTTCCTTTCAATAAGGCTATTCAGCCAAGGCTACTCAGCCGAACAATGTACCTCCTCATTACAATATGAATAAAGCTAAGTGTCTCGCCCCAAAAATTTATCTATTACTTGCATTTTCTTCATGTTACAACACACTCGGGGGCTCCCCTCACCTCACGACTTCGTCGACCGAGGATAATGCGTGTACACCTGAGTAGCTAATCACGTCAGGCTAACGAAAAGGGAACGCATACAAAAGAAAGCACCACGTTCTAAAACCAATCAACCTTTACAGCAAGGGGCATAACACGCCCAGCTAAATATATACAAATTTTACTTCTATCTTTATCTCCTGCGCGCGATGCTCAAAGAGATCTACAACTGTTCGGCATACTGCCTTACAGCCGCATAATGCGGACGCATGTCCCACACACCACCATCCGGCCGAAGGGGCGGCCCAGCTGCAACAGCAGCAAGATCTACATCAGGGCGATGCAAACGCACGAGGGAAAGCGCAGACTTCACCCCCACAACCAACTGATGCCGCACGAGCTCCCCGACATGATGCACATCCCGAAACTTCGCCATCAAGCCTAGAGAGTCGATGGTGCCTCATCCAGGGGAAGCATCACGTGCAGAATTGACGCCAAGGAAATCTTCACTTGCCGCAGCACCCGCGACACCTGGTGAACATGATCTTGCATAGTCACAAGGACCATGGCACGATCGCGGTGCATCTAGAAAAAGCCATCGGCTTCCATATCTTGCTGCGTCAAGAAGTTGATCCGAACAGCAACACGCTCATTTTCCTCCTTAGGAACAAGGTTAGCACCTACAACGCCTACAAAGTAAGATGACAAGCCAACAGGCGCATCCAGAAAATAAGCAGCAGCTCGAAGAAACTCACACTGAAGCTGTTCGGCCAAACGCCGCAACTCCCCCATCAAATACTCCTCTCTGGCGGCGCCTCGCTCCGCCTTCGACTTCCACACATCCGGGTGACCTCGGATGCCAAGCAACTCCTTCTCAAGAGTGCGGATGCGGTCACGAAAAAAGACAAGTTGCGATGCATCATCCAAGGATGGCCTCAGCTGCGGCACAGGCGAAGTATCGATAGGATCACCACCCGAAGGCCCCTAGAGGAAAGAAACAAAGATATAAACATACAAGAGTGGGCAAACAACTCGGAGATTCATTATATATAACAAAAGCCACTGCGTGGCACGAGGAGTGTTCATAACATATTTACAACAAAAGCAAGCAAAAGCTATCCTACAACTACAAGGCCTAGGCAGCTGCATCCTGAGTGGCCTCGGAGCCGGATTGCCTGCTCTGGACCTCGCCCTGCTGCCTCACCGCATACTCCGCCAGCAGGTCAATCAGCTTTTGCCCGTAGCGTTTACAACGGACAGCATAGAGGGCAAAAGGTACCTTAGATCCGTCGGGAGCAGTTGGCATCTGGGAGGTGACCTGAGGAAGATCCAGCTCCGCTCCAGATTCCATGGCCATTGCTAGCCCCATGGACGCGCTGATGCCCTTCTACTTGCGCTTGTACGCCGCAGGCGCGTCGGCTGACACCGCATCAGCCAACAAATCGACATCCTCAAGGGCAACGCCCTTGGGAACGAGCTCCTTGTAGAAGCGCCCAAGCACCTCCTTAGCCTTGGCAAGTGAGACAACCACAGTGCTGCAGCGGTCTTCGACCGTCGCAGTAGCATCATCTAGAGCACTTCCGTGCTCTAGGGCACTGCGGTCAAACTCAATGCCCGCGGCATCTGAGTAAACGGAAGAGGCAAAGTAAGCATCAACTAAAAGCCATAGAGACAAACGCAACTAGAAAAAACATACAGGCGAAAAACTACTCACCCAAAATAGCCTTGGCTGCAGCCAACAACTTTTCAGCTACCTCCCTCTCGCGCGAAAATGCGGCGGTGGCAAGCTGCTCCTCGCGGTCCGTAGCCTCCTGCTGCAGACGCTCCTTGGTCGCAGCTGCATCGGCTAACTCCCGCTCGAGGCGCTCCTTTGCACCAACGGCATCCTCGGCCTTTTTCTCCGCTCGCGTGAGGCTCTTTTTGAGAGCATCAAGCTCGCAGAGGGCGGTATTGTTCTCATCTGCAAAAAGAACATGTATTAGATTCACGGGAAAGGAAGAAGAGGAAAATGAAGAATACCTATTCACGGACGTACCCTGAAGCCGCTTGAGGCTGGCCTCCAACACCAGGTGCTGCTTCACCAGTTGGTTGGCGCCTTGCACAAAATGCTGCGAGAAGAAGCAACTTGTCAAGAAAAAGGCTCGAGGGATGCGCCCAAGGAAACGAGCAAAGAAATATCAAGCATACGAAATGCGCTCGGTGGCTCCCCTCGAGACACGCACAAACCAAAAGAAAGACATGATCAGCAGATCATCCGAAAGACGCTCGGGGACTCCCCTCGAGACACGAACAAAAGGAAGACATGATCAGCAGATCATCCAAAAAATGCTCGGGGGATTCCCCCACGGCAAGAACGAAACACTTACATGATCAGGCGGCGACTTCGAAGGTCCGGCTGTAGTCTTATTGGAGACAATCACCCGAGCCTACTGCGGAGAAGAGTTCAGAGCAATCCCCCCAGAGGTGGCCATCGTCTGCAAGGGAGGAGGTGCAACCATCGACTCCCCAACCATATCCCGGGCGCCATTGCTAAACGAGCCATCGGAGGAGTGGCTACAAAAGAAAACATCAGTCAAATACAAGAAAGCAAAAAAGAAAGAGAGCAAAAGCAATTGAAGATACTTACGAGTCCATATCGCTCAAGTTGAAGACATGCAAGGCCATATTGCCCTTATTCTCTTCTTTCCTCTCTTCCTTCTTCTCTTCCTTCTTCCGCTTCGCCGGCGGCTGCGGCGCCACAGCCCGCACGGGCACGGCCGAAATAGGAGAGGAAGAGCCACCATCACCTCCACTATGACGCACAAGGCATGGCGGGTTCCTAGGCGTCGACGGAGTCGAGGCATCCGACGATTCGCTCGAGCTCCGTGTCCGCTTTCAAGTCTGCTCCTCTCTCGACTCAAAGGCTTCTTCAGCTGGTGACCGCGCCGAGGGAAGCTCAGACATGGAGTCCACTACCTCATTGTCCGGCACATCCGGAAAACGTTCGGGTAGCGGAGGCACCATGCCCAGCACCTTGAATTCCTTCACAAAGAAAGCAAACTTTGAGAACAAACAAGTACAAGAAAAACGCACTCGAAAATAGCGCTACGCGCACGTCCCAGATCTACACTGAAGGAAATATGCCCTAGAGGCAATCATAGAGATGATGATATTTCATATGTATCCATGAGTTATTGTAATGTTCCTTGAATATCCATATCAGGAAACTTGTATTGATTGGCAATTACATGAATTGTTTGTGAAACTCTATACTTGTATGGTTATTTAAGAGTTGTCCCTAGTCGGAGTTCATGAGAGGACACACGTGAATATTAGACTAGCACATCGATTGGTTGATGACTATATTTCGCAAGTCATAGACATGGAGATGTCAAACCAATGACGTGGACACATGTTATGAACATGGGGTTGGACTGACCCAACCTGAGACTAGCAATTAGTTGCAGCTCTCTCTCTACACATCATGTACGTTTTGTCCTTAGACCTGAGATTGTCGCATGTACTTGAGATGTGGATCGACCTACTTGGGGGCTATCAAACGCTGCACCGTAACTGGGTAGTCATAAAGGTAACTTTCGGGGTTGTCCTGAAGCATGCTTCAAGGCATGGTCAATCAAGATGGGGTTTGCCCCTCTCTACTTGAGAGAGATATCTCTGGGCCCCTCGAGTGATCGGATCCAGAAATGCATGGTCGTGCTACATATGGTTAAAAGTTAACCTAGTGAAGGTATTCCGAATCACGGTATCAAGAAAGGGAGGTCAGCTTGGAGCTAGACCAAATATCGTGAGGCAAAGGGAAAGACATGTACTAAACCTTGTGATGGTTCGTCCGATATGATCTTTGTATGTGTTTAGGAGTTGGCACGTCTTGCTAGAGGCCGCTACCAACTATTGACATAATAAGTGTATTCGTGTCATGTCTATACGCATATGAACCTATAGGGTCACACACTTAAGGGGCTAGAAGCCTAATGCGGATTGGATCCGAATTAGACCAGGCTTAGGGTACTAATGGGATGCTAATGTAGAAGCCCACTAGGGACGCCTATATAAGAGAGGGTGGGGCGAGCTGACCAGGGTTAGACCTTAGACCTCAGATCATTCCCAGCCGCCACTCCTCATGCCTGTGTCACGCGCGCGGATCTAGCAGTCCGGTGTCTGACGCTTCCACCCTATACGTGTGGATACCTCGGAGGCGCTGCATCTGTAGCGCTTGGACGAGCCGCGCAAGGGAAGCTGCTCGTGGGACGAGGACAAGGAGGAGACGTGGAACGTCTGCACTGCCTCGACGCGCTTCATCAATTCCGCAACTCTGCGTCTAGTGGTAATCCCGTGATCTATGACAACAGTAATCCTGGTATACGCGGTAGAAAACTTTTGATTTGCGCTAGTGTAGCCTACCCGTATCCCTTCATACACCTGCGGAACCAGACGAGAGGCGGTGAACGGAGGAGTCAGCAACTCCCCTGGAAGGTCCTCTTCAGCTTTGTACTTCAGCAGTGGCCGAAGAACTCTGTCGAGATCCCCCTGGAGAGCTCCTCAGTCGAAACCCTAGTCGGATCGTGGCGGCCAGAATAAAGGAACATCGGGTGCGCCCTTGCCTGGAGCGGCTGCACCCGACATTTGAGGAAGGTGCGGATGATACCCACACCATTCACCTCTTTATGCAGAATCACCTAGAGGTCCTCCACCCGATGATAGAGCTCCTCTATCTCCGCCACCACACCATCACAGATGTGGTTCTTCCAGGACCTCTTCGGCTGGATTTTCTGGGAGGGGTCGAAAGGAACAAGGCCAAAGTTTTGCCCGTCCACTGTGGAGTCGCGGGTGTAAAACCATCGCCTCCGCCAGTACTGGACAGACTCAGACATAGAAAAGGAGAAGAAGAGAAAGTTGGATTTCAGGGAAATGATGCAGCCGCTGATGGGATAAACGCCATCGGAGCCAGATTGCCTCTTCACGAAGTAGAGCTTCCGAAAGAGGCCAAAGTGCGGCTCGATATCAAGCCAGCACTCGTAGAAGGTGATGAAGCAGGCAATATGAAGAACAGAATTTGGCGAAAGATGATGGAGTTGGATGCCGTAGAAGAAAATCAATCCACGGAGAAAATCATGGACCGGGAAAGAAAAGACCCGAAGGACAAAAGCGACAAACATGACCCGAAACCCAGCGGGAGGGCGTGGAATTACCTCGTCTCTGGGAATCATGACAGCCTCTCTCTCCTGCGGGATCAGACCCTGCTCACGGAGCTTGCGGAGATCGCCCTCGCGCATCTCCGATCGCCGCTAGCCACCATCGATGACGCGAGTAGTGGTGGTACCCTTCTTGCTGCCGGCAGTAGCGCTGGTACCAACTGTGGTGGAGGCCTTCTTTGGTTTCCCCATTGCAGTGCGGCGACGGCGACGGTGTGAGCGCAGGAACGAAGATGGGAAGGATCGAAGAACTTCTAGCGCGCGGCGAGGAAAGCTCAAGAAGGTGGAAGCAGTGAAACGAGAATGGCTGTGGTGAAAACAAACAAATTCTTCCCCTAGTGATTATAAGGACGAAGACGATACACGATGACCGTACATCGGGAAGCCCTAAAGAAAACATCCAAATCCAACCGTCCATGTGTCAGCACAGCAGTAAACTGTCACTCACACGCCGTCCACTACACACGGAAAGGCCATGCCGTAATTATCTCCACGTCGCGTATGACCAGTCAATTCAAAGTAAGAAGGTGGGACTCATGACGCTTGAGGTCACCGATGGTCAGCACTGACGTCACCAAAGCTATACTAGCAACGGTTACAAATCTTCGGCTACACAGCTAAAGTATTCACCCGAATCTACAATTCGAGTAACTACTCGGGGGCTACTCCTATCAGGAGCGCTGTTCGCGCACCCTAAATATGATTCAAGCATTACACCGCTAAACTATTTATTCGAGTCCTACGTCGAGTCTACGACTCCACTACGGACTCGGGGGCTACTCCCATAGGGAGGATTGATTCAAGCATCCGAAAAAATTTGTGTCCTACGGACCTGAAGCAAGCAACAGCTGAACTAAAGTCTCCGCTCAAGTGTACGACTCGAACAGACACTCGGGGGCTACTCCCATAGGGAGGGCTGGTCGCGCACCCTATGAATTCTTTGACTGCGATCCTTCGGACCAGCATGCAAAAACTTTTCAGCAACTCTGCCCCAATTAAATGCTAAGTGAGCAACATCCTCCTTGGCCACTCGAAACACCTCCGCGGTGATAAAAATTTGGATGATGTGTCTGCGACACAAAGATAAGACCTACAGATATCATCTGATGGCCTGGCAACGCACATGACTGCGCTCTGCTAGTAAGAATCCGTGCCAGCAGGCGCGATGAAAAATTCCAACGGACGGGTTGGGTACATCATTTAAAATTTACTGGAATTCCACTCCTGTATGTCCTCCATGGCCTGGGTCGAATTACGCCAGCATATGTTCCGGGTTCGAGTCGAGGGACTCGAATCTGAAGAAGATCGTGTTGTTTTGTCCTAAGACAGTTAACTGACCGTGATCCGTCGGGAGAGTCAGATACATGCATCAACAATTCCTACACACTCAAATCATTCTCTAAATGAACAGAGATAACTACACCCGAAAGATTGAAGAGTCCTCAGCCGAATCTACGATTTGACTGAACACTCAGGGGCTACTGACATGGTTATACCCTATGGGTACACGACCTTAGCATACCTAGTCCAGCCCAAGGAAGGCCCACGAGAATATGCGCCAGCTCATGAAGACTTTCGGGTGGCCCGGGCACATGACGCCTTCGGATCCTTGGAGAGCAAGACTAGATAGATAGAATATTCAAAGGGGCTAACCCTAAAACCTGTAACCGACTCGATCTATGCCCGGGACCTGCCTAACTCTATATAAAGGCTAGGTGGGCACGATGAGGAGGGCACTTCATACCATCGGATACACACCTACACGCCAGATTGCATCTGCGCACCCCTGTAACTTTCAGTTCCGCCGTAATCAAGAGCAAACAAGCAGGAGTAGGTTTTTCCCTTCGGGGGCCTGAACCTGGGTAAACCTTGTGTCCCCGTGTTTCTTGTTTGCTAACCGTTCCGCGATCTCCAGCATCCCCATCTTCTCCAAAACCCAAGCTCATAACAATGGGCATTGACGAGATTAAACCTCGTCAGCAGGAGTAGAAGCTAAAGAGAAAGTGTTGTTTGCTAGCCACTATCTGACTGGAGATGCAAAATCATGGTGGCATAGCTTCGCGCAATGACAGGAGGTCAACTGATTACTTGGGAAGAGTTCAAGGTGAATTTCAGCATAACCCATGTGCAACCAGGTTTAATCAAGAGGATGAGAGATGAATTCAGGGAGCTGGAGCAAGGAAGGATGACAGTAGTGGAATACCATGACAAATTCTTGTCATTAGCTAGGTATCCACCGGATGAGATAGATACTAAAGCCAAGAAGAAGGAGAGATTCTTGAATGGTCTGCACGATGAGATGCAGACAGTGTTAGTCAATATCCCCTTTGCTGATATTGAAGCCTTAGTTGACTCTGCCATTCATATGGAAGGAAAGATCAATCAAGATAATGAGAACCACAAGAGTCGCATGATGCATCAACCAGGAACCCATCATACACCAAAGTATCGTCCCAACCCATCTCCAGGATTTTCCACAAGAACCAACAGACCCCCGATGAACCGTCCCACCTATCCCAACCGTGGAAACCCAAGGCCCGGAGGAAATCACAACAACCCTGACAATTCCAGCAATTTCAACCGTGCACCAGCTAAGTTCAACAACAACAATGCCAACACCAACACTGCCCCATGGACTGGAAGCAATGTTGTGCATGTTGCAGCAAAGGACAAGTCCCAAGTGACTTGTTATGAATGTGGAACCAAGGGTCACTATTCCAATGAGTGCCCCAAGAAGATTACCGCAGCCCCCAATGCAAATGCCCCAGCTCAGCAGCAGTGTCATGTTCAGCCTGGAAGAAGGTTTTCCCTAGGGAATTCGCTCAACCGCAACGGCCGTCTCTTTCTCATGCATGCTGAAGAAGTCCAAGAAGCGCCAGATGTCGTGTTGGGTATGTTCTCTGTTAACTCAGTACTTGCAAGAGTGTTGTCTGATTCTGGAGCATCACACTCATTTGTTATGTAAGAATTTGCAGGCACTAGTAAGATTCAACCCACAAAATTGAAGCATGTTATGATTGTCCAAATACCTGGTTCAACCACCAAAGCTAGACAAATTTGCAAAGTTGTCCCTATCCGAATCCATGGCATAGATTTTTATGCTAATCTAATAGTACTCGGAACTCAAGGTTTGGAAGTAGTACTAGGAATGGATTGGATGTCCAAACATAAAGGATTAATTGACTGTGCCAAGAAAGCCATAACCATGAACAGTACAGCTGGAATATCCGTCGAGCATGTATCCGAAACCTTGCCCCGTCAATTCAAGTGTAACAAGAGCATAGCCCAGCCAACCATTGACCAAGTTCGGATAGTCTGTGAATACCTCGATATATTTCCAGATGTTTTGACCGGTATGCCCCCAGATCAGGATATCGAGTTTATCAATGAACTAATACCTGGAACCGGACCCATAGCCTAGAGACCATATAGTATGAACCCGTCTGAACTAGTGGAGCTGAAGAAGCAACTGGATGCTATGCTGGAAATTGGATTGATTCAACCAAGTGCGTCACCATGGAGATCACCTGTTCTGTTTGTGGACAAGAAAGATGGAGGTAACCATTTGTATACGGATTATCGGAAGTTGAACTATGTAACAATCAAGAACAAGTACGCGTTTCCAAAGATAGAAGACCTGTTTGACCAGTTGACTAGTGCCAAAGTGTTTTCTAAGATTGATCTTAGAAATGGTTATCACCAACTCAAGATTCACGCAGAGGATATTCCAAAGACTGCCTTCACCACCAGATATGGATTATACGAGTATACTATCATGTATTTTGGATTAACCAATGCCCCAGCTTATTTCATGAACCTCATGAATAAGATTTTTATGGAATTCCTGGATAAGTTTGTCGTTGTTTTCATCGACGACATTCTAATTTATTACAAATCAGAGGAAGAACATGAGCTACACCTAAGGACCATTCTTGGAACCCTTAGAGAGCATCGGTTGTATGCCAAATTGCCGTTGACCCTGCGAAGGTGAATGATGTTGAGGATTGGGAAGCCCCGACCACTCAAACCCAAGTTCGTGCATTTCTCGGATTAGCGGGATACTACCGCAAGTTTGTAGAAGGATTCTCGAGTATTGCCAGACCCATGACCCAATTGCTAAAGAAGGACAAGAAGTTTGAATGGACAGACAAATGCGAAGCGAGTTTTCAGGAACTCAAGAGGAGATTGATTTCAGCCCCAATCTTGATCATGCCGGATATCACAAAGCCCTTTGATGTGTATTGTGAGGCGTCCAAGATCGGTCTCGGGTGTGTGCTAGTGAAAGAAGGAAAACTCATATCTTATATATCTCGATAACCGAAGCAGCATGAACAGAATTATCCAACACATGATCTTGAACTCGCAGCCGTAGTTCTAGCCCTGAAGACATGGAGGCATTACCTCATGAGAAATCGTTGTGAGATTTATTTGGATCATAAGATCCTGAAGTATATATTCACTCAGAAGGAGCTGAATATGAGGCAGAGAAGATGGATTGAGCTAATCAAGGACTATGATCTGGACATTCACTATCACCCTGGTAAAGCCAATGTGGTAGCAGATGCCCTTAGCAGATTGCCGTGCCTCTTGAACTAAATGATTTTGAAGGAGCGACCAAGTTTGCACAAAGAGATGGAAGATTTTCAAATGGAATTAGTGAGTGAAGGATTTTTTTCTAGCATAGAACTTCAACCCACTTTGATCAGTCAGATCAAGGAGGCACAGAAAGGAAATGCTAGTATCGATGGAATCAAATGTCGCATCGGTACAGGCAAAGTCCCCGGATTCACCGAAGACGCAGAAGGAGTTCTGTGGTACAAAGGACGCCATTGTGTACCAGCAGATTCGGAGTTGAAAGAGGTTATTTTGAAAGAGGCCCATGATACTCTTTATTCTATCCACCCCGAAGGAACGAAGATGTATCAGTATTTGAAGGAGCAATTTTGGTGGCATAAGATGAAAAGAGAAATCAGAAGCTATATCGCCAAGTGTGATATATGTCAAAGAGTCAAGGCGGGACATCAAGACCCGCGGGACTGTTGCAATCATTACAGATTCCGGAATGGAAATGGGATTCAGTTGGAATGGACTTTATCACCGGATTGCCTACTTCGAGTAGGGGAAATGAATCTATTTGGGTCATAGTTGACTGATTGTCCAAGGTAGCCCATTTCTTACCAGTCAAGGCCACATACCAGACTTCGAAGCTAGCAGAGTTGTACATCACTAGAATCGTCAGTTTTCACGGAGTCCCCAAGAACATTGTATCAGATCGAGGAACCCAGTTTACCTCGAGATTCTGGAAGAATGTCCAATAAGGTTTAGGAACCCGACTGGATTTCAGCACAGTGTATCACCCTCAGACCGATGGACAAACAGAACGAGTAAATCAGATACTCGAAGATATGTTGAGAGCATGTGTGCTAGAGTATGGATATAAATGGGAAGACTGTTTGCCTTTCGCAGAATTTCCTTACAATAACAGTTATCAAGCTAGCCTGCAAATGGCCCCATTTGAGTTCATGTATGGAAGGAAGTGTCGCACCCCTTTGAATTGGTCGGAAGTAGGAGAGAGTCAAATTTTCGGACCCAATATCCTACGAGAAGCACAAGAGAAAGTTCACAAGATTCGTGAGCACCTCAAGACCGCCCAGTCCAGACAGAAGAGTTACACCGACAAGAGACATCGAGACCTTTCTTTCAATATCAGAGATTTTGTGTATCTCAAAGTGTCACCTTTGAAGGGAATGCGGCGTTTCCAGCTCAAAGGAAAGTTAGCCCCCAGATATATCAGACCGTTCAAGATTCTGAACCGTCAAGGAGAAGTATCATATCAGTTGGAACTGCCAGAGGAGATGTGAGCCGTACACAATGTGTTCCATATATCATTACTCGCAAATGCCTTGAAGTTCTGGAGAAGACTGAAGTTTTCAAGAACATCGATCACCGGACCATAGAGATCAACGATGACCTGACGTATCTTGAAGTACCCATCCGTATTTTGGAAGAAGCTTTCAGAACCACCAGGACCCGAAGCATCAAGTTTCTCAAGATTCATTGGAGCAACCAAACCGAAGAAGAAGCTACCTGGGAGCGAGAAGATCACATCAGGACGGAGTTTCCAGATCTCTTTAAATCCTAGGTAATCTTTTTCCTCTTTTTCAAATCTCGGGACAAGATTTCGTTTAAGGAGGGAAGGTTTGTAACATCCCAAAAATATGAAACAACGATCATCAAACTCTAATCACTAAAATTAGGGTTAACAAAAATACTTTGATAAATTAAAATCATATAAATGCATGTGTGTATGTGATGGTTTGATAAATGCATGAATGGACTTGTGTGATTAACCTAAATAGCAAGAAATGGTTTAAATATCAAAATAACATCATCTAACACAATTCGATGCAGAAACAAATCAAGAGAAAATCAAAAACAAATCAAATAAAGCAAATGGTCATTTTTGTTAATATTGATCACTAGGTCACTTTGAGTGTTTCTAGTCCAAGATTTCAAAAATAAAATTTTCCAATTATTTTCACCCCTTGCTAAACAAGTGAAAGTGAATCAAAGCCCACCTTTCAAACTTGCAGAAACATTTGGCAACTTCATTCAAATCACAAGTGAAAATTGAATCTTCATCATATGTGAAGATCACACATTTTCAAAACTTAACCAAACCAGTGCCCCTTGACTAATCCAACTAACCAGAGACTCCCTAGTATGTGCCTAGCAAACCCACTTTAAATTTCTTGAGGCCATTTCATCAAACACCTTGCTGGCATCAAACAAACAAACAACAAACACTATAGTGAGAAGTAATTTTGGCCAACCTTGTTCCCTCTCTAGCTCTCACTACACTCTCGGTAGATGATCTAGCCCAATTAACAAGCCTTAGCACCACTGTGAGCTTGGCATAGCCATTAATGGTGACCATGCCGAGCCCCTTTGCCAACCCCAATGTGGACAACAAGGTACACACCTCTCTAGCCTCGCCAACCTTGTCTCCCAGACGCAGCACTGTCCATCGCCACTCCCTGTCCCAGCCTCGAGCACTGCCAGCCCCTGGACCACCCGCCAAGAACGCACCTAGTTTCTCTGCGTCCATGCCGAGAGCGCGCCAGAGTGCCCCGCTCTACACGCTCGCACAGACCGCCCGCCGCTCTCGCCGTTTGCATACGTGATCACCACCGCCCCAGCAACCCCGCAGACATGCCCGTTCGTCGCCGTGCGGACTATGCGCGCTGTGCGCCATTAAAATCACCATCGGACCCGCCCAGTGCGTCAATGCATTCCGTTCGATTAGCACCTCCCCACGCCTCTCCACCACACCGTTGAGCTTCGCCGGGGAGCACAACACCGCCCCCTATCGTCGCCCATGCCATTAGCCCTCTGTGTCGTCAACCACGATGAGCTCATCTCGTGCCCGTCGGTCCCCTTCAGCCACTATAAAAGGAGGCCTCCCCTACTCGTTTTCTTCACACCAGTTTAGTCCTCACCCCTCACTGATCACACCCACTCACCCCCGGAGCAAGGCGAGCACTAGGTGGCCGGAATTTCACCAGAGTTCGCCGCTGCAGAGGAGGAGAGGCGCCGTCGATTGGAGCCGCCCCAGGAGAAGCTGCCGGTACCAGGATCCCCGATGAGCCTCCCGTCGTCGACCATCACCTGAGCCCCGGTGAGCCACCCACGACCCCCACCTGCCATGCTAGGGTTCTTGCTCGTCGCTTCCTGTTCAGGCATGGACGATGAACTCGAGTCGTTCGATTAGAATTAGATCCCACTGTACACATCGCCCCATACCTCTTCGCCACTCGTTGTCTCACTGACGAATGGGGTCGCTCACTTAAACAGCCTGCGTAAGCGCTGTGCCTAGTGGGCCGGCCCAGATAAACCTCCCGCGCGACCCAACATTTCAAACTTAAGTTAATTCATTTAATTTCAAACACAGTTCTGTATCTTGATTCAAAAATCAACACAGATCGATTCACTAAACCAAATTACATGAAACCAATTTTGTTGGAAAAGTACTGGAATGCTTAATCCAAGCCCGTTGGATTCAAACCATTTAGATTTGTAGATCACCCATGGTAAAAATAATAATGAAGAAGCTTTTCTGCATTCAAACATTTTTCAAAATTCAACCATAAGATCTTTTGAGTTGATTCCAACTCTCAAAAATCACATTTAACTATACCTTTCAGAATATATAAAAATATATAGGTTTACTTACAAAAATAATGTTTAAGTAATAAAAGAATGCCACATAGGCATTTCTAGTCACTTTAATTAAATTAAATAAAAAGGTTAAACCTTATTAAATTGTGAAACCACTTTAAATCACATTCCCATGTACTGAAATATGTGGTGATGACATGTGTCCACATGATCCCATGTTTGAGTTGGAGAATATTAAATCTTAAGTAGTTTTTCAATGAGTAGAAATTACTTTTCTAAAAATAAAATAAAATAAATAAGACAAGTGATTTAATCTTATAACGTTAGTGATGATGATAGATCATCTAATGTGAACCTTTGTAAAATGTTTGGAAATAGTTAAGTATTTTTTGGTGATTGTGTACCTCGTATTTATTTATAGACGCTAGTACCGACCAAGGATACGAGGAGGAAGGAGGATACTACGAGGAAGAAGCCAAGAAAAACTTCAACCATTGCTCTGCAAAAGGCAAGCCTATACTTGCAACCTATCAAGCTAACACTTGCAACTATGAAAATTAGATAACCTATGCAATGCATTAAGCCTGCTTGGTTAGATACATTTGATGATACCCAATCCTACTTTCACTTGCAAGCTGAAGTATTTTAATTCTTCATCAAAGCTTTCTCTTAGAGTTTACTTAGCTAGTTGTAGATATTAGAAGGATATTGGAAGGTAGCATAAAGAGCATAAAATTTGGCCTAAGTTAGATAATCTTGATGTCATCCTAAGGCATGAGATTGAACTTAGCTAATCCCCACTTGTTTACCACCCCTCATGAGTCTTTACCCCCACTTGTAGATGCTAGTGCTAAGCATCAAACTTTATCAACTTTAGATGGGAATACTTGGTGAAAATGGTTATGAAAACCTTAGAATGATGAGTCATTCTACTGAAATGATTTTGACATATATTCTTGAACACCAGATGATTTCGATGATGAAAATGTTAAGGCATGAGCCTTAGCCCTTTATAAAACTGATGGTTGTCTTGATACGATACCATTCCAATTTTACCGTACAACCACAATACCCGAAAATTGGGTAGGGCTTCACTGAAAATTTATATACCTTAGTATGGGTTCCCTTGCGGCCAAGGATTGAGCTGAGGCTACCTTGTGAAGATTGTCCACCTGTGCAGTACCCAAGATGACAGTTGGTCATGGTTGGGAGGCCAAACTCACAGGAGAGGTGCCTATATTAGGACATGTAATTGAAAGGTTAGGATTGATTATCCGCATACTGAGTATGGTGAATTCATGATTTGTTCCTGACGGATGTATCGAATGTTGTGGTGAAAGTGTACAATCTCTGCAGAGTGTCAAACTATTCGAAAAGCCGCGTCCGCGGTTATGAACAGTTGGAGCGGCCATACTGTTCTATCGTGAGATGTTTTTAAAATGACTTATGAAATGATTTATGACTTTGACTTGACCCTAGGTGTTATAAAACTGTCAACTAGCTTTCTTTGCTTCTGAACTTAGTAGAGGTAAATCTGGCTTTTTGCAAAACAACCCTAGAGCTTAGTATATCCTATTCGAAACCACTTCACTTGTTAGTATTAGTTTGCAAGTACTTAAAAAGTACTCATGGCTTTGTCCCCGGCTATTCCCGTGGCCAGACTATAAAAAGGAGTATCAGGATGACAGACCGCAGGGGGTTACGACAACTAGGATCATCTCCCATCGTCAGCATTGCATGTGACCATAAAGATGGAGCTTCGCTCACGCTATCGTTATCTTTACGTTATTCCGCTGCTTGAGTTGTATTAAGAACTGGATCATGAGATCCTTATTTGTGTAAGACCTTATGTATGGTTTGTGATGGATGATGTACTGTGATATCCAATCTGTTATGTCTCGCAAAAATGGCAATCCTGGGATTGCGATGTATGGCATAACAGGCATCTGTGATTAAAAATCCGTGTGTTGACAGTTGGCTTGCCGCAGCGTGGCAGCGAGGGCTTTGTGGGATCGATACGGGCTCAGCTAGGCCCAGAGAAGCCTGGCTTGTTGCTGCGTGGCAGCGAGGGCTTTGCGGGCTCGATCCGAGCTTGGCTGGGTCCAGAGAGGCCTGGCTTGCTGCAACGTGGTGCGCAGGGGCTTCACGGGCTCGATCAAAGCCTAGCCCAGCCTAGAGAGGCCTGGAGTGCCCCTGTTGCCGCATCCAGTCAGCTATCGCCATGGAGGTGGAGGCTATTCCCTCCCGCCGGCCACGGTGCTGCTACCCACAATACCCGAAGTGCTTTCCTACTCCGTCCTCTAGGACTTGCGATGATGACTAAAGATTGACGACGAGGGTGGCGTCAAGACTGTGATGGCGCATGCTAGTGGACAAGATAGGTGGAAGGATCCAGTCATCCTGGGTAGTGGTTTTTTCAGGGTTGGGAGAAATCCCGGTCGGCTCATCTGGCATCGATGCGGCAACGCCTGCGGGTGCCACCATTCCTCCTGAAGTGCATGGGTACCCCTTTCCCACTTACCCCCGCGTGCCGAGGGAAACCCTAGGACCTGTCCGGGCAATAGCATCGTTGTTTTCACATTCTTTATTGAAGAAGATGTTGCATGGTACGCGGTATTTGGAGCACTAGGAGCGTGGTAGAACATTTTTGAGGGGGGCAGCGGTTGCGAGTGGTTGCTATATTAATATAGCGCGAATATTTAAAAAAAAAGTCGATTCATCCAAGTCGTCTATTTCATGGCCGTTACTCCCTCTGATCCGATTAATGAATTGGAGGGAGTAAGTGATTCAAGCGTGCGGACTCATGCCTGACACCGGTGCTCTAGTTTCAAAATTGGACGTGAGAAGAAGCGAAATTACGAGCCGCCTGGTAGCCAGCATCGTTTACGACTACGAGACGCCTGGTAGCCAGCATCGTTTACGACTATTAATAAAACATTCATATGATACAACCTACGACTACGAGTCTCGTTTACGAACGAAAAAGCTAGACCAAGAACAAACACATGCCAAAAAAAAGACATAGACGGATGGACTAAACAGTGGAGACTATAGGAACGCTGCTCCCTCCCGAGAAAACCACAGCGACCCCGTACGACATGCAACTTCAGTCTCGCCGACAGTTCTCATCGTTCTCGCTATGGGTTTCTGTATTATTTTTTTGTCGCCGAACTGTTTGTAGTCGCCCCGGTTCGGCCACCAGGTCTCTGCAGGTTCGAGGGAGCTAATATGCCGCCGGCGGCCTGGAAGAGCTCGACGGTGCCGTTGCGCTGGCACATATTCCCATCTTCTGAAAATACATTTCGGTGTCCGGATGTTTTCTTCGCGTGTACCTAAATTGCCCTTCCGTGAAGAAATACTACTCTACATCATTTGAGTGAGTTGACACCTAGTATTGGCCAATTAGGACCATCAGATTTGATGGCTGAACGGACTATATTCTTGCGTCCCTACCGTAGAAAATCTTAAAAAATCTCGACAAAGAAAGCACACGGTAGAAAAACCAGTGCCACACCTTACTAATCTCTTGCCTGAGAAATCAGGCTGTAGTCGTCCTGAACCAAGGCAGCCAACGTTACGGGCAAACTATTTTTCTTAAAATCCTCCTATTTCGTCCTCTCCAAATATTTCGCGGAACATAATGCCAAAGCAATCTGCATCTGCCTCTGCATCTTCTGTCTTTAGGGGTACACTAGTTTCAGGTATTGCGTTAGCTGTCGCGGACTGACAGGGAGCTCATCGGGTGAGGTACAGAAAGTAGACCAAACCTCCTCCGTGAATTGGCATTGAAACATCAGATGGGACGTTGTTTCAACTACCTGATTACACAAGGAGCAAAGAGTCGTATCGACTAGAATTTCTATGGTACCGGTGGTATGGAAAAAGTTGTGAAAGATCTCTTTAAGCATCAAAAGTTGTGAAAGATCTCTTTAAGCATCTCCTCCAAACAGACTTTCGTCTAGTTTTACAAAATGAATCAACTACACCCATACAATATTCAAAAGAGTCAAACGAGAAACCAAATGATGGGGCAACAACACAAGCATGCCCAAGTCGGGAAGAAAAAAAGGAACAAACACAAGCTACCATGATACAACTTCCGAGGAGAGCACAACTCAGCGGTCGGACTGCGAAGATTAGTGGCGGGCTGCCACTTGTAGTAGCTCCAACATCCCGTCCAGCCGCTCCTTATCTCGCTGTCTATACAACGGGTACCATTGCTGTAAAAAAGTAAAAATTTAAAGATCGAGTCAGAGGCACATCGCAGGAAGGCACATTCGATAACCATCTTATTGCAAGTATTGCAAAGGTTCCAGGTCATCGCTGTAAACACTAACTAGAAGAGACGTCTCCTCCTACCGGTATAGTTTGCATTGACTTCTAGGAATTCGCCGACATCTTAGGCCTGCCACTCAGGCCCCCAAAGCCTCCGGGACCAAACTCCATACACTAGTAGGGAAAACCTTATAGAAGGATTCTTTATCGCCGGTGAAGTGGGCTCTGGGTCGCCGGCGGTAAGGCCTACCAGGCCTTTCTCGCATTACCACCAGCAAATGTGTACTGGGTTCACCGGGACTAGCCCATATACCACCGGCGAGCAGGCCTCGTGCACGTCAGGCTGTGCTGGGCCGCGGCGCCGGGTAATTGGGCCAAAAAAATAGTGTTATCCCCGGCGAATGTAGTCCGCAGTCGCCGGGGTAAGTGGGCCGCGAGTCCCACCTGTCGGAGGTGCCGGTGTAAGTGGGGATCGAACCGAAATCCCTAATTTGATCGCCATTAACCCTAGCTCCGCGTCCCCTCGCTGTCGCCGGTCGTCCCGCGCGCGTCCCGCTCGCCGTCGCCGTCCCGACTCCGCCGAAGGGAAGGAGTAGGACCCGTGTGCGACCTCCGAGGAGGATTCCAGTCCGGCCCACGCCCGTCCCGCAGCAGGAGCACCACGCCGCCACCTCGATCCTCTCCGTCCGGCCCCCTCGCCATCCCGTCGCCTCGCCGTCCTGCGTCCGCCGAAGGGAAGGAGGAGCAGGACCCGTGCGCGATCTCGGAGATGGAGGCGAATCCGGCCCACGCCCGTCCCGCAGTAGGAGCACCGCTCCGCCACCTCTATCCTCTCCGTCTGCCCCCTCGTTGTCCCGTCCCCTCGTTGTCCCATCGCCGTTCCGTAGCAGGAGCATCATGGTGAGCTCCTCGTTCCCCTACCCTAGCTACTCGATGATCCTCTGTGTGCTTAGCATCAGGATGATCCTCTGTCTTCTTAGCTACTCGAAGCAAGGAATCTTAGAAGATAACTGATTTTGATTAGAAGATAATTGATTTTTCTGCTTACAATGATACTTTGTTTGCTTAGCTACTCGATGATCCTCTGTCTGCTTAGCATTAGGATGATCCTTTGTCTGCTTAGCTACTCAAAGTAAGGAATCTTAGAAGATAATTGATTTCAGTTAGAGAGGGAATATCACATCACACCAGATGTTGGTGACATTTTTGCACCAACCCACATGTTGCACTTTCTTTTGCACAAAACACCATGTTTTCCTTTAATTTTTGCAAAGAACACATAAACCGTCATTAGCCTCCTTGACAACGAATTAGACAGGCCCACTAGCAGGTCTGGTTTGACTACGAGAGCTTTGTTATTTTTGCTGCTGTTTTGTTGTAATGTAGCCCTTAAATCTTGTTCAACCTCATGTAATGTTCAAAATTATCGAGAGTTTCACTGGGAAGTGCATAATAAGTCTCTCTTCTGATTGAATGAATAAATGATCAAATAAATATTACATAGAGAAAATAATTGGAACATATAGATATTTGGAAGCCTGTCTCCCCCATCCATGCTGCCTACGTGTCTCCGCCACCGTTGTCGTCACCGTTCTAATGGTCGCCGCCTTGCACAGTGTAGTGATACGCCCAATTTGCATCACTATTCTATATCATAATTTACATCTATTCATTGATATTTGTCTTATTATGAGGTATTACTTATGGCTTTTCATCTGTTTATGCATGTTGGATGATTCCTGGAGGATGGACTGCCGGAGTCTGGATTCTGATGGAAAAAATACGGCGTTTCGATGCAATTTCGTGAAAATCAGAAAAATACCAGAAAAATATGGAAACATATTATTTTACCGGAAGACAAAGGAAGCCAGAAGGAGGAGCGAAGGGGGGCCTCAGGGGCTCCACACCCCCTAGGCACAGGCCCACCTGACCCCGCGCCTAGGGTGGGTTTGGCCCACCTATTCGGCCTTTGACTTTGTACCTTCGCCTATATCTTCCATATGGAACCCTAACACTAGGCTAGCGGCCACAGATAAAATTCCGCAGGCTCTGGGAGGTAGAAAAACACCGAGAGAGAAATATCTCTCTGATAGACAGATTTCTGCCAGGGGAATTCCATCCTGGAGAGAGGAGACCGTCGCCATCAAAACCGTCATCAAGCTAGGCTTCATCGGGATCATCATCATCCACACCATCATCTCCTCCAGCACCATCATCATCACTCTGTCCCGCTGTAACAATTGTGTTGGATATTGCTTAGTTCATTAGGAGAAACTTTCCCGGTGTTAATTACTATTGTAGTTGATGCTTGTGAGTGGAACCATTGGATTATTGTTTATGTTCAGATTTTATCCATTATCATATCATCTTTGATCTTGATCCATATGATGTCTCGTGAGTAGTCCGTTTAGTTCTTGAGGACATGGGAGAAGTCATGTTGTTAGTAGTGAATCTGTGATGAGTTATTATTCAATGGTTTAGTATTTAAGATGTGGTGCTATTCTTCTAGTGGTGTCATGTGAACGTCGACTACATGATACTTCACCATTTATGGGCCTAGGGAAATGCATTGTGTAATTGGCTACTAGTCGTGGGGTTGCCGGAGTGACAGAAACCTGAACCCCCGTTAGGACACCTTTGCACAAGGGAGTGTATGATCTTAGAGTTTAAGGCTGTGGTTAGATTTATATCTTAATTACTTTCCTGTAGTTACGGATGTTTGCAGGGGGTTTAATCACAAGTATGTATTAGTCCTAGGAAGGACAGTATGTTAGCACAGGTTCACCCACACAACACTTACAAACACCAAAGAAGAGTACTCAGCTATTTGCAACGAAAGCACTTGACAGAATTCCCATGTGTCCTTGAGAACGTTTGGTACTTATAAGTATTTCCAGCGGCTTGTCCTTTGCTAAGAAAGGATTGGGCCACTTGCTCCGTTTTTTCGTTACTTCTGTTACTTGCTCTTTGTTTTGTTGTTTTGTCAGAAAACCACTAAAAATCTTTTTGCTAAGTATTCACAGGGATTTCCTGCTCCATACCACTGTTCAGCACCTTCTGCTCCTCGTTGGGATCGACACTCCTATTTATCGAAAGTACTACGATACACCCCCTATACTTGTGGGTCATCAAGACTATTTTCTGGCGCCGTTGCCGGGGAGTGAAGCGCTATTGAAGAGTGGAACTAGTAAGGGAAACTTTTACTGTAAGTATTGCTTTTGTTACTGCTTGTTACTTTGTTTCCAATATGAATAACCCACTTGGTTTTCTGTTTGGGAAAACTACTACCACTTCTATGGTAGTAGATGAACCACCACCCGTTGAGATAGATCCTTTTAAGATACTTGCGAGGATTGTTAATCGTGTCATGGATAATTATTATTTTGGGGATGAAACTGTCCATCCTGGTGATCACTTGTTTTATATCCATGAATTATGCAGGTTGTTTAAGTGTGTAGGTATCACAACTGAACAGGTGAAGAAGAAGTTACTCTCCATATCCTTGAAAGGGAGAGCTGAGGCATGGTATAAGCTGCTAAAGAATGGACAATCCATGGAATGGGAGGAAATGGCATCTCTCTTTTACTCTAAATTTTATCCTCCCAGTGAAATCCAAAAGGATAGAAGTCTTATATATAATTTTTGGCCTCTTGATGGAGAAAGTACAGCTCAAGCTTGGGGGAGATTGAAGCTAATGCTTAAATGTCCTATTCATGAACTCCCTAAAAATATTATTCTCAATAACTTTTATGCTAGGCTTTCTCTTCAGGATAAAGGTTTACTAGATGCCTTGTGTGCTAGATCATTCACAAGTATGAAGGAAGAAGCTAAATGGGATCTCCTAGACCGTATTCAAGATAATACCGAGGCTTGGGAGAATGACAAAGGAAGAAAGTCAGGTATAAACTATGATTATGAGTGCATTAAATATTTTATAGGAACTAATTACTTCCGTGATATTAGCAATAAGTTTGGCCTTGATCCTCAAGTTCTTGCGGAATGTTTTAATGCTTTTGCCTCTTATGTTGAGATTCCCAAGAAAGAGTGGGACAAGTACCATGCTCCTTATAAAGACGTTGTTACCCATGTTCCTGCTAGTCTAGAGGTTTGTACTGTTGATCCTATTTTGCCTGAACCTTATGTTGAGAAGATCCCTTTTCCCTACAAGGTAAGGGAGCACTCTATTTTGGCTAATGTGGTTAGCAAAAGCGCAAAGAAAACTATAGGTTCCGGTGAGCTGATTGATGTTGATCCTATAGTAGATATTGTGAAAGATCTTGTTACTAGAAATATAGAGGATGAGTATATTGTCTTTTGTGAAGACGCTTCTAATATTATCTCTCATCCTAGTAAGGCTAGAAAAGCTAGTGTTCCTGTTAAAATTGGTGATCATTGCTACTATGGTTTATGTGATATTGGTGCTAGTTCTAGTGCTATTTCTTCTGAGCTTTATAGGGAAATTATGCATGAGATTGGTCCTTGTGAGCTTGAAGACATTGATGTGGTTATTCACCTTGCCAATAGAGAGCAAGTTTGCCCCATTGGTATTGTAAGGGATGTGGAGGTTCTTTGTGGTAAGGTTAAATATCCTATCGATTTTCTAGTACTTGATAAAGAAGCTAGTAAAACCTATCCTATCATCTTTGGTAGACCCTTCCTTAATACTTGTGGGGCTATCATAGATTGTAGGAAGGAAAAAGTTTTGACTAAGTTTGATAGAGAATCTTATGAGTTTTATTTTTCTAAATTTGCCAAAACCCCTTATGAAAATGAATTACCTGATGAGGATTTCAAGGTTGAACAATTGTCTTATATTTCTCTTATCCTAACAATGCTTTGCAGCAATTCATGGAAGATCATGAAAGTGATGCCTTTATGAAGGAAAGAGATGAGATTGATGAGGTTTTCCTTTGTCAGCCTGAGTTGCTTAAGCATAATTTACCTATGGAAGATTTGGGTACCACACTACCACCCAAAGGGGATCTTGTTTTCGAATTAAAACCTTTATCTGATGATCTTAAATATGTTTATCTTGATGATAAGAAGATATATCCTGTTATTATTAGTTCTAAACTTTCAGGGAAGGAAGAAGAAAGGCTATTGGAGGTATTAAAGAAGCACCGAGGAGCTATGGGTTATACTCTTGATGATTTAAAAGGAATTTCTCCCTTTATATGTCAGCATGCTATTAATATTGAGCCTGATGCGAAACCAGTTGTTGAGCACCAGCGCAATTTAAATCCTAAAATGAAGGAAGTGGTAAGAAATGAGATATTAAAACTCCTTCATGGTGGTATTATTTATCCTATTGCTGATAGTTAATGGGTTAGCCCTATTCATTGTGTTCCCAAGAAATGAGGCATTACTATTGTGCCTAATGAGGATAATGAGCTGATACCTCAGAGAGTAGTAGTTGGGTATATAATGTGCATTGAATTTAGAAAATAAGAAAGATCATTATCCTTTGCCCTTTATTGATCAAATGCTTGGGACGCTGTCCAAAAAGACTCACTTTTGCTTTCTTGATGGTTATTCTGGGTTTTCTCAAATCGCTGTGAATGCACAGGACCAGGAGAAAACCACTTTCACTCGTCCCTATGGTACTTATGCTTATAGGCATATGCATTTTGGTTTATGTAATGCTCCTGCTACCTTTTAGAGATGTATGTCTGCTATCTTTCATGGTATTTTTGAAGAAATTGTGGAGGTTTTTATGGACGATTTTTCCGTCTATGGAACTTCTTTTGATAACTATTTGCACAACCTTGATAAAGTTTTGCAGAGATGTGAAGAAACAAACCTTGTTCTTAACTAGGAGAAATGCCATTTCATGGTTAATGAAGGAATTGTTCTTGGACATAAGATCTCTAAAAGAGGTATTGAAGTTGACAAACCCAAAATTGAAGCAATTGAGAAGATGCCTTGTCCTAGGGATATCAAAGGTATTCGTAGTATCCTTGGTCATGCTGGTTTCTATAGGAGATTTATTAAAGATTTCTCCAAAATTTCAAAGCCCCTTACTAATCTTCTCCAAAAAGATGTACCTTTTGTTTTTGATGATGATTGTAAGAAAGCTTTTGAAACTTTGAATAAAGCTTTAACAACTTCTCCTATAGTCTAACCACCTGATTGGATTTTACCTTTTGAAATCATGTGTGATTCTAGTGACTTTGCTGTGGGTGCCGTCCTTGGACAACGTGTTGACAAGAAGTTGAATGTTATTCATTATGCTAGCAAGACGCTAGATGATGCTCAAAAAAATTATGCTACTAATGAAAAAGAGTTCTTGGCTGTAATCTTTGCTTGTGATAAGTTTAGACCTTATATTGTTGATTCTAAGGTTACTATTCATACTGACCATACAACTATTAAGTACCTTATGACAAAGAAGGACGCTAAGCCTAGGCTTATAAGGTGGGTGTTGCTTTTGCAAGAGTTTGATCTGCATATTATGGATAGGAAAGGTGCTGATAATCCTATTGCTGATAATTTATCTCGTTTGGAAAACATTTCTTTTCACCCTTTGCCTGTTAATGATAATTTTCCAAATGAGTAGTTAGCTGCAATAAGGGTAAGTCCACATGAGAATCCTTGGTATGCTGATTATGCTAACTTTATTGTTTCCAAGTATTTGCCTCCAACCTTTACAGCCCAACAAAGAAAGAAATTGTTCTATGATCTAAGGCATTACTTTTGGGATGACCCACATCTATATAAGGAAGGAGTAGATGTCATTATGAGAAGATGTGTTCCAGAATTTGAACAACAAGAGATATTGAGAAAATGCCATGATTGCTTATGGAGGACATCATGCTGGAGATAGGACTGCACAGAAGGTTTTACAATCTAGATTTTATTGCCCTACTCTTTTTAAAGATGCAAGGAAGTTTATCTTATCCTATGATGAGTGGCAACGAGTAGGTAACATCTCTAGACGCAATGAAGTTCCTATGAATTATTCTCTTGTTATTGAACCTTTTGATTGTTCGGGATTCAACTTTATGGGGCCTTTTCCTCCTTCAAAAGGGTATACTCATATTCTTGTTGTTGTTGATTATGTTACAAAGTGGGTAGAAGCCATACCTACGAGCAGTGCTGATGGTAAGATGTCATTTTTCTTAGGTTCGGTGTACCCAGATATCTCATGACTGATGGAGGCTCCCATTTTATTCATGGGGGTTTTAGAAAAACTCTAGCTAAGTATGACGTAAACCACAGAATAGCTTCTGCTTATCACCCCCAAACTAGTGGGCAAGTAGAACTTTCCAATAGGGAAATCAAATCTATCTTGCAGAAGACTGTCAATAGATCTAGAAAAAAATGGGCTAAAAAGTTGAATGACGCTTTGTGGGCTTATAGAACTGCTTATAAAAATCCTAAGGAGATGTCTCCTTACAAAATGGTCTATGGGAAAGCTTGTCACATGCCTTTAGAATTAGAACACAAAGCTTATTCGGCAGTGAAAGAGTTGAATAGAGATTTTAGACTTGCTGGTGAGGGTTAATGGTCAAATACTACATTATATTTCTAGAGATTCTTACAATGAAGAACTGGATGTCATTTAAATGGTGACTCCAGAAGAATTTATCAAGAACCAAACACCAGAAACTGGAGAGTTCGTCTTCAAATAGGTAAAGAGTGTTGAAAACAGAAGGTTTGCGAATCTCCAATCTTTTTATATTTTTGATGTTTTTAATACATAAGGGAAGTTACGAGACGAAACTGAAGAGAAAACGGAGGCCGGCGTGGACAAACCCACCCCAGGCGCGGGCCCAGCCTGGCCACGCCTGAGGGGGGGGTGTTCCACCCCCAGACTCCGTCTCCGCTTCGTTTCTGTGTCAAAACCTTCCTTATGTATTGATTCTTCGTAATATATAACCCCCCCGGATCCCCCAAGGTTCGTGCATCATGTTCTCATCGTGTTTTCGTTTCAATCTGTTTTCTATCAGGAAATCTTCTCAAGTTTAGAGCACCATGGCCTCCGCCAACGACAAAGGCAAGAAGCCCGTGGAGATAGAGTCGGAAGAACACCACCACAGAAGGAGTGAATCGTCATCAGTTTTGGCATCCCCTTGGCTTGTTCCAAGCTTGGGGGAGTGTCGCGGTATCACCACCATTATCTTTCATATTTTACCTTTTTAGTGGATTCATATCTGTGGTAGAGAAGTTATCTTATAGTTTGGTTTGCATGTGGAAGTACCTCTCCTTTAGTTGATTATCTATGTATCCCTTGGTGTGAGTGCCTTTATTGGAATATTAATGAGAAGTCTCATCTTTTACGTTTTGCACTTCTTATTTTTAGTTTGCAATCTCTATTATATGATGGATCTTGTTATTCAGTATTGGCACTACTTTGGGATCATCAAGAGGATCTAAATTGGTTTTGGCAAACTGAGTTCTGGTCAGTGGCATTAATTTGAAAGAAAAGGAAAGAAAGAAAAAGCTTACAGGTATTTGGTATCATTTGTTTTCATTCTTGTTGGCTCATAAGCTTAGCATTCTTTATTTAAGATTCTTCTGTGTCTTCAAGGAAAGATTGCATGTTTGGCTTTATTACTTGTATGTTTGCTTGTTTCTTTCAACTCTCTTGCTTGCTACCAGCCTTGCTAGCCAAAAACCTATTTTGGGAAGGCATACTTCTCATGTTTCCAAAACCCTTTGAACCAAAAACTTTTGCCACTTGTGTCCACCATATCTACCTAATAGCTATTGCTATTCCTAGCAAATTCTCAAGCTTCATCTACCTTTCGGATTAGAAAGTATTTTGTTATTTGAAAACTAGTTAGTAAAGCTCTCACAAACTTGATGGCACAACTTATTTACTTTCCCCTAATAAACTTGAACCATTGTGGACATCGAAGTTGTATCTGCTTGCATCTATACGTTGGGATTAGCAGAACCGTGCTGTCACGGGGAATGTTTTCAACATTGCACTTGTACTCTATACATAGTTGATATCGTGTTGTTTTGTCTATGGATGTCAACGGTGTGAAATAAAGAGGGAACTTGTAAGTCCATGGAGTTTATATTCTGTGTTAGATAAATGCTTGGGCCACAAGTCTAAGCCATGCTTAATCATGGTGGAAACTTGCAGCATCACCATAGTGAGTCATCTATGAAGCATCCTCAATAAAAAGCTATATGCATAGTAAATAAAAATATTGCTGAGATGCTCATTGTTTTCTTTCCTTGTCATTTTGGTTATGGGAAAGCTCCTGTACCATGTGCAAGGGGTACCCTGTTGGCGGTTCTCAATGATATGCAAATACTTACAATGACAAGAACTTACCTGGATCCAAAGCTGAGTATGCATGAGGAGTGGCCCTCATATTCAAGGGACATGAGATTGCCAACTTATATTTCATCAAGCATATACTCCATCTTTGTTCACTTTAACCTTAATCATCTCAAGATGCTTATGATAGGGGCAATGAGGGCTCAAAGCTAGTAAGTATCATAATCTTTTGAAAGCTCTTTATGACTTGTAATCCCTGCTACCCTCTATAAAGGGACCTTTCTCTAGTTACCAGTAGAGTCAGTAAACCCACTTCCTCTCTATCTCCAGCAAGCTTTTGAGTTGTTGTGTTTGAAGCATTCATATGGTGATTTATTCAATCATGTTCTTTAGCTTCCTTGTTTGCACAAAACTCTTATCTATTGAGTATTACTTTGAAAGCCTTCACTTGTGAAAAACCTTTTTGAGCAAAGAGTGCTCCTGTTTTGAAACTTCTACAAAAAGCTTTTGTGAAACTGTTTATCAGGTGTTCTCTGACCAAGAACAAGTTTGCCATCCAATTATGATTTATCTTTATGTATCTCTATTGTGACTGCTGTACTTGGTTGCAAGCTAAGTTATATAATGGTGAGTTGCTTTCTTCTATGAGTTGTGCAAAGGTAAGTGTGATGCTTCTTGTTCATATTCTTTTTATCTACACTTCACTCCATAAACCTGTGGACATGTTTACCGAGCTCAGTATTCGCGAGGGCACAAGCGAAGTCTAAGCTTGGAGGATTTGATACGCCCAATTTGCATCACCATTCTATATCATAATTTACCTCTATTGATTGATATTTGCCTTATTATGAGGTATTACTTATGGCTTTTCATCTGTTTTTGCATGTTGGATGATTCCTGGAGGATGGACTGCCGGAGTCTGGATTCTGATGGAAAATATGGTGTTTCAGTGCAATTTCGCGAAGATCAGAAAAATACCAAAAAAATATGGAAAACATATTATTTTACCGGAAGATGAAGGAAGCCAGAAGGAGGAGTGAAGGGGGGCCTCAGGGGGCCCACACCCCCTAGGCGCGGTCCCACCTGACCTCTCTCCTAGGATGGGTTTGGCCCACCTGTTCGGCCTCCGACTCCGCCCCTTCGCCTATATCTTCCCTACAGAACCCTAACACCAGGGGAGCGACCACAGATAGACTTCCGCTGCCTCTAGGAGGAGGAAAACACCGAGAGAGAAATATCTCTCCGGCAGACAGATTTCTGTCGGGGGAATTCCTTCCCGGAGAGGGGAGACCGTCGCCATCAACACCGTCAACAAGCTAGGCTTCATCGGGATCATCATCATCCACACCATCATCTCCTCCAGCACCATCATCATCACTCCGTCCCGCTGTAACAATTGTGTTGGATATTCCTTAGTTCATTAGGGTAACTTTCCCGATGTTAATTACAATTGTAGTTGATGCTTGTGAGTGGAACCATTGGATTATTGTTTATGTTCAGATTGTTATCCATTATCATATCATCTTTGATCTTGATCCATATGATGTATCGTGAGTAGTTCGTTTAGTTCTTGAGGGCATGGGACAAGTCATGTTGTTAGTAGTGAATCTATGATGAGTTATTATTCAATGGTTTAGTATTTAAGTTGTGGTGCTATTCTTCTAGTGGTGTCATGTGAACGTCGACTACATCATACTTCACCATTTATGGGCCTATGGGAATGCATTGCGTATTTGTCTACTAATCGTGGGGTTGCCGGAGTGACAGAAACCTGAACCCCCGTTAGGACACCTTTGCACAAGGGAGTGTAGGATCTCAGAGTTTAAGGCTGTGGTTAGATTTATATCTTAATTACTTTCCTGTAGTTACAAATGTTTGCAGGGGGTTTAATCACAAGTATGTATTAGTCCTAGGAAGGACAGTATGTTAGCACAGGTTCACCCACACAACACTTACAAACACCAAAGAAGAGTACTCAGCTATTTGCAGCCAAAGCACTTGATAGAATTCCCATGTGTCCTCGAGAACGTTTGGTACTTATAAGTATTTCCAGCGGCTTGTCCTTTGCTAAGAAAGGATTGGGCCACTTGCTCCGTTTGTTCGTTACTTCTGTTACTTGCTCTTTGTTTTGTTGCTTTGTCAGAAAACCACTAAAAATCTGTTTGCTAAGTATTCACAGGGATTTCCTGCTCCATACCACTATTCAGCACCTTCTGCTCCTCGTTGGGATCGACACTCCTATTTATCAAAAGTACTACGATACACCCCCTATACTTGTGGGTCATCAAGACTATTTTCTGGCGCCGTTTCCGGGGAGTGAAGCGCTATTGAAGAGTGGAACTAGTAAGGGAAACTTTTACTGTAAGTATTGCTTTTGTTACTGCTTGTTACTTTGTTTCCAATATGAATAACCCACTTGGTTTTCTGTTTGGGAAAACTACTACCACTTCTATGGTAGTAGATGAACCACCACCTGTTGAGAGAGATCCTTTTAAGATACCTACGAGTATTGTTAATCGTGTCATGGATAATTATTATTTTGGGGATGGAACTGTCCATCCTGGTGATCACTTGCTTTATATCCATGAATTATGCGGTTTGTTTAAGTGTGCAGGTATCACAACTGAACAAGTGAAGAACAAGTTACTCTCCATATCCTTGAAAGGGAGAGCTGAGGCATGGTATAATCTGCTAAAGAATGGACAATCCATGGAATGGGAGGAAATGTCATCTCTCTTTTACTCTAAATTTTATCCTCCCAGTGAAATCCAAAAGGATAGAAGTCTTATATATAATTTTTGGCCTCTTGATGGAGAAAGTACAGCTCAATCTTGGGGGAGACTGAAGCTGCTAATGCTTAAATATCCTATTCATGAACTCCCTAACAATATTATTCTCAATAACTTTTATGCTAGGATTTCTCTTCGGGATAAAGGTTTACTAGATGCCTCGTGTGCTGGATCATTCACAAGTATGAAGGAAGAAGCTAAATGGGATCTCCTAGACTGTATTTATGATAATACCGATGCTTGGGAGAATGACAAAGGAAGAAATTTAGGTATAAACTATGATTATGAGTGCATTAAATCTTTTATGGGAACTAATAACTTCTGTGATATTAGCAATAAGTTTGGCCTTGATCCTCAAGTTCTTGCCGAATGTTTTAATGCTTTTGCCTCTTATGTTGAGATTCCCAAAAAAGAGTGGGACAAGTACCATGCTCCTTATAAAGACGTTGTTACCCACATTCCTGCTAGTCTAGAGGTTTGTACTGTTGATCCTATTTTCCTGAACCTTATGTTGAGAAGATCCCTTTTCCCTCTAAGGTAAGGGAGCACTCTATTTTGGCTAATGTGGTTAGCAAAAGCGCAAAGAAAACTATAGGTTCCTGTGAGCTGATTGATATCGAGCCTATAGTAGCTATTGTGAAAGATCTTGCTACTAGAAATATAGAGGATGAGTATATTGTCTTCTGTGAAGACGCTTCTAATATTATCTCTCATCCTAGTAAGGCTAGAAAAGTTAGTGTTCCTGTGCTCTCTGTTAAAATTGGTGATCATTGCTACTATGGTTTATGTGATATTGGTGCTAGTTCTAGTGCTATTCCTTATGAGCTTTACAGGGAAATTATGCATGAGATTGGTCCTTGTGAGCTCGAAGACATTGATGTGGTTATTCACCTTGCGAATAGAGAGCAAGTTTGCCCCATTGGTATTGTAAGGGATGTGGAGGTTCTTTGTGGTAAGGTTAAATATCCTGCCAATTTTCTAGTACTTGGTAAAGAAGCTAGTAAAACCTATCCTATCATCTTTGGTAGACCCTTCCTTAATACTTGTGGGGCTATCATAGATTGTAGGAAGGAAACAGTTTTGACTAAGTTTGATGGAGAATCTTATGAGTTTAATTTTTCTAAATTTGCCAAAACCCTTATGAAAATGAATTACCTGATGAGGATTTCAAAGTTGAACAACTGTCTTCTATTTCTCTTGCTCCTAACAATGCTTTGCAGCAATTCATGGAAGATCATGAAAGTGATGCCTTTATGAAGGAAAGAGATGAGATTAATGAGGTTTTCCTTTGTCATCCTGAGTTGCTTAAGCATAATTTACCTGTGGAAGATTTGGGTACCACACTACCACCCAAAGGGGATCCTGTTATCAAATTAATACCTTTACCTGATGATCTTAAATATGTTTATATTGATGATAAGAAGATATATCCTGTTATTATTAGTTCTAAACTTTCAGGGAAGGAAGAATAAAGGCTATTGGAGGTATTGAAGAAGCACGGAGGAGCTATGGGTTATACTCTTGATGATTTAAATGGAATTTCTCCCACTATATGTCAGCATGCTATTAATATTGAGCCTGATGTGAAACCAGTTGTTGAGCACCAGCGTCGTTTAAATGAAGTAAGTGTTAAGAAATGAGGTACTAAAACTCCTTGATGGTGGTATTATTTATCCTATTGGTGATAGTCAATGGGTTAGCCATGTTCATTGTGTTCCCAAGAAAGGAGGAATTACTGTTGTGCCTAATGAGGATAATGAGCTTATACCTCAGAGAGTAGTAGTTAGGTATAGAATGTGCATTGAATTTAGAAAGATTAATAAAGTTACTAAGAAAGATCATTATCCTTTGCCCTTTATTGATCAGAGAGTAGTAGTTGGGTAGTTGTATCTTTTTGTAGTATTTAAAGATTGGACTATTGGTTTACTAGTGTAACTTGGGGAGTACTGAATCTACTTTCATGATATGTCTAATGATAAGTAGTATGTCGCAGGGGGAGCCGACATACCGCGGTGTGTATAAGAAGCTGACGAAGATCCCCATTTGGGAGGCTAAGATCACCGTCGATGGAAGGAGGCGCCACCTTGGGACATGGCGGTCCCCCGAGTAGCTGGCACATGCCTACGACTGTATGGTGGTCCAGCACTTCGAGGCAAAGGAGATCCTAAAATTCCCCGAGCATCGAGCTAGGTCCATTCAGAATAGGCCCATGGATATGAGGGTCACCATGATGGCAGAGGAGCGGGAGCACCGACAGGTCGAGAGACAGCTTCTTGACCCCTTGGTCCAGACACTCCGCGAGGATCCTACGGTGATGGCGGGGCAGTAGGAGGTCTTCGCGGCCATTCAGCGCCAGCAACCCGTTCAGGAGGCGGGTCCCTCTTGGTCTGACGGCGCGGGCTCCTCCACCACTCGCCCTGAGGGCCCGTACTATGGGTTCAGCCCCGACGACTTTACCGTCACATCCACGTCGTCTGCTTCTTCCTTAGATTTGTCCGACGATGACGACGCCTGATATAGTTAGGATAGAGCCGTGTGGGATCAGCTACTTGTCATATATTACTTATCCTGCTAGACTTTCTGATGTTTATTTTATGCTACGTACTTACTTTATAACTATGTTTGTGGTAATTACTTTATAACTATGTTTACTTACTTTCACATTGCATAGACATGAAGATTACCATACCGCTCCCCGCGAACTTTGGTGTTAGCCATTTAAAGGTACTCACACAAGTCCTTTCTTTTTGAATGAGACGGTATGTTCTCTGAAATTCATGTGGAGAATGTAAATATATATATGTTCAATGAAAATTATGACTAATTGTTTTGTCCTATGATTATACTTAGAATCCCTTGTGGTGCACAACTTGCTTTTCTCTAGACTCTTCTGACGAGGGTGAAGATATGAGTGAACTCTAGATAATGCTAGGAACCAATGCCCTAGCTATCTATATTAAACATTTGGTTTATACTGTTTACCATGTTAATATGTATTTTGCTATCATTATTTTGTATCATGTGTATTCTCCTGTATACCATGTATTCTTCTGTATACTGTGTATCCCTAAGGAGCTCTAAGCTCCCTAGAATTGGCGAGCTATGGTTGTTTCAAGGAAGGCGGTATGTTTTTGTGGGTCTGTTAGCAGGTTGAGTTAGGTTTCTATTGTGAACGTACGTGGCTTGGTAAGCCAGCGTCGGTTCCGCCCTATTGACTCATGGGTCTTCTCCGCTCTATTTTTGGGTCGGTGGCCGCTATTCTCCTTTGCTCTCATCGTCGTGCTGCCGCTGATTCGGATTCATCGGCGACGTTGTCCACTGGGTCCTGTTGCTTCTACGCGGCACGTCCGTGCTGGCTTCGATCTCTGATTCATCCTGTCCCCTAGCTTGCATCTCGCTCTCTCTCGAATCTTTCTCGCCGCCTCCTCTCATCCCTTCTTCCCCACAAGCACAACCGCTCCATCTCCTTCACGATTTTCCCGTCCCCCACCAGTGGTGAATCTCAGTCGCTCAAACTACTCAAGTAGCTTGTGTGGGAGAAGTTGGGTTTGGCCAAGTATGGTATCTAGCGGGACGTCAGCGTCACAAGCGCCGTGTACGGCCGGCCGGAGTACCTTCACACCTTATGTGAGGCCAGCCTCGACGTCGACCGCATTGACACCGGTACAGCACCATCTCCATTGAGGGCGGTCTACTCTAGCTTGCCCATGCTTTCTTGATTATTTCCTTTATCTTGTGATCTAATTGCATACATCAGTATCCTTGTGTTTGATTGGTGTGGTTGCTCGCTGTAATTATTATTTTAAATTGCGGTACTATATTGGTTTGGCCATGAACAAGCCCCTATGACATCATGGGAGATCTTACAGTGAACCCAACCTCTGTCGTGCAAAGGGAATGGCCTATGTGGGTGCCCAAGATTGAGCCTCTCTGCAAGCGAATTTGACATTGCAAACTGATTTGGGTGTTCTTTGTGGTATGGATTTTAGGGAATTAGAGGTTGGAGGGAATTCCCGTGTACTGAGTTTTAGGTGGAGGAGGGGTGGCAGAACAAGTTTAAGTGTCTACCGAATCAAATCTATTGCCAATACAATCATTTCCTTTCCGCATCATTCAATTCTTTTTATTCCTTCATTTGTATGAAGCTTGACCAAACATGGACGGTAGTGTTTCTTTGCAGCATTTAGGAATAAAGAAGATTCCAGGAGATCATATATCATCTACCAGTTGATGTTAAATTTGAAGTTGCATGTCATAAGTGTGTATCTGTTCACAAGTGTGAGTATTATTGTTCAGTGTTTGCAACACTTAGAAATGTGGAGTATACCGTTTTACTATTGTATTTAAAGGTGATTTTATTTTTCATTTATATGCTTATATAAATATGAATATTTGCATTGTGCATGAAAAAACATTTCAGATATCGTGTGTTTTACACATGATGGTTATGGCCTTGGCCTGGCTGCAAGTGAAGAGGCTTCCACTTTGTTTGGATGTGGTTATTCAGTTTGGTGTAGAGTTATGCCTTTATTTTCTTCTTCTGAGCCTGGATTTAAAATGCTATACACTAATCATGGACCATGTCATGTTATTAGGTCGATGTAGATGCATATCTACTTCCTTCCGTGTGTTATTTAGACTTAGTATACTTTATGGTAGTATGCCATGGTTCTGTTTCTGTTTATTTATTTAAGCATCTTGAATCAATCAACACAGTAAGAGCAAAATGATAGTTTAAAGCTTCAAATTATATTTTGTTAGTTGCTTTGGTATTTAATTTCCTTCCCTTTGCTTTAGGTCTGTTTGAGATGAACTTTATAAAACAGAGGTTTAGATGAAATCAAGTTATCTTAATTGCCTCTATATATGTATGCAAATTGTTGTGTGGAGTATATATAGTTCTAGAATGCATGGCCAGTTATAACATCAATGGCACCAATGCAGTGGTTAGGAGCATGCTTATCATCTGCTTTAGTTCTGCTTGGATGATACTCTGAAGCAAGTCCAAATAGAAATGTATGAAGTATGCTTGACAGAACGAGACTGCAAGTCCAAGATAAATTATGCCCCAGTCCAAGATAAATTATGTCCTTTCAGCACACTCTCTATTTGATATATAGGTATGAGTTATCGCGTTAGATGAACCATTAATCGTTGAAGACTTGAAATGGTCTTCTTCCCTGGATTGCTCAAGATCTCACAAGTAGACCAACTGATGTTATGGTTGCTCAATCATACAGCTTGGATAGTTCACTTCTTTTGAGTTAACTAAACACACCGAGAGGAATCTGATGCTCTGAGGTTTTCTTTCACTTTTGTTGTTTGATTCTTTGACAGGACGACGGTGTATAAATTCAGTGGTAGCGAGATTACAAAGGATAAAAGGTTGAACGGCTTGGTCTTGCACTCAACAATAGATTCAAGCAATCAAAACAAAAAAAAATCTAGAAAAGTAAGCAAGATTTCGTAGGGAGTTAATATATAAAATTGAGTCATTGGATGAAACATAAGTATAGTGGATGCACCGGTGCATATCTTACATATCTTAGTATAATTTCTGATACATTGGAGTAAACATAAGTAATGCAGTTTATCTGTCTCAAATGGTAGATTACTATTCAAACTAGACGGACCCTGTTTGCGTTTCGTTTGTCAGATATTCTGTAATATAGTGATTTTGCTCCTAAGTGTCTACCGTATCACTTACCAATGGGTCAGTTTCAAATCCCCGTGCTTCCTATTTCGACAAGATACTACTAGAAGAAATCTGACTAAGAGCCACAAGTAATTTCGTGGTTGAGTGACACATTGCATGCACCTATGAACTTAATAAATTCCAGGGATGTTGTCTGATGAATATTTGTATTGTTTTTAATATGCCCACGCAAGAAGATCATTGAAGAAGACTATGTTCATGTTGAATGTAACTTTTAGAAAGCTATGATACAAGTGATATTAAATTGTCTGACCAAAAATTGAATTGCAGAACTGAAAGTGAAATGACATTGAGTGGTGTGTGACAATTCGGATGTGTTATAAACGTTGTTGAACATCATGTCTATTGTAACCATCTCATGTAAAATTGATTTTTATTATGATCTGAATTATTTTATTTGAAAAAAAACATTGGTAGTACATGGTATTTCCTTTTCTTTTTTCTACTAAATTATTTGTGTCATATCTTACAAGCGCACTAAGATGGGGATTGCTGGTTTCTGCTACTAACCGTCAGCCTCTTACGTCTTGGTTTTTTCCAGCTCGTGTGGCAATGTGACTGCATTGGTGTACGTGTTGTCGCCTGCTTGTTTTGTGCTGGACTGGCAGTCGATACAGGGTCGGTAAGCAGCTTCGCTCATCTTTTTATAGTGGGGTACGTCTTCCAGTTCTGGTGTTTAGTGTGGTAGCTTCTTGTTGACCAGCGATGCTCTTCTGCCTCCTTGCCAAATGACGTAGCTGCGCATTGTTCACTGGGTAGATGAGTTGGTTCTTCGCTCCTTTATTTTGACCGTGAAGCCAGTCTTCCCCCTCTGGTTTTTGGCATGGCGGCGGCTTCTCCGCAATGAATGGTGCTCTTATGCCTCCTTGATGTCCAATCAAATGTTGTTGCGCCTTGTTTTGCGGGCATGGTCACGGCTCGCATCTGGGAGGGGGTTCCTTTCTCCCTGCTCTCGTGTTTGCTTTTTCACTATAAAATGCTATTTTCCAGTAATTTTATGGGCAACTCATCTTTGACTATTTTGTTGTTTTAGTAAGGAAGTGAATAGTCAAATACAGATATGAAGTTGCATTTGCTTTGCATCTATATCCTTTTCGATTCTTTGTCATCTAGTGGGTAGCCTCAAATTATTATTATTTAGATTTTCCTTGAGTACCCGCCCATAGGCCACACTTTGTTAAGTACATATCTTGCTTAAATTACTCATAACCATCAGCATTGCCGACATGTTGATGAAATATTGCGTTTGAGCATGGTTATAAGTATTAGTAATACGTCAGTAATCATGAGCTCTTGCATCTTGGTATGGAACTTTAGTCTATAGAATTCAGTTGGTACACTTGTGCAGACTTAATGAAATTGGGAGCCTTCATTGACAACTGACTCTTAGTTTCTCCCTCTGTTTGGCTACCTGCATCTCTGCGGTTGTTAACTGGTTTACAGCTTACAGAATTCGGTGTAGAAAAAATGAATGAACCAGATAGTGAAGGTATATGAATTTAACAATATTTTGTTTCTTCCTAAGGTGGAGATGTAACTGGAACGTAGATAAAACAACAATTCATAGTTTATGTTTGTTTTCTACCTACAGTTGCAGGAAGCCGAGCTTTAGTTAGAATTCAAAAACAAAACGAGCTCTAGGGCACATCGAATCAAAAACAAAACTGTAAATACTCTAGCAAATAACATCTCTACCATAAAATTTAAACCTTATTAGCAGAGGACGGCGCGGCAGAACGCGCTAGGTCCATCTAGTTCTGTTTATTTTATTATTATTTGTTGCTCTGGTATATAATATCCACGGAGAAACGAGATGGGCACCGGTGGTAAGGGCGCTACCCCTGGCGAATAAGATTATTCGCCGGCGAATTTGGTGTACGCCAGCGATGTGTCCTTACCTGTCGTGGTGTGTAACACGGCAGTGCCAACGGGGATGGCTAAAGAGGGACACTCGGATGCAATCGGTGGCTCACGCAACAGGTTGGGCACGGTAAACTGCGAACACAACGACGCACCTAGGTTCGGTGCCCTCTCGGCGAGGTAATACCTCTACTCCTGCAAGATGAACTATATGAAGGGGCGAATGCCCAATACAGATGCTCCTGGAGCTGTTTCCTTAGCTACTATCGAGAGCTAGAGGAAGATGAAAACTAGAGGCTAGCACTTCTATCCTTCTATCTTTGCTTACCTAGAACCCCAGCTCTGCCCTCCCTTATATACTAGTCTAGGGAGCAGATTACAATTTGGGCTCTAAGGTTTACTATTTGAATATGGGTTTACTGTGCAGGGCCGGCTGCAGGGCCTAGCCGGTGGTCCAGGACCTAGTCCGCCCTTCTTTTAGCATCACCCTCTTCTTTAGCGGTCACCCGGGCTTCCTTTGGGGTGTCACCCTTGCTTTAACGGTCACCCGAACTGCTTTTGTCGGTCAGTCGACCACTTTGCTTTATGTTCATCGGGTAGCGCTGGCTGTGATGACACATCAGCTTGCCTGATGACGAAGGGGAGCCAGAGGCGTACCCCGCAAGGAGCATCACCTCATCTGTGCCCTCCATCGAATCCGAGGTGAGTCGGGTGGAAGCGGCCACCCGACCGGTTCTTCTGGCTACCGAGCTAGCCGGGCCAGCCGGGAAAGCTTTATGCCCAACCGGGCAGTATTAGCCAACCAGCTAGAGTTGTCTTTCTTGAGAGCCAGGCGGCCTGTGTCTTCTGGAGCCAGCCTACTTGGGCCCGGCTTTCCCTACCCGGGGGTTATCCCCCCGACACTAGTCCTCGAGTGCGTATGGACTTGGCCAGTGGATAAGGTCTTGCGTGCTCTTTTGCATCTTCATGTAGTTGGTTGTCCACGTCCAGCTGCAGCTTTTGCTTTTTGAAAGGATACGGATGTCGCCTAGAGGGGGGGTGAATAGGCGATTAAAACTTTTCCTAGAGTAGCTCAACAAAGGTGGAATAAAACTAGTGTTTACTTTGTTAAGCACAACCTAGAACAACTAAGGTTCACCTATGTGCACCAACAACTTATGCTAAGCAATACAAGCAACAAAGTGATAGCAAGATATATATTACTTCAAGCACGAAGGCTATCACAATGTAAAGTACATAAGTAAAGAGCTCGGGTATAGAGATAACCGAGGCACGCGGGGACACCGATATTTTACCGAGTTCCTCCCAACATGGAGTACGTCTCGTTTGGAGAGGGGGTGGTATCAAACCACCAACGCCACAAAAGGCCTCCCTTATTCTCCGGTGAATCTCACCCCAATGGGATCGATCCACGCTTCCACTATCGGTGCACTTGTCGGTGGCAACCGGAACCTCTCACAAGGTTGGGGTACAACTCCACAACTTAATTGGAGGATCCCAACAAACGCCACAAAAGTCCTCAACAAATGCCACCAAGGCCACAATGCCACCAAGGCCACAAAACCGTCTAGGGTTCCAAGAACCCAAGAGGGACAAGCTCCAATGAGCAATTCAAACCAAATCCTCCGAGGAGAACTCAAACCGATGCACCAAATGCAAATGGCAAGAACACCACAAAGATGATCAAATCCCTCACTCTCAAGTTCCAACAAAGCTACTAAAGCTATTGGGGGAACAAGAGAGGAGGAATCAAAGAGAGACACAAAATCCCCCAAAATCTAGATCCCCAAAGATACACTCACAAAGAGATGTTTTGGTTTGGTCAGAACGTAGATCTAGATCTCCTCCAACAACCCCTCAAATATATGCAAGAATCAATGGAGGGGTGAGTAGAAATCAAGCTTAAGGAGTAAGGCAAATAGGGGCAAAGCTTAGACAAAAGGAGGAGGAAGAACTAACTCTAAATGAAAATGGACAAAAAACTTATATAGGGCTAGCCAAAATATGGCCGTTGGGGTATTTTTTTCTGAACGGTCCGGTAGTACCAGATTGGGCCGGTACTACCGGTCCCAACGAACCAGACAGCAGCGAGCGAGCCAGAGACAGAAAGCAGCAGCAGCAGGACAGTGCATGCAGCAGCAGACAACAGCTGCAGCGGGGGCCGTGCGGGCAGGCGAGGCAGCACAGCAGCCAGCAGTGCGTCAGCGCAGCGCAGTAGCTAGCAGCTAGGCAGCGCAGCGGGGCAGCAGCGCAACAGCTGGCCAATGCGCGCAGCAGCGCATGCGCAGCGTGGGGCCAGCAGCTTGGCGAGCGGACGCGCGCGCGCGTGCAGCGGCAGCGGAGCCATGCGCGCAGAGCCAGCGCAGTGCGGGCCGAGGCGATCGACGACCCGAGGATCTGGGCGCGCGCGAGCGAGCGCAGCAGGTCAACGCGGGCAGCGAGGCGGGCAGAGATCTGGGCTGGCGCAAGGGAGATATTTTCCTGGGCCGACCGGTAGTACCGGCCCACCCGGGCGGTACTACCGGGCCGGCTGGTACCACAGGGAAAAGGTACCTAGCGAGGTAGAAAGAAAACAGGCCGTTTTCAGGGCCAGGCGGTAGTACCGGCCCGTCCGGGCGGTACTACCGCTCGGCCCAGAAAATAGATTGGCAGACAAATATTCAAACGGCAATAACTTTTGACTAGAAGCTTCAATTGACCCGATTCAAATTGCGTTGGATAGAGGACGACAAGGGCTTCCCAATAATGTGAGAAAGTATCAAGTAGAATAATGTGATATACCTCACTTGGTGAGAAACCGAAAAGCCGCATAAATCAAAATCGCAACAAGATACATATGGGAGATCCGATTTTGATGAACAAGAGCTTGTTATGGAGATTACCCCAAGCTCTATATCCTCACATGGATAAGACCAAATAACAACCAAATACGATGATGCAATGATGAAAAGGTTTGAGCTTTCTCCAAACGATCTGACCAAATTACTCATACGAGAACCCCTCTTGATAGTACGATTATCTATCCTAAACCCGGTCTCTTACACACAACAAGAGACCGACAAAAGGGAAAACCTATCAAGATTATACCTTTTACTTGAGCATTCCACTTGAGCTCGATGTAGATGGTCTTGCCCTTCTCAAGATGGAACGCCTTTCTTAATTCCTCATCATCGACCTCGCATATTGAGCTTGCCCAACATATCTTATTTGCATTTCATCGACCTTGAAGCCAACACATGCTCCAAGCGATGCCAATGGACAAATCCTACAAGTATAACTTAATACACACATTAGTCCATAAAGATTGTCATTAATTACCAAAACCACACATGGGGGCCCAACATGTTCTTTCACTTTTGCTGTCCGGTTGGATTTAACCGGCTGCGGAATCGATGGCCGCCCACTGGGTGTAGACATCAAAGGCAGGGACCGACTGGCGAAGCTAGAGACGAAGCATCAGTTTGATGAGGTTGGTGATGTCGTCATCCACGACTGTTGCTCTAGCGCACGTCGCGTCAGTTGGACTTCCGCGTCGCTGCGTCAGTTTTTGACAACTGCTCACGCCACTTGCCGTAGCGGTTTCTCGGGGCGAGAACGCACGCCTCGTCTCCTGGTAACGCATGTGGATCTTCTGTGGTTGGCTGTGACGTCGCAGAGGATCCAAAGTCGTAGCGTCGTGTGGCCAGGGTGTTTCGTGGCCACGCGTCGCGCGGAAGCTAAGGGGGCGACAGTACCCCCCGCGAGGATAAATAGGGCTCTAGAGGGGAGCTAGGTTTACACTTCCTCTTCCTCTGGCTCTCCTTCCCCTGCCTCCTAGCACATCTCGCTCCCTGCGCCTCCTCTTCGTTGCCGCGGGAGCCACCACACACCGTCCATCACGACCGCTTCTTCTGCCGATATGCTGTCGGAGCAACGTGGAGGTTGGTGCGTGTCCTTCGTGACCGATGACCTCGTTTACAAGTATCGGAGGGGTAGATTTCCTCCCTCGTCAATGCTGGTAAAGCATCAGCTTGCGCTGGAGGGGGAGCGAGTTCTGGACCCTCGACCAAGGGAGCGCGTCGTCTTCCTCGCGCACTTCGCCCGCGGCTTCAGCCTCCTCGTCAGCCCCTTTCTCCTCCAACTCTTCGTCCTCGTCGACCTCCAAATCCACCACCGTGGCGTGAACTCTATCGTGCAGCTGTCACATCACGCGGCCCGAGGTGGCGAACTTCCTCAAGTTCTTCCACTTCAAAGCCTAGGACACCACCAAGGACGATTCGCTGATGCAGACGGGCTACTGCGCCATCCACACGCGGCCCTCTTCACAGATGCCGCAGTTTGAGCTTCCCGACACCTTCAAGTTGTGGCAGCGCTCCTATTTTTATGTGAGAAACACCACAGAGGTGGATTGGATCTTCCTGGCGCCCTTAATAAACGTGCCATCGATGTAGAAGGGCTGGTCGATGAAGGGTGTGGGCGCTGCAACGGACCTCAATCGGATGGCTGCCCGGGTGGAGGCGATGGTGGAGACGGAGCGGCACCGCCCGGGACATCGCGCTATCGTGGATGGCACGTCGCGTACTTCCACAGAAGAAGCGGTTGTCGTCGCTATGGAAACGGCAGAGCCTAAGCAGGCTAGAAAGAGGTGTGGGAGCAAAGTAGGGAAGCGTGCGAGGGTGTCCGCATGCGGGATTGGATACAAGCATGCGTCGGGGACACAATAAGTACCCAGGTTCGGAGCCCTCGGGGTGAGGTAAAGCTCCTACTACTGCCGATCTGACTATGAGGATGAACACCAAGAACTACAAGGCTCCTCGAGTTGTATCGGGTCTAGCTAGTAGAGAAAGAGAATCCAACCCTTGCTAAGTTGCCCCTGCCGCCCCTTATATAGGCCGAGGCGGTGTGGGCAACGATCTGGCCGACTGGCGGGTCCCACAGGCGGGCCCCAGCCAGCTAGGTCATCTACAGTGGCCGGCATGGGGAGTGTGTACTTATAGTCAAGCCCATGCCGCCATGCCATTTATAGTGTCGCCGTGTGGGTAGATATGCACAGTGCCACCTACTGTCCACTGTCGCAACCGTCATCGGTAAAGTCGTCGGTATGGGCCGAGTGTCTGAGTCTCCTTTCTGTCTTGTCCGCTGTCCTAGGCGTACTGCGCACTGCACCCTACGTCATCTGGTACCTTGCCTATCTTGAGTGGCCGACTAGGATGATCTAGCCGGCTGGCCTTCCTAGGCTGGATGGTCGGATCCATCCGGCTACTCTTCTGCCCTTGTTTGTTTCATCCGTATGGTTCTTCCTTCGGTTGGATCTTGATCTGTCTTGCTCCGGCCGGCTTTCTTGATCCAGCCGGCTGATGATCTTGCCAATAGTTCTTGTCCGGATGGCTGGTTTGCCAGTCGGGTCTTGGTTTGTTTCTTCTTCTAATCTATCTTGAGGTTTCTGCGTCCGGCTACCCTCAGCCGGCTTATGTGTTGGTGCTTTGCATATTGTCCGGTTAGCCTACCTGGGGGAGGTCCCCCCGACACTAGCCCCCGAGCGCACGTGGATTCCTTCCCTTAGGCGAAATGTGTGCGCGCTTAGAAAGCTAGGATTTTGAAACTTTTCCCGGCTGAATTCGACGGTTGAGCTGCTCCGGCTGCGTCATCACTGACGTCAGCCACGCATGATGATGGTCATGGGAGGACGTGCATCGTGGGGTCGCGTCGGGAACTAGCGCCGGTGCCTTGCCTCCTGCGTTGGGATCTTCTACACTCGGTGTGTGGCCGCAAACGATCCAGGGACCGTTGGAGCCGAGGGGGGCCGCCACGTGGCAGGCCGGCGGTTTGCCTCCCCGGCCCCTTTAAGTAGGGGCCACTGTGCCCCTCTGCTCCTTACGAGCCATTTGCCCCCCTCCTTCCTGCCTTCGATGCCGAGAGCCCTCGCTGCTTCTCTGCCTTTGCCTTTTCTCCGCGTCGCCGGCGAGCTTGCGCCAGCGCCGCCGGCCACTTCTCCGTCAGAACGACGGGGCACCAGCACTCCTCCGCCGCTCCTCTTCCACCTTCTCCCCCTTGCTCTCCTTCTCCCCCGCACTCCTCCACCGCCGCCATGGCCGAAAGTCGAGGCGCATGGTGCGGTGTCTTTTTGTCCGACTGCATTTTCCGGGTCGCCTTTTGACTTGCCCTTCTGATCACAAGGCTTCTACCCCAAAGTAGACGCTCTTGCCTACGACCGGGTGCAACAGGTTGCGCCGGGTGAGAAGGCAGCCGTCAAGGACTTGGTGGGCCAGCTCGGTGAGGATGCCGCCAACCTGCACAAGGCCGCAGCCGGCATCCACGACCTGGTCTTCCCGAGGGAGCTACTACTGGAGACCATGGGGGCCCTGGCGATCAAGCTAGGCGGTGCACCGAATGCGATCGACCGGCTGCGCGACCTGGCTGCCCACGTCAGCTCTGAGATGGCGCTTGCCTTGATGCTGTCATGGTACAAGGACGCCCGTCTCGACAAGCTGGTGAACGGCTTCCGAGCCGGCGCGGATCTTGAAGCTATGCGTCGTGCCTACCCGGACCTCCGCTCCGCCACGATCACGATTGCCGGCTATGCCGACATCGATGAGATGCTCACGGATGGCGAGGGGAGCACGGGGACCGAAGGCGCAGGAGCAGATGGTGCGGAGTCATCTTCCCAGGCTGGCGGAACCGGCACGGCGGCTCCTCATGGCAAGGGTCCGGCTGCCTGAAGGCGAAGACCCCGGGATGCCGGGTGAACTTGTAGATAACTTTTCATCTTTTGGTACTTATGTCTTCTGAACAATCTGGATTTGCAGGGGCTTCGTCCCCTGATGTTTAAGTAACTGCCTGGATGGGTTTGCCTTCATGCACCCACTTATTCCTATGCCTTGGTCTACTAGTCTTTCCGTCTGGTCCGCTCCAGCCGGAATTATCTTGCCTTCGTCGTACACTCTGTGAGCACTTTTCTCTTGTGTTTTGTTTCTTCTGGCTTCCTGACAGTTTACCGGCTTGCTCTGGCCGATTGGCGCATCTGCTAGTCGGATACTACATCCTTTCAGTGGGGGCGCGCCAGCGCACCCACTGGGTGTAGCCCCCGAGATTCGGAACAGCTGGAGTAGCCAGGTGTTTCGAATCTTTAAAAAATCCTTGTCTTTCACCTTGCTCTGCCGGATGTGACTTGCTTAGCCGGGCCGGGGGAACTGCACTGCAGTCCGGCTAAGTATATCCGACTTGCTTTTCTCTATTACTTTCCTTTCTCCTCTTTTTCTATCTTTCCTTTTGCCTTTCTCTCTCATTCTCTTTCTTTCTTTCCTCTTTCTGGCTAGGTTTGTCTGACGCGTCTGACTAGTTGCAGCTAGCTGGCTTGGGAGGGTGGTGCCTTCGTGTTCTGTCCGTCTCTATCTTCCTCCTTCTTCGAATGACGTACCCTTCAGCCGGGCACCGCACTCTTTCGGTGGGGGTGCACCAGCGCACCCACTAGGTGTAGCCCCCGGGATTCGAAGTGGCTACCGCAGATAGGTACTTCGAATCTTCACTATTCTTGATTTTCGACTCGGTGCCATTTGTGCAAAAAAGAAACATACAGAAAATGACTCCTTGTCAATATGTTGCCTTGTTAAATGTCTCTCTATTACCCGACTAGGGTTTTTTTTTTTTGAAAACTAGCCCGTGCTCTTCTAGACACTTAGTCATTTTCTCGTGTGGGGTGATGTTTATGTTGCGCCTTGCCGGACAGCTGGGTTGCAGTCTGGAGCCGGAACCGAAGGGAGATGACAATACACCGTGCACGGTACTAGGGGCTTCGTAGCCGAAAAAGAACCAACTAGGCACATGGCCGGAGATGCCCGATCTGATGCATCTTTCGCCGTTTTTCGTGTGGGATGCCCTCGGGCTTTTGCTCTTGCTAGCCGGACAGCCGGGTTGCGGTCTGTAGCTGAGAAGAAGAGTGGGCCTCTGGCATCATCGCACACTACTGAGTTGGTTTACATAATTGGCAGGGCAGGCCAACCGGCGAGCCCCCGGGTAGGGGTCGACGAAAGCCGGAAAAATCATTGCAGGAATTCAATTAGATAAAAACGACAATCTGACTATCCGGTAAGGAGCCCCCGAGCATCAGCCGAGGTTCCATATCTTTCATTCATTCAGGGATCTGGATACATACACTGATTTTTGCAACTAGGTGTAAAATGGTCGGAGAAGGTCCGCGTTCCAGGGCCGCTCAGTCTCCTCGTCCGAATTGTCCACCTTGTTCTTGCGTGGTTGTTGCGCCTCGATGAGGTAGTAGGAGTTGTTGTGTAATGCCTTGCTGACGATGAAGGGGCCCTCCCACGGAGGGGACAGCTTGTGCATGCCCTTCACATCTTGTATCAGCCGGAGCACCAGGTCGCCTTCCCGGAATGCGACTGGAGTGATACCGGCGCAACCCTTGCTGGTAGATGGCCGACCTAGAAAGAGCCAGCTCGCGTGCCTCCTCGAGGAGGTCCATGCTATCCTCCATTTCTTCCTGCTTCTCCTCTTCCGTGTAAAGGAGTTTGGAGGGTGAGTCGAACTCAATGTCCGCTGCGAGAACTGCCTCCGAGCCATAGGTGAGGAAGAATGGGGTGAAGCCGGTTGATCTGTTCGGGGTGGTGCGGAGGCTCCACAGCACAGCCGGCAGCTCCTCGATCCAGCAGACGGGTGATCGCTCTAATGGCTCGATCAGCCGGGGCTTGATTCCGGCTAGAACCAAGCCGTTGGCTCTTTCTACCTGCCCGTTGGACTGCGGGTGCTCGATGGATGCGAGGTCCAGCCGGATCCCTTTGTTATGGCAGAATCGGGCGAAGGCCCCCTTGGCGAAGTTCGTGCCGTTATCGGTGATGATGCTGTGGGGGTAACCGAACTGTATGATGATCTCGCGGAAGAAGGTGACGACCGTGGCCCCGTCCAGCTTCCGGATCGGCTTCACCTCGATCCATTTGGTGAACTTGTCCACCGCCACCAGTAGGTGGGTCATGCCGGATCGAGCTCGCTTGAAGGGACCGACCATGTCCAACCCCCGGACCGCGAAGGGCCAGGTAATCGGTATTGTCTTGAGTGTGGAAGCCGGCATGTGCCTTAGCCGGCCGAACCGCTGGCATCCATTGCACGCGCGAACCAGCTGGTCCACGTCCTCCGAGGCGGTCGGCCAGTAGAATTCGTGGCGCATCGCTTTCAAAACCAAGGCCTACGAGGAGGCATGGTGACCGCACTCCCCCTGGTGGATCTCTTTCAACAGTTGATAGCCGGTATCCACATCGAAGCACCATTGGAAAACGCCCATGGCGATGCGCTTGTACAGTTCTTTGTTGATGATGGTGTACGTGTGCGCGTGGCGTCGGATCTGCCTTGCCTCCACCTCGTCATCCGAAAGCTCATTGTTGAGGAGGTAGTTCATGAAGGGCTGGGCCCAGGATGGAACTTCCCGGATGGTGAAGACGCTAGTCGGCACGATCTGGAGCTCATCCGGAGGGTGGCCGGGTGGGATACCCGAGTCGGCAGCCCTCTGGCCTTTCGCCTTGCTCACCGATGGCTTGCTCGAGGTGGAGGTAGCCCCGGGGTGTTTCGAGACGGAGGTGACAATAGCGGGGCCTGGCTCTTTCGAGCCGGCAGCCCCCGGGTCTGCTACCCAGATGATGGACTTAGACTCTGGATAAGGAGTGATGTTGGGCTTACGAAGATGCTCCAAGGATACTCCAGGCGGGATGGCTGCTCTGGTGGATCCGACTCACGCGAGGGCGTCGACCGCCTCGTTGTTGGCGCGGGGGACGTGGTGGAATTCACATCCCTCGAATCCAGCTCTTAGCAGCTGCACATGGAACCGGTATAGGGCCATGTTGGCATCTCTGGCATCCCATTCGCCGGATACTTGCTGCACCACCAGGTCTGAGTCGCCGAAGCAGAGGATCTGGCGGATGCCGATGTCTTTTGCGAGCCGGAGCCCATACGCGAGGGCCTCGTACTCGGCGACGTTGTTTGACACGGTGAAGTGGATCTACAGCACGTACTCCAGCCGGTCTCCCTTGGGCGAGGTGAGCATGATGCCGGCTCCCAAGCCCCCGCGCATCTTCGAGACATCAAAGTGCAGCCTCCAGTAGTCGGAGTCTGGGACTAGCGGTAGGTACTGGTTCTCTTCCCAGTCGACGAAGAAGTCTGCCACTGCCTGAGACTTGATGGTGATCCGGGGCTCGTACAGGATGAAATAGGTGGCCAGCTCGATGGCCCACTTGGCTACCCGGCCCGTGGCATCCTTGTTGCCGAAGATCTCGCCCAGCGGCGTGGTGGACACGACGGTGAGCGGATGCTCTTGGAAGTAGTGCTTGAGCTTCTTGCAGGCCAGGTATACCTCGTAGCACATCTTCTGATAGTGGCGGTAGTTCTGCTTGGAGAGGGACAGCACCTCGCTGAGGTATTAGATGGGTCAGTGAACCGGTTGTGCCTTGCCCTTCTCGGGGCATTCGTCCGCCAGGACGACGCTCATGACCCGGTTGGTTGCGGCTATGTAGAGCAACATTGGCTCCTTCGTAGCTGGCATGGCGAGAACCGGTGTCGTTGACAACATGCGCTTGAGGTCGTGGAAAGCCGTGTCCGCCTGAGCCATCCAAGTGAACTTGTCCGTCTTCTTCATCAAGTGTGTAACACCCTCAGAATCGACCCTATGCAAGTTTCAACGATTACCGCCAAACCCGCATAGAAACGATTCAAAGGTGCCCACCAGGCACTTTCGTGCGGGTGGAAAACAAAGTAATACCATTTCACAATAGTCCATGATGGAACCCACAGAACAGATATATACAACAATGACTTAAAGAGTCAAGAATACAGATATACAATACAAAGATCCAAATCACCTTTAAAACGATACAGTGTCCGAGTACGGACAAGATGCAAATTGAGCTAAGAGCCCTGAAGAATAACCAATGGCGTCCATAACCCTGCCCAGGCCAAGCCGGAAGGGTAACCCTGCTAACGACGTCGATCTCAAAACCTTCTTAACAAAAGGGGTGCCGACAAAGGGCGAAGGAAAAAGAGAGCGGTCAGTACTGAGGCCAGTACACGGCGAGACTAGAATTCGGCGGTCCTCGCCTACATAGGTATGGTGGACTGAAGCGGCAGCGCAACATGCACTAAACAACCTATAGAGACTCAATACAACTGACGGCTATCAGATACGGATAAGAAATACCTATTCGGATCCAACCTGAAACTATCATCAAGCATACCCATCCTGGTATTTCCCCCTCGGGACCAAACGAGGAAGTCAACCGAGGAACTCGCACAGTTGGCATTTTTATTTATTTCGTTATAGTTGCAGCAATTACTAGTCAGATATAGATAGCATGAGTCATCCTGATATAATAATTAGTGGGCAGTTTTAATTAACCATTCCGTTGTAGTTGTAGTACTTACTAGTCAGATACATATAGCATGAGGCATCCCAAAACCCAGCAGTTGTTGGCACTTTTATTTAGCCATTCTGTTGTAGTTGCAATACTTACTAGTCAGATACAATGGTAACAGGTGACAACCCAAACCAGCAATTGTTGGCACTTTTATTTAGCCATTCCATTATAGTAAAGATGATTACTGTTCATTATAAAGTCAAATTTATAGCACTACTTTAGTTATAGTTGTCTATGATCGAGATACTGTGCTCCAAGTCGTCCATAACAGCGGACACGGTTTTCAGAAAGTTTTACCCTGCAGGGGGGCACAAATAGCAACACACGCACGATCAACCTCGAGAAAAACCAATAAAAACCCAAGGAGGCATCACGACAGAGCAATTGCAAGATTCATATAAATTTCAGGGGGCCACCCCACCAAGCTACCCGCGACGAAGTTTGCCGGCTCGAGACGGACCCAGAGGTTTGGGTCAATGGCTGTAAATGACTGGGAACCCGAAAGTGTGACTGGGCTTGTCGATACCGCGGAAACATTCCACTTACCTAAACAGTACAGGCACTCCACGTGCAATAGTAAATAAAGCAGTAAAGCATGGCATAAGTACAGGATAGTAATAAAGCCCCAAACTACTTTGTGGCCCCAAGAAATAAATATGACTCAAGCTCTAGCTAGGGGGATTCATGGTCCCTCATGCGGATAGTGCGAATATTCAAAGAACAGGTATCAAGTACTCGGGGTCCTACGGGACACAAGTGGACGGTTAAAAACCAAATAACATCTATTGCCCACCTGTGCCTCTGCATTATTTACTTACTTCAATTTTAGTTATTAAACGGTAATTAAAGTCATGATCATCTCCAACATAAAGCATATGGCAGTCTTCCAACAACTGTGGTACTTGACGACACGCAACAACACTTGAGCAAGCAACTACAACACACAAGGCCGACTATCTACCAAACAACAGGTAATAGGATGTGTCCAAGGCAATATAAGGCTGCAAGAAATATCACGGGTATGAAAACTAGAGCATCGCAACACATATAGCAATAGATCAATAGGAGGAAATAAAGACTAGAAAGGTAAAATAGGTAGAAAGGGGGAGAATGCTCGCCTGAAAAACATTGCCGAAAGTTCATCCGAAGATCGGGTCGACTCTCGTATCAACTCATCGGCCTAATCCGTGAAGAAGCAAAGCACTAGAAGAACACCAGATGCACTATTTAATACTACGGCAAAAGATCGGGCATGATGCAGGTATGATGTATGACATGGCAAGAATGCAATGCACTTAGGCAATATTAAGCGGAACCAAAGTCCCAATAATTAATTATTAAGTTAATGTTGTTTAGCTACCCCGCAATTTAAATGTTGGCTTGCAAGGCAAAACATGGCATCGGTTCGCTATACAAATTTAAATGGAGCCGGTATTAGACTAGATTTTCCCACATATGGTCTCCATATTTGATTTAGGCGAATCTTCGAAATAGCCCCAAACACCCACAATATGCATGCAAAACATGAACATCTTAATGTAACAAATAAATATCATATATTATAAAATAGGGTCCAAAGAAAGAGGTCACACATCGGTTATCGACGATCTTGGTTTGGGGGTTCGATGGGGTTCAGGCTTGGTCTTCGGATCCGCAGGATCGAGGCATCGAATTCCAGGAAGGAGATCTTGGGGTACCATCCTGATCATCGGTGGCGAACTTGGGGCTCGACACCAGGGTCTTCAGGGTTCCATGTCGGAGTACTTGGGTTCCAACTTTGACGGTTGGTGAAGGACATGAAACAGAGTCAGTTCCACGAGTTCCGGGTAAAAGATCTTGTCGTGCTTCACGCGATCCTAGTGTCAAAGCCACATCAGTACACCAACGATCAAAATCGTGGATAACCACTCGTGACCAAAGACACGATCAACACGCCACTTCCCACTGCCAAAAACCGCAACACAATCTATACCTGCACCAACAGGTGCCCCTGGTACTGTGGAGGTGTGTTGCTGTCGAGTTGTTGACTTCAGGTAGTGGCGCACGGGAGGGAGTTGTGTTTTGGCTATGACATCACGGGTACCTAGCGGTGCTGGAGACTGGGAAGCGGAGAGGACAGCGCCACTGCTGGAAGGCGCGGCCGGAGGCGACAGAGAGGGGATCAGGCGCGTGGCCAGAAGACGGCGAGCGAGGGCGCGCGCTCGGAAGGAGATGGCCGCGGCGGTAGCAGAGCTTGGTGGCGACAATAGTTGGCCGAAGGCGGTGACAGTCATGGCGAGGGAGGAGCTCGAGGTCGCGGAACGTAGCAGACGCGTTCCGGCGCGAGGACCGAAGGACGCGCACCTCTGTTGACTGTGGGGAGCTTCTGCAGGCAGTCAGCAGGAGAGGAGAGGGCGTCCAGGCAGGATAGCAGAGGGCCGGAGAGAGGAGACCGCGGCTCGGCAGCGTGCTCGGAGGCGAGGAAGGCGAGGGAAGCAGGGGAGAGGCGGCCCGAGATGGGTCTCTGGCGGCGGTGGCGTCATCGATCGAGGGGGATGGGTCGCAAGGTGGTTCGGCGAGCGACGTGGGGGTTGCGGGGTGGGTGAGCGGTTCACGCTGGATCCCGTGGGGTTGGGGCCAGGTATGGGAGAGGATCCCGAGGCGGGGGTTGTCGCGTGTGGAAGGTTGGCGACAGGACAAGGTGGAGCGGTGGAAGCGATCGATGGGTAAGAGACATCGCGGTGGGGTCGCGGGGTCGGTGGCAGGTAGTATGTGTTGCAGGCGTGAACTGCGTGCTTGCGGCCGCGTGCGCCATGTAGGGGGTGGCGGCAGCACAGGGGGAGTGGGTGGATTAGGTGGGATGCTAGGGTTAGGGTTTCTGGTTGATGTGGGGCTAGGATTATCTAGGGTTTGGGGTTGTAGGTGGTCCGGCTAGCCGGGCCTTTGGGCCTGGCGGTCTGGACTGCCTCACCCTAACAAAATATTTATATTATTTATTTTCTTTTCTTTTAAAATAAAACACTTGCAAAAAGGATCTAGGGTTTCGATTTGAACAAAGAGGTTATATCTCTAGAAAACAAAATAAGCTTTTGGGAAATTGTTTTAGGCGAATAAATGCATGATGATGTCATGATGATGCACAAAATAAAAATAACAGCGATTTTCTAATAGTGGTTTTACCCGGGGTGCTACAATTCGACACCACTAACAATGGATCTCGCCCTCGAGATCCGCCTCATGGTACCGGGAAGAAGTTCGACGATCTAAATCATCGCGCTTCGTGTAGATCTTCGCGACACCACTAACAATGACTCCTGCTCCATTTTGAAATCAGCGACAGCACCAACAAGGGGTGTTCCTCATGTTTGTCGAGAGAGCACTCCGGATAAATAAAAGACGAAGGTAGAGGCATCAAACGATAAGGCTACCTCTAACTTCTATGGAAGGAGTGAAATTGCATCGATCCACCATTCAATGTACAACAGCGAATGATAAGAGTAGTCGGATGGTGATCAGTCCATCCCGCACCCAAAGCATTGCTCTGCACATGAATAGGAGGATTATGCAACCAACTCACAGAATTCAGACTGAAGATCTTGCCAATCGAGATTCAGAAACAAAATACTAAAGTAGGCTCTTCATCTGATCTGATGTAGATGAGGTCGTCGCGTTGAAAAACACCGAAAGATACATAGAAAAAAATATTAGTGGATTTTTGATCCACTGAAAGATAAAACATATGAAAGATCCATCAGATAACATGAAGACCGAATGTCGAAGCACTGTTACAAGAGGATAGAAGCAAAACCCTGAAGGTACGACGGAAACCCAACCACGACAATTCCTGGACTCGAAGAAAAGATAAGAGAGCAGATTCAAAACACGTAGAGGTAAGAGGAGAATAGCAGAAAGATAAAGAGTAAAAGCAGACCTAATCAGATCTATCCAACCAATTTTCCAAAATAGTTTTGACACTCTACGACGTCCGTTAGCTAGGTTATCCTATAGGCTGGACCAGTGGGGTATCGTAACTGCTGGGCTCTGATACCACTCTGTAACACCGTCAGAATCGTCCCTATGCAAGTTTCAACGATTACCGCCAAACCCGCATAGAAACGATTCAAAGGTGCCCACCGGGCACTTTCGTGCGGGTGGAAAACGAAGTAATACCATTTCACAATAGTCCACAATGGAACCCACAGAACAGATATATACAACAATGACTCAAAGAGTCAAGAATACAGATATACAATACAAAGATCCACATCACCTTTAAAACGATACAGCGTCCGAGTACGGACAAGATGCAAATTGAGCTAAGAGCCCTGAAGAATAACCAATGGCGTCCATAACCCTGCCTAGGCCAAGCCGGAAGGGTAACCCTGCTAACGACGTCGATCTCAAAACCTGCTTAACAAAAGGGGTGCCGACAAAGGGCGAAGGAAAAAGAGAGCGGTCAGTACTGAGGCCAGTACACGGCGAGACTAGAATTCGGTGGTCCCCACCTACATAGGTATGGTGGACTGAAGCGGCAGCGCAGCATGCACTAAACAACCTATAGAGACTCAATACAACTAACGGCTATCAGATACGGATAAGAAATACCTATTCGGATCCAACCTGAAACTATCATCAAGCATACCCATCCTGGTATTTCCCCCTCGGGACCAAACGAGGAAGTCAACCGAGGAACTCACACAGTTGGCAGTTTTATTTATTTCGTTATAGTTGCGGCAATTACTATTCAGATATAGATAGCATGAGTCATCCTGATATAATAAGCAGTGGGAAGTTTTAATTAACCATTCCGTTGTAGTTGTAGTACTTACTAGTCAGATACATATAGCATGAGGCATCCCAAAACCCAGCAGTTGTTGGCACTTTTTATTTAGCCATTCTGTTGTAGTTGCAATACTTACTAGTCAGACACAATGGTAACAGGTGACAACCCAAACCAGCAATTGTTGGCACTTTTATTTAGCCATTCCATTATAGTAAAGCTGATTACTAGTCATTCTAAAGTCAAATTTATAGGACTACTTTAGTTATAGTTGTCTATGATCGAGATACTATGCTCCAAGTCGTCCATAACCGCGGACACGGCTTTCAGAAAGTTTTACCCTGCAGGGGGGCACAAATAGCAACACACGCGTGATCAACCTCGAGAAAAACCAATAAAAACCCAACGAGGCATCACGACAGATCAACCGGTTCTCATGGTGGAAGTCGACGAGCGCGCTTTCCTATTTGCTGTCCAAGCCGGCGCCAATGGTGATGCACTTGGAGGGTTCAGCTGGGTCAAGCGGGATCTAGCGGGTCTCCTTGGACGGCTGGAACGCCATGTCCCCAGCCGGCTTCATGCCAGCCGGCACTTCCTGCTGCAGCATGGCGACATTGCGCAGCATCTCGCGCTTCTCCTCAGCGATGAGAAGGGCCTCGGCTATCTGGGCGCCTTCTTTTGTGCAAGCCATGGACCGCCTGTAGCAGCCGGCCACAGTAATCACACCATTCGGCCCCGGCAACTTCATCTTGAGATATGCATAGTGGGGGACCACAATGAACTTTGCGAGGCCAGGGCGCCCTAGAAGGACATGGTAGGTGCTGGCGAGGTTGACCACCTCGAACCAGATTGGCTCACGCCGGAAGTTCTCTTTCGAACCGAATATGACGTCCAACCGGATCTTGCCGAGAGGGACGCATGGTGGCCCGGGCGCGACGCCGTGGAACACAGTGGTCTAGGGCTGCAGGTCGCACTCCCTGATACCCAGCTTGTCCATGGAGGACCGGTAGAGCAGGTTGAGGCTGCTCCCACCGTTTACCAGCACGCACGAAAACTGGCAGGTGCGTGCGTCGAAGATGAAGAGGGGTCGAGCACCATCGTGTAGCCCCCAGGATTTGGGAGTGAATCCGGCTGGTCCGCCTGTCTGCAGGTGATGGGAGTCTCAGACCAGTTGAGATGCAGGGGGACTGGGGGAACGACGGCGTTCACCTCCATGCTCTGCTGCTTCCGGCCGCGATTATCAATCGGCTCAGCCTCGAAGATGTGGTAGTTCTCGTGCTACTGGGGGTAGCCTCCATTGCCACGGTTGTTGCCGGCTGCCCTAGCCGATGGTAGGGGACCGCCGGGAGGGGGTGGGTGGAGAGGCGGTAACCCGGCCTGCTCCTTGATCTGCCTGGTCCAGCTGCACTGCCGAGTGGTGTGTGTAGCCGGCTTGGTGCCGCTGTGGTACTTGTAGGGCCTGTCGAACATTTGCTCGAAGGTGAAGGCATTCCTCTTCCTCTTGTCGTTGTAAGCCGCGGCGCCCTGCACCGCGTTAACTTGCTGCTGGTGGTAGCGCGGGCTCTGCTACTCAATCGGGTGCTTGCCCTGGTAGCGGCTGTCGTTGCCGTGCCATCTGGACGAGCCGACATCACCGCTCTGACCGGTAGGCTTCTCCCTAGCCGGCTCGGTGGGAACCGGGCGTCCTTCCACGTTTACCCGGAGGGGATTCTTCATTGCCACATCCGTGGTGGCGTACTGGTCAGCGACGGTCATCAGCTCCCCCATGGTCTTGGGCTCGTCGCACAGCAGACGGTGGCGCCGCATCGTTCCTTCGCAGCATCCTTCGATGAAGAAACCGATTGCCTGGTTCTCCACCACCCCTTCACAGGAGTTGCACAGCTCGGTCCAGCGGGCAAGGTACGCGCGATCCGTCTTGCGGTCTCCCTGGACACACAGAGAAAAATCACGAGGCCTGCCTGGGCGCTTGTATGTGCCGTTGAAGTTCCGGATGAAGACTTTCTCGAAGTCCGGCCAAGCGTTGATGCTATTAGGCACTATCTGTTGAGCCGGGTTCTGGCCGAGCTGGTCAGCATAAGGGGGATGTAGCGGATCGCGACACGCTTGTTTCCGTGGGCAATGCCAACTGCGGTGACATAGTCGGTCAGCCAGTCTTCCGGGTTCATGCTGCTGTCGTACTTGGGGGTGTCCCATGGCAGGGAGAACTTGTCGGGAAAGGGCTCCTTCCGGATGCGCGGTCTGAAACACACAAGGCCGATTGCATCCTCCTCCTTGGTGAGGCGAGCTTCCATCAGAAGGTCGATGTGAGCGCGCGCCTCTGGCTCAACCAGATTGGGAGTTCCCACCCGGCCGGTGAGGCGGGATGGTGGAGGGGGTGGAGGGGGGTTCTGGCCAGCCGAAGGAGGGTGGCTCGTGGCGCCTTGCTTGCCGCGAGGCTGGCTGCTGCCGGATTGGCGACGCTTGGAGCACAGGGGTTGCTGGCCCGGGGACGCAGAGTACTCGGTCTGACGAGGTCCGCCCCGACTGTTGCCAGCCGTGCGATTCCCCCTGGAACCGGCTCCAGCCTCGAATGCGACCCGAGTGTCTTCGGCCTGCTCGTCGGCCATGTGCAGCAGGTGTTGCACTCATTGGAACTGGCGCATCATCTCATCCCCCTGTAGGTGGTGTAGGTCCTCCGCGACGGCTCGCGCCACCAGGACATTCTTGACCGCGGTGTCATAGACGGGCGGGGGGAAGTAGGTGCGGGAAGCCGGCTTGAGGTCATGCTCGAAACGGGTGCCCAGCTCTCCTTCGCAGCGCTGCACATAGCCCAGCCGTCTAGGATCCTCGTTAGCCGGGGTGAGACCGTGCGCACGATTATACTCGCGGATGTTGCTCTCCATCCGGTACTTGGTGGAGGCTAGGCCTTGGGCCTGCTGGAGGAGACGCTCCCGCGCCGCCTCGATATTAGCCATGGCCGCCTTCGGGTCGTCCCCGGGGTGCACCGGATCGTGGAGCTTTTCGATGACCTCGTCCACCGCGCCCTTTTCGCACACCGGAGTAGACGGGCCGGCCTGGTCATTGGAGCGCTCGAGGGGAGGACGACGGCTGTTGCTGGAGCCGGCCATCATCACCTCTACGGTGTCGGGCGCAGCGAGCGCGCTGCAGGCTGAGGGAAATGGCTCGGTGAAAGAGACGATTTCCCGAGGGAAACGCTCCGGCACGATGGCGACATAGACGGGTAGATCGCCGAACAGCAGGATGGAGCCGCCTGCCGGGAAACTGGATCCAGCGAAGAAGCTGGCGTTGTCGATAACACAGTCGAACTGGTCGAGCATGAGCACAAGACCGGAGACCACGCGCTCGCCGGACGAAGTGCGGGGTCCCGTGCGGAACATCACTCTGGTCGCCGCCATCTCTACCCCACGGTGGGCTCCAACTATCGTCGCTATGGAAACGGCAGAGCCTAAGCAGGCTAGAAAGAGGTGTGGGAGCAAAGCAGGGAAGCGTGCGATGGTGTCCATAGGCGGGATTGGATACAAGCGAGCGTCGGGGACACAACAAGTACCCAGATTCGGAGCCCTTGGGGTGAGGTAAAGCTCCTACTCCTGCCGATCTGACTATAAGGATGAACACCAAGAACTACAAGGCTCCTCGAGTTGTATCGGGTCTAGCTAGTAGAGAAAGAGAGTCCAACCCTTGCTAAGTTGCCCCTGCCGCCCCTTATATAGGCCAAGGCGGTGTGGGCAACGATCTGGCCGACTGGCAGGTCCCACAGGCAGGCCCCAGCTGGCTAGGTCATCTACAGTGGCCGGCATGGGGAGTGTGTACTTACAGTCAAGCCCATGCCGCCATGCCATTTATAGTGTCGTCGTGCGGGTATTTATGCACAGTGCCACCTACTGTCCACTATTGCAACCGTCATCGGTAAAGTCGTCGGTATGGGCCGAGTGTCTGAGTCTCGTTTTTGTCTTTTCCGATGTCCTAGGCGTACTGCGCACTATGCCCTATGTCATCTGGTACCTTCCTATCTTGAGTGGCCGGCTAGGATGATCCAGCCGGCTGGCCTTCCTAGGCCGGATGGTCGGATCCATCTGGCTACTCTTCTGCCCTTGTTTGTTTCATCCGGCTGGTTCTTCCTTCGGTTGGCTCTTGATATGTCTTGCTCCGGCCGGCTGTCTTGATCCAGCCGGCTAGTGATCTTGCCGATAGTTCTTGTCCGGCTGGCTGGTTTGCCAGTCGGGTCTTGGTATGTTTCTTCTTCTGATCTGTCTTCAGGTTTCTGCGTCTGGCTACCCTCAGCCGGCATACGTGTTGGTGCTTAGCATCTTGTCCGTTTAGCCTACCTGGGGACGGTCCCCCCGACAGTGGTCGCACAAGATGTGCCATCTGTCGACCGTCGATGATCCGACGCAGATGTCGCGGAAGGATGTGCCCTACTAGGACCTGCGCAAATGGATCTCCATGATCTCCAAGTTCCGCATGGAGGCGGCCTGGGCGTACTCCTGCCCGCCGTACCATTGCGGCCGCCTGCCGCCCCGGGTGAGTTGTTCTCTGGTTCTCTTCCCTTTATCTTCGTTGATGGGGGCTTTCCTTGGGTGCCTTATGCTCCCCTTTTGAGTAGTTGTTCACAGCGCAGCTAGCCGAAGTTGGTATGGGTGACTTCCCGCTCCCCTCCTTCTTGGCGGACAGGAAGTCGAAGAAGTACCCCTAAATGGAGCCCAAGGGTTTCCCATCCGGTCGAACGACGACCCCTCGGATCCTCATGGTAAGCTGCCTGTTGCAGCTCCTTCCTTTGTCCTGGTCCGTGGAGCTGTGGTAAGATTTTGCTTTTTTTGCAGTCTATGCCGCCGACGATGAGGCCGACCGAGAGAAGGCAGCGGCAAAAGCCCGGGGGAAGAGGGCGGCGCCCGTTGCCGCGTCGGCTCCCGTTGAGCAAAAAAGGATGCGCCGAGCACGCCAAGTCTTCATCGCGCCATCCGTCGTTGGGTTAGCATCTTCCCTTGTCCTATCTTCCTCACTTGTCTTGTGGTTCTGCCGTGGTTTTTTCTCACTTTTGTCCCATGTAGCGAGGCGATGTCGCTTGGCGACGCTGGTGCTGCCGCCGTTGCTCCTCCCCCCGCCTCCGGCGGTTGAGGAGGTGGCGAGGTCGCCTACTGCACCTGCGCCGGCTGCACCTGCGCCAGCTGCGCCTGCCGTGCCGTCCCCGCCTAGGGCTCCTCAGGGTTACCCGACCACGGGGCTGCTGCACCAAGCAACCGCGACTTCGTGGTTGGGGCAGCTGTTTGCGGCCGCATAGGACCCCGAGACTCCCCTCCTCCGTCCTGGGGCTGGTGTGAACCTGGCCTAGAGCAATGATCTAGCTAGTTCTGCCAGGCCCATCATCACGGAGGTGACAGAGGAGGATGCAACCATGCAGACAGCTGCAGTGGGCGAGGGCCAGTCGGGCGCTTCTGACCTGGCGGGGAGGGTTTTGGTGGTGGCCGCGACTTCGGGTGCGGCCTCTGACGATGAAGAGGTCGTGGTGACCGGCTCGAGGCTAGCTCCGGCTGTGCTGACGCCGGGTGCGATCCACGCCCAACTCTCGGGCGCGGTGCCCGTCGCACTCAGCCAGGTTCGCCACCTGGTTGAGGGAATGGAGAAGGGCCTTGGCGAGGCCAAAAATTTGTCTGCTTTGATGGAGTTAGGTGTCTCTCGCCATTATCGTTCCGTCTCTTACTCGTTTCTCTTTGCAGAGAGCATTTTCAAAGTCGGCGAAGAACACCAGGGATCTAGATCGTAAGATTGCTTCTTCCGACCTGTCTTGGCAGTTGGCTCCCTTTTCCCGTTTTTTGTTGACCATCGGGTATCCTCCTACAGCCATGATCCTGAACAAGGAGAAGGAGGTGGAGCACCTCAAAGCTGAGGTTGCCCGGTTGGAGGAGTCGAACAGGACGTGGCAGGCACAGTTCGACCAGCTGGCCGAGGCCAAGCATCATCTTGAGGTTAGCGTGTAGAGGGGCAAGTAGGCAGCTGACGAAGGGTTTGCAGCATAGAAAACAAAAAAATTCCTACGATGGGAACTATGTACCAAGATCTATCTACTAGATACAAACAACGGGCGGATGTATATCCGTAGAGAACATAACTTTGAAGACCGACAAAGCTTAACGAGTTGAGCTCGTGGTTCATGTAGAGGATCTCTTGCCGATCTCAAGATCGAGAGGAAGTCCTAGCGCCGCAAAGCAGCAGTGCATCCGTGCTCGCACACACGTACAAGACACCGAGCAACCTCTGCCTCCTCGCTCCAGCAATGTAACAGAAGCACAACCCTTTCTTGCCGAATAGCCACTGGGGACATGTATCTCACTAGTCCGAGACCATGGGGGATAAATTCTAGAGGGGGAGAGAGATCCTTCACGAGGAGGTGTGAGTGAGAGAGAGGGAGGGGTGCCTTTTATAGGAGAGGGGGAACCCCAAGGGGGTGGCCGGCGCATGGGGGCTTCCCCCTTGCCCTCCCCTCATTCATGTGGGTGGACACTCCACTTACAAAATCCTCTTCAAATCCCTCCACTCAAAATCCCACTCAAACTTGCTATTAAATTTCCACCAAATTTAATGCAAACTCTCATTAAATAAAACTCTTTTTATTTATTCAGAAGTTTTCAATTACTTTAATGAAAAACATTCACATATAACCCCTTGCTAGAATTCCATTTCACATGCAAAAACACTTTCTGCAATTTCATCCGAAAACCTGTTTCGGTATCTAGTGAAATAAATTCCTAGGCTTGTTATTCTTTCCGTCATGAAACTTTTGGTCCAATTGGATGTCAGTGTCCCTTAAGTGTGTCACCCTACGGTTCGTGAATAATGCGGACATGATCGAGACCCTTCTCCGATCAATAATCAGAAGCGGGACCTGGAGATCCATACTGACTCCCACACATTCAACGATGACTTTCCTGTGATCGTCGGAACCTTTTACGCTAGTATCTTAATCCCTTTGTTTCACGATATATTACATGTCCAAGATTCGATCATCGGTATCTCCATACCTAGTTTGATCTCGTTACCTACATGCACTCTTTTCTCGTTCCCGTGATATAACATTCTAGTGATCAAATCACTTGCTTGCAAGCTAACCAATGCGATATCACCGAGAGGGCCTAGAGTATATCTATCCGTCATCAGGATGAATAAATTCCACTCTTGATCCATGTGTCTCAACATAACAATTTAGTAGTTTTGAAGCCATCTTTATAATCACCCAGTTACGGTGTGACGTTTGATGTCAACAAGAAACTCTTCCGGTGTTAGTGATTGACATGATCTTATGGTCTAAGGATTAGGATCACTTCATAAGCTGTTTATAGCAATATAAACCCAATGACTTTGATTGTAATGTTATACTTTGTATGAATGTTCATCACATTATTACACTAATGTTGTGATATCGTTATTAACAACATCCAATGTCTATGATCAGGAAACTGTGATCATCTTGTTAATCAACGAGCTAGTTTATGAGAGAGGCATAACTAGGAACTTTCTACTTGTTTATTAAACACACATGTATTAATATTTCCGTATTAATACAATTATAGCATGCAAAATAAACATCTATCATATACTTGGAATACACATAATAAACACTTTGTTATTGCCTCTTAGGGCATATTCCCTTCAGTCTCCCACTTGCACTAGAGACAATAATGTAGTTACATAGTGATGTATCTAATACCCATGGAGTTCTGGTGTAGATCATGTTTTGCTCTAGGGAGAGTTTTAGTCAACGGATCTTCTACATTGAGATCCGTATGTACTTTACAAATCTTTATATCTCCATCCTTGACATGCTCGCGGATGGAGTGAAACCGGCGCCTAATATGCTTGGAATGCTTGTGAGACCTTGGTTCTTTGGCATTGGCAATGGCACCATTGTTGTCATAATAGATCACCATTGGGTCCAACGCGTTTGCAACCACACCTAGTTAGGATATGAACTCCTTCATCCAAATTGCTTCCTGAGCCGCTTCTGAAGCAACAACATATTCGGCTTCCGTTGTTGATCCTGCCACCACAGGTTGTTTGGAGCTCCTCCAACTAACCGCTCCTCCATTCATGATAAATACGTATTCGGATTGAGACTTAGAGTCATCCGGATTGGTGTCAAAGCTAGCGTCGACATATCACTTAGCGACGAGCTCTTCTTCACCTCCGTATACAAGAAACATATCCTTAGTTCTTCGCAAGTATTTAAGGATATTCTTGACCGCTTTCCAGTGTTCCGAACCTCGATCCGATTGGTACCTACTAGTCAAACTAATAGCATGTGCCACATCCGGTCTTGTACATAGCATGGCGTACATTATAGATCCTATGGCTGAAGCATAGGGGACTTTGTCCATTTTCTCTCTTTCTTCCGCCGTAGCCGGACTTTGAGTCTTACTCAATGTCGTGCCTTGTGTCATAGGTAAGAACCCCTTCTTACTTTCGTCCATTTTAAACTTCTTTAAAATCTTATCAAGGTATGTACTTCGCGATAGCCCTATTAGGCGCCTAGATCTATCTCTATAGGTCTTTATGCCTAATATGTATGACGCTTCACCTAGGTCCTTCATTGAAAATTTGCTGTTTAGATAACTTTTAACACCGTTTAAAAGATCTATATCATTTCCGATCAATAATATGTTATCCACATATAGTATCAGAAATTCCACATTGCTCCCACTCACTTTCTTGTAAATACAAGCTTCTCCATATGTTTGGACAAATCCAAACTCTTTGATCACCTCATCAAAGCAGAGATTCCAACTTCGTGATGCTTGCTTCAATCCATAGATGGACCACTGAAGCTTGCACACCTTGTTAGCATCCTTAGGGTCGACAAAACCCTTTGGTTGTATCATATACAACTCTTCTTCAATATTACCATTGAGAAACGCGGTTTTGACATCCATCTACCATATCTCATAATCGAAATATGCAGCAATTGCTAACATAATCCTAACTGATTTTAGCATCGCTATGGGAGAGAATGTCTCATCATAGTCAACTCCTTGAATTTGTCGAAACACCTTTGTGACAAGTCGAGCTTTATAGACGGTCACATTACCGTCAGCATCAGTTTTCCTTTTGAAAATCCATTTATTCTCCATGGCCTTTCGGTCGTGTGGTGAGTCCACCAAGTTCCAAACTTGATTTTCATACATGGATTCCATCTCGGATTTCATGGCTTCTAACCATTTGTTGGAATCCGGGCTCATCATCGCTTCTTCATATGTCGCAGGGTCATCATTTTCATCAACCATGAAATTCATGACAGGATTTCCGTACAGCTCGGGAGCTGCACGCATCCTATTAGACCTGCGAGGTTCGGTAGTATTCTCTTTTGGAGTTTCATGATCATTATCATTACTTCCCTCTTCAACTGGTGAAGCCAACTCCGGAACGACTTCTGGTGCTGCGCTACTCGCCATAGTTTGAAGAGAAGGTTCAATAACCTCTCCGAGTTCTACCTTCCGACTATTCACACCTTTCATGAGAAACTCTTTCTCTCGAAAGGATCCATTCTTGGCAACAAGAACCTTGCCCTCGGATCTATGATAGAAGTAATACCCAATAGTTTCCTTAGGGTATCTGTAAGACCCCACCTTTATAAAGGTAAAGGTCCCTGTGATTGCAATGCTAGTCCCTGGATCAATTGCTAGCATCCATAGTTTAAGATGAAGTACACAGAAACAAAGGTCATTATTACATCGTCATTCTAGAGATAACATAGTCTTTTACAACTCCATAGCCATAGGCTAGTACAAGATTTTAACTTAACAATATAAATAAAAGTCTTCATCTTCATGTGCCACATGCAAGCATGTTGAGTGTAGACTCATAACCCTAATCCTCATCAGAGTAACCTGCAACATCACAAGTTACAGCCACAGTGGGTCAATACATTGGAATAGCATTGGCAAGTGATACCTTAGTAGATTAATAGTATCTAGCTTCTACATGAATTTGGTTAAGTGTAGCTTCGGCTTGCTTTGCTCAAAATAGGTATTACCTATATGTTGAAAACACTAAGTTTTTATTTGGCAAAAGCTCCCAAGGAACCACCAATAGACATTGGTGAACCTTCACCCTTATTCAACCACAAGTTTTTACTTAGAAAATTGGGATGAGGAGATTCTTGATAGCTTCCATGTCTTGATGCTCAAATTGTCCATTACCGGGGACACGGATAAGTACTTAGTTTCTTCCTTCTGCAGAGGTGGTGCACTTTCCCCACAAGACTTGATTTTCACCAAGACATGACCTTTAAGAGGCCTTCCCTTAGACCAAAATGGACGCGCTCCAAACCTATCATCCCCTACCACCAACTGTCCATTTGTCTAAGTTATTGCAACCTATATGATCCAGGCAGAGCCCATAATCCCATGAGGCTGCACTAGAAGCTTCTTAACATATGGCATCTCAAATCCCTTTGTTCCTGGGTGGCTTTACACAAGTGAGATACATAGGGTAGACCATTGGAAAATGGGCCCTAGTAACCACTCAACCAAAATCCACCAAGCAATTACAATTCCACCCAGGTGTTTCATTCACTTAGTTATTTTATTAAGCAAAATCATAAGTCAAAGACTTAGCAATATTTTTCCATAACATGTATGTATATTCCACCCTTGGTTGCTACAAGTTAGGATAAGCATGGCAATAGAAAGTATCTTAACATAGAGACAATTCTAACAATTCTACAACTACTAGGATTTCCCAAGCATAGCATATATACTTAGCAAAAATTATCATGCAAGCCCTATACAAAATATTTCTAATGCATAGTCAAAATATTGGGATAAAAGTATGAAGCACCACTTTCCTTGGTAGTTGGGGGAGTAACAACAGTCCTCACTATCACAATCACCACTAGCACCAAAATCTACACATAAAATGATAGCACCAAATTCACATATCAAATAAACAAGCAAAAATACATGAATGCATGCAAATGCCATGTGATGATTTTTCTAAACCCAACAAGACAAGTAAAATAGTACTGAACAATAAACTAAACATTTATACATCAAATAAACTTTATTTGGCCTTTAAAACATTTTAAATAATTTTTTATACACAAAATAAGCCTACAAATGTCTCTGCAAAAACAACTAATTTTAAAGAATCAATTCATTAAAAAAAGTACATGGTTGGATAGAATTCTTTTTCCTGGTTCCATTGATATAAAATTTTCAAAATTTGGACGTGTGGATCAAAAGTTATGAATTTTGCAAGTTTGAACATCTAATAGAAATGATTCTTTTTTTAAATCAAACTACAGGCCACGCGACGCTTCCTGATTGGACGGTACCGTTTCGCGCGGACCAGGCTCTCTGGATCTTCAGATTAAAAGTGCATCGCCCGGCTCAGATCTAATCGTACTGTTTCACCTAAGTCATCTATCATATGCGTTGGATCTAGATCTAACGACCCAAATCTAACAGGCCAAAAACGAGCAGCGCTACGACGGTGGCTGGCGGCGGCGCGCTCGGGCGGTGATGCTGCCGGAAATACAGGAAGCGAGAAAGGTAGTGGAGTAGCTCACCGAGTTCGCGTGACGTTGCTGATGCTCGAGGTGGTCTTTGCAGGGACAGGGGCGCATGAGGTTGGCGTAGATTGCTCGCCGGAGTTCCTTCTGGCGACGGGCGCTTCGGTTCGTCGTTGTTGGCGAGGGTACAGGTCATGCCAAGGCAAGAGAAGCAGTGTGTCAGATGCGCAAGACGATGCTGGTCACGTGAGTGTCAACAAGGGGGAGAGGGGCGGTCGGAAATTACCATGGGAGGTCGTCGGAGTTGAAGCCGAAGACGGTGGCGCTCAGTCGATTACGTTGCCGACGCTCTGGGCCACATGCGGGCAAGCTAGTGCTACTGGGAGGTGCGCAAGGTGAAGTTGATCGTGCTCATGTGAACCAGGAGCAGAGGGGTGGTCGGGGTTGGCCGGAGCAATGAGGTCGTGACGGGGAATTCTCGCAGCCTAGGGGCGCTCAGGGCTTGGGGTTTGGGGGGAAATGGAGAGGGGGGAGAGGGGGTTTAAGTAGCAAGGATGAGCGGGGAAATTACGCCAGAAATCAAGCGCAATCAATCGGATTTGATTCGGGGAAGAAACGACAGAGAGGAGCAGGTACTCCGGCGTGGGATTGACGATGAGTTGACGTGGCAGTGGGTCCGGAGTGTAAGCGAGGGAGGGGTGTGTGAGTGGGTGAGAAACAGAGGGAGAAGGTGTCCCGGGTGGGCTGGCTAATGGTCTGGCTCTACTGTTGAGCATGTTTGGTGGCGCCGGCTCTTTCCTCAATCTTTTATCTTTTTCTTTTTCTGATTGATTTTCTAGGAATCTTTTTCAAATGATTTCAAATGAGTTTGAATTCAACTCCTTCTGGATTTTTGTAAAGTGAAACTTGCATATATTTGAGTGTGGAACATTGCTGTTCACTCAAGATTATATTGGCCTATTGAATTTAAAAATAAAATCATGCCTTACTTAATTATTTTCAATTGGAATATGAATGGTTTTGAATTCATATTTTGTTTTGAAAATTTTGACCAAGCTTTGGAAATATCAATCAAACCTATGTTCAAATCTTTTCTGGTTAAAACAAGTATTCTCATTTTAGAGAGTAGCAATAAGGCCATTGCTTTGCTTACATAAAATAATAAACAACAAATGCTTCTGTTTTTGAAATCTCATTTAAAAATGATCCTAAAATGATTATGAATGCATGAATGATATGCAAACTTTGAAATCATGATTTTTGGGATTTTACAAATCTAACCCTCTTAAGGTGAATCTCACCCTCGAGATTCTGATTGGCTAGCAAATAGGTGAGGGTGGTCTTTCCGAAGATCATCTTCTCTTTCCCATGTTGCTTCTTCTTCAGAATGATGGTTCCACTAAACTTTGCAGAATTTGATAGTCTTTGTCCGTGTAACTCTTTCTGCAGTCTCAAGAATCTTGATAGGTTTTTCTTCATAAGTGAGATCACTTTCCAATTTGACCTCTTCCAAAGGTATGGTATCCTTCAACTAAGTTTCTTCCATCTCTAGATGGCATTTCTTTAGCTGACTCACATGAAACACATTGTGAACGGCAGACAATGATTCAAGCAATTCAATCTCATATGCCACTTCTCCTTTACGACTTAGAATCTTGAATGGTCCAACATATCTTGGAGCAAATTTCATTTGACTCCAAACCTCTTCACTCCATGAAGTGGTGATACTCTAAGATAACCTCTATCCCCCACCTCATAGGTGACTTCCCTACGCTTAGGATCTGTGTAGCTCTTTTGTCGGGACTATGCTATATTCAATCTGTCCTTTACTAACTTGACTTTATCTTCAGCTTCCTTGATTAGTTCTGGCTCGAACAAGTTTCTTTATCCAACACCATTCCATAACAATGGTGTAGTACATTTCCTCCCATAGAGAAATTCAAACGGTGCCATCTCAATACTGGCTTGATAGCTGTTGTTGTAAGAGAATTCTGCATAAGGCAAACTTTCATCCCAACTAGCTCCATAATCTAGGGCACATGCCCTCAACATATCCTCTAAAATCTGGTTGGTCCTTTCTGTCTGTCCATCAGTCTGGGGATGAAAAGCAGTACTGAATTCCAATCTCGTTCCCAATGACTCATGCAGTTGCCTCCAAAAATGAGAAGTGAATTGAGTTCCCCTATCGGACACAATAATCTTAAGTACTCCATGCAGACACACAATCCTATTCATATAAATCTTGGCTAACTTAGCACTTGTATAGGGTGTCTTCACGGGTATGAAATGAGCCACTTTAGTTAGGCGATCCACTATGACCCAAATAGAATCATATCCTGATCTAGTCCTTGGCAATCTAGTGATGAAATCCATGCCAATCTTGTCCCACTTCCCATCAGAAATAGGTAGTGATTGTAACAATCCTGCTGGCTTCTGATGTTCCCTTTCACTCTACTACATACATCAAACAAAGCAATATGTTCGGCGATGTCCTTCTAGAGAATATTCCACCAAAATCTTTCCTTCACATCCATGTACATTTCGGTATTACCAGGATGAATGGAATATGGTGAGTTGTGTGCTTCTTGTAAAATCAGTTTCTAAAGCTCCGGATCTTGCGGAATGAAGATACGTTTTCCATACCATAAAGTACCCTGTTCGTCTTCATGGAATCCTTTGGCTTTTCCCTTGCCAATCTTTTCCTTAATCTCTTCAATTTCCTTGTCCGTCTTTTGGGCTTCCTTGATTTTGTCCAACAAGGTGGGTTGAACATCTAATGACATGAGATGTCCCTCAAGCACTATCTCCAATCTAAGATCCTTGAATTGGGAACACAGATCATCTGGCAACTCTCCCTTAGTAAGGCCATTTACATATACCTTACGGATCAATGCATCCGATACAACATTTGCTTTACCGGGGTGGTATTGCAAGCTCAAATCATAGTCCTTGATGAGTTCTAGCCATCTTCTTTGTCTCATGTTGATTTCTTTCTGAGTGAAGATATACTTCAAACTTTTGTGATCTATGAACACTTCACATCGCTTTCCCAAAAGATAATGCCTCCATGTTTTGAGTGCATGGACAACAGAGGCTAACTCTAAATCATGAGTAGGGAAATTCACTTCATGAGTTTTGAGTTGTCTTGAGGCATGAGCCACAACTTTCCCTTCTTGCATCAGAAATGAACCCAATCCTTGGTGGGATGCAACACAATAGACTTGGAAATCCTTCTCCAAATCTGGCAGACATAAGGCTGGTGCTGTCACTAGTCTCTTCTTCAATTCTTGGAAACTGAGTTCTTATCCTTCAGTCCAATCAAATTTCTTGTCTTTCTTTAATAACTCCGTCATTGGCTTAGCTACTTTTGAGAAATTCTCAATGAAACTTCTATAGTATCCTGCCAAGACAAGGAAACTACGAACTTCTTTCACTGACTTAGGAGATTCCCACTCAGTTACAGCTGACACTTTTGCAGGATCAACGGCTACACCATCTCCTGACACAATGTGTCCAAGAAATCCAACTTCATTCAACCAGAATTCACACTTGTTGAATTTGTCATACAGTTTATGCTCTCTAAGTTTCTCAAGTATCGAACGCAAATGTCCTTCATGCTCTTCATTGCTCTTGGAGTAGATCAAAATGTCATCAATGAAAACGACAACAAACTTGTCAAGAAATTCCATGAACACCTTGTTCATCATATTCATGAAGTAGGCTGGTGCATTGGTCAAACCAAATGGCATCATGGTGTACTCATACAATCCATACCTAGTGGTAAAAGCAGTCTTAGGTATGTCATGTTCCCTTATCTTAAGTTGAAAATAGCCTGACCGGAGATCAATCTTTGAGAACACACAGGCTCCTTCTAACTGATCAAACAAGTCATTGATTCTGGGCAAAGGATATTTGTTCTTGATAGTCACCTCATTGAGTGAACGATAATCTATCCATAACCTTTGACTTCTATCTTTCTTTTCAACAAACAATACTGGTGCTCCCCAAGATGAAGAACTTGGTTGAATAAATCCTTTCTGCAACTGCTCTCCAAGTTGTTTCTTGAGTTCTTTCAACTCGTCAACTGACATCTTGTAAGGCCTATTTGCTATTGGTCCAGATCCTGGCAGCAAGTCAATCAGAAACTCCACATCTCTATCTGGTGGCGTTCCTGGCAATTCCTCCGGAAACACATCCGGATACTCTCTCACAATTAGCACACTGTCTATTCTAACCCCCTTAAGAGAATTTAGCTTACTCCCTTTTGATTCAAAGTTAGACTTGAATCGAATCTGTTTCTTATCCGGGGTTGTGAGTGCGACAGTACGGTTGGCACAATATAGAACTCCTTCATATTTGGTCATCCAATCCATTCCCAAAATTACATCCAACCCTTGGGAATCTAGGATTATCAGACTAATTGGAAACTTATGCTTTCCAAATTCTATCACTAGATTACGACATCCAAGACTTACTATCATATCTCCACTAGGAGAACTTACTTTTATAGGACACCCAATATTTTCAGTTGGAAATCCATTTCTATCAACAAATGCTCTTGATATGAATGAATGTGATGCACCAGTATTAAAAAGAACAAGTGCTGGAACAGAATTAAGTTTGAACTTACCAGCCACAACATCAGATTCCTCATATATATCTTCCACATTGATGTGGTTCACTTGTCCCTTATGGAAAGGGTTGGGCTTGGTGGTTCCTTCAACCTTCTTCTCTGGGCACTCATTTGCTTAGTGTCCCATCTTCTTACACTTGAAACACTCAACCTGACTGATATCCCTCTTTGCAGGTTGGATTCCACTTCCATTTCCACCTCCACTGTGGTGACTCTTGTGTCCACTCTTGTGGTTCTTGTACTTTTCATTATCATGACTGCGATGATGCTTGTTGTCATGATGGCGGTTGTGGTCGTGGTGGTTGTTGTACTTTCCATGTTTGTGGGATCCAGAACTCCCACTATCGTCATGATGGGAATGCTTGTGAGACGATCTCGAGCTGTGTTTATCAAAGCTGTGTTTCCTCTTCCTACTCTCAACCTGTTTCATCTTGTTCTCCAAGATGGTAGCCTTGTCACAAAGTGATTGATAGGTTGGGACATAGGCAACAGACAGCTACAGATTCAGTTCATCATTCAGTCCTTCGAGGAATTTCTCCTTCCTCTTGGCATCTGCATCAACCTCATCCGGTGAATAACGCGTCAGATTGTTCAACTCCTCAATGTATTCAGCCACGCTGCGGTGATGCTGCTTCCGATTGTGGAATTCCTTCTTCTTCAAATCCATCACCCCGGATGAGATGTGAGCTGTACGGAATCCATCCTCAAATATAGCCCAAGTCACATCCTCAATGGGAGTGGTGATCTGAAAGTTATCCCACCAGGTTGCTGCTGGCCCTTCTAGCAGGTGTGCTGCAAACCTGACCTTCTCTTTGTCGGTGCAGCCGACAGTCACTAAATCCTTGTTCACTAAACATAGCCAATCATTGGCCACCATTGGATCAGTGGTTCCTGAGAACTTTGCAGGCCCCAGTCTTAGAAATCTGGTGAGCATGTCAAATCCTGGCGGAATATTCTGGTTGTTGTTGTTATTGTTATTGTTGTTGTTATTCTGATTCTGGTTCTACATGAAAGTGGTCATCATCTGCATCAGTTGTGCTTGTGCTATCATCAACTGCTGCATCTCGGGAGTGACATTGTTGTTGTTGTTAGGGTTGGGGTTGGCACGTCGAGGAGGCATTTGTGGTTTTAATAAGGATAAGAATGAGATACCCATAGATGCTTAACATGCACAATACATCACATAGTCAATCACAATAACCAAGCATAAAAATAACATAGAGTTTAAACGACATAAACAACAAGTTTTGGAAAAAGCAAACACACCATAGCAAGCCACCCACATGTTGGATGGTCATTGCGACTCAATAAACAAGGTACGGTAGATGAAAGATAATCGAGTAGTCTACACTACTCCTCCGCATCAATCTCCTCGTCAACAAGTGTAAGACCTGCACTCTCCATGGCGGTCTTGTACTCATCAACACTAGTAGTCAAGGCCTCAATCTTGGCCCTAAGAGCCCTCTTCTATGAGCGAAGCCTCTCGATCACTCCCTGCTGATGCTCGAGCTCGAAGTCCTTGGCCTCTAACTCTTCCTTCATCTCCCGGATCCTCGTGTTCCTGTCTTGGACTCTTGGCTCTTGAAATTCTTTTCCTGGCTTTCAAACTTGGCCTCCATTTCCTTGACTATCTCGTATTCCTCCGCGAAGAGCTTGTCCTTCTCTCGGAGCTGAACCTAGAGCTCGTCATTGCTAAGCATGACGTTGGTCCTATCAGTATCTAGGTGCCTAATAAGACCCTCTAGGTCCTGAAGGTATAGACGAATCAGCTCCATCGTCTCTCTAGCAGCATCCTCGTACTCTATAGCTTCACCCTCCTTGTTGCGTCTCCCGAAGGGGTGAAAGTAAAGACCTATAAGATCTGTGGAGTGTCTCCCTACCAGGCGCCCAAGTAACTCCTGCATGACTACATCTAGGCCTTTCTCCTTGTCGTCATGCATCAGCTTGAAAGTGATGGTCTTCGTGGTTGGCTTTGTCTGGCGTCTAGGCTGGGTGACTCTGAAGCCCCATAGGTCCTTCCTCTCAAACTTGGTGAGTGGGAGTGTCATGATTCTAGGAAGTGGAAGGTTGAGCACACTAGTGAGCTCAATGAGACGAGTACCAAAACGAGTTCCCTTGAACTCCTCGGTCGTGTTGATAACAACATTAGGCATCTATTTTTATAAGATAGAAAAAAGTTAGAATCAACATCAATAGAGAAAATCACAAGACAAAATATCACAAACACGTCTTTTTGCAATAAACACACCAGTCATAGCATACTTAGATCCATTACAAGCATCAAAGGTTCAACATAACTTAGACAAATTTTTGGAAGTAAAATTGATAGGTGTGGTGGTCCAACTAACGTAGTATGTTACAACTCTCAATTACTAGACAAAATAGCTATAAGGGCATCCTTAGTAGCCATTTGTCTATCTTGTTCACAAGACTCCCATATTAAATCTATGATGTCTCCCCTTAGTTGTTGGTTGGTAGTCTCCAATTCTTGGGTATGCTTCTTTTCTTATCTAAGGTCATTTTGGGTGTTGAGCATTCTGCACTTGAGTCTATCACCAAGCTCCTTGATAGCATTCCAAGCTGCATTTCTTACAGAGTCAAAGAATGTTGTGTGCATTTCTGAGTTGGTGACAATGCAGAATCCTAACTCCTTGTGGTTGTCCTCCTTGTTTTTGTACAAGTGAAGTTCCACCCACCAGTACTCTTATCCTTCATCCATCACAGGGAATCCTATGTACACAGCTGCACCATGTATCCCCATGGTAACCATAAGGTTCTTGAGGGCCTTGGGAAATTCAGTCTCACACTCCGAGGTCATGGTCATGAGTGGTCCCTTCCTTATGGCTTTGTTGATGGAGTTCATCTACAAATAGATATGAGAAAGAAGATTAGAAAAGATTACGAGAAGGAAAAAGACAAGTGTGGAAATTTTTCAAAGTGTTGAATTTTTTTCCTTAGTGGTTTCTAATCCAATCCTAGGGTCATAATCCTACAGGCAACACAGCACTCTGATACCATCTGTAAGACCCCACCTTTATAAAGGTAAAGGTCCCTGTGATTGCAATGCTAGTCCCTGGATCAATTGCTAGCATCCACAGTTTAAGATGAAGTACACATAAACAAAGGTCATTATTACATCATCATTCCAGAGATAACATAGTCTTTTACAACTCCATAGCCATAGGCTAGAACGAGAGTTTAACTTAACAATATAAATAAAAGTCTTCATCTTCATGTGCCACAGGCAAGCATGTTGAGTGTAGACTCATAACCCTAATCCTCATCAGAGTAACCTGCAACATCACAAGTTACAGCCACAGTGGGTCAATACATTGTAATAGTATTGGCAAGTGATACCTTAGTAGATTAATAGTATCTATCTTCTACATGAATTTGGCTAAGTGTATCTTAGGCTTGCTTTGCTCAAAATAGGTTTTACCTATCATTTGAAAAAACTAAGTTTTTATTTGGCAAAAGCTCCCAAGGAACCACCAATAGACATTGGTGAACCTTCACCCTTATTCAACCACAAGTTTTTACTTAGAAAATTGTGATGAGGAGATTCCTGATAGCTTCCATGTCTTGATGCTCAAATTGTCAATTACCGGGGACACGGCTAAGTACTTAGTTTCTTCCTTCTGCAGAGGTGGTGCACTTTCCCCACAAGACTTGATTTTCATCAAGACGGGACCTTTCAGAAGCCTTCCCTTAGACCAAAATGGACGCGCTCCAAACCTATCATCCCCTACCACCAACTGTCCATTTGGCTAAGTTATTGTAACCTATATGATCCAGGCAGAGCCCATAATGCCATGAGGCTGCACTATAAGCTTCTTAACATATGGCATCTCAAATCCCTTTGTTCCTAGGTGGCTTTACACAAGTGAGATACACAGGGTATACCATTGGAAAATGGGCCCTAGTAACCAATCAACCAAAATCCACCAAGCAATTACCATTCCACCCAGGTGTTTCATTCACTTAGTTGTTTTATTAAGCAAAATCATAAGTCAAAGACTTAGCAATATTTTTCCATAACATGTATGTATATTCCACCCTTGGTTGCTACAAGATAGGCTAAGCATGGAAATAGCAAGTATATTAACTTAGAGACAATTCTAACAATTCTACAACTACTAGGATTTCCCAAGCATAACATAGATACTTAGCAAAAATTATCATCCAAGCCCTATACAAAATATTTCTAATGCATAGTCAAAATATTGGGATAAAAATATGAAGAACCACTTGCCTTGGTAGTTGGGGGAGTAACAACAATCCTCACAGTCACAATCACCACTAGCACCAAAATCTACACATAAAATGATAGCACCAAATTCACATATCAAATAAACAAGCAAAAATATATGAATGCATGCAAATGCCATGTGATGATTTTTCTAAACCCAACAAGATAAGTAAAACAGTACTGAACAATAAACTAAACATTTATACATCAAATAAACTTTATTTGGCCTTTAAAACATTTTAAATAATTTTTTATACACAAAATAAGCCTACAAATGTCTCTGCAAAAACAACTAATTTTAAAGAAGCAATTCATTAAAAAAAGTACATGGTTGGATAGAATTATTTTTCCTGATTCCATTGATATAAAATTTTCAAAATTTGGACGTGTGGATCAAAAGTTATGAATTTTGCAAGTTTGAACATCTAATAGAAATGATTCTGTTTTTAAATCAAACTACAGGCCACGCGGCGCTTCCTGATTGGACGGTACCGTTTCGCGCGGACCAGACTCTCTGGATCTTCAGATTAAAAGTGCATCGCCCGGCTCAGATCTAATCTATTGTTTCACCTAAGTCATCTATCATATGCGTTGGATCTAGATCTAACGGCCCAAATCTAACAGGCCAAAAACAAGCAGCGCTGCGACGGTGGCTGGCGGTGGCGCGCTCGGGCCATGATGCTTCCGGCAATATAGGAAGCGAGAAAGGTAGTGGAGTAGCTCACCGAGTTTGCGTGACGTTGATGATGCTCGAGGTGGTCTTTGCAGGGACAGGGGCGCATGAGGTTGGCGTAGATTGCTCGCCAGAGTTCCTTCTGGCGATGGGCGCTTCTGTTCGTCGTTGTTGGCGAGGGTACAGGTCATGCCAAGGCAAGAGAAGCAGTGTGTCAGATGCGCAAGACGATGCTGGTCACGCGAGTGTCAACAAGGGGGAGAGGGGCGGTCGGAAATTACCATGGGAGGTCGTCAGAGTTGAAGCCGAAGACGGTGGCGCTCAGTCGATTACGTTGCCGACGCTCTGGGCACGCGCAGGTGAGCTAGTGATACTAGGAGGTGCGCAAGGTGAAGTGGAGCGTGCTCGTGTGAACCAGGAGCAGAGGGGTGGTCGGGGTTGGCCGGAATCGGCGCTGTAGTTCGTCGGAGGAACGAGGTCGCGGCGGGGAATTCTCGCAGCCTGGGGGCGCTCAGGGCTTGGGGTTTGGGGGAAATGGAGAGGGGGCAGAGGGGGTTTAAGTAGCAAGGATGAGCGGGGCAATTATGCCGGAAATCAAGCGCAATCAATCGGATTTGATTCGGGGAAGAAATGGCACAGAGGAGCAGGTCCTCCGGCGCGAGATTGACGATGAGTTGATGTGGAAGTGGGTCCAGAGTATCAGCAAGGGAGGGGTGTGCGAGTGGATGAGAAACAGAGGGAGAAGGGGTCCTAGGTGGGCTGGCTAATGGGCTGGATCTACTGTTGAGCCTGTTTGGTTGCGCCGGCCCTTTCCTTAATCTTTTATCTTTTTCTTTTTCTGATTGATTTTCCAGGAATCTTTTTCAAATGAGTTTGAATTCAACTCCTTCTGGATTTTTGTAAAGTGAAACTTGCACATATTTGAGTGTGGAACATTGCTGTTCACTCAACATTATATTGGCCCATTGAATTTAAAAATAAAATCATACCTAACTTAATTATTTTCAATAGGAATATGAATGGTTTTGAATTCATAGTTTTGAAAATTTTGACCAAGCTTTGGAAATATCAATCAAACCTATGTTCAAATATTTTCTGGTTAAAACAAGTATTCTCATTTTAGAGAGTAGCAATAAGGCCATTGCTTTGCTTACATAAAATAATAAACAACAAATGCTTCTGTTTTTGAAATCTCATTTGAAAATGATTATGAATGCATGAATGATATGCAAACTTTGAAATCATGATTTTTGGGATGTTACAGTATCCTATGAAGACGCATTTTTCCGCTTTGGGTTTGAGTTTATCCGGTTGAAGTTTCTTCACATGAACATCGCATCCCCAAACTTTAAGAAATGACAGCTTAGGTTTGTTTCCAAACCATAATTCATACGGTGTCTTTTCAACGGATTTAGATGGTGCCCGATTTAAAGTGAATGCAGCAGTTTCTAGTGCATAACCCCAAAATTACAATGGCAAGTCCGTCAGAGACATCATAGATCGAACCATATCCAATAAATTATGATTACGACGTTCCGACACACCATTTCTTTGTGGTGTTCCGGCAGGTGTGAGTTGTGAAACAATTCCACACTCTTTCATGTGAGTTCTAAACTCGTAACTTAGATACCTCCACGGTCAGACCGTAGAAATTTTAATCTTTCTATTACGATGATTTTCCACTTCATTCTGAAATTCCTTGAACTTTTCAAAGGTTTCAGACTTGTGTTTCATCAAGTAGATACAACCGTATCTACTCAAATCATCCGTGAAAGTAACAAAATACCGATATCCACCTCGCGCCGACACACTCATTAGACCACATACATCAGAATGTATGATTTCCAATAAATCTTTCGCCCGTTCAATTGAACCGAAAAACGGCGTTCTAGTCATCTTGCCCATAAGGCATGGCTCACATGTATCAAATGATTCAAAATAAAGTGATTCCAAAAGTCCATCAGAATGGAGCTTCTTCATGCGTTTAACGCTAATATGACCTAGATAGCAGTGACACATATATGCGGATATATCATCATTAAGTTTAATCCTTTTAGCATCAACATTATGAATATGTGTAACATCATTATCGAGATCTAATAGAAATAAACCATTCATCATCGGTGCATGACCATAAAATATTTCATTCATATAAATAGAACAACCATTGTTCTCGGATTTAAATGAATAACCACTTTGCATCAAACACGATCCAGACACAATGTTCATGCTCAGTGCTGGCACCAGATAACAATTATTCAAGTTTATTACTAATCCTGATGGCAAGTGGAGAGGTAGCTTTCCGAAGGCGATCACATCAACGCTTGATCCATTGCTGACACGCATCTTGACCTCACCCCTTGCTAGCGGTCGCTTGTTCCGCAACCCCTAATTCGAGTTACAAATATTAGCAACTAAACCGGTATCAAATACCCAGGTGCTACTGCGAGCACTAGTCAAGTACACATCAATAACATGTATATCATATATACCTTTGTTTGCCTTGCTGGCTTTCTTTTCTGCCAAATACTTGGGGCTGTTACGCTTCCAGTGGCCAGTCCCCTTACAATAGTAGCACTCGGTATCAGACTTAGGGCCAACTCCGGGTTTCGTTTCAGGCACGGCAACCGGCTTGCCTCCCTTACTTCCCTTCCATTTTACCTTCTTGTCTTTCTTGAAACCAGTGTTCTTATTGATCATCAACACTTGATGTTCCTTTTTGATCTCCACTTCTGCAGTTTTAAGCATTGACAGAAGCTCGGGGAGAGACTTCTTCATGCCTTGCATATCACAAAGCTCTTATAGCTAGGTGGCAAAGACTGTAGAACATGATGGATGCCTAAGTCAATGGGAATCGTTATTCCCAAGGACACAAGCTTATCGGTGTAACCCGACATCTTGAGTACATGCTCACTTACAGAGCTGTGCTCTTCCATCATGCAGCTAAAGAACTTTTCTGAAGCATTGTAGCTCTCTACAGCATCATGTGTGTCGAAAACCATTTTCAACTCACCCATTGTATCAAATGCATTGCCGTTTTTGAAACGCTTTCGAAGTTCCGGCTCTAGCCCATACAATATGCCGCAATGACCTAAGTCGTGGTCCTCCTAATGAGTCTGATAGACATTCTTCAACTTGTCAGGGCATCATCAAAAGGTGGGGGACCTAGCGGCACTTCTAGCACATATTGCTTTTGTGCAGCAGAGAGGAGAATCCTCAAATTCATGGCCCATTCGGTAAAGTTGCTACCGTTCGTTGCAAGTTTCTCTTTCTCCATGAACACATTGAAATTAAAAGTAGGTGGTGCCATCTACAACAGAATTTGTAAAGTTTATGATAGATTGAGTTCAACTAATCCACATTACGAATGAACTCCCACTCAAAAACGACATCCCTCATGCCTTTTTGGTGATTACATGAACCAAATCCACTACACCAAGTCCGGTCATCACGTGAGTCGGTGTAGCTTCAAAGGCGAGCATCAAATGGGCATCATATCTACTATATGACTCATGCTTAACCTTTTGGTCCGTGTTTCGAGGCCATGTCTATACATGCTAGGCTCGCCAAGTTAGAACCTTAGTATTCGCGTGTGTAACTGTCTTACACCCAAAATATGGTCGTGGATCCAAGAACACCCGATCATCACGTGATGTCTTCGAGCGACGAAAACATAATCGGTGCATACTAAAGGAAGAACACATTCTTATCTTGATATTCAAATGAGGGATCATCTTATTATGCTAATAAAGCGCTAAACAAGCAATATAAGATGCTATCAAACATCACATGTTTATTAGTGAAATGATATGGTTCCCGCATATGATCTCTATCATGTGCACCGTGATATGATCACTATCATACCTTTATGTGTAAGGCCAAGGTCTATGGAACTTACACGCTATTTGTGTTGTAAGAGTATCATCTCATACTTCTACTTACAACATCACCATATCATAGCACTAGCCCAGCAACAATCTAAACTAGACGCCTCTAATTTATCCATTACAAGTTTTACGTGGCTTAGGGCTTTCGAAGATAGAACCGTTCTTACCTATGAACATGAACCACAACGAGGATAAACAAATTGTTGAAAACTCGTTGCAAAATAGATATTGACTATAGTAGGAGAGATAGACACCCGCTAGCCACTTATGAAAACTAGTTGCATGTCAAGCGTGGAACAGGTCTCATGTGCGAGGACATGCAAAGTTTGTCTGGGCCGCTTCATCCCACTATGCCACCAATATCCAAAATTACAACTAAGGAGCAACAACATGATCATCATCGCCCACATACTCATATGTGTACTACCCGTGTAAAGCATCTACGCATAGATCTGGCTCTGATACCATTGAAGGGTTCGCAGCATAGAAAACAAAAAATTTCCTACGATGGGAACTATGTACCAATATCTATCTACTAGATACAAACAACGGGCGGATGTATATCCATAGAGAACATACCCTTGTAGACCGACAAAGCTTAACGAGTTGAACTCGTGGTTGATGTAGACGATCTCTTGCCGATCTCAAGATCGAGAGGAAGTCCTAGCGCCGCAAAGCAGCAGCGCATCCGTGCTCGCACACACGTACAAGACACCGAGCAACCTCCACCTCCTCGCTCCAGCGATGCAGCGGAAGCAAAACCCTTTCTTTCCGAATACCCACCGGGAACATGTATCTCGCTAGTTCGGGACCATGGGGGATAAATTCTAGAGGGGGAGAGACATCCTTCACGAGGAGGTGTGAGTGAGAGAGAGGGAGGGGGTGCCTTTTATAGGAGAGGGGGAGGGGACCCCAAGGGGGTGTCCGGCGCATGGGGGCTGCCCCCTTGCCCTCCCCTCATTCATGTGTGTGGACACTCCATCCACAAAATCCTCTTCAAATCCCTCCACTCAAAATCCCACTCAAACTTGCTATTAAATTTCAACCAAATTTAATGCAAACTCTTTTTATTTATTCAGAATTTTGTCAATTACTTTAATGACAAACATTCACATATATCCCCTTGCTATAATTCCATTTCACATGCAAAAACACTTTCTGCAATTTCACCCGAAAACCTGTTTTGGTATCTAGTGAAATAAATTCCTGCGCTTGTTATTCTTTCCGGCATGAAACTTTTGCTCCAATTGGATGTCAGTGTCCCTTAAGTGTGTCACCCTACGGTTCGCGAATAATGAGGACATGATCGAGACCCTTCTCCGATCAATAATCAGAAGCGGTACCTAGAGATCCATACTGACTCCTACACATTCAACGATGACTTTCCTGTGATCGTCGGAACCTTTTACGCTAGTATCTTAATCCCTTTGGTTCACGATATATTACATGTTCGAGATTCGATCATCGGTATCTCCATACCTAGTTTGATCTTGTTACCGACATGCACTCTTTTCTCGTTCCCATGATATAACATTCTAGTGATCAAATCACTTGCTTGCAAGCTAACCAATGTGATATCACCAAGAGGGCCCAGAGTATATCTATTCGTCATCAGGATGAACAAATTCCACTCTTGATACATGTGTCTCAACATAACACTTTAGTAGTTTTGAAGCCATATTTATAATCACCCAGTTACGGTGTGACGTTTGATGTCAACAAGAAACTCTTTTGGTGTTAGTGATTGACATGATCTCATGGTCTAAGGATTAGGATCACTTTATAAGTTGTTTATAGCAATATAAACTCAATGACTTTGATTGTAATGCTATACTTCGGATGAATGTTCATCACCTCATTAGACTAATGTTGTGATCTCGTTATTAACAACATCCAATGTCTATGATCAGGAAACTGTGATCATCTTGTTAATCAACGAGCTAGTTTATGAGAGAGGCATAACTAGGAACTTTCTATTTGTTTATTAAACACACATTTATTAATGTTTCCGTATTAATACAATTATAGCATGCAAAATAAACATCTATCATATACTTGGAATATACATAATAAACACTTTATTATTGCCTCTCAGGGAATATTCCCTTCAGCTGACATCCGGGCAGAGGCGCTGAAGAATTTTGAAACGATCTCCGCCCAAAGGGAGGAGACGATCAAGACTCTTTGCTCCCGGGAGGAGGAGCTGACCCAACACCTCCAGAGCATCTCGGATATGGTTGTTAGTAAGTTTTCTCCTCCTTGCCTCCTTTGTACCATGACTAGGTGAATCGAATCTTGCCACTCACTCATGTCTTCGGTTGCAGCTCATTACCCCGAGTCGACCGAGATGGCTCTTGAGAAGCTGTCGGTGGAGGATGCTGGCCGCGACCTGACCGCCCTGGATATGGTTAAGGTGCTGGCGGAGGAGATCAATGGTCTTTGTGCCGTTGCTAACGACTTCTTCCACTACATCTGGCCGAAGGCGGGTGAGCTGCATGACATCGCCAGCTTAGCTGTTGCCTTGTCTCGTGGCATCGACGTGCTGGAGTTCCACATGGAATGGGCGGCTCGCGGCGGCGTGGAGATGGCTCTAGCCCTGGTGACGTCCTGGTATTTGGGGGCTGATCTAGGTGTGCTCACTCATGGTTTCCGTCTTGGGACCAGCTACGAGGGCCTCCGTGACAGCATTCCAGCGATCCGGTCCTACGGGGTGAAGATCAGCACCTATGTGGATCTGGAGCGTGACTTCCGTGACCCCTCCGAACCATTGCCGTTTCACTAGGTCCCGGCTCCCTGGAATTCCGCCGATGTTGCCTCCACCAGCCAAGTTCCTGCAGCCGATGCCGGTCCGCCTCCTGCTCCTTGTAACTACCTCGGTGAATTACGCTCCTAGTTACAAGCCTGGATGAGCAGAAATGGTTGAAATAGTACGGTGGGGCCCAAATGCCACTCACAGGTAGACCTTTCGGCCGTCCCAACCATTTCTAAACATCGGGACAAGAACGGGCGGCGTAATCGGCAGGCGAAGGGATCAACTACATACACAAATGAGTATGTATGCAAGCCACCATACAACAGTACATTAGATCCATTCCATCTAAAAAGAAAGGAAATATTGCAACGCCATACGGCAAGATCCAAATATCCTAGATAGATATAATAGTTTAGGATATCTCCTCATACATCAATCAACAGAGTATCAGGCGGAAGCGGAAGACAAAATCCGAGTACGGATAAGAAGCAAATCGGCATAAGATGCCCCATAAATAAGCAGATCCCGCCCACAGATCTCACGGATCCCCGTTCCCGGAATCTCTACACCGAATGATCGTTGCCCACATCGTCCGTCTCTTCCACCCAGTATCCATCTTGTGAATGTACCTGTTCATCTGAACCAATAATTTATCGTGTGAGACCCTAGGGGTACTCAGCAAGTCTTTATGCCTCTAACGGGGACACAATCTGGGGTGACGCAATTGCAGCAAATATAAACCCTAGCAATTCTATAGATACTCGCTAACCATCCGCCTAACCAGAGATAAACGGATGTCCGTGAATTAATAACAACAGTTATAATGGTAATCTTAACAGATCCATCCTCCTCCTCGCTTACCGACGAGGAAGCGGACGAATAACCCCCCCATCCGTTGGCAGTTTTATTAACCATTCCACGAGTGTTGCACTATTTACTAGTCAGTTATTTAGTCAATTTAGAAGCGGTACTTTAGTTATGCTTGTCTATGATCGAGAAACTGTGCTCCAAGTCATCCATAACCGCGGACACGGCTTTCAGAAAGTTTTACCCTGCAGGGGTGCATAAATAGCAACACACACTCGATCAACCTCGGAAAAACCAAATCAAAACCCAACGAGGCATTCACGACAAAGCGATCACAGGATTCAGAAATATTTCAGGGGGCCACCCCATTGAGCTACCCGCAACGAAGCTAGCTGACTCCGAGACGGCCTCAAGGTTTGTGGAGCCGGCTGTAAACGACTGGGAACCCGAAAGTGTGACTGGGCTTGTCGATACAGCGAAAACGGGTCACGGCCCTAAACAGTACAGTGTGCAGTACCTCGCACAATTTAAATTAAAGCAGTAAAGCATGGCATAAGTACAGGATAGTAAATAAAACCTCAAACTAGTTTGTGGCCCCAAGAAATAAGAATGAATCAAGCTCTGGCTCAGGGGGTTCATAAGCTTCCCGGATGTGGATAGCGCGAATATTCAAGGAACAAGAATCAAGTACTCGGGGTCCTACGGGACACAAGTGAGCCTGAAAAACCAAATAGCAAATATGGCTCACCGATGCCACTTTCATTAGTTATCCCATTACTACTCAGATTAAGTTGTATAGGTACCTCGTTATCCATTAGACACTCACATACCCTACACATGCTGTTCTACGACTCGCATGGCTCAAGCAACTCCTGTAGTAAGGGCTCATGGGATGGAGGAACAAGCTTCGGTGGGGTTTAAAAGTAAAGGCTATGCAATACTTGGGATTCAATTTAATGCAATCGCGACTCAATGATGCAAGAATAAGAAAGAGGCAATAGGTACTATATGTACGCAAGCATGTGGTAGTGCTTGCCTGGCAGCTCAGTTGAAGCAAGGGATGGATCTGGGTAGTGCTCCTGGTTCTCTTGATATATCCCCTGCTCAGCGTCTATTCGAAGAAGAACCAAACAAACAAGGGCCAACATAAATAAAGTGCGCAAGCATATGAATAAAATGCGACAAGCAAAAAATCATGCCATGATGAATGATGCACAATTTGCATGGCAATAAAGTAGCATGGCATGGGTGAGGTGTGGAATACAATAATAAATCATTTTATTGAGTTTTAGCCTCATTTTATCCTCCTATTAGTTGCTGTACACATTATATTTATATGATGCATGCTGCAAAACAGATGATGGATTGCATAAATAGAAAGGTCTCGTCGAGCTAATCATTTTAGACATATTATTTGTTAAATTTGGAGTTATAAAACAAAAGTTATTAATTAATTAAGGAAAAAGGGCATTTATTTGTAATTTTAATTAACTTGGAAAATGAAGTGTCCAAAATATATTTTAGATGGCATATTTGAATTCCTCACATTTTTCTGGTTTGAAACCATATATTATAAGTATTATTTGGATTTGTATTTTAAAAGTTATTTAAAAACAGATTTAAATTTTTAATTTAAAATAATTTGGAAAAGATTTGAATTAAGACAGATTTCAGAAATCCTTTTCTCACTCAGGCGAACCTAGCCTCAGACACAGACGAGTGGGGCCGTGTGCTGACTGGGCCGCACACGCGCAAAAAACTTTTCTCACCGCAAGCTACCCTAGCCGCAGAGGTTGACAGGTGGGCCTCCAGGCGGCGGGGCCACAGTGCGCGCGCGCCCAGCGGCCAGCTGACACGTGGGCAATCCTGCGCGCGAGAGGGGGACTGGTCTGTGATGGCCAAGATCTACCAGGGTTTTTTTTGCAAAACGCAACGAGGCTGACAGGTGGGGCGCTAGGGAGCTCGGGTTGAGGCGGGAAAAACGTCAGGGGGCTTTCTGGAAAAGCGTCGCCGACGCCGGCTGTCTGTCGTGCGCTGATCTGCAGAGCGCAGGGCAACCGCCGGAGTTTGGGCGACGATGGCGACCAAACGTCGGCGTATTTCGCCGAGCCGCAAAAACGAAAAACGACTAGGGGACTTAGGGCTACATCTTTCGTTCAGGTGGCATCGCCGAAGGAGGGCTACATCGCACGAGACACGGCAAGGAACAGAGGCGGGAAAAGCTGCTACTGCCAGAGCGCGACGCGCGGCGCGCGCGCAGAGCGCTCGACGGAAGGCGGCGGAGCTACGGCGAGCTAGAAGGATAGGGACCATGTCTAGGGGGAATAGGAGCTCACCTAGGTGCTCGTCGGTGTGGTCGTTGGCGCGGAGGTGGAGGGGATCGGAGCTGAGGCAGCGGTCCCGCGAGCTTTAGATCCCATGGCTGCGGCGCGTCCGGGGAGCTGCAAAGGGCTCCGGCGAGGCGTGGCCGGTGCAGGGCGATGCAGAAGAAGTGGTCGAAGCCCCTCGTGCTACTTGTACAGCTTGGCGCGCCCTGGATCGACGGCTAGCACGGCAGGCCAGAGCTAGGGTTTGGAGAGGCCGTGGCGAGGCTTGGAAGGTAGAGAGGAATAGAGGCAGGAGGAGAGGGTCAGGTTCTTCTCCAGATTTCGATCTGGCTGCCTAGGGTGGTTGGGGAGAGGGGAGAGGAAGGAGCACATGGGTTTGGTCTCCACTTTTTGCAAAGCAAGAGAAGGCTCGGGTGGGGTAGGTTTCTCCCTTTCTTCTCTTTGTCTTGAAGCCAAAGAAAGAGTGGAGAGGGGTAGATCAGAGGTGAGATGTGGTGGGGTGCTGGTAGGGGAGAGGGGAAAGCCAAGAGAGATAGAGAGGAACCGAGAGGGGGAGGGGTAGCTCTAGGGTAGATGGGCTCGGGTTAGGGTTAGTAGCCTCGGGTTAGGGGTAGGTTAGAGGAATGGGTGGCTCGGGCTAGGGCTTGGTAGAGGGTAGCTAGGGCAGGGGTGATCAGGTGGCCAAGTGGGGCCAGCTAGGTAGAGAGAAGAGAGAGGCCGAGAGAGAGAGGGTGGCATGGTAGCTAGGGTTTGGTTTAGATGGGGGTGAGGGTTTAGATTAGGATGGGGTAGAGGGGTATGGTGATGATGGGGTAGGTGATGGTTTAGGGTTTAGAGAGAGAGATAGATGGAGTGGTTCCTTTTGACTAGATCAAGCATGATCAACACAAGCTCAAACAAGATAGCCAAAAGAGAGAAAAGAAGAAAAGGTGGTGATGGGGTGGATAGAGATGGTGATGGGGTTTTTGATGCTTGTATGCATCTAGCAAGATCAAGCATAAGGGTAGAGAGAGATATGGGGAAGATCCACTCAAAGATTCAAATAAAACCAAAAAGGCTAGAAAAAGGTGGTACTTGCATGGGCCATGCATAAATAATTAATACCATGCTTATTTTTGTGAAAACAAGATTATTTACATGGCATTATTCTTATGCCTTCCAAAATGTGGAGTAAGGCCTAAGCAAAAGAATTGTAGAAGAAAGCTCCAAGTGGAGTAGATGGAGATGATCACATTTGAATAGAAATGGGACTTGCTAGTGTGTATGTGCCACTAGGTATTTAGTAAGCCCAAAAATATCCCAACATGATAATAACCCCAAAACAACCCATATGGAAGCTAGGAAAAGGTTCCACTCACAAGGCTTGCAAAGGTGGCCATGTGGCTCTCATATATCAATAATGTGAAAACAACATGATGCCAAGATGAGAGCATGTGGATAAAGAATTGGATCCATCCCAACCCACATGAGCTAGAGGTAAACTCAATAAGTGCCAAGCTCATATTTAGTTGGATGGTGGGATTATAAGGTGGTGAAAGAAAAGGTGGTGGAGTTGAATAAAAGATATGCCCCCAACTCAACTTGGGCATTTAAACAATATATCAAGAACCAAATACAATATCAAGAGGCAAATACAATTAACAATGCATATGAGATAAGAACCAAATGAAAAGGGTTTTATATGATGCTCAAATGCAAGGAGGCATGATGACATGAGCATGATATAATTATGATGCAACAATTATATGTAGGAAGTAGCATCTATATAGACTAGGCTAGTAGCATTGCAATTGTTAGACAATTGGGATGCTACACTCCTGTTGCTGATTCTCCTTCTGCCGCTCCGGGTCCTGAGCCTTGATCCCTAGTATGCCAGGAGTATTTGTCAAACTTTCCCTTTGTTGGTGCTTCCTATGGGTGAATCTTTGACGTTAAACTTCGAAATTTGTGCGGAACCTTCGTGTTCCGCTTATTGGCTTGGCGCCCACTTTTGTCCTGAGCTCATTCTGTCTTTTTGTTTGTCATTGGCTTTTTTGTCTTTATGCCTTCGTCAGTTGTAGTCCTTGAAATTCGAGCCAGCTGGGCTTGCTAGCCGGGTTGGGGCTCTTGACTACCTTAACTTGGGTTGATGGGCGCGCGGGAGCGCGCCCACTGGGTGTAGTCCCCGAGGTTTGGGCCGGCTGGGGTAGCCAGCCGGGTCCAAGCTCTTTGTCGTCTTGACTTAAGTTGATGGGTGTGTGGGAGCGTGCCCACTGGGTGTAGTCCCCGAGGTTCGGTCCTACTGGGGTAGCCAGCCGGGTCGAAGCTCTTTGCCGCCTTAACTTTAAATTTATGGGTGCGCGGGAGCACGCCCACTGGGTGTAGTCCCCGAGGTTCGGGCCGGCTGGGGTAGCCAGCCGGGTCGAAGCTCTTTGCCGCCTAGACTTTAAATTTATGGGTGCGCGGGAGCACGCCCACTGGGTGTAGTCCCCGATGTTCGGTCCGACTAGGGTAGCTAGCCGGGTCGAAACTCTTTGCCACCTTCTTTCCTATCAAGTTGTGACTCGTGTCGTGCGAGACATAGCGTTGCTTTGGGTTAGTTTCATCATACGCATGCTCTTTTATAGTTATGATTATACGCAAAAAAGTGAAAGGCGCACTTTCGAGCTAGGCCATTAGCAGCTCCCCTTTTCTCAGTGAGCATTGGCCTTTCGAGCGTTGTCCTTGCCGGCTGGCAGCCGGGTTGCAGTCTACAGCTAGAACTGAAGGAACAGCTGAGCTGGTGTGCCTCGCGATACTTTGGTTTATTGTTGTTGGCTTAGCTCGTGCAGGCGCGACCGGTTCGCCTAGGCGCCCTTGGTTTCTGCTTTGGCATTTTCTTGCAGTAGGTACTTCGAGCTTGCGCTCTTGCCGGGTCGACAGCCAGCTTGCGGTCTGAAGCTGATACTATGCCGCCTGTAGAAATCACGGGTGTCCGGGCCAGCCGGTACGGAGACGAATGTGGTGCGCAAATTGGGATAAAGTTCTTGGGACTGTGCCGAGGCTTCCGGGCTTGTTCATTTATTACATGAAAGGGAAGATACATACACTTCTGGTTCAAGTGTAAAATGGCCGAAGTAGGCTTGCGTTCCATGGGCATTCTATCTCCTTGTCCGAGCGATCTGCCTTATTCTTTGTCGGTTGTTGAGCATCGATCAGATAGTATGAGTTATTGTGTAACGCCCGGCTGATGATGAATGGGACTTCCCATGGAGGGGACAATTTGAGAATTCCTTTGGTGCTCTGGACCAGGCGCAACACCAGATCTCCTTCACGAAAGAAAGTAGGTTGGATCCGGCTGGCGTGGTAGCGGCGCAGATCGTGCTGATAGATTGCTGACCTGGATAGAGCCAGTTCTCGTGATTCCTCGAGCAGGTCCATGCTGTCCTCCCATGCTTCCTTGGCCTCCTACTCCGTGTAGAGCTGTTTGCGGCGTGCGTCGAACTAGATGTCTGTGGGGAGAACTGCCTCTGCCCCATAGACAAGGAAGAATGGTGTGAAGCCGGTTGAACGGTTCGGGGTGGTGCACAAGCTCCATTGCACAGCTGGCAACTCCTCGATCCAGCATCCGGGTGATCTGATGAGTGGTTCAATCAGCCTTGGCTTGATTTCAGCGAGAACTAGGATGTTAGCACGCTCGCACTTCCCATTCGACTATGGGTGCGCGACCGATGCTAGGTCCAGGCGTATGCCTTTGTCTCCGCAGAAGCGGGCGAAAACCCCCTTGGCGAAGTTGGCGTCGTTGTGCATGATGATGCTGTGCGGGTAACCAAATCAGATGATGATGTCCGTGAAGAACTTGATCACCATTGCTCCATCCAGCTTCTTGATGGGCTTTGCCTCGATCCACTTGGTAAACTTGTCTACGACTACGAGCAGGTGTGTCATACCAGATCGGGCTATTTTGAACGGCCCAACAATGTCTAACCCTCAGACTGCAAATGGCCAGGTGATTGGTATCGTCTTGAGTGTCGCAGATGGTGTGTGCTTCAGCTGGCTGAATCACCGACAACTGTTGCATGCCTTGACCAACTCCTAAGTGTCCTCCAGCGCTGTTGGACAATAGAAACCATGGAGAAGAGCCTTGGCTACTATTGATCTTGATGAAGCATGGTGGTCACATTTGCCTTGGTGTATGTCTGCTAGGATCTTGGTTCCTTCCTCTTGGCTTACGCATCGCTGATAGATGCCCCCGACGTTGCGCTTGTATAGCTCATTGTTGATGATGGTGTATGCGCTTGCTCTTCGTCGCACTTGTCGCACTGCCACTTCCACCGTTGGGAGCTCGTCCTTGGCTAGGAAATTCATGAATGGCTTCGCCCAGTTGGGTACTTCCCGAATGGCGTACACCGTCTGCATGATGAGCCTGACCTCCTCACAGATGGCTGGCTCTGGAACGTCGGGAGGTTTGTCGGGTGGGAGCTTGCTGGTGTCGACTGCGGGCTGCCATGGAGCAGTCCCCGGGTGCGACGTGGCGGTCCCCGGGTGCGACGTGGTAGTTCCCGGGTGCGGCGAGGCAGTCCCCGGGTGCGACGAGGCAGTCCCCGGGTGCGGCGAGGCAGTCCCCGGGTGCGACGCAGCAGTCCCCGGGTGCAGCGAGGCTGTCCCCGGGTGCGGCACGACACTGGTTGTTCCTGTGTCTGCGTCGAGTACTATGGAGTCGGATTCCAGCGACGTGGTGATGAAGGGCTTGTGCAGGTGCTCGATGGAGACTCCAGGCGGTATGGCCTATCTTGTTGAGCCGATCATGTCCAAGGCGTCAGCGGCTTCGTTGTTGGCCCTAGGAACGTGGTGGAACTCGCACCCTTCCAAGCAGGCGCACAGCTGCTGAACGAAGAAACGATAGAGGGCCATGTTCGTGTCCCTTGCGTCCCACTCGCCGGAGACCTGCTGCACTACCAGGTTTGAGTCTCCAAAGCATAGTATTCTCTGAATGCCTATCTGCTTGGCCATCTTGAGCCCGTGGATGAGTGCTTCATATTCGGCGACGTTATTGGATGCCTTGAAGTGGATCTGGAGGATGTACTCCAGTCGATCTCCTTTGGGTGAGGTTATCACGATTCCGGCTCCGAGTCCCCCTCGCATCTTGGAGCCGTCAAAGTGTAGATTCCAGTACGTTGAGTCGAGGACCGGCGGCATGTACTGTGTTCCTGCCCAATCGATGATGAAATCGGCCAGCGCTTGGGATTTTATTGTTGTCCTTGGCTCGTACTGAATGTTGTGCGCAGCGAGCTCTATGGCCCATTTCGCCACACGCCCGGTGGTGTCCTTGTTGCCAATAATCTCCGCGAGCGGGGCCAATGCCACCACCCGGATGGAGTGTTCTTGGAAGTAGTGCTTGAGCTTCTTGGCGGCAATGTACACGCCATACACCTGTTGGAGATATGCCCTAGAGGCAATAATAAATATGGTTATTATTATATCTTTGTGTTTATGATAAATGTTTACATTCGTGCTATAATAGTATTAACAAGGAAACATTAATACTTGTGTGATTTGTAAACTTAACTTGAAGTCCCTAGTAAAGCCTCTTTATAATACTAGCTTGTTGGTTAATAAATGATTGTGGTTTCCCCTATCATGAACATTGAGATGTTATTAACAACAAGATCATATCGTTAGGAGAATGATATGGTGGACATACTCCTATAGATAAGCGTAGCATAAAGATCAAGTCATTTTAATAGTTCAATTGCTATATGCTTTCTGATACATAGTAACCTAATTCCTTCGACCATGAGATCATGCATATCACCTTTACCGGATGGATACTTTGATGACATCAAACACCACACCGTAACTAGGTGGCTATAAAGGTGGCATTGAGTGTTCGGAAAGTATTGGTTGAGACACATGGATCAAGAGTGGAATTTGTCCATCCATATGACGGATAGATATACTCTGGGACCTCTCGGTGAAATGTCATCCAATTAGCTTGCAAGCATGTGACTGGCTCACAAGGGATCACATATCACGGGAACGAGAAAAGAGTACTTATCAGTAACGAGGTTGAACTAGGTATGCAGAGATACCGACGATCATAACCTTGGATAAGTAAACTATCGTGAGACAAAGGGAAATTGGTATCGTATGTAAGTGGTTCATTCGATCGCAAATTAATCGTAGAAATATGTGGGATCCATATGAATTTCTAGATTCCTCTATTGGTTATTGTTCGGATAAGTGTCTCGATCATGTCTGCATAATTCACGAACCGTAGGGAGACACACTTAAGGATTCGACGTTGTTTGAGTAGTTATGGAATGATGAGAAAGAGACCGAATGTTGTTCGGAGTCTCGGATGAGATCCGGGATATCACGAGGAGATCCGGAATGGTCCGGAGAATAAGATTCATATAAGGAAAGTCCTGTTTCGGAGTTGGGGAATGGTTCCGGTGTTTTCATCGGGAATGTTCTAGAAGGTTCCGGAATGTCCGGCACTCCGGAGGGGAAGGGTACATGAATGTCCTATATCAAGTTGGTATGATTGCATCATGTACTAAGTGTCATCGCTGAACAAAATATAGGATTTAATCATATCCTTGTTTGAAAAGTCAAACGCCAATTTGAAAGTCAAACGGCTATTTTTGGGAAGTGGAGAGGGAGGTGGAAACCGAGTTGGGGAGGAGTCCTTCCTCCTCCGCCAGCCCACTTGGGATCCGAGTTGGGGAGGGATTCCCTTCCCCTTGGCTGGCGCCTCCCTCCTATAAGAGGAGGGGCAGGGCTCCCCTCCTAGCACACAAGATTGCCCCCTCTAAACCTAACCCTAGCCGCCGCCCACCATAGCCACCGCCTAGGGTTTCTCCCCTAGTCGCCGACTTGGGCACCTCCAAGCCCTAGCCACCGGCCCTAGCACCCCCTCCTTGGTGTGTATAAACCCTAGAACACCGAGGGCTCTCTCATAGTCCACCATACTCGCTCCGGCTTAAGGCGAAGCCCTGCGAGATCTCCCCTCTACTTCCGGTACCACGCCGTTGTGCTGCTGGAATCGCGAGGAGAGTGCTACAACCTCCTCTGCCTGCTGGAACAACGGAAAGGAAGGTCTTTATCAAGTACCGAACGTGTGACCGACTGCGGGAGCGCTGCCGGAATGCAGCGCCGGAAGGATCGTCTACGCGATCTTGAGATCGGGAAGAGTACGACTACATCACCCACGAGAATCCACTCTCATTAAACACTTTGGAATCTTTGAGGGTGAGTTATTCCATCGACTCGTTGCTACAATCTAGTAGATAGATCTTGGCTTGTTTGTTTGTATGCGATAGAAATTTTTTGTTTTCCATGCTACGAAACCCTACAGTGGTATCAGAGCCGTGTCTATATGTAGATCTGTTGCACGAGTATAACACAATGGTCATTATGGGCGTTGATGCTTTTATTGTCGATTGCTTCTTGTGTACTTTGCATCTTGCGGGATGTTGGGATGAAGCGGCTCGGGCTAACCTTACATGACATCGTTCATGAGACTTGCTCCACGCTTGACATGCAACTTGTATTGCATAAGTGGCTTTGTGGGTGCCTGTTTCTCCTAGCATAGTTAAGATTCAATTTACAACGGGTGATTAACAATGCTAGTATCAATGTTGTGGTTCTTGTTCGTAAGTTAGAACGACACTTATTGAAAGCCCCAAACCACGTAAAACATGCAAAGAAAGTAGAGGCGTCTAACTTTGTTTTGCAGGGGTGTGCAGTGATGTGATATGGCCATGATTGTGATTATATTTGATGTATGCAATGATCCTTATTGTAAGTTGGCAACCGGAAGGAGCCATATGGTTGTCTTTAATTTATGTTAAGACCCGCGTGTCTATTAAAAGTAGTTCTAATAGTTGAAGCCGATGGACGACAACCATGAAGAAGCGTCATTGACCTTGATGCAATGCCGGTGATGATGGAGATCATGTTCGTGCTTGAAGATGGAGATCGGAAGCACAAAGAAGAAAAGGCCATATCATATCACATATTATGAATTGCATGTGATGTTAATCCTTTATGCATCTTGTATTGCTTAGTAGACGACGGTAGCATTATAAGATGATCCCTCATGCACATGAATTTCAAGTCAGAAAGTGTTCACCCTTAGTTAGCACCGTTGCTAAAGCTTGTTGTTTCGAAGCACCACGTGATGATCAGGTGTGTTAGATTCCGCAAGTGTATACAATGTGAGCAAGCCAGATTTGCTCATGCGGAAACTAAGGTTTGATCTTGACGAGCCTAGCATGTACAGACATGGTCTCGGAACACGGATCACCGAAAGGTAAAGCATGAATCATATAGTAGATATGATGAACATGTCGATTGTTCGCCATTAAAACTATATCAACTCTCGTGATGATCGGTGTTGATGTGGTGGATTTGGTTCGTGTGATCACTAAAACAATGTGAGGGATATTGTTTTGAGTGGGAGTTCACCTAGATTAATTTTATTATTAATTTGAACTCAATTTGTCATAAACTTAGTCTAAACTATTGCAAATATGTTGTAGATCAATGGCAGCCCCTACCATCAATTTTAATGCGTTCTTAGAGAAAGAAAAGTTGAAAAACAATGGAAGCAACTTTGCGGATTGGTTCCGCAATTTGAGGATTGTCCTCACAGCTGGTAATTTGACCTATGTGCTGGATGCACCGCTGGGTGACCCACCTGCAGCTGATGCTGCCGATGAAGTAAAGAATGTTTACCTCACTCGGAAGACTCAGTACTCCACAGTTCAGTGTGCTATCATGTATGGTTTAGAATCGGAGCTTCAAAAAAGGTTTGAGAATTCAGACCCATATGATATTGTCGAGGATCTCAAATTGATCTTTGAGACTCATGCGGCAATTGAAAGCTATGAGGCTTCTGAAAAGTTCTTTAACTGCAAGATGGAAGAGGGCAGCTCCAAAAGTGAGCATGTGCTTAAGATGTCTGGGCATGCAAACAAACTTCAAAGCTTGGGTATAGTGATTCCTAATGCTTTGGGGATTTATCGTTTCCTCCAATCACTACCACCAAGTTATAAGAACTTTGTGATGAACTACAACATGCAAAACATGAACAAGACGTTGCCAGAACTCTTTGCCATGTTGAAATCTACAGAAGTGGAGATCAAGAAAGAGCACCAAGTGTTGTTGGTCAATAAGACCACCAAATTCAAGAAAGGCAAGTCTAAGCAGAAGGGACACTTCAAGAAGGGTGGTAAGAAAGTTACCACGCCAACGAAGAAGACCAAGGCTGGACCTAAGCCTGATACTGAGTGCTTTTACTGCAAGGGAGAAGGTCACTAGAAGCGGAATTGCCCAAAGTACTTGGCGGATTTGAAGAACAGCAACATCAAGAAGAAAGGTATATCTGATATACATGTTATTGATGTGTATCTCACTAGTACTCATAGTAGTGCCTGGGTATTTGATACTGGTTCAGTTGCTCATATTTGTAACTCGAAACAGGTGCTGCAGAATAAACGGAAGCTAGCAAAGAACGAGGTGACGATGTGCGTGGGAAACAGATCAAAGGTTGATGTGATCGCGGTCGGCACGCTACCCCTTCATCTACCATCGGGATTAGTTTTATACTTAAATAATTGTTATTTGGTGCCTGCGTTAAGCATGAACATTATATCGGGATCTTGTTTATTGCGAGACGGTTACTTGTTTAAGTCCGAGAATAATGGTTGTTCGATTTATATGAGTAATATGTTTTATGCACATGCACCTTTGATAGATGGTCTATTCTTATTGAATCTCGATAGTGGAAATACACATATTAATAACATTGAGGCTAAACATTTGAAATCAAGCGATAACTCGACCTATATGTGGCACTATCGTCTTGGTCACATTGGAGTGAAGCATATGAAGAAACTCCATTCCGATGGACTTCTTGAATCACTTGATTTCGAATCACTTGAAAGATGTGAAGCATGTCTGATGGGTAAAATGACTAAGACTCCATTTTCTGGTATGATGGAGCGAGCTACAGACTTATTGGAAATCATACATACCGATGTGTGTGGTCCAATGAGTGTAGCATCACGCGGTGGTTATCGTTATGTTCTTACCTTCACGGATGACTTGAGTAGATATGGGTATATCTATTTCATGAAACATAAGTCCGAAACTTTCGAGAAGTTTAAGGAATTTCAAAGTGAGGTAGAGAATCAACGTAACAAGAAGATTAAATTTCTACGTTCTGATCGTGGAGGTGAATATCTAAGTTACGAGTTTGGCGAGCATTTGAAGAAATGCGGAATACTTTCACAATTGACACCGCCGGGAACACCACAGCGTAATGGTGTGACCGAACGTCGTAATCGAACTCTCTTAGATATGGTTCGTTCTATGATGTCACTTACAGATATACCGCTATCATTTTGGGGTTATGCATTAGAAACAGTCGCATTCACTTTTAAAAGGGCACCATCTAAATCCGTTGAAACGACACCGTATGAATTTTGGTTTGGAAAGAAACCTAGATTGTCGTTCCTTAAAGTTTGGGGGTGCGAAGCCTATGTAAAGAAGTTACAGCCGGACAAGCTTGAACCCAAAGTGGAAAAATGCGTCTTCAAAGGATACCCGAAGGAAACTATTGGGTATACCTTCTATCATAGATCCGAAGGCAAAATCTTCGTTGCCAAGAATGGATCCTTTCTAGAGAAGGAATTTCTCTCGAAAGAAGTGACTGGAAGGAAAGTAGAACTCGACGAGGTTGTCGAACCTTCTCTCGAAATTGCGAGTAGCGCAGCACCGGAAGAAGTTCTTGTGGTGCCTGCACCAATAAGAGAGGAAGCTAATGATGATGATCATGAAACTTCGGTTGAAGTTGCTACAGAGCCTCGCAGGTCAACGAGAACTCGTACCACTCCAGATTGGTATGATCCCGTTATGAGTGTCATGTTGGTGGACAACATCGATGACCCTGCGACATTTGAGGAAGCGATGATGATCCCAGATTCCAATAAATGGCAAGAAGCTATGAAATCCGAGATTGGATCCATGTACGAAAACCAAGTATGGACTTTGGTGGACTTACCGGATGGCCGGAAGGCTGTCGAGAACAAATGGATTTTCAAGAAGAAAACAGATGCTGATGGTAATGTTACTGTCTATAAAGCTCGACTTGTCGCAAAAGGGTTTCGACAAATTCAAGGAGTTGACTACGATGAGACTTTCTCACCAGTAGCGAAGCTAAAGTCTGTGAGGATTATGTTAGCAATCGTTGCATATTATGATTATGAGATATGGGAGATGGATGTCAAAACAGCATTCCTCAATGGAGACATTGATGAAGAGATGTATATGATGCAACCCAAAGGTTTTTTCGATCCTAAAGATGCTAACAAGGTATGCAAACTTCAACGGTCCATCTATGGATTGAAGCAAGCATCCCGAAGTTGGAATCAACGTTTTGATAAGGTGATCAAAAGTTTTGGTTTTATACAAACTTATGTAGAAGCTTGTATTTACAAGAAAGTGAGTGGGAGCTCTATAGCATTCTTAATACTATATGTAGATGACATATTGTTGATTAGGAATGATGTAGACCTTCTTAATAGTGTCAAGAAATATTTGAATAATAGCTTTTCAATGAAGGATCTTGGCGAAGCAGCTTACATATTAGGCATAAATATTTATAGAGATAGATCGAGACGCCTAATATCATTGTCACAAAGTACATATTTGGACAAAGTTCTAAAGAGGTTTGGAATGGAAGATAGCAAGAAAGGGTTCTTGCCCATGTTGCCCAATACGACCTTGAGTAAAAATCAAAGTCCGACAATAGCAGAAGATAGAGAAAGGATGAGTAAGACTCCCTATGCCTCAGCCATAGGATCTCTAATGTATGCCATGCTATGTACTAGACCCGACATTGCATATGCTGTTAGTTTAACTAGCAGATATCAAAGTGATCCAGGAGTGGATCATTGGACAGCGGTCAAAAACATCCTTAAGTACTTGAGAAGAACTAAGGATATGGTTCTTTCTTATGGAGGTGATGAACAGCTCGTTGTTAATGGTTACACCGATGCTAGTTGGAACATCGATCCGGATGATTCTAAATCACAATCTGGATACGTATTTACTTTGAATGGTGCAGCAGTTAGCTGGAGGAGTGCAAAGCAAAGCGTTGTGGCGAGATCTTCAACTGAATCGGAATACATGGCTGCTTCGGAGGCTTCACAAGAAGCAATATGGATGAAAGAGTTCATTACAAAGCTGGGTGTGGTTCCTAGTGCGCTGGACGCAATGTCTATCTACTGTGATAACATGGGCGCCATAGCCAATGCGCAAGAACCAAGGTCACACAAGAAGCTGAAGCATATCAAGCTACATTTTCATGCTATTCGAGAACATGTCCAAGATGGGGACATAAATATTTGCAAAGTACACACAGATCTGAATGTGGGGGATCCGTTGACTAAACCTCTCCTGAGGGCAAAACATGACCAACACCAAACTGCCATGGGTGTTCGGTATATTACCATGTAATCTAGATTAGATGACTCTAGTGCAAGTGGGAGACTATTGGAGATATGCCCTAGAGGCAATAATAAATATGGTTATTATTATATCTTTGTGTTTATGATAAATGTTTACATTCATGCTATAATAGTATTAACAAGGAAACATTAATAATTGTGTGATTTGTAAACTTAACTTGAAGTCCCTAGTAAAGCCTGTTTATAATACTAGCTTGTTGGTTAATAAATGATTGTGGTTTCCCTATGATGAACATTGAGATGTTATTAACAACAAGATCATATCGTTAGGAGAATGATATGGTGGACATACTCCTATAGATAAGCGTAGCATAAAGATCAAGTCATTTTAATAGTTCAATTGCTATATGCTTTCTGATACATAGTAACCTAATTCCTTCGACCATGAGATAATGCATATCACCTTTACCGGATGGATACTTTGATGACATCAAACACCACACCGTAACTGGGTGGCTATAAAGGTGGCATTGAGTGTTCGGAAAGTATTGGTTGAGACACATGGATCAAGAGTGGGATTTGTCCATCCATATGACGGGTAGATATACTCTGGGCCCTCTCGGTGAAATGTCATCCAATTAGCTTGCAAGCATGTGACTGGCTCACAAGGGATCACATATCACGGGAACGAGAAAAGAGTACTTATCAGTAATGAGGTTGAACTAGGTATGCAGAGATACCGACGATCATAACCTCGGATAAGTAAACTATCGTGAGACAAAGGGAAATTGGTATCGTATGTAAGTGGTTCATTCGATCGCAAAGTAATCATAGAAATATGTGGGAGCCATATGAATTTCCAGATTCCTCTATTGGTTATTGTTCGGAGAAGTGTCTCGATCATGTCCGCATAATTCACGAACCGTAGGGAGACACACTTAAGGATTCGACGTTGTTTGAGTAGTTATGGAATGATGAGAAAGAGACCGAATGTTGTTCGGAGTCTCGGATGAGATCCGGGATATCACGAGGAGATCCGGAATGGTCCGGAGAATAAGATTCATATAAGGAAAGTCCTGTTTCGGAGTTGGGGAATGGTTCCGGTGTTTTCATCGGGAATGTTCTAGAAGGTTCCGGAATGTCCGGCACTCTGGAGGGGAAGGGTACATGAATGTGTTATATCAAGTTGGTATGATTGCATCATGTACTAAGTGTCATCGCTGAACAAAATAGAGGATTTAATCAAATCCTTGTTTTCAAAGTCAAACGGCTATTTTTGGGAAGTGAGGTGGAAACCGAGTTGGGGAGGAGTCCCTCCTCCACCGCCGGCCCACTTGGGATCCGAGTTGGTGAGGGATTCCCCTCCCCTTGGCTGGCGCCTCCCTCCTATAAGAGGAGGGGCAGGGCTCCCCTCCTAGCACACCAGATTGCCCCCTCTAAACCTAACCCTAGCCGCCGCCGCCTAGGGTTTCTCCCCTAGCCGCCGACTTGGGCACCTCCAAGCCCTAGCCGCCGGCCCTAGCACCCCCTCCTTGGTGTGTATAAACCCTAGAACACCGAGGGCTCTCTCATAGTCCACCATACTCGCTCCGGCTTAAGGCGAAGCCCTGCGAGATCTCCCCTCTACTTCCGGTACCACGCCGTTGTGCTGCCGGAATCGCGAGGAGAGTGCTACAACCTCCGTTGCCTGCTGGAACAAGGGAGAGGAAGGTCTTCGTCGAGTATCGAACGTGTGACCGACTGTGGGAGCGCTGCCAGAACGCAGCGCCGGAAGGATTGTCTACGCGATCTTGAGATCGGGAAGAGTACGACTACATCACCCACGAGAATCCGCTCTCGTTAAACACTTTGGAATCTTCGAGGGTGAGTTATTCCATCGACTCGTTGCTACAATCTAGTAGATAGATCTTGGCTTGTTTGTTTGTATGCGATAGAAATTTTTTGTTTTCCATGCTACGAAACCCTACAACACCAGCTTCTGTTAGTGGGGTAGTTCTGTTTGGAGAGTGATAGTACTTCGCTTAGGTAGTACACGGAGCGCTGGACCGGCTGGGCCTTCCCCTCTCCTGGCCTCTCCACTACCAGTACCACGTTGACAACTCTGTTTGTGGCAGCGATGTACATCAGCATTGGCTCCTTTGCGGCTGGTACCGCCAAAATAGGCGGTGAGGTGAGCATACGCTTGAGGTCCCGGAAGGCTTCCTCCGCTTGAGCTGTCCAGACGAACTTGTCCGTCTTCTTCATGAGTTCGTACAGGGGGAGGGCCTTCTCACCCAGCCGGCTGAAAAACCGGCTGAGGGAAGCAAGTCACCCGGTGAACTTCTGTACTTCGCGCAAGAATTGAGGCAGCTCCATGTGCTCGATGGCTTCGATCTTCTCCGGGTTTGCCTCGATCCCTCGCTCGGAGACGAGAAAATCGAGGAGCTTGCTGGCTGGGACGCCAAAGACGCACTTCTCCGGGTTCAGTTTGATCTGTAAGTGGCGGAGATTGTCGAACGTTTCCTTTAGGTCCTCGAGCAGTGTGTGCCGCTCCTTGGTCTTGATGACTACGTCATCGACGTAGGCGTGCATGTTTCTACCAATCTGTGTCTGCAGGCATTTCTGCATGCAACGCTGGTAGGTTGCTCCTGCATTCTTCAGACCGAGGGGCATGGTGGTGTAGCAGTAAGCCCTATACGGGGTTATGAATGATGTCTTTATTTGATCTGTTACATTGAGCTTAATCTGGTGATAACCCGAGTAAGCATCTAGAAAAGACAACAAATCACATCCAGGGGTGGAGTCAATGACTTGATCTATCCACGGAAGAGCGAAGGGATCCTTGGGGAATGCCTTGTTGAGGCTGGTGTAATCGACACACATGCGACATGTCTTGTTCTTCTTCAACACCAGCACTGGGTTGGCCAGCCATTCCGGGTGAAAAAACTCCATGATGAAGCCGGCTGCGAGCAGCCGTGTGATCTCCTCACCAATGGTTCTTCTTTTTTCTTCTTTGAAGCAGCATAAAAATTGTTTGACCGGCTTCGCATCCGGTCGAACATGAAGAGAGTGCTCGGCGAGTTCCCTCGAGACACATGGCATGTATTTGGGGCACCATGAGAAAATGTCCCGATTCTCATGGAGGAAGTCGACGAGCGTGCTTTCCTATTTGCTGTCCAGGTCATCTCCGACCAGGACGAACTTGCTCGGGTCCTCCTCATTCAGCAGGATCTTCCTTGTGCCATGCGAAGGCTTGAACTGTGATTCTCCAGCCGGCTTAGGCTCTCCAGCCGACATATCCTTCTGTAGAGCCGCCACGTTCTGCATTATGACATGCTTCTCCTTAGCGATAATCATTGCCTCGCCTAGCTTGGAGCCGTCTGTGGCGCACTTGATTGAACGCTTGTAGCAGCCGTCGACGGTGATCACTACCTTTCGGCCTGGCAGTTTCATTTTGAGGTACGCGTAGTGCGGCACTACCATGAACTTGGTGAGGGCTGGGCGCCCTAGTATGGCGTGGTAGGCACTGGAGAGGTTCACCACGTCGAACCAAATCGACTCGCGACGAAAGTTGTTCTCGTTGCCGAAGATGACGTCCAGCCGGATCTTGCCGATTGGCGAGTGCAATGGGCCTGGCACTGCCCCGTGGAATGAAGTGCTTGAGGACTGCAGCTGGGATTCGCTGATGCCGAGCCGCTTGAGGCTGCTGCAGTACAGGAAGTCGATGCTGCTGCCTCTATCGATGAGTACACGGGAGAAAAGGCACGAGTGTTTCTTAGAGACGATGATGGGGTCGAGGACCAACGCATAGCTGCCAGAGTTTGGTAGCACAGCCGGCTGGTCTTCTTTGCTCTAGGTGATTGCCTGGTCCGACCAATGTAGATATTGGGGAACGGGGGGAACGATTGCGTTCACCTTTGCCTCACGCCTCCTTTTGGCATGCTTTGTCTCCAACTCCACAAGGAAGATGTGGTAGGTGCCCACTTGTCGTGGGTAGCCATCCTCGTCGTCCTCGCGGCGTTTTTGCCGTTCCCTGTTGTCTGGTGGGCCTCCTGCTTGCGGTGGAGGTGGTGGTGGTAGCCCGCCGGCTTCAGCCATCTTCTTCGTCCAGCTGCACTGGCGGGTTGTGTGGTTCGCAGGCTTGTTGCCGCCCTGTGGAACTTACACGGCCCATCGAGAATGGACTCCATGGTGTACTTGGGCCGTGGCGGCCTTTCATCTGGTCTCTGCCTCCGGTTGCCTCCTGCAGCCGGGTCCTCATGCACAACTGCTACTTGCTTGGCACCGTACCGGCTGTCCGGTTGGTCGCCTTTCCTCTTGCCATGGCGGTTGTCATGGCCGTGCCGCCTGGGGTGATGCTCGCCCGGCTGGCGGTGCTCCGCCTGCTCGTCCGTTATGATTTGGCCTTGGTCGTCCACCATGATGGGCTTTTTCATAGCCGCATCAGCGGTGGCATACTTCTCCGCGATGTCCATGACCTGGGCCATGGTTTGCGGGTCTGCCCGGCTGAGCTTATGCTTCAACATCGTGCCATCTCGGCAAACGATGGTGAAGAAGTCGATTGCCTGGTGCTCACGCACCCCTTCACACGAGTTCTGCATGCTGGTCCACCGGGTGAGGTAGGCGCGGTTGGACTTGTCCTTGCCTTGCACGTAGAGGGAAAGCTCGCGAGGTTGACCCAGCCGCTTGTATGTTTCGGTGAAGTTGCAAATGAACGCTTCCTCGAAGTCCAGCTAGGCGTTGATGCTGTTGTCGGGGAGGCTGTTGAGCCATGTTCTTGCCGAATCGACGAGCATGAGGGGGACGTAGCGGACGGCTAGGCAGAGATTTACGTTGGCGATTCCCACTACGGTGGTGTAATCCACCAACCAATCCTTAGGCTTGACCGTGCCGTTATATTTCGGCGTATCCCTTGGAAGCGAAAAAACCTTTGGAAACGGCTCGTTTCGGATGCGCAGACCGAAACACTTCGGGCCAGCCGGACTTTCCTCCTCCAGTGTGCGTGATTTCACCAAGAGGTCGGTGCGCTCACGCGCGTCAGCTGGTTCTCGGGGGCCGAGTCAGCCCTTCAGACGTGACGCAGGTGGGTCATTGTTTGCATCTGCTCCTTCATCCAAGGCGCGCGTCTTCTTTTCTTGGGAAGCTCCTGCCACCGGGGCGCGGCTCACGCCAGAAGCGGCGGCGTCTCGGTTGTGGCGGCCACGATTGCCAGACTCCCCACGCGGGAGGCTGTTCTGCCCAACTCCTCCTGGGGAGGACGCCTGCTGGTGCTTGCTTCCTCCGTGCGCCGCCTGGTCCGCGCCTTTGCGAACAACAATGTCTCGGGTGTTACCCATCTGGTTGGGAGTACCCTCGGCCTGCTGCTTGTTAGCGGTGGTGACGAGGAGCTGGCCTCTCTCATGTTCTTGGCGGGGGTGCTATAAACGGGCTGCGCCACGCCTGCGTTTGAATCGGCGGCGTGGTCCAGTTTCGACGCAAGGTCATGCTCCCGGTACTGGACTTGCTTGACGAAACCGTGGGCAGCGTTGTATTCATGCACGGTGGCGTTTAGTCGGCGCTAGTTAGCGGCAACCTTGGTAGATTCCTCCAGGAGCTTCTCGCACGTGGCGGCAGCCGGGTCCACCTCGACGGTGACTGGTGCGCGTAGGTGCTGGATGGAGGCAGTGAGCGGATCTTGCTCTTGCTCGGGCACAGAGCTCTCTCCTACCGCTCGGCACTTGTAACTACCTCGGTGAATAACGCTCCTAGTTACAAGCCTGGATGATCGTAAATGGTTAAAATAATACGATGGGGCCCAAATGCCACTCACAGGTAGACCTTTCGGCCGTCCTAACCATTTCCAAACATCGGGACAAGAACGGGCGGCGTAATCGGCAGGCGAAGGGATCAACTACATACACAAATGAGTATGTATGCAAGCCACCATACAATGGTTCTCAGAGTCATTCCATCTAAAAAGAAAGGAAATATTGCAACGCCATACGGCAAGATCCAAATATCCTAGATAGATATAATAGTTTAGGATATCTCCTCATACATCAAACATCAGAGTAGCAGGGGGAAGCGGAAAACAAGATCCGAGTACGGATAAGAAGCAAATCGGCATAAGATGCCCCATAAATAAACACATCCCGCCCACAGATCTCACGGAGCCCCGTTCCCAAAATCTCTACACCGAATGATCGTTGCCCGCATCGTCCGTCTCTTCCACCCAGTATCCATCTTGTGAGTGTACCTATTCATCTGAACCAAATAATTTATCGTGTGAGACCCTAGGGGTACTCACCAAGTCTTTATGCCTCTAAAGGGGACACAACCTGGGGTGACGCAATTGCAGCAAAAGATAAAACCTAACAATTCTATAGATACTCGCTAACCATCCGCCTAACCAGAGATAGACGGATGTCCGTGAATTAATAACAACAGTTATAACAGTTATAACGGTAATATCTACAGATCCATCCTCCTCCTCGCTTACCGACGAGGAAGCGGACGAACAACCCCCCCCATCCGTTGGCAGTTTTATTATCCATTCCATGAGTATTGCACTATTTACTAGTCAGGTTCTTAGTCAAATTAAAAGCGGTACTTTAGTTATACTTGTCTATGATCGAGAAACTGTGCTCCAAGTCGTCCATAACCGCGGACACGGCTTTCAGAAAGTTTTACCCTACAGGGGTGCACAAATAGCAACACACACTCGATCAACCTCGGAAAAACCAAATCAAAACCAACGAGGCAGTCACGACAAAGCGATCACAGGATTCAGAAATATTTCAGGGGGCCACCCCATTAAGCTACCCGCAACGAAGCTGGCCGGCTACGAGACGGACTCAAGGTTTGTGTGGCCGGCTGTAAACGACTGGGAACCCGAAAGTGTGACTGGGCTTGTCGATACAGCGAAAACGGGTCACGGCCCTAAACAGTACAGGTGCAGTACCTCGCACAATTTAAATAAAGCAGTAAAGCATGGCATAAGTACAGGATAGTAAATAAAACCTCAAACTAGTTTGTGGCCCCAAGAAATAAGAATGAATCAAGCTCTGGCTCAGGGGGGTTCATAAGCCTCCCGGATGTGGATAGCGCGAATATTCAAGGAACAGGAATCAAGTACTCGGGGTCCTACGGGACACAAGTGAGCCTGAAAAACCAAATAGCAAATATGGCTCACCGATGCCACTTTCATTAGTTATCCCATTACTACTCAGATTAAGTTGTATAGGTACCTCGTTATCCATCAGACACTCACATACCCTACACATGCTGTTCTACGACTCGCATGGCTCAAGCAACTCCTGTAGTAAGGGCTCATGGGATGGAGGAACAAGCTTCGGTGGGGTTTAAAAGTAAAGGCTATGCAATACTTGGGATTCAGTTTAATGCAATCGCGACTCAATGATGCAAGAATAAGATAGCGGCAATAGGTACTATATGTATGCAAGCATGTGGTAGTGCTTGCCTGGCAGCTCAGTAGAAGCAAGGGATGGATCTGGATAGTGCTCCTGGTTCTCTTGATATATCCCCTGCTCAGCGTCTATTCGAAGAAGAACCAAACAAACAAGGGCCAACATAAATAAAGTGCACAATCATATGAATAAAATGCGACAAGCAAACAGTCATGCCATGATGAATGATGCACAATTTGCATGGTAAAAATGTAGCATGGCATGGGTGAGGTGTGGAGTACAAGAAATAATGATTTTGTGGAGTTTTAATCACATTTTAGCCTCATTAGTTGTTGTACACATTATATTTATATGGTGCATGCTGCAAAACAGAACAAGGAATGCATAAACAGAAAGGTCTCGTCGAGCTAATCATTTTAGACATATCATTTGTTAAATTTGGAGTTGTAAAACAAAAGTTATTAATTAATTAAGGAAAAAGGGCATTTTATTGTAATTTTAATCAAATTAAAAATTAAAGTGTCCAAAATATATTTTGGAGGGCATATTTGAATTCCTCACATTTTTATGATTTGAAAACATATATTATTTGTATTATTTGGATTTATATTTCAAAAGTTATTTAAATACAGATTTGAATTTGAATTTGAAATAAATTTAAAAAGATTTGAATTAAAACAGAAATAAACAAAGACTTTTTGTACTCAGGCAAATCCAGACCCAGCCGCTGACGGGTGGGCCAGCTGCTGACTGGGACAGCCTGCGCGTAGAAAAGCTTTTCTCACCGCGAGCTAGATAGCCTCAGAGAATGACAGGTGGGACCAGCGGCCACGGGGTCCACGTGACAGCGGTGAGAGGGGCAGGAACTGGCAGGTGGGCCTGGGCTGGAGCGCGGGTTAAGGTTTACAAAAGTCAGGGGGTTTTCTGGAAGAAGGTCACGGTGGCTGACTAGTGGGCCACGAGGTACCGCGGGTTAAGCGAAAACAAAAAGGGAGGGCTAAACTGCAAAACAACCACGGCCGTACTGTTCCTCTTCTTTCTCTGCATCGAGCGACAGATCGGTGCGCGGCGCGGGCGGGGGATCGATCCCTGGACCTGGGGCTCGCGCGCGGAGGCGGCTACCGTTGGGCTAGGCGGGATAGTTGTCAGGAGGGCGGACGGGGCCTAGATAGGGTTTTGCGCGACGTGGGAGCGAGCAGACGCGCACGCTCGTCGGTGCACCGAGGGTGTACGACGGAAAGATCAACGCGTACAGGGGACGATGACGACGACGCGGATGTCTAGGAGGGTCGGGTGCTCACCGAGAGTGTGTTGGAGGTGGTGGTTCGGACGGAGGGGTAGCGGATCGACGACGAGGCAGAGACCGGCGAAGCTAGGGTTTCGCGTCGGAGCGGCGTCGTTCTGGTGGCTCTGGTCCTCCTCCTCCTTGCTGGTACATACAGGACGATGCAGGGGAGGGCCCTTGGTCTTTCGCGGCACCCAGAGCGCCACGCCACCGGCTGGTACGAGGGTTCGGTGGTGGACACCGGCGGTGGGCGGCGATGGTGTAGACGGTGGCGGTGGAGGAAAAGAGGGGGAGAGGCAGGGACCTGGGGTGGATCTGGGGGAGGCAGCAGGCGAGAGAGGGGGTAGATAGGGACGGGAGAGGAGAGGGGGTGCCGTGGGGGAGTGGTTAGGGGTAGAGGTGGCTTCGGCCACCTTTTCCTCCTCCCTTCACGTGCTCGGGTCGGGGCAGGAGCAGGGCGAGGTGGTGCTGGGGGGCTGCCAGGTGGGGACGGCAGGGTCTGGTGGGGAGGCTCGGCTGGAGGGGCCCTCATGGCAGAGAGAGAAGGAGAAAGGAGGAGAGGGGAAGAGGGAGCTCGGGTAGATGCTAGCTTTGGAGAGAGGGGGTTATGGCTCGGGTTAGGGCTTGGTACTAGGGCTGGGGTAGCTAGGTGGGCCAAGGTTAGGAACCAGGTGGGGCCGGCAAGGTGGAGAGAAGAGAGAGGCCGAGAGAGAGGGGTGATATGGTGGCTAGGGTTTGGTTTATATGGGGGTGTGGTTTAGAGAGGATGGTAAAGAGAGAGGAGAGATGAGTGTATGGTTTGGGGTTTAGAGAGAGAGATTAGATGGAGTGGTTCTCTTTTGGCAAGATCAAGCATGATCATAAGCTCAAGCAAGATATAGTCAAAAGAGAGAAGAGAAGAAAAGATGGTGATGGCATGGATGGAGATGGTGATGGGGTTTTAGATGCTTGCATGCATCAAGCAAGATCAAGCATAAGGGGTAGAGAGAGATATGGGGAAGATCCACTCAAAGATTCAAATAAAAACCAAAAGGCTAGAAAAAGGTGGTACTTGCATGGGCCATGCATAAATAATCATTACCATGCTTATTTTTGTGAAAACAAGATTATTTACATGGCATTATTCTTATGCATTCCAAAATGTGGAGTAAGGCCTAAGCAAAAGAATGTAAAGGAAAGTTCCATATGGAGTAGATGGAGATGATCACATTTGATTATAATTGGGACTTGCTAGTGTGTATGTGCCACTAGGTATTTAGTAAGCCCAAAAATATCCCAACATGATAATAACCCCAAAACAACCCATATGGAAGCTAGAAAAGGGTCCCACTCACAAGGTATGGAAAGGTGGCCATGTGGCTCTCATAACCCAATAATGTGAAAACAATATGGTGCATAGATGAGAGCATGTGGAGATAGAATTGGATCCATCCCAACCCACATGAGCTAGAGGTAAAACCCAATAAAGTGCAAAGCTCATATTTAGTTGGATGGTGGAATTATAAGGTGGTGACAGAGAAAGGTGATGGAATGAATAAAAGATATGCCCCCAACTCAACTTGGGCATTTAAACAATATATCAATAACCAAATACAATATCAAGAGGCAAATACAATTAATAATGCATATGAGAGAAGAACCAAAGAAAGAGGGTTTTTTATGATGCTCAAATGCAAGGTGGCATGATGACATGAGCATGATATGATTATGATGCAACAATTATATATAGGAAGCAGCATCTATATAGACTAGGCTAGTAGCATTGCAATTGTTAGACAATTGGGATGCTACAACTCCCCCCCACTAAACAAGAATCTCGCCCCGAGATTCCTAGGAAAAAGAAAACAACACAAGAAGAGGCGGGTGTTCAGAACAAAGGTGATCCTTGCGTTCCAAAGATGATGAAGAACGGAATGGTGCGACCACTACACCTTGCAAAACTTGCTAGACTTGTTGCGAGTCTTGCGTTTTGCTTGAGAAACAACGGGTTAGAAGAGTTGAAGGATTGTCGTGAGACAAGAAGGATAGGATGGACATAGCTCCGGTTTTCTCAAGAAACATGATAAAAGAATAGAACCACTTGTGAGAGAAAAGGAAAAGATGATGTATCATGGATAAAGAAAGATACGCCGTTAAGATTAAAGATTTACTGATACGAGAGAGGATGAATCTTCATCTCGCCGGAAGAAAAAGAGCTAGATTGGAGAGGTTTTAACCACTATGACAATAGCATCGTATCTTCTCTCGGATTTGAGAAATGAAGTACGGAAACAATATTGCCTTCAAACAATAGAGTCCCTTGATATGAACAGAAAGACTTAGTTAGACATCGTCGGATTAGATTCTTCTTGCGCCGGTAAGACCCAAAGGATGACGCAATTGAGGTGCGTGGATATAACTTCCAGAGACGGATGTGAAGCCAGATCATGGTGGAATCCCGAGAAGCAAAGAATATAGAGGATCTGGAGTTTATTGTAGAGATACTTATTGCTTTCTTTAGCCTTGAGGCTAACGCAATAGATTTGCGGCTGATGGCCTCAACCATAATTGGCTTTACCACAGAAAAAGAATTGATGAAACAAGAGAGAGATAGTTTCCTTTCATCTTGTTTGGGGATGCCGAGCATCGGTAGAATGACGAGGACAGAAAAGAGTTTGCGTATGTTTCCACCAGATAATTGAAGATTTTGCTCCATCTAGAATAGATACACCACCAACAAGAGATTATTGATTACTTTCTTCGAGAGAGCACTCCGGAAAAACAAAGACGGAAGTAAAAGTATCGAGGGATAAAGGCCACTTCTAACTTCCGTGGAATGAGTGAAATCACATTAATTCACCAATTCAATGTACAAGAGCGAATGATAAGAGTAGTGGTATGGTAGCTACTCCATCCCGCATTCAAAGCATTACTCCGCACATGAATAAGAAAACCATGCAACCCAACTACCGAACAGACTGAAGGTATTAACAATAACTCATGGAACTCCGTTAGAAAACAAGATAGATGCAAACGATTCACCGGATTCAAGATAGATAAATATGATGATGTTTTCGTCATGTAGGAAGTACCAAGCCACCAGAAAGATATGAAGGAAGATTACAGAGAAGAACTGCAAGATTCAACAGCTACAGAAAAGATAGCACCAACTTGAACAGAAGGAATACCAGATCTGGAAGGTCTTCATGGCCTCCGGTGGATTGAGCATAGATGATAGAGCGAGAGGGTTTCAAGAGATTACTTAACGAGATAGAGGTGAAAGAACTCCATGTTCTTCTTGAAATGATTGAGAAGAATTTAGCGGTCTTGAGGAAAAGCTTTAGCGGAACGACGATGATAACTTGCCAACAAGGAAAAACTCTAGGTTTGATTGAAGATGGAAGATGGAATTAACAATGGACTTGCTGATTCCAGAATTGAAGCAATGTATTTAGCAGAAGGACGTGGTCGAGATAGGTGACTTCAAGAAGCCAGAATTCACGCTTTGAGAACTTTGCACACAGGAAGTGTTCTCGAAGCTTGAGAGAAAGAGGCATAGATGATCTTCCATGTCCTTCCATTGATATCGAATAGGCAAGCATATTATCAACATATACCACCATGGATTAACAGGATATTCCCAGAATACCAAGTTCAAAAGGCGAGAGAAACGAACAAATGCTCGAACACTTCCTGAGCTCAACGCTCTTAGAAACATCAATATTAAGAGCACGGATTCGTGTTAAAGAAGATACACTGGAAGAATAGATTATCTGGTCCTTCGGAAGAAAAAGAGATGTCACCTGGTTCACATTGTCGATCGGATCACCGGTTACAAAGATAAAGAGATCTTGGATAAAGAAACGATGATAGCTCATACCTCAAGCAAAGCTACCAGAGACGAAAAGATGCAATTCCCTCGTCTCAAAGAGAATTTTGCAGATATGGAGTTCAAGAAGATGTGCAGCATGATGGACAGATGATAGACCGCCGTAGTGCTTTGAGAAACTCTGGATTGCCAAAGATACTTGAATATGCATAGATATGATCATGGTGTACTCAAAATCACAGGAGATAACCGTCACCATTTGGAGGATAGCGTTGATAGCATATTCCATATTCCACTCATGATAAGTGTCATATAGCTATGCCGAGAACCAAATTACAATCACCAGCATCGGATCGACACATGTTATGTAATTAGCCCAAAAGAAATGGAGATGAAATGAAACTCCAGGATTAAGCGCCGGTGACAAAAGAATGAGTTAGCATGGACATGCTGATAAAAGGAAGATAGATAATGTTTCACACACGACTGGAAGGAGTGTGGAAACACAGATGTATCAAAGAAAAATTTTCCGCATTTTTCAGCATTAAAATACCAATAGATGCGCAAAATCACTTATCAGGTAGAGATTAGCAACAGATGATTTCACAGAATGTGGAGTTGCTAGAAGGAAGGACACCCTTAAAAAGGTGGCACCGGTTAACAAGGAGTCAGATAGATCGCACCGGTTTTCAAAAGTCTGTCAGTATGGAATGTACCAACAGTTGATAACCAAAGGCAGATTAAGATAACAAGTTGGATACAACAGATAGACAAGGGATTCACACACACACAGACACACACTTTCTATGGTACTACGGAAACCCAGAACACGTGAATCCTAGTTTGAATTTTAAGAAGAGGATTGAAAACGTTACACTTCCTTACAAGAAAAAGGGTGGGTGGGTAAGAAGAAAAGTGGAAGCAGTCCTACTCTCACGTTTTGTTTTTCCCTAGTATACATAGCTACCAAAAATATTTGCTAGACTGACAACGACCATTTGGCTGAGACCCTGAAGGGCGGGATGGCTCTGATACCAATTGTAACTACCTCGGTGAATTACGCGCCTAGTTACAAGCCTGGATGAGCGGAAATGGTTAAAATAGTACGGTGGGGCCCAAATGCCACTCACAGGTAGACCTTTCGGCCGTCCTAACCATTTCCAAACATCGGGACAAGAACGGGCGGCGTAATCGGCAGGCGAAGGGATCAACTACATACACAAATGAGTATGTATGCAAGCCACCATACAATGGTTCTCAGAGTCATTCCATCTAAAAAGAAAGGAAATATTGCAACGCCATACGGCAAGATCCAAATATCCTAGATAGATATAATAGTTTAGGATATCTCCTCATACATCAAACATCAGAGTAGCAGGCGGAAGCGGAAAACAAGATCCGAGTACGGATAAGAAGCAAATCGGCATAAGATGCCCCATAAATAAACACATCCCGCCCACAGATCTCACGGATCCCTGTTCCCGAAATCTCTACACCGAATTATCGTTGCCCGCATCGTCCGTCTCTTCCACCCAGTATCCATCTTGTGAGTGTACCTGTTCATCTGAACCAAATAATTTATCGTGTGAGACCCTAGGGGTACTCAGCAAGTCTTTATGCCTCTAAAGGGGACACAACCTGGGGTGACGCAATTGCAGCAAAAGATAAAACCTAACAATTCTATAGATACTCGCTAACCATCCGCCTAACCAGAGATAGACGGATGTCCGTGAATTAATAACAACAGTTATAACAGTTATAACGGTAATATCCACAGATCCATCCTCCTCCTCGCTTACCGACGAGGAAGCGGACGAACAACCCCCCCCCCATCCGTTGGCAGTTTTATTATCCATTCCATGAGTATTGCACTATTTACTAGTCAGGTTCTTAGTCAAATTAAAAGCGGTACTTTAGTTATACTTGTCTATGATCGAGAAACTGTGCTCCAAGTCGTCCATAACCGCGGACACGGCTTTCAGAAAGTTTTACCCTGCAGGGGTGCACAAATAGCAACACACACTCGATCAACCTCGGAAAAACCAAATCAAAACCAACGAGGCAGTCACGACAAAGCGATCACAGGATTCAGAAATATTTCAGGGGGCCACCCCATTAAGCTACCCGCAACGAAGCTGGCCGGCTACGAGACGGACTCAAGGTTTGTGTGGCCGGCTGTAAACGACTGGGAACCCGAAAGTGTGACTGGGCTTGTCGATACAGCGAAAACGGGTCACGGCCCTAAACAGTACAGGTGCAGTACCTCGCACAATTTAAATAAAGCAGTAAAGCATGGCATAAGTACAGGATAGTAAATAAAACCTCAAACTAGTTTGTGGCCCCAACAAATAAGAATGAATCAAGCTCTGACTCAGGGGGGTTCATAAGCCTCCCGGATGTGGATAACGCGAATATTCAAGGAACAGGAATCAAGTACTCAGGGTCCTACGGGACACAAGTGAGCCTGAAAAACCAAATAGCAAATATGGCTCACCCGTGCCACTTTCATTAGTTATCCCATTACTACTCAGGTTAAGTTGTTTAGGTACCTCGTTATCCATCAGACACTCACATACCCTACACATGTTGTTCTACGACTCGCATGGCTCAAACAACTCCTGTAGTAATGGCTCATAGGATGGAGGAACAAGCTTCGGTGGGGTTTAAAAGTAAAGGCTATGCAATACTTGGGATTCAGTTTAATGCAATCGTGACTCAATGATGCAAGAATAAGATAGCGGCAATAGGTACTATATGTATGCAAGCATGTGGTAGTGCTTGCCTGGCAGCTCAGTAGAAGCAAGGGATGGATCTGGGTAGTGCTCCTGGTTCTCTTGATATATCCCCTGCTCAGCGTCTATTCAAAGAAGAACCAAACAAACAAGGGCCAACATAAATAAAGTGCACAATCATATGAATAAAATGCGACAAGCAAACAGTCATGCCATGATGAATGATGCACAATTTGCATGGTAAAAATGTAGCATGGCATGGGTGAGGTGTGGAGTACAAGAAATAATGATTTTGTGGAGTTTTAATCACATTTTAGCCTCATTAGTTGCTGTACACATTATATTTATATGGTGCATGCTGCAAAACAGAACAAGGAATGCATAAACAGAAAGGTCTCGTCGAGCTAATCATTTTAGACATATCATTTGTTAAATTTGGAGTTGTAAAACAAAAGTTATTAATTAATTAAGGAAAAAGGGCATTTTATTGTAATTTTAATCAACTTAAAAATTAAAGTGTCCAAAATATATGTTGGAGGGCATATTTGAATTCCTCACATTTTTCTGATTTGAAAACATATATTATTTGTATTATTTGGATTTATATTTCAAAAGTTATTTAAATACAGATTTGAATTTGAATTTGAAATAAATTTAAAAAGATTTGAATTAAAACAGAAATAAACAAAGACTTTTTGTACTCAGGCAAATCCAGACCCAGCCGCTGACGGGTGGGCCAGCTGCTGACTGGGACAGCCTGCGCGCAGAAAAGCTTTTCTCACCGCGAGCTAGCTAGCCTCAGAGAATGATAGGTGGGACCAGCGGCCACGGGGTCCACGTGACAGCGGTGAGAGGGGCCGGAACTGGCAGGTGGGCCTGGGCTGGAGCGCGGGTTAAGGTTTACAAAAGTCAGGGGGTTTTCTGGAAGAAGGTCACGGCGGCTGACTAGTGGGCCACGAGGTACCGCGGGTTAAGCGAAAACAAAAAGGGAGGGTTAAACTGCAAAACGACCACGGCCGTACTGTTCCTCTTCTTTCTCTGCATCGAGCGACAGATCGGTGCGCGGCGCGGGCGGGGGATCGATCCCTAGACCTGGGGCTCGCGCGCGGAGGCGGCTACCGTTGGGCTAGGCGGGATAGTTGTCAGGAGGGCGGACGGGTCCTAGATAGGGTTTTGCGCGACGTGGGAGCGAGCAGACGCGCGCGCTCGTCGGTGCACCGAGGGTGTACGACGGAAAGATCAATGCGTACAGGGGACGATGACGACGACGCTGATGTCTAGGAGGGTCGGGTGCTCACCGAGAGTGTGTTGGAGGTGGTGGTTCGGACAGAGGGGTAGCGGATCGACGACGAGGCAGAGACCGGCGAAGCTAGGGTTTCGCGTCGGAGCGGCGTCGTTCTGGTGGCTCTGTTCCTCCTCCTCCTCGCTGGTACGTACATGACGATGCAGGGGAGGGCCCTTGGTCTTCCGCGGCACCCAGAGCGCCACGCCACCAGCTGGTACGAGGGTTCGGTGGTGGACACCGGCGGTGGGCGGCGATGGTGTAGACGATGGCGGTGGAGGAAAAGAGGGGGAGAGGCAGGGACCTGGGGTGGATCTGGGGGAGGCAGCAGGCGAGAGAGGGGGTAGATAGGGACGGGAGAGGAGAGGGGGTGCCGTGGGGGAGTGGTTAGGGGTAGAGGTGGCTTCGGCCACCTTTTCCTCCTCCCTTCACGTGCTCGGGTCGGGGCAGGATCAGGGCGAGGTGGTGCTGGGGGGCTGCCAGGTGGGGACGGCAGGGTCTGGTGGGGAGGCTCGGCTGGAGGGGCCCTCATGGCAGAGAGAGAAGGAGAAAGGAGGAGAGGGGAAGAGGGAGCTCGGGTAGATGCTAGGTTTGGAGAGAGGGGGTTATGGCTCGGGTTAGGGCTTGGTACTAGGGCTGGGGTAGCTAGGTGGGCCAAGGTTAGGAACCAGGTGGGGCCGGCAAGGTGGAGAGAAGAGAGAGGCCGAGAGAGAGGGGTGATATGGTGGCTAGGGTTTGGTTTAGATGGGGGTGTGGTTTAGAGAGGATGGTAAAGAGAGAGGAGAGATGAGTGTATGGTTTGGGGTTTAGAGAGAGAGATTAGATGGAGTGGTTCTCTTTTGGCAAGATCAAGCATGATCATAAGCTCAAGCAAGATATAGTCAAAAGAGAGAAGAGAAGAAAAGATGGTGATGGCATGGATGGAGATGGTGATGGGGTTTTAGATGCTTGCATGCATCAAGCAAGATCAAGCATAAGGGGTATAGAGATATGGGGAAGATCCACTCAAAGATTCAAATAAAAACCAAAAGGCTAGAAAAAGGTGGTACTTGCATGGGCCATGCATAAATAATCATTACCATGCTTATTTTTGTGAAAACAAGATTATTTACATGGCATTATTCTTATGCATTCCAAAATGTGGAGTAAGGCCTAAGCAAAAGAATGTAAAGGAAAGTTCCAGATGGAGTAGATGGAGATGATCACATTTGATTATAATTGGGACTTGCTAGTGTATATGTGCCACTAGGTATTTAGTAAGCCCAAAAATATCCCAACATGATAATAACCCCAAAACAACCCATATGGAAGCTAGAAAAGGGTCCCACTCACAAGGTATGCAAAGGTGGCCATGTGGCTCTCATAACCCAATAATGTGAAAACAATATGGTGCATAGATGAGAGCATGTGGAGATAGAATTGGATCCATCCCAACCCACATGAGCTAGAGGTAAAACCCAATAAAGTGCAAAGCTCATATTTAGTTGGATGGTGGAATTATAAGGTGGTGACAGAGAAAGGTGATGGAATGAATAAAAGATATGCCCCCAACTCAACTTGGGCATTTAAACAATATATCAATAACCAAATACAATATCAAGAGGCAAATACAATTAATAATGCATATGAGAGAAGAACCAAAGAAAGAGGGTTTTATATGATGCTCAAATGCAAGGTGGCATGATGACATGCATGATATGATTATGATGCAACAATTATATATAGGAAGCAGCATCTATATAGACTAGGCTAGTAGCATTGCAATTGTTAGACAATTGGGATGCTACAGCGCTCCTAAGGCTGACGGTGGTTTTCGCGGGTGCTCACCACCATGACTTCGACGCAAGCGTTTGTCGTGGTCGACCCATGGGCGAGGCGGCTGAGAGGCATGTCGAGGATGCAGGTGACCACGCTGGGGAAGACCTCGGCGACGGTGGTGACGTAGACAAGGATGTCCCCGAACTGCATGATGGAGCCGTTGGCGGGGAAGGTGTTCCCAGCGAAGCATGCGGCATTGTCGAGGACGCAGTCAAAAGAGCCGAACGTGAGGACGAGGCCGGAGGCCACGCGTTCACCGGCGACGAGCGGAAGTCCTGTGCGGAAGATGATCCCAGCCGAAGCGTTGTTCCCCATGGTTGCGCCAACTGTCGTGGTGTGGAACACGGCAATGCCATCGGGGATGGCTAAAGAGGGACACTCAGATGCAATCGGTGGCTCACGCAACGGGTTGGGCACGGTATACTGCGAACATAGTGACGTACCTAGGTTCGGGGCCCTCTCATCAAGGTAACACCCCTACTCCTGCAAGATGAACTATATGAAGGGGCGAATGCCCAATACAGATGCTCCTGGAGCTGTTTCCTTAGATAATATTGAGAGCTAGAGGAAGATGAAGACTAGAGGCTAGCACTTCTATCCTTCCATCTTTGCTAACCTAGAACCCCAGCTTTGCCCTCCCTTATATACTGGTCTGGGAGGCAGATTACAATTTGGGATCTAGGGTTTACTATTTGTATATGGGTTTACAGGGCAGGGCCGGCTGCAGGCACCAGCCGGTGGGCCAGGACCCAGTCCGCCCTTCTTTCAGCGTCACCCTCTTCTTTAGTGGTCACCCGGGCTTCCTTTGGGGCGTCACCCTTGCTTTAACGGTCACCCGGACTGCTTTTGTTGGTCAGCCGACCACTTTTCTTTATCTTCGTCAGGTAGCGCTGGCTGTGATGGCACGCCAGCTTGCCTGATGACGAAGGGGAGCCAGAGGCGTACCCTGCAAGGAGCATCACCTCATCCGTGCTCTCCATTGAATCTGAGGTGAGTCGGGTGGAAGCAGCCACCCGGCCGGTTCTTCTGGCTACTGGGCTAGACAGGCCAGCCGGGAAAGCTTTATGCCCAGCCGGGCAGTATTAGCCAACCAACTGGAGTTGCCCTTCTTGAGGGCTAGGCGGCATGTGTCTTCTGGAGCCGGCCTACTTGGGCCTGGCTTTCCCTACCCGGGGGTTATCCCCCCGACATTACCGCCGGAGACATGGTCGCCGGCGAGCCCGAACTCGCCGGCGGTAGGCCATTTTGGTTAGGCGGCGGTAGGGTTTTCCCTACTAGTTATAGGAAGCAAGCAGTGGAAAATTTAAAGAAAATGTGGGTCCTACTCTCCAGGACCGCACACAAGGGACATAGGCTGTCCCCCGGCCCATGGCACTTGGCCACCTCATTGTATGTAGGAAGCCAATCGCGTAACAGTAGGATCCCACCACTCATATCTCGGTTGCGCCTAGCCAGGTTCAGGATCTCACTCCACCTTTTTCCCTCTACAACCAACACCTACTCCAAAGAGATGCCCTGGGATGTATGATGTATAGAGCCGCCATCGCCCATAAGGGAAACCCAGATTTAGGGTTTCCCTTGAACAACCCGAGTGAGGTGGAGAGAACAGCATAGATGATGCATTTGACAAGAAATGACACACAAGACATCACCATCATCCTCCATGATCAGAGTAGACACGGTTTTCACCTGTAGCCTCACGTCGCGTACTCGCCACTGTCTGGTCCACGATACATCCATCGAGAACCGGTGAACATGCACGGCGAAATGAGGTGCACCAAATAGCCTCCCGATGACAACAACTCTATGTATACAAACTCGTTGGGACTCCAAGTGCAGAGTGTTGTAGCAAGTATCTTTTCCCAATGAGGGTGACTTGAGGGTTTATATCTAAATCTCAGGGAATTGGATTAGAGACTCTTGTTTTCTTCTTCAGGCAACCTACAAACCAAAGTTTTTGCCTTGTTTCCCCAACTTCACCGTGTGGTTGTCAAGCTCAAGGTTTCGTATTAGTAAAACTAAAATAACTATAAACAAATAAAAATAAAAGCAATCTATAACTAGGCAAGAAAGTAAAAACAATAAGTTAAAAATCTTTTGGGTTTTTTGTTTGTGTTTGCTAATAGTAAAAGTGTTTTTGCTGTTTTGGAATTTAATTTGTGCTGCTAGTATTAAAGCAATGGAAGTAAAATAAGGTTGTATTTTCCTATGACAAAAGATGGACCGGGTTTCATGGGTTCACTTGTCTGCTCTCTCATGAAGTGTAGTGGCATAAAACAATAAATAAGCAATATTATATTGATAAGAAACTTCATTATGTGTATCATAATGATGCATGTAAAATGCATCCATGAACTTTGTAGTTTATTGACACATATTCCCACATATTTACATAATATTAGTAGTTATTATCAATGTTCTTATTGATTTCAGGAATTAAACAATCCCCTCTCCTTTGGTTCTAACTCTGTCTGGCAGAATATACCTTCAGTTAGTATTTTTGACTTAGCAGGAGCTACGAGGTTCCAAAAAGAGCAAGGCTAGAGACCACGGTTCACAAAATTTGAGATGCATCCAACAAGCCAAAGAATAGTCAGAGGGACTTAATATACTAAGAACTAGGCTCAGTGGCGCGTCCAGCATAGTAGGGCGCACCACTAGGTCTCTTTCCCATTCGGTTGTCCGATTTGCGTCAATCTTTCACCCATCGACTTTTTTTTGACCTAAAAACCTTTGTATATACCCAATATGGGCCGTCCTCGAGACACATGGAGGTGTAGATAGAAAACATCAAAAGAGAAAGTCTACAGGCCACCGCTGGAGGGAGAACAGCTGCCAGAATCTCCTTCGGCCGCCTCTCCTCCTTCACTAACGCCTCCTCATCACTCTCCACGATGAGAGGGGAGTAGTTCACCCCCTAGAATATGGGTTTGTGGTGGTAACTTGATATAATCTCTCTATGTATGATTATTGTTGAAGTCCATATGATGTGCCTTGTATGAGTATGGATTTATCTATGTAAGTCATATGGTGAATATTGTGGTATGAGATAATACTTTGTATGCATTTATCGTTGCGTTGGATATTTTATGACTTTTCATACTTTGGAAATATTCTATCTCATGTATGATGGAAATATGCCCTAGAGGCAATAATAAATTTGTTATTATTCATATTTGTATTTCATTATTAAGTTTATCATTCTATGATATAATTGTATTAGTTCCAAATAATGTGTATTTGGAGGAAAACCCTAATACATGTGTGGGACGATAAACACCATATAAAGATATCCCTAGTCATGCCTCTATGACTAGTATGTATGTCAATGATAGTTTCGGTTTTCTAACTATGGGCAAAGTGATTATATTGAAGGAAATATGACCTAGAGGCAATCATAGAGATGATTATATTTCATATGTATCCATGAGTTATTGTAATGTTCCTTTAATATCCATATCAGGCAACTTGTATTGATTGGCAATTATGTGAATTGTTTGTGAAACTCTTTACTTGTATGGTTATTTAATAGTTGTCCCTAGTCGGAGTTCATGTGAGGACACACATGAATATTAGACTAGCACATCGATTGGTTGATGACTATGTTTCGCAAGTCATAGACATGGAGATTTCAAACCAATGATGTGGACACATGTTATGAACATGGGGTTGGACTGACCCAACTTGAGACTGGCAATTAGACTTGCAACTCTCTCTACACATCGTGTGCATTTTGTCCTTAGACCTGAGATTGTCGCATGTACTTGAGATGTGGATCGACCTACTTTGGGGCTATCAACCACTACTCCGTAACTGGGTAGTCATAAAGGTAGTTTTTGGGTTTGTCCTGAAGCATGCTGCAAGGCATGGTCAATCAAGATGGGATTTGACCCTCTCTACTTGAGAGAGATATCTCTGGCCCCTCGAGTGATCGGATCTAGAAATGCATGGCCGTGCTACATAAGGTTAAGAGTTAACCTAGTAAAGGGATTCTGAATCACAGTATCGAGAAAGAGAGGTCAGCGTGGAGCTAGACCAAATATCATGTGGCAAAGGGAAAGACATGTACTAAACCTTGTGATGGTTCGTTCGATATGATCTTTGTATGTGTTTAGGAGTTGGCACGTCTTGCTAGAGGCCGCTTGACGAGGTTTAATCTCGTCAATGCCCATTGTTATGGACTTGGGTTTTGGAGAAGATGGGGATGCTGGAGATCGTGGCACGGTTAACAGACAAGCAACCAGGGGACACGAGATTTACCCAGGTTCAGGCCCCCGGAGGGAAAACCCTACTCCTGCTTGTCTGCTCTTGATTACGGCGGAACCGAAGACTACAGGGTGCGCATATTCGATCTGGCGTGGATGCATGTGCGAAAGTATGAGTCGAGGGATCTAGGACGTGCCCTCCTGGCCTTTATATAGACTCAGGCAGGTCCCGGGCATAGTCCTAGTCGGTTACAAGTTCTAGGGTTTTACCCCTTTGAATTTCCTATCTCCGCTAGACTTGTTCTCCAAGGATCCGAAGGCGTCATGGGCCTTGGCCACCCGAAAATCTTCATGGGCCAGCGTATATCTGTTGTGGTCCTTCCTTGGGCCGGACCAGGTATGCTGAAGTCATGTACCCGTAGGGTATAACCATGTCAGTAGCCCCCGAGTGATCAGTCGAATCGTAGATTCGGCTGAGGACTCTTCCATTCTTCGGGTGCAACTATGTTTTAATGGTATATGAGCGTAGGGATTATTGATGCGTGTGCCTGACTCACCCGAAGGATCAGGGTCAGTTAACTGTCTTAGGACGAAACAACACGATCTTCTTCAGGTTCGGGTCCCTCAACCCGGACCTGGAACATATGCTGGCGTACTTCATACTAGCAGAGCGCAGTCAGGTGCGTTGCCAGGCCATCAGATGATATCTGTAGGTCTTATCTTTGTGTCGAAGACACAGCATCCAAATTTTTGTCACCGCGGAGGTTCTTCGGGTGGCCAAGGAGATTGTCGCTCACTTAGCGTTTTGTTGGGGCAGAGTTGCCAAAAAGTTTTTGCGTGCTGATCCGGAAGATCGCAGTCAAAGATTTCATAGGGTGCGCGACCAGCGCTCCCTATGGGAGTAGCCCCCAAGTGTCTGTTCGAGTCGTAGACTCGAACGGAGACTTTATTTCAAGCATTGTTTCAGTTGTTTAAGTCTGCAGGACTCGAAAATTTTCGGATGCTTAAATCCATCCTCCCTATGGGAGTAGCCCCCGAGTCCGTAGTGGAGTCATAGACTCGACGTAGGACTCAGAGAAGTAATTTTGTCCTCATTTGTTTGTCGGGTGCGTGGCCAGCGCTCCTGATAGGAGTAGCCCCCGAGTATTTAGTCGAATCGTAGATTCGAGTGAGTACTCTTAGATGTGAAGCCGAAGTTGGTGCTAGTATAGCTTTTGATGACGTCAGTGCTGACGATCGATGACCTCAAGCGTCTGCTACACCAGAGATGACTTGACTGGACGAAGCATGGGTCCCACTTCCTGACTTTGAATTGACTGGTCACGCGTGGCGTGGAGATGATTACGGCGTCTCCTCGATTTCCGCGCGTAGTGGACGACGTGGTAACGACGGTTCGTTGTGGTGCTGACACGTGTACGGCCAGATCTACCGTTGGCGTTAGGTCTTCTCGATGGACGGCCGGCGTGCGTCGTCCTCGCTGTTATAATCCTTGGTGAAATTGTGGTTTGTTTTTCACCGCCTCAGTTCATCTGTTCACTGCTTCCTTGTTCTTGAGCTTATTCTCGCTGCGCGCTGAGAGTTTCTTCTACATTTCCTCTGTTCTTTCTGCTTTGGCATCGCCACCACCGCCGTAGCGCCATGGGGAAAACAAAGAAATCCTCATCTGCTCTTGGGACCAGCGCCGCCGGAGGAAAAAAGGGCACCGCCGTTGCTCGCGTCACCGATGGTGGCTGGCGGCGATCATAAACGCGGGAGAGCGATCTCCGCAAACTGCGCGAGCGGGGCCTGATCCCGCAGGACACGACGGCCGTGAGACTCCCCGGCAACGAGGTAATCCCCCGTCCCCCATCTGGGATCCGGGTTATGTTTGTTGCCTTCGTGATTCGCGGGTTTTCTTTTCCGGTCCACGACTTCCTTCGTGGACTGCTCTTCTTCTATGGGGTATAGCTCCATCATCTGTCTCCCAACTCCCTTCTCCACATTGCGTGTTTTATCACGCTTTGCGAGTGTTGGTTTGGCATTGAGCCGCACTTTGGCCTCTTCCGGAAGCTTTATTCCGTGAAGAGGCAGTCTGGTTCGGATGGTGTGTATCCCATTGGGGGTTTCATCATCTCCCTCAGTCCCAATGTGCAATTCTTTTCCTTTTCCATGTCCGAATCTGTCCGGTACTGGCGGAGGAAATGGTTTTACATCCGTGACTCCGTATTGCCTGGGCAAGATTTTGGTCTCGTTCCCTTTGACCCCTCCCAAAAGATTGAGAATAAAAGGTCTTGGAAAAACCAAATCTTGGACGGTGAGGTGGAGGAGATAGAGGCCCTTTATCGTCGGGTGGAGGATCTCCAACTGATTCCTGAGAAGGAGGTGAACGGCGTGGACATCATCTGAACTTTTCTTGAGCGTCGGGTGCAGCCTCTCCAAGCGAGAGCGCACCCGATGTTTCTTTATTCTGGGTGCCGTGATCCGACGAGGGTTTCGAGTGAGAAAATCTCCGAGGGGAATCTTGACAAGGATCTTCGCGTGCTGCTGAAGTTCAAGGACGATGAGGAACTCCCGGAGAAGTCGCTGACTCCTCCCTTTTCTTCGACGTTGGCCGTGCCGAAGGTGTAGATTTATGCACGTAGTGCTCCCCTTTTTTGTTGGGTGTGTATTTGTGTCCTTTGTTTGCTAACAAAGTTTCTTCTCATCTTGTAGAGCTTCAAAGTGCCAGGCATGGCACCACCATTGCCCGAAAGGTATCTGAATGCCCCGGATAATGAAGTGGTGGATTCCGTGTCCGAGCTTCCATCGGCGCGATCTCTGGCGGAGGATGCCGACGAGTCGAGTGAGGACCATACGTGCAAGCGATCACGGAGCTCGAGCGAGTCTTCGGATGCTTCAACTCCTCCGACTCCCAGAAATCCTCTGGGCCTTGAGCGTCATGATGATGGTCATGGAGGTTCTTCCTCTCCCCTTCCTGCCATTCCTGTGCGGGCTGTTGCACCGCACCCGCCAGCAAAGCGGAAGAAGGAAGAAAAGAAGGAGGAGAAGAAGGAAGAGAAGAAAGAGGAGAAGATGGCCCGAAGGGCTTCTCCTATCTTCGACCTTAGCGCACTGGGCTCGTAAGTTTTTCTTGTTGTACTGTTGTCCTTTTCTCTTTATGATGTTTGCACCTGTGTTGATTGGCTTCGTATGCAGGCAATCCTCCGACGGCTCCAGTGATGGTGCAGGGGAGATGATGGGGGAGTCGAACATTGCGTCGCCTCCTCCTCAGACGGTGGCGACTTCGGGTGGCGCTGCTCCAGATCCTCCTGTGCGGGAGAGGCTGGTGGTTGCGCCTTAGAATTTTGCAGGCGGGCCTTCGGGATCGCCTTCGGAGCACGTAAGTTTTCTGCTTCCTGTCACGGGGGGAGCCCCCGAGTGTCTTCGTGTGCTGATGTTGTTTTTGCCTCTTTGTTTTGGGCGTAGCCCCCAAGTCCTGTTCTTACTGCTACTGCCTTTTCCTGCAGCCTTTTGTCCAAGAGGCCAAGCGGCTGGTGGAGGAGCGCCTGACGCTGGAGGCAAAACTTCGGCTGCTTCAAGGTATCCGTCTACCTTTTAATACCTTTATTGTTTATCATGGTCTTGTTCTTTGATACTTTCTTGTCTTAAATGCAGAGGAGCATAATGACTCTCTCCGTGAGGTCGACGCTCTTAAAAAGAGCCTTGGCCAATCAGAGCAGAAGGCCGAAGCAGCCGTTGGCGCGAAAGAACGCCTTGAGGTAGAGCTGCCGAAGGCAGCCGAAGCAAAGGAGCGTTTGCAGCAGGAGGCCGCAGATCGTGAGGAGCAGCTGGCCACTGTTGCGGCTGCTCGTGAAAGAGGGGTGGCGGAGAAGCTCATGGCTGCTGCCAAGGCTATTTCGGGTGAGTGCTGGTTTTTTGTACTTGTTTCTTTTTCGATGGGTCTTCTTCTATGCTGCCTTTCTTCATGCTCTTCTTTATTTTTGTCTCAGATGCCGCAGGCATCGAGTTCGACCACGGTGCTCTGGAGCACGGGAGTGCTCTGGATGATGCCACTGTGGCGGTCGAAGACCGCTACAGCACCGTCGTCAACTCCCTGGCCAAGGCGAAAGAGGTCCTTGGTCGCTTCTACCAGGAGCTCTTCCCAAAGGGCGCAACCCTTGAAGATGTGGATGCCCTGGCAGAGGCTCTGTCATCCGAAGTGCCTGCAGCTTACAAGCGCAAGCAGAAGGGCATCGGCGCGTCTGTCGGGCTGGCGATGGCCATGGCGGCTGGGGCGGAGCTGGACTTGCCCCAGATCACCTCTCGGATGCCGACGGCTGCGGATGGATCAGAGGTAGCCTTCGCTGCCTACTCCGCTCGCTGCAGACGATATGGGCCCAAGCTCATTGACTTGCTGTCTGAGTACGCACTACGGCAGCAGGGCGAGGCCAAAGCTAGGCAGTCTGGCTTTGAGGCGACTCAGTGCCCTGCGCCTTAGGCTTAGTAGATGTAGGGTAGCATGTAGTTTACTTTTGTTGTAAATATCTTTTGTAGTACCATCCTTGTGCCACGCAGTGGCCTTATATGTTTAATGAATTTCTCCGTGTTGGACTCCATCCTTGGCTGAATATCTGTGGTTCTTTCTTTTTTCTGCTGCTATAGGTTCCTTCGGGTGCTGACCCAGTTGACACTTCATCCGAAAGGCCCTTGCGACCATCGTTGGATGATTCCTCGCAGATCGCTTTCCTTCGAGATCGCGTGCGCAGCTTGGAGCGGGAATTGCTCGGGTTACGCGGTCGTGCCGATGTTTGGAAATCCAAGGCGGATCGTGGCGCAGCCAGAGAGGAGTACTTGATGGCGGAGCTGGGTCGGCTGTCCGAGCAATTGCAGTGTAAGTTGATTCTTTTTTCGGGCTGTAGCTCAGTTCTTCGGATGAGCCTGCTGGCCTTATTCTTGTCTTATGCTGTTGTCGCAGGTGCGGATCTTGCTCCGAGGGAAGAAAAAGAGCGTGTCGCTGCTCGGGTCAACTGCTTGACTCAACAGGACATGGAGGCCGGCGGCTTCTTCTAGATGGATCGCGATCGCGACCTGGTTCTGGCGACGGTGCAGGATCGTGTTCATCAAGTTTCGCGGGTGCTCCGCCAGGTGCAGACATCACTTTCTTCGGTGTTGCATGTCATGTTTCCTTTGGATGCCATGCCGACGACCCTTGCAGGTCTTCTGTCAAGGTTTTGGAGTGCCAGCAATGTCAAGGAGCTGGTGCGGCAGCAGCTCGTCGCAGGAGTGAAAGCTGCCTTGTCTCTTGTGAGGGTGTATCGCCCTGACGTAGATTTGGCTGCTGTAGCAGCTGGGCCGCATCTTCGACCGGATGGTGGCGAGTGGAACATGCGTCCGCATTACGCGGCTGTAAGGCAGTATGCCGAACAGATTGTAGATTTGTTTGAGTAGCGTGCTCAGGTTATTCTTCAGAATAGGTAGGACCTGAAAATAGACAGAGAGATGTAAAATTTGTATATTTCGGCTGGGCATTTTGTGCCCTTTGTTGTAAAGGTTTGCTTGGTTGTGAGCACGCAGTGCTTTGATTGAGTACGTGTCCTTTTCGTTTGCCTGACGTGGTCAGCTACTCAGGTGTACACGTTTGGTCCTCAGTCGATGAAATCGTGAGGTGGGGGAGCCCCCGAGTGCATTTGTAGCATGTAATAAAGTTGCAGAGAAATAGTCAACCGAAGGTTGGGGGCGAGACACTTAGCTTTATTTATATCGTAATGGAGGAAGTACATGGTTCGGCTGAGTAGCCTTGGCTGAAAGCCTTATTGAAAGTAAAGGGAGTGTGGTAGATTGCTACGGGTAGAATCGTCGCAGGTGCGAGATATTCCATGGGTTGGAGTATGCAACTCCAGACTCCACGTGCTTGAGGCGATAGGCGCCACCTGGGATGACTTCGGTGATGACGTAGGGTCCTTCCCATGGTGACTCGAGTTTGTTCGGTCGCTTTTGCTTGAGTCGCAAGACGAGGTCTCCTTCGACGAAGGACCTTGGGCGCAGCCGGCGGCTGTGATAGTTGCGGAGACTCTGCTGGTACACCGCTGATCGAGCTGCTGCTATATCCCGCGCTTCGTCGAGTGTGTCGACGGCGTCTTCGAGTGCAGTCGTGGACTCGGCTTTGCTGTAAGCGACGACTCGTGGAGCCTGGTGGCGTACTTCGGCTGGTAGCACGGCCTCAGCTCCGTGCACCATGAAGAACGGTGTGTAGCCGGTGGAGCTGTTTGGCGTAGTCCGTAAGCTCCACAGGACAGATGATAGCTCTTTCGTCCAGTTTCCAGCTTTGTGCTCGAGTGATCTCATGAGGCGCTTCTTGATGCCGGCGCCAATTAGACCGTTGGCCTTTTACACTTGCCCATTTGTTTGCGGGTGTGCCACTGAGGCATACGTGATGTTGATCCCGAGGCCTTCGCAGAAGTCCTGGAATTCTTCGGAGATAAAGTTCGATCCGTTGTCGGTGATGATGTTGTGTGGTACGCCGAACCTGTAGACAATGGATTCGAAGAATTTGACGGCAGTTTTGCCCTTCTGGTTGGTGACTGGCATTGCCTCGATCCACTTGGTGAATTTGTCGACTGCGACCAGGAGGAAGACGTGTCCCCCTTTCAAGGACTTTGGCAGTTTGTCGATCATGTCGAGGCCCCATTGAGCAAAAGGCCAAGCTATGGGTATGGGTCTGAGTTCAGACCCCGGTGCGTGCGGTTTGTCGGCGAACCGTTGGCACCCGTTGCATCTTCGGACGATGTCCTTTGCGTCGCTCATGGCCGTTGGCCAGTAGAATCCTGCTCGTAGAGCTTTGGCGACAAGGGAGCGGCTGCCGGCGTGGTGGCCGCAGATGCCCTCGTGGATGTCTTGGAGTATGGCCTTGCTGTCGTCGATAGTGACGCACCGTTGTAGCACACCCGTAATGCTGCGTTTGTACAGCTCGCCGTTGATGATGGTGAAGGCTTTTGACCGACGAGATATGCGTCGGGCATCTGTCGGGCTGTCAGGTAGTTCTCCGTTTATCAGGAACTGGAGGTATGGTCGCGTCCAAGTTTCTTCGATTGCCATGACCTGCATTAGATTGACCATGGCAACTTCGGTATCCAGCTTTTCGGGTCCTTCGTGACCTTCGGGTAGCGTAGCCCCCGAGTGTTCTGCTTCTTCGGGTGATCCCTTGGGGAATTTTCGCTTGATGGATGGCACGCAGATCTGTTCGAGGAACACACCTGGTGGCACCTTTGCACAAGTGGAGCCGATGTTGGCGAGTCTATCGGCTTCCTCGTTGCTTTCTCTTCCGACGTGCCGAAGCTCGTAGCCGTCGAATTCTCCTTCGAGTGCATTGTAGAGCGCGCGGTACGCGATAATGTTTTCGGCTTGTGCGTCACACTCATTCATCGTCTGTTGGACGACGAGGTTGGAGTCACCGTAGATGACCAGGCACGTTGCGCCGCATATCTTTGCCATCCTCATGCCATGGATGAGGGCTTCGTATTCGGCTTCGTTGTTGGAGGCTCTGAACTTCATCCGAAGAACGTACTTCATCTTTTCACCCTGCGGGGAGGTCAGTATGACTCCTGCCCCTGCCCCTGCTTCGCGCTTGGAGCCGTCGAAATGCATTGTCCAGGACTGCGACATATCTGGGGTGTCTGGCAGCTGCAGCTCCATCCAGTGCACCAGGAAGTCCGGAAGGACCTGGGATTTGATTGCGTGTCGCTTCTCGTAGACGATGTCTAAAGGCGATAGTTCGATGCCCCACAGGGCCACGCGTCCTGTGGCCTCTGGGTTATTCAGGATGCTGTTCAGGGGTGCCTCGTTGACGACCATCACCTGGTGTTCCTGGAAGTAGTGGCTCAGCCGTCGAGCCGTCATGAACATGTCGTAGGCTAGCTTCTGGTAGTGCGGGTACCGCTGTTTTGTTGGTGTCAGTACCTCGCTGAGGTAGTAAATTGGGCGCTGGACCCCATCGGTCTTGCCTTCTTCTGGTCGTTCGACCACGAGTACGGTGCTGACCACCTGGTGTGTGGCTGCTATGTACAACAGTAGGGGCTCGCGCTCCTTTGGCGTAACCAAAACGGGCGAGGTGGAGAGGAGCCGCTTGAGGCTTTCGAATGCGTCGTCGGCTTCTAGTGTCCACTCGAACTTGTCTGCCTTGCGCAACAGCTGGTAGAATGGTAAGGCCTTCTCGCCCATACGGCTGATGAACCTGCTTAATGCTGCTACTCGACTTGCGAGCTGCTGGACGCCCATGAGGTTTTTCGGCTTCTCCATTGCCATGATGGCACTGATTTTCTTCGGGTTCGCCTCAATCCCTCGTTGAGAGATGAAGTATCCGAGAAGCTTGCCCGAGGGGACGCCGAAGGCACACTTTTCCGGATTGAGCTTGATCCTGTAGCGATCAAGGTTGTCAAACGTCTCGCGGAGATCGTCGATAAGTGTCCTTGCCTCCTTGGTTTTTATTACTATGTCGTCGACATAGACTTGGAAGTTGCGACCGATCTGGTCCTTGAGGCAGGCCTGCATGCATCGCTGGTACGTGGCGCCCGCGTTCTTTAGCCCGAAGGGCATTGTGTTGTAGCAGTATACTCCGAACGGTGTGATGAACGCCGTTTTCTCTTGATCTTCGACCTTGAGTCGAATCTGGTTATAGCCTGAGTAGGCGTCGAGGAAGGAGAGTTTCTTGCAACCTGCAGTCAAATCGATGATCTGATCGATCCGAGGAAGAGGAAAGTGGTCCTTTGGGCAGTGCTTGTTTAGTGACGTGAAGTCTACGCACATCCGCAGGATGTCCGTGTCCTCCTTTGGAACCATCACCGTGTTGGCCAGCCACTCGCTTTCCTTGATTTCCCGGATGAAGTCTGCTGCGAGTAATCTGTTGATTTCCTTGCTGATAGCTTCGGCCCGTGGCTCCGACAGTCTTCGGATGGACTGCTTGACTGGCTTGGTGTCTGGGAAGACTTTGAGTGCGTGCTCGGCGAATTCCCTGGGAACTCCTGGCATGTCCGCAGGACACCAGGCGAAGATTTCCCAGCGCTCACGGAGGAATTCGACGAGCGCGCATTCCTATGCGGTGCTGAGGTCGTTGGCGATCATCGCCGTCTTGGAGTCGTCCGTCGGATGGACCTGCACTTTCTTGGTGTTGACGGTGGAGTCGAAGGATATGTCAGGTGCGTTCTGCCTTGTGACTGGGGGTAGCCCATTGTCCGTCACCTCGCGGAGCCTGACAAGCTCGTCTTGCATGCCGAAAGACTGGGAGATTTTGTTGAAATCCCTGTCGCATTGGTCCGATCGGGTGAAGCTCCCGTGGACTGTGATGATGCCTCTTGGTCCTGGCATCTTGAGTAGTAGGTATGCGTAGTGTGGGACGGCCAGGAACCTTGTGAATGCTACACGTCCCAGGATGGCATGGTATTGCGACGGCCAGTCCACCACTTCGAATTCTAGGCGCTCCTGCTGAAAGTTGTCCGGCTTCCCGAAGATGACGTCGAGCCCTATTTTCCCTAGGGGGAAGATGCCCTTCCCTGGGACAATGCCGTGGAACGTTGTGTCTGATTGTTCTAGGCTGCATTGCGGGATCCGCATAGCTGCTAGAGTGCTTGCGAACATTAGGTTGATGCCGTTGCCGCCGTCCATGAAGACGCGACTCATCTCGAAGCCTCCGATCTGCGCCTCCAGCACCAGGGCAGCATGACCTGGGCGAGGGATCTGGCAAGGGTGATCCGCGCGAGTGAATGTGATGCAGGACTCCGTTCCGCTGAGGTACTCAGGAATTGCAGGCGGAGTTGCCACGGCCAAGTTGATTTGTCGGGTGATTTTCTTCTGCACCCTGTTGGTAGGGCGTCCCTTCTGGATCATATTAAGTGCTCCCTTTGGTGGGGGGTATGGGACCCCGGCATTGTTTTGCGCTGGTGCGATTGGCTGATTTGGGCCTCCAATAGGCGGCGGTGGAGGAGCTCCGTGCGCTATTTCACCTGGCGCGGGTGCGTTTCCGAACGCAGGGATTGGGGCTTGTTGCCTCATCTGCACCATGCCTTCGCTGAGTTTCTGGAACTCGCGGCAGTCCTTGAGCATGTGGCTGGCTTTCTTTTTGCCATCCTGCTTGTCGATGTAGAAGTGGATGGTGCATGGACCCGAAAGTTTGTCGAATGCTGAGGGTCCGTTGTCGCGGTCGCGGCATTTCCACGACTGCGTTGGTCGTCCACTGTCGTGGAAGTTTCCGCTGCGGTATCCTCCGTTGTTGCGGCTGTTGTCGTTACGGCGGTCGGCGTAGCCGGCCGCGACCATGTCGGGTCCATTGCGGTCCTCGTAGACGCGCGATCTCCTCTTGCTGCGGCGTTCACGTCTTCGGTCGTAGTCGTCCTCTTCGTATGATTGCGCTCGTTGGATGCAGTCTTCGCCGTCTGCCCAACTGTTGGCGATTTCCATGAGGTGGTCGAGTGTCTTGGGCTTTACGCACCCAAGTTCCTCCTTGAAGTCTGGGCGCTTGACGCCGTCCCTGAAGGCGTCGATGGCCCTTTCTTCGGAGATGTGTGCTGTGGAGTTATTGGTCGTAGACCAGCGTAGTATGTACGAGCGAATAGATTCACCCGTTCTCTGAGTGCAGGCTCGCAACTCTTCGATGGAGGCGGGCCTCTTGCTGGTGCCTTTGAAATTTCGGATGAAGCTGTAAGCGAGCTCCTCCCAGCTTCGGATGGATCCTGATGATAGGCTGCTAAGCCAGACCCGCGCCGCGCCTGTCAGCTACAGCTGAAGGCATTGCATGGCGGTTTCTTTGTTGCCTTCGTGAAGCTTGACGGATGACAGATGGTCGCTGAGCCAGGACTTTGGATCTTGCGTGTCGTTGAACTTCGGGGTATCCGAAGGAAGCTTGAAGTTGCGTGGCATCTGTGTTCGCCGAACGGATCTACTGAAGCATCGAGCTCCGCAGAGTTCTCCTTCGTCTTCATCCATCTTAGATTCAGACGAGCATGCGCGTTTGGCGCGTGCTTTGTCGATCTTGCGCTGCGTAAGCTTGTCTCTGGCGTCGTAGAAGCGTTTATGGCGGTGCGATCTCTTCTTCCTTCGAGGAAGGTCGTGCTCCTCTTCCTCTTCGGATGAGGGGTGGGGCTCCGATCGCGCCTGACCGGAGCTTTCTTCTTCGGCTCCGCAGGAGAGCCTTCGTGGAGCGCAGCTCCGATTAGGCCTAGTCCGGTGAGTGCGGACCTATGCATGGCCCTTTTTGGGTCCCCCTCCGGAGGTGGGTGAGCCGCGAGATACGCAGTGGCTGCCATGATCGCGGCTTGTGGCGTCTTCGGGATGATGTTGCCGTCGGCATCCATATCCATGAACGATGTGTGGAGAGTTTGGGTCACATCACGCCGCTCCTTGGGATCCATGTTCTCCACCCGAGAGCGGTGCTTGTTTCCCTGGTTTCCGTTTGTGCTAGAGCCGGGTGCCGCGGCGGAGAGCGCAGCTCGTCGCGCGCTGGACTCGGAGGCTGCTTGCTTGCGTTTGTCCAGTGTCTCCTGCATCTTGACTTGTTTCTTGTGCTCCTCGATGAGGAGGTAGTGGTATGCCATCAGTAGGTCGCGTGAGGCGTCTGCAGGTAGGACGGCGTCGCCTGCGACAGCACGGCGCGCCTGCACCCATCCTTCTTTGCTAAGTTGGATGACGTGGCCGTTGCTTTCCCTGTTGGGTGGGGGGGACTAGCTTCTTCTGTTTTCGCCGTTTTCGCCGTTTCGGTTGGGCGGCGGGTTAGGCACTTCCTCGTCGGTTTGGATGACTGCGGCGCATAGGTAGCGCCTGCAGATTGGTTGACTGCTGCCGCAGCTTTCGGATCCGGAACCGTAGGTCCCTTCATCCGAAGGTGGATCGCACAGATCGGAGTTGTAGCTGCTGCTGCTGTAGAACTCATCTGTCGATGGTGACGTGCGTAGCACGGGGTGTGGAGCCCACGAACATGGCCTGATTGATGGCACGGGCACCCGCTCGGGGAGGCGGAGAGTGCCAGTTTGACACACCTGGAAGCAGAAGCTCCCGAACAAAATTTCGAGTCCGTCGCCTACGGGCTCGAAATCCTTCATGGTGGCCGGCGAGTGGGCGGTGAAGTCGAAAGCGCCGAAGAGGAGGTGATTCTCCGTCGCTGCAGAGTTGTAGATCGATCGGGTCGGAACCGTCACGACCGCACAATCAGCAGCCCCAATTCACACAGACGGCGCCAATTGACGAGGTTTAATCTCGTCAATGCCCATTGTTATGGACTTGGGTTTTGGAGAAGATGGGGATGCTGGAGATCGAGGCACGGTTAACAGACAAGCAACCAGGGGACACGAGATTTACCGAGGTTCAGGCCCCCGGAGGGAAAACCCTACTCCTGCTTGTCTGCTCTTGATGGCGGAACCGAAGATTACAGGGTGCGCAGATTCGATCTGGCGTGGATGCGTGTGCGAAAGTATGAGTCGAGGGATCTAGGACGTGCCCTCCTGGCCTTTATATAGACTCAGGCAGGTCCCGGGCATAGTCCTAGTCGGTTACAAGTTCTAGGGTTTTACCCCTTTGAATTTCCTATCTCCGCTAGACTTGTTCTCCAAGGATCCGAAGGCGTCATGGGCCTTGGCCACCCGAAAATCTTCATGGGCCAGCGTATATCTGCTGTGGGCCTTCCTTGGGCCGGACCAGGTATGCTGAAGTCATGTACCCGTAGGGTATAACCATGTCACCGCTACCAACTATTGATAGAATAAGTGTATTCGTGTCATGTCTACACGTATATGAACCTATAGGGTCACACACTTAAGGGGCTGGAAACCTAATGAGGATTAGATCCAAATTAGACCAGGCTTAGGCTACTAATGGGCTGCTAATGTAGAAGCCCACTAGGGACGCTGTAAGATCCCTCCCTTTATAAAGGTAAGGATCCCTGTGATTGCAATTCTAGTCCCTGGATCAATGCTAGCATCCACAGTTTAAGATGAAGTACACAGAAACAAAGGTCATTATTACATATCATTCCAGAGACAAACATAGTATTTTACAAACTCCTTGGCCACAGGCCTAATACAAGAGTTCAAATATATAATAAGATAAATAAGTATTCATCTTCATGTGCCACAGGCAAGGATGTTGAGTGTAGACTCATAACCCCTAACCATCATCAGAATAACCTGCAACATCACAAGTTACAGCCAGAGTGGGTCAATACATTGGAATAGTATTGGCAAGTGGTACCTTAGTAAAATATTAGCAGTCTAGGTACTATATGCATTTTGGCTAAGTGTAGCTTAGGCTTGCTTTCTCAAAATAGGTTTTACCTATCAGTTGAAAACACTAAGTTTTTCTTTGACAAAACTTTCCCAAGGAATCACCAATAGACATTGGTGAACCTTTACCCCTTGTTCAACCACAAGAATTAACTTAGAAATTTGGATGAGGAGATTCTTGATAGCTTCCATGTCTTGATGCTCAAGTTGTCCAATACCAGGGACATGGCTAAGTACTTAGATTCTTCCATCTGCAGAGGTTGTGCACTTTACCCACAAGACTTGATTTTCACCAAGACAGGACCTTTCAGAAGCCTTCCCTTAGACCAAATGGACGCTCTCCAACCTATCATCCCACTACCACCAACTGTCCAAATGGCTAAGTTATTGCAACCTATATGATCCAGGAAGAGCCCATAATGCAATGTGGCTGCACTAGAAGCTTCTTAACATTTGGCATCTCAAATCCCTTTGTTCCTGGGTGGCTTTCCACAAGTGAGATACACAAGGTAAACCATGGATATGGGCCTTGTGTAACCACTCAACACAAATCATTCCTTCCATTTCACCCAGGTGTTTCATTCACTTAGTTGTTTTATTAAGCAAAAAAACACAAGTCCAAAGACTTAAAAATATTTTCTCATAGTATGAATATATAACCACCCTTGGTTGCTACTAGCTAGGCTAAGCATGGCATTGATAAGCATCTTAACTTAGAAATTTCTAGCAATTCTACAACTACTAGGATTTCCCAAGCATAGCATATAGATCAAAATACTCATGCAAGTCCTATACAAAATATTTCTAGTGCATAGTTGAAAAACACAGGAATAAAATCATGAAGCCCCACCTGCCTTGGTAGTTTGGGGAGTAGCAACAATCTTCACAATCACAATCACTATTTGCACCAAAATCTACACATAAAATAATGGCACAAAATCACATACTCAATATATACAAGCAAAAATACATGAATGTATGAAAAATGCCATGCGATGATTTTCTACACCAAACAAGACAAGTACACAGTACTGAATCATAAACAAGTCCAAAATAAGCCAAATAAACTTTATTTAATTAGCATAACATTTTTCAAATAATTGCTATACATAAATTATGCCTACAAATGTTTCTGTAAAAACAACCATTTTTATAGAGGCAAAACATTAAACATATTGCATAAACAGAAAGGATTTTCTCTCCTGATTCCAATGGTATAAAATTTGTCAAATTTGGACGTGGGAATTAAAAGTTATGAATTTTACAAGTTTAAACATCTAATAGATCTAAATTCTGTTTTTAAAACAAAGGACTAGCCACATGGCGCTCTCTGATTGGTTGGTACCGATTCGCACGGATCGACTAACATGGACCGTCAGATCTAACTTAGATTGCACGGCCAGATCTGTTCCGTACCCCTTCGTTTAAGTGATCTATCTAACACGTTGGATCTAGATCCAACGGTTCGCGATCAAGCAACCAAAGCCTGGCGGCGCTAGCGACGGCGAGTGCGGCGGCGGCTCTGTCAGAGACGTTACCGACGATCTAGGTCACGCGGGAGAGGGAGAGGTGGCTTACCGAGTTCGCCGCGTGCTGCTGATGCTCAAGGTAGGCTTCGTTGGCGAAGGGGCGCACCGTGGATGTCGCTGGAGCTCGTCGGAGTTGTGCGCTGTGTCGGGTGCTTGCAGACGACGACGTTGCCGAGGTTCTGCATCGCCCTAGCACGAGTCAGTGGCATTAGGGGGTGCGCAAGTCTACGACGAACACTACTGGATCAAGGAGAATATAAGGGGCGGTCAGATTATACCTCAATTGCTCGTCAGAGTTAGACGGCGGTTCTGTCACTTGCGGCCGTGAACGGGGACGGCGAGCTGGGTCACGAGAAAACAAACGGAAGGTATCAGGGAACGCGCAAGAACTTGCTGGTCACGATTGTTTGAACCAGAGAAAGGGGGCGGCCAGAGGTCGTCGGTGCTGCGGGGTTCTGAGCTCGAATGCGCGCAGCCTGGTGGCGGAGTGAGCGAGGAAAGTGGGGGAAAATGACCGCGGCGGCGAGGGTTTTAAGTAGCCAGAAGCGGGGTGAATATTGCACGCTGAATCAATGGGATTTAAGCGAGTTTTAATCGCGGCGTCACTGCACGGTGGTAACGGCGGGGCGGTGACTGCGCGCGAGAAATTGGGGAGATGACGCTGACATGGAGAGGGCCCAGTGCTCAGTGGCTGTGGGGCTGGTTCGTCGCGGGTGAGAAAAGACAGAGAGAGGAGTGGCCCGGGTGGGCTGCTTCGCTTGTTGGGCTGGATTGGTGGCGCCAGGCCCAGTTGGGTTTTTAAACCTTTTTCTTTTTCTAATTCAATTTTCTGGAATCAATTTCAAATGAATTTAAAAGTATTTGTATTTCAAATCTTTCTGGCCTTTTGTAATGTGAATCCTGTATAATTTTGAGTACAAAACCATGCTGCCTTGCTGGACTTGATGGTCATTTGAAGATTTTTGAAATAACAATGTCTTAGCACATGGTTTGATGAAGATTTGAAAATGGTTTTAAAACTATATTTTTTTGGAAATTTTTGTCCAAGCTTTAACACTCAACCAAACCAACATAAGGGCAAAAAAACTTGGTTTAAAACAATTATATTCTCATTTGAGAGTGGCATTAGATCAATGCTTGCTCACATAAAATAATAGCACTCAGTGCTTCTGTTTTCTAGAAATGAGTTTTGAAATTGATCCCTAAATGATATGCATGCATGAATGATATGCAATCTTTGAAAACATGATTTTAGGGATGTTACAAATCTAACCCCCTTAAGGTGAATCTCGTCCTCGAGATTCGGGTTGGCTAGCAAATAGGTGAGGGTGGTCTTTCCGAAGATCATCTTCTCTTTCCCATGTTGCTTCTTCTTCAGAATGGTGGTTCCATTGAACTTTGCAGAATTTGATAGTCTTAGTCCGAGAAACTCTTTCTGCAGTCTCAAGAATCTTGATGGGTTTTTCCTCATAAGTGAGATCACTTTCCAATTGAACTTCCTCCAAAGGTATAGTATCCTTCAAAGATGTCTCTTCCATCTCTGGATGGCATTTCTTAAGTTGACTCACATGAAACACATTGTGAACGGCAGACAATGATTCTGGCAATTCAATCTCATAAGCTACTTCTCCTTTACGACTCAGAATCTTGAATGGTCCAACATATCTCGGGTCCAATTTTCCTTTGACTCCAAATCTCTTCACTCCACTAAGTGGTGACACTCTAAGATAATCTCTACCACCCACTTCATAGGTGACTTCTCTACGCTTAGGATCTGCGTAGCTCTTCTGTCGGGACTGTGCTATCTTCAATCTGTCCTTAACTAGCTTGACTTTCTCTTCAGCCTCATTGATTAGTTCTGGTCCGAACAAACTTGTTTCTCCCACACCATTCCATAGCAATGGGGTGGTACACTTTGTCCCATAGAGAAACTCAAATGGTGCCATCTCAATAGTGGCTTGATAGCTGTTATTGTAAGAGAATTCTGCATAAGGCAGACTTTCATCCCAACTGGCTCCATAGTCTAGGGCACAATCTCTCAACATGTCTTCAAGAATCTGGTTGGTCCTTTCCATTTGTCCATCAGTCTGAGGATGAAAAGCAGTACTGAATTCCAACCTCGTTCCCAATGACTCATGTAGTTGCCTCCAAAAATGAGAAGTGAATTGAGTTCCCCTATCAGACCCAATACTCTTGGGGTACTCCATGTAGACATCCAATTCTACTCATATAGATCTTGGCTAACTTAGAACTTGTGTAGGTTGTCTTCACAGGTATAAAATGAGCCACTTTAGTTAAGCGATCCACTACTACCCAAATAGAATCATATCCTGACCGGGTCCTTGGCAATCCGGTGATGAAATCCATGCCAATCTTGTCCCACTTCCAATCAGGAATAGGTAGTGGTTGTAACAATCATGATGGTTTCTGATGTTCCTCTTTCACTCTACTACATACATCACACAAAGCAATATGTTCAGCGATGTCCTTCTTGATATTATTCCACCAAAATCTTTATTTCATATCCATGTACATTTTGGTGTTACCCGGATGAATGGAATACGGTGAGTTGTGTGCTTCTTGTAAAATCAGTTTCCGAAGTTCCGGATCTTGTGGAACACAGATACGTTTTCCATACCATAAAGTACCCTGTTCATCTTCATGGAATCCTTTGGCTTTTCCCTTGCCAATCTTTTCCTTAATCTCTTCAATTTCATTATCTGTCTTTTGGGCTTCTTTGATTTTGTCCAACAAAGTGGGTTGAACATCCAATGACATGAGGTGTCCTTCAGGCACAATCTCCAATCTAAGATCTCTAAATTGGGCACACAGATCATCTGGCAATTCTCCCTTAGTAAGGCCATTCACAAAAACCTTACGGCTTAGAGCATCCGCTACAACATTTGCTTTACCGGGGTGGTATTGCAAACTCAAGTCATAGTCCTTGATGAGTTCTAGCCATCTTCTTTATCTCATGTTAATTTCCTTCTGGGTGAAGATATACTTCAAACTTTTGTGATCTATGAACACTTCACATCGCTTTCCCAAGAGGTAGTGTCTCCATGTTTTGAGTGCATGGACAACAGAGGCTAACTCTAAATCATGAGTAGGGTAGTTTACCTCATGAGTTTTGAGTTGTCTCGAGGCATAAGCCACAATTTTCCCTTCTTGCATAATTACTGCACCTAATCCATGATGAGATGCATCACAATACACTTGGAAATCTTTCTCCAAATCTGGAAGACATAAGACTGGTGCTGTCACTAGTCTCTTCTTCATTTCTTGGAAACTGAGTTCACATCCTTCAGACCAAGCAAATTTATTGTCTTTCGTTAGTAACTTTGTCATTGGCTTAGCTATATTGGAGAAATTCTCAATGAATCTTCTGTAGTATCCCGCCAAGCCAAGGAAACTACGAACCTCTTTCACTGACTTAGGTGATTCCCATTCAGTTACAGCTGAAACTTTAGCAGGATCAACTGCTACACCATCTCCTGACAAAACGTGTCCAAGAAATCCAACTTCATTCAACCAAAACTCACACTTGCTGAATTTGGCATACAACTTATGCTCTCTAAGCTTCTCAAGTATCAAACGCAAATGTCCTTCATGCTCTTCTTTTCTCTTGGAGTAGATCAAAATGTCATCGATGAATACGACAACAAACTTGTCAAGGAACTCCATGAACACTTTGTTCATCATATTCATGAATTAAGCTGGTGCATTGGTCAAACCAAATGGCATCACGCTATACTCATACAATCCATACCTAGTGGTGAAAGTTGTCTTAGGTATGTCTTGTTCTCTTATCTTAAGCTGAAAGTAACCTGATCGGAGATCAATCTTTGATAACACACATGCTCCTTCTAACTGATCAAACAAGTCATTGATTCTAGGCAAATGGTATTTGTTCTTGATAGTCACCTCATTGAGTGAGCGGTAATCTATGCATAACCTTTGACTTCTATCCTTCTTTTCCACAAACAAGACTGGTGCTCCCCAAGATGAAGAACTTGGTTGAATAAATCCTTTCTGCAACTGTTCTCCAAGTTGTTTCTTGAGTTCTTTCAACTCATCAACTGACATCTTGTACGGTCTCTTTGCTATTGGTCCAAATCCTGGTAGCAAGTCAATAAGAAACTCCACATCTCTATCTGGTTGCATTCCTGGCAATTCTTCCGGAAACACATCCGGATATTCACTCACAATTGGCACACTGTCTATGCTAACCCCTTTAAGAGAATTTAGCTTACTCCCTTTCGATTCAATGTTAGACTTGAATCTTATCCATTTCTTTTCCGGGGTTGTGAGTGCAACAGTTCGATTAGCACAATCTAGTACTCCTTCATACTTGGTCATCCAATCCATTCCCAAAATTACATCCAGTCCTTGGGAATCTAGGATTATCAGACTCATTGGAAACTTATGCTTTCCAAACTCTATTACTAGATCCCGACATCCAAGACTCACTATCATATCTCCACCTAGAGAACTTAATTTTATTGGACACCCAATGTTTTCAGTTGGAAACCCATTTCTATCAACAAATTCTTTTGATATGAATGAATGTGATGCACCAGTATCAAAAAGAACAAGTGCTGGAATAGAATTGAGTTTGAACTTACGAGCCACAACATCTGACTCTTCATAGATTTCCTCCACATTGATGTGGTTCACTTGCCCCTTATGGAAAGGGTTGGGCTTGTTGGGTCCTTCAACTTTCTTTTCTGGGCACTCATTTGCATAATGCCCCATCTTCTTGCACTTAAAACATTCAACCTGACTAAGATCCTTCTTGACAGGCTGGCTTCCACTACCACTTCCACTTCCATTGTGGTGGTTCTTGTACTTGTCATTGTCATGACTACGTTAATGCTTGTTGTCATGATGACGGTTGTGGTTGTGGTGTTTGTTGTACTTTCCATGCTTGTGGGATCCAGAATTCTCACTATCATCATAATGGGAACGCTTGTGAGACGATCCCGAGCTGTGCTTGTCAGAGTGCTTCCTCTTCCTGCTTTCAACTTGTTGCATCTTGCTCTCCAAGATGGCAGCCTTGTCACAAAGAGACTGATATGTGGGGACATAGGCCACAGCTAACTACAGGTTCAATTCATCGTTCAATCCTTCAAGGAACTTTTCTTTCCTCTTAGCATCAGTGTCAACTTCATCTGGTGCATAACGCGCCAGATTGTTGAACTCCTCAATATATTCAGCCACGCTGTGGTGGCGCTGCTTCAAGTTATGAAATTCCTTCTTCTTCAAACTCATCACTCCGGATGAGATGTGAGCAGTACGGAAACCATCTTCAAAGATAGCCCATGTCACATCCTCAATGGGAGTGGTGATCTGGAAGTTATCCCACCAAGTAGCTGCTGGTCCTTCCAACAAGTGTGCTGCAAACCTGACTTTCTCCTCATCAGTACAGCCAACAGTTACCAAGTCCTTGTTCACTGAGCATAGCCAATCATTGGCCACCATGGGATCAGTAGTTCCTGAGAACTTTGCTGGCATCAGTCTTAAGAATCTGGTAAGCATGTCAAAACCCGGTGGATTATTCTGATTGTTGTTGTTGTTGTTGTTGTTGTTGTTATTGTTGTTGTTTTTGTTTTTGTTTTTGTTGTTCTGATTCTGTATGAACGTGGTCATCATCTTCATCAACTGCGTCTGAGTTGTCATCATCTGCTGCATCTCAGGGGTGATATTGTTGTTGTTAGGGTTGGGATTGGCACGTCGAGGAGGCATCTGTGGTTTTCAATAAGGATAAGAATGAGATACCCATATATGCTTACATGCACAATACATCACATAGTCAATCACCAAGCATGCATCAAAATAACAAAAGTTCAACAACATAAACAACAAGTTTTGAAAGCAAACACACCAATAGCAAGCCTTCCACATGTTGGATGGTCATTGCGACTCAATAATCAAAAGCATGGTAAATAAAAGGTAAATGAGTAGTCATCACTACTCCTCTGCATCAATCTCCTCATCAACAAGTGTAAGGCCTGCATTCTCCATTGCGGTCTTGTATTCCTCGACAATGGTAGTCAAGGTCTCTACTTTGGTTTTGAGAGCCCTTTTCTGTGAACGTAGTCTCTCAATCACCACATGCTGATGCTCGAGCTCGAAGTCCTTGGCCTCTAGTTCTGCAGTCATGTCTCGAATCCTCTTGTTCCTATCTTGGACTCTCTTCTCTTGACTCTTGAACTTTCTATCCTGACTCTCAAACTTGGCCTCCATTTCCTTGACTATCTCATCTTGCTCCGCGAAGAGCTTGTCCTTCTCATGAAGCTGCACCTGGAGTTCGTCATTGCTAAGCATGACGTTGGTCCTATCAGTATCTAGGTGCCTAAGAAGAACCTCTAAGTCCTGGAGGTATAGTCGAATCGGCTCTGCCGTCTCTCTAGTAGTGTCCTCGAAGTCAATGGCCTCACCATCCTTATCACGTCTACCGAAGGCGTGGAAGTGAGTACCTCTAATCTCCCAAGAGTGTCTCGCTAGCAAACTTCCAAGCAAATCCTGAATGACTACCTCTAGGCCTCTCTCCTTGTCATCATGCATGAGCTTGAAGGTGATGGCCTCCGTGGCTGGCTCAGTCTGGCGTCTTGGCTGAGTGACCTTGAAGCCCCAAAGGTCCTTCCTCTCGAACTTGGTGAGGGGAAGCATCATGATGGTAGGAAGTGGGAGATTGAGCACACTAGTGAGCTCAATAAGACGAGTGCCAAAACGAGTTCCCTTGAACTCTTCAGTCGTGCTGATGGTAACATTAGGCATCTATTTTATAAGATAGGCAAATGTTAGAAACAACATCAATAGAAACACACAAGACAAAGTGACTCAAGCATATCATTGGCAAACAAACACACAATTCATAGTATATAAACAAGGTTCAATATCACTTAGTTAAAAATTTTGGAAATATAATGATAAGTGTGGTGGTCCAACTAACAAGGCACAAAACATCTTTCACTATCTAGTCTAAGAGGCTAACAATGCATCCTTCTATCAGTAGAGATGAGAAAGAAGATTAGAAAAGTTTACAAGAAGAATAAGATAAGTGTGGAAGTTGTTGGAAATTTTTTTCCTTAGTGGTTTCTAATCCAATCCTAGGGTCATAATCCTACAGGCAACACAGTGCTCTGATACCATCTGTAAGATCCCTCCCTTTATAAAGGTAAGGATCCCTGTGATTGCAATGCTAGTCCCTGGATCAATGCTAGCATCCACAGTTTAAGATGAAGTACACAGAAACAAAGGTCATTATTACGTATCATTCTAGAGACAAACATAGTCTTTTACAAACTCCATGGCCACAGGCCTAATACAAGAGTTCAAATATATAATAGATAAATAAGTCTTCATCTTCATGTGCCACAGGCAAGCATGTTGAGTGTAGACTCATAACCCCTAATCATCATCAGAATAACCTGCAACATCACAAGTTACAGCCAGAGTGGGTCAATACATTGGAATAGTATTGGCAAGTGGTACCTTAGTAAAATATTAGCAGTCTAGGTACTATATGCATTTTGGCTAAGTGTAGCTTAGGCTTCCTTTGCTCAAAATAGGTTTTACCTATCAGTTGAAAACACTAAGTTTTTCTTTGACAAAACTTTCCCAAGGAATCACCAATAGACATTGGTGAACCTTTACCCTCAACCACAAGTTTTAACTTAGAAATTTGGATGAGAAGATTCTTGATAGCTTCCATGTCTTGATGCTCAAGTTGTCCAATACCAGGGACATGGCTAAGTACTTAGATTCTTCCATCTGCAGAGGTTGTGCACTTTACCCACAAGACTTGATTTTCACCAAGACAGGACCTTTCAGAAGCCTTCCCTTAGACCAAATGGACGCTCTCCAACCTATCATCCCACTACCACCAACTGTCCAAATGGCTAAGTTATTGCAACCTATATGATCCAGGAAGAGCCCATAATGCAATGTGGCTGCACTAGAAGCTTCTTAACATTTGGCATCTCAAATCCCTTTGTTCCTGGGTGGCTTTCCACAAGTGAGATACACAAGGTAAACCATGGATATGGGCCTTGTGTAACCACTCAACACAAACCATTCCTTCCATTCCACCCAGGTGTTTCATTCACTTAGTTGTTTTATTAAGCAAAAAAACACAAGTCCAAAGACTTAAAAATATTTTCTCATAGTATGAATATATAACCACCCTTGGTTGCTACTAGCTAGGCTAAGCATGGCATTGATAAGCATCTTAACATAGAAATTTCTAGCAATTCTACAACTACTAGGATTTCCCAAGCATAGCATATAGATCAAAATACTCATGCAAGTCCTATACAAAATATTTCTAGTGCATAGTTGAAAAACACAGGAATAAAATCATGAAGCCCCACTTGCCTTGGTAGTTTGGGGAGTAGCAACAATCTTCACAATCACAATCACTATTTGCACCAAAATCTACACATAAAATAATGGCACAAAATCACATACTCAATATATACAAGGAAAAATACATGAATGTATGAAAAATGCCATGCGATGATTTTCTACACCAAACAAGACAAGTACACAGTACTGAATCATAAAAAAGTTCAAAATAAGCCAAATAAACTTTATTTGATTAGCATAACATTTTTCTAATAATTGCTATACACAAATTATGCCTACAAATGTTTCTGTAAAAACAACCATTTTTACATAGGCAAAACATTAAACACATTGCATAAACAGAAAGGATTTTCTCTCCTGATTCCAATGGTATAAAATTTCTCAAATTTGGACGTGGGAATCAAAAGTTATGAATTTTACAAGTTTAAACATCTAATAGATCTAAATTCTGTTTTTAAAACAAAGGACTAGCCACGCGGCGCTCTCTGATTGGTTGATACCGATTCGCGCGGATCGACTAACGTGGACCATTAGATCTAACTTAGATCGTACGGCCAGATCTGTTTCGTACCCCTTCGTTTAAGTGATCTATCTAACACGTTGGATCTAGATCCAACGATTCGCGATCAAGCGACCAAAGCCTGGCGGCTCTAGCGGCGGCGAGTGGCGGCGACGGCTCTGTCAGAGATGTTGCCGACGATCTAGGTCGCGCAGGAGAGGGAGAGGTGGCTTACCGAGTTCGCCGCGTGCTGCTAATGCTCAAGGTAGGCTTCGTTGGCGAAGGGGCGCACCGTGGATGTCGCTGGAGCTCGTCGGAGTTGTGCGCGGTGTCGGGTGCTTACAGACGACGATGTTGCCGAGGTTCTGCGTCGCCCTAGCACGAGTCAGTGGCATCAGGGGGTGCACAAGTCTACGGCGAACACTACTGGATCAAGGAGAATACAAGGGGCGGTCAGATTATACCTCAATTGCTCGTCGGAGTTAGAAGGCGGTTCTGTCACTTGCGGCCGTGAACGGGGACGGCGAGCTGGGTCACGAGAAAACAAACGGTAGGTATCAGGGAACGCGCAAGAACTTGCTGGTCACGATTGTTTGAACCAGAGAAAGAGGGGCGGCCGGAGCTCACCGGAATCGGTCGCCGGAGGTCGTCGGTGCTGCGGGGTTCTGAGCTCGAATGCGCGCAGCCTGGTGGCGGAGTGAGCGAGGAAAGTGGGGGAAAATGACCGCGGCGGCGAGGGGTTTAAGTAGCTAGAAGCGGGGCGAAGATTGCGCGCTGAATCAATGGGATTTAAGCGAGTTTTAATCGCGGCGTCACTGCACGGTGGTAACGGCGGGGCGGTGGCTGCGCGCGAGAAATTGGGGAATACGACGCTGACGTGGAGAGGGCCCAGTGCTCAGTGGCTACGGGGCTGGTTCGTCGCGGGTGAGAAAAGACAGAGAGAGGAGTGGCCCGGGTGGGCTGCTTCGCTTGTTGGGCTGGATTGGTGGCTCCAGGCCCCAGTTGGGTTTTTAAACCTTTTTCTTTTTCTAATTCAATTTTCTGGAATCAATTTCAAATGAATTTAAAAGTACTTGTATTTCAAATCTTTCTGGCCTTTTGTAATGTGAATCCAGTATAATTTTGAGTACAAAACCATGCTGCCTTGATGGACTTGCATGGTCCTTTGAAGATTTTTAAAATAACAATGTCTTAGCACATGGTTTGATGAAGATTTGAAAATGGTTTTAAAACTATATTTGTTTTGGAAATATTTGTCCAAGATTTAACACTCAACCAAACCAACATAAGGGCAAACAAAACTTGGTTTAAAACAATTATATTCTCATTTGAGAGTGGCATTAGATCAATGCTTGCTCACATAAAATAATAGCACTCAGTGCTTCTGTTTTCTAGAAATGAGTTTTGAAATTGATCCCTAAATGATATGCATGCGTGAATGATATGCAATCTTTGAAAACATGATTTTAGGGATATTATAGACGCCTATATAAGAGAGGGTGGGGCGAGTTGACCAGGGTTAGACCATTCCTCCCAGCCGCCACTCCTCACGCCTGTGTTGCACGCGCGGATCTAGCAGTCCGGCGTCTTACGCTTCCACCCTGTACGTGTGGATACCTCGGAGGCGCTGCATCTGTAGCGTTTGGACGAGCCGTGTAAGAGGAGCTTCTCGTGGGACGAGGACAAGGAGGATATTTGGAACGTCTACACAGCCTCGACGCGCTTCATCAATTTCGCAATTGCACGTCTAGTGGTAACCCCGTGATCTATGACATCAGTAATCCTAGTTTACGCGGTAGAAAATTTTGATTTGCGCTAGTGTAGCCTACCCGTATCCCTTCATATATGATTGTGGTGTTGCCGCTGACATATATGATTGGAGTTGTTGGAGAACAACAACGATGGATACACCCAAACATGAGACACCATGAAACACATCCTCAATATAGTTATCGGTTTAATCTCATAAGACATTGTATTGCCTTTACTAGAAATCGTTTGACCATAGGACACATATGAACATGGGAACAATATGGACGTGGCAAGATTCTCGAATGTTGCTCTTAACAGAGTAATTATAAAGTTGATGTTTGTTCGTACCGGATGGTTCGCCAATCAGTCACATGGTGTGCTTGTGGGAATTGATACTCCTGACGATGGCGAGATACACTCTAGGCCCACTCATGTACTATGATGTTCATCATCATCTAGCCGGACACGTGATCAAGTTGTTGAACACAGGAACATCGATAGTACGAGATGAGTAAAAAGTATATGCCAGGAAACAAGAATAACCTAGTGCTTCATCTCGGGCAATGTAAAGTATCATCGAATCAATACGATATGTATCAAAATCAATACTATGGTTCACATGATAAAATCTTCGTGTTATTTGCGGGTGTTGCTACTTCTATCAAGACACTGATATCAATCATTGCCACGGAATGAGTTCTGCAAATATTCGAACCTATCGGGTCACACACTTAAGACGTTTTTGACATTTTAGAATATGAATGAGAATGAGATAGTTGGATTAAGTAATTCCGAAAGGTTGTTTCAGAGTGTCTCGTAATATTCCGGAGGTGTCCGGGATATCACCAAGAGTGGACGGAATAGTTTTGGACATTATAAGAGGACACTAGGAATATTTTAGGAAGGTTTCGAATTAACTAAGAGGTGTCTGAAAGTTAATTTGGAAAGCTTTGGCATAAATATTTATATTAATGATAAATAAGAAATTATTATTTATTAATATTCCAGTGGGTCCCATAGGCCAAAGTGTCGCATTGGCCCACTGGGACTATACGTGCGCGGGGGGAGGAGATCCTAGCCGAATCATCCAGGGCCTCCCCTAGGGCCGGCGGGTGGATTCCTCCCTGGTCTCAAACTTGCCCCAAGTTGATTTTAGGGAGGACTCCGTATTTGATGCGGACTCCTTATTGATACGGACTTCCTCTCTGTCTCAAATTGGTGGAAAAAAGGAAATGGAGGAGTCCTTGTAGGATACAGATCCTAGTCCTACTCTCCTCTATGGAGAATGGAATCCGCCTATATATTGAGGGGAGTGGGCAAGGACAAGTCTACCCCAAGCCACCCGACCACGCTGCCACCACCGGTCACCCGCCGCCTCCTTCTGGCGCTGCCGCTTTGGCCTCTAATCTTCTTCCTCTTCCTCGCATCGTCGTCTTCGTCGCGTGGAGGAGAACTTCACCAATGCCCCCAGTAGCTCCTCTTCTACCTCGTCTAGATCTAATCTTGACATATGACAGAGTGCTGCTAGATCTTCTTCGACACTTTCCCACTTTGTTCATGGGATCTTGCTCTCGCCTCAACACGATGCCATTCTCGTTGCATGTGTTGATACCGGTGGAGGTGCAACATTTGGAGCACTAGTTCTTCAGATCCATCCGTGGGATAATACATCTCCTCGTGACTCGATAAGGCTTGTTGCGGCGATCGATGCATGACCAACCTCATCATCGACAAACTTCCGCTAGTTTGATCTATGAGGGTATGTTCCTTTACCTCACCCTTGCATTTGGATCTTGGTTATGCACTAGAATTTTTTGTTTTCTGTAGCGCGTTCCCCAACAATGTAATGGTTCGATCTATGTAAAATGCCTTGTTTACCAAAGCCATGAGGTGTTTGACACCACCAAGTGGAGGTATATGAGAGGGATGTGGTAATACACACAACAACAAAATCGTTGCATTAGTGTTTGGATTATTTTCCATTATGAAGCATTATGTATGTAGGTAATGGGTGGCCATGTGAAAACATCATATGTATTGAGTGACACAATGCAGTAAAACACCCTTTATCTAGGGGTAAAATTGGAGAAGTATGATATGTGGTGTGACAATAACCAACTCTAGCCTTAAGAGGGTACCTAGTAGCATAAATGAGTATTTCATTCAACTATGTGTTTTAGGACATGTAGCAATCATAAAAGTTACCATTAAAACATCACAATTGTGTGTACTTTTATCTATAACATTATCATCACCATAGATGTAGAGAGAGGATTGAGTGAACCCATGTCCATTGTTCCCATAAGAGAAAAACTTTTCTTGTCGTCCTATGTTGAAGAGGATTGGGACACTTTACATTATTTTTTTTGCACTTTACTTCCCTATATTAAATCAACCTTCATTGTTTCTTTAAATTTTTTAGTGCATGAACTACTAAAACTTGTGACACTTTAGTTGTAGATAATAAATAGCTTTTACTTCTTGCTCCTGTGGATCGATGCCCTAATTCCACATTGAGAGATACTACAGTGATCCCCTGCTCTTGGGGGTTATCAAGTACTTTTCTGGCGCCATTGCCGGGGAGCATAGAGCTTACGCTTTTATTCTTGTGTGCACTAGATATTAGATTTACTTTGAGTTTTCATCTAGTTTTATTTTTAGTTTTTTTTGTATCGTGCAATCATATAAGCTTGGGGCAATTATTTCTTTAACTTGCTTTTTTGCGAGTTTTTCTTTAGTTTACTTTCAGTTTTGTACTTACTTACCTTATATAAAAACACATAAAAAATTAGTGTTACTTTCACTATGGATGAACTTTCAGATGAGGAATATAGGTTATTATTAAAAGAAGTTGATTATATATTTTCTAAAGAAAGATCACATATGCAAGACTTTATTGACTATTGCACAAAACAAAATGATAAACATCGACACTATCAATGCAAATTTAACAATAACTTTATAATTGCCTCATATAATAAGAAGGATTATGGTGATTTTGACATGACACTACTTGATCAATTTATTGCCTTCAACGGAGCTCATGAGATGTTCCCTCACTATAATTGACACACTATCAATGTAGATTCCCTTGTTGATAAAAAGTATGCATCTTGTGTTGTAGCTCGTGATCTTAAAGAAATAAATTTTATTCTCCATACACATTGCAAAAGAAACTTTTATGAGAGTTCCTATGGTATTAACCATGTTAAAGATGTTCTTGTTGCCATGGAAAGAACTAATATTCTGTAGGAAGAAGATGACAAAGACCTAAGGTTGGGGATGCCCATGCACCCCCAAAGAAGAATAAGAAGATATGGTCCAACCTAAGCTTAGGGAAGAATATCTTCCACCTTCACCAGCAACATATGATAGTAACTCTTAAATTGAAAACTCTATTATCATGAATGAGTCTATTAATGAATCATATTTTCATAGTGATGAATTAGATGATTATATTCCTATAGATGCCATTGTTTATTCAAGTAACGACTTTGATGTTTGTGAGGAGTGTGTTTTAAATATGTTATATGATAATGCTTTAGATGATGGTACTTTGCTTCTTGATAATCCTCCAGATACAATAGTTGGTACTAATTCATTGGAACATAAAAATGATATACTTGTTGTTCATGATGATACCCTTATTAGTAAGATTCCTTCTATATTTTTGAGTTCTCCAAGTTTCACCATAGAGGAGAAATATGAACTTGATAGGAAATATATATATGTGGTCTCATATACCTTTTGTTGAAAATCCTCATTGCAACCATGATATTAAGATTGAAGATTGTACTAGAAACTATTTTGAAAGAGGAAAGCATGCCAATGAATAACATGATAATTACAATAATCCTCTTTATATAACAAACTTTATGAACTTTCATGCTTTAAATGGCTACAATGTTAAAATTTCTTCTTATGCTTGCTACTACTATGAAAGAGGAGGTGATAAGTTCCCTCTCTAAGTCACTAATAATTATATGTTGCATTCAACTAATGATAATATGAAATGGCATGCCTCTATTTACTATGCTTTTGTCATATATAAAATGCCAATTCATAGGAATTAGAATTATAAAATAAAAATGTAAGAGTAATTCTAAAATGTAAATTATTTTATAATATTCCAAAAATGATTTAAAATGAATTTAAAATGGAGAAATTCATAACTAATTCATTTTAAATCAGAAAAATACAAATAATATATCAAAATTTTCAGAAAAATGAGACCTATATCATAGCATTATAATCATGCATTCTCAACTTTCATGGCAAGTATATTAGAAGAACAAAATGACCCCCAAAGGTGATTCCAAGGATTCCCATATTCTAGGGTTTGCACTTCTCGGACCCCGATTAAAATTGTCAAGCATGCCTTAGGGGTTTATATCAATGCAATTTAACTTGTCATATCACCATCGTTGATTGAGCATTGCATCGATGCCATGTGTTGATTGTTTCCCTTTCTTTCCGGTGTTTGGTTCTTCTCCGGTAGAATACGATATCGGAATCGAGATCCAGATCGAAGCCCGAGATAAACACCATCGAAGCTCGAAGACCAATACTTGATAAACTATAATCAAGTCAAGTAACAGATGTCTGAAGCTCTGCTTTCTAGATATCAACTGGCAAAGGCAAGCGAAGCCCCACCCATGATATAATCCTATGTTTTCAAGCATTTCAATTCTTGCCATGTGCATACGATTCTAAAGTCTTTTATTGATAGATAGAGTAATCCTATCTGATGCATGTTTCCTTTATATCCTATATTCCCTGATCCACTGCTCCTAGCATAACTAGGATTTGTCTTGTGAAGCGTTGCTAGAGCTATTACATCTGCTGTGCTTAGCCATGCTTAGCTGTTACCACTGATCCATCCGGATGATGAATCAGAGCTGAGAATGAACCTAGTTTGACAGGATGACGTGGTATGATCAGAGATGAAAGTTAAACATCCTAAGGCTTGTATGGGAGGCCATGGTGGGTTGTGGTTTTTGCAGTCCCATACTTGACACTACTAGGACCTGAGTTCTTGCCTATGGACCAAGACGAGCGCACATCCACATGGGGGCCTGGAAACCCCCTCGACCAACTAACTTGCTGAGTAGATTCCATGAGTCACATAGTTTGGGCTTTCCATTTGACATATGCATCTTGGATGTTCTTGAATGGAGGTGAAGGAGGTGCATTCATACAGGTAGGTAAGCGTGGCCGGGAACAAGAGATGCCCGGCATCCGTAATCTTGAACCCCGCACACATCATTAGGGACCGGCTTCGGGACTCGACCCGTTACAGCGGCATCTCCCTAGTGCGTGACTCATGGTCTCAGTAAAAGAAAGTTAAAGATCGTGGTCAACCACTCTCTGCCGGCCTTCCAAGGAAGAGGGCTAATCTATAGTGGCATTAAGAATCGGTTGGCGTGTGTGGGTAAAGTTGTACGCCCCTGCAGGGTATTAATCTTTTCAAAAAGCCGTGTCCACGGTTATGGACGACATGGAAACCAGATTCAAATATCATAGAGAACTTGAACCTAATTGTAAAACTTGGCAAGTTGATCAATCATACACCCAAATCCTTAACTAATTCGGTTGTAATCTGTAAACCCTAGCGAGGTGAGCCTATATAAACCTCCCTAGGGTACGCATAGGGGACACGTTCCATCATACACCCAAGCGACTCGCCATCTAGTCTCGAGCTCGCCTCCTTGTACTCTCACCATAATACAATCTAGCAGGAGTAGGTCTTTACCCTCCGGTGGGCCGAACCTGGGTAAACCCTTGTGTCTCCGCCCTCATCTCGCACCGCAGATGGCTGGCCGCCCTTGCCCCATATTCTACTACTTGTTGCCAATTGCAGCGTCTGTCGTGGTCATTCCCACAACACTACGCGTCCCCGCCATCTGGTGCAACCTCAAACTTCTCAGGAAGGGGAGGCACCATGTTCTCCACCTTAAGTTCCTATGGAACACCAAAGACACAAGTCAAAATGAAGTACAGAGGACATAAAATAAAAATGCATTACACGCAAGTAGAATGTTCACCTGAGGAACTTTGTTCTTCATGTTGAAAGGCAGTCGATGACCTCCGCCAGAAGCTCGTCGTCGGCTTTAAATCAAACCAACGATCGAAGAGCCCTGTCGAGATCAGACGAGGAAAATTCCTTATCCGAAACTCTCGTTGGGTCGTGGACGCCGGAGTACAGGAACATCGGGTATGTCCTCGCTTGGAGGGGATGCACTCGACAATTGAGGAAGGTGCGGATAATGTTGATGCCGGAGACTTCTCGACCGCGCACCATCTACAAATCCTCAACAGGCTTGTATAGCGCGCCAACGCCCTATGTATCACCCGACAGGATGTCTTTGGAACAGGAGCGCTTCCTAACGATCATCACGTGGGCATCGAAGGGAGCCAGGCCGTAGAGCTGGTCGTTCAGCTTTTGGTCCTGGATATAGAACCACTTGTTCCTCCATCCTTGGGTGGACTTGCAGAGGTGGAAGGAGAAGTGCTACTAATTGGGCGGACATATATCCCGTACCCGCCCAGCTGATACATGGTGTCACCGACGCCGGATTTCCTCTTCAAAGAATAGTGTTTCTTAAAGAGGCCAAAGTGCATCTCGATGTCGAGCCAGCACTCGCACAAGGTAATGAAGCACGCAATGTGAAGATGAGAATTGGGCGACAACTGATGCAGTTGAAGCCCGTAGAAAAAAAGGAGCCCGTGAAGAAAGTTGTGGCCATGAAGGGAGAGACCGCGAATAAAAAAGGCGTAGAACATAACCTAAAACCCTTCGGGTGGGTCAGGAGTTACCTCCTCGCCACGAATCTTCGCATCTGTCTTGTCTTGCGAAATTAGGTGAAATTCACGCAGGCGGCGGAGGTCCACCTCCCGCATCATCTAACGCCGCCACCGTCCGTTGGGGACATGCCCGACGGCGGTCTTCTTGACGGCGCCTACAGCGCTCGTACTGGCGGCGGATACTTTTTTCGGCTTGCCCATCTTGTTGGTACGGCGTGCTGAGCAGCACACAAAGAAAGAAGGAAGGAAAAGTACAGAGAATGTCCAGTGCAAGGGGAAGCACGAGCTCTGGAAATGGCGAAGGCAAGATCGGCGAAGATAGCAAATGGCGGAGTGGAGAATTACCGCAACCCCTAGCAGTATAAAAGGGATGAAGACGAAAACGCAGAACCGTGGATCTACTAAACCTAACATGTGTCAGCTATCACGTTGTACACATAGAGGGTATCGACCCAAACCGTCGCGAGCACGCCGACCACTACGTGTAGAAATCGAGGCAACGTAGTAACTTTCGCGTAGAATACGCGTGACTGGTCAAATCCTAGGAAAAAAGTGGGACTCACGACCGTCTAGTCCTATCGTCTATGATGTCATAGACGGTTGAGCTCATCAGGCGTCATCAATGACATCAACAACTCCCACAAGAAAATGCCAGCAACGGCTTTAATCTCTCGAATCAAGAAAGAAGTACTTACTCGAGTCTACAACTCGACCAAATACTAGGGGGCTACTCCTATCAGGAGCGCTGGTCATGCACCTGAAAATTTGGTAAGGTCCTCGGGTCAATCGAAAAATTCATAAGCTTCGAGTACTCCTTCGAGTCTACAACTCCATTACGGACTCGAGGGCGACTCCCATAGGGAACGTTGGCTGCGCATTTGAAAACATTGGTCATCCAAAGGATTTCCGGATTATTGTATCATACGACTGATAAATATAAGTCTCTGCTCGAGTCTACGACTCAAATAGACACTCTGGGGCTACTCACATAGGAAGCTCTGGCGCGCACGGTATGAATCAATTGATTGAGATCTTTCATCCTCATGACTATAGTAAAGCATAACTTACGAAATAATCGGCAACTTTTCCCAAAATTATGTTAAGAGATATAACCTCTCCTTAGTCACTCGAAATGCCTCCACGGTAATAAATTTTCGAATGTTGTGTCTACAATGCAAAGATAAGACCTATAGATACAATATGATGGCATGGTAACGCACGCGACTGCACTCTGCCAGTAATATTCTGTGTCAGCAGACATAATGAAAAATCCTGACGGACGCATTGGGTACATGACTTAAAAACACTGGAATTTGACTCATGTAAGACCTGCGCGTCCTGAGTCGAATTACGCTAGCAATTTTTTGAATTCGATTCTGGCGGCTCAAGTGTGAGTAGATACCATTGTTTTGCATAAATACAGTTAACTGATCCTGATCCGTCGGGAGAGTCAGCCACGTGTATGAACTATTCCTATAAACTAACACATTAACCCGAAACATGTTCGGATGAAAGGCATTCAAAAATCTTAAGTGTCTCCAGTCGAATCTACGATTCGACTGAACACTCGGGGCTACTGGCATGGGTATGCCCTATGGGTGCACGACATTAGCCTACCCGGTCCGGACCAGTAGAAGCCCATGAAAAAGGCGTACCTCAATCATAAAGCCCGGGAGGATTTCGGGTGGCCCAAGACCAAGACGGATTCGACTCCTTGGAAAAAAAACGCTTTGTTCGGATAGAAACTTGAAGGGAAAAAACCTAAGCTTGTAATCGACTCGGCCTATCCCCGAGACCTGGCCTATCTATATACACGCCAAGAGGGTACAATGCGAAGGACTTACCTCATAACTTAGCACATACCTCGCCAGATCCAATTTGCGCATCCCTGTAACCTGCGGCTTCGCCATTAACAAAGAGCAGACAAGCAGGAGTAGGGTTTCCCCTCTGGGGTCCTGAACCTAGGTAAACCTCGTGTCCCGTGTTGCTTGTTTGTTACCTGTTCCGCGATCTCTAGCGTCCCCTCCTCCAAAACCCAAGTCCATGACAATGGGCATTGATGAGTCGAACCCTCGTCATCTAGTTACAAAAAATCGTGTAATATATAATTAATAGTAGTCGACGATGTTTGACCAATTTTTAAATTAATTTTTGATTGCATGAGAACTTTTTCCTTTTTAGAGAGGCAATTGAACTTGCAAGTGGCTTTTCTCGAGGAGCCCTTCTTATTATGAGTTGTAATTGGATTTTAACTAGCTTTTCTCAACGATGTTTCATGGTTTCTTCTTACTAAGACTTACCACTGTACTTGCAATTGGCTTTTCCTGGGGAGTTTTAACTGCGGTTACAACTGGGGATTGTTTTGCAGCCCCTTCTTACTATGAGTTGCAAATGGACATGCAACTGACTTTTAACGAGAGCCGCAACAAGGGTTGCAACTGAGTATTAAAATTTAATTTTCTTATTTGGTGGTCCTTTCTTATTATGAGTTGCAACTGGAGATGCAACTGGTTTCTCAGGGACTTGCAAATAGGGTTGGAACTGAGGATTGTTTTGTGGTCCCTTCTTACTATTAGTTGCTACTACACTTGTAACAGGCTTTTAATGATAGCAACAACTAGGGTTGCAACTCAGGATTCAAATGTTATTTTATTGTTTTGTGATCACTTTCTAATATGAGTTGCAATTGGACTTGCAACTGGCTTTCTCAAGGAGATGCAATTAGAGTTGCAACTATGGATTGTTTCGTAGTCCCTTATTTATGAGTAGCAATCGGCTTTTATGGGGAGCCATAACTGGGGTGCAACTGGGGATTGTTTCTTGGTCCGTACTTATTGTGAGTTATAACTCGACTTGCAACCGCCTTTTTTGGGGGAGTTGTAACTGAGGTTGCAACCGAGAATTGTTTCACGACCATTTTTAGTATGAGTTGCAAATATACCTAAAACTAACTTTTAAAGAGAGCCTCAACTAGGGTTGCCATTGAAGATTGGGATTTAATTTTCTTGTTTTGTGGTCATTTTCTTGCTATGTGTTGTAACTGGACATGCAACTGGTTTTCTCAGGAAGTTGTAAATAGGGTTGCAATTGAGGATTTTTTTGAGGACCCTTTTTACTATTAGTTGCTACTACACTTGCAACTAGCTTTAACGAGAGCCGCAACTAGGGTTGCAACTAAGGATTAAAATGTCATTTTCTTGTTTTGTGGTCCCTTCTTAATATGAGTTGTAACTGGACTTGCAACTGCCTATCTCGGGGATTTCCAATTGAGGTTGCAACTATGGATTGTTTCGCGGTCCCTTCTTTATTATGAGTTGCAGTTGATTTTCATCGGGATCCACACCTGGGGTTGAGGCTGAGGATTATTTCTTGGTCCATTCTTATATGAATTGCAACTGGAATTGCAACTAGCTTTTCTTACTATATATTAAAATCATAATTTAAAAACCGGACCGATGACTGAACCAGTCATCCCTTGGGTTCACGGTTCTGTGGTGCAACCGCCGGTTCAACTGGTTCAACGGCTGGACAAGTGATTAAAGAAAATAATTATTTTTAGTAGTAAAATACTTAAATAATTTGGAAAAGTAGGTAATTTTCGTATGTTTGACACAAGTAGCGCTTGTAATAGTTGGTCATCTTGCAGCACACCATCCATCGAGTCTGAAACTGGAGAGACCTGCATTTGGTTTCCACGTGTGGAAAATTAGTTTTAGCTTGTGTGAGATTTTTGGTTCACTGACTGGTCCAACTACCCCTATTTTTATCCCGGTTCAGGTTAAAATAGAGGGTTCAATCATAATTACTTTGGTTCTTTGTCTTGTCCGATCCATTCCGCCTACCAAACCGGCGAAGGTGCTGGTTCCGGTTTTTTCCGATCGGACCATCGGTCTAACCTGGTTTTTTCAACTATTGTTGAAATGTCATTTTTTATCTCATGGTACTTTTCTTACTACGAGTTACAACTGGATTTTCTCGGGGATTGTTTCCTGATCCCTTCTTACTATGAAAAGAAAATGAGAAGAGCCCAAAAGAAAGGTCAACACAACACAGAGGAAATCGGTGAACCCTATTTGACGCTAATGCGTCGGTTACCACTTGACGCCTGAAGTAAACCCCAGGTGGGCTGGCTCACCTAGGCATTTATATTTGTTATCTATTTACTTAGTTTTATTGTTGTGATTTTTGTGTCGATTTTATTTCTGTTTGTTCTTTTATTTTCTATTTCTTTTCTTTTCTAGTTTAGTTACTTAATTTATTTGTGTTTTCTTTTACGAGTTTTGTTTCCCTTTCTTTTACACTTTTCTTTTCTTTTCCATTTTTATTTTATTTTTCCAGTTCTCCCGTGTTCTATGTTTGTTCATGTTCTCCTTTTTTCTATCCTTGTATTTTTTATAAATTATATGGATATACTTTTGATTGTGCAATGTATGAATTTTTTTGTAACCCGTGAACAATTATTTTGTACCATGTGACTATTTGTTTTGTCAAACGATCACTCTTCCGAACCTCGTGTACACAACTTTAAACTATGCGAGTATTTACTAAAGCTCGTGAACATATTTTTGAACCTTGTGAACAAATTGTTTGAAATATACAAATATTTTTAAACCTCATGAACTATTTATAAACCTCAAGAACATATATTTTGAACAGTACGAACATTTTATAAATCTCATGAACTTTTTTTTGAAACTCGCGAACAATTTTATTGAACTGTGCGCAAAAAGTTAAACCTGGAAAACATCTTTTTGAACTATACAGAAAAATTTCTAAACCTCGTGAAGAAAGTTTTGAATCCAGTGAAGATTTTTTTCAACTCAATGATCATTTTTCTCGAGTTCCTAAATATTTTAAATTTAAAATTATTTTTCTCCATCGGCTGTACACTACGAGCGGAGAAATAACTGAACCATTTTTAAACAGACGTGGAGAGCGTGAACGAAAATAGCTTTGAAGCACCGGAAAGCGAAACACACTACGTATAAAAACGAGTGAAGCAGTAAATAAGCCCTAATTATGTTGTACTTTTTTTTTGCGAAAATTCACCAATTTAGTATTGATCATCAACAATAGTACAAAGAGACTCAAAAGTAATAAAAATTATAAATAGATTGTTGGACCACCATGCGACGACTACAAACACTAGCGCGAGCCGAAGGCGCGCCGCCGTCCTCGCCCTTCATCACCGGAGCCGGGTAAAGCTTGTCGTAGTAGAGCTTGTTGTACTAGGCAGACGGAAAGTCATCGTGCTAAGGCCACAAAGGACCAGCACACTAGAGCCGCAACCATCGCCAATGATGACATCTGTAGATCGGAAGAGACTGACTTGAAAACAAACCGACGAACACAAAAACAGATAAAATCCTAGGAGATCCGTCGGACAAACGACTCCACGCGCCCTCCGCTAGCGCTAGATGCACCACCAGAGCGAGGATAGAGCGGGAAGGATCTTATCCTGACTCCAGGACATAGCCCGTCGCCTCAACATCCTGAAAGAGACACTAAAAATAGATGAAACAAGAACGGAAAACCTCACGCCGGCGAGAGGCCGTGGTCCGCCACAGCTCGAAGGCCCAAAGTCCACCGGCGGCGGAGCGGACCGATGACGTCGCCGGCGAGGGTATGGAACCCTAGATGGGTTTTCTTAGCTCTCCTGGCGGTGGAGTCGTACCTAATTATGTTGTACTTAGTGGTGACCAGTCTGAAAACAGACTAATGAACTACTCCCTGTGTTTCAAAATATAAGATGTTTTAGTTTTCTGAAGTAAATCTATCTAAACTTTTTTTAGTATATAGGTTTACTCGGATTTGGAGTAAATCTCCACGCTAAAAGAAGTTTAGATACATTTTCTTCACAAACTTAAAACATTTTATATTTTAAAACGGATGGAATAGAAAAAAATAAAACCCCAAACAATCGAAGAGTTAATAGGCCAAGCCCAAATAACCAGCCGGCACTAGTGGAAACGAGGCTTTTCGTTGATCTTGGAAAAGGGTTTTAACACCGGTTCTACGAACCGGTGTTAAAGGGGGGGCCGTACAAGCGTGGCCCCTGCGGCAAAAAAGGAGCCCCCCTTTAACACCGGTTCATGCTACGAACCGGTGTTAAAGGACCCTGCAACAGTGGCCCGCGCAGCCCCCCCCTTTAACACCGGTTCGTGGCATGAACCGGTGTTAAAGGGGGGTCTATATAAGACACCACCGCAGCCCACACACACCCCACTCTTCCATTTTTTCACTATCTCATTTTGGAGCCTAGCAAGAGGGTGTGAAGAGTGCTAGTTTGTGTTTTTTTCATATGCACAAGAGGTGTTCGGTGAAATGCCCGAGAGCTCAAAATAAGTTTTCTCGTTGCTCTTTCCGTCTCGGTCGAGGTCGGCAACTATCCTTTCATGTGTCATTGATGTACTATATATATAAATGGTCATCTCCCTATTAATTTTTGATATATACTACATATTAATGCATATGAACCGGCAATGGATGTACGGTGACCGCCGCACTTCCGAGTACATTACGGGCCTCCAAAATTTCATCGTTGTGGCTAATGCAAACCGTGGTCACAATGGTTTTATGTGCTGTCCGTGTGTTCACTGTCAGAACAAGAAAGACTACTCAAATACCAGAACCATTCACGCCCACCTGCTTCGATCCGGTTTCATGCCCAGCTATAATTGTTGGACCAAGCACGGAGAAAAAGGGGTTATGATGGAAGACAACGAAGAAGAAGAAGATGATGACAACTATCATAATATGTATCTTGAATATGATGATACTGCAACGGGGGTAGATAATGAAGATCAAGAGGGAGCAGATGGGCCCGCTGATGACGATACTGCCGCGGCAGGAAAACGGCCTAAATCTCTGCCGCGGCAGAAGAACCTTTAACACCGGTTCCAGCCCCGAACCGGTGTTAAAGGGGGGGCTGAGGCCTGCGGCAGCCCCACGTGCGCCACCTTTAACACCGGTTCGTATAAGAACCGGTGTTAAAGGGGCCCCCCTCTAGCACCGAACCCTCAACAGCGGTTGTAGAATCGCTGTTAGAGGGCCCTCCCAACCGGAGTTAAAGGGGGGGTCTGCACTAGTGCGGATACGCGCAGGCTCACTAATATACTCTTTTTTTTTGGTTCACTAATATACTCCAGCAGCGTGAAATAGGGAAAACCTAGCAAAACCAGACAGGAGAAATAAAAGCCCAACAAAATACGGAAATCCACATTGACTTCTAGGTGTAGATGCACGTATTGTCAAAAAGACATTTGAAAAAAATATTTGGATGTACATGTTGACACTATATGTTCGCACAGCAAGTTTCACGAAAAAAAACATTTTATGTTGATTGTGTAAAATGACAATTTTTTGTGTTGCAAAATAGTTTTTCACAAGACTTTTTTTTTGTCTTTCTTGTACAGACCAAAAAATGTCTTCTGACTGTAAAACTTTGTGTGAGGACATAGCATGTTCGGATGCACACTCGGAATTTTGTTCCAGAATTTTTAAATATTTTAAGATTCATATAAAATATATTTTTATAATAGATGCATTTAGACCTATGGGCCAAATCGCCCTATCCAAATAAAATAGCACAATAGCCCAAGAAAACAAACAGGGAGACAGAGGCAATGGACTGAACAACAGCGTTGATGTCAGCCGACTAAGACTTATCTTAAATCTCAGACGAACTGTTTCTTAGTCACTCCCATATTTTAATGTTCTATATGCATTAGTATCCTGTACATGTTGTTTTCTATATATATTTAGTGAAATTTTACAAAGTTTGACTTCAATCAAACATAATATACAGAGCTAGTAATACGAGACTGGGGGAGTATATAGATATCCACTCTCAGTATATATGAATTGAAATACTTTTGTTTCTACTATATAGGATCCACGTATATAGAATCTGCCACTCTTTTGAGCGCCTGTGGGAGAGTGTACGCGTCCTGATCCTTGTACAAGAAGTCCAGCATGCGAGTCGCATCCACCACCACTTCCAGGAGCGGCGCCGGCGGTTGGGCGGCGGCCAGCCTGAGGTGCTCCTCGCTGATGTCCATCCACGACTCCTCGATGAGCTCCCTGAGTTTGTTGTATGCATCTTCCTTGGCGGTGTAGCTGTTCTCCTCCATGCATGCTTCCACCGTCGACATCACCTGCTGCTGCCCCGAGTACTGATCCCGTTCTCGCTGAAACATTCGAGAGAAAAAAAACAATCATGCCAGTGATCTATTAATGTTCAGCAGCAAATTAGGGAAAAACATGATATATATATGTTCAGCCGAAAATATGTATGTAACCTCGTGTGAAGCTACGTCGTTGATGACGCGCCCGACAACGCATGAAGCTCGAATGATTTTGGGATAGGTCATGGCCCAGTCGATGACGTCGCTGGTGGCGCCTATGGCGACCAAGGCAAGGGCCGGTACGTGCATGCAGCAGCTGCTAGGCATTGAGAATAGTAGGTGCTCCTCGACGGTAGCCGGCGCGTCGCCTTCCTCGCGCCATTTTGCCTCGTTGTAGTAGCATTTCGTTGCATCGATTAGCTGCACAACGACAGTGATATTAGCTATATTTCGGGATGGAGGGAGTACATATATTTTGTGATCATAAGAGGTTACTAGGTATATATTTCTTTTCTTTTCTCCTGTTAAACATTTTCAGCAGACATAAACTTACTAGCTTTTTTATATAGTCAGCATTCTTATTTCCTTGATGTTTCAGGTCTTCTTCGATGTCCTTTACGGTCTCGAGTACTTTGTTGTAAAAGAACTTCATGTACCCGGGGAGTTGTTCAGCGGCTTGCTCATCCCACCTAGTGTTTCATTAAGACAAACAAAGTTCTTTTATTCTAGAATTAGTATATCTAGCAAGACACTGGTTATTAAAACTGCCGGCATAGCCCACATATAGATATATAGAGACCTTTCTATAGCTATGGTGAGGAGCTTGCTTTCTTCTAAGGTGCTGTAGCTGTCGTAGATGTCATCGAATATCGATACAAATGTGAAGAGCTTTGTGAGCATGATTCGTCCGTACGAATGTTGTGGCTCAAATAAAACACCTAGCATCCAAAAATGCATCTCAACCATCCTATCTCGTGCGAAACCCAAATGATCTTGGAGTTGGAGTTCTTTCCACCATCTGCAAACAAACCGCAAAAATTATTAGCGCTTAAGCACCCATCCATCACACCATGTATCTTTGCAATGGTCAAGGGTTATGAAATTGTTGTCTGCTATTAAAAGGGTAGTAACAAATCTGAAAATTGTGCCGATAGTTCAAGGGTTGGAACTACGAAACATGGAATTTTACCGATATAGTAATCTCCTTTAAATAAAGTCGCGTACAGTGTAAGATCCCTTGGCTCCTCGCAGTACAGACTTTGCAGAATACTGAAATCCAGCTTCGCTAGCTCCAAGATGGCCTCATTCCTTGTACTCATTCTCTGGTAAACCGAGATGTAGTGCCTCACTTCAACTCTTCGAGGCCTCCTGAAAAGAGGCATTTCTAGGGCGTGGCGCACCTCATCGAGCGACACCGATGGTGACAACGATTGCTCCAAGATACGCTCCAGACGGTCTTTGGTGTAAGCGATGTCGCGGTCGAGTGTTCCTTCTCCATGGGTTCGAACATGGGCAGCGTTGTACATGTCCAATAGGCTCCTTGTGTCATTGCAAGTAATGTTTTCTCCGACATCTCTAAACTTCAGGAATACATCTGAAACAGGATATCATTGTAGTACATACATGTTGGTTAATACATATGCTCTCGAATTATGATCAAGTTTGTTACCTTGTGAAACATTGCGTCCCTGTTTCCTGAGCAAATAAAACTGAAGAGCCGTTGTGTGAAGATCATAGGGTTCATCACCGTCATCGTTGATCCCACACAGCAAATCATCGATCTCCTTCTTGTAGTGATAGTCCAGACCGAGCCTCTGTAGTGCATCCACAAGCTCAAGCTTCAGAGACACATCGGCGGATCCACTATCCTCGTCCTCACCTCTTCTTTCATGACTTGAGCCTTGTTCTTCATGGATTGGCACTGCGACAGCATGTAGCGATTAGTACTACAACTCACTTGGTGTGGAAAAATTGCATACATGATGGTATACATATGCAATTTGAAGGCCTTGTTTCTGTTAGAGTACGTATACGTGTATAGATTAGAGATAGACTAGGACTCTACATCTTGTACTCCAAGTCTCCGTCTACCCGTGTACGTCTATATACTCTCCCCGTGAGGGTCAAATAAATACACCGAAATATTAGGAATTCAATATTTTTTATATGGTATCAGAGCGGTTAGCCTCACGGCGCCGATCCTAGGACTTCCACCACTTCCGCAAAGCGCGCCGACCCTGGGGAGATCAATCTCCTCTTCTCGGGGGTGCGGCACCCGATCTCGATCAAAAATCAGATCGCTTCTTTAGATTAGATTAGATCAATTCCAAAAAAATTCCAATTCTCTAGATTAGATCCTATTTTTGAAATTCTAGTTCATAGATTAGTTCTAGTTAGCCACAAATAAACTCTCTAAATCTCCAAGATCCTCAGATTTCGGTGAAAACAGTTCGATACACGGCGGCGGCTCGGGTCTTTGCACACAACGATCTGCGTCAACCACGGCAACAACATCGATCTCCCGAGCAGGATACATGCAGTGCGCCGACGACACCGACAGCAGCAGATCTCGCGCCTACCAAAGCGTGGCACTAGCCGTGCGCTTGCAAACCTGAAAATTCGATCTGCCGGCAACATAAGACGACACGCCACGCAGGCTAGCACGAGCATTGCACCCGTCCCAAGTCTGCGTGTCTACAAGCCCAACGTCCACGAGCGCGTGCAGCAGCTTCTAGCACCAACGCCAGGCACTAGTTGACAAAGGGACAATCTGTGTCAACTCCGTGTCACGGAGACACCAATCCGACGTCCATGACCGGCCACTTCTTCTAGATCTTCAGCAAACCGGCTGGCGGCACTGGACACGGCCGGGAGAGCCCATGGATCTTCACCGACTCAAGTTTCGCTCATACGAATTCTGTATCAAGGCGGACTATATCGATCCAAATATTTACGTCAAGCTGTACGATTATACCAAGATCTTTATCGAGCACATCCACGGAGAAGCGACATTAACATATCCACGTGCCAGGCCGGTGTGGGACACTACGATCGCTGACTTCTCTGACATCAAGGCTTCGACATCATCGCCACCACAAGGGACGCCTTCGAGCGACAATCATCGCCGACACGCCTACTCCTTTATTGCCAACACATCATCGCCAAGGTCTACATCTACATGGTCTCAACATCTTCGTCGACACATCGCCACCGCCGCTATACCTGTCCATATGATGGACATACAACTACAACGCCCTTTGACAGTATAACTGCAAGGCACGACGACGGCACCGCCGCGTCCACGACCCCGACGACTGCGACAACAAACCGGCATCACAATTGTGATGCCCCTACGACCGCACATACGGTTCTGGCAAAACCGTGTGTGCTCGGTGACTTCCTCCAGTTCTGGCAAAACTAGTGGTCTTACTTATGACCGCGTCCAAGAGACGCCCTTGACGGTACCTCTACAAGGTGCAAAACATCTACAACTGCAGCTTCGTCAACAACAACAAAAAAACCGCGCAATTTTTTTTGCGTCTCCGGCAATGGCGGCCACACCACTACGACATCGACCACACCTACATCGACCATGGCTACGTCACGATCGGCTATCTCGACATCGACATCAAGAACAACGTCTACAGCAACTCAAGAACTCCAGTCAACAGCGTCCGCGTCGTCACTTGCATCCACGCCACTTCCGCTGTGACTGCGGGAGGAAAGAGAGACACTAGAAGGGGACGCAGTCACCGCCCCTAGGTGTCAGCCATGATCATATTCACGCAGGTGATGATGACCAAGAGATGAACACGACAAAAACGCAAGACTTCAAATCCAGTCGCAAGTGTCCGCTTCACTTCCGCTCCGACTGAGGGGGATGTTAGAGTACGTATATGTGTATAGACTAGAGATAGACTAGGACTCTACATCTTGTACTCCAAGTCTCCGCCTACCCGTGTACGTCTATATATACTTTCCGTGAGGGTCAAATCAATACACCGAAATATTAGGAATTCAATATTTTCCATAGTTTCCACTACCCTCAATAAATCAATTTGGAAGGTTTGGGCTCCTTCTTCGCATGGTTAGTGGTGCAAAGTAAGATCTGGACGACATATAGGTGACAATTGTGCGAACTGTCCCTACGCAACCAAGTACAAGAATCGGCAGCGCATCTACTCTACAAATGTAGGTTCACCATAAGGATTTGGAAGGGAGTTCTATCTTAGCATGGTATGCAAAACATATCTAAGAGTTCTTGGGACAACGAGCCTTCGGTTCATGAGTGGTGGACAGAAATGGCTTTAGACAAGGGGAAGGAAAGGCGAGTGATGGTATCAATAACCATGCTTGTCTCGTGTGAAATATAGAAGGAGCACAATGCAAGAATCTTTAAACACAATTCATCTCCCTCAACCATTGTGCTAGCCAATACCAAGGACAAGGCAAGAGCATGGAGCTTAGCCGGGGCGATTTTTTTGAGTAATGTAATACTGGGGGAGTAATTCCTTTTGTATGACCCAGGGCGACCAAATGAAGCCTCCTCCGCGCCACGCCCTCAGTGCCGACTGGCGCAATTGAGCCCCTATGTGCCAAGGGTGGGACGGTTGCACCAGATAAAGTTTGGAACCTCGCATGCTGCCGGCAGTTTTTGGGAGACCCTGGTGTGGGGATTTCACCGATGGAGATGCTATTAGACCCGGGCTTTGAACGGGCTGAGTCTGAAATCTATAAATCATGCTTCATGATGTGCTAGTATTTGTTTCGTTAAGAAATCATGCTAGTTTAAAGTTGATTAAATATCCGGTTGAGATATTGTGTGCAATGCATGTCCCTTTCTGAATTATTGGGCAGCACTTCAGAATGAAAGAAACAAGGAACTGATTTTGGCTGGGGCGGCTGTGCTTCAGAAAACGGCGCTGGGACAGAGGGAGTATTGTGATTATAAGTTGTGACACGGTGGTAGTACTAGCACGCTAATTTGATGCCAAACAGGTGTACACAAAAAAAAAGTTAACTTGTGTGTGCTAAAGTTAGTTCACCTGTGCCGGAGTGCATGGCCTAAAACGAAGAAAGAAGTCCCCCCAGACAGTTGGGTGGTGAAGCCGGTGGCGGTGCTGGTTGGTCACCACGGAGGCTGCCATTGCTGGAGAAGGGTGGAGAGGTCGGCCGCCCACTCCTCTCTGATAAAACGGCCGTGGTGAATAGAGAGGTCGGCCGCCCACTCCTCTCAACACGGAGGTTGCAAGTGATGGCCTATAGAAAGAGAAAGACGGCCCTGGTGAATTAATTGGTTGGCTTCATATAAATTCATATAAAAAGGTGAGAGGACAGTGTGCACACAACAGATTTTCTACTTCTAGCCTATATGCCTGATTAAAGAGATATTGTTATTGTCACGTGCAGTATCTTGTGGACCAAGTGTGCTTAAGCAGATTTTCTGTTCCTGATGTCTTTTCAACGATGTCTGATGTTTTGTACGTAGATGTTTGTAAATTCTAGGATGTCTCTCGTCCTTCGGCGAGCATCACACATGTTGTGGCAAAGCGTCTATCATTTTCGGTAGGCTTACAGAAAAGATTCTCTAACTTTCATGGCCGTTGTGCTTGACAGTGAACTGCAGGAGCTCAGTTTTTCATTAAAAACGGGAAAAACATGTACTCCACAACACAGCTAGCATAGTTTACAGAGAAAAGAAAAAAACGCCTGAAGAAAAGAAACTCAGAAAAAGAAAGCAGACGGTAGAGAAACCAGTGCCACACCTCACTAATCTCTTGCGTGAGAAATCAGGCTGTGGTCGTCTCGAACCAAGACAGCCAACGTCACGGGCAAACTATTTTCCTTAAAATCCTCCTATTTCGCTATCTCTAAATATTCTGCGAGAACATAATGCCAAAGCAATCTGCATCTTCTATTCTTCATGTTTCCGCAAATAATTGACAACTCACAAGCCTCGAACCTAAAATAAAAAAACATCGCGTGTGCCAACCCGGGCATAGCCGGGGGAGATGCCGTCGCGCCGTCCCCGCGCACACATCACCGTGGTGGTTTGACGACGAAGGAGGCCTGGGCGTGGGAGCAGATAATTGACGATGACGGAGGCCTGGGCATGGTGGTTTGCCGAAGACAGCCGTCAGGACTGTTGGGGCGGAGACGGCCGGTGTGTCGATGAGCAGCGGCCAGGGCGGCGCCCCTGGCCGGGGTGGTGGCAGACGTGCCCTTGGCAACGCTTGACTAGTGGTGAGGGCTGGGCCGTGGTTTGGCTTGGGAAACCCTTGATCTTGATCTGGGTGGTTCCCTATGTCGTCTTTCCATCTCCTCCGCATAGTGTCACGACAGGTTTCGGTGGTGGATCAACCCTGCGTTGTCGTCTCCTTGCGCGCCGCTGACCATGGCCGTCAGTTGGGCTCGTTGAGGCAGATCACGTAGGTTGCCGGTGGGTGGTGTGGGGGCTGCCAGTCTGGCTCCGAACAAAGGGGGTTTGGTCCTAGGATGCCTCTCAAGCCAAGACGAATATCTACCTGCTGCATGTTTTCATCGATTTGTCCGGAGTGTTGTGTTCTGGAAGACTCCGCTATCGAACTCCAAGACTCCGCGGATCGGATGGGATTCGGTCGCGCACAACCATGTTTTTTCGACCCTTCGGGTTCAAAGGGAGCGATGCAAAGTTTTGCGGTCGGTTTCCATCATGGGACATGTCTTTAGTCACATGGTGAAGTCAGTCGCGAAGAATAGCATGAAATCCAAGGTCTGTAGACTAGCAATGGTGGTTTGATTCCTAGTGGCAATGAGGTTTTGGCTTGGTGATCCGTGACTTGGCGCAGCGGCATCGAAAAGTGAAGGCGACAGCGCAGGAGAAGTTCAGGGTTCAATCTTGGAGGGTGAAAACCCAAAGGCTGGTCTTAAGTGGTTGTGTCTAGCAATGGCATTATTGAAATTGTTTTATGAGCGTGGAATTTCTCCTGTGTGAAAATCTATGATCTATGATCAGGAAGATGACAATGATCATGTACTGTTTACTTTTTAGAGGCGTCGCTTTTAGAGAAGCTGGACTTCTAGTGTTATCTTGGTGGTGTTAGGTTTGCTGCTATAATGAATAGATTATTTAGCGGAACTTTTCTTTTTTATAATTATTTTTTAAGTTGTGTGCATTCGTAAGGCACTAGGACAATATATTATTGCAGAGGTTGGGTCTAATCAGTATGTTCGCGATATTAATATATGCTTCTTCTAATTTTTTTTATGTTTCCAGAGTCTCTAGGATACACTTGCACATATTCCGTTACCAGTCTGCGACTGACACAGAGCTCATGGTGTGAGGTACTCACTACTTATGCCACACGATTACTCGCTACATAGTCCTAGATCCTCTTTAAGGAACCATGCTAGCTCAAATTTAGAAGGTTTAACAATGCAAGCATGTGTTAAACTCAAATCTAAAACTATAGGAGAGTGATAAGAAATAACCTTAGGAAAAGTCTTAATATACATTAAAGGGTAAAAACTTGTAACACTACATCCTAAAAATACCGAGCTTCTATGCAATATACCAATCCCTGGATCAGTTCATTGGCTATATAGAATAGATGAATAACAAAGTAAATATCCATACATCATAAATCGCGAAATGATTCAGAGTATTCAATTATTACAATGATGCTTAGCATGAAGGCTAGCTCAAATTTATTCAAGCATCAAGCATAAATAAGATAACTTCTCCAATCTCCAAATTGTGCCACACATGAAAAAAATATTGAGTGGAGTACCGCAAAATCGGAATATCCTGCAACATAAAATGTTGTAGCCACAAATGGTCAATATTTTGAATGTATGGAAAGTAAAGCTAAGTAAGGAGACAATATACCTAGCATCTACATGCTTATTTGCTAAGTGGGGTTTTCGCTAGTTTGCAAGTTTCAAATACTTTTGTCCGACATTTATAAACCAAGTTTGATCCATGACAACCCATTAAGTTTACCCATCAAATTTTAGTAATTAATAAATAAGGATGAGTGAGAAATATGTTATATTATCAATATATAGCAGCTCAGTTTGTTCATAATTGAGACACGACTAAGTACTTAGATTAGATATTCTCAAGAGGTTTGTAAACTTTAACCATGTGACATGGTCAACCTGCTCGTATCACCACACTCATTTTGTGTTATGGTATGAAGAAAACCAAGAAAAGACCGTTCGGGAAGTAGTTTCCCAAACCCGCTCCATACCGGTCCAACCTAACCATTCATACATCTCTGGCTATGCTGGATTCGAGTCGTCACGACCTACTAAATCCATCCAGCCACCCATAACTCACTAGCACATGGTTACACACGTAAGTTACTATAATAAGGAAACCAATTCTTTCTCAGTACCCCGGGCGACATTCCCCACCATAAATCTGCACTCTGATGACACTCCAACCATTCCGCCTAGGGGGTTCATTAACATTATGTTATTTTAGTTGAGCAAAACATATACACTACCATAGCATGGTATAATATCATCCCTTCTAGAATAGCATGACTAAGCACATCTAGCATAAGATGGCTCGACTACAATACATCTCTACCATAATACATAGGGATATCACAGCAATAGTAATTCTTACACACACATCTACCAAAAAATACTCTACACATGCATAGAAAATAGTAGGACACAATCATGAATAAATTAGCATCTACTTGCCTGGACGGTAGGTGTCGATAGTACGGTCCTCACAGAAGCAAGCGTTGCACTCGTCAAGATCTACACGATACAGTTGCATACACATAAACAATCATACACAACATAACCAAATGCACAAATGCATGCATGCCGATTTAATATGGAGTAATAGTTTACTTTAGTCCTATGGATAGTATTAGAACAAATGATGTATGTAGAAAAAGTTTTGATGCAATAAAGTATTTACTATTAATTCTTGATTGCTGATAAAGGGGTTTTAATAGATTTATTGCAACTCCTATTCTACTCCTTCCATTCTGGATTATAGGGAAAATCATTGGATTGTGCATATTCCAAAAAATTAGGCTTATATATGCATTAATTGCTCCAATTGACTATCCTCTAATTACTCCCACCGATTCCTCTTCTCGCCCGTTGAGTTTCCCTGTGTGAGTTTGTTGCATGGCATGTGTGAAATTGAACAGGGTTACTCCCGCGATGAAGATGGAGGACATCGGAAGTCACGCATACGAAGGGGTTAATCCCGCGATCGTTGGGATTCCTGCATTTATTACCAAGTAAATCAAGGTCAAATTCTAGTTTCTCTTTTATTTTTCACCGCCAATGAACAACTACCTTGGTCCTAGAGTTTTGCTAGATTTGTCCTATAATCATTGGGATTCCTGCTGGTATATGTAGATGATATCATTGTTGTGAGCTCGACTGCCTCAGCTATTTCCAGATTAATGGCTCATCTCAGGTTTGAATTCTCTGTCAAAGATCTTGGTGTCCTGCATTATTTTCTGGGTATTGAGGTGCATTCACCTTCGTCTGGTAGTTTGCTCCATCGCCAACGGAAGTATGCTCTTGAGCTTTTGGCACATGCTGGTATGTTGAAGTGCAGTCCTGTTACTACTCCTATGGCGTCATCTGAACGTATGTGTGATACGTCGGATAATTTTTGATGCTCCATGCTTGTTTAGTATCTACTTTGCTTTGCTTGTCTACATTTTGAGGTGTTTTTTTACATGTTTTCTGGTACTAACCTATTAACAAGTTGCCACAATGATAGTTGTCTGTTTTCTGTTGTTTTTGGTTTCAGAAAAGCTAGTAATGAAATATTCTCGGAATTGGACGGGACAAACGTCAAAGTCAATTACTTTCCGTGGGGAACAAGAAGTCCAGAGGGGAGACGAGGAAGCGTGCCAGGGCGGCTAACCCCCCCCCCCCCCCCCCCAAGCGCGACCAAGGGTGGGCCCGTGCCTGGGTAGGATTTGACCCCCCTGGTCGCCTCCTCGGCCTTCCCCTTCGCCTATAAGAAGCCCCCGACCCAAAAACCTTAGGGCATCCAGAATAAATCCACGAAAACCTTTGTAGCCTCGCCGCCATCGAAGGGGAGATTCGGGGGACAGAAAGTCTCTATTCCGGCACCCTGACGGGACGGGGAAGTGCCCCCGAAGCCATATCCATCGATCTCCACCACCATCTTCATCACTGTCGCTGATTCACATGATGAGGAGGGAGTAGTTCTTCCTCGAGGATAAGGGCTCTACTGGTAGCTATGTGTTCATCTCTCTCTCTATGCATGATCTTATTGTGATCACGAGCTTTGTAATCAAGTAGATCTACCTTGCTACTCAAGTGCTTCATTAGATCTCTGTTGTCCCCATGTGTGTGAAAGTTACAGCGTGCATGCCATGGTGGCACTTAGGTTTGAGTCTACATAAATACTCTTTGTGCTTTAATAGATCTATGCTTTTCCCCACGTGTGTGAAAGTGATAGCGGGCATACCGTGTGTGGCACTTTGGCTAGATTGAATATTTTTTATGAGTTATATTTGGAGTTGGATGTCTTTATGAAATTGTGGTGTTTGTTGGAACCATCTAGCGCTCAAGGTGACAATGTGGGGTTATCTAGATTGAGGAAGGCAGACTTTGAGGTGTGTTGTTATAGCCCTACCATGGATTAGAGTGTCCAACCGGAGAGTAGTTAAGAGTAGTATCATGAAGAGAGGATATTTATATGAGAGAGTGTTCACTAGTGAAAGTATGATCCCTAGACCTTGTTTCTCAACATTGAAACATCGTTTGCATCTAGATCTGTTACATGTTTGCTTGCTTTAGTCTTTACCTTACCGTCAAGCTCTTTTCTGGCACCGTTACCACTTGTATTTCACTATCTCTTCGTCGAACTAGTGCACCTATACACCTGACAAGTGTATTGGGTGTGTTGGGGACACAAGAGACTTCTTATATCTTGATTGCATGGTTGCTTGAAAGGGAATACCTTTGACCACTTCCTCCCTGAGTTCGATAAACCTTGGGTAATCCACTTAAGGTAAACTTGCTGTTGTTCTACAAACCCCTGCACTTGGAGGCCTAACAATTGTCTACAAGAATAGAAGTGCGTAGACATCAATGTGCACTACTGATGGTGTTGTTCTCTCTGCTGAGGAGGCAACTCGGTATCACAGTCTTGTTGGTGGTCTTCAGTACCTTACAGTGACATGACCAGACTTATCGTTTGTTGTCAATAAGGTCTGTCAGTACCTTCATGAGCCTCGTGCTCCTCATATGTCCGCAGTCAAGCGCATTCTTCGTTATGTGTGCTTCACCCTTGATAGTGGTCTATTGTTCCAATCCTCTACCTCTACACTGCTCTCAGCATTCTCAGATGCCGACTGGGCTGGCAGTATGGATGATCGGCGATCCACGAGGGGATATGCGATATTTTATGAAGCTAATTTGATCGTCTGGAGTGCTCGTAAGCAGTCTACAGTTTCCAGGTCAAGCATCGAGTCTGATTATAAAGCTCTTTCTAATGCTACAGTAGAGCTTGTCTGGGTTCAGTCTTTGTTATAGGAGCTTGGAGTTACCCAAGCGCTACCTCCGGTGTTATGGTGTGACAACATTGGAGAAACATACCTGTCTTCAAACCTAGTATTTCGTGCAAGGACAAAGCATATTGAGGTGGATTTTCACTTTGTCCGTGAGCGTGTTACTCAGAAGCAACTTCAGATTCGGTTCATCTCCTCTAAAGACCAAGTTGCCGATATCTTCACGAAACCACTCCCGTTGCCTTTGTATGAGCATTGTAGACGCAATCTCAATCTTGTTTCCCCTGTTGAGATTGAGGGAGGATGATAGAATACGTGATAGACTTGTAATTGTATACGTGTTAGGTTTTGTAAATATACCAACACGTTGTAACGTTGTATTGTAACTTGGTCATATATATAAGAGGAGACACCCCGGACCTATTGTGTCGTGCAACCCATACTTGTTTTCTCTAAATTCTATTAATATTTGCATCGGTCTGTGATCCATTCCTCCTTGATGATCAGAACCTTCGCTCATACGCTCATACTTATCCTCGTTCTAGACCCTTGCCCTACCCCTCATTAACTGACCAGTCTTTGGATCTTTTTGAAGTTTCACCCTCCCTCTCATTGGTTCTGCTTCCTGATGGTTCTGTACCCCTCACCAGGATTCCATTTTGCATGTACCCACCTTGTCTACTATTTCTTCAATGCCATAATAAATGTACTCCCTCTGATCCATATTACTTACTGTTGAAATGGATGTATCTAGCACTAAAACATATCTAGATACATCCATTTCAGTGACAAGTAATATGGATCGGAGGGAGTAGTAAATGTAAGGGTCATTTGTTAGTTCAACCACTTCAGGATTTTTTCTTGGGTTTCTAACTCCACACTTCACCCTCACAACATCTGTATCTTCCAAAAACCCTCCATGTCTACCTCTTGCACTGTCCCCAACATGGAAGCAATCTCTGAAAACTGATACATGCGGTGTAGAGTTTTAGGTATAGCAGAGATTCACCCCCAGACTGAATACAACTTATAGTTTGCCCCGGAAGTTGCAGTCCATTTAGATAGTTTGATAGTAGTTCCAAAAGTCTTTCCATTGATGGAAATTTTACCAAGAAACCTTGTCACCAAAAGCTTTGATCTTCTAGTCACCTCCCCATGAAAACTATATCTTGAAGGGTTCAGTCAGCTGTTCACAATTGATCTCGTCTTCCAACACGTATACTAGCCGTACTGCCTAAGTATTCTTATCACCTTCTAATCTACTCCCTCCGTTTCAAAATATAAGATGTTTTAGGTTTGTAAATAAAATGAATCTAGACTTCTTTTAGTGTGTAGATTCATCCCAAAGTTGAATGAACCTACATACTAAAACAAGTCTAGATTCATTTTGTTCACAAATCTAAAACATCTTATATTTTGAAAGAGGGAGTAGTATTCTAGACCGTGCAACTAGCAAATACAGACCATTATCTGCACAACCTACAAGTTTTAGTACTGGATGTGGCTTATTCAACATGCTACACCTTTCTGATATATGCAAATGATGCTTCACATCATTGATACAATTTTTTCTTTGCCTAACACTCCATGATCGCATTTTCAACCTCATTGCATCTGAAACAAACCATAGATTTAGATAGTGCAGAATCTGCTTGCTCCCCTTTTCCAGATTTAACAGCCTCCTTTTTCATTTTAATCACTACCGGATGATCTAGCACTATTAGTTTTCTGCACATTCTGGTTTTGACCCCTGGATATGTTCCCCCGGCAATGTTCTGATTCCTAAATTCTGGACGTGGCTGTGTCATACGATTAGTTATACGAACGATTCGTACATGCTGGTCCCTAGCGTAAAAGACCTCTTTGGCATAAGTTAGAGATATTTCTGCTGGAGATGGTGAGTCTCGATCAAGTTGCAGATTGTTTGAAAAGGCAAGAACTCAAATATGCAGCGGGCCTCGTCCCAAGCATCGTACTTATCTGGGATGACGCAACTAGCACAAAAAGCTCGTTGGGCTGAATCGCTCGACACGCGAGAGTGTGCGCTCGATTTGGACACGACTCGCTAGCGCTCGGGCGTTTCCTACCCCCGTTTCGCTGAACGATTTTAACAGTGGGCGGCCCATATGCTGTTTCGCTACGTTCCTTTCCGTTCGCTTCGTTTCTTACACGAGTTTCTTTTCGCGTCTTCCTATGGCTATGTGCAGTGAGATGCCTGTCTGTGTGAACAGGTCAAGGGTGTCCCGTCTTCCTTTTTTCATTCCTATGCTTTTTAGTTTCTTTCTTTTTTCGTTTCTTTTTTATGTTTCCTTTTAGTATTTTTTTTTAAATTATGTTTTCTAATATGGATGTGTTTTGTGAGCGTTGATTTTTTTCATCAAGATTAATTATTCGCTTTTGTTTCATGTATGTTTAAATTTTGCTCAATCAATTGGTGCGATTTATTCTGCATATAGTTGTGATATTCCAATTAATCGAATATATGTTACTCTGTTAGATGTAATTTATTCTTTGAAGGTGGTAATTTTTTTATCACATTTCTAGTGTGGTATTTTTTCCAATTACTCTACGTGTTTGTTCCTCTTGTAGATGTTCTTCGATCCTCGCGTGCTAAATTCGAGTTCGGCATGTACTCTTAATTTCACAGTCGGTAAAGTTTTTGTTCCACCTTATCCAATGTTTTGCTCCAATGAAAAAAAAACTTGTACCATGGTCCTCTGGCTTGTGTTACCTATACTCGTAATTTGTTCCCGGCTGGTGAAGTTTTTGTTCCAGCCTATACACATTTTTTTCATGAAGTAAAATTGACACATATGGTCCTTAGGCTTCTGTTCCACGAGCACGATAATTTGTTCCACGATCGGTAAAATTTTGTTCCCGTTGGAACTAAATATGTCCATGGTCCTTGAACGCTATTTTTTTCAATGTGTACTCATAATGCGGTATGCGATTGGTAATTTTTTTCCCTTTTTTCATTTCCTAGGAACTATTTTTTCATGGTTGTGTGGTGCTAAATTTGTGTCGCACGTATGCTCGTAGTTTTTCCACGATTGGGTAAAATTTTGTTCTAGCCTATCCAAACTGTAGTCTTGATTTGTTATGTAGCTGCTAGAATATTGTTGCACTTAGGTACAATTTTAGTGTTCCATTCTTTGCCCTATAATTTTTTGGTACGGTAGTGTGATTTTGTTCCATGTGATGTGAGGTAACCAGAGCACATCTGCAAGTAGTTCCTTCTTCTTTTCTTTTTATGTCTTCTTTGGTATGTTTTCTTCATACTTTTTCTTTGTATTTTTACTTTCTTCCTATACCTTTTCTAAAATTTAGGTTTTCCCATGATTTTTCCCTTATATTCCATCTGAGTTAATTTTTTTCCATCGGTGGAAAAGTTTTGTTCCAAACATTACTATTATTAATTTGATAATAGTCGTGATTTGTTCTGCTTTGTTCATATTCATCCTCCTCACATCGGTGGAAAAGTTCTTTCCAAAATATTTTGCCCTCAAGCACTAAATTTTGGGTTCACCTATACTCGTAATTTGTTTCATGGCTAGTAAAGTTTTTCCAACTTTTTGTTCCCTGAGAAATAAACTTTTGTTGCATGGTCCTTAGCGCTAAACTTTTGTTCCATGTGATATGTTTTTCAATTGGTACCTTCTGTCCAATGTTTACTCTCTCGGGATCTAAAACTTTGTTCCATGTGTAGGCGTTTTTCTTCCTTGTACGCTGAAGTTTCGTTCCATGTTTAGTTTTGATTCATTCCTTCATTCTATTTTTTTAGAAACTATAGTGTGACTTTTTTATTGTAGTCTATCTGTTTCACAATTGGTAAATTTTATTCCCTTATGTCCAATGTTTACTCTCTCAGGATCTAAAACTTTGTTCCATGTGTAGGCATGTTTTCTTCCTTGGACGTTGAAGTTTCGTTCCATGTGTAGTTTTGATTGATTCATTCATTCTATATTTTTTTTGAGAAACTATAGTGTGATTTTTTTATTGTAGTCTAATTTTATGTTCCTTTCTGAAGGCGTGGTTTTGTTCCACATGTAGTTCCGATTTGTTCCTTTGCTCTATTTTTTTGCCAAAATTGTAGTGTGATTTTGCTCCGTGTAGTCTAATTTTATATCCCACATGGAGGCGCGATTTTGTTCCTGAGACCCTACAATTTTGTTCCACCCGCAGCTGTTACGATGTTTATGTTTCCTTGTGCGTTAAACTTTGTTCCTCTTAATCCACAATCTTTATTTCTATTTGAGCCGTGATTTGTTCCACAATCTGGATTTTTGTTGACTTAATCTAGAATTTTTCCCGGTGAAACAAAACTAATTGCACTTAATATTGTAGTCTTTGATTTGTTCCCCGATAGCTAACTGCACTCTGTACAAAATTTTAAGATTGTTCCATGGCACCACTATTTTTGTTCGACTTTATGTAATAAATTTTTGTTCCACCATTACTTCTATATTGTTTCATAAAACTATTTTATTGTAGTAGTTAAGTTTTTCACAAACAACTTTGATTCAACTTATTATGTAGTTGTGGCGCGACACTATGCACAAGATAGCATTTCACACCCGCTTTTGCAACTTAAACGTGCTTTACCGTGGAGTGCATACCGGTACCGTGGGCGGCGTGGAGTCCTGATTCTTTACGAGCCAACCAGCGAAGTGTTTGGTGGACCCTAGATGCATGCACATTGTTTTTTTTAAGTGAGATGCATGCGCATTGTTGTGTCTGTATATAGGCAGAGAGCGTGTCGTGAACCGGATAATTAGTCCTGTACTTCTTAGCTATTTAGCTAATGCGGTTTCCACCGGGCAAGTAATAGATGACCATAATCTTTCGAGGGAGTCAATGTTTCTACCACCCGATCTCCACCGGCGTTCTTGCTGGTCCCCTCTTCCTCTGCTTGCTGCTTTGGCGGCGGGAGGAAGGGGGAATCCGGTCTCTTCGCTCTGTAGTTAGGGTTTGATTTTGCAGGTCGTGGAGCGTTGTTGGGGTGGTGGGAGCGGCGCCCAGACGAATAAATCTGCATCAACCTCACTCCCACATCGACGACGTCCCTCGTGGCGGCGTCTCGGAGTTGATGGCATCGTGTATGTGCTGATGATTACTCAGATTGGCGGCATTAGAGTTCTTGGATGGTGTCGTCGAGGCGGAGGCGGCGATACCATCAGGTGTGTCGCTCCTTCTGCTCTGTCCCCGTTACTACGCCGTTTGCTCCGACGTCATGGTTGAGCAGGAGGGATGTGTTGTCCAGGAGTACGCGCAGACGGTCGTCTGCGCATGTGTCAGATTGGAGATGGTTTATGATGTGCTAGGTTTGTGGATGGAAGCTGTCGGTTCTGATTTCCTCTCCGACGTTATAGTCGTGCGGGGTATCAATTCTGGAGTATGATCGCGTGTCCGAGGACATGTTGCCCCGGTATGATTTTTCAAAGATAATGGTTTTGCCTTTGGCAAGCTACTTTGGAGGTCTAAAAAGCCGCTGATCAGCGATGGAGACACGTCAAGCTCGGGTGTTGTGGTGATCTGTCTTTCGTCCCTTTGGTGGTTGCTTCGGTGGTGCCGAAGGAGGAGGATAGACGCTGGTATTTTATATAAGTTTATCCTATCTTTTCAGTTCTGTAAGGTTGTCTCGTTCGTACATTGTAACTTGTATTTATCTTATTAATAAAGAATCAGATTATAGTGTAAAAAAAATGCGGTTTCCACCACTTTATTCCTTTATATATTGTGAAAGCAGCAACCTTGTAGTCAGCCAACGACGCCCGCGTCGGAAGGAAAAAAATGGCCCGCTACCGCAGCTATGTCGTCTCGAGGACTGATGGGCCTTGGGCTGCCATCTTCGTTTCCACAGTGGGCGAAACAAGCGTACCAGGACGCCCGGGCGCTAGACAGGAGCACCCCTTGATTTTGCCAAAAAAGTTGCAGACGGATTCTTCAAACTTTTACGAGCCAAGTTCCGACGAACGTGGACTGTGGCCGAACTATTGCTGCGTACAGTCCCAACTTGATGAGTTTATTTCAGTGCCCCTATTTGTTGCTTGGTGCAGGTAGGGACGGTGTAGCCGGCGAGACGTCGGTTGCCGTCGACGGAGCGGCCTCCACACGTGTGGCGACGTCTCTGTCGTCGGCGGAAGGCGGCAGCTGGTGAGGTGTGTTCGGTTGGCAGTTCCGATAGATAGATCATCAAATAGCGAGTGGGGGTTGCCAGTACCGATAGACCCCGTTCGATCAGTGGCATAGTCACTTACTACTGTCCTATTCCAGCTCTGATTGACCCGCAGCATTAATCAAGCGGCGTCCATGGTCAGCACAGGCGACTTAATTTACCTGTCCATCGCCGTTCCTCCGTTTCCAACTCGATCATGTTTCCGACTGATTAATCACGTCCCTGTCTAGACTCTGTCTGCCGTGCGAGCTCCATTAATTTGGACGTATAAACCGTCCATCAATACATCGACCAACTGCTTTGATCTGGGCACGTTGCCACAACGGAATCAACTGAGAGCAACTTCCATTGATGGAAATGCGTTTGTGTCTCTTCTGCGTTAATTCAAGGAGAGCACGTCGAGGCTGCCAAAACTAATCATGTCTCCAAACTTCCAACTACCGTATACAGTTCTGACAACCTGTTTTTTTTTTCCGGATAAGGGCATCTCCAACTGGTCCCGCCACATCTTAACCGGTCCACACGGACAGAAGACCAACTGCAACACGGTCCAAACGGACCGACTCGTGCGGACCGATCCATCTGTGCACCAAATTCTGGCGCGTCCTCCTCTTCACCTTGGCGTTCTCTCCTACCAATGGCACACAAATCACCCCGTCTCCCTTCAAAAACCCTCTCACAAAATTCGACAAGCCAAAGCGGAAGCAATGGATCCAGCCGCCACGACCGCTGTTGTACCTGCCGCCGACCACTCCGCCAAGAGGCATGCCAAGCCGAAGAAGCTGGCCAAGGATATGACCTAGGAGGAGTGGCTGCTCGAGTTGGAGAAACGCGTAGGGAGGAAAGAGGCCGCCAAATATCATATGCTCGCTGCCCAACTCGACAAGGAGCACCGGAAAGAGTACGACTGCATCCTCACCGCCCAGGCCACGGAGAATAGCGAGGCGCTGGCTGACGAAGCCATCGAGCAGGCCGTTATTATGTTGAAGCAGTAGGCGCTGAATGTCGCTTTTGACGCCGACGTTGCCCTACCTAGACAGGTCATCGCCGGCGCGTCGTCGACCAGCTCGGTCACATCGATGTCGAGCGGCCGGCCGCCTCTTCAACCCATAACGACAGGCCCGCAGATGTCATCGCCAGGTGGCACGCGAGGAACCGTGGCACGCGCTCCTAGTTCAGCCATCCCCGGTCGACATCGTCGGAGATGAATGTGCATGCCATCGACCTCAACTGAACTCCCACAGCTGCAAACACAACCTCAATGGCGCTGAAGAAGCGACGACACATCTCTGCCGCAGCCATGCCACCGCCACTGAACCTGTTTGATAGAATGGTCGGCCAGCCGCCAACGACACATCTCTGCCGCAGCCATGCCACCGCCACTGAACCTGTTTGATAGAATGCCCGGCCAGCTGCCATTGCCCAGCAATATGGTTAGGTCGCATAATTTATTTCCCATTGCCAAAAGCATGTGCCCGCAGCTTGTCATGGACAATTTGTGTGTAGAAATTTATGGACATCAATGACAAGGCCATCATGCATGACATGATCAATGCGGGTGGGCAAGATGGCTACGAGGGCTACACCCCAAGATGAGACTCGACGGGAGACTCAACAAGATGCCCGTGACACTGTGGATGAGCCATTGTATGAAAACAATGGCCCATCCATGTGCCGAGGATCACAGCCGTGACATTGTCCACATCACTTGCCTCATCAATTGCCGAGGGCAAGAAGATGAGCCAAAGAACCACGAGCTACACCCTCGAAGAGTACAAGTTCATACGCAAAACTTGGATGGAGATTTCATAAAATCCCCTATGCGGTGTCGTGATGAAGGGATATGCCTATTAAAATAAGGTGGGCAAATTCTTCCATGAGCATAGGAAGTCATGTCAAACCCTTTCTTTAGCGACCGAAATGATCTCTTCCTTTCCAAGAGATGGGGTACCATCCATGAAGAGTGTAGCAAGTTTCAAGGTTCGTTCGAGATGATGAACAAAAGGGCAATAAGCGGGCTCACAGTGGTTGACATGGTAAAACCTCTTCCTCTCTTGTCGACGTACCTTGTATATCCATTTAGCCATTGTTGTCATCCATGTGTGTAGGGTATTAAATATCTAGAGCACTTCAAGATGACCAATGACAACAAGGCATTCACATTGAGCCATTGTTGGATGTTGATTAAGGACACCAAAAAGTGGGAAGTTAGCTATGCCCTTTGGAGAGAAGTTCATGGGAAGAAGGGAAATGGCAAGGTCAATGCGTCAATATACGGTGCCATCGTCCTTGATGACGTTAGTGAATGCCTTGTATACCTTGCAACTGATGACCTGGCGTCTACATTGGCATTCCATGAGACCATTGGGGAGTTGTTGGACAACAAGGAAGAGGCCATTGCCGAGGGGAGAGAGGCGGGAGAAATAGAAAGAGGTCATCACCAAGAGATTTGTTGATCTGCAACTGAGATCTATTGTGGTGGGCGAGGCCAATGCCAAAGCTAGGCTCATGGAGGCCGATGCCACCACAAAGCTCTTGGAGTTCGAGGCCAAGACAAAGGCCACGCAGGCCAAGGCTAAGGCCATTGAAGCCGATGCCAAGACCAAGGCCATAGCCAAGGTCATGACCGAGGAAAATAAGATCATGCTCACCGACTTGGCTAGCATCTCCGACCCCGGCCAAAGGGTTTGACTCGAGAAGAAGCAAAAGATCATCCGGCCTCGCGATGCTTGAAGCGCAATGACATAGATGATTGCTATTTGGGAGGAACTTGTCACTTTTGGATAAATTGTATGATATTTGTCTGCTTTTGGACATATGGGATGTACTGGCCACTTGTTGGTGATGCCTGGAGCGCAATGGCACTTGGTGCCACTTTATTTGCTTATTGTCTATTTCTATGTGCTGAAATATGGAAAGAATTGGAAAAATGGTCCGCGTTGGCCAAAATAGAAACCACGAATAGGATGGGTCGCTCCGTTGGATGCACTGGCTAGGCGGGCCGAATCGCCGCTCAAATTGTGACCTTGGGCCAACCCATCCGGATAGAATCGAACGGTTTACATCGCTAATTTGGATTAGCCCACTAGAGATGCTGTAATCACATGCCACCTCCATTCCAAATAAACAGGGCCAGTCCTCGGGGTTCTCGCCGCCCTGGACCCCAAAAAAAGCAGTCCCTAGACATGTGTTTTATATATGGCTCATCATACATCGCACAAAAAATACAGGATACTAGCAGTTGTGTTTTTAGTTTGGGCTTGTCGGTCAGATAAGTTCCTTTTTATTTCCTATTTATGATTTATATACTATGACATGTGTCTATCCGATTTACTAGATCTAGCAACTCTTCTTCGTCTTTTCATACAGTAACTTTTTGTCTCTTTGTCTAGATCAGAAATGGAGATTGAAGCAGGCACGCCGTCACTCGTCGCCTCTAACCTCTAGTCTCGCCCGTTCGCAAATTGTTGTTACTCCTTCCTTCGTTTCCAAAGAACGAAATCTGGTTCCATCCCTAATCTGATCTTCTTAGAGGGTATCAATCATCAAGACATTAAACATGTGTGCTATGTGATTTGTCCCTAATTTTCTGCAGATTTGGCTACTAGATTATGCTCTAATTCTAGTTCCCATTAGTGATTAGTATTTTTTTTTCTTATTCTCATTGTGGTTAACTGGTTATGCTGCATGGAAAGCCCAGACCCGCTGCGGAGAATGTTTAAGATAAAACATAAATATTGTTATTTCCATATAAATATTGTAATTAGGTACACATGAAGCATTTTTAATCAATTCATACATGTATATAAAATAAATATAGTAAGGATTATAAATTTTAGATTCACGCCTAATACCCGAAATCTCAGAACCGGCCCTGCCAATGATTATGGCTTATATTTTATAAAAAAATCAACCGATATAAATTTTGACCAAGGTTTTAAAATTAATCATTCACATGTACAATACAAAATTAATATCATTATATATATTATGAAATATATTATTAAATGATATTTATGTAGTATTAAAGTTGTTGATACTTTTGTAAAAAGTTTGGCCAAGCTTTGTATAACTTGACACTACTTTGTCTGAATTGTCTCATATAAGGTAAAAAATTTGGACCAAGTGTCAAATAGGAAAGAAAAACTTTTCTGATGTCAAATAGGAAATCATATTTTGAAGTAGTGTCAAATAAAGAATTTTCTCAACTATTTATTCGCTTAGACACCCTGGTGCAGCTCATAAAATGGAACAAAAACTTCAAGGAAAAAAATTAGAATCTCGAAGCAGTAAAAAAAGATAAAAGAACAATTCTAACCTAAATGTAGGGATTTGTATATATGTAACTCTCGGACGTCTCTAGGTCCATCCACTTAATCCATGATCTGGCTGGTGGTCTCCTTGATGAGCTCCCATGCACTTCTGACGTGCCTCTCCTCCTGCAGCGACGATCCCACGGCGAAGCGGAGCACGAACCTGTGGCCAACCACCGTGTGCGCAAGGTACGCCTTGCCCGTCTTGTTGAGTTTGTTCATGAGCACACGGTTGGCCTCATCGGCAGCCTCCTCCGTCATGCCTCCGCTGGCCTTGATCCTGAAGCACACGAGAGCAAAGTTCCTGGGGACAACGACCTCGAACCGGTGGTCAGCACGAACGAAATCTTCGAACATCTTGGCCATGGCCACGTCACTGCGGATGTGCTCCTGGAGCTTGACGGTGCCGTAGGTGCGCATGACCATCCAGAGCTTGAGCCCACGGAAGCGGCGGCCGACGCCGACCTGCATGTCCTTGAGGTCGGTGACCTCGCCGGAGTCAGTAGCGCCGTTCTTCAGGTACTCCGGGTTGGTCTCGAGCGAGTCGGTCAGACGGTGAGCATCACGGACATATAGGCAGGTGCAGTCGAGGCACGTGAGAAGCCACTTGTGTGGGCTCATGCTGATGGAGTCCACGCGCTCCACGCCGTCGAGATAGTGTCGGAACTCTGGGCAGATGCACGCGCTGCCGGCGTAGGCGGCGTCGACGTGGACCCAAGCTTTGAACATGGCGGCGACATCCGCGACTGCGCCCACGGGGTCGACGGCGTTGGATGACGTTGTGCCGACGGTGGCGCAGATGTAGGTTGGCACGAGGCCAGCGTCGACGTCAGCCTGCATGACCTCGAGCAGCTTGGCAGGGTCAAGCCCGTAGTCGGTCTCCTGCCCGGTGGGGATGGATCGGATATGTGCGGGGTCGAAGCCGGCGAGGCGGCACGCCTTGAAGAAGGTGGAGTGCGTCTGGTCGGCAGCGTACACGGTTAGTCGCGGCAGACCGGACACGCCAACGGAGCCGCTCCGACGCAGAGCTGCGTCACGGGCGGCGACGAGCGTGACGAGCATAGCCTGGCTGGTGGTACCGAGGATGACGCCACCGCCGGTGCCACGGCCAGAGGTGGTGCGGTTCATGAAGGTCGTGGGCAGGCGCAGGAGCTGCGCGAGCCAGTCCAGCGCGAGCACCTCCATCTCGGTGGCGGCGGGAGAGGCCTGCCACGTGAAGCCGACGGTGTTCATGGCTGACGCGATGAGGTCACCGGCAATGGCCGCGGCGCTGTTGGTGGATGGGAAGAAGGCGAAGAAGTTGGGGCTAGCCCAGTGCGTCATGCCGGGGACGACGGAAGTCCTGAGCTCCTTCATGGTGACGTCGAAGGGAGCCGAGTAGGTGGGCGGGGACGCCCTGAGCTCGTCCTGCAGGTAGCCTGGCTTGACGTTGGGGAGCACGGGCATGGACTCGACGTTGGTGTAGTAGTCGGAGATGAAGTCGACAGCCTTGTGGAGGTAGGCGCGGACGTCTTCGGGGTTGAGCGGCTGGAACGGCGCCTTGTCGTCGGCAGCGAAGGCCAAGAAGACAGCGGCGGGGTTGGTTTCCAAGCTACCCATGCGGTTTACAGGCGGAGTTTAACCCTTAACTCGGAGGTAGCGAGAAGCTTGGCTTAATGAAGTGGAGCTTCTAGCTTAGTTGCTCGTTCCGGTGATGGGTTGCCGGAGAGCAAGAGAAGCAGAGGAGGGCTGGTAGCTTGCTGCTGCCTTGTTTGGTGAATGGAGTTCATAGTTGTTAGGGCAGTAGGGCTATATATAGCATATAGGGGATTGGATACGGGAAGCAGAGTGGCATTGGTTGACTAATAACTAACAATGTTAATAAAGTTAATTTTATATCTCACAATCCTTATAATTCTTTTGTATCTCTCTTGTGCATGTGGAGCACGAGGTGTTTATTATATCTATCACGTAGTTGACATTTTTTATGTTTATATTTTTGTAAAACAAGATTCATTTCATCTTCTAATACAAAAGTTTGAAGAACATCAACTTGATTTTTTAACGAGTTCCGCTGCTATACCTTTTTCTTCCATGGATTTCTTAACTTTTCTATGACACCCCTTTCGGGATCCTTCGGTTGTAAATGACATACCAACTACTGTAAGAGAGACATACACCCATCAGCCGCATATATGGTACAAGCCATATATTAAGTACGGTACCAGTCTAACATAAGGTCGGTCCAGGCGGCTTCATCAAATAGTTGCTGCGGTATGAAGATGTACATATGGGAGGGTAACAACTATAGGATCAATGCCCACATTGAAAACATATTCTAACCGTACAAGCATAACTATGCATAGATCGGCTATGATACCACTGAAGGGTGTTCGCAGCAGAAAACAAAAAATTCATGAATACGCAACACCAATTGGCCACATCTATCTAGGAGTAATGGTGTAACGAAGAAGGTTTCGATGATATACCCTTGTAGACCGAAAGCGTTTAACATTTCACGAGAAACATGGACGATGTAGTCAAACGACGTAGCCGACCTTAATGCCGCATTGCTCCTCGCACGGCAATCTAGGTGCCACAACTGGAAGCACCCCTGTGGTTTCACACACATACGATGCTCAACAACGACCTCACTATCCCCGATTCAGTCAAGATTGCGGAAGTAGATCTTCTAGAACGGGATCCAGCAGTGCGATGGTGTGCCAAAGAAGTGCTGTCTCCCACACACACAATTCTTTTTGGAACCGCATGCACAGAGCCAAGAAGAGAGACATATTCCCTAAGGAATTCCTTAGAAAATATTGCATTGGTTGTGTGTTGTTCCTTCCCATATGCCCCTCTTTATATAGGGGAGGGGAGGGACTCTACCGTGACAAGTTCCGAGGTGGGACTATAGGAGAGGAGGGAGGACGAGGTTCCATGCGGAGGCCGGGGTGGGCCCCACACTCTTGCGGCATTGCCAATGGGAATTCACACTATGTATATGGGCGATCCCTTCCTATATGGATACATCAGACGTGTGCCTACAAAATGACCAGGAAATAGACTGGTCGAGACGAGGTGACTCACAAACACAAACAAATATGCTTCCGCACTAGTAGCAAAAGCCGTCATTGTAGTTTCGCCAGCACCACCCACATGTGATGGTACACAGAAAGAAGCATGATATTTCCCGGTAAGATGAACTGACTTCTAGATTAGCGGGACTGGAGAAGCGGACGTAGAAAGCCTTTTCTCCCGGTAGGTCGGTCGGTATGTCCTTCCCTACCCTTCCAGCATGAAATTATAGATGGTGGATCTGCCCGATGTCTTTAGCAGCAAATAATGGTTTATTGGGAAACGAGGGTCTTTCCAATAGAATAAGCCTGACTTACCCAAGCACTATTGAGAGATTTATTTTCATATTGCTTGAAATCACATATCATTTTTTTGCAATGAAGGGTATTCTTACCAAATTTTTCTAAAAAGGATACTTTCATATTCTACCATGTTTTTAAATCTCTTTTAGGTGCAACCTTATACCATCTCTTAGTTATTCTTGTTAATGAGTATGAAAATAACTTTTCTTTCACTATTTCAGGATCAATATCGGGGGGCCCTAGTGATTTGCATGAATCCTCAAAAAATTAATATGCCACTTAGTAGCCGTTGCATTTCTATTAGAAAAACGATTATAAACTATGGCACCTAGTACCTCAGGATCAATGTTGCACTCAAACTTGTTTGCGAATGGACTTGTCCCCAACTTAATTTTTTTATGTTTCTTAGTCATGTTTTGTAGCGAAAGGTTGACACTAATTTTATGTGTTTTTATGTTTTAAGAAAAACTTAAAAATACAAAGTAAAAATATTTTTAAAATCTAAAAGGAGAAGAAAAGTCTCAAAGTGGTGCAACCTCCCCAAGTTTGGGTTGTTACACAAGATGAAGATGACGACGCCAGAAAATACTTGCAAGTGATGTGTGAACTACCTTACTCTTCGAACTTGATAAGGATGCTGTTGTGAAGTCACTTCGCCAATTCCCTAGCAACAACGCCAGAAAATACTTCTTGATGGCAACAATCATGGCCACTTTTTATTGGGACTCCAAGTGCAGATTGTTGTAGCAAGCTTCTTTTCTCCCACAAGGATGATTCAAGGGTTTATATCTAACTCTCGAGAAATTGGTTGTTGTGAGACCCTGGCGCATGGTTCAATAGGATTGATAGTAAATCCATACCAACAAGTTGCAACTTCTTTCCGGAAGCTCATTCGAAAAGAACTCTAAGGTTAAGCGTGCTTAGCATAGAGCAATTCTAGGATGGGTGACCGACCGGGAAGTGGGTACCGGGTGCGCACGAGTAAGGACAAAGTGCGCAAAAAAGACTAGTGTTGGTCTGTGGGGTTAGTCTAGAGATCCTATTGAGCTGCTAGAAGTGACAGCCGTCTGTCCGGAGTGACCGGGGGTGTTACAATTGGTATCATAGCCGACCCTTGCGGTTACATGGACGTGTGCGGGTTAGTGCGCGTGTGGCCCAGAGAGGACACAGCATGGCACATGTGCCGGCACTGGACGCATAGGCATGTGCTAAGAGGGGACGTTCCTGGCTTGTGGTTGATCGACGAGGACGTCGATCTTCTAAGGGTGGGTGTATGTGAGACCCTGGCGCATGGTTCAATAGGATTGATAGGAAACCCACACCAACAAGTTGCAACTTCTTTTCCGGAAGCTCATTCGAAAAGAACTCTAAGGTTAAGCGTGCTTAGCCTAGAGGAATTCTAGGATGGGTGACCGACCAGGAAGTGGGTACCGGGTGCACACGAGTGAGAACAAAGTGCACAGAAAAGACTAGTGTTGGTTTGTGGGGTTAGTATAGAGATCCTATTGAGCTGCCAGAAGTGACAGCCGTCTGTCCGGAGTGACCGGGGGTGTTACAGTTGTGAAAGTTTTATTCGTCTTCTCCTCTTCAAGCAACCTATAAAGTAAAATAATTTATCTAAAGTGGTTGTCAAGCACACGATTTCGTATTAGTAATATAAAATACAATATAAAGTAAACTGAAAGAAATAAAGAAAAGTAATGAAAACTAGATGATATGGAAGATAGTAGAGTTGTTTTTGGGTTTTTTATGGATGATTGCAAATAGGAAAAATATTTTTGTATTTTTGAAATGATAAATTGCACAAAATATAAAAGTTAGTAGTTGCAATGGAAAAGGTGTTTCTTATGATTAAAATTGGACCGGGGTTCATGGGTTCACTTGTCTACACTCTTTTTAAGTTGTATAGTGGTTAAAAAATAATTCATCAATGATAAATATTCATGGAACTTATATATGTGTATGATAAACATTCATATGGGCATCACATCCTAACATACACTCCTAGGAAAAAGCTCATCAGTCGCACACCATTTTTCAACTTCTATGGCGCATATGGGATGCAACACTATTATCACGCCACTAAACTGTAGTTTTGTGGCACATTTCAAAATGTGCCATAGAAGTTGAAAAAGTTCAGTGGCGCATTTCCCACATACGTGCCAAAGAAGTGGCGGGCTAAATCTAAAACTTTTGTGGCGCATATTGCCACAGATTTTTTTTTCAAATTTCAAAAAAAAGATCTGGCCAGAGGTGGAGGTCACCGAAGGTGGGGGTCGTCGGAGGAGGGCTAGCCCGGAGGTGGGTGGAGAAGGGGCTCGCTAGAGGAGAAGTAGGATACTGTCGGAGGAGGAGGAGGGGGTCGCCGAAGGAGAAGGAGGCCACCGCCGGAGGATGAAGAGGAGGAGGGGGTCGCTGGAGGAGGAAGTAGCTGGAGGTGGTCATCGTCGTCGTCGTCGGAGGAGCTCACCAGGATGGATGAGCAGGGAGGAGCTCACCGGGTGTAGGAGGAGGAGGAAGAGGACGAGGAGGAGCTCACCGGGGTGGAGTAGGAGGAGGAGGAGCTCACCGGGGTGGAGGAGGAGGATGAAGAGGAAGGAGAAGGGGAGAAGGAGAGAAGAAGTAGAGAGAGGAGAAGTATGGAGGAGAGGAAGAGGTGAAAAGGAGAAAAGAGAGGGAGAAGGGGCGGCGAGATTCAAATTTCGAATCCGCCAAACACTTCTGTGGCGCATATGGGAGGAATGCGCCACAGAAGTTGCTCCCCCTTTTTTATTTTTTTGCAGGAAAAATCTTCTTTCTGCCATAACTTTTTCTCTTTTCGAATTTGGGGATTCTGTAAAACTCTAGCTGTTGAAATCGAGTAGGAAATTTTAAGACAATCATTTTGGTATATTAAATTTTTTTCCGACATCGTATGCAAAAGTTATGATCGTTTTACTGTGCCATGACCTATTTTTGCAAAAAAGTCGATGCATGTTTGTTAATTTTCCTACAAACTAGACCACATTACCTACCACTATGTGAAAGGATTTTATTTTTTGAAGTGTTTTTTTTATTATTTTTTGCAAGGCTAAAAAGGAGATCCACCGGGGGGGAGGGATCTGTTTTTCCTGCTCGACTTCTGTGGCGCATATGGTCATATGTGACATAGATAATCACTTCTATGGCGCATATGGTCATATGCGCCACAGAATGTTGATCAGAGTATGGTCAACGAGATTTCCTGGTAGGGCCCACACGCTGCTTCTATGGCGCATGTGGGCATATGCGCCGCAGAAGTGTCAACTTCTATGGCGCATCTACTCACATGTGCCACAGAAGTTTGTAGCCCAACCCCGGGTGGGTGTCCCACCGTACTTCTGTTGCGCACTGTCATATTCCATGCGCCACAGAAGCTTGAAGGTTCTGTGGCGCATTGTGTCATATGCGCCACTGGACTTCTTTTCTGGCGCATGGTCAGCCCCATGCGCCACAGAAGTTCTGTCTATCTATAGCTGTTTTCCTAGTAGTGATAGAGATGAAACACATCTCTCTTACACTCCTTAATAAAGGGAAACTCTATGCAATCTTGAATTAAGATCAAATCAGAGCATAGCTTTAAGTAATATGACGATGTTTGAAATACAAATATGCTACCTCGATCTAACAAGATTATCTCACTGTCACATGATAATTATAGAACATGATTTCACTTTATCCCTAGTGAGGAAGCAAAAGATAGGTAAAAACCAAAGTAGATCTTGAATATTATTGTCACAATTCAATCACTACCACCCTGCTAATCTATCTAATACACACTTCTCTCCATACAAGTTCTTGCATACAAGTTGGATCAAAACAAGCAATTAAGAATGGGGTACATGATATGCATCTACCAATACATCTTACACAAAATAGGTTCCAATCTCATATATCAAATCATAGAATAAAGGTCCACCACATAGGAATTACATATATGACCATAATCATGTTGGGCAGCTCATATGGTAGTAGATCTATGAAGAACAAGAGAGAAATAGATCAAGCTACTGCCACAAACCAATAGTACGGAGGTGGACTACTCCCTCTTCATCATGGTGATGATGCTGGAGAGGATGGAGATCCCCCGGAGGCGGCTCCGGCGGAGTTTCCACCTCTAATCTTTGCTGGATCTGACTCTGTTTGGCGGTATTTTCATATCTGGTGTGATTTGTGTCGAGGACTCCACAGGGGATCCTTATATAGGGGTTTTTAGGTCAAGAGAACTCCGTGGGAAAAAGAATCAAGGCGATCGGACGGCCGAGGAGGAAAATAGGGTAGGTGGCGCGCCCACCTGGGTTGGGCGCGCCACCCAATCTCTTTTGGGCCTCCTGGACCTCCAGGTGAGGTTCTTGTGCTGCAGATGCTTCTCGTAGATAAAGATTGACATCCCCAAAAGCTCAGGTCCATTTGACTTCGTACAAGTCCTTCAACATCAAAAACATTGAAAACAGGGTTTTTCTTCCCTACAGGGTTATAGCCAAAATAAAGGAGATCACTGGTAAATCCCCAAAAATCAATGTAAAACATGGATATAACATTATATATGATGCAAATATGTGTATAAACATGTTAACAAACTACAAAGTTCATGTATGCATTTTACATGCATCACCTGGCGGTGGGGAAAGAGGAAGAGAGGAGGGGAAAGGCGAGCGAGGGAGCAGGGCTTTAAGGGGGGCACACACGGACAGGGTTCAGAGCGATTGGGAGAGTGGGGAGGGTGGGTGCTGGGGCATCGTGGGTGTAGTCATGGGAAAGGTGGAGACGAGCGGGAGGTTGGGCTGAGCGAGAGGAGTGGGGTTGGTGCGTCAGAGAAAGGAGAGGGTAGGCGGGCCAGGGTGGGATGATGTCTGCTACGTGTCGCTCGTGCGCACGGTAAACAGTGGCAGGACGCAATGGGTCGGCCTAGTTGGGCCATCCCACTATTTTTTTTGTTTAACATTTCTTTTTTTCTATTTTACAAAACCTTTTGTAACTTTTGGTTTATAACTCCAAATGGAGTAAACTTTGTTTCTATTTTTTTTGTAAAAACAAAACACACCCAATAGGCTTTAAATAAAAATATTTTTGACAAAACCAAAATAACTAGAATGCCCTTTGCCTAACAAACACTATAGGGCTAAAATTTGAAAATAAGGGTTTGGGTTTAAAGGATAAGGGAAGATTTTTCAAAAATTGTTTTTAGGCACTCAAATAATCAAACTCAAGCTAATAAACTTAACATTCCAAAATTTGGAAAATTTTGGGATGTTACAAATTGTGTTAATAGGAAACATTAATACACGTGTGATTTATAAATAGAAAAGGTTCCTAATAATGCCTCTCTTAAATACTAGCTTATTGATTAATAGATGATCAAGGTTTTCTCATCATGAACATTAGATGTTTTTAATGACAGGGTCATATCGTTGGAGAATGATATGATGAACAGTCACCTGCAGTAGATTTAGCAATACGATCAAGTCCTCAAGTTTATATTGCTATCACATTCGTAGTAAATCAATGTCCTTAGACCAGGAGATCACACCAATCACTTCCACCGGAAAAGTACTTTGATTCCATCAAACATCACACCATAACAGGATGATTATAAATGTGTCACCAAGTACTTGAAAAGTGTTAGTTGAGGCTCGTGGAGGTGCCACCCATGCCCGTTTCCTCCTCGGTTGTCTGACCGCCTCGATTATTTCACCCACAGAGTTCTCTTGACCTAAAAATACCTATATAAGGACCCCTCTGGGGAGTCCTCGAGAGAGAGCACACCAGAGACGAAAACACCACCAACATAGTTAGATCCAACAAAAATTGGATGGGGAAACTCCGCCGGAGCCACCTCCGAGGAGATCTCCACCCTCTCCAACATCTCCAGCATCACCACCACGATGAAGAGAGTGTAGTCCACCTCTGGGCTATGGGTTTGTGGCAGTATCTTGATCTATTTCTCTCTTATTCTTCATAGATTTAGTACCATATGAGCCACCCTACATGATTATGGTCATACTTGTAATTCCTATGTGGTGGATCTTTGTTCTATGATTTGATATTTGAGATTGGAATATATTTTGTGTAAGATGTTTTAATAGATGCATATCATGTACCCCATTCTTAATTGCTTGTTTTGATCCAACTTATATGCAAGAACTGGTATGGGGAGAAGTGTGTGTTAGATGGAGTAGCATGGTGGTAGAGATTGAATTGTGACAAATAATATTCAAGATCTACTTTGGTTTTTACCTTTCTTTTTCTGCCTCACTAGGGATAAAGTGGAATCATGTTCTATAGTTATCATGTGATAGTGTGATAACCTTGTTAGATCAAGGTAGCATATTTGTATTTCAAACATCATATAATATTGCTTAAAGTTGTACTCTGATTTGTTCTTAATTCAAGATTGCATGGAGATGTACCTTTCTTGATGAGTATAAGAGAGATCTATTTCATCTCTATGTTAGAATGTGATGCCCATATTAATTCCTTTATCAATCACATATAGAATTTCCATGAATCTTTATCATTGATGAATTGTTCTAAGATCACTACAACTTAAAAAGAGAGTATACAAGTTAACCCATGAACCCCGGTCTGAATTTTATCATAAAAACACCTTTCTATTGCATCTACTATCCTTTATAATTCTGTAATTTATTATTTCGAAAATACTAAAATACTTTCCCTACTTGCAATCACTCATAAAACCCCCAAAATAACTCTACTATTGATACGTCGGAAACGTATCTATAATTTTTGATGTTCCATGCTTGTTTAGTATCTACTTTTCTTTGCTTTGTCTACACTTTGAGGTGTTTTTATATGTTTTATGGTACTAACATATTTACAAGATGCCACAGTGCGAGTTGCCTGTTTTCTTCTGTTTTTGGTTCCAGAAAGGCAGAAAATCAATATTCTCGGAATTGGACATGACAAAAGCCAAAGTCAATATTTTACCGTGGGTAACACAGAGGCAGAGTATGAGACGGAGGGGAGGTACCAGGGGCCATACCCCCTGGCGGCGCGGGCTAGGGTTAGCCATGCCTGGGGGGGTGGGGTGTGACCACACTGGCGTCCCCCTGCCTCGCCTCTTCGCCTATAAAGACCCCCCGATGCCAAAACCCTAAGTACCCGATAAATTTTTCACGAAACCGTCTGTAGCCTCCGCCACCGTCGTCGCTAGATCAGGGGGGATCTAAATCTCTTCCAGGCACCCTGCCGGAGGGGAGATCATCCCGGAGGCCTTCTTATTCATCATGCCAACCTCAGGTATGAAGCGTGAGTAGTTTCACCTTGGACTACGGGTCCATGTAGTAGCTAGATGGTTGTATCTCCTCCTTTGTGCTACCAGGTTTAGATATTGTGAGGTACGTTCATGATCAATATCATCTATTTGTAATCATGCATGTTGTTTTTGCGGGGATCCGATGGATATTGAGATTACTATGTCATATTTATTAATGGTTTTGTCTTATTGATTCTATCATGTCTGTGTTGTTTGTGATCTTGCATGCTCTCCGTTTCTAGTAGCTATCTTGGCCAAGTAGATACTAGTGACTCCAAGGGGGTATTTATGCTAGATAGTGGGTTTATGCCTCTATTTAATCTAAGGGAAGTGACATAAATCTTTAAGGTTGTAGATGTGCTGTTGCCACTAGGGAGAAAACGACGGTCTCTTGGTCATGGAACAAGTGTATTATTTACCTTACACACTTTGCTTAAAGAAGTTATCTGTTGCTTGCAACTTAATATTGGAGGGGGTTCAGATGATAACCTGGAGGTGGATTTCTAGTCATAGATGCAGTTGGATGGCGGTCTATGTCTCTTGTTGTATTGCCCAATCGAATCTCATAGGATCATGAATGTCTAGTATTGCGTTGTTATGCCTTGCTCAGTCCTGTCAATTGCCCTGCTGTAATTTGTTTACCCATCATGCCATGTTTGTTTATCTTAAGGAGAACACCTCTAGTGAACTATGGACCCCGGTCCAATCTTTACCATTGATACATCTTCCACTTTTACTGTTTACTTGTTACAAACCACTATTACCTTCCACACCATACAGTTAATCCTTTGTTACAGCAAACCAGTGAGATTGACAACCTCACTGTTCTTTGGGGCAAAGTCTTGAGTTTGTGTTGTGCAGGTCTCCAAGTTGCTAGCAAAACCTTTGAGTCGTTTCCTTCCTCCTACTGGTTCTATAACCTCGGTTTCTTACTGAGGGAAAACTTGCTGATGTGCTCTTCACACCTTCATCTTGGGGTCTCCCAACGAGGCGTCGATAACACGCCAACAAGCTTTTTTTGGCCCTGTTGCCGGGGAGGCTAAGGACGTCTTCACAAGGGGAGTCCTTCATAACCTTTCTCTTTACTTTGTTTTTGTTTTTCTTAGTTTCTTTTGATTGGTTTTGTTTGCCTATATTTATCAAAACTCTAAATTTTTAGTTTAGTTTGGTTTGCTTTCTCTTATCAAAAAGAAACAAAAAATAGTTCCCGCTCTAGTTTCTCCTGCTGTTGGCTTTCTCCACTTTTGCCAAAATGAACTCTGCTGAGAACACCAAGTTGTGTGACTTCACTAGCACAAACAACAATGATTTCCTAAGTACTCCTATTGCTCCACTGATGCAGCGCTGAGTTGATGTAGGAGCGCTTCGTTGGGAAACCCAAGATCAAGGTGTGAAGCAGCACAGTAGAAAGTCTTCCCTTAGTAAGAAACCAAGGTTATCGAACCAGTAGGAGGAAGGAAACGTCACACAGGTGTTGCAAGCAACGTGGAAACCTGCACAACACAAACTCAAGACTTTGTCCCAATGAATCAGTGAGGTTGTTAAGCTAATCGGTTTGCTGTAACAAAGGATTGAACATATGGTGAGGAAGGTAATGGTTTGCAGCAAGTAAACAAGTAACAGTGGAAGATGTATCAATGGTAAATATTGGACCGGGGTCCATAGTTCACTAGAGGTGCTCTCCTTAGATAAAAAACATGGCATGAAGGGTAAACAAATTACAGCAGGGCAATTGGTAGGAACTAAGCAAGGCATAACAATGCAATACTAGACAAAAAGATCCTATGAGATTCGATTAGGCAATACAACAATATACATAGACCTCCATCCAACTGCATCTATGACTAGAAGTCCACCTTCAGGTTATCATCCGAACCCCCTCCAGTATTAAGTTGCAAGCAACAGGCAACTGCTTTAAGCAAAGTGTCTAAGGTAAACAATCCACTTGTTCTATGAACAAGAGACCATTGTTTTATCCCTAGTAGCAACAACACATCTACAACCGAAGAGATTTCTGTCACTTCCATTGGAAACTAGAGGCATGAACCCACTATCGAGCATAAATACCCCCTCTTGGAGTCACTAGCAAATACTTGGCCAAGATAGCTACTAACAACGGAGAGAATGCAAGATCATAAAAAACACAGACATGATAGTATCAAATAGACAAAACCATTACTCAATCTGACATAGTAATCTCAATATCCATCGGATCCCCGCAAACACAACATGCATGATTACAAATAGATTAGATCTTGATCACGAATGGAGCTCACAAGATCTATACATGAAAGCACAAGGAGGAGATACAACCATATAGCTACTACATGGACCCATAGTCCAAGGTGGAACTACTCACGCTTCATACCGGAGAGAAGGCCTCCGGGATGATTTCCCCTCCGGTAGGGTGCCGGGAAGAACTTCAGATCCCCCTATCTAAAGACGATGGTGGCGGAGGCTATAGAAGGATTCGTGGAGTTTTGATCGGGTGCCTAGGGTTTCTACATCGAGGGCTTCTTATAGGTGAAGAGGCGAGGCTGGGAGGTGGCCAGGGCCCCCACATCCTACCCAGGCACGGGGTGGGACCACCCGCGCCTATGGGTGGTCTGGCCGCCCTGGTTCACTTCTCCGTCTCGTCTTATGGCTTCGTGTCCCCCACGGTAAAATATTGACTTCAGCTTTTGTCCCGTCCAATTCCGAGAATATTGATTTTCTGCCTTTCTAGAACCAAAAATAGAAGAAAATAGGCAACTGGCACTGTGACAACTTGTTAATAGGTTAGTTCGAGAAAAGATATAAAAACACCTCAAATTGTAGACAAAGAAAAGAAAAGTAGATACTAAACAAGCATGGAGCATAAAAAATTATAGATACGTTTCCGATGTATCAAGCATCCCCAAGCTTACCTCCTGCTCCTGCTCGAGTAGGTAAGTGATAAAAAGAATAATTTTTGAGGTGACATGCACCATCAAAACCAAGATCAAGTCATTTGCATGCATTGGAAGCTAGGAACAAAGAACTCTAAACATGTGCATGAAAGATGGAGTTCTAACAATAGGACATAGTAACTATGCATGCAACATGAAGGGCTACAAACAAAGATCATGAATAACATGCATTTAAAAACGTTTGTTTGTTTCACATATAGAAAACATGGCATAGTGGCATTCAGCTTATCCCTCATAGAGTAGCAAATAGATGCATAGGACACCTTCAAAGTTCACAAGGGTGACTAGAGACAAATAGCACAAGAACAAGTAATATCACAATATGCATCAATCAATAAGTTTTGGGACACTGCACACAGAATGACAACTATGCTCTCTTAATGGTGCCTAAAAGTAGAAGGTGGAGACTCAAATAATGGTGGAAGAAAATCCTTTTATAAAGGATGCAGGGATTTCAAGTTTCAAAAAGAGCTTCCAAAAAAAGGTACTTGTTAGCTTTCAGCCCTCATTGCCCCTATCATAAGCATCTTGAAGTGGTTAAGGTTAAAGTGAACAAGGATGGATTATATGCTTGACAAAGTATAAGTTGGCAATCTCAAGTCCCTTGAATACGAGGGCCACACCTCATGCTACTCAACTTCAGTCACCTACAAGTTCTTTTCATTGCATGTACATGCGTATTATAGAGAACCGCCAACGAGGTACCCCTTGTACATGGTACAGGAGCTATCCCATAACCAAAATGAGAAGACAAGTAGACAATGAGCATCTCACCGATATTTTTATTTACTATATGCATAGCTTTTTATTGAGTATGCTTCATAGATAGCTCACTATGGTGATGCTGCAAGTTTCCACCATGATTAGGCATGTGTTAGGCTAGCGGCCCAGGCGTTTCTCTAACACAAAATACATACTCCATGGACTTACAAGTTCCGTCTTTATTTCACACCGGTGACATCCATAGACAAAAGATTATGATATCAACTGAGTACAAAGTACAAGTGCAATGTTGAAAACGTTCCCCGTGATAGCACGATTCTGCTAATTCCAACGTATAAGTGCAAGCATATACAACATAGATGACACAATGGTTCAAGTTTATTAGGGGCAAAGAATATAAAGTGTTCCATCAAGTTTGTGAGGGCTTTAATCACTAAGTTTTCACATAACAAAATAGTTTTTAATTGGAAGATAGATGAAAACAAGAATATACTTGGAATGGTGTAACACACCATGCATGGGAATTTATAGTGTACACTTTGGAATAACTTGGTTTCTTGGGAGTTGGAAGCATGAGTAGATCTTACTCATACAAGTGGAGGCTAGCAAAAGACTGGGAGCAACCAACTAAGAGAGCAATAATGGCCATAATCATGCAGAGCAACAAAAAATTACTAATCAAAGCATAGAGTGGTACTACAAGTCAAGGACTAAATAATCATAGAGGCTATGGTGACTTGTTCATAGTCATAACATGGTGTGAGCATGTGCCAAGTCAACCCAAGCAAATCATCAAAGGAGAATACCACAATACTATGCTTTTGCATGCTAAAACAATGCATAATTTTTTCAAGGCATACTAAGCAATCCCAATTGTTTGTAACAAGACAAGCTACAGCAATAATCACTAAGAATATGGTCAAAACAACACCTAGCATTTCATGCTAAAGTCTAAGTCACAGTCAATGCAAGCTCCTCTTGCACTTATCAAGCAGGAACTTCCTACTCCTTTCCAAACCAAGCAACTTAATTGAAACAACACAGCGATAACGGGGGTCCAAACTACTTTATTCAAGCAAACTAAAGAAACTAAGAAAACTAAACAAAAACTAAGACACTCTAAGAACAACACAACTGTGCATGAAACAATAAAAACGAAGTGTCTAGATAGACTTGAGCTTTTTATTGATGAAGGGGATGCCTTGGGCATCCCCAAGATTTGACGCTTGTACCTCTTGGATATTTCTTTGGGTGACACCAGGGTGGCATCCCCAAGCTTGAGCTTTTGTCCATTCTTCATCTCATTACATCATTCTCTCTCTACACCTGAAATTTCTCCTTCATACAAAACTTCACACAATCTTCATTAGCAACATTAGTGTATTCAAAAGATAATAGACATTTAGGCAAAGCTTTGGAACAACATTACTTTTCACTAAAAACACAAGCTACATTAGTAACTCCTTCAAAAACCTCAATTCCATAAAAGGGAACTCAAAAAGGAATCAATAAGAAGCAAATGCAAATAATGGCAGAAATCTGTCAAAACAGACCCGCAGGTAGAAACCGATTTTTTCTAACATATTATGTTGCTCAAATAAACAAGTGTTGAACTAAAAAAAGTTAGCTAACATACTGAGGGATTTATTCACAAATTTTCAGCTCTATCCGAGTTACAGAGACTCCTCACGAATTATTTTGGTGGAGGACAGAAATCTGTTTCGGGACAGCAACTCTCCAAATCTTACTTCCCTCTCATTAGAGGTCATTCTTGGCACAAAAAGCAAACAAAAAGGATAAGGAGATGTCATTACTGAAGTAATAACTTCCAATACTCAAGGAAACTCTTGTGTTATCTCCTAACAAGTACTTTTCTTTAGCGCCTTTAAGTTAGGCACAAGAAGGAAGAAGAATCAAGTATTTTCAAATGAAGAAGCATTAACATCAAACCTTGCTTTCAAAGGAGGAGCAAAAATCAACTTCTCTCTCCTCATAGGGAAGTGTTCAATAACTTTATTTAATGGAAAATGATATTTAATGGTGCCTTCTTTCATATCAATGATGGCACCAATAGTTCTAAGAAAAGGTCTTCCTAAGGTAATAGGACAAGAAGCATTGTATTCAAAATCCAAAACATACAAATCAACAGGGACATAAGCATTGTAAACCATAATGTGAACATCATTAATACTCCCCATGAGTTTCTTTTTAGCATTATCATTGAGTGGAACATCCAAATAACAATCTTCCAGAGGTGGCAAATCAAGCATTTCATAAATCTGGCAAATCAAGCATTTCATAAATCTTCCTAGGCATAATAGAGACACCAAAACCAAGATCACATGAAGCTTTGGGATCAAAGTCATTCACTTGCATATTAATAATGGGTTCCCAACTATCTTCTACTTTCCTAGGAATAGAAGCTTTGTGTTTTAGCTTCTCTTCCTTAATTTTCACAAGAGCATCTGTAATACGTTTAGTGAAAGCAACATGCATATAACTAGCATCAGGACTTCTAGCAAGCTTTTTCAAGAAAAGAATCACTTCAGAAATATTGCAACCATCTATATCAAATTCAAACTTAGAATCAATAGTAATAGACTCAATAGGCTTAGGCATAGTAGGAGGAGGAACATGGACTTCTTGTGGTTTAGTGGTATCCATTCTAGTGATGGTGCACACACTATTGTTTCTATCAATTTCAGCTTCCCTTTCCCACTTAGCATGAAGTTGAGATAACAGTATAACATTTTCATCAATAGTAACTTGTATGGCATGAGCAGTAGCAAAGGTATTTTCCATAGTTTCACGTTTAGCAGCCATTTTATTAATCAAGAAGGGCTGTGCTTCGGACAAAGAGGAAATATTCTTCTCAACAATTAAAAGTTTCTCCTCCATAGTCTTGTTGAAAGAAGTTCCTTTACTAATAAAGTCTTTGAGCATGACTTCAAGTTTAGAAGGGGCACTTCTAGCATTGTTGTTGGAGTTTCCATGGGTATTGCCATTATTAGGAGGATAAGGCCTATAATTGTTGTTACCACCAAAATTATTCCTATAGGCATTGTTGTTGAAATTGTTGTTTCTAATGAAGTTCACATCAACTTGCTCTTCTTGAGCAACCAAAGAGGCTAAGGGAACACTATTAGGATCTAGAGGAGCTTTCCCACTAACAAGCATAGCCATACTAACATTAATCTTATCACTCACAGAGGAGGTTTCTTCAACAGAGTTTACCTTCTTACCATGTGGAGCTCTCTCAGTGTGCCATTCAGAGTAATTAACCATCATATTGTCAAGGAGCTTTGTTGCAGCACCCAAAGTGAGGCCCATGAAGGTACCTCCAGCAGCTGAATCCAACAGGTTTCTTGAGGAGAAGTTCAAACCTGCATAAAAAGTCTGGATAATCATCCAAGAAGTGAGTCCATGAGTGGGACAATTATTAACCAATTGCTTCATTCTTTCCCAAGCTTGAGCAACATGTTCATTATCAAATTGTTTAAATTTCATAATGTCACTTCTCATAGATATAATCTTAGCAGGAGGATAGTACTTTCCAATAAAAGCATCTTTGCACTTAGTCCAAGAATCAATACTATTTCTAGGCAAGGATAGCAAACATTCTTTAGCTTTCCCTCTCAAGGAGAAAGGAAATAGCTTGAGCTTAATAATATCTCCATCTACATCCTTATACTTTTGCATCTCACAAAGTTCAACAAAGTTATTGAGATGGGCAGCAACATCATCAGAACTAACACCAGAAAATTGCTCTCTCATCACAAGATTCAACAAAGCAGGCTTAATTTCATAAAAGGTAGCAACAGGAGTAGGTGGAGCAATAGGAGTGCTTAGGAAATCATTGTTGTTGGTGCTAGTGAAGTCACACAAATTGGCGTTCTGAGCGGAGTTCATTTTGGCAAAGGTGGGCTAGCCAAAAACAACAACAACAACTATATCAGGAACTAATTTTTTTGTGTTTTTGAATAAAGGAAGCAAACCAAACTAGACTATTTTTTTGGAGTTTTTGAAAAGATTCAAACAAATCCAAGCATAAGAAACCAAGCAAACTAAAAACAAAGTAAAGAGAAGGGAAGTGAAGGACTCGACTCCCCTTGTGAAGACGTCCTTAGCCTTCCCGGCAATGGCGCCAGAAAAGCTTGATGCGACACTGAGTTGACGTAGGGGCGCTTCGTTGGGAACCCCAAGAGCAAGGTGTGAAGAAGCACAGCAGCAAGTTTTCCCTGAGTAATAAACCAAGGTTATCGAACCGGTAGGAGGAAGGAAACGTCACACAGGTGTTGCAAGCAACATGGAAACCTGCACAACACAAACTCAAGAATTTGTCCCAACGAATCAGTGAGGTTGTCAAGCTCACCGGTTTGATGTAACAAAGGATTAAACGTATGGTGTGGAAGGTAATGGTTTGCAGCAAGTAAACATGTAACAATGGAAGATGTATCAATGGTAAAGATTGGACCGAGGTCCATAGTTCACTAGAGGTGCTCTCCTTAGATAAACAACATGGCATGAAGGATAAACAAATTACAGCAGGGCAATCGACAGGAACTGAGCAAGGCATAACAATACCAGACAAAAAGATCCTATGAGATTCGATTGGGCTATACAACAATATACATAGACCGCCATCCAACTGCATCTATGACTAGAAGTCCACCTTTAGGTTATCATCCGAACCCCCTCTAGTATTAAGTTGCAAGCAATAGACAACTGCTTTAAGCAAAGTGTGTAAGGTAAACAATCCACTTGTTCTATGAACAAGAGACCGTTGTTTTCTCCCTAGTAGCAACAACACATCTACAACCGAAGAGATTTTGTCACTTCCCTTGGAAACTAGAGACATGAACCCACTATCGAGCATAAATACCCCCTCTTGGAGTCACTGGCAACTACTTGGCCAAGATAGCTACTAACAACGGAGAGCATGCAAGATCACAAAGAACACTTACATGATAGTATCAAATATACAAAACCATTAATCAATCTGACATAGTAATGTCAATATCCATCGGATCTCCGCAAACACAACATGCATGATTACAAATAGATTATATCTTGATCATGAACGGAGGTCACAAGATCTATACATGAAAGCACAAGGAGGAGATACAACCATCTAGCTACTACATGGACCCATAGTCCAAGGTGGAACTACTCATGCTTCATACCACAATAGAGTAAGATGAATAACATAGCAAAATATCCGTGTATCATGATTAACGAAGATCCAGAGTACCATTATTACAATTAAAGCTTAGCCCAAGGCTAGCTCAAATTATTCAGGTAGCAACATAAATAAAGTATATCCTCCATTCTTCAAATTGCCCACAAGTGAACAAGTGCCGAGTGGAGTACCGTGGCCTATATCGATTACTCAGAATCGGAATAACCTGCAACATGAAACGTAGCAGCCCCGAAGGGTCAATGCATGGAATGTATGGCAAGTAGAGCTAGTAATGGAGACAATAGTACTAACATCTACATGCATATTTGGGAAGTGGAGCTGTGTCTGGCTTGCATTTGCAAATACATTTGTCCTACTTTCATAAACAGTTTTGATTTTCTTTGAAAAGATCCCAATTAAGTTAACCCAACAAGATTAAAACAATTAATAAATTAGAATGAGCGAGAAACATGTCATGGAATCAATATTAAGCAACTCAGTTGTCCATAACCGGGGACACGGCTAATCGATTAGATTATACACCCTGCAGAGGTTAGTACACTTTACCCATGTGACTTGGCCAGCCCAGCTCGTACCATCACTCTCATTTTGGGTGATGATAGGGAGAAGTCCAAGAAGAGACTGTTCGGGAAGTAGCTCCTCAATCCCGACGCGCACCGGTCCAACCTACCAAAATTCTACATCTCTGGATACGCGGGTTCGAGTTACCACAACCTACTAAGTCCAACCAACCACCCATTCCATTATTGGCACATGGTTGTACACGTAAGCTACACAATAAAGAAGCCAATCATTCTCTCTTGATACCTGGGTGCCTTTCCGCAATGAAACCACCAAAAATTATCAATACCATCACACCCAGGAGTTTCATTGATTAAGTTGTTTTAGTTTTCACAAACCAATACTTTTAGAAACAAGCTTCAGTGATGTAACCCAGCCCTCGTTCATTATAGCATGGCTAAGCACATCTACCAACGGTGGTTCATCTACAAGGAAGGCCCTACCACATAATAGGTCATAGCATAGCGATAGTATCATCCTACACATGCATCTACAAAATACACGACAATGCATTGAAAATAGTAGGACGATATCATGAACAAAGTAGCATCTACTTGCCTTGGTTGTAGTGGTCGCAAGAACAATCCACACACGAGCAAGCGTTGCACTCGTCACAATCTACACGATACAATTGCATTCCTAAACAAACAATCACAAGCATATGAAACAAATATGATGCATGAATGCAAGAACGACAAGTGAATTGGTGCTACAGCTGCACCACAACATCCTATTCCATAATACTACTGATTGCATGCATGTAAAATAGTTTTAGCGCAAGGAAAACTATTTCGCAAAAAGTAATGCCCCAAACTAGAGCTAGAACTCAAATAATTCACTACCGGCAGTATACTGTTTGTAAAATCTTGGGAAAATTCTACCGCATAGGAATCGCTGAATAGAAACAGTACCAACTGGAATTACTCAAAAAGGAATTATAAAACTCCCCGAGTAATTAAAACACTGCAGAAAGCCACTAGACAGTTTCTGCAGAAGTTCTTACTGTAAGCCTATCTTTTTAATTCACGATGAGATTCCCCCCGTTCCACTGAATCCAGGGACATATCATACGCGATTTTTGGAGCTACGGATCTTTTTCTACGAATTTATTATTCCGAAAAGGCCACTAACTAGTTTGATTAAACTGTACTAAGCCTTGCTGCAAAAGCCTGAACCAAAGGTACAACGAGATTCTACACGACTCACTGAATCTACACATATTTTATTTGCACTTTTTGGCCAAGCGGTTTAATTTCTACGCAATTTACAAGTTTCTACCGAAATCTGTCAACTAAAAGGATTAACGAAATTAACCAGTCAACTGTGTCTGTTGACTGGTCAACGCGTCTGCTGACTGGGCGTCTGACTAGTCAACGCCTGAGTCTGACCGGTCAATGAATGATCCAAGCCGCTGATCTGAAATCTGACGGTGGCTGCAGGCTTACCGGGAACGAACGGCGAAACGGACGGCGGCGAGTCCCGGACGGTGCGGCGATCGGTTTCGGCGACGGTGGTGTTTCCTGCGCGGATGTAAACGGTCAGCGCACGGTCAAAGTGGTCATCAACGCGGCGACAGCGGCACGCGTGCATGTGTGCGCGTGTGTGTGCGCGCAGCAGTAAGCGCAAGCGGCAGCGCATGCAGCGGCAGCTAGCAGCTAGCGGCGCAGCAAGCGCAGGCAGCGGCGGCGGCAGCAGCTTGCAGCCCAGTAGCGCGCGCGCTCTGGTGGCGAGGCGCGATGGCGGCGGGGCAGGGCGGCTGCGACGGCGCAGCGCTGCGCGGCGGCGAGGTGGCTCGGCGGCGGAGTCGCGCGGGCTGCAGGTGGCGGGGATGGCGTGCGGGGCGCGCGGGTGGAGGGCGGCTTGGCGGCGGCTGGCCGCGGGTGGCGTGACGCGCGGCGGTGCAGAGAGAGAAGGCGGCGGCGCGGCGTTACCTGGCGGCGGGGTTGGGTGGCGCTGGTGGCGGCGATGGGCGCGGAAGGAGGCGACGGCGGCGGCGGCGAGACCAGGTGGCGGCTGCGCGCAAGCCGAGGGGAGGCGGCGGCCAGGTGCAGCGATCGAGGAGGAGGGGCGGTTCCCGAGGCGCGTGCGGGGGCGCGGTTATCGAGGGCAGGGGGCGACGGCTCGGCCTGGTGAGGTCCTTTTGTGGGGCCCCACGCGGAAACCTAAGCTGAAACGGCGCGGAGTTGGTTTCGGACTCGGAAATCGGTCCAAAATTCGGACCGTTTTCCGATCTTTTCATAAAACGGCCGCAACTTCTCCGTACGAGCTCCGAATCGAGCGATTCTTGCTCCTACGGTTTCGTGAAGTTGAGGGGAACAATCTAGGGTCAAGGTTTGAGCGAAACCACTAGGCTACAAGGGTGGCCAATGCTAGTCCTACTAAACCCTCCCGCAGGAGCCTCGTAGCAAAATAGAATAGGGTTTTGCAAATAGCGTTTCGCCGAACCTTTTCACTCGACGGTTTTGCATGGAAAAGCATGATGCAATGCTATGAATGATATGCAAGACCAAATCTAAAATTTGGGATGTGACAAGACTAACCCCCTTAAGATGAATCTCGTCCTCGAGATTCGGCGCGGCTAGCAAATAGGTGTGGGTAGTCCTCTCGGATGTCATCCTCACGCTCCCAAGTGGCTTCCTCTTCGGTGTGGTGGCTCCACTGCACCTTGCAAAACTTGATTGTCTTGGTGCGGGTAATCCTCTCCGCTATCTCCAGAATCTTGACCGGCTTCTCCTCATAGGTCAAGTCATTCTCAAGCTAAACCTCCTCTAGCGGTACAGTGTCTCTCAATGGTGTTTCCACCATCTCCGGATGGCACTTCTTCAGCTGGGATACGTGGAACACATTGTGAACAGCGGACAGAGCTTCTGGCAACTCCAACTGATAAGCAACTTCTCCTTTGCGTGCTAAGACCCGATACGGTCCAATAAATCGAGGTGCCAGCTTACCCTTGATTCCAAATCTCTTGATTCCACGAAGTGGCGACACTCTGAGGTATGCTCTATCACCTATCTCATACACCACTTCCTTGCGCTTGGTGTCAGCGTAGCTCTTCTGCCTTGATTGTGCTACCTTCAGCCTGTCCCTAATCAAGGCGACCTTCTCCTCAGCATCCTTGATCAAATCAGGCCCAAACAACTAACGTTCTCCTACTCCATCCCATAGCAGTGGTGTTTGGCATCGTTTCCCATACAGCACATCGAACGGTGACGTCTTGATGCTGGTTTGATAGCTGTTGTTGTAGGAGAACTCAGCATATGGTAAATTCTCATCCCAACTAGATCCATGAGCCAAAGCGCAAGCTCTCAGCATGTCCTCCAAAATCTGATTCACCCTCTCGGTCTGTCCATCAGTCTGTGGGTGAAACGCTGTGCTAAACTCCAATCTAGTACCAAGCGACTCGTGCAGCTGGCGCCAGAAGTGTGAGGTAAATTGGGTGCCTCTATCAGATACGATACTCTTGGGAACTCCGTGTAGGCACACAATCCTGTCCATGTAAATATTGGACAACTTTGCACTCGTATAGGTCGTCTTCACCAGTATAAAGTGGGCTACCTTGGTCAAATGGTCAACCACTACCCAAATAGAGTCATATCCTGACCTGGTCCTGGGAAATCCTGTGATAAAGTCCATTACCACTCTATCCCACTTCCAATCTGGCATGGGCAACGGCTGTAGCAGTCCTGCTGGCTTCTGGTGTTCCGCCTTCACTCGGCTGCACACATCACATAGGGCAATATGCTTGGCGATGTCTCCCTTCATGTTGTTCCACCAAAATCTGCTCTTCAAATCCATATACATCTTTGTGTTGCCTGGATGTATGGAGTACGGCGAGTTATGAGCCTCCTGCAGAATCAACTCCCTTATCTCCGGGTCGCTGGGCACACACAAACGATCTCCATACCACAAGGTACCATGATCATCCTCGCGAATATCCTTTTCCCGATTCTCCTTCATCTTTTCCTTTATCTCTTTTATTTCCTTGTCTCCTACCTGAGCCTTCATGATTCTGTCCTGTAGCGTCGGTTGGACTTCCATTGTTGCCAAGTATCCTTCAGATACTACCTCCAGTCTAAGGTCCTTGAACTGCATGCACAAATCCTTAGGCAATTCACCAATTGTCAATCCATTGGCATAAACCTTCCGGCTCAGAGCGTCTGCTACTACATTGGCCTTTCCTGGGTGGTATTGCAGATTCATATCATAATCCTTGATAAGCTCCAACCATCTCCTTTGCCTCATGTTCAGTTCCTTCTGCGTAAATATGTACTTCAGGCTCTTGTGGTCGGTGTACACATCACAGTGTTTTCCCATTAAGTAATGCCTCCATACCTTGAGCGCATGAACCACTGACGCTAACTCCAAGTCGTGTGTGGGGTAATTCCGTTCATGGTGTTTGAGTTGTCGTGAGGCATACGACACCACTCTCCCATCTTGCATCAGCATGCTCCCAAGTCCCTGTCGAGAAGCATCGCAGTACACTTGGAAATCCTTCTGAAGATCTGGTAAACACAGAACAGGCGCGGTCACTAGTCGACGCTTCAGTTACTGAAAGATGGCTTCACATACGTCTAACCATTCAAACTTCCTCTCCTTCTTCAGAAGTTCAGTCATCGGCTTAGCAATCTTGGAAAAGTTTTCAATGAATCTCCTGTAGTATCCAGCAAGTCCCAAAAAGCTTCGAATCTCACCCGCATTCTTGGGTGCTTCCCACTTAGTTACTGCAGTCACTTTGCTTGGATCAACAGCGACTCCTTCTCCTGACACTACGTGTCCAAGAAATCCAACAGTGTTAAGCCAGGATTCACACTTGCTGAATTTGGCATACAGCTGGTGTTCCCTCAATTTCTCCATAATCAGTCGCAGATGTTTCTCATGCTCAGCATCATCCTTGGAATATATCAGTATGTCATCAATAAACACCACCACGAACTTGTCCAAGTACTCCATAAATACCTTGTTCATCATGGTCATGAAATACGCCGGGGCATTCGTTAGTCCAAAAGACATAGCCGTATACTCATATAAACCATACCTAGTGGTGAAAGCGGTTTTTGGTACGTCCTCTTTCCAGATCTTCAATTGGAAGTAGCCTGATCGCAGATCAATCTTGCTGAACACCTTCGCTCCTTCCAGTTGATCAAACAAATCATTTATGTTCGGCAGAGGGTACTTGTTCTTGATGGTTACTTCATTCAGCGAGCGATAGTCCACCACTAATCTCTTGGTGTTGTCCTTCTTCTCCACAAACAGAACAGGTGCACCCCATGACGACGAACTAGGATGAATGAATCCCTTGTCCAACTGCTCTCTCAGCTGCTTCTTCAATTCCTTCAGCTCATCCACATCCATCTTATATGGTTTCTTGGCAATAGGTCCTGTTCCCGGCATCAGGTCAATGAGAAACTCCACTTCCCTGTCAGGTGGCATCCCTGGCAGCTCTTCCGGAAACACGTCGGGGTAATCCCTAATCACTGGCACAGTATCCATGCTAACCCCCTTAAGAGAATTCAACTTACACCTTCCTGGTCGTACAGCTGACTTGAATCTAATCCTCTTACCATCCGGGGTTTTGAGTGAAACAGCTCGTTGTGCACAATCTATGTGTCCCTCATGCATAGACATCCAATCCATACCCAGAATAACGTCTAATCCCTATGAATCCAACACTACCAAATGTGCACTGAAGTTGTGTGTTCCAATCCTCACAGTTAAATCGCGGCATCCCGCGCTAGCTATCATATCTCCACCAGGTGAACTCACTCTAAAAGACCTTTTCATAGACTCAGTAGGTAACTTATACTTATCCACAAACGCCCTTGATATGAATGAATGCGATGCACCAGTATCGGAAAGTATAAGTGCAGGGTAAGTGTTGATTGGGAACTTACCAATCACAAGGTCAGGCTCATCTGGAATCTCCTCCACATTCATGTGGTTCACTGTGGCCTTCTCGTTGTTGGTTGGCTTCAGTCCTTTCCTCTCCGGACAGTTGTCAGCATAGTGTCCCTTCTGCTTACACTTGAAGCACGTCACCTCACTCAGATCCTTCTTCACAAAGCTGCGATCACGGTTGCGGTCATGTCCACCGTGTCCTCCAGAGTGGTGAGAGTGTCCTCCCTTGTGGCTGTGGTGGTTGCTCCTATGGTTGTCATGACGATGCCCATCTCCTCCATGGTGGCGGCGGTCATGGCTCCCATGGTCACTTCCTCCATGCTTGGAGTATCCATCATATGAAGTGCGAGACTTGTGATGTGAACCAGAGTGGTGATTGCTACTCTTTCTCTTGCGGCTTTCCACCTGCTTGTGCTTCCCTTCCAAGATCCTGGCCTTGTCCATAAGTTCCTGGAAAGTGGGGCAGTAAACCACCAGTAGCTGTACTGAAAGCTCATCACTGAGTCCATTCAGGAATCTCTCCCTCCTTTTTGCATCAGTGTCAACATCCTCAGGTGCACAACAGGACAGGTTGTTGAACTCCTCAATGTACTCGGCCACGGTGTGATTGGTTTGGCGCAAGTTGCGGAACTCCTTCCTCTTCAGGCTCAGAACTCCTGAAGACACGTGGTTGGTCTTGAAACCTTCCTCAAACATTGCCCAAGTCACGGTATCCAGCGGGTGGGTGATCTGAAAAGTGTCCCACCAAGAAGCGGCTGGTCCCTCCAGTAAGTGAGCGGCAAACCTCACCTTCTCAGCATCAGTGCATCCAACAGTTACCAGATCCTTGTTGACTGAACGCAACCAGTCGAGAGCAACCATTGGTTCCGTTGCAGTAGAGAACTTAGCTGGCCTTAACCTCAGAAATCTGGTGAGAGCATCTCCCTGAGGCTGATTGTTTCCATTGTTGTTGTTCTGATTCGCCATGAACTGAGTCATCACTTGGGTCAGCTGTGCCTGAGATACCATGAGTTGCTCCAACTCAGTGGGTTGACGGCGGGGAGGCATCTGCGGTTCAGCACAGTAAGTTTAGAGAGAATCAACTACGGTAATTGGATTCTACCCATGCATATGATCAAACAACATCAAATAATAGCAGACAATCACAAGCAAGCAACACATCAACAAACAAGTGATCCAGCAACATCCCAGGTGTTATCCTAGCAGTATATACCTACTGAAATAGTTTTACAAGAGTTGGCAATGGTTAACTAAACAGTTGATCAACTAAACAACAAAGACAGCAATCTTCCAGAACAGTCCAGCAGCGTTCGCGAATTTTTCCGCCTGACTTAAACTTGTTATAAAATTTAGCTGATTTTTGTGCACATAGTACAGAGAGTTTCGCATCAGCCCAATTTTTTTCAGATTTTTCCGAGTTACCAGAAAAATATGAAAAATCGTACAGTACTGCTGTATCAGCAGAAAAACTGCAGCGAAAATAACACAGATAGTAACCAAAATTGCCATAACTCTTTCATTAAAATTCGCACAAATAATTCCTAGGATATTGGAGTACACAAATAAGCAACTAATCACTCTTAAACTAACACAAACTAAGCTTCACAACGATCGAGACTAATCCTAACGAATTTACCTAACGAGGACTAATTGGTGGACTTCTATCTACTTCTTGAAGAGGTTGCAGTAGGTCCTTGCTGTCATGCGTTGACGCTTCGGCTCGTGGTACAACCATGGAGGCGGAGTGTACACCTCTCCTGAATCATCACTTGAGATCTCAAACTCCACCTTTTCTGGATCCTCCTCTTCTTCTTCACTCTCAGCTGCAACTGCAACAGCTTCATCTCCTCCACCATCATCGTCTCCATCATCATCATCCTCGTCCTCATCATCATCATCGTCTCCACTGTCATCATCATCCCCATTGTTGCCATCATCTCCATTGTCATCATCAGAGGGTGGATTCAGCTGTGCTTGGAGAGCGGCAATCTGGGCGGTCATAGCTTCAATAGTTTGATCCCTTTCCTGGATGGTTCCCTGCAACTGTTGTATGTTCTGGGTGTTCTCTTGCACAGTACCATGAAGATGAGCTATGGTTGCATCTCTGGCTATCAGGGCATTCTCCAGAACTCCCGCAGCTTCATGCAGGGTGTCAATCTTCTGTCCTTGGACCACCATACCATTGCTAGCAAAATCTGCAATCTCCTTTATCATCATCACTTTCTCAGCTAGAGCTCCATTCTCCCTTTCCATGTCCTCTATGTGCCTCCGACGGGGCGGCATGTTGTTCCTGTCGCCCGGGGTAACCACAGTGTGCCCATCTTCATCACGCCTCCCATAGTCACAGTAGGGTGAATCTGCTGGCAGTAGGTGTCGGACACTATGGCACTGGCGAGACAGGGCTTCATGTATGGCCAAGTTGATACCAAGTCCCCAGTTGCAGTATGTCTTGGTGTAGATCAAGTGCACGGGGTTTGGCAAGGCGGCATCCCTGAATATGAAGTAGTGATCTCCCATGCATCATCTCCATATCCATAGGTGTACAACCTTATTCCCTTGAACATGGGAAGTGGCAATCCCAATGACTGCGAGAGCTGAGCTAACTGCCTTGCAAAGGGCCTTGGTGACTCCATGGTGGCATACTCAGTCCTGACTTCTCCCATCTATCAAGTAAAAGTGGAAAGTGTGAGAATAGCATATGGTAAGAATTTACGAGGGTGAAAGGCATAAGATGAAAGACAGAGTTAATATAGGCTTTAATAAATCTATGGCTTCCTAATCTAATTCTAGGTCACGATCCTACAGTCGACACACGGGCTCTGATACCATCCTGTAACACCCCGGTTCTGAAAAGACCGTGGCCTCTATGTGACATGCCAATCCCTGGATCGGTTCATTGGCCCACAATAGAGTAAGATGAATAACATAGCAAAATATCCGTGTATCATGATTAACGAAGATCCAGAGTACCATTATTACAATTAAAGCTTAGCCCAAGGCTATCTCAAATTATTCAGGTAGCAACATAAATAAAGTAAATCCTCCATTCTTCAAATTGCCAACAAGTGAACAAGTGCCGAGTGGAGTACCGTGGCCTATATCGATTACTCAGAATCGGAATAACCTGCGACATGAAACGTAGCAGCCCCGAAGGGTCAATACATGGAATGTATGGCAAGTAGAGCTAGTAATGGAGACAATAGTACTAACATCTACATGCATATTTGGCAAGTGGAGCTGTGTCTGGCTTGCATTTGCAAATACATTTGTCCTACTTTCATAAACAGTTTTGATTTTCTTTGAAAAGATCCCAATTAAGTTAACCCAACAAGATTAAAACAATTAATAAATTAGAATGAGCGAGAAACATGTCATGGAATCAATATTAAGCAGCTCAGTTGTCCATAACCGGGGACACGGCTAATCGATTAGATTATACACCCTGCAGAGGTTAGTACACTTTACCCATGTGACTTGGCCAGCCCAGCTCGTACCATCACTCTCATTTTGGGTGATGATAGGGAGAAGTCCAAGAAGAGACTGTTCGGGAAGTAGCTCCTCAATCCTGACGCGCACCGGTCCAACCTACCAAAATTCTACATCTCTGGATACACGGGTTCGAGTTACCACAACCTACTAAGTCCAACCAACCGCCCATTCTATTATTGGCACATGGTTGTACACGTAAGCTACACAATAAAGAAGCCAATCATTCTCTCTTGATACCTGGGTGCCTTTCCGCAATGAAACCACCAAAAATTATCAATACCATCACACCCAGGAGTTTCATTGATTAAGTTGTTTTAGTTTTCAAAAACCAATACTTTTAGAAACAAGCTTCAGTGATGTAACCCAGCCCTCGTTCATCATAGCATGGCTAAGCACATCTACCAACGGTGGTTCATCTACAAGGAAGGCCCTACCACATAATAGGTCATAGCATAGCGATAGTATCATCCTACACATGCATCTACAAAATACACGAGAATGCATTAAAAATAGTAGGACGATATCATGAACAAAGTAGCATCTACTTGCCTTGGTTGTAGCGGTCGGAAGAACAATCCACACACGAGCAAGCGTTGCACTCGTCACAATCTACACGATACAATTGCATTCATAAACAAACAATCACAAGCATATGCAACAAATATGATGCATGAATGCAAGAACAACAAGTGAATTGGTTCTACAGCTGCACCACAAAATCCTATTCCATAATACTACTGATTGCATGCATGGAAAATAGTTTTAACGCAAGGAAAACTATTTCGCAAAAAGTAATGCCCCAAACTAGAGCTAGAACTCAAATAATTCACTACCGGTAGTATACTGTTTGTAAAATCTTGGGAAAATTCTACCGCATAGGAATCGCTGAATAGAAACAGTACCAACTGGAATTACTCAAAAAGGAATTATAAAACTCCCCGAGTAATTAAAACACTGCAGAAAGCCACTAGACAGTTTCTGCAGAAGTTTTTACTGTAAGCCTATCTTTTCAATTCACGATGGGATTCCCCTCGTTCCACTGAATCTAGGGACATATCATACGCGATTTTTGGAGCTACAGATCTTTTTCTACGAATTTATTACTCCGAAAAGGCCACTAACTAGTTTGATTAAACTGTACTAAACTTTGCTGCAAAAGCCTGAACCAAAGGTACAGCAAGATTCTACACGACTCATTGAATCTACACATATTTTATTTGCAATTTTTGGCCAAGCGGTTTAATTTTTACGCAATTTACAAGTTTCTACCAAATCTATCAACTAAAAGGATTAACGAAATTAACCAGTCAACTGTGTCTGTTGACTGGTCAACGCGTCTGCTGACTGGGCGCTGACTAGTCAACGCCTGAGTCTGACCGGTCAATGAACGTTCTAAGCCGCTGATCTGAAATCTGATGGTGGCTGCAGGCTTACCGGGAACGAACGGCGAAACGGGCGGCGGCGAGTCCCGGACGGTGCGGCGATCGGTTCCGGCGACGGTGGTGTTTCCTGCGTGGATGTGTGCGGCGGCGACAGCGCACGGTCAAAGTGGTCATCAACACGGCGACAGCGCGTGCGACGGGGATGGCGGCACGCGTGCATGTGTGCGTGTGTGTGCGCGCAGCAGTAAGCGCAAGCGGCAGCGCAGCAGCGCAGCAAGCGCAGGCGGCGGCAGCAGCTTGCAGCGCAGTAGCGCGCGCGCGCTGGTGGCGAGGCGCGATGGCGGCGGGGCAGGGCGGCTGCGGTGGCGCAGTGCTGCGCGGCGGTGAGGCGGCTCGGCGGCGGGGTCGCGCGGGCTGCAGGCGGCGGGGATGGCGTGCGGGGCGCGCGGGTGGAGGGCGGCTTGGCGGCGGCTGGCCGCGGGTGGCGTGACGCGCGGCGGCGGAGAGAGAGAAGGCGGCGGCGCGGCGTTACCTGGCGGCGGGGTTGGGTGGCGCTGGTGGCGGCGATCGGCGCGGAAGGAGGCGACGGCGGCGGCGAGACCAGGTGGCGGCGGCGCGCAAGCCGAGGGGAGGCGGCGGCCGGGTGCAGCGATCGAGGAGGAGGGGCGGTTCCCGAGGCGCGTGCGGGGGCGCGGTTATCAAGGGCAGGGGGCGGCGGCTCGGCCTGGTGGGGTCCTTTTGTGGGGCCCCACGCGGAAACCTAAGCTGAAACGGCGCGGAGTTGGTTTCGGACTCGGAAATCGGTCCAAAATTCGGACCGTTTTTCGATCTTTTCATAAAACGGCCGCAACTTCTCCGTACGAGCTCCGAATCGAGCGATTCTTGCTCCTACGGTTTCTTAAAGTCGAGGGGAACAATCTAGGGTCAAGGTTTGAGCGAAACCACTAGGATACAAGGGTGGCCAACGCTAGTCCTACTAAAGCCTCCCGCAGGAGCCCCGTAGCAAAATAGAATAGGGTTTTGCAAATAGCGTTTCGCCGAACCTTTTCACTCGACGGTTTTGCATGGAAAAGCATGATGCAATGCTATGAATGATATGCAAGACCAAATCTAAAATTTGGGATGTGACAGCTACTAACAACGGAGAGCATGCAAGATCACAAAGAACACTTACATGATAGTATCAAATATACAAAACCATTAATCAATCTGACATAGTAATCTCAATATCCATCGGATCCCCGCAAACACAACATGCATGATTACAAATAGATTATATCTTGATCATGAACGAAGGTCACAAGATCTATACATGAAAGCACAAGGAGGAGATACAACCATCTAGATACTACATGGACCCATAGTCCAAGGTGGAACTACTCATGCTTCATACCGGAGAGAAGGCCTCCAGGATGATTTCCCCTCCGGCAGGGTGCCGGGAAGAACTTCAGATCCCCCCGATCTAGGGACGACGGTGGCGGAGGCTACGGAAGGATTCATGGAGTTTTGATCGGGTGCCTAGGGTTTCTGCATCGGGGGCTTCTTATAGGTGAAGAGGCAAGGCTGGGAGGTGGCCAGGGTCCCCACACCATACCCAGGCGCGGGGTGGGACCACCCGCGCCTATGGGGGGTCTGGCCGCCCTGGTTCACTTCTACGTCTCATCTTCTAGCTTCGTGTCCCCCATGGTAAAATATTTACTTCGGCTTTTGTCCCGTCCAATTCCAAGAATATTGATTTTCTGCCTTTCTGGAACCAAAAACAGAAGAAAACAGGCAACTGGCACTGTGACAACTTGTTAATAGGTTAGTTCCAGAAAATATATAAAAACACCTCAAAGTGTAGACAAAGCAAAGCAAAGTAGATATTAAACAAGCATGGAGCATCAAAAATTATAGATACGTTTCTGACGTATCATCCACCTGCTCCTGATGCTATCTTTTTTGAAATTAAGCCTGCTTTGTTGAATCCTGTGATGAGAGAGCAATTTTCTGGTGCTAGTTCTAATGATGCTGCTTCCCAACTCAATAACTTTGTTGAACTTTGTGGGATGCAAAAGTATAAGGATGTAGATGGGGATATTATTAAGCTCAAGTTGTTTCCTTTCTCCTTGAGAGGAAAAGCTAAAGATTGGTTGCTACCCTTGCCTAGAAATAGTATTGATTCTTGGATTAAGTGCAAAGATGCTTTTATTGGAAAATACTATCCTCCTGCTAAGATTATATCTATGAGAAGTGATATTATGAAATTTAAACAACTTGATAATGAACATGTTGCTCAAGCTTGGGAAAGAATGAAATCTTTGGTTAATAATTGTCCCACTCATGGACTTACTGCTTGGATGATTATCCAGACTTTTTATATAGGTTTGAACTTCTGCTCAAGAAAACTGTTGGATTCAGATGCTAGAGGTACCTTTACAACCATCACCTTGGGTTCTGCAGCAAAACTCCTTGACAATAAGATGATCAATTATTCTGAATGGCACACTGAGAGAGCTCCACATGGTAAGAAGGTAAATTCTGTTGAAGAAACCTCCTCCTTAAGTGATAAGATTGATGTTATTATGGATATGCTTGTTAATGGGAAAGCTCCTTTAGATCCTAATAATGTTCCCTTAGCCTCTTTGGTTGCTCAAGAAGAGCAAGTTGATGTGAACTTGATTAGAAACAACAATTTCAACAATAATGCCTATAGGAATAATTTTAGTAGTAACAACAATTATAGCCCTTATCCTCCTAATAATGGCAATACCTATGGAAACTCCTACAACAATACTATAAGTGCCCCCTCTGAACTTGAAGTCATGCTCAAAGACTTTATTAGTAAACAAACCACTTTCAACAAGACTATGGAGGAAAAGCTTTTGAATGTTGACAAAAATATTTCCTCTTTGTCTGAAGCACAGTCCTCTTGGATTAATAAAATGGCTGCTAAACTTGGAACTTTGGAAAGTACCTTTCCTCCTACTCATGCCATACAAGTTACTATTGATGAAAATGTTAGACTGTTAGCCCAACTACATGCTAAGTGGGAAAGAGAAGCTGAAATTGCTAGAAACAATAGTGTGTGCACTATCACCACCACCAATATGGATGCCACTAAACCACAAGAAGTCCCTATTACTCCTACCATAATGTCTAAACCCAATGAGCCTACTACAAGTGATGTTAAGATTGATTTTTATCTTGATGGTTGCAATATTTCTGAAGTGATTATGTTCCTATAGAAACTTGCTAGAAGTCCTGAAGCTAGTGATATGCATGTAGCTTTCACCAAACACATTACATATGTTCTTATTAAATTACGGAAGAGAAGTTGAAACACAAAGTCTCTATTCCTAGGAAAGTAGAAGATAGTTGGGAACCCATTATTAATATGCAAGTGAATGACTTTGTTCTCAAAGCTTCATGTGACCTTCGTTCTAGTGTTTCTATTATGCCTAGAAAGATTTATGAAATGCTTGATTTTCCACCTTTGGAAGATTGTTATTTGGATGTCCTACTTAATGATAATGCTAAAAAGAAACTCATAGGGAGTGTTAATGATGTTTTTATTATGGTTAACAATGCTTATGTCCCTATTGATTTCTATGTTTTGGATGTTGAATACAATGCTTCTTGTCCTATTACTTTGGGAAGACCTTTTCTTAGAACTGTTGGTGACATCATTGATATGAAAGAAGGCACCATTAAATATCAATTTCCATTCAAGAAAGGTATTGAACACTTCCCTATGAGAAGAGAGAAGTTGGTTTTTGCTCCTCCTTTTAAAGCAAGGTTTGATGTTAATGCTTCTTCATTTGAAAACACTTGATTCTTGCTTCTTGTGCCTAACTTAAAGGCGTTAAAGAAAAGTACTTGTTGGGAAATAACCCAAGAGTTTTCTTGAGTCTTGGAAGTTATTACTTCAGTAATGACCTATCCTTATCCTTTTTGTCTAATTTTTGTGCCAAGAATGACCTCTAATGAGAGGGAAGTAAGATTTGGGGAGTTGCTATCCCGAAACAGATTTTTATGCTTCACCATAAATATTCGTGTAAAATATCTGTAAGTTTTATTGAGCTGATATTTTCTGAATAAATCCCCCAGTATGTTAGCTAACATTCGTCAGTTCAACAATTCTTTATTTGAGCAACAGAAGGTCTTCGAAAAAAATCGGTTTCTACCTTCTCATCTGTTTTGACAGATTTTTGCCATTATTTGCATTTGCTTCTTATTGATTCCTTTATGGGTTCTTTTTGGGTAATTTAGATTTTTTATGTAATTGTTACAATAAATTGTGTTTTTAGTGAAAGTTTTGCTGTTTTAAAGCTAAACCCAAGGGTCTATTATCTTTTGAATACACTAATGTTGCTAATGAAGATTGTGTGAAGTTTTGTATGAAGGAAAATTTTAGGTGTAGAGTGGGAATGATGTAGTGAGATGAAGAATGGACAAAGTCTCAATATTGGGGATGCCACCCCGTGTCACCCCAAGAAATATTCAAGAGGTACAAGCGTCAAAACTTGGGGATGCCCAAGGCATCCCCTTCTTCATCAATAAAAAGCTCAGGTCTTTATAGACACTTCATCTTTATTGTTTCATGCACAAGTTGTGTTGTTCTTGGAGCGTCTGAGTTTTCATTTTAGTTTGATTGAATAAAGTACTTCGGACCTATGTTCTCACTATGTTGTTTCAAATAATTTGATTGGTGTTGGAGAGGAGTAGAAAGTTCTTGCTTGACTAGTATAAGAGGAGCTTGCTTTGACTGTGACTTAGACTTTATCATGTCATGATAGGTGTTTTTTTGACCTTATGCTTAGTGATTATTACTGTATCATGACTTGTTGCAAACAATTAGTATTTCTTAGTGTGCCTTGAAGGAATCATGCTTTGTTGCTTGCCCCTAATAAACTTGAACCATTGTGTCATCTATGTTGTATATGCTTGCACTTATACGTTGAAATTAGCAGAACCGTGTTGTCACGGGGAATGCTTTCAACATTGCACTTGTACTTTGTACATAGTTGATATTATGCTCTTTTGTCTATGGATGTCGCCGGTGTGAAATAAAGAGGGAGATTGTAAGTCCATGGATTTATTTATGTGTGTTAGAGAAACGCCTGGGCCTCTAGCTTAAGCCATGCATAATCATGGTGGAAACTTGTAGCATCACCATAATGACATCTATGAAGCTTTCTTCTTATAAAAAATGAGACACACTGAAAAGAGGAAAGAGAGAAAAAGCACCATATTACCATGGTAAATAAGAAGATTGCTGAGATGCTCATTGTCTTCTTGCCTTGTCATTTTGATTATGGGATAGCTCCTGTATCATGTGCAAGGGGTACCCTGTTGGCTGTTCTCTATGATACACATGTACTTACTATGATAAGAACTTACATGTGACCAAAATTGAGTAGCATGAGGTGCGGCCCTCATACTCAAGGGACATGAGATTTCCAACTTATACTTTGTCAAGCATATACTCCATGTTTGTTCACTTTAACCTTAATCACTTCAATATGCTTATGATAGGGGCAATGAGGGCTGAAATCTAACAAGTACCATATTTTTTGGATGCTCTTTTTGAGACTTGAAATCCCTGTTTCCCTTTATGAAGGTCCTTTCTTCCACTATTATATTGAGTCTTCACCTTATATCCTTAGGCACCAGTTAAGAGAGCATAGTTGCCATTCTTAGTTCTATGTGCATTGTCCCAAAACTTATTGATTGATGCATATTGTTGATATTACTTGTTCTTGTGCTATTTGTATCTAGTCACTCTTATGAACTTTGAAGGTGTCCTATACATCTATTTGCTACTCAATGAGGGACAAGCTGAATGCCACTATGCTATGTTTTCTGTATGTGAAACAAACAAACATTATTCAATGCATCTTATTCATGATCATTGTTTGTAGCCTTTCATGTTGCATACATAGTTACTTTGTCTTACTGTTAGAACTCCATCTTTCATGCTCATGTTTATAGTTTTTGATCCCAGCTTTCAATGCTTGCAAATGGTTTATCTTGATTTTGATGGTGACCTCAAAAATTATTCTTTTTATCATTTACCTACTCGAGGACGAGAAGGAGTTAAGCTTGGGGATGCTTGATATGTCGGAAACGTATCTATAATTTTTGATGTTCCATGCTTTTTTAGTATCTACTTTGCTTTGCTTTTTCTACACTTTGAGGTATTTTTATATGTTTTCTGGTACTAACCTATTAACAAGATGCCACAGTGCCAGTTGCATGTTTTCTTCTGTTTTTGGTTCCAGAAAGCCAGAACATCAATGTTCTCGGAATTGGACGGGACAAAATCCAAAGTCAATATTTTACCGTGGAGAACACAGAGCCAGAGTACGAGACGGAGGGGAGGCACCAGGGGGCCACACCCCCTGGCAGCGCGGGCTAGGGTTAGCCGCGCCTAGGGCGGGGTGTGACCACCCTGGCCGCCCCTGCCTCGCTTCTTCGCCTATAAATACCCCCCGATGCCAAAACCCTAAGTACCCAATCAATATTCCATGAAAATGTGTGTAGCCGCGGCCACCATCGTGTATGGGTTCGTAGCATGGAAAACAAAAAATTTCTATCACATGAACACACAAAAGCCAAGATCTATCTACTAGATTGTAGAAACGAGTCGATAGAGTACTAACCCTCGAAGATCCAAAGCGGTTAACAGGAGCAGATTCTCGTGGGTGATGTAGTCGTTCACTTTCCGATCTCAAGATCGCGTAGGCGATCCTTTCGGCGCCGCGTTCCGGTAGCGCTCCCGCACTCGTTCACGCGTACGGTACTCGATGAAGACCTTCCTCTCCCTTGTTCTAGCAGGCAGCGGAGGTTGTAGCTCTCTCCTCGCGATTCCGGTAGCACGACGGCGTGGTGTCGGAAGTAGAGGGGAGATCCCGCAGGGCTTCGCCTAAGCCGGAGCGAGTATGGTGGATTAGAAGAGGGCCTCGGCGATCTAGGTTTTAGATGCTGAGGGAAGAGGGAAGCCAGCGGCTAGGGTTTAGGCTAGACGGCAACGGCGGTTTAAAGGGGATCTAGGGCGCCAGCGGCTTGGGAGGCAGCGGCGACCTAGGGATTGGGTCTTGGGCGCCTAGGGCAATGGGGATACCTTGGGGTGCGCCCCCACCCCTCCTTATATAGGTGGGGGGAGTCCAAGGGTGTTCCCAACCCAGGTGGAAACCCTCCCTAACTCAGAAACCCTCCCTAACTCGGAAACCATGTTGGGATTTGACTTTATGAAACTGCCTTTTTTGACTTTCAAATTAGAGTTTGATTTCTCTATTACAAGTGTCCAGCCAAGTGACCTAGGACATGATGCAACCATTACATTTTGTCATGACACATCCATGTACCCTTCACCTTCCAGATCGGTGAACCTTCTAGACCCTTCTAGAACATTCCAGTGAAAACACCGGAATCATTCCTGAACTCCGAAATTGGACTTTCCTTATATGAATTTTATTCTCCGACCATTTCACCGGAATCATTCCCGAACTCCGAAATTGGACTTTCCTTATATGAATTTTATTCTCCGACCATTCCGGATCTCCTCGTGATATCCCGGATCCCATCCGATTCTCTGAACAACATTCAGTCTCTTTACTCACATTCCATATCTACTAAACAACATTGAATCCTTAAGTGTGTCTCCCTACGGTTCGTGAATTATGCATACATGATCGAGACTCTTCTCCGATCAATAACCAATAGAGGAATCTAGAAATTCATATGGCTCCCACATATTTCTACGATTAATTTGCGATCTAATGAACCATTTACATACAAAACCAATTTCCCTTTGTCTCGCGATATTTTACTTATGCGAGGTCTAATTGTTGATATCTCTGCATACCTAGTTCAACCTTGTTACCAATAAGTATTCTTTACTCGTTCCCGTGATATGTGATCCCTTGTGAGCTAGTCACATGCTTTCAAGATAATTGGATGACATTCCACTTAGAGGGCCCAGAATATATCTATCCATCATATGGATGGACAAATCCCACTCTTGATCCATGTGCCTCAACACATACTTTCCGGCCACCTTTATAGCCACCCAGTTATGGTGTGGTGTTTTATGTCATCAAAGCATCCTTCCGGTGATGGTGATTAGCATGATCTCATGGTCGAAGGAATTAGGTTACTATGTATCAGAAAGCTTATAGCAAGTGAACTATTTGAATGACTTGATCTTATGCTATGCTTAACTATAGGAGTATGTCCATCACATCATTCTCCTAATGATATGACCTTATTGTTAATAACATGTCAATGTTCATGATCAGGAAACCATGATCATATATTAACCAACAAGCTAGTAAGAGGCTTTACTAGGGACTCTATTATGTTTACAAACCACACAAGTATTAATGTTTCCGTTTAATACAATTATAGCATGATATGTAAACATTTATCATAAGTACGAAGATATCATGATAACCACTTTATTATTGCCTCTTGGGTATATCTCCAATAGTCTCCCACTTGCACTAGAGACAATAATCTAGTTTCAAAACTTTGTGTATTCAACTCCTATGGCTTTCTGGTGTTGTATTTACACGATTGCTAGTGGTAAACCGATCTTCGGGTCTGACATTTACAGGTCCGTGTGAAATTGCATGTCTTTGCGTCTCTACGCATCACTCATTCTCTAATGAGATGGCATTGTATAAATTTGGTCCTTTGGTGAGACCTTTAGTTCCTTGGGGTTAAAACATGTTGATAATATTGTTGTACAATATATCTTCATAGTACTATCCCGCTGTGAACCACACCTAGTTTGATAATCAAACTACTTGACACAAATAACCTCTTTAGCTATTACAATAACAGTCATATACTTAGCCTTTTGTTGTAGTATCCATCACAATGTATTAAATTTGTAACTCATCCAAATCCATCATGGAATCTCCTTTCCATTACATTGTGTCACTCATAGTTTAAATTGAGATAAACTTAATTTGCACTTTGTGACAAAACTAGTATCAATGTAACTCTTTACAATGAACTATCTATGTATTTGTCACCTCTACAAAAACTACATATTCTTAGTTCTTTCAAAAGATCATAAGAATATATTTACTATCGTACAATAATCATCTTATGAATCATTTTGGTATATGCTCATAACATTTAGAGTATAGGACATATCTGGATGTGTACATATCATAGTATGATTGGAAAGATACTCTTTGTGATTTCATTCATCAAGTATCAAAAATACTTGAATCTTTGTTTCACTTATCAAGTGTCGATACACTTGAATTTCTATTTAATCCTTTCTGTGTGGCAAGAACCTTTCTTGTCATTTCCATATTGAACTCTTTCAATATCTCATCTATGTACATTTGGCACAACCATATTAGTGTCTCAATATATGTATATAAATATTGATGCCAAATATTTGGGTTTTGCCTAAGTCTTTCATTGAGATGAAATTCTTAACACGTGTTAATAAAATATACGTCATTTCCAATCAATAATATGTCTTCCACATAATGTATTAGAAATATGTCTTAGCGCTCCCACTTAATTTCTTGCAAATGCAAGCATCTTCATCGTCTCTGATGAATTTAAACCTTTTTAACAGTTTCATCATGGTGAAGATTCCAACTCCGCGATGCTCACTTCAACCATTGTAGTTTGCATACGCATTTTAGCATCCTTTGAATTAACAAAAACCTATGGACCATCTTATGCACACGTCCTAGGTAACAATTCTATTAGAACTTGTTTTGTTTATTCAATTACCACATAACAAATTTATATGTAGTGGTGGCTACATTAATCCGTCTAGACTAAATATCGCTATGAAAGATAAAATCTTATCATAGTCAACCTTTGAACATTGTTGTGAACTCTTTCCCAACATGTCGACTATTTCATAGATGTGAAACATCCATGTCTATTTCTTTATAGATCCAAACACGACTGTAAGGTCTTACACCTTTCTCAAGGGTCTTTCAAGTTCAAATCTTGATTTCTTGTGTATGGAACTATCACGGATTCTATGGCTTAAAGCCATCTGATGGAGTCAGGGCCCATCATCGCTTCTTTGCATACAGTCAGTTCATCATTATCAAATAACAATGATCTACTTTCGAATCCTAGTATTTGATTGTTTACCCGACCTACTAGGTTCAATAGGAACTTAGACCTCCGTGACCACAACCTTTGAGGAACGTGAGCCATGAGCATATTTGCTGCCTCCAGAATACTTTTCTGTGCTATGCAACACATATAGCTAAGGTTCTTTTAACCTTATCAAAGTTCTATTGTCCTCCCACTTAACATTTCACGAAAAATTTCTTCTCAAGAAACTTGACGTTCTAAGCGACAAATACTGTCACATCCCAAAATTTTCCAAATTTTGAAATGTGAAAAATAAATAAACAAAATAAACTATTGTTGAAATTTAGGGTGAAAATAAACTTTTTGATTCTAAATGGAAACTTAAAAACCCATCTTGAACAAAGTTTAAATCCAACTAAATTCAAATCAAGTGAAATTGCATTCTTCTTAACTGCATCTTGAAATTTCAACACTTGGAAAATAAACCAAAACCCTAAAACCCTAATGGGGGAAAATCATTTCCAAGATATATCCGAGACCATGGTTTTGATCCATATAAAACTTTTTTGTCAACAAACATTTATAAATGATCAAGGTTGATAAATAAAAATATTATAAAACCATGGAAATTGGTTTCACTTAATTTGGAGCCATAGATAAAATCTTATGAATTTGGTAAGATAAGGAAATTGAATTTCCAAAGATAATAAAGCACCTATCTAAAATCCATACCAAATTGTGAATAAATAATCCTAAAGAGATATAAAAGGATAAACAAATATTAATTAAGATTTTACAAATTGGAATCACCATGTTTGGATCTTTAAATAAAAAGATACGGATTTTATAAGATAAAGAAAGAATTAATTAATAGGGAATATTTAAAAGCCAAATTAAAACTTGGCCAAGTCCATAAGCAAATGGAATAATTATAATCCAAATAAAATAAAAGGATAGAGAATTTTCAAATAAAATAAAATGGCATTAACCAAATTCTATTCCATTTGAATAAAGACAATTGACTAAATTAAATGATTAATAATCATAATAAAATACTTTAAATAATTCAAAGTAAATTATTTAACACCCCTTTTGAATAAATAAAACCTACTGAAAAGATTTGGTAAAATTTAGATTTCAAATAGAGTTTGGAAAATTAGTAAATCTTATTTGAATTAAGACAAGGGCCTATTTTAAATAATTAATATACCCTAAAAAGAATAAAAAAAGATATTCTAAATTTGACTTTAGAATATATTAATAAACAGTATTGAAATATACTCAAGGTTTGGAAAGATTTGAAATTCAAATGGTTGTTTAATTGGTTTGAACAAATTCAAAACTGAATAAAAGAAACAGGGAAAAATAAAAATAAACAGAACAAAAAAATGAAGCAGCCAAACCAGCCCAGCCAGCCCAGTCCAGCCCAACACCAGCCTACTCCCTCTCTCCCGCGAAACCATTCACACTTGCGAACTTACCAGCTCAGTCGATGATGTCTGGACCCACCACTCCTCTCTCTCTCGCTGACCAGCCAACCCCACCTGGCAGGCCTTCTTCCTCACCCCCCCGCGGTGACCACGCCCTCGCCGGTCGTTTCTGCTTATTTTAACTCGCGTCAATACGCGTTACTGCCGCGCTAAAACCTCGCCGCGACCATGCTCTATTAAATGCCTGCTCCCCCTCTCCATTCCCCCCAGAAGCAACCCACCCTCCGCCACCAGGCCGCTCCGATTTCGCCCGAGTCGGTCTTCTGCTCCGGCGAGCTCTCCGAGCAATTCCAGCCAGCACCCTCACCCCCACACGCCCTGCTTCACACGAACGAGATCCCCATCATCCTGCGAACCTCCCAGACTCCCCACTCGCCCGCGCGTGTTCCCTAGGCTCGGCAACGACCAAGACCGAGAGCGCCGCCGTCTGCCTCCACTCCGGCAACACCCCCTGGTAACTCCTGACCACCCCATGCCCTCTGACCGATACTCTCGTATTCGCCTTTCTCGTGTGAACCTAATAGCATCGTTTGTTTGTTGTGGCGTCAACTGTATCCTCGCCTCCGTCGATGACAGAGAGCACCCGACACCGTCTCGAACTCTGGCGAGAGATTGACGACAACTCCGTGCGCCCCTATCCCGAAAACAACCACCTCGAGCATCAGCAAAGCACGGCGAACCTGGTGAGCCCCTTCCCTTTCTCCCTTGCTTCCTGGTTATGCCGGAACTCCGCTGACAGAGCGCCACCGCGCGTTCGTCGCCAGCGCCGCCAGTTAGTGGTTGGTGTGCTGTGAACCGTAGGATGTTGATCCAGTGGATACGATAGAAACTTAAACAAAGAGGTATCCTTTGATCTATGCCGCACGATTTGCTTTTAATCCAATGCATCACAGCAGCCGATCCACCCGAACCGTTTTCGGCCAATCAGAACACAACAAGTGGCCTGGGTTTTGTTTTTAAAACATAAAAAGTTCTATTAGATGTTAGAGTTTGTAAAATTCATAAGTTTTGATCCACACATCCAAATTTTATAAATTTTATATCAATGGAATCAGCAGAACAAGTAATTTCCAACCATGCACTTTGTTTAATGAATTGCTTCTGGAAACTTAGTTATTTTTGCAGAAACTTGTGTAGGCATAATTTGAATATAAAATTTATTCTAGAAATATTTTTATGGTAAATTTTTTGGCAAATGGATTTTTTTGAACCTACTGACCATAGAAACCAACTTATGGATTTAAAAGTGTATTTTTGTGAATCTAAGGAATAAATCTTTGAATAAAAGCATTTCAAGCTACATAAAAATTGTTGAATATGTTTTAAAATGCTTTTTGAGTAAAACCTTTGGGAAATGATTTGATTTAAACTCTCTGACCCTAAACACCAATTTTTAAAATTTAAAAATATATTTGGTGAACCCTAGGAAATTATTACTTTGTTTAAAGGCATTTCTAATGAAATAAAATGTTGTTTGACTTAAAAATGGTTTATAGGTAAAACCTTTTGCCAATGGTTTTAATAACTAACACTTGACCATAAAACACTAACATTTGTGTTTAAAAATGTATTTGTCAAACACTAGGAAATATTACTTTGATTTGAATCGTTTCTAGCAAAACAAAAATGATTCAAATGGCCATTTTCACTAACTTAATATCAAATGGTTTTGCCACTTTTATAAATGACCAATATGTGTTTTAAAATGTTTATAACCTATTGGAAAACCACTTTTCCAAATAAAAAAACTTTTGGCATGCTTGCATGCATTGCTTTGTTTATATTATTTTATGTGATGATTGCTTGAATGGTAGATTGAATTTGTGCTTGATTGAATTGTAGTGGAATTTGAAGAGTGTGAATATTGCAAGATAAAGGAGTGAACTTATATTCTCTACCAAAAAGGAAAGTGGTGCTTCATACTTTTGTCCTATTATTTTCACTATGCATTAGTGATATTTGTAAGTAGGACTTGCATGGAATTTTTGCTAAGTATAAACTATGCCATGGGAAATCCTAGTATATGAAACCTTAGTAGAATTATCCTAAGTTAAGATTCCTACTACTATCATGCTTAGCTTATCTAGTAGAAAACAAGGGTGGATTATATTCATGCTATGGAATATTTCTAAGTCAAGGACTTGTGTTTGTTTAACAAAACAACTAAGTGAATGAATCACCTGGGTGGAATGGAAAGAATGGTTTGTGTTGAGTGGTTACACGATGCCCATTTCTATGGTTTACCTTGTGTATCTCACTTGTGGAATGCCACCCAGGAACAAAGAGATTTGAGATGTCAAATGTTGAGAAGCTTCAAGTGCAGCCACTTGGCATTATGGGCTCTGCCTGGATCACATAGGTTGCAATAACTTAGCCAAATGGACAGTTGGTGGTAGGGGTTTGATAGGTTGGAGCGCGTCCATTCTGGTCTAAGGGAAGGCTTCTGAAAGATCTTGTCTTGGTGAAAATCAAGTCTTGTGGGGAAAGTGCAGCACCTCTGCAGAGTGTAAAATCTAAGTACTTAGCCATGTCCCTGGTATTGGACAATTTGAGCATCAAGACATGGAAGCTATCAGGAATCTCCTCATCCCAATTTCTAAGTTAAAAACTTGTGGTTGAACAAGGGTTAAAGGATCACCAATTTCTATTGGGAGATGCCTTGGGTGATTTTGACAAACAAAAACTTAGTGTTTTCAAATGATAAGGGAAATCTATTTTGAGCAAAGCAAGCCTAAGCTCCACTTATCCAAATGCATGTAGATGATAGATACCACTATTCTACCATAGTATTACTTGCCAATACAATTCAAATGTATTGACCCTTGTGGCTGTAACTTATTATGTTGTAGGTTTGTTTGATGTTAGTGAAGTGTGTTGATTAGGATTACAAGCCTACAACCAACATGATTGTCTGTGGCACTTTGAAGATGAAGGACTCCATGCTATATAGTTATTCCTGCTGCATTGTAATGAGATAGCCAAATGAGCTATGTAAGATGTAATGAATTATTTTATTCCTGGTTATAAAGTTGTATTATGACCTTTGTTTCTTGATATTACATCTTAACTGTGGATTCTAGCTATTGATCCAGGGACTATCATTGTAAACACAAGGATGTATACCTTATTAAATGTTTGGACCTTTATAGATGGTATCAGAGCACTGTGTTGACTGTAGGATTGTAACCCTAGGATTGGACAAAACCCCATAGAAAAAATAGGAGTTGTATTTGTTCCAAAACTTAATGTAAACCCTTTCCTCAACCATTTTGGTTTTAATTCTACGTCTCTTCTATTTCAAATTGATAGACAAAGCCTCAACAAGAACAAAGACATCAACTTGAGAAAAGGACTTCACCAACTCATATGACTTCAACTTTATCTTCACCAAGGACTTCAACTTGGATATCACTAAGGACTACAAGTGAGACAAGAAATATTACTCAAGACTTGAAGACTAAGGAAGTACAACTTAGAAGGAATCATCATCACCTTTGAAGTTTTGTGACCAAGATGCAAGAATTTCTCCAAGGATACAATGATATTGTTCAAGAAGAACAAACTAAGAAGGATGGAATGATCTCAAGTGAACCATATAGTTGGACCACCATATTTAGATTAAATCAACACACCAACTTATGTGGTGTAGCAAAAATATTTTGTTGCCTAAAAATGTGCTTGAACTTTGTTGTTTGAGTGGAATGTTTGTTTGTGATTTCTTGCACATTGCTTGTGTGAATTGGTGTGTGTGATTAGAATTATTTCCTTAGAAATCTTTTGCCTATTCTAATCCCAATCCAACCCAAACAGATGACTACTCCAAGAAACTCCAACATCAAGAATGGTGACAACAACAACAACAACCAAGAGATGCACATGAGAGAACTCATAGTAACCAAAACCTAGTTGAACCAAGTGACAACTCAGTTTTTAAACAACAACAATGAGTTAGACCCAACCATGCAAAGGTTTTTGGAAACCCAAACCCAATTGATGCAAAAGGTGACAAATCAAATGATCAACATGGGAGACAACCTTTCCCAAGGAGCTTGTGACGACAATGATGTCCAGGATGATATTTTAGAAGGAACTCAAACTTGCAATATTTGTGGAGACAAGGACCACACTTGCAAAGAGCATGAAGATCAATGCCCTAATTGTGAAGAGAAACATCCAACCAATCAATGCCCTACATCTCAAGCTACTTGTTTCCTATGTGAAGGAAATAATCATGTCCCTATCCAATGCCCCATCTATTCCATAGTTCAACAAAGGAAACAAGGTGGAGTGCATCAAGAGTTTGTAAACCCACATGAGGGAACAACTTCTACCAAGAAGGATGAAGACAAAGGAAAATCTCAGCTTGCACCTCCATGAACTATGACCCCCATTGAAGGACAAAAGAAGAAACATATGTATTATCCCAGAAAAATATTAAGGAAACAAGGAGACTTTCCCACCTTTGAGGTGATATATGAAGAGCATGAACTAGAAGAACTCCTAGCTTTGGAGAAACCCAAGAAGAAGAAGGACAAAAGCCAAGTGCAGTGTTGCCATTGCAAAGAGATGGGACACTATGGCAATGAATGTCCAGAGAAGAAGAAGAAGTATAAGGAAATTATCCAAGTGTGGTGCAACAACTGCAAAGAGCTAGGCCATTATGTATCAACTTGTCCACAGAAGATACGTGAACAGCTCAATCTTGTCACATGTTACAATTGTGGTTATCAAGGACATTATGCAAGCAATTGTCCAGAAAAGATGAAGTACAAGACAAACAAGCCCATGAGAGATCTCAGCCTTGTCACATGTTTCAAGTGTGGAAACAAAGGACACTATGGAGATGTTTTCCCAGAGAAGTTTCATCAAGATCCCAAGCAAGCCAAGATGTAATCTAGTTGAAAAAAATTTAAGGGTGGTAGTACCCTAGTTGCCTTGAGCCAACTTGTAACCTCTACTTTTCCCAAATCTCGGGACGAGATTTCTTTTAAGGGTGGTAGCCTATCACATCCCAAAATTTTCCAAATTTTGAAATGTGAAAAATAAATAAACAAAATAAACTATTGTTGAAATTTAGGGTGAAAAGAAACTTTTTGATTCTAAATGGAAACTTAAAAACCCATCTTGAACAAATTTTAAATCCAACTAAATTCAAATCAAGTGAAATTGCATTCTTCTTAAATGCGTCTTGAAATTTCAACACTTGGAAAATAAACCAAAACCCTAAAACCCTAATGGGGGAAAATCAATTCCAAGATATCCCTAAGACCATGGTTTTGATCCATATAATTTTTTTTGTCAACAAACATTTATAAATGATCAAGGTTGATAAATAAAAATATTATAAAACCATGGAAATTGGTTTCACTTAATTTGGAGCCATAGATAAAATCTTATGAATTTAGTAAGATAAGGAAATTGAATTTCCAAAGCTAATAAAGCAACTATCTAAAATCCATACCAAATTGTGAGTAAATAATACTAAAGAAATATAAAAGGACAAACAAATATTAATTAAGATTTTACAAATTGGAATCACCAAGTTTGGATCTTTAAATAAAAAGATATGGATTTTATAAGATAAAGAAATAATTAATTAATTGGGAATATTTAAAAGCCAAATTAAAACTTGGCCAAGTCCATAAGAAAATGGAATAATTATAATCCAAATCCAAATAAAATAAAAGGATAAAGAATTTTCAAATAAAATAAAATGGCATTAACCAAATTCTATTCCATTTGAATAAAGACAATTGACTAAATTAAATGATTAATGATCATAATAAAATACTTTAAATAATTCAAAGTAAATTATTTAACACCCCTTTTGAATAAATAAAACCTACTGAAAAGATTTGGTAAAATTTAGATTTCAAATAGAGTTTGGAAACATTAGTAAATCTTATTTGAATTAAGACAAGGGCCTATTTTAAATAATTAATATACCCTAAAAAGAATAAAAAAAGATATTCTAAATTTGACTTTAGAATATGTTAATAAACAGTATTGAAATATACTCAAGGTTTGGAAATATTTGAAATTCAAATGGTTGTTTAATTTGTTTGAACAAATTCAAAAATGAATAAAAGAAACAGGGAAAAAGAAAAATAAGCAGAACAAAAAAAATGAAGCAGCCAAACCAGCCTAGCCAGCCTAGTCTAGCCCAGCACCAGCCCACTCCTTCTCTCCCGCGAGAAAACGAGTCACACCTGCAAACTTACCCGCGCAGTCGATGATGTCTGGACCCCACCACTCCTCTCTCTCTTGCTGACCAACCAACCCCACCTGGCAGGCCTTCTTCCTCACCCCCTGCGGTGACCACGCCCTCGCCGGCCGTTTCTGCTCATTTTAACTCGCATCAATACGCGTTACTGCCGCACTTAAACCTCGCCACAACCATGCTCGATTAAACGCCTTCTCCCCCTCTCCATTCCCCCTAGGAGCCACCCACCCTTCGCCACCAGGCCGCTCCTATTTCGCCCGAGACCGTCCTCTGCTCTAGCGAGCTCTCCGAGCAATTCCGGCCAGCACCCTCACCCCCACACGCCCTGCTTCACACGAACGAGATCCCCAGCATCCTGCGAACCTACCAGTACTCCCCACTCGCCCGCACGCGTTCCCTAGGCTCGGCAACGACCAAGACCGAGAGCGCCGCCGTCTACCTCCACTCTGGCGACACCCCCTGGTAACTCCTGACCACCCCATCCCCTCTGACCGATACTCTCGTATTCTTCTTTCTCGCACGAACCTAACAACATCGTTTGTTTGTTGTGGCGTGAACAGTATCCTCGCCTCCGTCGACGACAGAGAGCACCCAACACCGTCTCGAACTCTAGCGATAGATTAACGACAACTCCGTGCGCCCCTGTCCCCGAAACAACCACCTCAAGCATCAGCAAAGCACGGCGAACCTGGTGAGCCCCTTCCCTTTCTCCCTTGCTTCCTGGTTATGCCGGAACGCCGCTGACAGAGTGCCTCCGCCGCGCGTTCGTCGCCAGCGCCACCAGTTAGTGGTTGGTGTGCTGTGAACCATAGGATGTTGATCCAATGGATACAATAGAAACTTAAACGAAGAGGTATCCTTTGATCTATGCCGCACGATTCGCTTTTAATCCAATGCATCATAGCAGCCGATCCACGCGAACCGTTTTCGGCCAATCAGAACACAACGCGTGGCCTGGGTTTTGTTTTAAAAACAGAAAAGGTTCTATTAGATGTTAGAGTTTGTAAAATTCATAACTTTTGATCCACACGTCCAAATTTTATAAATTTTATATCAATGGAATCAGCAGAACAAGTAATTTCCAACCATGCACTTTGTTTAATGAATTTCTTCTGGAAACTTAGTTGTTTTTGCAGAAACTTGTGTAGGTATAATTTGAATATGAAATTTATTCTAGAAATATTTTTATGGTAAAATCTTTGGCAAACGGATTGTTTTGAACCTATTGACCATAGAAACCAACTTATGGATTTAAAAGTGTATTTTGTGAAGCTAAGGAATAAATCTTTGAATAAAAGCATTTCTAGATAAATAAAAATTGTTGAATATGTTTTAAAATGCTTTTTGAGTAAAACCATTGGGGAATGATTTGATTTAAACTCTCTGACCCTAAACACCAAGTTTTAAAATTTAAAAATATATTTGGTGAACCCTAGGAAATTATTACTCTATTTAAAGGCATTTCTAATGAAATAAAATGTTGTTTCACTTAAAAATGGTTTATAGGTAAAACCTTTTGCAAATGGTTTTAATAATAAACACTTGACCATAAAACACTAACATTTGTGTTTAAAAATGTATTTTTCAAACACTAGGAAATATTACTTTGATTTGAACCATTTCTAGCAAAACAAAAATGATTCAAATGGCCATTTTCACTAACTTAATATCAAATGGTTTTGCCACTTCTATAAATGACCAATATGTGTTTTAAAATGTTTATAACCTATTGGAAAACCACTTTTCCAAATAAAACAAGTTTTGGCATGCTTGCATTCATTGCTTTGTTTATATTATTTTATGTGATGATTGCTTGAATGGTAGATTGAATTTGTGCTTGATTGAATAGTAGTTGAATTTGAAGAGTGTGACTATTGCAAGATCAAGGAGTGAACTTATATTCTCTACCAAAAAGGCAAGTGGTGCTTCATACTTTTGTCCTATTATTTTCACTATGCATTAGTGATATTTTTAAGTAGGACTTGCATGGAATTTTTGCTAAGTATAAACTATGCCATGGGAAATTCTAGTATATGAAACCTTAGTAGAATTATCCTAAGTTAAGATTCCTACTACTATCATGCTTAGCTTAGCTAGTAGGAAACAAGGTGGATTATATTCATGCTATGGAATATTTCTAAGTCAAGGACTTGTGTTTGTTTAACAAAACAACTAAGTGAATGAATCACCTGGGTGGAATGGAAAGAATGGTTTGTGTTGAGTGGTTACACAAGGCCCATTTATATGGTTTACCTTGTGTATCTCACTTGTGGAATGCCACCCAGGAACAAAGAGATTTGAGATGTCATATGTTCAGAAGCTTCAAGTGCAGCCACTTGGCATTATGGGCTCTGCCTGGATCACATAGGTTGCAATAACTTAGCCAAATGGACAGTTGGTGGTAGGGGTTTGATAGGTTGGAGCGCGTCCATTCTGGTCTAAGGGAAGGCTTCTGAAAGATCTTGTCTTGGTGAAAATCTAGTCTTGTGGGGAAAGTGCACCACCTATGCAGAGTGTAAAATCTAAGTACTTAGCCATGTCCCTGGTATTGGACAATTTGAGCATCAAGACATGGAAGCTATCAAGAATCTCCTCATCCCAATTTCTAAGTTAAAAACTTGTGGTTAAACAAGGGTTAAAGGATCACCAATTTCTATTGGGAGATGCCTTGGGTGATTTTGACAAACAAAAACTTAGTGTTTTCAAATGATAAGGGAAATCTATTTTGAGCAAAGCAAGCCTAAGCTCCACTTATCCAAATGCATGTAGATGATAGATACCACTATTCTACCATAGTATCACTTGGCAATACAATTCAAATGTATTGACCCTTGTGGCTGTAACTTATTATGTTGCAGGTTTGTTTGATGTTAGCGAAGTGTGTTGATTAGGATTACAAGCCTACAACAACCATGATTTTCTGTGGCACTTTGAAGATGAAGGACTCCATGCTATATAGTTATTCCTGCTGCATTGTAATGAGATAGCCAAATGAGCTATGTAAGATTTAATGAATTATTTTATTCCTGGTTATAAAGTTGTATTATGACCTTTGTTTCTTGATATTACATCTTAACTGTGGATGCTAGCTATTGATCTAGGGACTAGCATTGTAAACACAGGGATCTCTACCTTATTAAAGGTTGGGACCTTTACAAATACTTTTGCCTTTGGTGTTATGGAGGAGTACCCAACGATTATCCGAAATAACCTACAAAGACATGCTCATCCTACTTTGGTTGTAAACATCTTACTTATGCATACCAATGTTTAAGAAAGGAGAACTTGGGTTTTATCCCAAACCATAAGTTTATATGGTGTCATTTGAATGGATCATGATGAAGCTCTTTTCAGTGAAAAAGCGGTAGTCTCTAAAACTTTTAATCTTTAAAATATAATGGCAGTTTTATGAATTACAGGTTTTTTTTTTCCATGTCAAACAAGGTTTCATTGCATATCTCGATTATTCCATACTCATATGGTTTTTTGGGAAACACAAATCCACGGAACGATTTCTCAAATCACAGGTGTTATGCTAAACTTGTAACTCAAATCTTCCTTTATGATCCTATCATAAATTCTTTATTTTCTTGTTACATTGATTTTGCACTTCATCTTGAAAGTCTTTGAACTTTTCAAATGTTTCACACTTCATCCTCATTAAGTAAATATTCATATATTCACTCAATTTTTTTGGAGAAAGCATATGGAGTTGAAATCCATCGCTTCTTGACTACACATAATGGACTTCATACAACAATATGTACAAGTTCCAATAAGCTAGTCATTCGTTCCCTTTGGCCCATGAACGGAGTTTTAATTATCTCTAGGAAAGTTTCACAATCGTCATTTGATCGTAATCGAAAGACTCCAAAATTCCATCAAGTATGGGGTTTCTTCATGTTTTCTTTCCACTATAATTTAAACGGCGATGCCACTTCTTAAGTGATCTTTCAATCAATTGTCTTTTGACATTTTTAGTATTATCTTTATGGATGTGATTTCTCCAAGTAGACTTGTATATCATCCATCTTTCATGGAATACGGAAATTATTTGAACCACCCTTTTGTTCTCATAATACCTGATAAAACAAATCTTGAAGGCAAGCTTTGATATTAACGAGCAAAAAAACAACCTTTATTTGTTCTCGATGAATATCATCACATATTCTTTTGCTAGTTACTTAGGCCATTGTAGTTCATGAATTGTGTTGTTTCGTATGACGATTCATGCCAACAAATTCAGTATCCAACACTTAAGAAGCACATTGTTTAACAAGCAAATAATATAGCAATAACATGTATATCTTCTATATACCTAAGATGAAAAATTCTAGTCTTTTCACTTCTGCCAAATATTTCTTAGATTTCTATTTCAGTATTTCTTTATCCTTTCAAAAGAATCTACCAACATCAATAGTGGCGCCATACTCATGGCACATAGTCCAAAGCATTCATAGTTAAATACCAATATATTTGGACTTACACTTTGACGTAGATCACCATCATCAAATTTTTGGTGTTCTTTCAAATTCCATTTTCTTTAGTAATCTTTTAGTGTAGTAAACATTTTACCTACATCAAATATTCATCCTTATCATGGAACTATTCATGATCAAGCTACTTTAGATTATAACGGTGAATTACGAGTATAATGTTGCTCTCCAAAACCTTTTGGGGAATTAGGACGACCAGCGTCTCCAACCTTTTGCAAATTCTCATCAAATATGAGAACATGACTTTTTCCATATTATACTCTATCATGTTGCAACCAAAACCTCATTTCAGATATCCCAATATCTTTCACACATGATGGTTTCTGAAACAATTCTTTCATCTCCTTGATAACCTTGATATTAAAACAATCTTTTGAATATCAAGAATTGTTGTGACCTTGCATCAATAAAGATCCTAAGTCCCTGTGATTTACATGCTAGTCCCTAGATCAATAGCTAGCACCCACAGCCGATGAATATCATGTAAAACACAAAGTCATTATTACACGAGGAATCTAGAGTATGGAATTATTACAAATTTTCTTAGCATTAAGCTAGCTCAAATAACAGCGAAAACATAAAGCAACTTGAGTCCATCAACGCCCCAGGCTTGTTGAGTGTAGACTCGCGATCCCAACGCACCTTTCAATCTTCGGATTCTACACATAAGACGTGCAGTCAACAAGTTGGGTCCATACCTTGAATGTATTGGCAAATTACACCAAGGAAAGAAAAAACTAACTCCACATGCAAGGCTAGTTTAGGCTGTGGAGTTCATTTGCACAAAGCTAATTTTCTTAAGTATGGAAAAGAAGTGAGAATTTCCCTACTTTGAAAACATTTGTTTAAGTAATATATGGTCGAATGGCACACGAGGATATTACTCACCAAGCATCCAACAACCTAACACTTGGATATTACTCACCAAGTTCCCAAAACACACCCAATAGCGATATGACTCACGCCTTGGGTTTTTAGAAAACTTTAAGTTTTTGAAAGAGAGAGAGAGGAATATCCTTCAGATGCTCAAGTGTTCTTTTTCGTGAACTTGGATGATCGATCAGATTGCAATACTCTCGAAAGTTTGTGCACTTTAACCACAATCCACGATCAAGTCCTTTTACAGACAAGACCATGGTGAGTCTTTCCCTTAGTAGCCCCTCTACCTTCTGGATCCAACCGTGCCAAGAACCTCCAAATGTTGGTACCCAGGTGAGGTTTCCCACTAAGTACTAGGCCAATACAGAGTCCATAAGTATTGTGGTTGCACTAGAAGCTTCTGAATTCTGAAACATGGCAGACTTCTTTGATTCCTGGGCGGCCGTCCTCCACCAAATTCCACTTGTTGACCCAACAACCATTCTGCCCAGAAGAAAACTTAGTTTTTATTTTGAAGTGGATTTGAGAAGAAAAGATCGCTCAAGAGAGCCTTTATACTTAGAAGAATTCCTTGTCTTTTGAACCCCCCAACGGTACTTTATATTTATAGCATAGAAAGGACTTAGCAAAAACAGGGGAACCTATTAGGAGGGGAAAATCCTAAGTATAGAGATACTCATGGAATACTACAAAATTGCAAAATAATACTAAGAAAAATTCTACTAGGACATCCTACACATGCATACTACAAATTTTGAAGATCACATGCATAGAATCAAAACTGGGACAAGATTATGAACAAGTGGTGTAACTTTCCTTGATCCGAGAAGCACTCTACCCAACAGTACTCCTCAGCACACTCCGAACAATATAACGAGACACAAACATAGATCTAATCACAACTTTCACAAAATAATGCCACAAAAATAATATGCATGCATGCAACATGGTAATTACGCAAGATTGTGTTCTAATTTGACCAAGGTATACTTATTGTGTTGCTAATGTGTTGGGGATGTAGTTAGTATTAGTTTCCCACAGATTTTAATTAATTTGGATCATTACTTTAATTTATAGGCTCAGAAGGAGATCCAACCATATAATTCGCCCCGAATCAGATCTAAAGATCTTAAGCAAGGTTTTATAATTTTAGTCAGTAGGCATTGTAAAAACATAGCCAATTCAACAAGAATCAACTAAAACGGAGTTCTAATTATTTTTCTGTGAATTAAATACTCCATTCTAGAGATTAAATTCTACACAGAAAATACTACTACAAACTCGCCAAATTATTTCATATATGTGTTCTACACAATTTTGTGAATCCAACGGTATATTATATGCGATTCTTGGCCAAGTGGTTGAATTTATATGAATTTCGCAAGTTTAAACATAATCTGCCAATTTCAAAACTATCCCTCATAGAATCGCGACAACTGGCAGTTTCTGATTGGCCCAGCTAAGTGACGTGGCGCTGAAGCAGCACGCTGCCACGAGCGTGCCATGCAGCACAGCGTGATTTGACGGTACCCCTTTGCTGGGAAAGTCTAATCTGAACCGCAGATTTTAAATCTAACGGATGGGGGTGACGGTGGCGACTTACAGGCGGCGTTGATGGTGAGGAGAGGCAGGCGGAGGCAGCGTTGTCGGGCAGTGGTGCTCGGCAGCAGTCCGGTGGCTCCACGAGGTAGTGGAGTATACGACGGCGTGCGGATCTACCTCGCGGTCCCGTTCGTGAGATCGGCTTCCACCTTCCCTTCCTCGTCCAGCCGCAATGCTCTGCCGGTCTCCGCAAACTCCGGCGAGGCGTCGACGAGAAATCAAGGGCAATCTAGTGCTCTGTAGAAGGGGGAAAAGGTCAGAGGGGGACGGCGAACCACAGGAAGAACAACCAACAGAGAAGGAGGGTATGGGCTGACGCAAATCGTCGGAACCTTGACCTTCCGAGTGCAACAATGGCGAGAAAACGCCAGCGGTTCGGTGAGTATTAAGCTAGGGTTTCGAGGGAATAAACGACGAGAGGGGGTCTGCTTTAAATAGTCCCGAGACTTGGGAGAGGGGCCGGCCGAATCCTTTGGGATTTGAGGTTATCTCGGCGCGTCCACGGCGGGGAGTTGTGTTCGTCGCGGTCTCCAAGAGGACAACGACGCGGTGGGGCCCAGGCGTTAGTGGGTGCGGGGCTCGCGGGCTTGCTCGCGGCGCTGGCGGGCTGCAGGAGAGCTAGGGGGAAACGGGCCGGCCCATGCGCTGTGCGGCGCTCGCTGCCAGGCGCGGCGGTAGATAGGTCACGGGCTGGCCTAGCTGGCCCGCTTAGGTCAGTTAGGTTTTTTTATTCTTTTCTTTTATCAATTTTCTGTTTCACTAAAACTTTAATAACTTTGGCATAACAAGCCCAAATTTAGTGAAACTAGTTTCTAAATTATTGTAAAAATAAGGTGGTCATCATAGGACTAGAAATTATTACTTTTACAAAGTTTTAGGAAGGTCAAGCAAGAATACTTCCTTCTTGCTCATGTAGAGGGATTTTTATTATGGTTTTGTTAGGGTTTGCTGATAGGGTCTTGAAAGTAAATTTAACTTGTAGATGCAGTGATGCAAGGATGATGCATGCTTCTAGTAATATCTTAATATAAAATCTAGGATGTTACAAACCTACCCCCTTAAGAAGAATCTCGTCCTCGGGATTCGGGTTGGCTAGCAAATAGGTGTGGGTGTTCCGTCCTCAAATCTTCTTCACGTTCCCACGTGGCTTCTTCCTCGAAATGGTGGTTCCATTGAACTTTGCAGAATCTGATAGTCTTGGTTTGGGTAATCCTTTCGGCTGTTTCCAATATTTTGATGGGTTTTTCCTCATAAGTAAGATCATTTTCCAATTGCACCTCATCTAGGGGAACTGTATCTCTCAGTGGTGTTTTGGCCATTTCTAGGTGGTACTTCTTTAGTTGGGACACATGAAACACATCGTGAACAGTCAGTCCTTCTGGTATCTCCAACTGATAAGCGACTTCTCCTCTACGGGCCAGAACCTTATATGGTCCTATGAATCGTGGGTCTAACTTACCCTTGATTCCAAACCTCTTAACTCCTCGTAGTGGTGAAACTCGGAGGTATGCACGGTCCCCTATTTTATAAATCACATCTCTGCACTTGGAATCAGCATAACTCTTTTGTCGAGATTGGGCTACCTTTAGCCTATCTTGGATCTGCCGTACCTTTTCCTTGGCATCCTTGATCAATTCAGGACCAAACAGGCTATGTTCTCCAACTCCACTCCATAATAGTTAGGTTCTACATTTCCTGCCATATAGAACTTCAAACGGAGCCATCTTGATACTTGTTTGGTAACTGTTGTTGTATCAGAACTCAGCATATGGCAAGTTATCATCCCAACTAGACCCATAGTCTAGTGCGCACGCTCTCAACATATCCTCCAAAATCTGGTTCAGCCTTTCGGTTTGGCCATCTGTTTGAGGGTGGAAAGCAGTACTGAATTCTAGTCTGGTTCCGAGAGACTCATGTAGCTGTCGCCAAAACCTTGAAGTGAACTGGGTGCCTCTATCTGACATAATTCGCTTGGGAACACCATGCAGACTTAAAATTCTTGACATATATATTTCGGCAAGCTTAGCACTTGTGTATGTGGTCTTTATGGGGATAAAGTGAGACACTTTGGTAAAGTGGTCCACCACTACCCATATAGAATCAAATCCTAAACGAGTCCGGGGCAATCCCATGATAAAGTCCATGCCTACCTTGTCCCACTTCCAGTCGGGTATAGGTAGTGGTTGCAGCAGTCCAGGTGGTTTCTGATGCTCGGCCTTAACTCTATTGCATACGTCACACAGGGAAATATACTCGGCAATTTCTCTTTTCAAATTATTCCACCAAAATGTATCCTTCACATCCATGTACATCTTCGTGTTCCCTAGATGAATTGAGTATGGTGAATCGTGAGCCTCTTGTAAAATCAACTTTCTGATATCGGAGTCATTGGGAACGCACAAACGCTTTCCATACCAAAGGGTTCCTTGTTCATCCAGACGAAAATAGTTTGCCTTCCCTTCACTTATTTTGACTCTTATTTCTTCCAACTCTTTATATCCCTTTTGTGCTTCCTTGATTCTCTCTTGAAGAGTAGGCACTATTTCCATAGTCGCTACGTGTCCTTTAAGAACTATTTCTAGCCTGAGATCTTTAAAATGCTTGCATAAATCCTCTGGAAGTTCCCCCGCAGTAAGTCCATTCACATAAACTTTACGACTTAAGGCATCATCTACCACATTAGCCTTTCCGGGGTGGTACTGTAAATCCAAGTCATAATCCTTAATCAGTTCAAGCCATCTTCTTTGCCGCATATTCAACTCCTTTTGGGTGAAGGTGTACTTCAAACTCTTATGATCTGTAGACACATCACAATGTTTGCCCATGAGGTAGTGTCTCCATACGTTGAGTGCATGTACCATAGACGCAAGTTCCAAATCATGTGTGGGGTAGTTGTGTTCGTGGTTCTTAAGTTGTCGAGAGGCATAGGATACTACCTTTCCATCCTGCATCAGTATACTTCCAAGTCCTTGCTGAGAAGCGTCACAGTAGACTTGGAAATCCTTTTGGATATCAGGCAAACACAGAAATGGTGCTGTTACGAGGCGTTTCTTCAATTCTTGAAAACTTGCTTCACATGCCTCGGTCCATAGGAATTTCTTTTCCTTCTTCAATAGTTCTGTCATGGGTTTTGCTATTTTGGAAAAGTTTTCATCGAACCTCCGGTAATATCCTGCGAGGCCCAAGAAACTCCTAATATCTCCCACATTCTTGGGTGAATCCCATTCAGTTATGGAAGCTACCTTACTAGGGTCTATGACAACTCCTTTTGCCGAAACAACATGACCAAGGAAACCCACTTCTTTTAACTAGAACTCGCATTTGCTGAATTTGGCATAAAACTTGTGTTCCCTTAGCTTCTCCATAATTAGGCGCAGATGCTTCTCATGTTCCTTCTCATCCCTGGAGTATATAAGTATATCATTTATGAATACCACGATAAACTTGTGCAAATATTCCATGAACACCTTGTTCATCATGGTCATGGAGTATGCCAGGGCATTGGTTAGACCAAACGACATCATGGTGTACTCATACAATCCATATCTTGTGGTGAAGGCTGTTTTGGGCACATCCTGTTCTCGAATCTTTAGCTGAAAGTAACCTAATCACAGATCGATCTTTGAGAACACACTGGCTCCCTTTAACTGATCAAACAAGTCATTGATGTTAGGCAGAGGGTACTTGTTCTTGATCGTCACTTCATTCAACGAGCAGTAGTCCACAACTAGACTCTTGGTTTTATCCTTCCTTTCCACGAATAGGACAGGCCCTCCCCAAGATGATGCGCTGGGTTGGATGAATCCCTTGTCCAATTGTTCCCTAAGCTGTTTCTTGAGTTCCTTCAACTCGTCCACATCCATCTTGCATGGTCTCTTGGCTATCGGCCCTATGCCTGTCATCAAGTCGATGATAAACTCAATATCACGATCGGGAGGCATCCCTGGTAATTCCTCCAGAAATACATCTGGGTATTCCTTCACAATGGGTACATCCTCCAAGCTAACCCCCTTAAGATAATTCACCATAACTTCCTTAAGAGCAAAGTTTGACTTGATACGAATCCTTTTCCCTTTCGGTGTTGTGAGTGTGACAGTCCTTTTGGCACAATCTATGACTCCCTCATATTTGGTCATCCAATTCATGCCTAAGATTATGTCTAATCCTTGTGACTCCAGAACTACTAGACTTTTGGGAAAGATGTGTGTCCCAATCCTTAGTTCTAACCCCCGACAACCGTAGTTTGCCACTATTTCTCCTCCAGGAGAACTTACCCTTAGGAGAGAATTTATAGTATTCGTAGGTATCTTGCCCCTATCCACAAATACCCTCGATATGAATGAATGCGATACACTAGTATCAAAAAGAACAACTGCGGGAATGGAATTGAGCTTGAACTTACAATCACGGAGTCCGGTGCATCACAAGCATCCTCCATGGAGACATGATTCACTATGGCTTTAAAAAATGGATTCGGCTTCTTCCTGTTTCCATTACCATGGTTGTGTCCATTGCCATTCCCATTGCCATTGCCATTGCCATTCCCATTCTTCTTCTCGGGGCAAGTGGTTGCATAGTTCCCTATCTTGTTGCACTTAAAGCATGTCACCTCACTGAGATCCTTTCCATTGCTGCCATTTCCATTGCGGTGTTTATGCCCATTGTGCTTGTGACCTCCATGGTGATGGCCATTATGGTTGTGGCCATTACTTTTATAAGGTGGTGGTGATGAAGTGTGCTGCTTCTGGTACGGAACATAGTGCTTGTGAGGGTTAGACTTCCTCTTGCGGTTCTCTATGGTCTTCCTTTTGGATTCAACCACAATGGCCCTGTCCAAGAGCTCCTGAAAGTTGTCAAATTTCTGAGCCACAAGCTGAATTGATATCTCATCATTGAGTCCTCTTAAGAATTCCTCCTGCCTCTTGGCATCAGTGGAAACATCATCAGGTGCATAACGGGCTAGCTTTTTGAAAAGCTCACCATAATCGGTGACAGAATGGTGCAACTGGTGTAAGTCGCGAAACTCGCGCCTTTTTAGAGTCATGACACCAGCAGCCACGTGATGAGTGCAGAAAGCTATCTCGAACTGATTCCAATTGATAGCATCAATATCCGGGTGGGTGACTTGGTAGTTATCCCACCATTCTACAGCAGGTCCTTCAAGCTCGTGCACGGCATAACGCACCCTGTCGGCTCCGAAAGCTTGCACGGTGTCCAACTTCTTGTTAATTGTGCGGAGCTAGGCATCTGCAACGATTGGTTCAGCGCTGCTAGTGAAGGTAGGCGGGTTCAACCTCAAAAACCGAGTCAAGCGATCCTGTTTAGGTGGTGGTGGAGGTGGGGGTGGCGGAGGTGGCGATTTGTTTTTGTTTTGCATGTTCTGAGTGAGTAGTTGGATCAGCTGGTTCTGAGTGGCCAAAAGTTGTGCAATCTCAGGAGGAATTTCGGTGTTTGCACGTCTTGGCGGCATCTGTGGGGTTTGACCAACAAGTTAAGAAATAGACAGAAAGACTAAGTAGTAAACTCCTACCCTTATGAAAACACACCAAGCACACAAGGCATAAGCAGCACAAGTATAACACATAACTCATCCAAGTTTAACTAAACCAAACATGTTTTGGTATTTATTACAATCACGAATAACATTCAACTATAGAATTTTAAAGGTGGTCCAACTACTACACATCTTCCACGCCTTCCTATTCCTCGTCCCCGAACGAGTAGCCCTCCCTCTATAGGGTTGTCTTGTACATCTCCATCTCCTCTGTAGTGGCTCCAAGCTTCTCTTGGAGGTCCTTTATTTCATCTTGCAGCTTCTTGGTAGTGGCTTCTAGCTGCTCCTGAAGTCCCTCCTTCTCGCCTTGCAGTTCCTCCACTAGGCTTGACTTCTTCACGGCTTCAAGTTGCTTTACCAAGTCCCTCTTGGAAACACGCACATCACTGATTATCTTACAAAGGCCCTCGGTCTGCACTTCAGTTCCCTCGATTTCCTGCTTGAGTTCCCTAATCCTCTTGTTTTTATTTATCACCCTCTTCTCTTGGTTAGTGAACTTCTTCTCTTGGTCTTGTAACTTCATATCTTGGGCCTTCATTGCCTCCTTCCGCTTCTTGATTATTTCCTCCTTCTCCTTGATGAGAGCGCATATCTCATCGTTCCTTAGCATATCGAGGAAGCTACCTTTTTCAAGGTCATGGATGTGGCACTCCAAGTCTTGATATTGCGTCCTTCGGTGCTTGGTAGAAGCCCTTTCCTCAAAGGTTAACTCCATGGGAACTCCTTCCTCATCTCCCCTTCCAAAAAGGCCGCCGCAATGTCCTTGGAGAATTTCGTGATGGCGTCCACATAGGCGACCAATGAGCTGCTGTAAGCTGATGCTAAGGGTGTCACATCCCAAAAATTTCCAAATTTTGAAATGTGAAAAATAAATAAACAAAATAAACAATTGTTGATTTTTAGGGTGAGAAGAAACTTTTTGATTCCAATTGGAAACATCCAAACCTATTTTGATCAAATAAATCCTAAAGGGATTTAAAAAGATAAACAATTAATAAAGAAAGTTTTAATAATTGGAATCATTATTTTTGGATCTTTTAATAAAAAGATTTGGTTTCCAAAAGAAAAGGTAGAAATATAAATAAAGATTATTTTATAGAGCCAAATTAAATCTTGGCCAAGCAAAAGAAATATTTTTTTATTTGTTAAAAAGAATAAAGGTTTATTTAAATAAAATAATGAGGATTTATTAATATCCATTTTTATTAAAGTAAAGGTTTTTCCATTTTAAATAAACACTAAAACTTGTTAATTTATTTTAAATAAGATTTCCAAGTGTTTTAGATTTTCAAATGAAAAATACTGAAAAGATTTTGATATTATTTAGATTTCAAAAAGAGTTTTAAAAATAAATTAAAACCTATTTGAATTAAAGACTATGGTCTATTTATTTTATTATTAATAGATCTTAAAAGAATTATGTTATTTTTGACTTTGAAATATGTTGATAAACAGAATTAAAAATTCACCCAGAGTTTGGTGGTGATTTGAATTCAAATGGAGATTAAAAATTATTAATAAATCTTATTTAATTAATATTAGAGCCTATTTTAAATAAGTAAAAGACCCTAAAAAGAATAAATAAATTATTCTAAATTTGACTTCAGAATGTATTTCTAATCAGTGTTTGATTATTCACAAAATTTGGCAAAGGTTTGAATTCAAATGAGTGTTTGAATTGATTAATAAAAATCAAAACAGATTATTAGAAAATAAAAAGGGAAAGCATTCAGATAAAAAAAAGAATCTGGCCAGCCCAGCCCACTAAGCCCACTCGCAGCCCACCTATCCTCTCTCCCCGAAACGTTTTCCCTCACCGTAGACCGAACCCGCTAAGTCGCTGACCACTGGACCCCATTCCCTCTCTTCCTCTCTCGCTGCCAAGCGGCCCCACTGCCACGTAGTCATCTTCCTCCCCACGACATGTTCGTCCGAACGTTCCCTGCGTTGATTTCGCCAGTTAAATTCACGAGTAATGGCGCAGTTAATCCTCCCCATGACCACACCTTCTTAATCGTCTGCGTTCCCTCTCTCTTTCCCCTCAAACCTCGCTGCTAGAGAGCCACCAGGCTGCGTCAATTTTGCTTTGCATCGCCGCGGTCTCCGACAGACTCCGACGTCGATTCCGGCAAACCCAAGTCGCCTCTTGCCCCCTCGACCACGCTCACTTTCTCCCCACCTCCTGGCGAACCTCCCCGTAGTTCCAACTAGCCCGCGGGTGCTCTGCAACGTCGTCAACATCTCCAACAGAGAATTGCCGCCGTCTGCTCCCTCTCCGACAACTTCCCTGGTAACCTTCTGGCTGCCCCTTGTCCTTCCGATGATACGCCTGTGACCAGTGTACTCGTCCGCATCTAACGCCGCTTGTTCCGTGTCCTAGCGCGCTTCGTAGCCTCGCCCCCGTCGACATCTGAGCGAGCCCGAGGCGCAGCTCAACTCCGGCGAGCGATTGCCGTCACCACCGAGCGCCCCTTCGCCAGCAAGGACCACCTCGAGCATCTCCACACCACGGCGAACTCGGTGAGCATCTCCCTTCACTCTCTCGCTTCCTGCATCGCCAGCAACGCCACCGTCTGACCGCGCGCCGCCAGTCGCCGCTGCTTATTGGTCAAAGCGTTGAGGACCGTAGGATCTTGATCAGATGGTTACGATAGAAACTAAAGAGAAGGGGTACGAGAGCCTCTGAGCGGTGCGATGTAATTAGATCTAACGGCTGTATTTGTTGATCCGCGCGAAACAGTACGCGCCAGTAGGATAGCGCCGCGTGTCACAGAGTCTGTTTTAAAAACAAGATTTGATCTATTTGTGGTTCAATTTTGTAAAAATCATAACTTTCAAACCACACGTCCAAATTTTGCAAATTTTATATCAATGGAATCAGCAAGACAAGTACTTTCTGACCATGTACTTTGTTTAGTAAATTGTTTCTGTTAAATTGTTTGGTTTTGCAGAAACTTGTGTATGCATGTTTAGAATATAAAAATTGTTCTAAAATGATTTTTAAGATAAAACCTTTGGGAAAAGGTTTTTTTTGAACCTACTGACCATAGGAATAAATTTGTGGTTTCAAAAATATATTTGGTGAAGCAAAAGAATAAAATTTTGATTTAAACCATTTCTAGTCAAATAGAAATAATGTTTATTCATTAAAAATGCTTTTTGGAGGAAACCTTTGAGATTTTTTTTGATTCAAACTCTCTGACCCCAAACACCAAGTTTTATGATTTTAAAATGTATTTGGTGAACCCTATAAAGATTACTACTTTGATAAAGGCATTTTCAACCACTTAAAATAATGATTTGGTTTAAAAATGGTTTATAGGTAAAATCTTTTGCAAATAATTTTGCCACTTTATAAAATGACCAACAAGTGTTTTAGAATGTTTATAACCTATTATAAACCACTTTTGTAAATAAAACAAAGTTTGGCATGCTTGCATGCATTGTTTTGTTTCTATTATTTCATGTGATGTTGCTTGAATGGTAGATTGAAATATTGCTTGCTTGATTGAATTGTAGTGAATTGAAGAGTGTGAATATTGCAAAGATCAAGGAGTGAACTTATATTCTCTACCAAAAAGGCAAGTGATGCTTCATACTTCTGTCCCATTATTTTCACTATGCATTAGTGATATTTCTAAATAGGACTTGCATGGAATTTTTGCTAAGTATAAACTATGCCATGGGAAATCCTAATAGATGAAACCTTAGTAGAATTTCCTAAGTTAAGATTCCTAATACTATCATGCTTAGCTTAGCTAGTAGAAAACAAGGGTGGAATATATATTCATACTATGGAATATTTCTAAGTATGTGGACTTGTGTTTTGTTTAATAAAACAACTAAGTGAATAAATCACCTAGGTGGAATGGAAGGAATGGTTTGTGTTGAGTGGTTCATAAGGCCCATTTATATGGTTTACCTTGTGTATCTCACTTGTGGATGGCCACCCAGGAACAAAGAGATTTGAGATGTCAAATGTTGAGAAGCTTCAAGTGCAGCCACTTGGCATTATGGGCTCTGCCTGGATCATATAGGTTGCAATAACTTAGCCAAATGGACAGTTGGTGGCAGGGGAATGATAGGTTGGAACGCGTCCATTCTGGTCTAAGGGAAGGCTTCTGAAAGATCTTGTCTTGGGAAACCAAGTCTTGTGGGGAAAGTGCACCACCTCTGCAGAGTGTAAAATCTAAGTACTTAGCCATGTCCCTGGTAAAGGACAATTTGAGCATCAAGACATGGAAGCTATCAAGAATCTGCTCATCCCAATTTCTAAGTTAAAAACTTGTGGTTGAACAAGGGATGAAGGATCACCAATTTCTATTGGGAGATGCCTTGGGTGATTTTTGTCAAGCAAAAACTTAGTGTTTTCAAATGATAAGGAAAATCTATTTTGAGCAAAGCAAGCCTAAGCTCCACTTAGCCAAATGCATATAGATGATAGACTCCACTATACTACCATAGTATCACTTGCCAATATAATTCAATTGTATTGACCCTTGTGGCTGTAATTTATTATGTTGCAGGTTTGTTTGATGTTAGAGAAGTTTATTGATTTAGGATTACAAGTCTACAACCAATATGTCTTCCTGTGGCACTTTGAAGATGAAGGACCCCATGCTATTGTTATATTCTGCTGCATTGTAATGAGATAGCCAAATGAGCTATGTAAGATGTAATAAATTACTTTATTCCTGGTTATAAAGTTGTATTATGACCTTTGTTTCTTGATATTACATCTTAAATGTGGATGCTAGCTATTGATCCAGGGACTAGCATTGTAAACACAGGGATCTCTACCTTATTAAAGGTTGGAAACCTTACAAAGGGCCTTCTCCTTGGAGTCGCGAACGATGTGGATTGTTATGTCCTCCTCCGGGCGCTTGCCTCGATCTTGTCCTGGCTGGATGATTTTGACTCCCCAGCAGCCGTCCTTGTGGAGTTTCCTCATTGTGCTTCCCTGGATTGTTGGCAGGGGAAGTTCCAAACGTGTGAGGAGGTCAATGAGGAATCCACCAAAACGAAGGGCCTCGATGTCCACGATGGTGTCGTAGAGGAAGCTCGTCATCTTTAAGTTAGAGGAATGAAAATTAGATACTTAAACAAGACGAAAAGCAGGTACTAGAAGTGCGTGAAAAGTAACTTGGAGGAAAGCAAGTAAGGCACATAAGTTAAAGGTGGTTCCAATCCTAGGGTCACGTCCTACAGGCAACGATGTGCTCTGATACCATCTGTTGTGACCTTGGATCAATAAAGATCCTAAGTCCCTGTGATTTACATGCTAGTCCCTGGATCAATAGCTAGCACTCACAGTCGATGAATAGCATATAAAACACAAAGTCATTATTACACGAGGAATCCAGAGTATGGAATTATTACAAATTTGCTTAGCATTAAGCTAGCTCAAATAACAGCGGAAACATAAAGCAGCTTGAGTCGATCAACACCCCAGGCTTGTTGAGTGTAGACTCGCGATCCCTACGCACCTTTCAATCTTTGGATTCTGCACATAAGACGTGAAACCAACAAGTTGGGTCAATACTTTGAATGTATTGGCAAATTAAACCATGGAAAGAAAAATACCAACTCTACATGCAAGGCTAGTTTAGGCTGTGGAGTTCATTTGCACAAAGCTAATTTTCTTAAATATGGAAAAGAAGAGAGAATTTCCCTACTTTGTAAACATTTGTTTAAGTAATATATGGTCGAATGGCACACGAGGATATTACTCACCAAGCGTCCAACAACCTAACACTTCGACATTACTCATCAAGTTCCCAAAACCCACCCAATAGCGATATGACTCACGCCTTGGGTTTTTAGAAAACTTTAAGTTTTTGAAAGAGAGAGAGGGGAATATCCTTCAGATTCTCAAGTGTTATTTTCCGGGAACTCGGATGATCGATCAGATTGCAATACTCTCGAGAGTTTGTGCACTTTACCCACAATCCATGATCAAGTCCTTTTATAGACAAGACCATGTCGAGGCTTTCCCTTAGTAGCCCCTCTACCTTCTGGATCCAACTGTGCCAAGAACCTCCAAATGTTGGTACCCAGGTGAGGTTTCCTACTAAGTACTAGGCCAAACAGAGCCCATATGTATTGTGGTTGCATTGGAAGATTTTGAATTCTGAAACATGGCAGACTTCTTTGATTCCTGGGAGGCCGTCCTCCACCAAATTCCACCCGTTGACCCGACAACCATTCCGCCCAGAAGAAAACTTAGTTTTTATTTTGAAATCGATTTGAGAAGAAAAGATCGCTCAAGAGAGCCTTTATACTTAGAAGAATTCCTTGTCTTTCAAACCCCCCAACGGTACTTTATATTTATAGCATAGGAAAGACTTAGCAAAAACAGGGGAACCTATTAGGAGGGGAAAATCCTAAGTATAGAGCTACTCATGGCATACTATAAAATCATCGCACTTGCAAAATAATACTAAGAAAAATTCTACTAGAACATCCTACACATGCATACTACAGAATGTGAAGATCACATGCATAGAATCAAAACTGGGACAAGATTATGAACAAGTGTTGTAACTTGCCTTGATCCGAGCAACACTCTACACAATAGTACTCCTCAGCGCACTCCGAATAATCTAACGAAGCACAAACATAGATCTAATCATAACTTGCACAAAATAATTCCAAAAAAATAATATGCATGCATGCAACATGGTAATTACACAAGATTGTGTTCTAATTTGACCAATTTATTCTTATTGTGTTGCTAATGTTTTGGGGATGTTGTTAGTATTAGTTTCCCACAGATTTTAATTAATTTGGATCATTACTTTAATTTATAGACTCATAAGGAGATCCAACCATCTATTATCCCTGAATCAGATCTAAAGATCTTAAGCAAGGTTTTATAATTTTAGTCAGTAGGCATTGTAAAAACAAAGCCAACGCAACAAGAATCAACTAAAATGGAGTTCTAATTATTTTTCTATGAATTAAATACTCCAATCTAGAGATTAAATTCTACACAGAAAATACTACTACAAACTCGCCAAATTATTTCATATATGTGTTCTAAACAATTTTGTGAATCCAACGGTATATTATATGTGATTTTTGGCAAAGTGGTTGAGTTTCTATGAATTTTGCAAGTTTAAACATAATCTGCCAATTTCAAAACTATCCCTAATAGAATCGCGACAAGTGGCTATTTCTGATTGGCCCAGCTAAGTGACGCGGCACTGATGCGGCACGCTGCCACGAGCGTGCCATGCAGAACAGCGTGATTCGACAGTACCCCTTCACTGGGAAAGTCTAATCTGAACCACAGATTTTAAATCTAACAGATGGGGGCGACGGTGGCGACTTACAGGAGGCGTAGATAGCGAGGAGAGGCAGACAGCGGCGGTGCTGTCGGGCAGTGGTGCTCGGCGGCGGTCTGGTGTCTCCCTGAGGCAGTGAAGTAGACGATAGCGTGTAGCTCCTCCTCGCGGTCCCGTTCGCGAGATCGGCTTCCACCTTCCCTTCCACGTCCAGCTGCAATGCTCCACCGGTCTCTGCGAACTCCGGCGAGGCGTCGGCAAGAAATCAAGGGCGATCTAGTGCTCTGTAGAAGGGGGAAAAGGTCAGAGGGGGACGGTGAAGAACGGGAAGAACAACCAACAGAGAAGGAGGGTATGGGGTGACGCAAATCGTCGGAACCTTGACCTTGCCGAGCGCGGCAATGGCGAGACATCGGCAGCGGTTCGTCGAGTATTGAGGTAGGGTTTCAAGGGGAAAAACGACGAGGGGGGCTCGGCCGAATCCGTTGGGATTTGAGGTTATCCTAACGCGTCCATGGCAAGGAGTTGTTTTCGTCGCAGTCTCCAGGAGGACGACGACGCGGTGGGGCCCAGGCGTCAGTGGGTGCGGGGCTGGCGGGCTTGCTCGCGGCGCTGGCGGGCTGCAGGAGGGCTGGGAGGAAACAGGCCGACTGTAACATCCCTAAAATCATGTTTTCAAAGATTGCATATCATCCATGCATTCATAATCATTTAGGGATCATTTTCAAAGTCATTACAAAAACAGAAGCATTTGGGTGCTTATTATTTTATGTAAACAAGCATTGATCCAATGCTACACTCTAGTGAGAGAATATTTGTTTTAAACCAATGTTGTTGGTTCATAGGATTGTTTTATAAATTCCAAAATCTTGGACAAGGATTTCAAAACAAGGAAACAAATTCAAAACCATTTCTTTGTCTTTATTAAACAATGGGTAAAAACCTTGTTTATTTTAAAATTCCAAAGTGCTAAATTATTTTAAAGTGAACAACATTGTTCTGCAACCAAATGTGTACAATTTTCACTTTATAAAAATCCAGAAAAGGTTTGAACTCAAACACATTTGAATTCATTTGAATTTGGTTCCTGGAAATTGAAACAGAAAAAGAAAAAGGGTAAAGAAATGGAAAAGGGCTTGCGCTAGCATTTCAGCCCAACAGCAGACCCAGCCCACTAAGCCCACCCGGGACTTTCCTCTCTCTTTCTCACTGCAGCAGCATGCACCCTCCCTCGCTGTCAAGTGGACCCAGCGCCAGGTCAGCTCGTCGTCCCCAAACCCCGCCCACGACCAAGCCTTTGCCGTTTCTTCCTCCCTTCACTGCCGCGATTTCAATTTGCTTAAATGGCGATGAATGCGTGCGTAATTTCTGCCCCTGCTCTGGCTACTTAATCCCCTCCCCTCTCCGCATCTTTCCCCTCACTTAGCGCCTCTTCTCCGCCACCAGGCTGCCCACAATTCCACTTGCACCGCCGCGGTACCGAACAACTCCGATGACGCATTCCGGTGAGTACAGCGCCCCCTTCGTCTCTGGTTCATGTGAGCGTGTACACCTAGCTTCTATGCATCACCTCACACCATTCGTTTGTTCTGCCATGCACCAGCATGTCGCCTCTTTCCACCTCTGCAAACAACAGAGCCGCCGCTCAACTCCGACGAGAAATACCGGTAACCTCCGAGCGCCCCTTGCTCCCTCTTTGACCCTGTCGTGTTCGCTAAGACTTTGCGCATTCTCTAACACAACTGGTTCGTGCTAGGGTGATCTACATCGTCGGCAACATCTCCATCTGCAAGCACCCGACGATGACGTCTGCAAGTCCGACGAGCCCCAGCAGCCTCTACAGCACGCCCCGACCCTGCCCGTTTGCACGTTGAGCTTCCTCATGGCATCACGAGTCTAGTAAGCCCCACTGTTGACCCCAGCCCCCTCCGTAGCCGCCGGAACCTCACTGGCAGAGCCGCGCCGCCGCATCGCCGTCGCTGGTGCCGCCCATCCATGGTCGCATGCTTGGCAACCGTAGGATCTAGATCCAGCGCTTAGGATTAGATTTGTAGCGAAGCGGTATGTGTTGATCTGGACCGTGCGTAGTGAGTTAGATCTAACGGCTCGCAAGTGTGATCCGGTGTGAAACGGTATCGCCCAATCTGACGCTGCCGCGTGGCCTGTTCTTTGTTTTAAAAATCTGAATTAGATCTATTAGTGATTCAAACTTATAAAATTCATAACTTTTGATCCACACGTTCAAATTTTACAAATTTTGTATCATTGGAATCAGGAGAAAGAATGCTATCTGTTTATGCAATGTGTTTATTGTTTCGCTTCTGAAAAAGTGATTATTTATGCAGAGACATTTATAGGCATATTTTGGGTATAGAAATGATTTGAAAAATGATTTAAAGATCAAATAAAGTTTGTTTAGTGTGCTTTGGTCTTGTTTATGATTCAGTACTGTGTACTTGTCCTGTTAGTGTAGAAAATCATCACATGGCATTTGCATGCATTCATATATTTTTGTTTGTATATTTTGTTATGTGATTTTGGTGTCATTATTTTATGTGTAGATTTTGGTGCTAATAGTGATTGTGGTTGTGAAGATTGTTGCTACTCCCCAAACTACCAAGGCAAGTGGTGCTTCATGTTTTTATCCCTATATTTTTACCTATGCATTAGAAATATTTTGTATAGGGTTTGCATGGTTATTTTGCTAAGTATCTATATGCTATGCTTGGGAAATCCTAGTAGTTGTAGCAATGTTAGAATTTTCTCTAAGTAAGATACATGCTATTGCTATGCTTAGCCTAGCTAGTAGCAACCAAGGGTGGATTATATATATTCATGCTATGAGAAATATTTCTAAGTCATTGACTTGTGTTTTGCTTAATAAAACAACTAAGTAAATGAAACACCTGGGTGGAATGGAAAGAATGGTTTGTGTTGAGTGGTTACAAAAGGCCCATTTCTATGGTTTACCTTGTGTATCTCACTTGTGGAAAGCCACCCAGGAACAAAGGGATTTGAGATGCCAAATGTTAAGAAGCTTCTAGTGCAGCCACATGGCATTTTGGGCTCTACTTGGATCACATAGGTTGCAATAACTTAGCCATTTGGACAGTTGGTGGTAGTGGGATGATAGGTTTGGAGCGCGTCCATTTGGTCTAAGGGGAGGCTTCTGAAAGGTCCTGTCTTGGTGAAAATCAAGTCTTGTGGGGAAAGTGCACAACCTCTGCAGATGGAAGAATCTAAGTACTTAGCCATGTCCCTGGTATTGGACAATTTGGGCATCAAGACATGGAAGCTATCAAGAATCTCCTCATCCCAATTTTCTAAGTTAAAACTTGTGGTTGAACAGGGGTGAAGGTTCACCAATTTCTATTGGTGGTTCCTTGGGAAAAGTTTTGTCAAAGAAAAACTTAGTGTTTTCAACTAATAGGTAAAATATATTTTGAGCAAAGCAAGCCTAAGCTACACTTAGCTAAATCCATGTAGTAACTAGATGTTAACATTCTACTAAGTTATCACTTGCCAATACTATTCCAAATGTATTGACCCACTGTGGCTGTAACTTGTGATGTTGCAGGTTACTCTGATGATGATTAGGTGTTATGAGTCTACACTCAACATGCTTGCCTGTGGCACATGAAGATGAAGACTTATTTATATTATTATATTTGAACTCTTGTATTAGGCCTGTGGCCATGGAGTTGTAAAAGACTATGTTGTCTCTGGAGTGATATGTAATAATGACCTTTGTTTCTGTGTACTTCATCTTAAACTGCGGATGCTAGCATTGATCCAGGGACTAGCATTGCAATCCCAGGGATCTTTACCTTTATAAAGGTGGGATCTTACAGATGGTATCAGAGCACTGTGTTTCCTGTAGGATTATGACCCTAGGATTGGATTAGAAACCACTAAGGAAAATTTTCAACAATTTCCACACTTGTCTTTTTCTTCTCGTAAACTTTTCTAATTCTTCTTTCTCATCTCTATTTGTAGATGAACTCCATCAACGAAGCTGTAAGGAAGGTACCACTCATGACCATGACCCTAGAGTGTGAGACTGAATTTCCAAAGGCCCTCAAGAACCTTATGGTTACCATGGGGATACATGGTGCAACTGTGTACAAAGGTTTTCCTGTGATGGATGAAGGAGAAGAATATTGGTGGGTGCAACTTAACTTGTATAAAAACAAGGAAGACAACCACAAAGAAACAGGATTCTGCATGGTCACCAACTCAGTGATGCACACCACATTCTTTGATTCTGCAAGGGATGCAGCTTGGAAGGCCATCAAAGAGCTTGGTGATAGACTCAAGTGCAGAATGCTTAACACCCAAAATGACCTTTGGAAAGAAAAGAAGCATACCCAAGAGTTGGAGACTACCAACCAACAACTAAGGGAAGACATCACATACTTGATTTGGGAATCTTGTGAACAAGATAGGCAAATGGCTACTAAGGATGCTTTGGATAGCCATTTTGTCTAGTGAGTGAGAGTTGTAACGTACTTTGTTAGTTGGACCACCACACTTATCATTTTATTTCCAAAATTTTGTCTAAGTTATGTTGAACCTTGGATGCTTGTAATGGATTTAGGTATGCCATGACTTGTGTGTTTGTTTGCCAATGATATGCTTGTGATACTTTGTCTTGTGTATTTCTATTGATGTTGATTCTAATTTCTCTTTATCTTATAAAATAGATGCCTAATGTTGCTATCAGCACGGCTGAAGAGTTCAAGGGAACTCGTTTTGACACTCGTCTTATTGAGCTCACTAGTGTGCTCAGGCTGTGTTTGTTTGGGCTGTAGCATTTGAAAAGCAGCTGTAGAGAATCAGCCGTGGAGAATCAGCTGTAGAAAGCAGCTGTTGACAACAGAGATTTGATGTTTGGCAGAAGTGTTTTTGATGGCTCCTGGTTCTAGGATCGAATTGTCTGTAATGCCCCTGAGTGTAGAAGATGATATATAAGTACTGATTTAAAATAAACTAGGTATTTCTGACTGTTTATTTATTTAAATACTACGTTCTCCTTGCCAATTTCTTCTCGCCTATTTCTAAATATAAATATATCTAGACACTAAATAATGTCTATATACATCCAAATTTAGGACATCTATTTTGAGACAAAATGAGTATAAAGCTTGACCATATTACATCTGAATATAAAACATCATATATCCAAAATATAATACCATGTTGTGTTAAATTTTTCACTTTGGAATGATGTCGTTAAAAGAACACCTGGAAATATGCCACTACAATTTAATTTTTTCAACCAAATTGTACTGCCAACAAAAACCTGAAAAACCATCTGCGTCCATGTACCAAATCATATACGGAGTACAATAGAAGAATTGAACTCGGAGGGAAAATAGCAAAAAAGGTAAGCGCATTGGCTAGCTGTGGAGGCGGAACTGTTCCTGGTCAACGGCGTTGGAACTTGGAAGCGAGCTGCAGGTCGAGGCCTTCGATGGTGAATCTTGGCGCGGCTCAGCTGCCATCCGGCCCGCTAGCGCACGCGGCACATCACCTCCAGACAATGGGAACGGCGGCAACTTCGGGGACAGCAGGAGTCGGAGAAGGCGGGGAACGGAGCGGGAGAGGCGACCTTGCACACCGGCGGCAGGGAACTTCCGCGGTTGAGGTGCAGAGCGGTGGCTCATCACAGACCACCTCGTACTTTCTTGCTTCCGCCCAGCTATGTCCTACCCTGCGGAGGCGTTCTTGGTGGCGGCGGGAGAACTGCGAGGCGGAGGCAGTGAACGCTGGCGGCGGCCGAATCAGGGGAATCGGAGGCCTCCTCTGCTGAGCTCGGGATGGCAGTTATTTTGCAAATTTTGTGAACCACAGAGGGTAATTTGGTCATGTGCTACTCGGGAAGCGGCAAAAAGCTCGGGAAGTGGCTCGGAGGGTGCTTTTGCTGCTTCCGGTCTAGACAGTTCATTTGGCCACACCGCTTTCAACAAGTGCTTTTCAATATTTGCTTGTTTGTTTGAGTTTGTGCTTTTTGGACCCAAAAGCAGAAGTAGAAGCTGAAACAAACAGAGCCTCAATCTTCCGCTTCCCAGCATCATGATGCTTCCCCTCACCAAGTTTGAGAGGAAGGACCTTTGGGGCTTCAAGGTTACTCAGCCAGGACGCCAGACTGAGCCAGCCACGGAGGCTATCACCTTCAAGCTCATGCATGACGACAAGGAGAGAGGCCTAGAGGTAGTCATGCATGATTTACTTGGGCGTTTGTTAGGGAGGAACTCTCGGGAGATTAGAGGTACTCACTTCCACGCCTTCGGTGGACGCGACGAGGATGGTGAGGCTATTGAGTTCGAGGATGCTGCTAGAGAGACGGCAGAGCCGATTCGTCTGTACCTCTAGGACCTAGAGGTTCTTCTTAGGCACCTAGATACTGATAGGACCAACGTCATGCTTAGCAATGACGAGCTCCAGGTGCAGCTTCGTGAGAAGGACAAGCTCTTCGCGGAGCAAGACGAGATAGTCAAGGAAATGGAGGCTAAGTTTGAGAGCCAAGACAGGAAGTTCAAGAGACAAGAGAAGAGAGTCCAAGATAGGAACAAGAGGATTCGAGAGATGACTGCAGAACTGGAGGCCAAGGACTTCGAGCTCGAGCATCAGCAGGGTGTGATTGAGAGACTTCGTTCACAGAAGAGGGCTCTCAAAGCCAAGGTAGAGGCCTTGACTACCAATGTCGAGGAATACAAGACCGCTATGGAGAATGCCGGTCTTACACTTGTTGATGAGGAGGTTGATGCAGAGGAGTAGTGATGACTACTCATTTATATTTTATTACCATGCTTTTGATTATTGAGTCGCAATGACCATCCAACATGTGGATGGCTTGCTATTGGTGTGTTTGCTTTTCAAAATAGTTGTTTATGTCATTGAAACCTTATGTTATTTTGATGCTTGTTTTGGTGATTGTCTGTGTGATGTATTGTGCATGTTAAGCATCTATGGGTATCTCATTCTTATCCTTATTGAATACCACAGATGCCTCCCCGACGTGCCAACCCCAACCCGAACAACAACAATGTCTCCCCCGAGATGCAGTGGCTGATGAGCACAGGCACAACTGCTGCAAATGATGACCACTTTCATGCAGAATCAGAACAACAACAACAACAACAACAACAATAACAACAATAACATCAACAACAATCAGAACAACCCACCAGGATTTGACATGCTCACCAGATTCTTAAGACTGAGGCCTGCTAAGTTCTAAGGAACTACTGACCCCATGGTGGCCAATGATTGGCTACGCTCAGTGAACAAGGATTTGGTAACTGTCGGCTGCACCGACGAGGAAAAAGTCAGATTTGCAGCACACTTGTTGGAAGGACCAGCAGCTACTTGGTGGGATAACTTCCAAATCACCACTCCCATTGAGGATGTGACATGGGCTATCTGTGAAGATGGTTTCCGTATGGCTCACATCTCATCCGGAGTGATGAGCTTGAAGAAGAAGGAATTTCACAATCTGAAGCAACGCCACCGCAGCGTGGCTGAATATATTGAGGAGTTCAACAATCTGGCGTGTTATGCACCGGATGAAGTTGATACTGATGCCAAGAGGAAAGAGAAGTTCCTCGAAGGATTGAACGATGAACTGAATCTGCAGTTATCTGTGGCCTATGTCCCGACCTATCAATCCCTTTGTGATAAGGCTGCCATCTTGGAGAGCAAGATGAAACAGGTTGAAAGCAGAAAGAGGAAACACAACTCAGACAAGCACAGCTCGGGATCGTCTCACAAGCGTTTCCATTATGATGATAGTGGGAATTCTAGATCCTGCAAGCATGGAAAATACAACAGCCACCACAACCACAACCGCCATCATGACAACAAGCATCACCGTAGTCATGATAATGACAAGTACAAGAACCACAAGGGTGGATATAAGAGCCACCCCAATGGAAGTGGAAGTGGTAGTGGAAGTCAGCCTGTCAAGAAGGATCTCAGTCAGGTTGAATGCTTCAAGTGTAAGAAGATGGGGCATTATGCAAATGAATGCCCAGAAAAGAAAGTTGAAGGACCCAACAAGCCCAACCCTTTCCAGAAGGGACAAGTGAACCACATCAATGTGGAAGAGATTTATGAGGAGTCCGATGCTGTGGCTGGTAAGTTCAAACTCAATTCTATTCCAGCACTTGTTCTTTTTGATACTGGTGCATCACATTCATTCATATCAAAAGCATTTTTTGATAGAAATGGGTTTCCAACTGAAAACATTGGGTGTCCAATAAAAGTAAGTTCTCCCGGTGGAGATATGATAGTAAGTCTTGGATGCAGGGATCTAGTGATAGAGTTTGGAAAGCATAAGTTTCCAGTAAGTATGATAATCCTAGATTCCCAAGGATTGGACATAATTTTGGGAATGGATTGGATGACCAAGTATGAAGGAGTACTAGATTGTGCCAATCGTACCGTCGCACTCACAACCCCGGAAAAGAAACGGATAAGATTCAAGTCTAACTTTGAATCAAAAGGGAGTAAGCTAAATTCTCTTAAGGGGGCTAGCATTGACAGTGTGCCAGTTGTGAGTGAATACCCGGATGTGTTTCTGAAAGAATTGCCAGGTATGCCACCAGATAGAGATGTGGAATTTCTGATTGATTTGCTACCAGGATCAGGACCAATAGCAAAGAGACCTTACAAGATGTCAGTTGATGAGTTGAAAGAACTCAAGAAACAACTTGGAGAATAGTTGCAGAAAGGATTTATTCAACCAAGTTCTTCATCCTAGGGAGCACCAGTTTTGTTTGTGGAAAATAAAGATAGAATTCAAAGGTTATGCATAGATTATCGTTCACTCAATGAGGTGACTATCAAGAACAAATACCCTTTGCCTCGAATCAATGACTTGTTTGATCAGTTAGAAGGAGCTTGTGTGTTCTCAAAGATTGATCTCTGGTTAGGTTATTTCCAGCTCAAGATAAGAGAACAAGACATACCTAAGACAAATTTCACCACTAGGTATGGATTGTATGAGTACACCATGATGCCATTTGGTTTGACCAATGCACCAGCTTACTTCATGAATATGATGAACAAGGTGTTCATGGAGTTCCTTGACAAGTTTGTTGTCATTTTAATCGATGACATTTTGATCTACTCCAAGAGAAAGGAAGAGCATGAAGTACATTTGCGTTTGATACTTGAGAAACTTAGAGAGCATAAGCTGTATGCCAAATTCAGCAAGTGTGAATTCTGGTTGAATGAAGTTGGATTCCTTGGACATGTTGTGTCAGGAGATGGTGTAGCAGTGGATCCCGCAAAAGTGTCAGCTTTAACTGAGTGGGAGTCTCCTAAGTCGGTAAAAGAGGTTCATAGTTTCCTTGGCTTGGCAGGATTCTACAGAAGATTCATAGAAAATTTCTCCAATGTAGCTAAGCCAATGACGGAGTTACTAAAGAAAGACAAGAAAGTTGCTTGGTCTGAAGGATGTGAACTCAGTTTCCATGAATTAAAGAAGAGGCTAGTGACAACACCAGTCTTATGTCTACCAGATTTGGAGAAAGATTTCCAAGTGTATTGTGATGCATCTCATCATGGATTAGGTGCAGTTCTAATGCAAGAAGGGAAAGTTGTGGCATATGCCTCGAGACAACTCAAAACTCATGAGGTAAATTACCCTACTCATGATTTAGAGTTAGCCTCTGTTGTCCATGCACTCAAAATATGGAGACATTATCTTTTGGGAAAGCGATGCGAAGTGTTCACAGATCACAAAAGTTTGAAGTATATCTTCACTCAGAAAGAAATCAACATGAGACAAATAAGATGGCTAGAACTCATCAAGGACTATGACTTGAGTTTGCAATACCACCTCGGTAAAACCAATGTTGTAGCAGATGCTCTAAGCCGTAAGGTATTTGTGAATGGCCTTACTAAGGGAGAGTTGCCAGATGATCTGTGTGCCCAATTTAGAGACCTTAGATTGGATATTGTGCCTGAAGGACATCTCATGACACTGGATGTTCAACCCACATTGATGGACAAAATCAAAGAAGCCCAAAAGACGGATAAGGAAATTGAAGAGATTAAGGAAAAGATTGGCAAGGGAAAGGCCAAAGGATTCCATGAAGACGAACAAGGTACTTTATGGTATGGAAAATGTATCTGCGTTCCGCAAGATCCGGAGCTTCAAAAACTGATTTTACAAGAAGCACATAACTCACCATATTCCATTCATCCGGGTAACACCAAAATGTACATGGATATGAAGGAAAGATTTTGGTGGAATAATCTCAAGAAAGACATCGCCGAACATATTGCTTTTTGTGATGTATGTAGTAGAGTGAAAGCGGAACATCAGAAGCCAACAGGATTGCTACAACCACTACCTATTCCTGATTGGAAGTGGGACAAGATTGGCATGGATTTCATCACTGGATTGCCAAGGACCAGGTCAGGATATGATTCTATTTGGGTAGTAGTGGATCGCCTAACTAAAGTGGCTCATTTCATACCCGTGAAGACAACCTATACAAGTGCTAAGTTGGCTAAGATTTATATGAATAGGATTGTATGTCTACATGGGGTACCCAAGAGTATTGTGTCTGATAGGGGAACTCAGTTCACTTCTCACTTTTGGAGACAACTACATGAGTCATTGGGAACGAGGTTGGAATTCAGCACTGCTTTTCATCCTCAGAGTGATGGACAGACAAAAAGGACAAACCAGATTCTTGAAGATATGTTGAGGGCATGTGCCCTATACTATGGAGCCTGTTGGGATGAAAGTCTACCTTACGCGGAATTCTCTTACAATAACAGCTATCAAGCCAGTATTGAGATGGCACCGTTTGAGTTTCTTTATGGGAGAAAGTGTACTACCCCATTGCTATGGAATGGTGTAGGGGAAAGAAACTTGTTCGGACCAGAACTAATCAAAGAGGCTGAAGAGAAAGTCAAGCTAGTTAAGGGCAGATTGAAGATAGCACAGTCCCGACAGAAGAGCTACACAGATCCTAAGCGTAGAGAAGTCACCTATGAAGTGGGTGATAGAGCTTATCTTAGAGTATCACCACTTCGTGGAGTGAAGAGATTTGGAGTCAAAGGAAAATTGGCCCCAAGATATGTTGGACCATTCAAGATTCTAAGTCGTAAAGGAGAAGTAGCTTATGAAATTGAATTGCTAGAATCTTTGTCTGTAGTTCACAATGTGTTTCATGTGAGTCAGCTAAAGAAATGCCATCCAGAGATGGAAGATACTTCTTTGAAGGATACTATACCTTTGGAGGAGGTTCAATTGGAAAGTGATCTCACTTATGAGGAAAAACCTATCAAGATTCTTGAGACTGCAGAAAGAGTTACTTGGACTAAGACTATCAAATTCTGCAAAGTTCCATGGAACCATCATTCCGAAGAAGAAGCAACATGGGAAAGAGAAGATGAACTTCAGAAAGACCACCCTCACCTATTTGCTAGCCAATCCGAATCTCGAGGGCGAGATTCACCTTAAGGGGGTTAGATTTGTAACATCCCTAAAATCATGTTTTCAAAGATTGCATATCAGCCATGCATTCATAATCATTTAGGGATCATTTTCAAAGTCATTACAAAAACAGAAGCATTTGGGTGCTTATTATTTTATGTAAACAAGCATTGATCCAATGCTACTCTCTAGTGAGAGAATATTTGTTTTAAACCAATGTTGTTGGTTCATAGGATTGTTTGATAAATTCCAAAAGATTGGACAAGGATTTCAAAACAAGAAAACAAATTCAAAACCATTTCTTTGTCTTTATTAAACAATGGGTAAAAACCTTGTTTATTTTAAAATTCCAAAGTGCTAAATTATTTTAAAGTGCACAACATTGTTCTGCAACCAAATGTGTACAATTTTCACTTTATAAAAATCCAGAAAAGGTTTGAACTCAAACACATTTGAATTCATTTGAATTTGGTTCCTGGAAATTGAAACAGAAAAAGAAAAAGGGTAAAGAAATGGAAAAGGGCCTGCGCTAGCATTTCAGCCCAACAGCAGACCCAGCCCACTAATCCCACCCGGGACTTTCCTCTCTCTTTCTCACCGCAACAGCACGCACCCTCCCTTGCTGTCAAGTGGACCCAGGGCCAGGTCATCTCGTCGTACCCAAACCCCGCCCACGACCAAGCCTTCGCCGTTTCTTCCTCCCTTAACTGCCGCGATTTCAATTTTCTTAAATGGCAATGAATGCGTGTGTAATCTCCGCCCCTGCTCTGGCTACTTAATCCCCTCCCCTCTCTACATCTTTCCCCTGAGTCAGCGCCTCTTCTCCGCCACCAGGCTGCCCACAATTGCACTTGCACCGCCGCGGTACCGAACACCTCCGGCGACTGGTGAGTACAGTGCCCCCCTTCGTCTCTGGTTCATGCGAGCTTGTACACCTAGCTTCTACGCATCACCTCACACCATTCATTTGTTCTGCCATGCACCAGGACGTCACCTCCATCCACCTCTGCAAACAACAGAGCCGCCGCTCAACTCCGACGAGAAATACCGGTAACCTCCGAGCGCCCCTTGCTCCCTCTTTGACCCTGTCGTGTTTGCCACAACTTTGCGCATTCTCTGACACAACTGGTTCGTGCTAGGGTGATCTACATCGTCGGCAACATCTCCATCTGCAAGCATCCGACGACGTCTGCAAGTCCGACGAGCCCCAACAGCCTCTACAGCACGCCCCGACCCTGCCCGTTTGCACGTTGAGCTTTCTCGTGGCATCGCGAGTCTAGTAAGCCCCACCGTTGACCCCAGCCCCCTCTGTAGCCACCGGAACCTCACTGGCAGAGCCGCGCCGCCGCATCGTCATTGCTGGCGCCGCCCATCCATGGTCGCATGCTTGGCAACCATAGGATCTAGATCCAGCGCTTAGGATTAGATATGTAGCGAAGCGGTATGTGTTGATTTGGACCATGTGTAGTGATTTAGATCTAACGCCCGCAAGTGTGATCAGGTGCGAAACGGTATCGCCCAATCAGACGCTTCCGCGTGGCCTGTTCTTTGTTTTAAAAATCTGAATTAGATCTATTAGTGATTCAAACTTGTAAAATTCATAACTTTTGATCCACACGTTCAAAATTTACAAATTTTATATCATTGGAATCAGGAGAAAGAATGATATCTGTTTATGCAATTTGTTTATTGTTTTGCTTCTGAAAAGTGATTATTTATGCAGAGACATTTATAGGCATATTTTGGGTATAGAAATGATTTGAAAAATGATTTAAAGATCAAATAAAGTTTGTTTAGTGTGCTTTGGTCTTGTTTATGATTCAGTACTGTGTACTTGTCTTGTTAGTGTAAAAAATCATCACATGGCATTTGCAAGCATTCATATATTTTTGTTTGTATATTTTGTTATGTGATTTTGGTGTCATTATTTTATGTGTAGATTTTGGTGCTAATAGTGATTGTGGTTGTGAGGTGATTCATGTTTTTATCCCTATATTTTTACCTATGCATTAGAAATATTTTGTATAGGGTTTGCATGGTTATTTTGCTAAGTATCTATATGCTATGCTTGGGAAATCCTAATAGTTGTAGCAATGTTAGAATTTTCACTAAGTAAGATACATGCTATTGCCATGCTTAGCCTAGATAGTAGCAACCAAGGGTGGATTATATATTTTCATGCTATGAGAAATATTTCTAAGTCATTGACTTGTGTTTTGCTTAATAAAACAACTAAGTAAATGAAACACCTGGGTGGAATAGAAATAATGGTTTGTGTTGAGTGGTTACACAAGGTCCATTTCTATCGTTTACCTTGTGTATCTCACTTGTGGAAACCCACCCAGGAACAAAGGGATTTGAGATGCCAAATGTTAAGAAGCTTCTAGTGCAGCCACATGGCATTATGGGCTCTGCCTGGATCACATAGGTTGCAATAACTTAGCCTTTTGGACAGTTGGTGGTAGTGGGATGATAGGTTTGGAGCGCGTCCATTTGGTCTAAGGGAAGGCTTCTGAAAGGTCATGTCTTTGTGAAAATCAAGTCTTGTGGGGAAAGTGCACAACCTCTGCAGATGGAAGAATCTAAGTACTTAGCCATGTCCCTGGTATTGGACAATTTGAGCATCAAGACATGGAAGATATCAAGAATCTCCTCATCCCAATTTTCTAAGTTAAAACTTGTGGTTGAACAGGGGTGAAGGTTCACCAATTTCTATTGGTGGTTCCTTGGGAAAAGTTTTGTCAAAGAAAAACTTAGTGATTTCAACTAATAGGTAAAATGTATTTTGTGCAAAGCAAGCCTAATCTACACTTATCCAAATTCATGTAGTAACTAGATGTTAACATTCTAGGAAGGTATCACTTGCCACTACTATTCCAAATGTATTGACCCACTGTGGCTGTAACTTGTGATGTTGCAGGTTACTCTGATGATGATTAGGGGTTATGAGTCTACACTCAACATGCTTGTGTAACATCCCAAAAATATTAAACTTAAATCATCAAACTCTAATCATCAAAATTAGGGTTAACAAAAACTTTTCTAATTAAAATTATGAAGGCATGCATATGTGTATGCATTTAATCTGAAATTCTTTTGAACCACCTTGTTTGTATGTTTCCTTGCTTGTAAAATGTTTCTTAGGTGAAATAAACATCATCTAAACATTTCCCAAACTTTTCCTAAAGACAAATAAATCAAAACCAATAAAATAAAGAAATGGTCATTTTGACCAATTTAACTCCCATGCCTACTTTGGCTGTCTCAAACTTTCAGAACCTAATGGAAACTTTTCTGGATCTTTGCACCCCTTGAATGTACTCATAACAAGGTATCAAGGCCCACTTTGTGATCATCCAGAAACTTTCAAATGCATAGTTTAAATGGCAATTCAAAATTGAATCTTTATCATATGGGAAGATCCCACTTTTTCAAAAACCACTCAAACAAGCTCAACTTTCAAAACCCAAGCATCTGCAGACTCACTAGCACCAATCTAGCAAACCCACCAAAAATCTTTTCAAAATTCAAAACTTGATTTCATGTGGCCATTTCATCAAACAGGTTGTGGACACAAATCATACAAAATCTAAACACTATTTGCAGCAGTGATTTGAGCCTAACTTGTCCCCTCTTTGTCTCACAACCATCTCAGTATATCATCTAGCTAACTAAACCAAGCACTAGCACCACTGTGAGCTTGCCATTGTCATCAATGGTGAACAGCCGAGCACACCCTTGCCACCCCATAGTCGACAGAAAGCTAGGAGCAGCAGCAAGCCTAGCCAGCATGTCTGGGAGGCAGCCCACCGTCCACCGCCACTCACTGTCCCAGTCGCGAGCGTTGCCAAGCCCTGGACCACACGCACGGACCGCGCCCAGACCGCCAGCGACCATGCCGAGCATGCGCCAGAGCGCCACCCTCGACCGAAGCCCACAGACCATGCGCCGCCCTCACCGCGTGCATACACAATCCCCACCGACCCAGGAGACCACCAGACATCCTCGTTCGCCGCCCCGTGGCACACAACCACCGCTCGCCGTCGAAGACGCCGCCTCTGCCGCGCAGAGCATCGCATGTTCCAGACCAAGCCGCACCGCCCCACGCCTCAAAACCATGTCGTTGAGCATCGCCAGGGAACACCGCACCGCCCCCTATCTTCGCCCATGCCAATAGCCGCCTGTAACATCGCCCCCGACGAGCTCACCGTGTGCCCCGTCGGTCCCCTCACTCGACTATAAATAGAGGCCACCCCCGCTCGATTTCTTCACACCATCTCACTCCCGTCTCCTCACTGATCGTGCCACACCGTTCGCAGAGCAAGGCGAGCACCACCTCGCCGGAATTTCACCGGAGCCTGCCGCCTCTAGAGAAGAAGGGCGCCATCGATTTCATCCACCCCAGGAGCTGCCGCGACCACCCCTGAGTTCGCCGTCGTCGACTTCGTCGTTCTCCCGCCTCGCCGACCCTCGCCTGCACCCCGGTGAGCCCCCAGCACCCCTCACTGGCCGCACTAGGTTTCTTTCTCGCCGGTGTTGCTCAACGTCGACGATGACTCTCAGACGTTGGATTAGAACTAGATCGAACGATCCACATCGCCCTGTACCGCTTCGCCCCTCCCTGTCTCACTGACGAGTGGGGACACCCACTTAAGCAGCCCGCGGGATCACTGCGCTTAGCAGGCCGGCCCGTTAACTTTTCCCGCGCAGCCCAGTTATTTGAATTAAACCTTTTTCATTTTGTTTCAAACTCACTTCTGTACCCAACTTCAATGTAAGATCCTTCCTTTGTAAAGGAAAAGGATCCCTGTGATTGCAATGCTAGTCCCTGGATCAATGCTAGCATCCACAATTTAAGATGAAGTACACAGAAACAAAGGTCATTATTACAGTCATTCCAGAGACAACATAGTCTTTACAATCCATGGCCACATGCCTATAACAAGAGTTTAAATAAGTAAATAGATAAAAGTCTTCATCTTCATGTGCCACAAGCAAACATGTTGAGTGTAGACTCATGACTCCTAATCCTCATCAGAGTAACCTGCAACATCACAAGTTACAGCCACAGTGGGTCAATACATTGGAATAGTATTGGCAAGTGATACCTTAGTATAATTTTTGGTGGACTAGATACTATATGCAATTTGGCTAAGTGTAGCTGAGGCTTGCTTTGCTCAAAATAGGTTTTGCCTATTAGTTGAAAACACTAAGTTTCTTTGTCAAAACTTTTTCCAAGGAACCACCAATAGACATTGGGGGTCCTTCACCCTTGTTCACCCACAAGTTTTACTTAGAAATTGAGATGAGGAGATTCTTGATAGCTTCCATGTCTTGATGCTCAAGTTGTCCAATACCAGGGACATGGCTAAGTACTTAGATTCTTCCATCTGTAGAGGTTGTGCACTTTCCCCACCAGACTTGATTTTCACCAAGACAGGACCTTTTAGAAGCCTTCCCTTAGACCAAATGGACGCGTTCCAACCTATCATCCCAATACCACCAACTGTCCAAATGGCTAAGTTCTAGCAACCTATGTGATCTAGGCAGAGCCCATATTGCCAAGTGGCTGCACTAGAAGCTTCTTAACATTTGGCCTCTCAAATCCCTTTGTTCCTGGGTGGCTTTACACAAGTGTGATACACAAGGTAAACCATAGAAATGGGCCTTGTGTAACCACTCAACATAAACCATTCCTTCCGTTCCACCCAGGTGTTTCATTCACTTAGTTGTTTTATTAGGCAAAACACAAGTCCAAAGACTTAGAAATATTTTTATCATAGCATGTATATTTCACCACCCTTGGTTGCTACTAGCTAGGCTAAGAATGGCATAGATAAGCATCTTAACTTAGAAATTTCCTAGCAATTCTACAACTACTAGGATTTCCCAAGATGGCATATAAGCAAAATATAACATGCAAGACTAGCAAAATATTTCTAATGCTTAGTAGAAAACATAGGGATAAAAATATCATGAAGCACCACTTGCCTTGGTAGTTTGGAGAGTAACTACACTCCTCACAATCACAATCACTATTGGCACCAAAGCTACACATAAAATCATAGCAACAAATCAAATACAAATAAATACAAGAAAAAAATATATGGATGCATGCAACATGATATGTGATTATTTTCTTAAACTCAACAAGACAAGTGTACAGTACTGGTTCATAAACAAGTTCAAAAACTTGCTAAACAACATTTATTTAAATACTAAAACATTTACCAAATAATTTATATACACAAAATAGGCCTACACATGTTTCTGTAAATAAAATCATTTTAACAGAAGCAAAACATTAAACACATTGCATATTTAGAAAGGGCTTGTTCTCCTGATTCCATTGATATAAAATTTGTCAAATTTGAATGTGGGGATCAAAAGTTATGGCTAAAACAAAATCAAACATCTAATAGATTCAAATTCTGATTTTAAATCTAATCTCTAGCCACGCGTCACGTTCTGATTGACGCGTACCGGTTCGCTCAGGATCACGCACACATGCCGTTAGGTCTACTTAATCTGCACGCCCCAGATCTACTCATACCATTTCGTTAAGTGATCTATTTATACGCGCTGGATCTAGATCCAACGGTCATCGACCAAGCGACCATAGATGGGCGGCGCTGGCAGTGGCATCTGGCGGCGGCGAGGTCTGTCTACGGCGGCGCGACGCTACAGGGGATTCTGGGGTTGTCGGAGGTGCTTACCAGGTTCGTAGCGATGCACTGATGCTGAACCTGGCGACGGCTTGGCAAGGGGCGCACGGACACGGCTGCACGGGCTCGTCGGAGTTGCTGACAGCGTCGGGCTCGGGTGGACGACGACGTTGGCAACGCTCCTGGTCACCCTAGCATGAATAAAAGGCATCAGGAGATGCGCAAGACTATGGCGAACACGTTCGTGTGAATCAGAGGCGAAGGGGAACAAGGGGCTCACCGAATTTAATCGCCGGAGTTGAGGACGTCGTCGGGACCTTGCTGTGCTTAACGAAGATGACGACCTGGGGCGGTATAGGATGAACCAATGGTGTCAGAAGGTGCGCAAGGAAGTTGCGAAGCTGTCTGCAAGATCTAGAGAAGAAGGGGCGCACGGGGCTCACCGGAATTGGTCGCCGGAGTGAGATCTGTCTGCGGCGGTGCGAGAGTGATTACAGGCAGCCTGGGGGCGCTCTGTGCTCGGACTCTGGGGGGAAATGGAGAGGGGGCAGAGGGGGTTTAATTAGGCGAGATGGGGGCGTGAATTACTCCAGCATTGGACGGGAATTGACGTCGCGAATCAAACCAGGAAACGCACGGCGTGATTTGGGGAAGAACACGTCGCCGGGGTGGAGACGACGACGCCATGTGGGACGCGGCTGTTAGTGAGAGAAACAGAGAGGGAGTGGGTCCAGGCTGTCAGCGACCTAGCGGGTGCAGGGGTGAGTAAAGAAAACGCTTCGCGCGGGGGGGGGGGGGGGGGGTTGCTGGGCTTAGTTGGGCTAGTTGGGCCAGATTCGAATGAAAGCTTATTTTTTTCTTCCTATTTCTTTTTCTTTTTCTGTTTGCTATTTCAGGAACCAAATTCAAATGATTTCAAAATCTATTTGAATTCAAATCTTTTCAGGATTTTTGTACTGTAACTTTGCACCCAAATGTGAGTCAAACTCTATTGTTCACTTCAAATCACTTGATCAAATGAAAATAAAAATAAAACCAAGCCTTTATGTGATATATACCATAGGCATAAAATTGGTTTTATTTACACATTTTGTTTTGAAATCTTTGCTCAAGCTTTGGAAAGTGCCTAAGCTTGAATTCAAACCTTACTGAACAAAACAAATACTCTTATCATTTGGAAAATAGCACTAAGGCTAGAGTATTCATACATAAAATAATGAGCAATATATGCTCTTGTTTTTGAAATGATTTTGAAGTGAAACCCTAAATGATCAGGGATGCATGGATGATATGAATGAGTTTGAAACATGATTTTAGGGATGTTACATTCAAAAATCAACCCAGATCGATTCAGTGCACCAAATTGAATGAAACCAATTTTGTTAGAAAGGTCTGAGAATGCTGAATCCAAGCCCGTTGGATTCAATTTATTTGGATCTATAGATCACCCATGGTAAAAATAACAAGGCAGAAGCTTTTCTGCATTCAAACATTTTTTAAATTTAAACCATAATATCTTTTGAGTTGATTCCAACTCTCAAAAGTCACATTTAACCATACATTTCAGAATATATAAAAATATATAGGTTTACCTTCAGAAATAATGTTCAATTAATAAAAGAATGCTACTTTAAATAATTAAAATAAAAGGGTAGAACCTTATTAAATTGTGACACCATTTTAAATCATATTCCCATGGACTAAAATATGTGGTGATGACATGTGTCAACATGATCCCATGTTTGGTTTGGAGAATATTAAATCTTAAGTAGTTTTTCAATGAGTAGAAATTACTTTTCTAAAAATAAAAAGAATTAAACCAAGCTTTAATCTTGTAATGTTAGTGATGATGTTAGATCATCTATAGGACCCTTGTGTGTGATGATTTCAAGTAGTTAAGTATTGTTTGGTGATTGTGTACCTCGTATTTATTTATAGACGCTAGTACCGACCAAGGATATGAGGAGGAAGGAGGATACTACGAAGAAGAAGCCGAGGAGAACACAAGGAAAGCCTAATACTACTAGTGAATGTGCAAACTATTAACCTTGCAATTTAGCAAGCTTATACTGATATTGTGCAAACTTTATTAACTAAGTGGACCAATGCAAGCTAACCCTTGCAAGATACCCTACTGATGCCACAAACCACTACTTGTTACTCTGCCCACTATATGCCTTAAGCATATATGATCCAACCCACTTGACCAACCAATCCTAGTTTTTACTTACAAGCTTTATACTTTATTTCTTTATCAAAGCTATTCCTTAGAGTTTACTTAAGTGAATTATAGATACTAGAAAGTTATCTGAAGGCTGCATAAAGAGCATAAAATTTGGCCTAAGCTAGATAATCTTAATGTCATCTTAAGGCATGAGATTGAACTTAGTTAGAACTCCACTAGTTTACCACCCCTCATTTTTGCTTACCCCCACCTGTAGATGCTAGTGCTAAGCATAAAACTTGATCAACTTTAGATGGGAATACTTGGTGGAAAAATGATTATGAAAACCTTGGAATGATGGATCATTCTATTGAAATGTTTTGGACATGTGTTTCCAAACACCTGATGATTTTGGTGATGAAAATGATGAGGCAAGAGCCTTAGCCCTTTATAAAACTGATGGTTGTCTGGATGCGATACCATTCCAATTTTATCGTACAACCACAATACCCAAAGATTGGGTAGGGCTTGACTGGAAACTTATATACCCTAGTATTAGTTCCCTCATGGCCAAGGTCTGATCTGAGGCTACCTTGTGAAGATTGTCCACCTGTGCAGTACCCAAGATGACAGTTGGTCATGGTTGGGAGGCCAAACTCACAGGAGAGGTGCTTATACTAGGGCGTGTAATCGAAAGGTTAGGATTGATTATCCGCATACTGAGTATGGTGAATTCAGGATTTGTTCCTGACGGATGTATTGAATGTTGTGGTGAAAGTGTACAATCTCTGCAGAGTGTCAAACTATTCGAATAGCCGCGTCCATGGTTATGGACAGTTGGAGTGGCCATACTGTTCCCCCGTCAGACTTTTCAAAATGACTTGTGAAATGATTTGAAACTTTGACTTGACCACAACAGAGTTGTGATATGGAATACAAGTTCCCACTTAGGAGTTATAAAATTGTGACGAGCATTCGTTGCTTCTAAACTTAGTAGAAATAAATCTGGCTTTTGCAAAACAACCCTAGAGCCTAGTGTCCTATTGTCCAAAAACCCCTTTTACCTGTTAGTATTAGTTTGCGAGTACTTAAAGAGTACTCATGGCTTTGTCCCTGGCTATTCCCATGGTCAGACTATGAAGAGGAGTACCTGGAGGATGGACCCCAGGAAGGTTACGACAACTAGGATCATCTCCCATCGTCCGCATTGCCTGTGACACCGAAGATGGAGCTTCGCCTACACTACCGTTATTATTACGTATTCCGCTGCTTGATGTTGTATTAAGAACTGGATCATGAGATCCCTATTTGTGTAAGAACTTATGTACCATTTGTAATGGATGATGTACTATGGTATCCAATTCTGTTATGTCTCGCAAAAATGGTAATCCTGGGATTGCGATGTATGGCATAACAGGCATCTGGGATTAAAAATCCGGGTGTTGATAGCTTGCCTGTGGCACATGAAGATGAAGACTTATTTATGTTAGTATATTTGAACTCTTGTATTAGGCCTGTGGCCATGGAGTTGTAAAAGACTATGTTGTCTCTAGAGTGATATGTAATAATGACCTTTGTTTCTGTGTACTTCATCTTAAACTATGGATGCTAGCATTGATCCAGGGACTAGCATTGCAATCACAGGGATCTTTACCTTTATAAAGGTGGGATCTTACACCGGCCCACGTGATGTGCGGCGCTCGCGGCTAGGCGCGACGGTAGATAGGTAACGGGCTGGCCTAGCTGGCCCGCTTAGGTCAGTTAGGTTATTTTATTATTTTATTTTATCAATTTTCTGTTTCACTAAAACTTTAATAAATTTGGCATAACAAGCCCAAATTTAGTGAAACTAGTTTCTAAATTCTTGTAAAAGTAAGGTGGTCATCATAGGCCTAGAAAATATTACTTTTACAAAGTTTTAGGAAGGTCAAGCAAGATTACTTCCTTCTTGCTCATGTAGAGGGATTTTTATTAGGGTTTTGTTAGGGTTTGCTGATAGGGTCTTTAAAGTAAATTTAACTTGTAGATGCAGTGATGCAAGGATGATGCATGCTTCTAGTAATATCTTAATATAAAATCTAGGATGTTACAAGAATCATGGAGACAAACATGATATTTATATACTAACACTGGAATTGTTACTCTTGATTTAATACTAATTATTAAACTTCATGAAGTAAACAGAACCTACTGAAAGTTTTCAATGGGACTTTTAAACTTTAGATTAACACATCAATACAATACGATACCAGTTCGTAAAGTAACTATCCAGAATTCTATAGTTCTATTATCTCAATTATAACTAAGAGCAAGGTGGTAAACGAATGCCAATGACTAAAAAAACTATGCAAATTCACTTTGATTTAAATTATGATAAATAGTGTTCAACTTTTAATCATATTGTTGTTTAACTCCCACTCAAAACAATATCCCTCACATTGTTTTAGTGATTACATGAACCAAATCTACTACACCAAGTCCGATAATCACGTGACATGATGTAGTTTCAAAGGAGAACAATCATCATGTTCATCATATCATCTATATGACTCATGATTTAACTTTCGGTATTCCGTGTTCTGAGACCATGTCTGTACATTCTAGGCTCGTCAAGATTTAATATTAGTTTCCACATGAGCAAATATGGCTTGCTCCCATTGTATACACTCGCAGAATCTAACACACCCGATCATCACGCGGTGCTTCAAAACAATGAGCTTTGGCAACGGTGCCTACTAATGATGAACACTTTATAACTTGATATTTTGTGAGAGGGATCATCTTATAATTCTACCGTCGTGATCTAAGCAATACAAGATGCATAAAAGGATTAACATCACATGCAATTAAAAATATGTGATATGATATGGCCTTCTTCTTGTGCCTTCGATCTCCATCTTCAAGCACGAACATGATCTCCATCATCACCGGCGTGGCATCAAGGTCAATGGCACCGCTCCATGGTTATCTTCCACCAGCATCAACTATTACAAATACTTTGAATAATAGACACGCAGGTCTTAATGAAATTAAAGGACAACCATAAGGCTCCTGCCGGTTGCCGACTTATAGTAAGGAACATTGCATACATCATATATAATCACAATCATGGCCATATGACATCACAACACACCCCTGCAAAACAAAGTTAGACGCCTCTAATTTTCTTTGCATGTTTTACGTGGTTTGGGGCTTTCAATAAGTGTCGTTCTAACTTATGAACAAGAACCACAACGTTGATACTAGTATTGTTAATCATACGTTGTAAATTGAATCTTCACTATGTTGGGAGAAATAGGCACCCGCAAAGCCACTTATGAAATACAAGTTGCATGTCAAGCGTGGAGCAAGTCTCATAAACGATGTCATGTAAGGTTAGCCCGGGCCGCTTCATCCCACCATCCTGCAAGATGCAAAGTACACAAGAAGCAATCGACAACAAAAGCATCAACGCCCATAATGACCATTGTGTTCTACTCGTGCAATAGATCTACATATAGACACGGCTCTAATACCACTATAGGGGTTCGTAGCATGGAAAACAAAAAATTTCTATCGCATGAACACACACAAGCCAAGATCTATCTACTAGAATGTAGCAACGAGTCAATAGAGTACTAACCCTTGAAGATCCAAAGCGGTTAACGTGAGCATATTCTCATGGGTGATGTAGTCGTTCACTTGACGATCTCAAGATCGCGTAGGCGATCCTTCCAGCGCCGTGTTCCGGCAACACTCCCGCAGTCGGTCACACGTACAGTACTCGATGAAGACCTTCCTCTCCTTTGTTCTAGAAGGCAGCGGAGGTTGTAGCTCTCTCCTCAGGGCTTCGCCTAAGCCGGAGCGAGTATGGTGGAGTAGAAGAGGGCCTCGGCGATCAAGGTTTGAGATGCCGAGGGAAGAGGGCAGCCGACGGCTAGGGTTTAGGCTAGACGACAGTGGCGGTTTAGAGGGGATCTAGGGCGCCGACGGCTTGGGGGGGGGGCAGCGGTGGCCTAGGGATTGGGTCTTGGGCGCCTAGGGCAAGGGGATACCTTGGGGTGCACCCCCACCCCTCCATATGTAGGTGGGGGGAGTCTAAGGGTGTTCCCAACCCAGGTGGAAACCCTCCCTAACTCAGAAACCCTCCCTAACTCGGAAACCATGTTGGGATTTGACTTTTTCAAACTGCCTTTTGTTACTTTCAAATTAGAGTTTTATTTCTCTCTTCCAAGTGTCCAGCCAAGTGACCTAGGACATAATGCAACCATTGCATTTTGTCATGACACATCCATGTACCCTTCACCTTCCGGATCGGTGAACCTTCTAGACCCTTCTAGAACATTCCGGTGAAAACACCGGAATCATTCCAAACTCCAAAATTGGACTTTCCTTATATGAATCTTGTCACATCCCAAAATTTTACAAATTTTGAAATGTGAAAAATAAATAAACAAAATAAACAATTGTTGAAATTTAGGGTGAGAAGAAACTTTTTGATTCCAATTGGAAACATCAAAACCTATTTTGGTCCAATAGAATCCTAAAGGGATTTAAAAAGATAAGAAAATAATAAATGAAGTTATAATAGTTGGAATCACTATTTTGGATCTTTAAATAAAAAGATATGGTTTTGATAAGCAAAGTTGGAATTATTAAAGAAGGACTATTTTAAAGAGCCAAATTAAACTTGGCCAAGCATTTAAAATTAAATATTTCTATTTGATAAAATAGAGTAAAGGTTTATTTTAAAAAAATAATAAGGATTTACTAATATCCAATTTTATTTAAGTAAAGGATTTTCCATTTAAAATAGACACTAAAACTTATTAAATTTTTTAAATAAAAATTCCAAGTGTTTTGTTTTTCAAAAGAAACCTACTGAAAAGGTTTTGGTATTATTTGGATTTCAAATAGAGTTTTAAAATAAATTAAAACCTATTTGAATTAAAGACTAATGTTTATGTATTTAATTATTAATAGATCCTAAAAGAATAAAAGAATTATTTTATTTTGGACTTTGGAATATGTTGTTAAACAGAATTAAAATTTACCTAAAGCTTTGAGGTGGTTTGAATTCAAACGGAGTTTGAATTATTTGATTTAAAATCAAAACAGGAATTCAGTTCAGAAAAAGAAAAAGGTTTGTATAAAAAAAGAGAAACAAACCCAACCCACTAAACCTACCCAGCCCAGCAAACCATTCTGGCCCAATAAGAGCCCACCCGGGAACCCCTCTGCCTCTGTTCTGTTTCACCCACGCGCTCACCCACAGAGTCGCTGACCGCTGGCCCCCACAACCCCTCTCTCACTCTTGCTGACCGTTGGACCCCACTGCCCCGTCATCATCGTCTCCACCGCGTCGACCGTTCCCCTCGCCGTTTCTGCCGGCGATGAATGCCATTGAATTGGCATAACGCCGCGAGTAAATCTCCCAGGCGATCACGTGCCTTAAAACGCCACGCTCTCCTCCTCCATTTCCCCCAAGCCACATCCCCTCTCTGCCCGACAAGCTTCTCCGGCGAAATCCCGGCGACTCCGGCCACCTCTCCACTCCCTGGCATCGCTATCTTATTCCCCATCGTCAGACGCACCTGCCCATATCCCCAACTCGCTCCCGCACGCCCTAGAAGCTCGGCTTCGTCATCACCCGAGCGCCACTGCTGTCTGCCATTTCCTCTGGCGAGTTTTCCCAGTGAGTACCGACCACCCCGAACCCTCTCGTTGATGCTCCCATGATCCCTGATGACGTACGCGTCTAACCATGCCTTTATCTTACCTTAGGGTGACCTGTAGCCTCGCCCCCATCGACAACCATGCGAGCCCGAGCCAGAGAGCAACTCCGGCGAGCAATTGTGATCGTCCCCGTGCGCCCCTGCCTCCTCTTGAACACGTCGAGCATCAGTGAAGCACGGCGATTCTAGTAAACCCCTCCCCTCCTTCCCTTGCTTCCTGTAGTCGCTGCGACGCCGCCACCAGAGCGCACCGCCGCCTGTCGCCGCCGCTAGAGCCGCCCAACCTTGGTTAGACGCACAGTGCCGTTGGATCTGAATCTTGCGGCTAAGATTAGATTTAGGCGAAGGGGTATGCGTCCATCTGTGCCGCACGATCTTATTTAGATCCAAAGACTCACAGAGAGAGATCCGCGCGAAATGGTATCAGCCAGTTAGGTTCAGCCACGTGGCCAGTCTGTTTGAATAAAAACCAGAAAATGTTCTATTAGAATTGCAAACTTGTAAAATTCATAACTTTAGTTCTACACGTCCAAATTTTGCAATTTTTATATCAATGTAATCAAAAGAGCAAGTACTTTGCAACCATGCACTTTTTTTTAATGTTTTTCTTCTTGAAAATTGGTTGAAATTTCAGAAACATGTGTAGGCATAATTTGAATATAAAAATTGTTCTAGATTTAATTTTAAGGTGAAATCTTTGAAAAATGGATTATTTTGAACATACTGACCATAGGAACCAACTTATGGATTAAAAAATGTATTTTGTTAGGTTAAGGAGTAAATATTTGAATTAGCACATTTCTAGTCAAATAAAAAATATTGTTTATGGTTTAGAAAGGATTTTTGAGTAAAACCTTTGGGAAATGTTTTGATTCAAACCTTCTGACCCTAAACACTAAGTTTTGAGATTTAAAAACATATTTGGTGAACCCTTTAAAGATTATTGCTTTGCTAAAAGCATTTTCAACCACATAAAATATTGATTTGATTTAAAAATGGTTTATAGGTAAAATATTTTGCAAATGGTTTTACCACTTTTGTAAATGACCAATGTGAGATTGAAAATGTTTAGAGCCTAGTAGAAATCACTTTTGCAAATAAAACTATCTTTTGCATGCTTGCATGCATTGCCTTGTTTTTATCATTTTATGTGTGATAAATGGTTTGAATGCTAGTTGAATTTGTGTTTGCTTGATTGAATTGTAGTGAAGTTAGAAGAGTGTGATATTTGCAATATCAAGAAGTGAACCAACATTCTCTACTAAAAAGGAAAGTGACATTATCATCCATGTCCTACTATTTTCATTACACTTAGTGGATTTTGTAACATGCATGATAAGGATTACTATATTTTATGCTATGCTACATCCTAATATAATACCCTTATATCTCCCTTAGTGAAAACATTGTAGTTGTAGTATGCTTAGCCCTGCTATATATTTGGGATGGGATACATGATATGATTATATGAAGTGTTGGAAAGATATATGTTTTATATAATAAAACAAGTACTCAAAGAACCACCTGGGTGGAAAAGGATACCCAAGGTTGGACAAGGTGGCAACAAAAGGAACCATGTTTATATGGCTATCTTTTTGTGTGTGCACTAGAAGAAAACCACCCAGGGACTTAGAGATTGAACATGTTTCTCGTACAGTGGCTTCCATGTACAGCCACATGCTAAATGGGCTCTGGCTTAGTCAACTACATAGTGGAAGACCCATGCATTGGCATCTTCAGGTTAACTAGAATTGTGTATGGGAAATATATCCCTACATTGGTGCCTGGTTGACAAGCTAGCATTGTGTACTGGGAGGACTCCTATGGAAAGACTTTGTCACATTCTCGATCTGCCAGTATTCCATTTTTGTGAGTACTTATCCAGCGGCCACTGGTGGCATCAAGACGAGATTGTGTCATGTGGGTAAAGTGTACAACTTCTGCAGAAGATCAAAAATTCTAAGTACTTAGTCGTGACCCCGGTTATGGACAACTCTGAGCAACTTAGGCCTGAAGTATGGAAGATCTCGACATTCCAATTTCTCAAAGTAAAACTTGATGGTGAAAACAAGGGATTTGAAGCACTTGGAGTTTTCCAAGGAATTCAGAAAGATTTGACAAAAGATCAAAACTATTTTGAAAGGATAGGACAAAACTATATTGCTCTCTGCAAATGAGCCTAAACCCTACTTAGCCAAATATGCATGTATTGATAGGATCCACTTATTTATGCATAGTAGTGAAACATGCCAATACAATTCAAATGTATTGACCCTTGTGGCTGCAACTTATTATGTTGAAGGTTTGTTTGACGTTAGTGAAGTGTGTTGAATAGGATTACAAGTCTACAACCAACATGATTGCCTGTGGCACTTTTGAAGATGAAGGACTCCATGCTTTATAGATATTCTGCTGCAATGTAATGTGATAGCCAAATGAGCTATGTAAGATGTAATGAATTATTTTATTCCTGGTTATAAAGTTGTATTATAACCTTTGTTTCTTGATATTACATCTTAAATGTGGATGCTAGCTATTGATCCAAGGACTAGCATTGTAAACACAGGGATCTCTACCTTATTAAAGGTTGGGAACCTTACATATGGTATCAGAGCACCGTGTTGCCTGTAGGATTGTAACCCTAGGATTGGACAAAACCCCTTAGAAAAATAGGAGTTGTATTTGTTCAAAACTTATTTACAAACAATCTTGTAAACTCTTTCCTCAACCTTTTGGTTTTTGAATTCTACACCTCTTCCTTTTCAACTTGATGGACAAAGCCTCTACCATGACCAATGATTTCAACTTTAGTTCCACCAAGGACTTCAACTTAGACATCACTAAGGACTACAAGTGAAAAAAAAACCAAGAAACATTAGATTGCCTACCAAGACATTGATATCATGTTAGAGTATGGATCATATTGACCTATGAGGTATGACTATACTAGGTTGATTATTTCAAAAAAACTTGTTGTCTCCTTCAACTCATGAGTTAAGCTCATAAGTTGTTAAGTGAATAGTTGCTTGTTGATTGTTTGATTGAACTTGGTTGTTTTGAGTGGTGTGTTAGAACTTATTAAAACCTATCCATCATTACTTATCCCTATCAAACCAACAAATGCCTCCCCGTCGTGCCAACCCCAACCAAAACAACAACAACAATATCACCCCTGAGATGCAACAGGTGATGACAGCTCATACGCAACTGATGCAGATGATGAGCACGTTCATACAAAATCAGAACAACAACAACAACAATCAGAATAATCCTCCATCACATGATATGCTCACCAGGTTTCTGAAACTAAGGCCTGCAAGGTTCTCTGGAACAACTGATCCAATGGAAGCCAATGACTGTTTACGTTCGGTGAATAAGGACTTAGTGACTGTTGGCTGCACCGATGAAGGAAAAGTTAGGTTTGCAGCATTTTTGCTTGAAGGGCCAGCAGGAACATGGTGGGACAACTTTTAGATTACCACTCCCCTTGAAGATGTAACTTGGGCTATTTTTGAGGATGGTTTCCGTACAGCTCACATCTCATCTGGAGTGATGCACTTGAAGAAAAAGGAGTTTCACAATCTGAAACAACGTCACCTCAATGTGGCTGAGTACATTGAAGAGTTCAACAATCTTGCACGCTATGCACCGGATGAAGTTGATACAGATGCTAGAGGAAGGAGAAGTTCCTCGAAGGACTTAATGATGAGTTGAACCTGCAGCTGTCTGTTGCCTATGTCCCAACTTATCAATCAACCTGTGACAAAGCCACCATTTTGGAAAACAAGATGAATCAAGTTGAGAATAGAAAGAGGAAGCATAAACTCAAGTATCACTCAAGATCATCACAAAAGAAGCGTTCATTCAAAAAGAGCAATGAAGATTCTGAACCACATCAGTATCACCACAACAACAATGGAAGTGATAATAATGGAAATGATACTGACAATGGAGATGACCTTGGTCAGAAGCAACATGACAATTCCAGGAAGAAAGATATTAGCCAGTTGCAGTGCTATAATTGTAAGGAACTTGGACACTATGCATCAGACTGTCCTGAGAAGAAAAAGAAAAAGGATGCTAGAAGATCCAATGGAAATGACTCCAATGTGACCCAGAAAGGACATGTGAACCACATTGACATGGATGGAAACTTTGAAGAGATATAAGAAGTGGATGTCAGGAATTAGTTAACTCAGTTGAGTCAAATAAGGATTCCTTGTTAGGATATCAAGTGTTGAACCCATAGTCAAGTGAACCATCAATGTAACCCTATGAGACTTTCTTTTAAGGGTGGTAGTACCCTAGTTGCCTTGAAGCCAACTTGTAACCCTAGCCTTCCCAAATCTCGGGACGAGATTTCGTTTAAGGGTGGTAGCCTGTCACATCCCAAAATTTTCCAAATTTTGAAATGTGAAAAATAAATAAACAAAATAAACAATTGTTGAAATTTAGGGTGAGAAGAAACTTTTTGATTCCAATTGGAAACATCAAAACCTATTTTGGTCCAATAGAATCCTAAAGGGATTTAAAAAGATAAGCAAATAATAAATAAAGTTATAATAGTTGGAATCACTATTTTGGATCTTTAAATAAGATATGGTTTTGATAAGCAAAGTTGGAATTATTAAATAAGGACTATTTTAAAGAGCCAAATTAATCTTGGCCAAGCATTTAAAATAAAATATTTCTATTTGATAAAATAGAGTAAAGGTTTATTAAAAAATAAGGATTTACTAATATCCAATTTTATTTAAGTAAAGGCTTTTCCATTTAAAATAGACACTAAAACTTATTAATGTTTTTAAATAAAAAATCCAAGTGTTTTGTTTTTCAAAAGAAACCTACTGAAAAGGTTTTGGTATTATTTGGATTTCAAATAGAGTTTTAAAATAAATTAAAACCTATTTGAATTAAAGACTAAGGTCTATGTATTTAATTATTAATAGATCCTAAAAGAATAAAAGAATTATTTTATTTTGGACTTTAGAATATGTTGTTAAACGGAATTAAAATTTACCTAAAGTTTGGAGGTGGTTTGAATTCAAATGGAGTTTGAATTATTTGATTTAAAATCAAAATAGGAATTCAATTCAGAAAAACAAAAAGGTTTGTATAAAAAAAAGAGAAACAAACCCAACCCACTAAACCTACCCAGCCCAGCAAACCATTCTGGCCCAACAAGAGCCCACCCAGGAACCCCTCTGCCTCTATTCTGTTTCACCCACGCGCTCACCCACAGAGTCGCCGACCGCTGGCCCTCACAACCCCTCTCTCACTATCGCTGACCGTTGGACCCCACTGCCCTGTCATCATCGTCTCCACCGCGTCGACCGTTCCCCTCGCCGTTTCTGCCGGCGATGAATGCCATTTAATTGGCATAACCCCGCGAGTAAATCTCCCAGGATATCACGGGCCTTAAAACGCCATGATCTCCTCCTCCATTTCCCCCAAGCCACATCCCCTCTCTGCCTCCAAGCTGCGAGAATTGCATGCTCGAACCTCTCTGCCCGACAAGCTTCTCCGGCGAAATCCTGACGACTCCGGACACCTCTCCACTATCTAGCATCGCTATCTTATTCCCCATCGTCAGACGCACCTGGCCATAGCCCCAGCTCGCTCCCGCGTGCCCTAGAAGCTCGGCTTCGTCATCACCCGAGCGCCACCGCCGTCTGCCATTTCCTCCGACGAGTTTTCCTAGTGAGTACCGACCACCCCGAACCCTCTCGTTGATGATCCCATGATCCCTGATGCCGTACGCATCTAACCATGCCTTTATCTTACCTTAGGGTGACCTGTAGCCTCGCCCCCGTCGACAACCGTGCGAGCCCGAGCTAGAGAGCAACTTTGGCGAGAAATTGTGATCGTCCCCGTGCGCCCCTGCCTCCTCTTGAACACGTCGAGCATCAGTGAAGCACGGCGATTCTAGTAAACCCCTCCCACCCTTCCCTTGCTTCCTGTAGTCGCCGTGACGCCGCCTCCAGAGGCACCGCCGCCTATCGCCGCCGCTAGCGCCGCCCAACCTTGGTTAGACGCACAGTGCCGTTGGATCTGAATCTTGCGGCTAAGATTAGATTTAGGCGAAGGGGTATGCGTCCATCTGTGCCGCACGATCTTATTTAGATCCAACGACTCGCAGAGAGCGATCCGCGTGAAACGGTATCAGCCAGTTAGGTTCAGCCACGTGGCCAGTCTGTTTGAATAAAAACCAGAAAATGTTCTATTAGAATTGCAAACTTGTAAAATTCATAACTTTAGTTATACACGTCCAAATTTTGCAAATTTTTTATCAATGGAATCAGAAAAAAAAACCCTATCCAACCATGCACTTTGTTTAATGTTTTGCTTCTGGAAAATTGGTTGAATTTGTAGAAACATGTGTAGGTATATTTTGAATATAAAAATTATTCTAGCAATGTTTTTAGGATAAAATCTTTGCCAAATGGGTTGTTTTGAACCTACTGACCATATAAAACAACTTGTGGAATTAAAAGCATATTTTGTGAAGTTAAAAGATGAATCTTTGATTTAGAACATTTCTAGTCAAATAAAAATATTGTTATTATGTTAAAAAAATGCTTTTGGAGAAAAAACTTTGGGAAATGTTTTGATTTAAACTCTCTGACCCTAAAACACCAAGTTTTAGGATTTGAAAATGTATTTGTTGAACCCTATAAATTATTACTTTGCTAAAAAGCAATTTCAACAACATGAAATATTGATTTGGTATAAAAATGGTTTATAGATAAAACCTTTTGCAAATGGTTTTAATATTAAACACTTTACCATAAAACACTAACATTTGTGTTTAAAAATGTATTTTTCAAACACTACAAATATTACTTTGATTTGAACCATTTCTAGCAAAACAAAAATGACTTAAAGTGGCCTTTTTCACTAACTTGATATCAAATGGTTTTGTTACCTTATAAAATGACCAATAGGTGTTTTAAAATGATTATAACCTATTAGAAACCACTTTTTCAAATAAAACAATCTTGGGCATGCTTGCATGCATTGATTTGTTTTTATTATTTTATGTGATGATTGCTTGATTGGTAGATTAAAATTGTGCCTTGCTTGATTGAATTATAGTGACATTGGAAGAGTGTGACTATTGCAAGATCAAGGAGTGAACTTATATTCTCTACCAAAAAGGCAAGTGGTGCTTCATACTTTTGTCCTATTATTTTCACTATGCATTAGTGATATTTTTAAGTAGACTTGCATGGAATTTTTGCTAAGTATAAACTATGCCATGGGAAATCCTAGTAGATGAAACCTTAGTAGAATTATCCTAAGTTAAGATTCCTACCACCATCATGCTTAGCTTAGCTAGTAGAAAACAAGGGTGGATTATATTCATGCTATGGAATATTTCTAAGTCAAGGACTTGTGTTGTGTTTAATAAAACAACTAAGTGAATGAATCACCTGGGTGGAATGGAAAGAAAGGTTTGTGATGAGTGGTTACACAAGTCCAGTATGCTGGGGAAAACTTGGGCATCACCAAGTCCAGTATACTAGGGAAGACTTGGTATCTCACTTGTGGATTGCCACCCAGGAACAAAGAGATTTGAGATTGTCAAATGTTGAGAAGCTTCAAGTGCAGCCACCTGGCATTATGGGCTCTCCTGGATCATATAGGTTGCAATAACTTGGCCAAATGGAAAGTTGGTGGTAGGGGATTATAGGTTGGAAAGCGTCCATTCTGGTCTAAGGGAAGGCTTCTAAAAGATCTTGTCTTGGTGAAACCAAGTCTTGTGGGGAAAGTGCACCACCTCTACAGAGTGTAAAATCTAAGTACTTAGCCATGTCCCTGGCAAAGGACAATTTGAGCATCAAGACATGGAAGCTATCAAGAATCTCCTCATCCCAGTTTTCTAAGTTAAAACTTGTGGTTGAACAAGGGTTTAAGGTTCACCAATTTCTATTGGTGGTTCCTTGGGTGATTTTTGACAAACAAAAACTTAGTGTTTTCAAATGATAAGGAAAATCTATTTTGAGCAAAGAAAGCCAAAGCCCCATCTATCCAAATGCATATAGATGATAGACTCCACTATACCACCATAAGTATCACTTTCCAATACAATTCAAATGTATTGACCCTTGTGGCTGTAACTTATTATGTTGCAGGTTTGTTTGATGTTAGTGAAGTATGTTGATTAGGATTACAAGTCTACAACCAACATGATTGCCTGTGGCACTTTGAAAATGAAGGAGCCCATGCTATAGTTATTTCTGCTGCATTGTAATGAGATAGCCAAATGAGCTATGTAAGATGTAATGAATTATTTTATTCCTGGTTATAAGTTGTATTATGACCTTTGTTTCTTGATATTACATCTTAACTGTGGATGCTAGCTATTGATCCAGGGACTAGCATTGTAAACACAGGGATCTCTACCTTATTAAAGGTTGGGACCTCTACATTGTATCTCCTCCTTTGTGCTACCATGTTTAGATCTTGTGAGCTTCGTTCATGATCGATATCATCTATTTGTAATCATGCATGTTGTGTTTGCATGGATCCGATGGATATTAAGATTACTATATCAGATTGATTAATGGTTTTGTATTATTGATTCTATCATGTATGTGTTTTTTGTGGTCTTGCATGCTCTCCGTTTCTAGTAGCTATCTTGGCCAAGTAGATGCTAGTGACTCCAAGAGGGGGTATTTATGCTAGATAGTGGGTTCATGCCTCTATTTAATCTAAGGGAAGTGACATAAATCTCTAAGGTTGTAGATGTGTTGTTTCCACTAGGGATAAAACAACGGTCTCTTGTTCATGGAACAAGTGGTTTGTTTACCTTACACACTTTGCTTAAAGCAGTTATCTATTGCTTGCAACTTAATACTGGAGGGGGTTCGGATGATAACCTGAAGGTGGATTTCTAGTCATAGATGCAGTTGGATGGCGGTCTATGTATCTTGCTGTATTGCCCAATCAAATCTCATAGGATCATGAATGTCTAGTATTGCATTGTTATGCCTTGCTCAGTCCTTTCAATTGCCCCACTGTAATTTGTTTACCTAGCATGCCATGTTTGTTTATCTTAAGGGGAACACCTCTAGTAAACTATGGACCCCGGTCCAATATTTACCATTGATACATCTTCCACTGTTACTGTTTACTTGTTGCAAACCACTATTACCTTCCACACCATACAATTAATCCTTTGTTATAGCAAACCAGTGAGATTGACAACCTCACTGTTCGTTGGGGCAAAGTCTTGAGTTTGTGTTGTGAAGGTATCCAAGTTGCTAGCAACACCTTTGAGTCGTTTCCTTCCTGCTACTGGTTCGATAACCTCGATTTCTTACTGAGGGAAAAATTTCTGCTGTGCTCTTCAAACCTTGCTCTTGGGGTCTCCCAACGAAACATCAATAACACGCCAACAACTATCTTCCATATCATCTATTTTGCATTTTTTTACTTTACTTTATATTATATTTTATTTCATATTACTAATACAAAACGTTGTGCTTGAAAACCACTTGGTGGAGTTGGGGACACAAGACAAATTATTTTGCTTTACATGTTGCTTGAAGAGGAGAAGACAAATACCCTTCCATATACAATTCCCCGAGAGTTCGATATAAACCCTCGAGTCACCCTTGTGGGGAAAACAAGCTTGCTACAACAATCTACACATGGAGTCCCAACGAAAAGTGGCCATGTTTGTTACCATCAGTTACCAATGCTAGCCCCACCATATGGAAACAACCCCCTTTAGCAAAACAAACTTAGTATTTACATATAGGAAACACCTTACCAAATAGCTCAAGCCATATCCCAAAGTATACTATCATGTGTGAGACATTATTTAGTTTCCAAATACTATTGTTATGGGTATGGGTGACATGGATAAATTAGTCGTGGGGTGACCACGAACTCACTGGGCATAGAGTACCCCTTCCCAAAAAGCAATAATAGGATGCATACGCTAAAAGATGAGGGAAAAACCCTCCACTTATTTATATGATATCAAAAGGTGACATAGTGAGTATGTATAAGGTAGGCCTTCCCAAAAATTAAAACAAGCAAAATGTGACATAGAAAGAAAAAAATAGGAAATAAGCAAAAAGTTCCAAAACAAGAATTCCAAAAAGAATGAAGTAATGAGGGGAAATGGAACCAAACATTAATGATGAATTATGCTTCAACAATAAATTTAATGATAGTATTTGGAAATTAGTTGGTGTCTCACATATGATATTCCCTACTTTTGAACCATACACTCTTTCCAACCTCCTTTCCCAAATATTTTGACAATAGGACCATCAATATATATATATATATATATATATACTTTTCTCTATGCGAAGAATGCACTAGTGCTTCATATTACTATATGCATTTGTGGTAGACATTATGAACATTGTGTTGTAAATTATGATATTATAAGGAGTATCAATTTATGCTATACTTACTTGTTGTTATTCTCTTAAAGCATTGAACCGTTTAAATTTTTTAGGTACTTTCTAGTGAAACTAAGAAGAATACTCTAAATACCATGTTAGTTTTATCACCTTCATGCTCGAGGACAAGAATAGGCTAAGCTTGGGGATGTTGATGCATGTAAAATGCATACATGAACTTTATAGTTTGTTGTTATGAATTCCCACATATTTTATACATATATAATGTTATATTCATGTTTTACATTGACTTATGGGGATTTACCAATGATCCCCTTTGTTTTGTTTATAACTCTACTAGACAGGAAAACCCGTTTTATGTACTTTTGCCTTTCAGGGACCTAAACAAAGTCAAATTGAGATGGGATTTTGGGGATGTCAATATTTCATCAAGAGAAGCACCATGAGTACTTGGACCTCACCAGAAGAGCGAGGAGGCCCAAAATAGCACTGGTGGTGCACCTAGTAAGGGTGGCGTGCCGCCCATGCTAGTTTCTTCCTTGATCATCGATTCGTTTTGATCTTTTGCCTACCGCCTTCATTTGACCTAAAAACCACTATATAAAGGGTTCCTCGAGACTTCCTGGAGGGAGGCGTGGCAGAAACACAGAAACACCAATATAGATCCAGAACCAGCGAAGGTTGGAGGAGGAAACTCTACCGGAGCCGCCGCCGGAGGGATCTCTACCTTCTCCAACATCTTCACCATCATCACCATGATAAAGAGGGAGTAGTCCACCTCTTGACTATGGTTTTGTGGCAGTAGCTTGATCTCTCTCTCTCAATCTCTCTCTCTCTCTCGTTCTTCATAGATCTAGTACCATATGAGCTGCCCAACATGATTATGGTCATATTTGTAATTCCTATGTGATGGCTCTTTAGTCTATGATTTGATATATGAGCTTGGAACCTATTATGTGTAATATGTATTGATAGATGTGTATCATGTACCCCATTCTTAAGTACTTGTTCTGATCCAACTTGTATGCATGAGCATGTGTGGGGAGAAGTCTGTATTATATGGAGGAGCATGGTGGTAGTGATTGAATAGTGACAACAAATTCGAGATCTACTTTGGTATTTATATTTCTTTTGCTACCTCACCAGGGATAAAGTGAATCTATGTGCTATAATTATCTTGTGACAGTTAGATAATCTTATTTGGTCAAGGTAGCATATTTGTGATTCAAATATCATGTAAAACTACCTAAGTCTATACTCTGTTGATTCTTAATTAAAGATTTCTTGGAGTTTTTCCTTTTCTTGAGGAGTATAAGAGAGATGCGTTGCATAATCTCTATGTTAGGACATGTTGCCCATATGAATGCTGATCTAACACATGTACAAAGTTCCACCAATATTATGTCTCTAACGAATTATTTGTGTCCGCTACAACCCAAAAAGAGAGTACACAAGTGAACCCATGATCCCCGGTCAATTTTAAACCATAAGAAACACCTTTCCAACACCACCATCACAATTTATATTTTATGCTATTTAGTATTTCGAAAATACAAAAATACTTTCTTCAATTGCACACACAACCAAAACCCAAAAATAACTAACCTTTTATTGTTTTTACCTTGTTTGCCTAGTTTTTTACTTGTGTTATTTTATTTTTGTTATTGTTATTTCTTATTAGTAATACGAAACCTTGTGCTTGACAATCACATGGAGGAGTTAGGGACACAAGACAAAACTTTGCTTTGTAGGTTGCTTGAAGATAAGATGAAGAATAAATCTCCAAGCCAACTTCCCAAGAGTTCGATATAAACCCTCTAGTCATTCTTGTGGGGGAAAAACGCTTGCTACAACACTCTGCACCTGGAGTCCCAATAAATTGGTACATGGCGTTGTTGCCATCATCTGCCATGTATGAACATTCTTAGACTTTAGGCCGAATGACAAGTGTAAATAGACATACTTTATGGTAATGTTCGATCTCATATTTGCTAGATGGGTGCATCTTGCCATGGTGAACAAAAATGCTATAAATAATGGGAGTTTCCAAATTTTAGGAATAAAAACCATTTTGAATTTTCAAAGTGAAAATAATTAATATTTTTCTTTAAATTAAAGCAAGCGCGAAGAATATGGATCGGAGTACCATAAGCCTAGTTCCTAGACAAAGTTTGTACCATGTTTCACTTATGATTACTGTGGTGACCCAGCATACCACTACATGATGTAGTATACTATAGTCATTGACATAACACCAATGAAACAACATTCACTAGTATTACATCCCTCAGAGTGGTACAACAGAAACACAGCAGGTCCAAGACATGACTATAGGTTACAACTCGACTCTTTACAAAAAATCCAGAGAACACTCTAGGTTAAAGAGAGATAAAGAAGCTTCTTATAAAGAAGAACGAGAAATAATCAACTCATAACTATCATGCTAATAAGATTAGCATCTACTCCCTCCGTTTCAAAATATAAGATCTTTTAGTTTTGTGAAGCAAATGTATCTAGACTTCTTTTAGTACGTAGGTTCACTCAGGTTTGGAGTGAATCTACACACTAAAACAAGTCTAGATACATTTTATTCACAAACCTAAAACATCTTATAATTTGAAACGGAGGGAGTAACTATTTGGCTTGTATTGCTACTATTGCAATACTCTACAGAAGTAGGTTCTATGGCTAGAGATTATACTTCTATCTAATTAGCAACTTCGTCTTCACTTCTATTGATGTATATGTTGACTTCATTAAATAACTTGAGATATTGATGACGATTACCTTGAGTAATAGTTGATGTAGACATTGTCTGTATTGGCTTCAGAATCTAGCAAGGGTTAAGAAGATACTTTGAGTACGAGCGTACTCAGCAAGTTCACTAAAAATGAGTGTTTGATGCACTAGCTAGAATCATAGACCATAGGTCGTAGTCTATGTAGGTTTTCATAAACATTTCTTCCAAGGTTACTTTTATTCTGAAAAGCTATGTTCGTCAGCCTTCATAGGTTTACCAGAACTTTTATGGAGTTCATTTCCTTCAGCATTCGTAGCTCCTTCCCGGAACAGGGAGTAACAAGTTACAGTTCTTACACTCTGCAGAGGTGAGTTACTTTTCCCATGAGAGATGGTAAGCTTTGTTGCACGGTCGGGAGTATGTCTCCGTTCAAACTTCCATGGTTTGAGGCCCAACCTAAGATCCAAGCCAAATACTACCTTCTCCGCGACCCTGCATGTCTCCTTGGTGTACACAATGCCCACATATTGAATTACGGCAATGGTTAGTACATAACTTAAGATGCCAGAACCATCGTGGGACGTTGAGGGTTTCCAACCATATGCTGCATATCCTCTACGAATTACCAATTATTGCATGCTACAAGGATAACAGCCACGACCCGCACATGTGGCTACATGCGAGAGGGAAAAGATACGGCCAACTTCTCCGTCCTATTCCAAATCTCATGGCTAACGCATAATATACATCGCAAGAATCACTCGTGACATTGGTTGTTAAGTCGTAGATCATATGTTCCTTTACCACCGGAACTTTCATAGTAGGTTATTACCATATGGTAAATAACCCATAATCATATTATTATGAAAATAGTGTTTTCTGACCTTTTTGAAATGTAGGTGATGACAACACTGTATTTGTAAAATATTTGATAGAAAATAACCAAAGGACATGAGCAAGTGTGAACTTGCCTTTTGTGATTGCAAGATTATGCACTCATGGTCTTCGAGACAATATAAGATCCAATATCTGAAAACAATATCATTGGTCCGGTAAGGACTAATGTTTAAAGAAGCAAGATGCTATTATGCATAAGTAATGTAATGCAATTTGATAAACTCAAATCCCCAGAATAAGCGTTGATGCTCTAGAGTTTGGGGACCAGAAATGGTTTCTTTAGAATGTTTTGCCCTTTTAGATTAAGTTTCACATTTGTGCTTCTTATTAAGGCTTGTGAGTGTGTGTGTGACACAATAAGTAATTATAATAACTAGTATACAATAATAAAGAACACAATTGTGGAATGCTATATAAAGACTCCTTATATGAAGGTTGTTACTTAAGTAGATTATCTTGGAATACTTAAGAATTAATTTTAGTGTATCTTAAAAGAATAACTTTTGAAGAAAAGTTTACTTAACTGAACAAAAGCATTTAAACTTTAAGTTAACATTTTTAGGTTTCTTACTAACTATAGTTCTCAAGAAAGAAAGAATTACTTTATTTGAAAAATGACCACACTAGTAGTTAAGGATTATCTATCTTGGTCATTAGATGGTATTAGAATTTGTGCACTTCATAATGTTTCTTAAAGGTTAATTAGGAGTGGTACACTTCTATTTGGTTAGTGGTTTCCTAACATTATAGTTGAATGGAATTATTTATCTCCTTAAAATGAATGGTTATAATTTATAAACATGGAATCAACATTACTTAACTACTTATGAATTATCTTTAGATTTATAATATATGTATAAACTTGTGGTTGAAGTAGTGGTTAAAGGTTTTATTTGGTCAAAATATTATCCTTGAGTATTTTATATTTGATAAGAATCTATTTGGGAAATAATATACACTTATTGATGAATGATAATTCAACAAAATTATATTTAAAATGTGTAGAACTATTTTGACTTCATACTATCAATACTTAAGACTAATACTATTTTTACAGCTTTAATGGACAATATTAGGGGTATTAGCAATTTTATACCTACTTATATGAATTAGCAAATAAGAAAATAGGTTTGAATTTAATTTATTAGGTTATTAAATTTTTTACTTACTTCAAAAGTGGAATGTTATATTTTAACATGTAGATATTATTTTTGTGATTATTTTGGTATATTATAAGTATTTTTATGATTTTTAAATATTAAAATATGATTTTTATCAGATTTATTACATTATAAATACTTAATAAATAATAAATATTTAGTTAAGTGATATAATATTTTATTTTTATGGTTTTACATTGTAGTTCTTATTTTTCTAAGAATTTTAGTATATTATTTATATTTTTTTATCATTTACCATTGTTAAAATATGAATTTTTAAAGTATTATTACTTATAAAATATTTATTAAATAATATTTATTTTAATAGGTAACACAATAATGTATGATAATAAATTTAAGTTGTAGATTTTATTTTTCTAAATTTTTTCATATATTAAACATATTTTTTTGAATTGTAAAACAAAAGATATTGAGTTTATAAGATTTAATCATTTTCTGAAATTATTAAAATAGAATAACTAAATGATTTACTGTGTCACTGCTGACGTCATATATGCCCTTAGATCTTTTTATACCGCGGATCGTCATAGCCTAAGTCAGTGACTGGTGGGCTAGTGGACACGTTGGCACGCCACATCGATGTGGAATGGTCAACACGCGGACCCGGTCAAGGATGACGTCAACTCGTCGTCGCGGTGACAACAGCACGGCCTCCACCGTCGGTTGATGGTCGTCGGCAGCGATCCCGTATGCCCCAAGAAGCGCGGTTGGTCGCGTTCGAAAGAGAGAAACTAGGGGGTCCGAAAGATGGTGGCGCTGCTACCTATTGGTCGTCGAAGTGACTGCTACGACGAGCTACGATGATGATGGACGCTGGAGAACGGTGCTATGAAGCTGTGGTGAACGAGATAAAATTGGAGTGGGCCATTCGGTCCAGAAGCTTACCAGGAACACGAAGAAGGTGATGGTGAGGCGAGGTGAGGTCGGACGACGTTGAATCGATGGTGGTCGGAGCTCAGGAAGACGAGGTCGTGGAGCTCGATTAAGGGCACGCGCGGTCGATTCCTTCCACGAGATGAACCAGGGCAGCACGGTGGTTCTAATGGTGAGCTTGATAGGTCAAGGGAGCTCGGGAACAATGGCAAAGAGCGGCTCCGGCAGGGCTAGATTTTTGGTTCATGTACGAGTAAGAGAGAGAGAGAGAGCTTCTGAGAGACAGGGAAATGAGGATAAGAGAGAGTGAGGCATCACGGTGGCATTCTTATCCTCCCAAAAGATGACGGGGAGAATCTTAACGCCGGCCAGTGGAGACGCTCGTGCCACGTAGCTGCTTTAGGGGCCGCACAAGGTGGACGATGGCAATAAGATGGACAAAGCGGTATCTAGGCCTAGGCCATTGTTGGGCTATGGTGAAGTGAGCGGGAAAAAGAATGGTGCAGTGCTGAGCGGCAGTTAAGAAGGGGAGGAAATGGGCCCCGAGCCAGAAGCTTCTCCGTTTTACATTTCCATTTAACATTTTCTATTTTTTGTTTTCATTTCTAATTTTGTATTTACACATTTTTTGAAATTTCTTTATAGAAATTATTTGCTAAATACTAGCAATTATCTAGGAATGTATTTAATTTCCTCTCATGGCTTTTATTATAACAATGTTGTTTATTTATTTTCCTTTTTTATAGATACTTGATTTTCAATAATTTTGTAAGAATCTTTGTTATGAATTTTCTTTACATAATAAACCATGAATTTATTATAGGATATACCCCTATTTGTTCATGAAACTTGGTTCTCATTAACTTATAGTTTTAATGGAACTTTTATATGGTAATCCTTTAGTATTATTTAATACATAAAATTCTAAGGAATTAATATTGTTAATATTATTCACATGAGCCTAGATGATATCATGATATATGTTTTATTACCACCAGCTTAGAAGCTAGGGTTTGGAATTACAAACATTTAACTTGAGTTTTAGAGGATTTAATATACTTATATTCTTTTATATATGTGGATGAAGATTAAGGGTTAAGACATATTGTCTTCAGGTTTGTGATCTGAATGATATCATCATCTAAAATAAAATAGTATGGTTATTCTTTAGGCCAACTTATGAGAAAGAGTTAATAATTATGGTTTATAAGCACATATGATTTTAATGTTTTTAAGTGACAAAGATGTGCTTAAGTGATTTTCTATAGAGAAGTATTCTTACAAGCCATTGGGGAATAGGATGATGGATCAAACATATGAGATAGATATTAAGTTTCATTGTAGAATTAAGGTTGAGTGCTTACCAAGAATTCCTATCTTCCATACTTGATAAGTATTGGTTTATCTATACACCTTTCTGCAATGATACTAAGTAGGAGAAAATCTATTTGATCTATTCAAACAACCAAGGATTACCTCTTATCCTAAATATTTTCTTCTTAAGTTAGTGTGGTTTACTCTTAGTGACAAGTTACCATGTAATGGTTGATAATGAGCATTACTTATATGATAAAGGTAATTCATTTATCATGAGGAAATTGTTTAGGTTTTAGAACGGTGATATAGATAATGATTTTGATATGGAGTTATATAGTCTTGATTAATAGATTCTCAAGAATTCCTACTTTCCCTACTTCATAATTCTTGATTCCTATTTGAGGAATTCCTTTCCTAGATATACTACTACATCACATCTACCATCATGTATTGGCATGATGAGATTTACTACTTATACTCTTACCAATAATTTCTCCTTCTAAATCCATCTGTAAATCCAATGAGGTTTACACTAAATCTCTGTATGATCTCCTCATAGAGATAACTCTCATATCTGGAATACTTCTTATGAATCCAAGTCCACTTGAATGTTTACTCTCTTACCTCACAATTTACTTTGTAATCTCACTTATAAATATCAGAATCTTGGCACTAAAGCTTTTCATACCTACACTTGGTTATATCAAACTACTCTAATGATAACCTTCAATCCAACAAGTATTTACTTTTAACTCCATTCATACACTTTCTTTATCATCCATCACTAATATTAGTCCAATAGATGTATATATCAAATCCTACTTTCCTTAGGTGCTTACTATTCTTTAAGAGGACTACCACTACTTCTATAACTCAAGGTTGTTCTAGCATTAGCTTAGTCATACTATCTTATATTTACTTATCTCCAGTATCTTATATTCCAACTTCACATTATATCATTGCGACTTGTCATGATTCACTTAGGATAACATATCTATACTAGGGTTTAGTCATGTTCTGTCCACCAATGTCACTTATACATCATATAATCAATCACTCTTAGTGACTTAAGCATGATCATTATAATCCTTTGATCATTTATGGATTAGGTTTCTAGTTGGCTAATCAAGGCTTTCATCAATACAACATTACAGTTGTATTATAATTATCTTCTTAGTATTTCCATTGGACTAAGAGATATTATTCATTGCTTATGCCTACTTGTTCCAATAGGATTAATGCTTGGTAACTATCTTCAAAATTCATCCTTAGGATCCTCTTTGTTACCACATACATCTTTATTTCAGATAACTGTTCTATTCCATTTAGGAGTGAGTTAACTCCATTAATTATCATATTGATTTTATTCTCTTCAAACATTGTCATCCTATAGATGATATCAAGAACTATAATTACTACTTACCTCTTCTTTATTCTTTCTCTAAAGGCATTAAGGTGAATACCATGATAAGGAAAAGAGTTAATAGATCAAGAATTGATAGACTAAGAGTTGATGAATCAATAGTTGATTACTCAACATTTATGAACAACAGATATTAGGATAAGATTCAATAGAGATGATAAGGATTCGTATGGAAAGAAAGATATGCTGTGAATGGACTTGACTTGATTTCCTTCCTACTCAATATAACTAAAGGGTTAAGGTTAAGTATTACCATGATCCTCATGGTATAAATAGATAAGAATAAAATAGATCAAGATTTAGTTATTGAATTCTTGTTACTTGAGTTATATACTTAACTTGGTATTCATGAGTTGTTTTAATGAATACTATGATATGATCTCATAAGGATCAGATATTAATTTTTTAAGGGTAAAACAGTAGGGCAAAAAACCCCACTGCAATTTTTATATATTATAGAGAGTTACAGAAGAGTATTTACAAACTCAATCCACCTCAAATAAGAGGGATAACATTCTAAGCAGCTATCTCCTGTCTAAATTAATTTCAATCCAATCTTTGAGGCCCTGTTAATACTTCTTCTTAATTCTATACAGGACCCATCTTAATTCCTGAGCTACAATAGCTTTCCATTCCTCAAGGGAAGCATGCTGGTTATTGAAGATTTCATTATTTCTGCAAATCCAAAGACCCCAAGCTCCAAGTATAAGAATTTCCATTGCAAAAGGGACATTAAGATCATTTTTAATACTGGCTAAATCTTCAAAAAGATTTTGATCAGCCACTTGAACATGCAAAATTTCGGCCCAGCAAGCTCTTGCAAAAGGGCAGTCCCAAAATAAATGTAGGATGGTTTCTTCACTGATGCAGCCATGGAACACACATTCATAAGATGCCAGAGAAAAACATTTCCTTTTGAGAAGGTTTCTTGTGTTGAGCCTATCAAGCAGTAAGAGCTAGAAGAAGGATTTGTGCTTTTGTTGACAGGAAGATTTCCACAACCAAGAGAAATGTGGCTGTACAGGTTGGCAACCAGATAAGGAACAATAAGCCTTTTTGACCGAAAAATTACTACCCCAAATGTAACTCCAGTTATCAGTTTCCCCCTGCCTTCTAGTATTAAGAATTTGCTCAAGATTTTGATATTCCTGGTAAGCTTGCTGCGACAGAGGGAGGAAAAAAAGATCCTGAGTATTTTCAGTATGCAGGAACTCACTGACAGAGATATGAGGGTTTTTTGCATAGGAGAGGAGATGAGGAAGCTTATGTTGAAGACAACTATCATTCCACATATCAGACCAGAGAAGTGTGGATTTTCCATCTCCAACCAAGCACTTTGCAAGTCCTTTAAAAATGTCAATCAATTTCAGATGAGCTTTCCACCAAAAGGATCCCTCAAGAATTCTTCCAGGGAGCTTACCATTACAGTAATAAGTGTTCCATATAAGGTGAACCCAAGGGATATCCTTGTGATTATAAAATTTATCCAAATTCTTCAAAAGAAGTGCAGAGTTTTGTATATTAAGGTCTAGAACTCCCAATCCCCCCTGGTTCTTGGGTCTACAAACTTTCTTCCAATCTACAAGAGCATTACCTCTAGCTTGAACATCAAAAGTTTTCTTTCTCCACAGACATTGCCTCATATATTTAATCAACTGTTCCTTGATAGTGACAGGAAGATCAAAACAACTCATGTAATATATGGGAAGGGAAGACAAAACAGATTTAACTAGCTGCAGTTTCCCCCCATAATTAAGAAAGTCAGCAATCCCACACAACCTTCTCTCAACTCTCTGAACAATAGGCAGGAAATGTTCCATAGCAGGTTTATTCAAACTCAGAGGCAAACCAAGGTAGGTGAAAGGCAAAGTGCCAGTGAGGCAAGAAAGAGTATTAGCAAAGTGTCCAAGCCTCTCAGAGTCCATGTTAATTGGTATCATACTGGATTTAGAATAATTAACTTTGAGTCCAGTGGAGAGAGCAAAAGTATGAAGAATGTCCTTAAGGCACAAAAGTTGCTCAGAATCAGCTCTAAGGATTAGTAAAGTGTCATCTGCATAATGAACCACAGGGAAATCAGGACATAACACATCTTCAGTGGGCAGAGAAAGAAGACCAAGGTTCATTGCCTTATTGAGGATACTTTGAAGGAGATCAGCAGCCAAAACAAACAGTAAAGGAGATAAAGGATCCCCCTGTCTAACACCCCTTCTGCAGTAATTTTTTTTCCAGGCACACCATTTAAAAGCACAGAGGAAGAAGCTGAACCAAAGATCAACTGAATCCAAGAAATCCATTTATCTCCAAAACATTTGGCTTTAAGGATATTGATGATTGCAGAGTGCTCAATTCTGTCAAAAGCCTTTTCAAAATCAAGCTTAAGAATTAAAATTTCTTCCTTTGACTTGTGACATTGATCAAGGAATTCAAATGCCCAACCTAAACAGTCTGTGATAGATCTTTGTTTGAGGAAACCATATTGATTCTTGTGAACAAGTTTAAGGATGACTTTTTGCAGTCTATTAGCCAGAATTTTGGTGACAATCTTAAAGACACTATTTAGCAAAGAAATAGGCCAAAAAGCAGCAGGAGTCAAAGCTGCTGCAATTTTTGGAATGAGGGTGATAAAAGAGGCATTAATGCTTTCCAAGGAAGTTTGCCCCTCATAGAAGTCCACAAGGAGATGTCACACATCATCCTTAATAATAGGCCAGCAATGCTTCATGAATTCATTATTAAAACCATCAGGGCCAGGGGATTTATCATTTGGCAGATCTTTAATGACCTCATCAATCTCCTCATCAGAGAAAGGTTTTTCCAAAGCATCACTTTCATCTTGACTTAAGCACTCCCCAGCCAAGTCATTAAGATTGAAATGCATTTCAGGCTTATTAGAAGTACCCATTCTATTTTTAAAGGAGTTCCAAAGGAGATCAGCTTTGCCATCATGATCATAAACCTCAATATCAGAAGCATCCTTGAGCATGGAAATGTAGTTATGCCTAAAGCTTATGGTAGCTCTGGAGTGAAAGAACTTTGTGTTTTCATCCCCCGGCTTAACCCATTTAATTTTCCCCCTCTGTTTCCAATAAGTATTCTGGTCCTGTAATAAAGAAATTATAAGATTTTTCAGGATATCCCTGAGATTCCATTCTTGGATAGTAAGAGTTCTCATTTCCTCCATGATATCCAGAAAGTCAATGGTGGCATTAACATTACAGATTTGTGATTTCAGGCAGGGCAGATTTTTGGCCCAGATCTTCAGCCCCCTTCTCACATTTTTGAATTTAGCATTGATCAGATATTAATCATTAAGCAATGTGTGGTGATTTAGTTTTATTACATTTGATCTACCCTTATATCAAATTATCTTTACCCAAAGTAAGGTCTTAGCAAAGGTCATGTTGAAACTTATCGCAGTCAACAAGATGGTCTACTTCAATTCCATCAAGGTAAGAGAAGCTTCAATCACTTTGAGAAGTTTTATTCAAAAGAACGAAAATTACTCGGTTTTTCTATGCATGAATGCAATGCACACATCTGAGTTGAGCTTATTTCTAAGCTCCAATGCTGGGATGTTAGACTCTCCCCCTTAAAATAAACTTCATCCTCGAAGTTCGTACTCTCTTGCATTTCAGAATCAGGAATTTTGACTTGTATTGGTTACGACATTTCTCAAATCCATGGTACCTCAAATGGGAATAATTGTAATATCCCATATCCAGATCTTTTCCTTGAATTCTCATCATACTTGACAATCTCCAACTTGTTGTCTTCAATACCCCAAAGTTCCTTTTACTATCATCCCTTAGGGATATGTCCTTATTATGAAATACTTAAATTGGAGTCTCTTCTTTAGTTCATTTCCCTGTTTAGGTATCCTAATCCAACTACTTTACTTGATCATCGAGCTTCCTTACTATACTATGTAAGGTCTAGGAAGTCTCACTAAAACAGGGGTTTAAATTTTATTAGACAATAGTTGTGGCCAAAATACTATTTTTGATTTGTCATTGTATGGTTTATACTGGTAGTCCTTCTGAAGATTGGTTTTGAACACATTTAGCCATACCCATCGGAATTTCTTGTTCCTCTACACTTGTTCAACTGGACGTGCTTTATTCCCTCTTAAGGATCACTTAAGAGTTGTTTCCTCTAGAATTAGTCTGTTAGGATTAATATATTTATCACCTTCAAGATTTTACCTTATCGAGCTTTAGATTTTTTTTGTTATTACCTTAAGTACTTCTTCAACTCCCATTTAATAATTACCTTGAGGTTTGAGCCTTACTATCTTGAGATAAACCTTGTCATTCATCCTGACATACTTTCAAAAGGACTTTTATAATGATGACTTCTTTTAACCTTATGAAAATAAGGCTTAATGTTTTCCTAATTTAGTACTTATTCTTCAACCTTTACTCGGAGATTTGGATAGCAATACTTCTGTTTAATTATTTGCTCCCCCCTTATGGATTTATAATGGTCTCTAAACTACCCATATAGTAACCATTGGCTTTATAACTAGGATGTTGGTCTTTGTCTAGCTTATACTTTATCTGTTTAATGTTTTGCCGAAGAACTTATGGTATACCTGAAGGGAATATGCCCTGAGAGGCAATAATAAAGTGTTTATTATGTGTATTCCAAGTATATGATAGATGTTTATTTTGCATGCTATAATTGTATTAATACGGAAACATTAATATATGTGTGTTTAATAAACAAACAGAAAGTTCCTAGTTATGCCTCTCTCATAAACTAGCTCGTTGATTAACAAGATGATCAAGGTTTCCTGATCATGGACATTGGATGTTGTTAATAACGGGATCACAACATTAGTGTAATGGTGTGATGAACATTCATCCGAAGTATAGCATTACGATCAAAGTCATTGAGTTTATATTGCTATAACAACTCACGAAGTAATCCTAATCCTTAGACCATGAGATCATGTCAATCACTAACACCGGAAGAGTTTCTTGATAACATCAAACGTCGCACCGTAACAGGGTGATTATAAAGATGGATTCAGAACTAATAAAGTGTTATGTTGAGGCTCATGGATCGAGAGTGGAATTTGTTCATCCCGATGACAGATAGATATACTCTGGGCCCTCTCGGTGATATCACATTGATTAGCTTGCAAGCAAGTGATTTGATCACTAGAATGTTATATCACAGGAACGAGAAAAGAGTGCATGTCAGTAACGAGATCAAACTAGGTATGGAGATACCGATGATCGAATCTCGGACATGTAATATATCGTGAAACAAAGGGATTAAGATACTAGCGTAAAAGGTTCCGACGATCACAAGAAAGTCATCGTTGAATGTGTGGGAGTCAGTATGGGTGTCCAGATCCCGCTTGTGATTATTGATCCGAGAGGGGTCTCGATCATGTCCTCATTATTCACGAACCGTAGGGTGACACACTTAAGAGACACCAACATCCAATTGGATCAAAAGTTTCATGCCGAAAGAATGAACAAGTGCAGGAATTTATTTCACTAGATACCGAAACAGGTTTTCGGGTGAAATTGCATAAAGTGGTTATGCATGTGAAATAGAATTATAGCAAGGGGTTATTTGTGAATGTTTGTCATTAAAGTAATTGACAAAATTCTTAATAAAATAAAAGAGTTTTATTTAATGAGAGTTTGGATTAAATTTGGTGGAAATTTAATGGCAAGTTTGAGTGGGATTTTGAGTGGAGGCATATGAATGGTTTTTTGTGAGTGGAGTGTCCACCCACATGAAGAGGGGAGGGCAAGGGGGCAGCCCCCATGCGCCGGCCACCCCCTTGGGGTTCCCCCTCCTCCTATAAAAGGAGCCCCTCCTCTCACTTCTCACTCACACCTCCTCGTGAAAGATCTCTCTCCCCCTCTAGAATTTATCCCCCATGGTCTCGGACTAGCGAGATACATGTTCCCGGTGGCTATTCGGCAAGAAAGAGTTGTGCTTCCGCTGCATCGCTGGAGCGAGGAGGCGGAGGTTTCTCGGTGCCTCGAACGTGTGTGCGAGCATGGATGCGCTGCTGATTTGCGGCGCTAGGACTTCCTCTCGATCTTGAGATCGGCAAGAGATCGTCTACATCAACCACGAGTTGAACTCGTTAAGCTTTGTCGGTCTTCAAGGGTATGTTCTATACGGATATACATCCACCCGTTGTTTGTATCTAGTATATAGATCTTGGTACATAGTTCCCATCGTAGGAAATTTTTTGTTTTCTATGCTGCGAACCCTACAATACCCACACAATTTTGGATCTCCAAAATAGATCTTCCAAGATTATTTGTATTACTTACTGTAGGGTTCACAGCATAGAAAACAAAAAATTTCCTACGATGGGAACTAAGTACCAAGATCTATCTACTAGATACAAAAAACTGGCGGATGTATATTCATAGAATACATAACCTCGAAGACCGAATAGCGTTAACGAGGTTGTACTCGTGGATGATGTAGACGAACGCTTGCCGATCTCAACATCATGATGAAGTCCATCTGGTCCAGCCGGTCCAACACCATCAAGTCCAGCACCGCAAAGCAGTGGTGCATCTATGATCGCACACACATACGAGTACCCGACAACCTCTGCGCCCTCGCTCCAGCGAAGCAGCGGAAGCAACAAATCCTTCTAGAAAAAGCCACCGGGAACATGTATCTCGCTGATCCGAGACCATGGGGAAATTCTAAAGGAGGGAGAGAGATCCTTCACGAGGAGGTGTGTGTGACAAGTGAGAGGAGGGGGTCCTTTTATAGGGGAAGGGGGCAGCCCAAGGGGGCATGGCCGCCGGACAAGGAGGGTGCCCCCACCTCTCCCTCATTCATGTGGTGGAAGCTCCACTCACATAAAAACATCTCCACTCACATGCATTAATTTTCCACCAAAATTAATGCAAGCTCTCATTTAAATAAAACTCTTTTATTTATTTATTCAGAATTTTGTTAATTACTTTAATTAACAAACATTCACATAAAACACCTTGCTAGTATTCCATTTCACATGCAAAACCAGTTTCAGCAATTTCAACCGAAACAGTTCCGATGTCTAGTGAAATAAATTCCTGGGCTATCCTTTTCTTTTTCTGACATATCATTTGCTCCAAATGGTGTCGGTATCCCTTAAGTGTGTCACCCTATGGTCCTCGAATAATGAATACATGATCGAGACCCCTCTCCAATCAATAATCAGCAGCGGGACCTAGAGATCCGTACTGACTCCCACACATTCAACAATGACTTCTGTGATCGTGAACCTTTTATGCTAGTATCTTAATCTCTTTGTTTCACGATATATTACATGCCCGAGATTCTATCATCGGTATCTCCATACCTAGTTTGATCTCGTTACCGACATGCACTCTTTTCTCGTTCCCGTGATATAACATTTTAGTGATCAAATCACTTGCTTGCAAGCTAATCAATGTGATATCACCGAGAGGGCCCAGAGCATATCTATCCGTCATCAGGATGAAAAAATTCCACTCTCGATCCATGAGTCTCAACATAACACTTTAGTAGTTTTGAAGCCATCTTTATAATCACCCAGTTACGGTGTGACGTTTGATGTCAACAAGAAACTCTTCCGGTGTTAGTGATTGACATGATCTCATGGTCTAAGTATTAGGATCACTTCGTAAGTTGTTATAGCAATATAAACTCAATGAATTTGATCGTAATGCTATACTTCGGATGAATGTTCATGACATCATTACACTAATGTTGTGACCTCGTTATTAACAACATCCAATGTCCATGATCAGGAAACCTTTGATCATCTTGTTAATCAACGAGCTAGTTTATAATAGAGGCATAACTAGGAACTTACTTTTTGTTTATTAAACACACATGTATTAACATTTCCGTATTAATACAATTATAGCATTAAAAATAAACATTTATCATAAATAAGGAATACGATAATAACCACTTTATTATTGCCTCTCGGGCATATTCCTTTCAGTCTCCCCCTTGCACTAGAGACAATAATCTAGTTTAGAAACTTTGCGTATTGAACACCTATGGCTTTCTAGTGTTCCATATACGCAATTTCAAGTGGTTAACATAATCTACGAATCTGACGCTTCAGGTCCATGTGTATTTGCATGTCTTTGCGTCTTCACGCATCACTCATTCTCCAATGAGATGGCATTGTATAAATTTGGTCTTTTGGTGAGACCTTTAGTTCCTTGGGGTTAAACCATGTCGATACTATAGTCGTACAATATATCTTTGGTGTTAGCCCGTTGTGAACCACGCCTTAGTTTGATAACAAACTACTTGACACAAATTCCCTCCTTTGATGCTATTATAGCAGTCATATACTTAGCCTTTGGTTGTAGTATCCGTCACAATGTCTTAACTTTGGAATTCATCCAAATCCATCATGGAAACTTTCTTTCCATTCATTCTGGAACCCATAGTTTAAATTGAGATAAACTTAATTTGTATCTTGTGACACAAACTAGTATCAATGTAATGCTTTACAATGAACTATTTGTAATTGTTTGTCACCTCTACACAAATATATTCTTAGTTCTTCCAAAACATCATAAGAATATCCTTACTATCGTCCAATGATCATTTTATGATTCATTCTGGTATATGCTCATAACACTTAGAGCATAGGACATATCTGGATGTGTACATATCATGGTATGATTGATCAAAACATCCTTGTGATTTCACTCATCAAGTGTCAAAGCACTTGAATCTTGTTTCACTTATAAAGTGTCGATACACTTGAATCTTGATTCAATTCCTTTCCATGCGACAAGAACCGTTTCTTGTCGTTTCTATATCAAACTCCTTCAATATCTCATATATGTATGTTTGGCACAACCATATTAGCGTCACTGTCTATCCACTATAGACATTCATGCTAAATATTCGGGTTTTGCCTAAGTCTTTCATCGAAATGAAATTCTTAAACTTTGTCAATAGAAATTACATCATTTCTAATCAACAAGATGTCCTCCACATAATGTATTAGAAATATGTCTCAGCGCTCCCACTTAATTTCTTGCAAATGCAAGCATCTTCATCGTCTCCTAATGAAAACTCCTTTTCATTACGGTGAAGATTCCAACTCCGCGATGCTTACTTCAACCATTGAAGTTTGCATGCCCTTTTTAGCATCCTTTGAATTAACAAAACCCTTTGGACCGTGTCATGTACACATCCTAGGTAACCATTCTATTAGAAGAACTTTGTTTTGTTTATTCATCTACCATATACCAAATTATATGTAGTGGTTGCTACTTTTATCCGTCTAGACTAAATATCGCTATGAAAGATCAAATCTTGTCATAGTCAACTCCTTGAACATTGTCATAAAATACTTTATGACATGTCTACTATTTCATAGATGTGAAACATCCATGTCTGTTTCTTTATAGATCCAAATACGACCGATAGGTTTTTACACCTTTCCGGAGGGTATTCCAAGTTCACAACTTGATTTCTCGTGTATGGAACTATCACAGATTTTGGCTTCAAGCCATTTGACAGAGTCAGGGCCCATCATCGCTTCTTTGCATGTAGTTGGTTCATCATTGTCAAACAATAATGATTTATTCACATATCTTAGAATTTGATTGTTTATCCGACCTTCTTGGTTCAATAGGAACTTTAGACCTCCGTGACCGCAACCCTTGAGACACGTGATCCATGAGCATTCTGGCTGCCTCCGGAACATTTTCCGGCGCTATGCAACTCAGCACATATAGCTAAGGTTCGTTAACCTTATTAAAGCTCTATTGTCCTCCCACTTAACCTTTTATGAAAAACTTCTTTTTCAAGAAACTTCACGTTTCAAGAGACAAACCCTTTTGTCCTTGGTGTTATGGAGGAATACCCAATTGTTATTCAAAATAACCTACAAAGACATGCTCATCCGACTTCGGTTGTAAATATCTTAGTTATGTTTAGCATACCAACATTTAAGAAATGACAACTTGGGTTTTACCCCAAACCATAACTCATATGGTGTCATTTCAAATGATCAAGATGGAGCTCTTTTCAGTGTAAAAGCGGTAGTCTCTAAAGTTTTAATCTTTTAAAACATAATGGCAGTTTTATAAATAACACCTTTGTTCCAACCATGTCAAACAAGGTTTCATTACAAATCTCAAACATTCCATATTCCTATGGTGTTTTGCTAAACTTGCAACTCAAATAAATCCCTTTATGATAAAATCATAATTCATTTATTTTCTTGTTACACTTGTAACTCAAATAAATCCATTTATGATAAAATCATAAATCATTTATTTTCTTGTTACAATGATTTTCCACTTCATCTTGAAAGTCTTTGAACATTTTAAAATATTTCATACTTCTTTCTCACTAAGTGAATATTCACTCAAATTTCTAGAGAAATTATATGAAGTTGAAACCCATCGCTTACGACTACACATAATGGACTACATACATCGATATGTATAAATTCCAATATTTTAGTCGTTCGTTCTTCTTTGGCCTTTGAATGAAGTTTTAATTATCCCGAGGAAAGTCTCACAAGCATCACATGATCAAATCAATGACTCCAAAAATCCATGAAAATGGAGTTTCTTCATGTTTTATTTCCAATATAATTTAAACGGCGATGTCACTTTGTAAGTGATCTTTCAATCATTTGTGTTGCGACATTTTAGCATTAGGTTTTATGGATGTGATTTCTCCAACTAGATTTGTAAATCATCCATCTTCTATGGAATACGGTAATTATTTGAACAACCTTTATTCTCATAATACCTGATTTAAATAACAATTATTAAAACAAATCTTGAAGTCAAGCTTTGATGTCAACGAGAAATACAAACAACGGTTTGTTTGTTTTCGATGAACATCATCATATATTATCTTGCTAGTTACTTAGGACATTGTGGTTCATGAATTGCGTCGTTTCGTATGAATTTCATTCCAACCAATTCGGTATCCAATGCCCAAGAACCACATTGTCTAACAAGCAAAGAATACAACCGTAACATGTTTATCATTCATATACCTAAATTGGATATTTCCAATCTTTTATTTTCTGCCAAATATATTTTATATATTCTCTTTCAGCATTTCCTTTTCCTTTTTAAAAAGAATCTATCAACATCAACGGTGGCGCCATATACATGACACATAGTCTAAAGCGTGTATATTCAAATAATAATACCTTTGGACTTGCACTTTGAAGTAGATCACCATCATCAAATGATCGGTATTCTTTCAAAATCCATTCTTTAGTAATCTTTTTATTGTAGTAAACACTTTACATACATCTTCTATTCATCCTTATCATGACGACTTTCATGATCAAGCTAATGTAGCTTATAAGGACAATCGTGAGTATAACATTACTTTCCAAAACCCTTTTGGATGATTAGGATGTCTAGCATCTCCAACCTTTGAAAATTCTCATCCAATATGAGAACATATATTATACTCTATCATATTGCAACCAAAAACATTGTTTCAGATATTGTCATATCTATCACACATGATGGTTTCTGAAACAATTCTTTCAGCTCCTAGATAATCTCAATATTTAAATCAAGAATCATGGAGGCAAAGATGATACTTAAGATACTAACACTGGAATTGTTACTCTTGATTTAATACCAATTATTAAATCTCACGGAGTAAATAAAGTTTGCTGAAAGTTTGCAATAGGAATTTCAACTTTAGATTGACACTCAACATAATACGATACCAGTTCGTAAAGTAAATATCCATAATTCTATAGTTCTATTATCTCAGTTACAACTAAACATAAGGTGGTGAACGAATGCCAATGACTACAACAAATTATGCAAATTCACTTTGATTTAATTTATGATAAATTGAGTTCTACTAATCCAAATTACAAATGATCTCCCACTCAAAAACGACATCCCTCGTGTCTTTTTGGTGATTACATGAACCAAATCCACTACACCAAGTCCGATCATCACGTGAGTCGGTGTAGTTTCAAAGGCGAGCATCAAATGGGCATCATATCTAACATATGACTCATGCTTAACCTTTTGGTCCATGTTCCGAGGCCATGTCTGTACATGCTAGGCTCGCCAAGTAAGAACCTTAGTATTCGCGTGTGTAACTGTTTTACACCTGAGATATGCTCATGGATTCAAGTACACCCAATCATCATGTGATGTCTTGAAGCGACGAAACATTGTCGGTGCATACTTAAGGAAGAACACATTTTTATCTTGATATCTAAATGAGGGATCATCTTATTATGCTAATAAAACGCCAAACAAGCAATATAAGATGCAATCAAACATCACATGTTTGTAAGTGAAGTGATATGGTTCCCGCATATGATATCCATCATGTGCACCATGGTATGATCACTATCATACCTCTATGTGTAAGGCCAAGGTCTATGGAAATTACACGTTATGTGTGTTGTAAGAGTATCATCTCATACTTCTACTTACAACATCACCATATCATAACACTAGCCTAGCAAAAATCTAAACTTGACGCCTCTAATTTATCCATTGCAAGTTTTACGTGGCTTAGGTCTTTCGAATATAGAACCGTTCTTACCTACGAACATGAAACACAACGAGGATAACCAAATTGTTGACAACTCATTGCAAATTAGATATTGAATATTGACGAGGTTTAATCTCGTCAATGCCCATTGTTATGGACTTGGGTTTTGGAGAAGATGGGGATGCTGGAGATCGCGGAACGGTTACCAAACAAGCAACAAGGGGACACGAGGTTTACCCAGGTTCAGGCCCCCAGAGGGAAAACCCTACTCCTGCTTGTCTGCTCTGATTATGGTGGAACCGGAGGTTACAGGGTGCACAGATGCAATCTGGCGTGGAGGTGTGTATGCGGTGGTGTGCGAGAGATTGTAAGAGAGCCTCCTTGTTGTGCCCTCATGGCCTTTATATAGAGATAGGCAGGTCCCAGACACGAATCGAGTCGGTTACAGGTTTTAAGGTTTACCCCTTTGAATTTTCTATCTACTCTAGTCTTGCTTTCCAAGGATCCGAAGGCGTCATGGGCCCTGGCCACCCGAAAGTCTTCAAGGGCTGGCGCATATTTTTCGTGGGCCTTCCTTGGATTGAACCAGGTACGCTAAGGTCGTGTACCCACAGGGTATAACCATGTCAGTAGCCCCTGAGTGTTCAGTCGAATCATAGATTCGGCTGAGGACTCTTCAATCTTTTGGGTGCAGCTATCTCTGCTCATTTAGAGAATAATTTGAGTGTGTAGGGATTGTTGATGCGTGTGCCTGACTCTCCTGACGGATCAGGGTCAATTAACTGTCTTAGGACAAAACAACACGATCTTCTTCAGATTCGAGTCCCTTGACTCGAACCCGGAACATATGATGGCGTAATTCGACTCAGGCCGCGGAGGACTTACAGGAGTGGAATTCCAGTGAATTTGAAATGATGTACCCAACGCGTCCGTCAGGAATTTTCATCGCGCCTGTTGGCATGGATTTTGACTAGTAGAGCGCAGTCGTGTGCGTTACCAGGCCATCAGATGGTATATGTAGGTCTTATCTTTGTGTTGCAAACGTAGCATACGAATGTTTATCACCGCGGAGGTGTTTCGGGTGGCCAAGGAGGATGCTAATCACTTAGCGTTAATTGGGGCAGAGTTGCCAAAAAGTTTCGCATGCTGATCCGAAGGATCGCACTCGAAGAATTCATAGGGTGCGCGTCCAGCGCTCCCTATGGGAGTATCCCCCGAGTGTCTGTTCGTGTCGTAGACTTGAGCAGAGACTTTAGTTCAACCGTTGTTTGGCTTCAGGTCTGTAGGACACAAATTTTTTGGATGGTTGAATCCATCCTCCCTATGGGAGTAGCCCCAGAGTCCGTAGTGGAGTCGCAGACTCGACGTAGGACTCGAAGAGTATTTTCATGGTATAGTTTTTTGATTATTTTTCGGGTGCGCGGCTAGCGCTCCTGATAGGAGTATCCCCCGAGTAGTTAGTCGAATCGTAGATTCGAGTGAGTACTCTTAGCTATGTAGCCTAAGAATTGTAACCTTTGCTAGTATACCTTATGATGTCAGTGCTGACGATCGGTGACCTCAAGCGTCTGCGGCGCCAGAAATGACGTGACTGGACGAACATGGGTCCCACCTTCTGACCTTGAGTTGATCGGTCACGCACGGCGTGGAGATAATTACGGTATCGCCTCGATTTCCGTGCGTAGTGGACGGCGTGTGAGCGACGGTTCGCTGCTGTGCTGACACGTGGATGGCCAGATCTTGATGTTGGCTCAAGGTCTTCCCGATGGACGGTCATCGTGCATCGTCCTCGTCCTTATAATCATTGGGGAAAAGTTAGTTTGTTTTCACCGCAGCCATTCCTGTTTCACTACTTCCATCTTCTTTGAGATTTTCTCACTGCGCGCTGGAATTTCCCCGAGCCTTTCCTTCCTTGTTTCTGCGTGCTCGTCGTTGTCACCGCCACACTGCAATGGGGAAGTCCAAGAAGGCCTCTACCGCAGGTGGTACTAGTGTTGCCGCTGGTGGCAAGAAGGGTTTCGTCGCCACCCGCGTCACCGATGGTGGCTGGCGGCGATCGGAGATGCATGAGGGTGACCTCCGCAAGCTCCGTGAGCGGGGCCTGATCCCGCAGGATAGGGAGGCTGTCAAACTTCCCGGCGATGAGGTAATTCCCCGTCCTCCCGCTGGGTTTCGGGTTATGCTCATCGCCTTTGTCCTTCGGGGCCTTTCCTTCCCAATCCACGATTTTCTCCGTGGATTGCTTTTTCTTTATGGCATCCAGCTTCATCATCTTTCACCAAACCCTCTTCTTCATGTCGCCTGTTTCATAATATTCTACAACTGCTGGCTCGGTATCAAGCCGCAATTTTGGCCTCTTCCGGAAACTCTATTCTGTGAAGAGGCAATCTGGCTCCGATGGTGTTTAACCCATTGGGGGCTGCATCATTTCCCTCAAATCCAACCTTCTTTTCTTCTCCTTTTCTATGTCCAAATCTGTCCAGTACTGGCAGAGGCGATGGTTTTACATCCGCGACTCCATAGTGGCCGAACAGGAATTTGGCCTTGCTCCTTTCGACCCCTCCTAGAAAATCAAGCCGAAGAGGTCACAGAAGAACCAGAACTTGGATGGCGAGGTGGCGGAGATAGAGGGGCTCTATCGTCGAGTGGAGGATCTTCAGCTGATTCCGGATAAGGAGGTGAACGGTGTGGATATCATCCGTACCTTTCTCAAACGTCGGGTGCATCCGCTCCAGGCTAGGGCGCACCCGATGTTCCTTTATTCTGGTCGCCGCGATCCGACTAGGGTTTCGGCTGAGGAGTTCTCCAAGGGGGATCTCGACGGGATCCTTCGCCCGCTGCTGAAATACAAGGCTAGAGAGGATATCCCGGGGAAGTCACTGACTTCTCCGTTCTCCGCTTCTCGTCCGGTTCCGCAGGTGTAGATCTGGGACGTGTGCGTAGTGTTGTTTTCGACTGCGTATTCCTTGTACTTTTTTGTGCTAAAAATGTGTTTCCTTCTTGCGTAGGAATTCAAGGTGCCAGGCATGTCGCCTCCACTGCCCGAATTGTTCCTGGATGCACCGGACAATGAGGTAGTGGACTCCATGTCTGAACTTCCGTCGGCGCGTTCGCCGGCCGAAGAAGCCATCGAGTCGAGCGAGGAGTGCACTCGAAAGCGGGCGCGGAGTTCGAGCGAATCGTCGTATGCTTCGACTACGCCGACGCCTAGGAACCTGCTGTGCCTTAAGCATCATAGTGGTGGTCATGCGGGCTCTTCCTCTCCTATTCCGGCCGTGCCCGTGCGGGCTATGGCACCGCACCCGCCGGCAAAGCGGAAGAAGGAAGAGAAGAAGGAAGAGAAGAAAGAGGAGAAGAAGGACAGGAGAACCCCGCCTGTCTTTGAGTTGAGCGATCTCGACTCGTAAGTTTTCTTCGGTTGGTTTTTGCTTTCTCTTGTCTATTTGCTTTGTACTTGGCTGACTTTTTCTTTTGTAGCCACTCCACCGACGGCTCCTTCAGCGATGGCTCTCGGGAGATGGTGGGGGAGTCGAAGGTTGTTCCTCCTCCTCCTCAGAAGGTGGCCACCTCTGAGGGCGCTGCTCTGAACCCTTCTCCGCAGGAGGATCGGGTGGTTGTCCCCCATAAGACTTCGGCTGGACCTTCAGAGTCGCCGTCTGATCACGTAAGTTTCTTTCCTCTTGCCGCGGGGGGAGCCCCCTGGCGTTTTAGGGTGATATGCTGATCACTTTTGTTTTTGCTTCTTGTCTCGGGGGGAGCCCCCGAGCACCTGTAGGATGATCTGCTGATCGTTTTTCTTTGAGTCTCAGGGGGAGCCCCCGAGCGTTTTTTGTATGTGTAACTTGTTTTTCTCGTTCTTTGGGCGTAGCCCCCTAGCCTTTTTTTTGAAGAGTAGTGCCTTTTGCAACCTTTTCTGCACAGCGCCAACCAGCTGGTGCAGCAGCACCTGGTGCTGGAGGCCAGCATCAAGCAGCTTCAAGGTATGTTCACGAGTTGATCTTTTTTGCTTCTTTTTCTATTTATTTTTCCGCGATCTGATAAATGTTCTACTGATTGCAGAGGACAACAATACCACCGTCCACGAGCTTGATGCTCTCCAAAAGAGCCTTGGGAGAGCGGAGAAGAAGGCCGAGGACGCTGTTGCTGCGAAAGGGCGTCTCGAGCAGGAGCTAGCCAATGCAGCTGCGGCCAAGGAGCGCCTGCAGCAGGAGGCGATGGACCGCGAGGAGAAACTCGCCACCGCTACGGCCTCGCGCGAGAAGGAGGTAGCCGACAAGCTGATGGCGGCTGCCAAGGCTATTTCGGGTGAGTGGTTTTGTCTTTCCCTTTTCTGGCTTCCTTGTCCTTTCTTGCTGTGCTTTTATTCACGTTGCTTCTTTTGTTTCTTTAGATGCCGCCGGCATCGAGTTTGACCACGGTGCTCTGGAGCACGGAAGTGCTCTAGATGATGCCACTGCGGTGGTCAAAGACCACTGTAGTACCGTGGTTGGCTCGCTTGCCAAGGCCAAGGAGGCTCTCGGGCGCTTCTACCAGGAGCTCGTCCCCAAGGGCGTCGCCCTTGAGGATTTTGATGCCTTGGCAGATGCGCTGTCAGCCGAAGCGCTTGCGGCGTACAAGCGCAAGCAGAAAGGAATTGGTGCATCCGCCGGGCTGGCGATGGCCCTGGCATCTGGAGCAGAGCTGGATCTTCATCAGGTCACCTCCCGGATGCCGACGGCTGCTGACAGATCCGAGGTAGCCTTCGCCGTCTACGCTGCCCGCTGTAAACATTATGGGCCGAAGTTGATTGACTTGCTGGCTGAGTACGCGTTGAGGCAGCAGGGAGAGGCCAAGGGCAGGCAATCCGGCTCCGAGGCTACTCAGGATGCAGCTTCTTAGGCCTTGTAGTTGTAGTATAGCTTTTGTTTCCTTTGTTGTAATTATATCTATGACCAGTCTTTGTGCCACACAGTGGCTTTTTGCTGCACATAATGAATGTTCGAGTTCTGTACTCCTTCGTCTGCTTGTTCATATCCTTGTATTCTTTTACTTTAGGGGCCTTCGGGTGATGATCCCATTGACACTTCGTCCGCGCCACAGCTGCGGCCATCCTTGGATGGTGCGACACAACTTGTGTTTCTTCGAGACCGCATCCATAGTTTTGAGAAAGAATTGCTTGGAGTACGTGGCCACGCCGATGTTTGGAAATCGAAGGCAGAGCGGGGCGCTGCCAGAGAGGAGTATTTGATGGGGGAGTTGTGTCGTCTGTCCGAATAGCTTCAGTGTGAGTTTTTCGAGCTGTTGCTCATTGTTTCGGATGCGGCTGTTGGCCTTTCATCTTACTTTTGCAAGTATTGCAGGTGCTAACCTTGCTCTAAATGAGGAAAAGGAGCATCTTGCTGTTCAGATCAACTGCCTGACCCAGCAGGACATGGACCCAGCAGGACATGGAGGCCGGCGGTTTTTTCTGGATGGACCGTGATCGTGCCCTGGTCCTTGCGACTGTGTAGGATCGTGTCCACCAAGTATCGCGAGTTCTTCGTCAGGCGAAGGCTTCGTTGGCGTCAGTTCTGCACGTGATGTTTCCACTGGATGAGGTGTCGTCGACTCTCTGGGGCCTCCTGGCGAAGTTTTGAAATGTGCATCGTGTCAGGGAACTGGTGCGGCATCAGCTTGTCGCGGGGGTGAAGGCCGCGCTTTCCCTTGTGCGGTTACATCGTCCTGATGTAGATCTGCCTGCTGTAGCTGCTGGGCCGCCTCTTCGGCCGGATGGTGGCGAGTGGGATTTACGTCCACATTATGCGGCAATAAGGCAGCATGCCGAACAAATTGTAGATCTGTTTGAGCAACGTGTGCAGGTTATTCTTCAGAATAGGTAGGACCTATAAAAAATATAGATGTAAAATTTGTATATATTCGACTGTGCGTGTTGTGCCCTTTATTGTAAAGGTTTATTCTTGTTTAGCACGTGGTGCTTTGTTTGTATACGTGTCCTTTTTGTTAGCCTGACGTGGTCAGCTACTCAGGTCTACACGTGTTATCCTCAGTCGACGAAGTCGTGAGGTGGGGGGAGCCCCCGAGTGTGTTGTAACATGGAGTAAAATGCAGACAATAGGTGAGAATTTTGGGGCGAGACACTTAGCTTTATTCATATCGTAAGGAGGAGGTACATTGTTCGGCTGAGTAGCCTTGGCTGAATAGCCTTATTGAAAGTAAAAGGAGGGGGTAGCTAGCGGTAGAAGCGTCGCAGTTGTGCGACGTTCCATGGGTTGGAGTATGCGACTCCAGAGTCCACGTGCTTGAGGCGATAGGAGCCACCTGGGATGACTTCAGTCACGATGTAGGGTCCTTCCCATGGTGACTCGAATTTCCTCGGTCGCTCTTGCTTGAGTCGCAAGACTAGGTCTCCTTCGACGAAGGACCTTGGGCGCAGCCGTCGGCTGTGGTAGTTGCGGAGGCTCTGTTGGTACACCGCTGATTGAGCTGCTGCTATATCACGCGCCTCGTCGAGTGTGTCGATGGCGTCTTCGAGTGCGACCGTCGATTCGGCTTCGCTGTAAGCGACGACCCGTGGGGACTTGTGGCGTACCTATGCTGGTAGCACGGCTTTGGCTCCGTGCACCCTGAAGAAAGGCATGTAGCCAGTTGAGCTGTTTGGCGTTGTGCGCAGGCTCCACAGGACCGAGGATAGCTCTTGTGTCCAGGCTCCTGCGAGTCGCTCGAGTGGGCTCATTAGGCGCTTCTTGATGCCAGCACCGACGAGGCCGTTGTCCTTTTCGACTCGCCTGTTCGTTCGCGGGTGCGCCACGGAGGCGTATGTGATGTTGATTCCGAGATCTTTGCAGAAGTCCTGGAATTCTTTGGAGATGAAGTTCAACCCATTGTCGGTGATGATACTGGGCAGCATGCCGAACCTGTAGACAATGGATTCGAAGAACTTGACGGCCGTTTTGCCTTTTTGGTTAGTGACAGGCATGACCTCAATCCACTTGGTGAATTTGTCGACTACGACCAGGAGGTAGACGTGACCTCCTTTCGAGGACCTTGGCAGTTTGCCGATCATGTCGAGGCCCCATTGGGCGAAGGGCCAGGCTAAAGGTATGGGCCTGAGCTATGATCTTGGTGCGTGTGGTTTATCTACAAACCTTTGGCACCCGTTTCATCTTCGGACGATGTCCTTGGCGTCGTTCATGGCTGTTGGCCAGTAGAATCCAGCTCGTAGAGCTTTGGCGACGAGGGAGCGGCTGCCCGCATGATGGCTGCAGATGCCCTCGTGGATGTCTTGGAGGATAGTTTTGCCGTCACTGATGGTGACGCACCTTTGCAGTACACCCGAAATGCTGCGCTTGTACAGTTCGCCATTAATGATGGTGAAGGCCTTGGACCGGCGAGATATGCGCCGGGCATCTGTCGGGTTATCAAGCAGTTCTCCGTCTATCAGGTACCTAAGGTATGGCCGTGTCCAAGTTTCTTTGACTGCCATGACCTGCATTAGGTTGACCACTGCGACCTCTGTGTCGAGATTTTCGGGTCCTTCGTGTCCTTCAGATAGCACAACCCCCGAGTGCTCTGCTTCTTCGGGTGATCCCTTGGGTAATTTGCTTTTGATGGATGGCACACAGACCTGTTTGAGGAACACACCTGGTGGCACCCTTGTGCAAGTTGAGCCGATGTTGGCGAGTCTGTCGGCCTCTTTGTTGCTTTCTCTTCCAACGTGCCGAAGCTCGCAGCCGTCGAAGTCTCCTTCGAGTGTGTTGTATAGTGCGCGGTACGCAATCATGTTGGCAGCGTGTGCATCGCACTCGTGCATCGTCTGCTGAATGACGAGGTTGGAGTCACCGTAGATGACCAGGCGCGTTGCGCCGCAGATCTTGGCCATCCTCATGCCGTGGATGAGGGCCTCATATTCGGCTTCGTTGTTGGAAGCTCGAAATTTCATCCGGAGGACGTACTTCATCTTATCGCCCTGCGGGGAGGTCAGTATGACCCCGGCTCCTGCTCCGGCTTTGCGCTTGGAGCCGTCAAAGTGCATTGTCCATGACTGTGTCATGTCCGGGGTATCTGGCAGCTGCAGTTCCATCCAGTGTGCAAGGAAGTCCGGGAGGACCTGAGACTTGATCGTGTGACGCTTCTCGTAGACGATGTCTAGAGGTGATAGCTCGATGCCCCATAGGGCCACGCGTCCTGTGGCCTCCGGATTGTTTAGGATGCTGTTCAGGGGTGCTTCATTAACGACCATTACCTGGTGCTCCTGGAAGTAGTGGCTCAGCCGATGAGCCATCATGAACACGCCGTAGGCGAGTTTCTGGTAGTGAGGGTACCTCTGCTTTGTCGGCGTCAATACCTTGCTGAGGTACTAGATTGGGCATTGGACCCTATGGGTCTTGCCTTCTTTGGGTCGCTCGAGCACTAGTACAGTGCTTACCACCTAGTGTGTTGCTGCTATATACAGCAGTAAAGGCTCACGCTCCTTTGGCGTGACCAAAACGGGCGAGGTAGAGAGCAGCCGCTTTAGATGTTCGAATGCATTGTCCGCTTCAGGCGTCCACTCGAATTTGTCTGCCTTGCGTAGCAGCTAATAGAACGGTAGAGCTTTTTCGCCCATGCGGCTGATGAATCTGCTCAATGCCGCGATTCGCCCGGCAAGCTGCTGGACGCCCTTGAGGTTCTTCGGCTTTTCCATTGCCATTATGGCCCGGATTTTCTTCGGGTTCGCCTTGATCCCTCACTGGGAGATGAAGTAGCCAATCAGCTGGCCAGATGGGACGCCGAAGGCACACTTTTCTGGGTTTAGCTTGATCTTGTAGCGATCAAGATTATCGAACGTCTCGCGGAGATCGTCGATGAGCGTCTTCGCCTCCCTTGTTTTGATGACTATGTCGTAGACATAGACTTGGATGTTGCGGCCGATCTGGTTCTTCAGGCATGCCTGTAGAACTAGTTGCATGTCAAGCGTGGAATAGGTCTCCTGTGCGAGGACATGTAAAGTTTGTCCGGGCCGCTTGATCCCACTATGCCACCAATATCCAAAGTGCAACTAAGAAGCAATAAAATGATCAACATCGCCCACATACTCATATGTGTACTACCCGTGCAAAGCATCTACGCATAGATTCGGCTCTGATACCACTATAGGGTTCACAACATAGAAAACAAAAAAAATCCTACGATGGGAACTAAGTACCAAGATCTATCTACTAGATACAAACAACGGGCGGATGTATATCCGTAGAATACATACCCTCGAAGACCGAATAGTGTTAACGAGGTTGTACTCATGGATGATGTATACGAACGCTTGATGATCTCAAGATCGTGATGAAGTACATCTGGTCCAGCACCATCAAGTCCAGCACCACAAAGCAGTGGTGCATCAGTGATCGCACACACATACGGGTACCCCCAACTTCCGCGCCCTCTCTCCATCGAAGCAGCGGAAGCAACAAATCCTTCTAGAAAAAACCACCTTGAACATGTATCTCGTTGATCCGAGACCATGGGTAAATTCTAAAGGGGGAGAGAGATCCTTCGCGAGGAGGTGTGTGTGACAAGGGAGAGGAGAGGGTCCTTTTATAGGGGAGGGGGCAGCCCAAGGGGGCATGGCCTCCGGCCAAGGAGGGTGCCCCCACCTCTCCCTCATTCATGTGGTGGAAGCTCCACTCACATAAAAACATCTCCACTCACAATTCAACTCACATGCATTAATTTTCCACCAAAATTAATGCAAGCTCTCATTTAAATAAAACTCTTTTATTTATTTATTCAGAATTTTGTTAATTACTTTAATTAACAAAAATTCACATAAAACCCCTTGCTAGTATTCCATTTCACATGCAGAACCAGTTTCAGCAATTTCAACCGAAAGAGTTCCGGTGTCTAGTGAAATAAGTTCATGCGCTTTCCTTTTCTTTTTCTGACATATCATTTGCTCCGAATGATGTCGGTATCCCTTAAGTGTGTCACCCTACGGTTCGCGAATAATGAAGACATGATCGAGACCCCTCTCTGATCAACAATCAACAGCGGGACCTGGAGATCCGTACTGACTCCCACACATTCAACGATGACTACTGTGATCGTGTTAACATTATACGCTAGTATTGTAATCCCTTTGTTTCACTATATATTACATGTCCGAGATTCGATCATTGGTATCTCCATACCTAGTTTGATCTCGTTAACGACTTGCACTCTTTTCTCGTTCCTGTGATATAACATTCTAGTGATCAAATCACTTTCTTGTAGGCTAATCAGTGTGATATAACCGAGAGGGCCCAGAGCATATCTATCCGTCATCAGGATGAACAAATTCCACTCTCGATCCATGAGTCTCAACATAACACTTTAGTAGTTTTGAAGCCATCTTTATAATCACCTAGTTTTGGTGTGACGTTTGATGTCAACAAGAAACTCTTTCGGTGTTAGTGATTTACATGATCTCATGGTCTAAGGATCATGATCACTTTGTAAGTTGTTATAGCAATATAAACTCAGTGACTTTTATCGTAATGCTATACTTCGGATGAATTTTCATCACATCATTACACTAATGTTGTGTCCTCATTATTAACAACATCCAATGTCCATGATCAGGAAACCTTTGATCATCTTGTTAATCAACGAGCTAGTTTATAAGAGAGGCATAACTAGGAACTTCCTTTTTGTTTATTAAACACACATGTATTAACGTTTCCATATTAATACAATTATAGCATGCAAAATAAAAATTTATCATAAATAAGGAATATGATAATAACCACTTTATTATTGCCTCTTTGGTAGGTATGATTTCGCGAAGCGTCTCTAAAGAAGGTCGCTTTAATTTCATACTCCTTTATGTCTTACTTATCTTAGGCCAAGTTTTACAATCTTTATGAAATAACAAGATGATCTGATTAACTAAATAAACAAAGTACAAGTTGTGGACCAACCTAGGGTATATGGATTACCCTACGGTTTTTTGACGTACTACTAGCATTCTCTCAGAATTGTCAAAGCTTTAATACCACTTTGGTTCCAAGATTACTTAGCTGCACTAATTCATGATACTTCAATGATCGAGTCATTACTACTTCATCGTCTTCTTAACAACATCACCTACTTTGAATGAACTTAACTTCATCACTTCTTGTTGCTCCATACATTTTCTACATTAATCTTCCTTCGTATTACTTGATAATAATGATCTGAACTTGATCCATTCTTCAAATTGTGTTGATACTCCTTATAATTAGCTTCACTCTTCATGTAAGTCTTCATCTTGTTCTTTGGAATTCGTCACTCCCTTACACGAATTCCCCTTTTCCTATCTAGGTCTATAACATCAAGTAATAACTTGATGATGTAACATGTATTTGCACATCAAGTCAAACTTCATATACAGATCTAGTCAACCAAGAAGATCCAAGAAAAACCAATAAATCCAAATGTGGTACATATAACACACAATACTCTAAGCCCGTAATATAGTAGTTGAGTATAGCATCTCTAGAATTCAGGCTTAGCTGTGTAGTATATGACACCTCCTCATATAGGTTGACATCATGATACTTAGCACTTAGGTGTTAAAATACTCTTTATCTCAATACTTACCCAAATTGCCCCATTCCAACATGATAATTTTGAGCAAAGTGGTCTCAAATTGGTTACCCAACTTATCATTCTCCTTTTGGAGTGACTAACCATAACCAACCTTTGTTTATTTAGTAACTAACCTCACATGATCTCTTGAAACGACTAATAAGTTTCTATTGAACACCTAAAATTAAGTATTATCAGGAATTATGACACCTATAACTTATATCATAGTTCTACTATGCTATTTTATTACTTCTAGTTCAAGATAATTTACTAAGTATTTGTCATATTTACACTTATATGATGGTTTCAGAGATAATCTCACCATGATTTCGTTTACCTATTCATAATGATTTAAGAGCTAACCTCACTATGACGGGGATACTACTTTGCGGCTTGAAAGTTCGCAGGCGAAGGCAACATGGGGCCCGAGTTGCGTGTAATCACCGTGATTCAAAAAGTTCGAGGGGTAATTACCGAGAGGGGCATTTTGAGTGAATGGTGGCCAAACCAAATATTTTCAAATCTTAGCCGTTATGTCAGGATATTCCGTTACATTAGTATCCACTTTGCCCCTGCTGTGCCCCTTCTAAGGCACCGTCCACGTGCCGCATAGGCAAATCCATTTCTGTACTTTCCTAACCCCCGACACTTAATCCGGCAGCGTCGGCGATCCTTTTTCTCCCTCCCCCTACACGTAATCCGGTTTGGCGGCATCGGTGGTCGTTTTATCCCTGCCCCTCCCCACCCACACACCACACACCCCCGCACACACACACACTGAATCCAGAGGCGGCATGTCAAGCGAGGCCAAGGTGGTAGCTACGTCGGAGACTGATTCGGCTTCGTCGGAGCCAGCGTCTCGGGTACAACGCCAGACAAGCGAAGCTGTGGTGGGGTCTGCATCCTAGGTTAGCGATGAGGTCAGCCAGAAGTCTGCTAACAGGGTACCTACAAGCAGCGGGTTGAAAGCTAGGCCGGTGACGGAGTGTTTGGCTGCAGTGCGAGGTCGTGCAACCCAGATCTCGAAGAAAACCACCCGGAAGAAGAGCGAGAGGTTAATTTTTCTTATATGTGCATTGTCTTGCAAGTAGATTAGTTACTGCAAAGTAGTGTCGAATGAACTGAAAGGTCCCCTTTTTAATCAAATTAGGAACAACTTCGATGCAGCGGACCTATATGAGTTCACGGTTCATGTCCGCCAGTACACTGCAAAATTAGATTTTTTTGCGAAAGGGTTGTGTTCGGGAAGGATGTGCGTCTGCTTGTCAACTACAAAGAGGTTATGTCTGTTTCGCAGCTGATAGATATGCTTCATTCTAGAATTCCTTGGGGATACAGACAGAGGGAAAAATTGGTGTGGCGTAACATGAGTGATACCTATGTGCAAATTGAGAACTCCCATGAGATTCGGATGAAGCTAATCATCAGGTGAAAGTTGAAGCGATGATTGATGATATGTATGTAGATACTGGAGATATTGCTGCCAGAGCTTCTGCTGCTCGAGTTTATGGACCACCAGATTCTGATGAAGCTAAGTTCAATATACACCTGGAGGTGGATTCATACACAGCAAAACTTGATGGCAGAGTTAGTAAGCCAATTTCGTCATGTATTCTTGAGATAGCCGTCGATTCCAAAAAAATAACTCTTGTTGAAATGAGAGAGATGATTGGTAAGGAAATCATTATTGGCCCTAAGCAGATGGCACGACTCTAGTGGTGGCATCATAAGAAGGAGTTCATAGAGATTTTGGATACCGATGATCTAATGCAGATTATGCGATGAAAGAAGCAAACCAGGAATGTGTTCTTCCTGGCTGCCATTTCTGATGTTGTTAGACAGGTTGTAGTGGATGCAGAGTCCCCTTTTGTGGCTAAATAGAACGATGCAATAGACGTTGATCAGATATGATGAGAGCTACTACCCATGGCTTGTCACATAGACCGTAGGGCTCCCTTGCCTGTATTTGTAACAAAGATTGTTGTTGCTTTGAAACTATGTTGATGTGCTCGTGTTTGTTCAAAGATTGCAATCCGATGTTCTGTGATCTGTTGAGATTTTTGGACATATCACTCGATGAAAGAATCGTTGTTGTAATAAGACACAAGTACATTGTAGTTGACATGATTGTTTTTTGCTGAGATTATGTGATAAATTTGTTTTTGAGATTATGATTGTTGAGAGATTGTAATATAATGTGCTATGATCTATTGGGATTTTGGGACATATCATTCATTGAAAACATCATTGAACAAGGTGATATATAAGTACCTTGTATTTGACATGATTATGATGTAATATAATGCTCTGTGGGATCAGTACTTTGACTAATCACTGGATAACTATCTGTTACTTAGAAGGAAGTACTATCATGGATGAACGAGTGTAGGGTTTAGGAAAAAACTTACTAAGTAGGACACAGTGATCTATTGGATGCACAGGTCTAGGATTTAGGAATAAGGGTTAAGGGGTTAGTACAATAAACAGTTCATTAGACCCTAAGCCATAAACCATAATCCTATATTGTTCGGTACATAAGATTTTGTACGTTGCTATAAGTCAAACAAATTTGGAAGGCGGAAGTACATGATTAATATTACAAATAAAATGAAGGAATAGAAACACTATTAGATATGAGATCGTAATCCAGCCACGGGACATTGTATCAATTAAACCATTGTAGCATGCCAATTTAGTCAATGTTGCAACGTTGACACACTTCACTTTCCCCACTCCTTTTCAATCCACTCACTACCCTCCTTTCTCTCTCCTTACCGTCGCTGACGCGTCGCCGTGGCCGCATTCACCATGCCGCCCTGGAACGACGAGGACGACCGGTCGAGGAGCGATAGCTTTCTCTCCGACATCGAGTCTTCCCTCCCCGATGTGAGTTCCTCTGTTTTCTCGGCAATGGTCAGGCATTGATAATTATCTCGACCCAAGACTTGAAATGTGCATGCAATCGTGTTTATTTCTAGATTTTTGTTCCCTTATAGGTACCACTCACGATCTACGACCCCGATTGGGAGGGCCTAGATCTCAATTGGTAAGTACCATGTGACCATGGGCTAAAACTGGGGAAATATGTTGCATTTGAAGGCAGTAACACTAGAATAAGGTTTTTGGGCTTTACAAATCAGGCTTGCTTTTTTTATGTACAATGGGTACATGAAAAAAATTGTGTAGTGTTATGTTGATAATTAGGTCCCGTGTTTTTTTAGGTTGGCCCGGTGTGTAAAGCAGTAGAGTGGGTGGATCTTGAGTGGCCAGACACACTTAAGAAATGTTTGGCACAGTTGTGGGATATGTATGAGCTCGAAAGGTCGGGGAGATTTACAGATGCCCGTGATGCAGCTGCAAAAAATTACAAGCTCTTATTAGGAAATAAGGAGCTGGAACAGGAAATCAAGCATTTGCGGTCAGAACTAGAAGACACAATCAATGGGAGCTTGGTGGTGGGAACTGCACGGAAGATTCAGAAGGCATAAAAGGAGAGGGATCTGCTCATGGAAGAGAATAAGATGCTAGAGTACTGCATTGCAGAGCTACTGAAGGATATGAAGAAGGAGCGCAAGGTGAACAAGGACAAGGTACAGATGATCAAGGAATTTTAGATGAATAATTTGTGCCGTGGCAATATATGAAACTAGTTAACTATAAGACTTGCAGTTGTGATACCTTGACTAATCCAAACTCAATCCTTGAGCAAAATAACATTTTAGAAGAAAGCATAGTTTGCATAGAGAGAGTTCCACGTTTACAAAATCACTACTACATGGATAAAACACGATTTGGTCTGTCATAACACATAGTTTGCAAACTAACTTCAGATGTCGTGGGAATAACCATGGCAGATGCTGCAATCGGCAGCTAGTAGAACATGGGGTAAGGGCGGCCAGCCATCTGCGGTGCGAGATGAGGGCTGAGACACAAGGGTTTACCCAGGTTCGCCCCCCCGGGGGGTAAAGACCTACTCCTGCTAGATTGTATTATGGTGAGAGTACAATGGGGCGAGCTCGATGGCTAGACGACGAGTCGCTTGGGTGTATGATGGAACATATCCTCTATGCGCCCTCTAGGGAGGTTTATATAGACTCACCCCCCTAGGGTTTACAGATCTCAACCGAATCAGTTAAGGATTCGGTGACCCTATGACCTAATCCGACTGGGCCTATCTACGCTTCTGGGGCTTCAGCTTCTAGTCGCTTGAGTCCACGCCAGATCTTGATCCAGTCGCCGTCCTGCAGGCCCACTCGCTGGCGCCTAGGCCAGTAGGAAACGTCCTGCTGAGTATACCCCGGTAGGCACATCCCCATCAGTAGTCCCCGAGGCCGTCGTTGATTGGTCACAGGCGTTCGCTGGCAGTCGGAGTATGTGGGTCCAATGCGGACGTCCAATCGAATCGGCGACGGACTCCTGAATAAAGGAAAAACTAGTTATTCCAGTTGCCATAACGGCGACCAATCGTGTCGCAGCTCTGCGAATGGGTCGGCGAATACTCAGTCACTGTTATAGTGATTAGGTCGGCAAATCGTCGAGTCGCGCGGAGCAACGAGTCGAATGGATGAAGTTGGACCATCAATTGGGGTCAAACTAGCCATTGGGGTAATCCAACAGTAACTTCGGCGTAATCACCGCGTGGTAACGACTCCCGAAATTGGCGGGTAGCAACCGGTATATAAGGAGAATGACAAGCTAACAGGGAAAAACTCCTTCGTTCTTCCTTCGATCTCGCTCATCTCCGTTCCCCACTCCGCATAGCGATCCCACCAATCCAGAGAGCCCCGACCTCCACGAATCTTCCAACCGATGGCCCCCTCCACCGAACCATGGGGCATATCCAAGTGCACCAGGGCGCTACTAGCGTCCTTCGAGGAGGCCGGGATCCTGCGTGCTGGCAGATGGCGCATCCCTGCGGCCGGAGAAGTGACTCCGGACCCACACGAGGGAGAATTCATCTGCTTCACCAGCCACCTGGAGCGGGGGTTAGGGTTTCCCACTTCCCTCTTCTCTCGGCGTTTCTGCGCCTACTACGGGATTTAGCCGTCGGATCTGGGTCCGCATTGTATCGAGCAGCTCGCCATTTTCGTGGTGTTCTTCGAGTGTTATCTGGGCTGTAGGCCCTACTTCACTCTGTGGGAAGAGCTGTTCCATGGGAGAATCAGCCGCGAGGAATCAGGCAGCCCGATGCTAGCCGCGGGTGGCCTAACGTTCCAGCTGAAGTCGAAGGCCTCGTTCTTCGACCTGATGCTGCCAGCCAAGGCGGCGAGCGAATGGAAGAAGTCCTGGTTCTACGTCAGTGAGTCGACTCCTGATGGCGAGGTGGCACTTCCAAGGTACTCTGCCGACCAGCCCGAGCCGCGTCGGCTCCAGATTGTCAAGCTCCCACTGGATCAACGGATGGTTGTCGACGAAATGCTGCAGACCATCCGCAGCCTGAAGAAGAAGGGCCTCCAGACCATTAATCTCTACAACTGTTGGTTCGGGTGGCGGCTCGTGCCCTTGGCCCGCCATGACCACTACATGTATGAGTACATGGGTAAGGACGATCCAACAAAGTCCTTCCTGGCCGAATGGCATCTCCAAGACTACACCCTGGCCTTGAAGAAGATTACCCTGGAGGTGTATCTTGACGGGAAGGCCGGGATCGCCCCCTACATGCAAGGCGCCCAGCTCCAACGGTAAGTCGTTACTTCGTCACCACTCGTAGTCGCAGATGGTGCATTCGCGATTGTGCTAACGTTGTATTATTCTTATTGCAGTTGTTCCAAGTGGTGGAAGGGTGGCTTCCACCCGCAGACGACGAGAACTCTAGCTCGTCCGTCCAGGACGGGAGCGAGTCGTTGCCCGCCGAAGGCGACTCCGATAGCGATGAAGGAGATGACGACGGCGAGGACGAGCCCGTAAAAGTCACCGCCCTAACAGTTCGCAAGACCCGCGGGCAACACCAGCGCGAGCTCGAGGCAAGTAAGAGCCTCAAACTTCACGATGATGACGACGACGAGCTTCCTGAGCACACCTCACAGCGTGAGGTCACGCTGTCGAAGAAGAAGAAGAAGAAGGAGACGAAAGCTACGCCGAAGAAGAAGGCGAAGCCGGTGAGACAGATGTCTCCGCCCCAGTCCACATCCAGTTCTAGCGCCACCAGCTCGGCTAAGGGCGCAGCTGCATGCGCGCCCGTGGCACCGGATGCTGCTGCCCCCCTGGACGAGGTGCCTCTGGCATCGCTGCCACCTCCATTCGCCCCAGTCGCTGGTTTGGGCGATTCTCCGGTCTCAAGGGCCTCGCCTCCAAGGGAGGCTCCCGCAGTGATTATCGCGGAGGCTCCTGTCGTGGCCTCATCGTCGAAGAAGCCATCGGTGTCTTGGGCACACGATGTGTTCGAGACGGGCCTCACTCGGAGATTGGGGCCCGAGTTGGAAAAGCCGGCTAGCATCCGCACCGGTCTGCGATTCATACCAGTCGCCAAGTAAGTATTGTTCATCTGCCTATTTTCCCTTGTAGTCGGACAGTGTTATTCATATCGTTGTTTCACAGGACTGGTGCCAAAAAAATCGGCCATCCCTCTGTTGCCAAGGTTCCACCAGTCGTCACCGAGGTGGACTCCGCGCGGAAGAGGAAGATCGACGAAATCGTTGCTCCCGCCGAAGGTGTCAAGAAGGCGAAAGGCGATGACGTGGTCACTGTCTCTGATGACACTGCGGCTGATGTGGCTTCAAAGACCAAGGAGGTTGTTGCCTCACCCGACGTGGCCGAGACGGCTCCGAGTGGCGCCGCGGCATCTGCTGCAACTTTCCCTCGCTTCATGGTGAAGGCAGCCGCGGCGAGTGGCACGGCACCAACGAGCCGGATACCCGGTGTCGCCGAGACGGAGGTCGAGCAGCGCCGCGGCCACATGCCGGTCGTGCTTGCGTCTGTGGACGCGCTGGAGCTTTACGGCATGCTAGGCGCTGCCATCCAGGTATGTCCAGTCCCCGAGGAACGGGCCACTGAATTTCAGTGGTCGGATTCTTTAATGTTTTTATATCGTCTAGTCCCCGAGTGCTTGGTCGCTGAATTTCAGCGAGTGGGCTCTTAGGATTTTCAATGTCCAGTCCCCGAGTGCCTGGTCGCTGAATTTCAGCGAGTGGGCACTTAGGATTTTCAATGTTGTTGACGTTGTAGTTTGTGTGCAGGGCTTGCAACGCGAATCGGCCGGTCGGCTTGCAGCAAAGTGTCGCATGGAGAAGGAACTCGCTACCATCCAGGAGACGAACAAGGGGCTTCAAGCCATTGCAACCGAGGCGGAGGAGGTCCGCCGGGGTCTTGTCCCGGTGGGTGACCTGACGGCGGCTCAATCTACTTTTAGTATGGCCGAGAAGCGGATCGCTGATCTGGAGCGTGAGCTCAAGGAGGCGAAGGCGGAAGCGAGTTCGGCGGATCGGCGAGCGAAAGCTGCTGTTATGTCTGCCGCTGAAGAGCGGAAAGTGTCTGACGCACTCGTTGCTGGGCTGCAGAACGACTTCTCCTATCTTCAAAGCTTCATCACGGGCCTCCCCCGTCCACTAATTGGTAAATCCTTCTTCCTTTTTCCTCTGCCTGCGCAACTGCGTTTGCGAAGTCGTTGACGTGCTCACTGCCTGCTTTTGTTCCAAAGGCCGGATTATTGATAGCGCGGAGGAGGCGCAGTCATTCGACGCGCGACAGTGTGTGACTACCCTGGTCGACTCGGCCGTGTTGTCCGCGACTTGCATTCGAGCATACCTTCAGGAGATATTGCCCACATAGGTGATTCCCAGTGACCTCGTCGAGGTATGGCGCTACCTTGAGAAGGCTCCGTCAGTCATCGAATTCATGACGCGGTCGGCCTTCCGTCGCAGGGCGGCGACGGCGCTCAGCCTTGGGCTTGCTCATTTCCCGGAGGACTTCGACCTTGACGATGTGACGAGCGGCTACCCCTCGTCCACGGGCTCTGTGGAGATCGCCGAGGTGCTGAAGTTGATGGACCAGGCCGTGGTGTATTCCGATCGTGTTTGGGCGATGGGCGACCTCCTCCCCTATCAAGAGACGATTGTCGCCCCCAATGATCCCGAACCGAAGCATCTGGACTTCAAGGTTGAGCAGCTGTTCCGTGCGGCGATGGCGGGCGAGTTGACGATGTATCGTCGAACCCATATGTGCCCTTCATTCGTAACCGTAGGGGTGGCGGTGAGTCGGCGTCACAACCTGCAGAGTAGAAGCGTTGAGCCCTAGGGTGTTAGTAACAATAGCTATTGAACTCTCCTTGTAACTTGACACAACTTTGTACTGCTATAAAGGAGATTCGTGTTATTTTGTCATTTGCTTTGTGATTTTGGAATTTGGTTGAACGAGTCCCCGAGCGCGTCCGCCCTTTTTGTGGGGTTTACCTCGTTTGTTATGTGTTTGCAAATTTTTGGTGGATTTAGGTCGACTCGCCACGGCGACTCCCATGGGTGCTCTTTACTTGACCGTTTTACCGTGCGCGAACGAGGTCGGGTAGCCGAGTCCCCGAGCGTGGTACTTGGTGGTTCTAGTCGCATCTCCAAGGTAGGTGAGGACTAAGCGCGTTTAAAGTAAGCGCGTCACTCATGCCTGACCCGAAGGATCAGTCGCATGGCGAGTCCTGGGCACGCTCTCATACTGGGCGTTTTTCCCTAGTCGCTCGTACTTGGCTGGGTGTCAGTCCCCGAGTGTGGTATTTGGCCGTTCGAGTCGCTGTGCCAAAGATGCGGAGGACCTTGGTCGCTGTGAGAAGCGAGGACAGTTGTCTTGGCTCGGTAAGCCAGTCGAGCTAGGCGACTCCAATGGGGCTCCGGGTTGGCGTTTTTCGTGGACGTTACGAGGCCTGGGGTTTCCCAGTGCCCTCGTAACGCACTACTTGGCCATGCCGGTCGCTTTACCAGAGGTTGACTTCTGTGACTAGCGAACGCTGTTATTACGAGTGCGAGTGGCACAAGACACAGAGAGTAAACACAACTTTCGGTAACCACTGTTTTATTTCATAGCGGGTGGGGAGTACATGTATGGAGTTCTAGGAGTAGAACTTTCGTAGGAGGTTTACATTCCACGGCCGCTTGACGTCGAGTTTTCAGTCGCCTCGGACGTCGGTGAGGTAGTAGGCGTCGTTGCCTAGGACTCGCCTGATGGCGAATGGTCCCCCCAAGGGGGGGGAGAGCTTGTGCATGCCCTTCTTGTCCTGGATGAGGCGTAGTACTAGGTCGCCTTCCTGGAAAGTGCGGGTCCTTACTCGCCGGCTATGTTAGCGGAGGAGCCCTTGCTGGTAGATTGCGGTGCAGGAGCGAGCGAGGTCGCGTGCCTAGTCGAGCTGATCGACTCCGTCTTGGCGTACGAGTTCGTTTGTGGCCTTCGTGTAGTTGACCACCCTTGGCGAGACGTGCTCTAGGTCGGTGGGCATGACTGGCTCGGTGCCATACACCATGAAGAAGGGGGTGAACCCTGTCGACCTGTTCACGGAGGTGCGGATGCCCCAGATGACGAAGGGTAGCTCCTCGACCCAGCATCCGGCTGTGCGCTCGAGTGGTACTTGGAGCCATGGCTTCAGTCCATGGAGGATGCTCTGATTGGCGCGCTCCGCCTGACCGTTGGATTCCGGGTGGGCGACTGAGGCGAGGTCGAGTCGAATGTGGTGTTCCTCGCAGAACTCGGCCATGGCTCCTTTGGCGAAGTTGGTGCCGTTGTCCATGATGATGTTGTTTGGGAACCCGTAGCGATAGATGAGCTCGCGTAGGAACTTGGTGGCAGTCTTCCCATCGCATTTGCGGACCGGCTTGGCCTCCACCCATTTTGTGAATTTGTTGACTGCGACCAGGAGGTGGGTGAAGCCGGAGGGGGCCTTCTTGAAAGGGCCTACCATGTCCATACCCCACACGGCGAACGGCCAGGTGATGGGGATTGTCTTAAGCACCGAGCTCGGCACGTGGGTCTGGTTGGCGTATTTCTGGCATCCGACGCACCGCTGGACAATGTCGACAGCGTCTGCGTGTGCGGTAGGCCAGTAGAAGCCGTGTCGCATAGCCTTTGCGACCAGAGAGCGGGCGCCGGCGTGGTGGCCGCAGTCGCCGGACTGAATGTCTTGGAGGATTTTGTGTCCTTCAGCGGGTTGAACACAGCGTTGGAACACGCCGGTCACGCTGCGCTTGTGGAGCTCGCTGTTGATGATGACGAAGGATTCGCAGCGGCGTGCTATCATCCGGGCAAGGTGCCTCCCTCCAACTAGGCAATGTACGATGCGGTCCAGTCGTCTGGCTTGGCGATAAGTGCGACCAGGGCTGCCTCTGGTTGCAGCGGGATTCCGATGTCGATCTCCCTTGAGGGAGAGATGGAGGGCTTGGTGATGGTGTCGAGAAAGACGTCAGCGGGTGGTGCGAGTCGAGCCGAGCCGATGCGAGAGAGTGCGTCGGCCTCCTCGTTCTTCCACCTGTCAATCCACTCGACGGAGTAGCCTGTGAAATGTCCGCCCAGCTTGTCCACTGCTTGGTGGTATGCCGCCATGGTGGGGGAGACGGCGTCGTAGCTGCCAGCGACTTGCCCGGCGATGAGGTCGGAGTCTCCGTAGCAGCGCAGGCGGTTGACATTCATCTCCTTGGCAGCCCGCATGCCGTGGAGTAGCGCCTCGTACTCGGCCATGTTGTTGGTGCAGGGGATGAAGTCGAGGCAGAGGACGTAGCGGAGCTTGTCGCCCTTCGGAGAAGTTAGCACGATCCCTGCTCCTGCACCGTCCGCATTCTTGGACCGTCGAAGTGTAAGCTCCAGTAATGGAGGTATGGCAGCTTTTCTGGCTGTTGGGCCTCCTCCCAGTCGGTGATGAAGTCCGCGAGAGCCTGTGACTTAATCGCCTTGCGCGGCTCATATTTGATGTTGTGGACGCCGATCTCGACGGCCCACTTGGCGACTCGCCCGGTCGCCTCACGGTTGCGGATGATGTCCTGCAACGGTGCTGAGGAGACGACCATTATCGGGTGCTCCTGGAAGTAGTGTGGCAGTCGCCGTTGTGCTCTGAAGACCGCGTATTCCAGTTTCTGGTATTGCGGGTAGCGCTGGCGCGATTCGGTGAGGACTTCGCTGATGTAATACACTGGTCGCTGCACCGGGCGCTCCTTTCCTTCCTCTGGTCGTTCGACGACCATGACGGCGCTGACGACGCGCTCGTAAGACGCGACGTAGACCAGCATGGGTTCCTTGTCGACGTGGGCGGCGAGTAGCGGTGCTGCGAGTAGAACCTTTTTGAGGTCACGGAGTGCATCATCTGCCTCCTTGTCCCACTGGAAGGTGGGGTTCTTGCGCACCAGGCGGTAGAGGGGCATCTCCTTTTCGCCCAACCGGGGGATGAAGCGACTAAGAGCCGCGACTCGCCCGGCCAGCTTCTGGACGTCGCGCAGGCACTCGGGTTTGCCGAGTCGAGCGATCGTGTCGATCTTGGTGGGGTTCGCCTCGATCCCGCGCTTGGAGACAACGTATCCCAGTAGCTGCCCAGCTGGTACACCGAAGGTGCATTTGCCTGGGTTTAGCTTTATCTTGTATTTCCGCAGGTTGGCGAATGTTTCCGCCAGGTCAGCGAGTAGGTCGCTCTGGCGAGCGGACTTCACCACCACGTCGTCGATGTAGACATGGATATTGCGGCCAATTTGGCTCGCAAGACACTCCTGCATGCACCGCTGGTAGGTTGCCCTGGCGTTCTTGAGGCCGAAGGTCATGGAAGTGTAGCAGAAGGCTCTGATTGGCATGATGAACACCATCTTCTCTTCGTCCTCAATGGCCATTTTGATATGGTTGTACCCAGAGTAGGCATTGAGGAAGCATAGCGACTCTGAGCCCGCGGTGGAATCGATGATTTGGTCGATCCGCGGGAGGACGAATTTCTCCTTCGGGCAGGCGCTGTTTAAGTTTGTGTAATCGATACACATCCTCTAGGTCCCGTTTTTTTTCTCGACCAGGACTGGGTTTGCCAGCCACTTGGAGTACTTGATTGGCGGGATGAATCCTGCAGCGAGCAGGCGCTGCACTTCCTCGGCGATGGCTCGGCGGCGCTCGTCATTGAAGGGCTGCCGCGACTGCTTGACAGATCGCTCTTTGGGGTCGGCGTTGAGTTTGTGCTCAGCGAGTTCCCTGGGGACACCAGGCATGTCATAGGGCTTCCATGCGAAGATGTCCCTGTTCTCATGGACGAACCCGATGAACGCGCCTTGCTATGCTGGGCTCATGCCCGTCCCGATCGTCACCGTCTGGCTGGAGTCGCCTAGGACCAGCTCGACGGTGCGGGTGTGCGTTGTTGCCTCGAAGGCGGCGGGGTTGCCGCCCTCCGAGTTGGGCTTCTTGAGTATGGTAGGGTCGTCGTTGTTGACCTTGCTCGCGTACTTGGCGAGCTCGTCGGCGTGGTTGGCCTCTGCCGCGATGTCGGCATCGGCGAGTTCGGCTCCTTTGGCCTCGCACTCGGCGGCCATGTCGGGGTCGCCATGGATGGTGATGACGTCGCACGGCCCGGGTATCTTCATCGCGTTGTATGCGTAGTGGGGCGCTGCCATGAACTTGGTGAACGCCTGGCACCCCAGGACGCAGTGGTTGGGGCTGTCGAAGGGCACCATCTTGAAGACGATCCGCTCGGTGCGGAAGTTCGCCGGTGTGCCGAAGGTGACTGGCAACGTCACCTTGCCGATCGGATACGCCTTCCGACCGGGGACGATGCCGTGGAACATGGTGTAGGTCGTCTCGATCATCGACTGCTGGAGCCGCAGTCGCCTGAAGGTGTCCAGGTACAGGATGTCGATGGAGCTTCCGCCGTCCATCAATGTTTTAGGGAGCCAGTAGTCTCCCACCTTGGGCTTGACCACCAAGGCGAATCGGCCTGGGTACTCGATCCGTGGCGAGTGGTCTTGGCGGCTCCAAGTGATTGGTTTCTCGGACCAGTTGAGGAACTGGGAGACGTCCACTTGGGCCACCGCGTTGACAGCGACGGCGCGGGCGATGACCTTCTTCTCGCGCTTCGTTTTTAAGCCTGTGAAGGTATGGAGCGACCCGGCGACGCTGCCGAATTTTCCGCTGTTTGGCGGGTTGTTGTTGGGGTCCTCCCGCGCGCGTCGTGCCTTCTCGATCTTCTTGAGAGAGTGGCAGTCGACGGTCGTGTGCGTGGCGGGCTTTCCTTCCCTGATGTGAAATACCCAACGTTGGTTAAGAAGGTCCGTGGGGTCGAACCTCGGCTTCTCCTTGTAGTTGCCACCGTCGCGGCGTTGTCCCCTGTCGCGGCGGAAGCTCTTGGGATCGCGCTGCGCGTATCCAGCGTTGGCGACGAAGTTGACTCGTCCGTCACTGCGGCTCTTGCCGGTGAGGCGAGTGTTGTTGTAGCATAGATCGGGTCGTCTTCCGTTGTCGTGGCCGCTCGTGCGGCGTTGTCCTCCCGACTCGTCGTCGGTTTCTTGGTTTGGGTCTTCCTCCGCATACCTTTTTGCGATCTCCAGGAGATCCGGTAGGTTGTCGAGTGTGCGGAACGCTCGTTTGAGCTTGGCGACCAGGGGCTCGTAGCGGCACGAGGTCTTGAAGCAGTGGATCACGGTGTCTGGGTGGATGCCGACCACGTTGTACCACAGATCTTGCCACCGTTGGACCTAGCTGCGGGTCGACTCGCGAGGTCGCTGGACGCACCATTCTAGGTCCTCGATGGTGGCGCCGCGGGTGTATGAACCCTCGAAATGCCTGACGAAGGCATCGTGCATCTCTTCCCAGGAGTCGATGCTATCCGCGGGAAGAGTGTTAATCCACTGCCTGCACGCCCCTTCCATCATCAGGGGAAGGTAGCAGGCGGCTAGTAGATCGGTGTGGCCGGCGATCCCCATCGCCATGAGGTAGGTATCCAGCCACACGGAGGGATCGTACAAGGGGTCGTACTTCTCTATTTCCTTCGGCGCTTTGAAGTTCGCCGGGTATCTCTCGCCTCGGATCATCGGTCCGAAGCACCGGGGCCCGAGTCAGCTTAGCGATCCTCTCTGCTCACCGTCACGGCGGTTGGTGAGGGTATGCCGCAGGTCGTCGGGCTGGCATGCGCGCCAGCTCTGGTTGTTGATGAGGTGGGTGCGGGCATCGATGGGTTGACCGTTGGCGGCGACGAAGTTGGTCGCCATCCGTGGGTCGTTCGTGGAGAGTGCCGCGTTCGCGGGTCGGTGTTGGAGCTATAGTGGTTCGGGTGGCGGGCAGTTTAGGGTGTTTGCCGCTATGGGGCGGCCGCTTGAGGCCGCTATGCTGCCCGATGAACGCGAGTACATCCGACCCTATGAGTCGACGCCTGCGTTTTGTTGCTCGACCGCTTTTGCGAGCAGGGCCTTGGCGTACTAGATCTGCAGGGCGCCTTCACTAGTAGCCGCGATGTTGTCGACTGCTGCTCGGCCCGCGACGAGGTTGTCCATTGGGGTGGAGAACAGCGGGAGGCCGTTCGCGTCTCTCTCCCGTGAGGAGACCACGATCCTTGGCTGGTCCCTGGGGGTGCGCGGTTGCGTGATGGCGGGGTGCCATTGGCCGTTGCCCCTGGTGGGGGCCGAGTCCTTCCTCCTGGTGGCGCGTTCTCGCAGATCGCGCGCTCGGCCGCGCGAGCCGGGTCGCTCTCGTTGTCAAAATTCAGGGTGCGCCCCTGGACGGTGGGGTTCAGGCGTGACCTGATTCGGAGCTGGTGGTAGCGCGACAGCTCCTGCGCTGTCACCTGCTCGAGGCAAAAAATTTCGCGCTCGGCTTGTTCCTTGCGGACTGCTTCCGCCAGCTTCAGGCGGAGTTCCTCGACCTCCGTTGCCGTCGCGTTGGGAGGGATCGGAGTGGAGAATGGATCTTCCGACGGGTCGGTGCCAGTCGCCATGTAGGTCGCGGCGTGGCGGCCAATTCCGTCGCGGAGGTCGACGGAGTTCTCCGACCCGGATTCGAAGTCGAAAATCACAAGGATAGAGGGATCCTCGAAGTCTCCGACATTGGAGACCTGGGTGATGGAGCCCGCGGGTGACGCGGCGATAATGGATCCGGCGAGTGACGCTGGGGTCGCCGAGTCGGCGTCGTCGTTGAGGGCCGCGTCTTTCGTGGCTACGGTGGTTTCGGCCACGTTGTTGGGGGCCGAGTCATACTCAGACGCGAGGCGGTGGATCGTGCGGACCTGACTCTCAGAGATCCGGTCGCGTGGCGGCGACTCGCGGATGCGAGCCGAGTCCTCCGAGACGATAACGTCGGTGAGGCCGACGAGGAGGCTGATCATGCCGACCAGCAGGATCATGCTATGCGTGACGGGTCGCGCCACCGGGACGTAGCTGCTCGCCAAGATCTAGAGCATCTCGCCGATCGCGATCATGCGGCCGGTGGCGATCGACTCGTTGATGGGCAGATTGGATCTCGCCGCAAAACACCGGCCTGACTGGCCAGGCCCCACGGTGGGCGCCACTGTCATGGGAATGACCACGGCATATGCTGCAATCGGCAGCGAGTAGTAGAACATGGGGCAAGGGCGGACATCCATCTGCGGTGCGAGATAAGGGCTGAGACACAAGGGTTTACCCAGGTTCGGCCCCCCAGAGGATAAATACCTACTCCTGCTAGATTGTATTATGGTGAGAGTATAATGGGGCGAGCTCGACGGCTAGACGGCGAGTCGCTTGGGTGTATGATGGAACGTATCCTCTATGCGCCCTCTAGGGAGATTTATATAGACTCACCCCCTAGGGCTTACAGAGCTCAACCGAATCAGTTAAGGATTCGATGACCCTATGACCTAATCCGACTGGGCCTATCTACGCTTCTGGGCCTTCAGCTTCTAGTCGCTTGAGTCCACGCCAGATCTTGATCCAGTCGCCGTCCTGCAGGCCCACTCGCTGGCGCCTGGGCCAGTAGGAAACGTCCTGCTGAGTATACCCCGGTAGGCATATCCCCATCATCAGAGGAACTTATAGTTTGCACTGAGCCTGGCGCAGAGATGGTCATGTTCCTTCCTGAGAACCTCCAGTTCAAGGGTTCGTTCGATCAGGTCTACTTTGGTTTTTACCTGCTCCCTCAGTACTTGGACGTGCACCTCCCGCTGGTTCAAGCGCTCCGTATGGGAAGCGACAAGCTTATCAATAATCTTAAGATTATCCACCATGAGATCCTTGATGATGAACTCCTTCGCACGCGCCGAGGCGATACTTTTCTTGTGAAGTTCCTTCCAGCTGGCGATGTCCACCTTCAAATTGTGGCACTTGTCATAAAGGATGGTGACTTATTCTCTCAGACGATCATGGGAAACTTTCTGAAAATTCTGCTTCTCCATTTGGATAGCCATCTTGTCCTTTAGCCAGGTCGATAGTTCTGGGTCAAGCTTTCGCCTCTTCTGCTGCAACAAAAATATGTGGTTAGTATCCACAATTTAAAAAATTAACAGAATCAACTAGTGGCACAATCCTAATTCCAGAGATAATGTCATAGCAATATAGGCTTTTCCCAATTCAACTAGATAAACTAATGGTATACTTCTGATTTATTTGACAGATCAATATACCCTTTTTTCCAATTCAACAGGATAAAGTAGTGGCACAGTCCTAATTTCAATTTCAGAGAAATATAGCCTTTTTACCAATTCAATAGGATAAAGTAGTGGCACAGTCCTAATTTCAATTTCAGAGCAATACAGCCTTTTTTCCCAATTCAACAGGTTAAAATAGTGGCATGGTCCTAATTTCAATTTCAAAGCAACGTGGGACTATATCCACTAAGGGTGCCGTGGGTTTTTCCAATATAACCAGATAGTAGTGGCATAGTCATAATCTAATTCCAAGCTCAGATACATAATGGAAAGAAAGGATGATGACCATTCATGATAACACAAACCCATAATTCAGTTGACAGGCAAGTAAGATAAGCATAGAAATAAGGAGTTGCTTCAAGATTGCTTAATTGCATGACATGTATAAATTACAAAAGCAGCGGAGCATGAACTGAGATTCCCACCCCCTCTTCTCTGAACCTGAATTGGGCATTGCCGTTAGCTCCCCTTTCTCCTTGTTTGGAATCTTGGGCACGGTGAGACCTCGGCCCATGTCCTCCTTCATCTGTCTCAATGCATCCAAGCAACGGTCCCTACCATTGTAGGCTCTGATTTCAGCCTTTGCTTTGATGATGCGTTCTCTACATGTCTCGATGGCTTCGTCTAGCAGGAGGACACATCTATTCTCGAGATTCTTCTTGTCACAGAAGAGCTTCGTAATTAAGTTGATGGCCAGGTCTTGTTTGGACAAGCTGTGTGCGATCAACTTCTGCAGCTCGTCGATCACCCTCTGCAGCTCGTCGCGCTCTACTTCGAGCCTCTTAATGTTAAGTGAAAAATCAAGCGTGATCTCCTTCTGTAGAGACAAACGCCTTCGAAGGCGATCATTAGCCTGGGTTAGGGAGTATGCACCCTGTAGGTTGTTGTCTATCTTGGCATTGATCACGACCACCTTGTCACGGCAATCAGCCTTCGCTTGTTGCATCGTTCATGTTATTTAAAATAGGTGGTCTATAATTGTACTGCATGTTATAGGGAAGCACAATATCCAAGTTACAAAAACCCCAAATGTGTCTACGAAGATTGAGCATGGTCCCTACTTGGAGGATACTTGCGGGAAGACACGATAATATTTCCACATTTAGAATCTAAAAAATAAAACCAAATGCATGTCAGGATTTCCTACCTCGCTGAGCCGGGGAACAGGGCCGAACAGGTCCTGTGACGTCGCCGCCATCGTGCTGGTTTCAGGATCCACGGCCGCCCTGGAATATGTAGCAGAGTAAGTGTAGCACCCCAGGTAAAACCACTACTAGAAATCACTGTTGTTTGTATGTTGCGCATCATCATGACATCATCATGCATGTGTTTGACTAAAACTATTTCCCAAAATCCTATATTGTTTTCTAATTATACCCTTCTCTATTTTAAATTGAAATCTCGGTCTTTTTCGAATATTTTGTTTTGTCTAAAATTATTTACAAAAGGCCTCATAAATAAAACAGAAAAAATATTAAACATAAATATTTTATTCGGGGGAGGCAACCGTAGGCTAGGCCCAAAAGCCCAGCCCGTATCCACCTACAACCCCTCTAATAAAACCCTAGCTCCCACCCAAACCCTATCCTATCTCCCCACAACCGCCGCCGCCACCCTACCTACCTCGACCTACCCCACACAACGCACACACCCCGCCCGATCACCACGCACACAGGACACACGCAACCCACGCGCGCGCGACCCACCCTGGACCACTTTCACCTGCGTGCGGCCACCTCCCGTCCCCGTACGAACCAAACCGCCCCAGCCCCGCGATTTGACCAACTCCCCGGCCACACCCACCAATCACGGCGTTGCTCCTCTCGCACTGTCGCGCTCGTTCACGCGCCCATGCTGCCTGCATGCTACCCCACGTGTGGCCCCACCTCACGTATCTCCTCGCGATCCCCTTCCTCTCATCCTGTATGCAACCCGCAGGAGGCCGCCTCCCTATCGAGGACGCCCTCGATCCTCTCTGCGCCGTCGACCCTGCTTCCTCACCTTCCTCTTGCAGAGCCCCTGCCAACATCACGCCCTGCTATCGGCTTCCTCCATAGGCCACCACCCGCGCGGTTCCTGGCCACCGCATCGCCCCTGGCCTGGCACCTTCCCTGCAGAAGCTCTGCACCCGCAGCGCCGCCCTCCTCCCTGGCAGCAGGTCATCCCGAGTCCCTCTGCTCGACCCGACCCTGTAGCGTGTCGAGGTGTACACGTCTGGCATGTCCTCCGGCAGAAGCATGACCTCGAACAGGTGTTGGTGCCCATCGTGTTTGTGCCATCGTGTTTGTGCTCCTACTACTAATAAATCTATATGAAAATGGAAGGAAACAGACTCCTGCCGCTGCAACTACGGCAAGACCAAGCTCTCCGCCAAGTTTGTCCTAAACCCGAAGGCGATGTGCCCAGAAGTGTGGCGCCACGAGACAACTACCGGCAAGATCTTCGTGAATCTACCATCCAGCTTGACATAGATTGAGGCCGTATCAAGTACGCCATCGACATCAAAGTCGTGGAACTCACAAGGTCTCCTTGAAGGAACGCCAAGGCCTCTTCCTGGAATCCGAAGATGGATCTGACGGCCGAGACCCCATCGAGCCCGAACCTCAGAACCCCAAGATCGTCGACCCCTATGTGTGAACCTTTTCCCTAGACCAATATTATTATAATATATAATATCTATCTGTTGCATATAATTGAGCATCCTTGCATACATTGTGTGGTTTGGGGGCATTATGTCGATTCATATCATAATTAATTATGGAGGCCATATGCGGGCGAATCTAGTCTAATATTGGCCCCATTTAAATTGGTGTAGCAAACTGATGCCATGTTTTGCCTTGTTAATACAACATTTAAATTGCGGGGTATCTAAACAGCATAAACTTGTTAATTAATTATTGGGACTCCTATTCCGCATAATATTTCCTAATTGCATAGAATCTTTGCCATGTCATGCACCATACATGCATCATGCCCGATCTTCTCCCGTAGTATTAAATAGTGCAGCCGGTGTTTCTTCTAGTGCTTTGCTTCTTCATGGTCTAGGCTGATGGGTTGATGCGAGTGTCGATCCGATCTTTGGATGAATCTTCGACAATGTTTTTAGGCGAGCATTCTCGCCCTTTCTACCTATTTTACATTTCTAGTCTTTACTTCCTCATGTAGATATATTGCTATCTATGTTGCAGTGCTATAGATTTCGTACCCCTTTATACTTTCCTGCAGCCCATATATTGCCATGGACACATCCTATTACCTGTTGTTTGGTAGATAGTCGGTCTTGCGAGTCGTAGTTGCTTGCGCAGGTGATGCGTCGCACCGTCGATGTTCCACAGTTGTTGGAGTAATGCCTCATGCTTAATGTTGAAGATGATCATAGATTTAGTTATCGTTTAATAACTAAAATTGAAAGTAGGTAAATAATGGAGAGGCACTGGTGGACAATAGATGTTATTTGGGTTTTAACCGTCCACTTGTGTCCCGTAGGTCCTCGAGTACTTGATACCTGTTCCTTGAATATTCGCACTATCTGCATGTGGGACCATGAATCCCCTTAGCATGAGCTTGAGTCATATCTTATTTCTTGGGGCCACAAAGTAGTTTGGGGCTTTATTACTATCCTGTACTTTTGCCATGCTTTACTGCTTTATTTACTATTCCGCGTGGAGCGCCTGTACTGTTTTGGAACAAACATGGAATGTTTTCGCGGTATCGACAAACCCAGTCACACTTTTGGGTTCCCAGTCGTTTACAGCCATTCTCACAAACCTCTAGGTCCATCTAGGAGCCGGCCAACTTCATCGCGGGTAGCTTAGTGGGGTGGCCCCCTGAAATATTATATGAATCTTGCAATTTCTTTGTCGTGATGCCTCGTTGGGTTTTCATTTGGTTTTTCCGAAGTTGATCGTGCGTGTGGTGCTATTTGTGCCCCCCTGCAGGGTAAATCTTTCTGAAAGCCGTATCCGCGGTTATGGACAACTTGGAGCACAGTATCTCGATCATAGACAACTATAACTAAAGTAGTGCTATAAATTTGACTCTGAAATGATTAGTAATCAGCTTCACTACAACAGAATGGCTAAATAAAAATACCAACAACTGCTGGGTTTGGAATGTCTCATGGTATATGTATCTGACTAGTAAGTATTGCAACTACAACGGAATGGTTAACTAAAACTGTCCACTGTTTATCATATCAGAATGACTCATGCTATCTATATCTGACTAGTAATCTCTGAAACTATAATGGAATGAATAAAACTGCCAACTGTGTGAGTTTCCTCGAATTGACTTCCTCGTTTCGTATCGAGGGGGAAATACCAGGATGGGTATGTTTCGTGGTAGTACAGGTTGGTCGAATAGGTCTTCCTTATCTCTCTCTGAAAGCCGCCAGTTGTATCAAGTCTCTATAGAATGTTTAGTGCATGCTATGCTGCTGCTTCAGTCCACCATACCTATGTAGGCGAGGACCGCCGAATTCTAAGACTCTCATGTACTAACCGCTCTCTCTTTTTCCTTTGCCTTTGTCGGCATCCCTTTTTGTTTAGCAGGTTTTAGATCGATGTTGTTAGCAAGGTTACCCTTCTGGCTTGGCCTGGGCAGGATTATGGACGCCATTGGTTATACTTCAGGGCTCTTAGCTCAATTTTCATCTTGTCCGTACTCGGACGTTGTATCATTTTCAATGTGATTTGGATCTTTGTACTATATATCTGTATTCTTGACTCTTTGAGCCACGATTGTATATATTTGTTTTGTGGGTTCTATCATGGACTATTGTGTAATGATATTACTTCATTTTCCACCCGCACGCAAGTGCCTGGTAGGCACCTTTGAATCGTTTCTATGCGGGTTTGGCGGGAATCGCTAAAACTTGCATAGGGACGATCCGAGGGTGTTACAGTAAGAAGAAGAAGAAGAAGAAGAAGAAGAAGAAGAAGAAGAAGTAGACATAACATAAGAAGAAGAATGTACTGGGAGGAGCCCTGGCCTGCTAGAACACTCAGCGCCGCCACTTCTATCGTGCTGCTTTTAGGGTCCACGTCCGCCCTGGAATATGTAGCAGAGTAACAGGAAGAATAATAAGAAGTAGACATAGAAGAAGAAGAAGAAAAAAGAGAAGAAGACTGTACCAGGAGGAGCCCTGGCCTGCTACAACATTCAGCGCCGCCACCATCGTGCTGCTTTTAGGGTCCACGGTTGCCCTGGAATATGTAGCATAGTAATAAGAAGAAGAATAAGAAGTAGACACAGAATAAGAAGAAGACTGTACCGGGAGGAGCCCTGGCCTGCTGCAACATGCAGCGCCGCCGCCATCATGCTGCTTTCAGGGTCGACGGCCGCCCTGGAATATGTAGCATAGTAATAATAATAAGAAGTAAACATAGAAGAATAAAAAACAGATAAGAAGAAGAAGACTGTACCGGGAGCGGCAGGAGCCCCAGCCCGCTGGGACATTCTGTGCCATTGCTAGGAGAGATTGGGTCTCTGTGCGAGGGGGGACTGAGCAGCTAGTTGAGCAGTAAGTCCAAGGCGACGATTTTTCTCCATTCTCTCCGTGCGCACGGTCGATCTGCCTCTACTCCGGGGAGCCATGGCTAATGCAGATGGAGGAAGGTGGGGGCAGGAGGAAGAAGAAAGTGATGGGCGGGGGATAATGGTCAAAGAGTCTAGTCCATGGGACAGTCATATATAAGACCACCATTTACTCCGGTGCTATCTCAACCTACATCCACCGTTCATTTGTTAATCGATTGCCTATGTCGCTTCCTTCTCAAAGAAGCATGCTGGCAGAACCAGGGAATAAAACCCCAAAGTGCACACGATGATACTCGATTGGACTGGCTTTAATGAGATGGACGGTTCAGCAGGGGCTTCGGCGTCCGCCGCCTAGTATCACATGGATAGGGGTGGGACTACAAGGTAGGAAGTAATTACGGGCTGCACGTCCAGTGTGCGTGCATGCTCAAGGGGTTGTCATGACACGCACAACTGCTGCACGGATAGAACATGGTCGAACGTTCAACTCCACGTCAACAGACACACACTAGACTTAACGTGGGGCAATCTGGGCGCACGCCATAAGCGTCAAAGACGATCCATCCAACGCACCATCGGCGGCCACACCATGGCGGCGTGCATCCATCTACACTTAGCTTGTTGGAGTGTTCAACAGCTGGAGTCGACGACGGGCAACCACTCAGCACCGTTATTCAGGTTTAGATTCATAGGGATCTATGATCCCTGCCACGAAAAGCTTGAGTTCACCTTCGAAAAATCGTTGCGGTGGCGCGGCTGTTCGTACTGAACCGGGACTGGTTCAAGCGCGTCAACTAGTGCATGAACTTACGTCCTCTCAAGGCAATTGGCTAGCCAACTTTTATAGAGACTAACTCTGTAGAGTGCCTTTTGTAGAGGCAATAGCCCTCTTTTGCGCAGCTATCCCATACTGTAGTATGGAACTAGTTCAGAAGTAACTAAATACTATCAAGATGTATATATTTATTCAATTACTACTGGCGGTTGAATTCTGTTTACTATCATACTTATCCGAGACAGACAATACTCAGACAACATTTTATGAACTGATCTTGGGTGGTTTATTCATGCATGTTCCATGCAGAATCATGCACCAGCTCGAACAAATATATGTAAAAATTGTTTGAGGCATACAAACCAGCAGAAATTCGTGCCTTCCGGATCGCTCACCAGCAGCATTTTCCCGGCAATGGTGACATTGATCATTGCTAGCCCATCCTATTTTCAGGAGGCTAACCTTGGTTATGCACACAAATTCATTAGCCACGCATACTAAAAATTCATTAGCCACACAAACTACAAATTATTAGGCACACGTACTACAAAATCATTAGCCACACAAACTACAAATCATTAGCCACACATACTACGAATTCAGTAGCCACACATTACAAATTCAGTAGCCACACATACTACAGCAGTTCAAACTATTACATAAGGCGTACTACGTGCTCGACTCTCAAGTCAGCAATCGTTCAGATTCACTAAACCTCTGGCTTCACTCAAGGGAAATCAGAACTACCAGCCTGTCCATGCCCGCTCCCCCCATCGAAATTGTGTGCTCTGTCGTGGAACGGTGGTGGTCTTGTGCCATCGATCCTTCCAGGAAAACACTGCAGGCGACGAGGACACTTTCTCGCTGCCTCGTCGGGGTCCTGAATGCCATGTACCGGATCTAGAACCTCCTGCAGGTGGATGATCACCGGGTGCTTCCAGCAAAAGTGTCCTCTTGCCTTGCTTGGAATCTCGACATTGTACATAATATGAATGGTGTCTGGATCATTTAGCCACGCCTTTACCTCGATGATCCATCTGTCGCTCGGTGGCACAATCTCCACCAGCTCGCCGCCAAGGCTATTGACGACTCTCTTGAGGGCCTCCGGTTCCCAAGCATTCAAAGGGAGGCCGTCAAAGCTGAGTTTAGAAAAGAAACAAAGCTTCCCCAAGTGATCGTTCCACCCACAGGCGCGATGCCAATGCAAGAAGCTCATTTTTCCCCACAACACTCGAAAGAACGGGAAGAATGCAGAATAGGCTCGCTGTCTGAGCTATGGGCGAACCGGACGAAGAAATCGAATGGTGGTGCGCATACCTCAATATTGACCACTTCTCGTCTGATCCCAAAATGAGACCTGAAAGCCGACAGCAAGGCTGTCGGCAACACGACGGGATGCGTGCCCAGCACGGTGGCTATGAGAGCGTTTTCATTGAACTTTTCTGCCAGGGCTACCATGCATGGGGTGCGCGACAACACGCAACCGCCCGAGTTCGGTCGCTGGTCTGGATTGCCCGACCAGACATGCTCCGCCGTGCGAGAAGGTCTAGGCAGAGGTGAGAGGATAGGCTGGGGACGCGAAGCTCCGACACACCTACTAGGAAAAACGAGGCGAGGGCGACGATGGAAAGCTTCGATTAAAGGCGTGGGAGGTTGACCGGCCTTGGCGGGGACGCAAGGAGAGCAACGGCGAGCTCTGATCTAGAGACCAAAAGCTGGAGCTAAGAAAGGTAATGGAGAGGGGAATAATAGGGGAGAAGAGCAGAGCAGAGAAGAAGATCTAGTCCTCGCAGGGGTAAACCAGTCGACGACCGCAAAGGATAACGGGAAATATTGATAGGTCAATGCAAGAAGAGTTAACCTAATGGCGGGATTTGAGTTCAGCCGTTTTTTGACTGGTTCAAACGATTGTTTGGCCGTTAGATTTGTATTTACCCCCATTTGACCCCTCTCGGCAATTGGTGAACCTACTACATCCCTTCCGCGAGATTACACGCAACTTGGACCCTGCGTTTCCTTGGTGTCTGAACTTTCGGGCCGCATATTAAAATTCTCCACTATGATGACTCTACTTCTTATTATGCTGTCATTGATTTTTAACATAATCCACTCCATCATGGATATTTCTCAAGTGAATCCACATGATTTACTACCCATGACAACTATACATGATCTAATGGTCTTCATTATATTGTCTATTGTTACCAATTAACAATAATATTTTATTGTCTTACTTGAATTCTATAGTTAGGCTACACCATTTGTATTACTTCAATTGACATACTAAACTTAATTCAACTCTACTGTGACCAATTGGCTTTCCTAAAGTATCTTGGTGGGCTATATCTCCTTTGGGAGACACTATATATCACTTCACTAAGGGAAGATGGATAACTACTCCTAAACAGGAATGACTTTAGCATCTTGTGACAAAGTTATCCTCAGGTGGATACTCATCACAAGTCATAAGAATATTTGGTATAGATAAGATGGGTTACTATAGTCACTATCCAACCTACAGATCTCCTAAAAGGATTTTAATCCTAAGGTCAAAGCATATGCTCTGATACTAGTTGCGGTGACCCAACATACCACTGCATGATGTAGTATACTATAGTCGTTGAAGTAACACCAATGAAACACCGTTCACTAGTATTACATACCTCAGAGTGGTACAACAGAAACACAGTAGGTCCAAGACATGAATATAGGTTACAACTCGACTCTTTACAAAAGATCCAAAGAACACTCTAGGTTAAAGAGAGAGAAAGAAGCTTCTTACAAAGAAGAACAAGAAATAATCAAATCATAACTATCATGCTAATAAGATTAGCATCTAACTATTTGGCTTGTATTTCTACTATTGCAATACTCTATAAAAGTAGGTTCTATGGCTAGATATTATACTTCTATCTAATCAGCAACTTCGTCTTCACTTCTATTGATGTATATGTTGACTTCATTGAAGAACTTGAGTTGTTGATGACGATTCCCATGAGCAATAGTTGATGTAGACATCGTCTGTATTGGCTTCAGAATCTAGCAAGGGTTAAGAAGATACGTTGAGTACGAGCGTACTCAGCAAGTTCACTAAAAAGAACTGTTTGATGCACTAGATACAGCCATAAACCGTAGGTCATAGGCTATGCAGGTTTTCATAAACATTTCTTCAAAGGTTGCTTTTATTCTGAAAAGCTATGTCCCTTAGCCTTCATAGGTTTACCAGAACTTTCATGGAGTTCCTTTCCTACAACGTTCGTAGCTCCTTCCCGGAACAGGGAGTAACAAGTTACAGTTCTTACACTCTGTAGAGGTGCGTTAATTTTCCCATTAGAGATCTTAAGCTTTGTTGCACGGCCAGGAGTATGTCCCCGTTCAAACTTCCATGGTTTGAGGCCCAACCTAAGATCCAAGCCAATCATTGCCTTTTCCACGACCCTACATGTCTCCTTGGTGTATCCCATGCCCACATATTGAATTATGACAATGGTTAGTACAGACCATTCAGATGCCAGAACTATCGTGGGACGTTGAGGGTTCCCACCCATATGCCACATATCCACTACGAGTTACCAATTATTGCATGCTACAAGGATAACAGCCACGACTCGCACATGCGGCTACATGCAAGAGGGGAAAGATACAACTGATTTCTCCGTCCCATTCCAAATTTCATGGTTAACATGTAATATACAACAAAGAATCACTAGCGACATTGGTTGTTAAGTGCTAGATAATATGTTCCTTTACCACCAGAACTTTCATAGTAGGTTATTACCATATTGTAAATAACCCATAATCATATTATTATGAAAATATTTGATAGAAAATAACCAAAGGACACGAGCAAGTGTGAACTTGCCTTTTGTGATTGCAAGATTATGCACTCACAGTCTTCGAGATCCAATATCTGAAAATAGCATCATTGGTCCAGTAAGGACTAATGTTTAAAGAAGCAAGATGCTATTATGCATAAGTAAAGTAATGCAATTTGATAAACTCAAATCCCTAGAATAATCATTGATGCTCAAGAGTTTGGGGACTGGAAATGGTTTCTTTAGAATGCGTGTCCCTTTTAGATTAAGTTTCACATTTGTGCTTTTATTAAGGCTTGTGAGTGTGTGTGAAACAATATGTAAGTATAAAGCACACAATTTTGGAATGCGATCTAAAGACTCCTTATAAGAAGGTTGTTACTTAAGTAGATTATCATGGAATACTTAAGAATTACTTTTAATGTATCTTAAAAGAATAACTTTTGAAGAAAAGTTTACTTAACTAAACAAAAGAATTTAAACTTTAAGTTAACATTTTGAGGTTTCTTACTAACTATAGTTCTCAAGAAATAAATAATTACTTTATTTGAATAATGACCACACTAGTAGTTGAGACTTATCTATCTTGGTCATTAAATTGTAACACCTTAAAAATATCAAACAAGATTATCAAGTTCTAATCACCCAAGTTTAGGGTTAACAAAAACTTTTATTGTTAAAATTAATATGAATGCATGTGTGTGTGATTAATGTATGAATGATTGCAATTGCCATGTTTGATTGCTATGAATGATAAGGATTGGTTTAAAGATGAAAACAATATCATCTAGGTCAATTCCAAACAAACCAACTCAAAAGGAAATTCAAATAAGAAGGCATATGATCAAATGGTCATTTTGACCAAAATCAACCACTAACCCACTTAGGGCATCTCTAGTAAATGATTTCTAACAGAAACAAATCCAATTCCTTTCACCCCTTGATAGACCAAGTAACAATGAACCCAAGCAAACTCACAAACTTACAAAAACTATTTTCAAATCCATTTGAGAGGCATTCAAAAATTGAATCCTTAATAGGTACTAAGATGGCCATTTATCAAAAACCAACCAAACCAATTCCCCTTGGCAAACCCTAGCAACAACAGACTACCAAGATTATGACAAGATCACTCACGAAAAATTCATCCAAAAATTCAAATTTTGAATTCAAGCGGCCATTTCATCAAACACCTAGTCAGCTCAGTAACAGCTGCCAAACTATTACTGTTCTTGATTAATACCTTGTCCACCATTTGTCACCACTACTAGCCCTCACTCACCCCTAGTGCACATCACTGCATTGAATCAGCTCCCCCTTCACTGCTTGTACTAGTGTCGCGCCACCCGAGCCGTCCTTGCCGGTCGAGCATGGGCAACTCGCCACAAGCCACCCCGCGCCTGTCCGTTATGTCTAGGAGACAGGCCACCGTCCACCGCCACTCCCTGTCCACCCCTCGATCGCAGCCCAGCCATGGACCACCCGAGAAACACCGCGCCCATTTCTCTGTCGCCATGCCGAGAGCACGCCAGAGCATCACGAGCGACACGCGTGCACATGTTGTGCCTCGCCTTCACCGAGCGTACCTGCACTCACCACAACCCTAGCTACCCCCCAGACATGCCCGTTCGCCGCCACGCGACCAGTAGCCCCTATATGCCGTCTCGAATGCCGCTGGTTCCGCACAGAGCACGGACCGCTCCCGACCATCCTCGACCACCCCATGCTGAGCCATTAAGCGTGTGACAACCGCCAGGAAACACCGCATCGTCCTATGCCCTCAGCCATGCCCGTAGCTCACTGCAATGACGTCGCCAGAGGAGCTAGACCATGCCCCTCTGCCCCTCTCGCCAGTGTATAAATAGAGGCCACCCTAGCCCTCATTCTTCACACCATCTCACTCCCCTCTCTCGCAGAACCATCCCTGAGCCTTCCTCGGAGCAAGGCGAGCACCAGCCTGCCGGAATTTGGCCAGAGTCCACCGCTGCAGAGGAGAAGAGGAGCCGTTGATTGGAGCCACCCTAGGAGCCGCCGCGGCCATCATTCGAACTGCCGTCATCCACGCGTTCGTTCGCCCCCATCGCCGACCCCAGTTGGAGCCTAGATGAGCCACCGCATACCCCCACCGTCACCGTTAGAGTTCAGTCTTGCCGGAGCTATATGACATAGGAGATGAACCTCATCCGTTAGATCGCATTCTAATCGTAGGGCCTGGATTGAAACTTACAGTTTCGGTTAGATAGAGTCGCTGACTAGCGGGACCCCCTGTCAGCAGCCCGCTGCGCCAGCACAGTGCAATTGGGCCGGCCCAGTATCATTACCGCGCTTAGCCCAGTGATTCAAATAGTTATTTTCCATTTTAATTAAAACCATATTCTGTCAGTAGATTAAAAAATCAATTCAAAGAGATTCACTGAACCAAATTGCATGATTCCAATTTTGTTAGAAAGGTAATCAAATTATCTATCCAAGCCCGTTGGATTCAAACCATTTGAAATTATAGATAACCTATAGTAAAAATAACAAGACAGAAACTTTTTCACATTCAAACATTTTTCAAAAATCAACCATAAATGCTTTTGAGTTGATTCCGACTCTCAAAAATCATATTTGACAAGATCTATCTGAATATGTAAGAATATTTAGCTTTTCATGCAGTGATCTTGGATTAGTACTAACAGAATGCTCTATAAGCATTTCTAGTCACTTTAATTGTATAAAATAGTAATTTTAAACTTTATAAAATATGACCACCACTTTAAATCACATTCCTATGTATTAGAATATGTGGTGATGACATGTTAAATCTGAAGTATTCCTATGTATTTTAATTGGAGAATATTAAATCTGAAGTATTTTCAATGAGTAGAAATTACCTTCCTAAAATAAAGTCTTTATTTCATGTGATGATGGTGATGATGCTAAATCACCTAGTGTGAACCTTTGTGTGCCAAATAGAGGTAGTTAAGTATTGTTTGGTGATTGTGTACCTTGTATTCATTTATAGACGCTAGTATCGACCAAGGCTACGAGGAGGAGGAGTACTACGAAGAAGAAGAAGAATAAAACTTTGACCACTACACCAATCAAGGCAAGCTAGAACTTTGCATGCTACCTATGCAAGCCTAACACTACAAGTTAACTATGCAAGCTAACACTTGCAAGTTTCTTAACTACGCAAGCCATCACCAATTGCAAGATAACCTATGCAAGATGCATTAGGCATGCTTGGCTTATGCAACCTTGATTATACCAATTCCCAGTTTTACTTGCAAGCTTTTTTCTTTTATCTTTACCAAAGTTCTTTACCTTTACTTAGTTACTTGTGAGTTTTGGAAAGATACTATAGATAGCATAAAGAGTATAAAACTAGGCCTAAGTAGTTAGAATTAGATGTCATCAAAAGGCCTAAAACTAGAGTTGGATAGTCACACTTGATTAGCACACCTCATTAGTGAATACCCTCAACTTTAATGGCTAGTGCTAAGCCTAAAAAGTGATCACCTTAGATGGGAATACTTGGTGAAAATGATTATGAAAACCTTGGAATGAAGATTCATTCTATTGAAATGTTTTGACATGTGTTATGAACACAAGAGGATTTGATGATGAAAATGTTAAGGCATGAGCCTTAGCCCTTTATAAAAACTGATGGTTGGGTTCGGATGTGATACTATTCCAATTTTACCGTACAACCACAATACCTGAATTGGGTAGGGCTTGACTGGAAGTTTATATGTCTTAGTATGGGTTCCCGTGCGGAAGAGGTTGAGCTGAGGCTACCTCGTGATGACTGACCACCTATGCAGTACCCAAGATGACAGATGGTCATGGTTGGGAGGCCAAACTCATAGGGGAGGTGCCTATACTAGGGTGTGTAATTGAAAGGTTAGGATTGATTATCCGCATACTAAGTATGATGATTCAGGGTTGTCCCTGACGGATGTATCGAATGTTGTGGTGAAAGTGTACCACCTCTGAAGAGTGTCAAACTATTCGAATAGCCGCGTCCGTGGTCATGGACAGTTGGAGTGGCCATACTATTCCGTAGTCAGATGTTTTTCAAAATGACTTGTGAAATGAACTATGGCTTTGACTTGACCAAAACAGGGTTGTGAACATGAAAACTAAGTTCCCACTTTGGTGTTGTAGAACATTAAACTAGTTTTCTTTACTTCTGAACTCAGTATCAAATAAACCTGGCTTTTTGCAAATAAACCTAGAGCTTAGGATTCATACTCGAACTACCTTACTTGTTCGTGATAGTTTGCGAGTACTTGAAGAGTACTCATGGATTTTTCCCTGGCTATTCCCATGGCTAGACTACGAGGAGGACTACCAGAATGATGGACAGCAGGAGGTCTATGACAACTAGGATCATCTCCCATCATCAGCATTGCCTTTGACCCTAAAGTTGAAGCCCCGCTACGTTTAATTTCTATTGCGTTGATTGTATTAAGACTATATGATGAAAACTTTTATTTGTAAGACCTTTAATATGGTTTATAATGGATGATGTACTGTCGTACCAAGTCTGTTATGTGTCGCAAAAATGATAATCCTAGGATTGCGAGGTATGTCATAACAGGCATCTGGGATTAAAAATCCGGGTGTTGACAAGTTGGTATCAGAGCCAAGCTGACCATAGGAGACCCTAGTTAGAATGGACGCTTGAATCAAAAACTTAGTTTCAAAACAAAAGAAGTGAGTATTTATGAAAACCTATTCTCATTCTTATCCCTGAGATTCTTTCAAGAAAATTTATGTTCCTAAAAAATTCTTGCAATCCTACATAAAATTTTACACACTTGATCACCCCACTAACCTACTCATCCTACATTCTTATAGATGGAAGTCAAGTATAGCAAGTTCTACCAGTTGGGCAACGAAGGATAAATCATCTTCGAGCGCGATTTAAGCAAACTCTAGGAATTTCTTGAGCGCCCGCACCCTGAGTTCTTTGGGGCACAACTCAATGATCAGCAAGGAGGAGAACTACAGTGGTTGATAGTTGCAGATCTCAGAGGCAAGATGGAGGCACCCACCTCAGAGAAAATCCAATTCAGCTTGAGTGAGAACAACTAGCTAGACGGACTAGCCAGGGCTATGCAAGAGGATCTTGCCCATCCGTGTGGGCAAAACATCAACCAGATCAATGGCATTCGCTTTGCTTACTACACAAGGCGTGATTCTATGGGATAGCCAATGGAGGTGCCAGACCGTCCGGAGCTGAAGCATCAGTTGGATCATCTCGACTTCATGCTATATGATAGGCAGAAGGAGTTGGACAACGCCTGCGCCTACGCCAACCACAACCATGCCATTGCAGTCAGGAAAGACCAGACCCTCGCCATCCTCGTGAAGGAGCGCAAGTCACTTTGCCGTCTGCGTGACAAGAAGGATCGCATCATTGCCGGCCTTCATCACGATGTGTCATCTTTGGAGGAGACCATCCATGAGCGGGACATGCAGCTTGAGGAGAGGGAGAATGAAGGGGAAGATATCCGTGGAGATCACTATTCCTACCTTAGTGATGATGATGACTACCTGGAGGACCTCGACATGGATTTCCACACTAAGGATGATAATTGCGCCTTCATTGATGATGAAGAAGCCACCGGTTCTGATGAGTAGTAGCACTTGAGCACTATCGTAGGTGTGAGTTGTATCCGGTCCCACTATATCGTAGCTTCAAAGAATGGTTCCTAAAACCATCTGTTACCCTAGTGTGGTGTGTGTTTGTATTGGGTTCTATGAATGAATGAATGAAAAGAAATTTTCTAGTTGGAAAAACCAGAGTCAAACTCAAAGTTTAAAAGATTTTCAAAAACCAATCCATGAACCTTAGAAATTTCCCTCTTGTCTCATGATATATCTCAATCTTCAGATGCCTCACGGAAGGAGCAGTTCATCTCAGGATCCAATGGTGCAAATCCTACAAATGTTGGTTGCTGACCGTGAAGCTGGAAGAGCTGAACGTTAAGCTAATTTAGCGACCCTTCAACAAATAGCTAAGATGGCCCATGATAATCAAGGCCATGGAAACCAGGATAACCATGGATCCAAGCTCAAGAACTTTCAAAACACCAATCCCCCCATATTTAGTAAGTCTACAGAGCCATTAGATGCTGATGACTGGCTGCAGACCATGGAGAACAACTTAGAGGTCGCAGGAGTGGAGGCCAATGAGAAAGTACAGTTTGCCACCCATTATCTGGCAGGTGATGCAAGAGCTTGGTGGAATAGCATTTGTATCATGAATGGAGGACAGATGATGGCTTGTGATGAATTCAAACTCAAGTTTAGCCGAACCCATGTGCCACCAGGTTTGATTCTGCGGATGAGGGATGAATTCAAGGAGTTGAAGCAGGGAAGGATGGCTATGATAGAGTACCGCGACAGATTTCTGTCTCTGTCTAGGTATGCCCCTGATGAGATTGGTACTGAAGCCAAGAAGAAGGAGAGATTTCTGAATGGTCTGCATGATGAGATGCAGACGGTGTTAGTCAATATCCCATTTGCTGATATGTTAGCTTTAGTGGATTCAGCAATCCAGATGGAAGGCAAGATCAACCAAGCCAATGAGAATCGCAAGGGTCGAATGATGCATCAACCAGGATCCCACCATACCTCGAAGTATCGCCCCAACTTGTCTGCAGGATATGCCCTGAGAAACAATAGACCCCCTATGTCCCGTCCAAACTATCCCAACTGTGGAGGAGGAAACCCAAGGCCCGGAGGAAACCACAACAACAACCCCGACAACTCCAACAATTTCAACCGTGCATCGCCCAAGCCCAACAAAAACACCAACATCAACAATACTGCCCCAAGGACTGGAAGCAATGTCGTGCCTGTTGCAGGAAAAGACAAGTCTCTGATTACTTGTTTTGAATGTTGAGCCAAGGGTCACTACTCCAACGAGTGCCCCAAGAAGCTTGCAGCAGCCACCAATGTGAATGCACCAGCTCAGCAGCAACGCCGTGTTCATCCTGGAAGGAGATTCGCCCTAGGAAACTCGCTCAACCGTAATGGCCGTCTGTTTCACATGAATGCTGAAGAAGCTCAGGAAGCGCCATATGTCGTGCTGGGTATGTTTTCTATTAATTCAGTACTTGCAAGAGTGTTATTTGATTCTGGAGCATCACACTCATTTGTTACAGAAGAATTTGCATGCACTAGTAAGATTCAACCAACAAAACTGAAGCATCTCATGATAGTTCAAATACCTGGTTCAACCACCAAAGCTAGACAAATTTGCAAGGACGTACCTATTAGAATCCATGTAATAGATTTTTATGCTAATCTAGTAGTACTTGGAACCAAAGGTTTGGAAGTAGTACTAGGAATGGATTGGATGTCGAAACATAAAGGATTAATCGACTGTGCCAAGAAATCCATAACCATGACTAGTACCACTGGAGTATCAGTAGAGCATGTATCTGAGACTTTGCCCCGTCAATTCAAGTGCAACAAGAGTCTATCTCAACCAATCATTGTAATGTTGGGAATATGCCCTAGAGGCAATCATGTATGATGATATTTCCCATTGTATTCATAAAGATATTAGTCCTTCTATAAACATCTGATGTATATCATTGAATATCTGATTCGGTTGTGGAACTATGCATTCATGTTTTTTGTACTAAATATCCTTGGTCATTGAGGTTGTGCTGGACACACAACTTAGACCAATGTGAAAGTTGGCTTGATGACTCGGTTCCACTTGTCATGGGCATGGAGATGCTATTCCAACTTACACAAACTCGGCTAAAGAGTTTAGCGAGTCGAATTGACCCATATTGAGGTACAACGAACTAGCTGTCATTTGTATATCTCAATCAATGTAATCCTTAGACCTGAGGTTTTTGCATAGTCTGAGTTGAGGATCACCGACTTAGGTTCTGTCAAACGCTGATCCATAACTGGTCAGTTATAAAGCAGAGTTCGGGTCGACTGAGAATCAAGCTGCGTGATGTGAATAACCAAGATGGGATTTTGCCCCTCCACTCGGAGAGATATTCTCTGGGCCCTCTCGTGAGATATGATTCGGAAAGTATGGCCATGCACGACTCGGTTAAGTGTTAACCGAGGCGATAGACTAAGAGTTAGTCGGGTGAATCACTTATCTCGGATCGAGAAGAGAGTCGGACTATTTAAGGGATGACATATATTCGCCTATAGTCTGACAAGGTATATCGTGAGGCAAAAGGGACTCGGACGTAAGTCGCATTGGAAAGGCAAGTCGTCATTACTCTTTGGTACTTGGGAGTCGTAACGTTATGCTAGGAGCCGCTACCGACTGATCGATTGTGAGTCGGACTCCAATCGTGTCCAAGTAGCCATGAGCCTGCGGGGTCACACACTTAAGAGCGGGAGCAAGTTCGGATTGGATCTGAACATGTAATCTGGTTGGGTTGGACCTTAACCTGATTAGGACTGAGTTAGTGAGTTGGACACACGGTGACTAGTGTTATATGGGCTTTAGTGAATGGGTCGCACGAGCAGAGCCCACGTTCACTCCCTATATATAGTGGAGCACCTTAACCCAGAAAGGTTAATCGTTGTTCGGTTAGGTCATTCCATGTGTTGGAAACCCTAGCTCCACAGCAGTCCAGCCGTCGTTACGAACCTAGCAGTTCGCCGCCGGTGCTCCTCCTTGTACGTGTGGATACCAGCAGAGGTGCTGTGCGATCAGCACCAGGATGATCGGATCGTGAGGACTGCACTGCATCAACTGACGCGCTTCATCAGTAATCCGCAACTGCGCGTCTAGTGGTAAACCTCGTGGCCTTCTACCTCAGCTAGATCTTGGGATCACCACGTTAGAGGAAAAAGTTTTGTTTTATCTCAGCGTGACCCAACAGTGGTATCAGAGCGATAGCTTCTGGTTTTAGGCTCGATATCTCGCATATGTGATATGTGGTAGGATGTAGATGAGATCTATATGCTGTTTGGTGGTCGATCTATGAGATAGATCGGTTTTGTACGAAGTTGATTGGATCAACTGTACTCGGGGAATGGTAGATCTGATTTCCGTGATCATACTGCTAAGGTCGTGAAACAACATACCCTTACCGGTCGGCTTCCGCCATCGGGGTTGCCGCCGGCTTCGCCCTGTCATAGCGCCTTAGATGTCGTTGCAGGTTTTCACAACGCCGGTAGATATTGTATCTATGCATAACTTGTTTTTGCAGGAAGTTGTGAATGGTATGTTTCATGTGCATGTGATGTATGTGTGTAATCCATACGTGATCTGCGAATCACGGTTTTTGTCAGCCGGCTGGAGCCTAGGTGCTGTCATTTTATTGTATAACGACCTATGTGTCGGATTCTCTATGTAATTTACTTTACTAAGCTAGTGTAGTTGTTTGGAGAACCTGGAAGGCATGCAAGGCGTTGTACATGTCGGCGACATGGAGTAAGACGGCAAGTGACAAGAGTTGGCACGAGTTGGATTACAGGCTTTGTGGAGATGGAGATCGCCATGAAGAGATCCATACCATTTCACATTATAATTGCTTTATTTTGTGTTATTGTTATGTCTCAGTTTTACCTCTATTAGATAGTCGGTAAAATTTAATCCCTCAAAGAAGGTCTCGTCGGTTTTCCCGCCAGTGTTTGCACCATCACAAGTCGGACATTTTTGGTAGTGGGCTCATAAAATTGAGGTGCTGTCAATTCTTTCCGACTAGGTGGGTTCGTGTCGGACTCTTACTGCGGAAACACTCGGTAAGCTAGACGGGTCTATCACAACGGTTGTGGGACTCGTGGAAAAGTCGGATGGGAGCCGGGGCATGTGATGCCACCCGTCCAACTGGAGTCGCATGAGATGCGATTGACAAGGAGTTGTCTACCTAGATCACTTGGCGGCTAGCGGTGATGCTAAAGCTCACTAGCCGACTTGCTTATTTAGGATCCTGAATCACTAAGCAACCATCAGAGGGGTGTTGGTTCTAGTGGGAGCATAAAATATTAAAATGTTTAATATGCTTGCTCTTTTATGAATACATCTCTTAAGTGTTTTGCATATTTTCTGTTGTAGATCATGGCACCAAGTAGCAGTCACTCTCAGATATCCGGTTTTGTGTTGAGAACCATTCTTGAGAAAGATAAACTGAACGACACTAATTTTACCAACTGGTATCGAAATCTGAGAATTGTTCTCAAACAAGAAAAGAAGGACCATGTCCTAGACAACCCACTTCCAGATGAGCCGAATGAGAATGCGACTGTCGCTGCCACCAATGCCTACCATCGGGCTAAGGATGAGTCCACGGATATTAGCTGTCTTATGCTTGCTCACATGGAACCGGACTTGCAAAAGCAGTTCGAGCATGTTGAGGCCTACGATATGATCGAAAGCCTCAAAAGTGTGTTCCAGGCTCAGGCGAAGACTGAGAGGTATCAAGTCTCTCAGGCTTTGCTGAGCTGCAAGCTTAAGGATGGTGATCCACTGAGTCCGCATGTAATCAAAATGGTTGGTTACGTGCAGTCTTTGGAGAGGCTTGGATACCCCATTAGCGAAGAGTTCGCTACGGATATAATTCTGAACTCTCTTCCTAGTGCATATGGGCAGTTCATTTCGAACTACCACATGCATGGTATGGATAAGAAGCTCACTGAATTGCATGGGATGCTCAAGCAGGCAGAGGCGGATCTCAAGAAGGGCACCAGTCAAGTGTTGATGGTGCAGAATAAGTCTAAGTTCAAGAAGAGTTCTTGGACTAAGAATAAGGGCTAAGTCAGGAGGAAAGCAGGCTCAGGACCCGGTCCCAAGCGCTTCCTCAGGGACTAAACCATCTCCTTCAGCCGGATCCACTTGCTTCTACTGCAAGGCGGATGGCCACTTGAAGAGGAACTGCAGCAAGTACTTGGCCGACAAAGCCAAGAGTGGAGGTATGACTTCCGACTCAGATACACTTGTTTGCAATGTTATAGACATATATCTTGATGATGCACCTAATAGTTCTTGGGTATATGATACCAGATCAGTTATTCACATCTGCAACTTGTTGCAGGGACTGGTAAGAACTAGGAGCGTAGCAAGAGGCGAGGTTGATATTCGAGTCGGCAACAAAGCAAGAGTTGCTGCGTTGGAAGTCGGCACGATGCAACTTCATTTACCTTCTGGATTCATTATGGAACTAAATAATTGTTATTATGTTCTAGTAATCAGTCGAAACATTATTTCTGTTTCATGTTTGATGAGGCAAGGCTATGAGTCGAATATCAAGAATAATGGTTGTTCTTTGTATTTGAATGATATGTTTCACGGCTTTGCACCTGTCCAGGATGGGTTATTTATTTTGAATCTTGATGGTGAGTCGGTTTATAACATAAATGTTAAAAGGTTGAAACCAAATGATCTGAATATGACTTACTTTTGGCACTGTCGGCTTGGTCATATAAGTTGGAAACGCATGAAGAAGCTCCATGATGATGGACTCCTAACTTCGTTCGACTTGGAGTCGTTCGAGACATGCGAATCTTGCCTACTCGGCAAAATGACCAAGACACCTTTTGCAAAGAGTTGTGAAAGGGCGTCCGACTTGTTGGGACTAGTACATAGTGATGTATGTGGACCAATGAGCATGACAGCTAGGGGTGGTTATGAGTACTTCATTACCTTCACTGATGATTTGAGTAGGTATGGATATATTTACTTGATGAAACATAAGTCGGAAGCCTTTGAAAAGTTCAAAGAATTCTAGAATGAAGCACAGAATCAACTCGGCAAGAAAATAAAGTTTCTTCGGTCGGACCGAGGAGGCGAGTACATGAGCCATGAGTTTGATGACCATCTGAAAAGTTGTGGAATAGTTCCTCAACTTACTCCGCCAGGAACGCCACAAAGGAATGGTGTTTCGGAAAGGCGGAATCGGACCTTGTTGGACATGGTACGATCAGTGATGAGTCGGACAGATCTGCCTTTATCATTTTGGGGTTATTGTCTAGAAACAGCGGCGTTCACACTAAACAAAGTACCATCAAAATCGGTAGAGAAGACACTGCATGAGATGTGGACAGGCAAAAGGCCAAGTTTGTCTTTTCTTAAGATTTGGGGTTGTGAAGCTTTTGTCAAGCGACTCCAGTCGGACAAGCTTACAGCCAAGTCGGATAAGTGTATTTTTGTGGGGTATCCGAGGGAAACCTTGGGTTACTACTTCTACAACCGAGAAGAGGGCAAAGTGTTTGTCGCTCGGAACGGTGTCTTCCTTGAGAAAGAGTTTCTCAGTCAGGGAGTAAGTGGGAGCATGGTGCAGCTCGAAGAAATTCGAGAGGAACCGGCTAGTAGCGAGTCGGCAAAAACCTTGGAGGTTGAGCCGGTCGTGGCAGCTGAGCCGGCAGCAGCACCTATACTACGAAGATCGGCAAGATTACAAAGTGTTCGTGATGTGTTATTGTTAGACAGTGATGAGCCGGCAAATTATTCGAAAGCGATGGTGGGATCTGATTCCGAGTCATGGCTTGGAGCCATGAGATCCGAGTTAAAGTCCATGGATGAAAATCAAGTTTGGAACTTGGTTGATCTGCTAGACGGTGCAAGACCCGTCGAGTGCAAATGGGCCTTTAAGAAGAAAACTGATATGGATGGAAATGTTTCCGTCTATAAAGCACGCCTTGTCGCGAAGGGGTTCCAACAAGTTCAAGGAGTTGATTACGACGAGACTTTCTCGCCCGTAGCTATGCTTAAATCAGTTCGGATCATGTTAGCTATAGCGGCCTATTTCGACAACGAGATATGGCAGATGGATGTCAAAACGGTAACAGAAATTTAACCGAGGACGTGTATATGATACAGCCCGAGGGTTTTGTCGATCCGGCTAATGCTGACAAGGCGTGCAAACTTCAGAAATCCATTTATGGATTGAAGCAAGCATCTCGGAGTTGGAATATTCGCTTTGATGAGGTAGTCAAATCGTTTGGCTTCATCAAGAGTGATCATGATTCTTGTTTGTACAAGAAGTTTAGTGGGAACAAAGTAAATTTTCTAATCTTATATGTGGATGACATATTACTGAGTGGAAATGATGTCCAGATGTTGCAAGAAACCAAGGAATCATTGGAAAGGAGTTTCTCAATGAAAGACTTGGGTGAGGCAACATACATCCTAGGAATCCGGATCTATAGAGATAGATCAAGGAGGCTCATTGGATTGAGCCAGAGTACTTATTTGGACAAAGTGTTGAAGAAGTTCAACATGGAATCGTCTAAGAAGGGGTTCTTACCGATGTCCCATGGTGTAAAACTTAGCAAGACTCAGTGTCCTTCGACAACTGATGAGCGAAGTCGGATGAGTGCGATTCCATATGCTTCTGCAGTCGGATCCATCATGTACGCCATGATTTGTACTAGGCCGGATGTTTCTTATGCTCTAAGTGTTGTGAGAAGATACCAGGCTGATCCTGGAGAGATCCACTGGACAGCGGCTAAAAATATCCTAAAGTACTTGAGAAGGACTAAGGATATGTTCTTGGTTTATGGTGGTGAAGATGAACTCAGTGTAAAGGGTTACATGGATGCGAGTTATCTTACCGACTCTGATGATTCTTGTTCGCAATCCGGATACGTGTTTATTTTAAATGGAGGTGCTGTGAGCTGGAAGAGTTCCAAACAAGAGACTGTGTCAGCGTCTACAACAGAGGCTGAGTATATTGCCGCCTCGGAGGCAGCAAAGGAAGCTGTTTGGATGAGGAATTTCCTCATGGATCTTGGTGTGGTTCAGGGCTTGTCCAATCCGTTGGACGTGTATTGTGACAACAATGGTGCTATTGCACAAGCCAAGGAACCTAGACAGCACCAGAAGAACAAGCACATACTCATGCGGTACCACCTGATTCGCCAGTTCGTGGATCAGGGTGATATCAAGTTAAGTAAGGTACACACAGATGCAAATATTGCGGATCCGTTGACAAAGCCGTTACCACAGCCGAAGCATGAGGCACACCTAAGAGCCATGGGCATTAGATGCTTAGACATGTGATGTCGGAAGATTGACTCTAGTGCAAGTGGGAGACTGTTGGGAATATGCCCTAGAGGCAATCATGTATGATGATATTTCCCATTGTATTCATAAAGATATTAGTCCTTGTATAAACATCTGATGTATATCATTGAATATGTGATTCGGTTGTGGAACTATGCATTCATGTTGTTTGTACTAAATATCCTTGGTCATTGAGGTTGTGCTGGACACACAACTTAGACCAATGTGAAAGTTGGCTTGATGACTCGGTTCCACTTGTCATGAGCATGGAGATGCTATTCCAACTTACACAGACTCGGCTAAAGAGTCTAGCGAGTCGAATTGACCCATATTGAGGTACAACGAACTAGCTGTCATTTGTATATCTCAATCAATGTAATCCTTAGACCTGAGGTTTTTGCATAGTCTGAGTTGAGGATCACCGACTTAGGTTCTGTCAAACGCTGATCCATAACTGGTCAGTTATAAAGCAGAGTTCGGGTCGACTGAGAATCAAGCTGCGTGATGTGAATAACCAAGATGTGATTTTGCCCCTCCACTCGGAGAGATATTCTCTGGGCCCTCTCGTGAGATATGATTCGGAAAGTATGGCCATGCACGACTCGGTTAAGTGTTAACCGAGGCGATAGACTAAGAGTTAGTCGGGTGAATCACTTATCTCGGATCGAGAAGAGAGTTGTACTATTTAAGAGATGACATATATTCGCCTATAGTCTGACAAGGTATATCGTGAGGCAAAAGGGACTCGGACGTAAGTCGCATTGGAAAGGCAAGTCATCATTACTCTTTGGTACTTGGGAGTCGGAACGTTCTGCTAGGAGCCACTACCGACTGATCGATTGTGAGTCGGACTTCAATCGTGTCCAAGTAGCCATGAGCCTGCGGGGTCACACACTTAAGAGCGGGAGCAAGTTCGGATTGGATCTGAACATGTAATCTGGTTGGGTTGGACCTTAACCTGATTAGGACTGAGTTAGTGAGTTGGACTCACGGTGACTAGTGTTATATGGGCTTTAGTAAATGGTTCGCGCGAGCAGAGCCCACGTTCACTCCCTATATATAGTGGAGCACCTTAACCCAGAAAGGTTAATCGTTGTTCGGTTAGGTCATTCCATGTGTTGGAAACCCTAGCTCCACAGTAGTCCAGCCGTCGTTACGAACCTAGCAGTTCGCCGTCGGCGCTCCTCCTTGTATGTGTGGATACCAGTAGAGGTGATGTGCGATCAGCACCAGGACGATCGGATCGTGAGGACTGCACTGCATCAACTGACGCGCTTCATCAGTAATCCGCAACTATGCGTCTAGTGGTAAACCTCGTGGCCTTCTACCTCAGCTAGATCTTGGGATCACCACGTTAGAGGAAAAAGTTTTGTTTTATCTCAGCGTGACCCAACATGTAAGACCCCACCATTTAAGGTAAAGGCCCCTGTGATTGCAATGCTAGGACCTGGATTGAATTGCTAGCATCCACAGTTTAAGATGAAGTACATAGATACAAAGTTCATTATTACATCGTCATTCTAGAGATAACATAGTTTTTACAACTCATTAGCCCAAGGCTAATACATAGAGTTAATAACATAAAGTAAATAAATAGAAGTCTTCATCTTCATGTGCCACAGGCAAACACGTTGAGTGTAGACTCATAACCCTAGTCTCCATCATAGTAACCTGCAACATCATAAGTTACAGCCACAGAGGGTCAATACATTTGGAATTGTATTGGCAAGTGATACCATAGTAGTATAGTAGCATCTAATAACTATATGAATTTGGCTAAGTGTAGTTCAGTCTAGCTTTGCTCAAAATAAGGTTTTCTTATTAGTTGAAAAACACTAAGTTTTTGTTTGACAAAAACACCCAAGGAACCACCAATAGACATTGATGAACCTTCACCCTTGTTCAACCACAAGTTTTAACTTAGAGAAATTGGGATGAGGAGATCCTTGATTTCTTCAATGTCTTTGATGCTCAAATTGTCTGTTACCGGGGACATGACTAAGTACTTAGGTTTTATCCTCTCGAGAGGTGGTGCAGTTTCCCCACAAGACTCGACATGCATCGAGATGAGACTTTTCAGAAGCATTCCCTTATACCACCATGGACACGTTCCATCCTACCAACCCTACCACCAACTGTCCATCTGGCTAAGTTCTTGCAACCTATTTGGTCAAGGCAGAGCCCATATGCCATGTGGTTGCACTAGAATCTTATCAACACTAAATATCTCAAATCTCTTTGTTCCTGGGTTACCATCCACAAGTGTCATACACAACGTAAACCATAGACATGGTCCTTGTGTAACCACTCAACACAAACCATTCTTTCCATTCCACCTAGGTGATTCATTCACATAGTTGTTTTATTAATCAAAAACAAAGTCATAGATTTTGCATAACAACATTGTATGAATATTCCACCCTTGTTTTCTACTAGCTAGGCTAAGCATACTAGTATAGCAAGTTTCTTATCTTAAGGAAAACTACTAAGACAATAACTATAGGATTTCCCAAGCATATCATATACTTAGAAAAAGAACATGCAAATCCTACTCAAAATATCACTAGTGCATAGATAAAATAGGACAAAATATGAAGCATCACTTGCCTTGGTAGTTGGGGGAATAGGAACAATCCTCACAATCACAATCACCACAATCACCAAAATCTACACATAAAATCATAACACCAAAATTACATTCAATATAAAAACAAAAATTTATATGAATGCATGCAAATGCAATGGAATGATTGTCTACACCAAACAAGTCAAACTAAACAGTACTGAACACAAAGCAAACTTTCTAAAGTCCAAATAAACCAAATATTACTTAAAAATAATTTTCTAAACATTTTATATAGTCAAATTAAGCCTACAAATGTTTATGCTCAAAATCCTAATTTTACAGAAGCAAATGGCCAAACCAAGGCCATATATGCAAAGAGTTTATTTTTCTGAATCCATTGATATATTATTTGTAATTTTTGGACAAGCAGATCAAAAGTTATGAATTTTACAAGTTAATTCATCTAATAGATTCAAATTTGGATTTTGAAAACAAAAAACCCAGACATGCGGCGCCATCTGATTGGTCTGTACCGCTTCGTGTGGATCGCATTCACGGCCCGTTAGATCTAAGTTAGATCGTGCGGCTTAGATCTTCCCGTACCCTTTAGCTCTCTCTTCTAATCCTAGATGTTGGATCTAGCTCCAACGGATCTGAGTGTGTTGGCCAACAACGGGCGATGCAAATGGCGAGCTGCGGCAGCGACGGCTCTGCCAGCGATTCTCCGGTGATGCTAGGGGGTAAGGGGAAGGGCGTGAGGCATTACCGAGGTCATGGAGACGGTGCGGTTGCAGTGGAGGTCATGGGCGAGGGCAGAGCGCTCGAGTTCGACGGCTATTCCTCACCGGAGTCGTGCTCACTGTCGGGTCCTAACAGATGTTGACAAAGGCGAGGCTACAAGGCACAAGAAAATAAATGGGAGGCAACATTAGATGCGCACGAGGATGGCGATCAATATAGTGGCAACCAGAGAGAGAAGGGTGGACGAAGCTCACTGGGATTGGTCGCCGACGTGCTTCGGGCGGTGGCGCTTGCGAGTCAAAATTTTCAGAGCTTGGGGGATCTCTGGGTTTGCTAGGTGAGGGGAAATGGAGAGGGGGCGCGCGGGGTTAAAGAAGGAGGGGGTCGTGGGAGCAATCAAGCCGCGAATCAAGCGGATTTAAATAAATTGAAACGGGGAAGAAACGGCTGTGAGCGGCACGGGTCCTTCAGCGCGGGATTGACGACGAGCTGATGTGGCAGTGGGGCCTGCCTATCAGCGAGGGGGTGCGGCTCGTGCGGGTGAGAAACGGAGGGGAGAGGGGGTTTTTCTCGGGTGTGCTAGGTGGGCTATTAGTTGGGCCGCGGGGTTGGTTGGGCTAGATAGGTTGCTGATGTTATTTTTTCCCTTTTTCTCTTTTTCTTTTCTGTTTTGATTTTCTAGTTTGATTTTGAATGGCTATTTCAAATCTGTTTGAATTCAAACTTTCACCAAGTTTTTGTACTGTGATCATAGTGTCAAAAAGTGTGACAAACACATCTAACCACTCAAAAACACTTTGGTCTTTGAAATAAAAATAAAACCATGCCCCATATATGATATATAAAGAGGGGTTTGAATATGGTTTTATTTAGGGTTTTGATTTGAAATTTTTATGCAAGGTAGATATGCTATGATGATATGAATGCAATGACATGAATTTTCATTTGATGAAATTTGGGATGTTACAAATCTAACCCCCTTAAGATGAATCTCGCCCTCGAGATTCGGATTGGCTAGCAAATAGGTGTGGGTGATCTTTCCGAAGGTCATCTTCTCTTTCCCAAGTTGCTTCTTTTTTGGTATGATGGTTCCACTGTACTTTGCAGAATTTGATAGTCTTATTACGAGTAACTCTTTCTGCTGTCTCGAGAATCTTGATAGGCTTCTCTTCATAAGTGAGATCACTCTCCAACTGTACCTCTTCCAAAGATATAGTGTCCTTCAATGAAGTTTCTTCCATGTCCGGATGAAACTTCTTCAATTGACTCGCATGAAACACATTGTGAACAATAGACAGTGATTCTGGAAATTCTATCTCATAAGCCACTTATCCTTTGTGGCTCAAAATCTTGAATGGTCCAACATACCGAGGTGCCAATTTTCTTTTGACTCCAAATCTCTTCACACCACGAAGTGGTGAGACTGTAAGATAAGCTCTATCACCTACTTCATATTTGGATTCCCTATGCTTTGGGTCTGCATAACTCTTTTTTCGGGATTGGGCTATCTTCAATCTGTCCTTTACCATTCTGACTTTCTCTTTAGCTTCCTTTATCAGTTCTGGTCCGAATAAATTTCTTTCTCCTACCCCATTCCATAGTAATGGCATAGTACACTTCCTTTCATAAAGTAATTCAAATAGAGTCATCTCTATGCTTTCTTGATAGCTATCATTGTAAGAGAATTCTGCGTATGGCAGACTTTCATCCCAACTAGATCCATAGTCTAGTGCACATGCCCTCAAAATATCCTCCAAAATCTGATTGGTCCTTTCTGTCTGTCCATCAGTCTGTGCTGAATTCTAACCTTGTTCCCAATGATTCATGCAGTTGTCGCCAAAAATGCAAAGTGAACTGAGTTCCTCTGTCAGACACAATACTCTTAGGTACTCCATGCAGACATACAATCCTGTTCATATAGATCTTAGCCAATTTAGCACTTGTATAGGTAGTCTTCATGGGTATGAAATGAGCGACTTTAGTTAGGCGATCCAAAACAACCCATATAGAATCATATCCAGATCTAGTCCTTGGCAATCCAGTGATAAAATCCTTACCAATCTTATCCCACTTCCAATCAGTTATAGGTAGTGGTTGCAAGAACCCTGCTGGTTTCTGATGTTTCGCTTTCACTCTACTACACACGTCACACAAAGCAATATGTTCCGCGATATCTTTCTTAAGATTGTTCCACCAAAATCTTTCCTTCCAATCCATGTACATCTTGGTGTTACCCAGATGAATGGAATATGGTGAATTGTGTGCTTCTTGCAGAATCAATTTCCGAAGCTCCGGATCTTGCAGAATGCAGATACGCTTTCCATACCATAAAGTACCTTGTTCATCTTCATGGAATCCTTTACCCTTTCCTTTACTAATTTTACCTTTTATCTCTTCAATTTACTTGTCCAACTTTTGGGCTTCTTTAATCTTTTCCAACAATGTTGGTTGAACTTCCAAAGACATGAGATATCCTTCAAGCACTATCTCCAATCTTAGATATTTGAATTGGGCAAACAGATCATCAGGAAATTCTCCCTTAGTAAGGCCATCCACATAAACCTTATGGCTTAAAGCATCTCCTACAACATTTTATTTACCGGGATGGTATTGCAAACTCAAGTCATAGTCCTTGATGATCTCTAGCCACCTTCTTTGTCTCATATTGAGTTCCTTCTAAGTGAAAATATACTTTAAACTCTTGTGATCTGTGAACACTTCACAATGCTTTCCTAAAAGATAATGTTTTGACTGCATGGACAACAGAGGCTAACTCTAAATCATGAGTTGGGTAATTCACTTCATGAGTTTTGAGTTGTCTCGAGGCATAAGCCACAACTTTTCCTTCTTGCATCAAAACTCCACCCAATCCTTGGTGAGATGCATCACAATATACTTGAAAGTCCTTCTCTAAATCTGGCAGAAACAAAATTGGTGTGCTGACACTAGTCTCTTCTTCAATTCTTGGAAACTGATCTCACATCCTTCAGTCCAATCAAACTTCTTTTCTTTCTTAAATAACTCCATCATTGGCTTAGCTACTTTTGAGAAATTCTTAATGACCCTTCTATAGTATCCTGCCAAGCCTAGGAAACTAAGAACTTCTTTAACTGAATTGGGAGATTTCCACTCAGTTATAGCTGACACCTTTGTGGGATCGATAGCTATACATCTCCCGACACAATATGTCCGAGAAATCCAACCTGACTCAACCAAAATTCACACTTGCTGAACTTGGGATACAACTTGTGCTCCTTGAGTTTCTCAAGAATCAAACGCAAATATTCTTCATGTTCTTCTTTGCTCTTGGAATATATCAATATATCATCGATGAATACGACAACAAACTTGTCAAGAAACTCCATGAACACCTTGTTCATCATGTTCATGAAATAAGCTGGTGCATTTGTTAGCCCAAATGGCATCACAGTATACTCATACAATCCATACCTAGTGGTAAAAGTAGTCTTAGGTATATCTTGCTCTCTAATCTTTAGTCGAAAGTAGCCTGATCGGAGATCAATTTTTGAGAACACTCGGCCTCCTTCTAGCTGATCAAATAGATCATCAATTCTAGGCAAAGGGTACTTGTTCTTTATAGTCACCTCATTGAGTGAACAATAATCTATGCATAGTCTTTGACTTCTGTCCTTCTTCTCAACAAACAGAACTGGTGTACCCCAAGACGAAGAACTTGGTTGGATAAATCCTTTCTGCAACTGTTCTCCAAGTTGTTTCTTGAGTTCTTTCAACTCATAAAATGACATCTTGTAGGGTCTCTTTGCTATTGGTCCAGATCCTGGCAGTAAGTCAATCAAAAACTCTACATCTCTATCTGGTGGCGTTCCTGGTAATTCCTCCGGAAACACGTCCGGATAGTCCTTCACAATTGGTACACTATCTATGCTAACCCCCTTAAGAGAATTTAGCTTACTCCCTTTGGATTCAAAGTTAGACTTTAACCTAATCCGTTTCTTATCCAGGGTTGTGAATGTAACAGTATGATTAGCACAATCTATTACTCATTCATACTTAGTCATCCAATTCATGCCCAAAATTACATCCAGTCCTTGGGAATCTAGGATTATCAGACTAACTGGAAACTTATACTTTGCAAATTCTATCACTAGATCATGACATCCAAAATTTACTATCATCTCTCCACCTGGAGAGATTACTTTGATAGGACATCCAATAGTTTCTGTTGTAAGTCCATATTTATCAACAAATGCTCTTGATATGAATGAATGCGATGCGCCGGTATCAAAAAGAACAAGTTCTAGAAAAGAGTTAAGCTTGAACTTACTAGCTACAGTATCAGATTCCTCATAGATTTGTTCCACATTGATGTGGTTCACTTGACCCTTCTGAAAAGGGTTTGGCTTGTTGGCTCCATTAGCCTTATTTTCTAGGCATTCATTTGCATAGTGCCCGTTTTTCTTGCACTTGAAGCATTCAACCTGACTGATGTCTCTCTTAGCAGGCTGACTTCCATTTCCATTCCCACTATGTCGGCTCTTGTGTCCACTCTCGTGGTTCTTATATATGTCATTGTCATGACTACGGTGATTTTTGTTATCATGGTGATGGTTACTGTTGTGGTGGTTGTTATACTTCCTGTGTTTGTGGGATCTAGAACCTCCACTATCTTCACCATGGTAACGCTTGTGAGACGATCCCTAACCATGCTTATCATAGTGGTGCTTCCTCTTCCTACTTTCCACCTGCTTCATCTTGCTTTCCAACATGGTGGCTTTGTCACACAGTGATTGATAAGTTGGAACATATGCAACAGATAGCTGCAAGCACATCTCATCATTCAGTCCTTCGAGGAATTTTTCTTTCCTCTTAGCATCAATGTCAACATCATCTGGTGCATAGCGTGCCAGATTGTTGAACTCCTCAATATATTCTGCCACACTGCGGTGACGTTGCTTAAGATTGTGAAATTCCTTCTTCTTCAATCCCATCACTCCAGAAGAGATATGAGCAGTGCGGAATCCATCCTCAAATATTTCCCAAGTCACATCTTCAATAGGAGTGGTGATTTGTAAATTATCCCACCATGTGGCTGCTGGTCCTTCAAGCACATGTGCTGCAAATCTGACCTTTTCCTCATAAGTGCAGCCCACAGTAACCAAGTCCTTGTTCACAGAATGTAACCAGTCATTGGCTACCATAGGATCAGTGGTTTCTGAAAACTTAGCGTGCCTCAATATCAGAAACCTTTTAAGCATATCAAAGGCTAGTGGATTGTTTTTGTTGTTTTTATTGTTGTTGTTTTGGTTATGATTCTAATTCGCCATAAACTAGGTCATCATTTGCATCAACTAAGTCATCTGTGGTTTCAATAAGGATAAACTGTGTTGGGGTTGGCACGATGGGGAGGCATCTGTGGTTTCAATAAGGATAAGTAATGAGATATAACCCATAGATACTAACATGCACATTACATCACATAGCAACAATCACAAATAATCAAGCACAAGATAACTTAGAGTTTAAACAACGTGAACAACATGTTTTGGAAAAGTAAACACACCAGCAAAGCCATCCACATGTTGGATGATCATTGTGACTCGATAAATAAAAGGATGATAGATAGATAGGTAGCTATGTAGTTAACACTACTCCACCATGTCGACCTCCTCGTCTACTAGAGTAAGTCCTGCTATCTCCATTGTTGTCTTGCACTCCTCCACGGTGGTGGTCAAAGCATCGACCTTCGCCCGGAGGGCTCTCTTCTGCAAGCGTAGCCTCTCTATCACTCCCTGTTGTGTCTCTAGCTCAAGATCCTTGAGTTCTATCTCATCCTTCATCTCATTGATCCTCTTGTTCCTATCATGCACTCTCTTCTCTTGGTTCTTGAACCTCTTGTCTTGCTTCTCGAACCTAGCCTCCATCTCCTTGATGATCTCATCCTGCTCCGCGAAGGCCTTGTCCTTCTCCCTTAACTGATCTTGTAGCTCGTCATTGCTAAGCATGACGTTGGTCCTATCAGTGTCGAGGTGTCTAATGAGGCTCTCTAGGTCCTAAAGATACAAACGCACTAGATCAATAGTCTCTCTAGTGGCATCGTCATACACTACAACCTCTCCCTCCTCGTCACGTCTCCCAAATGGGTGGAAGTAGAGGCCCCTGATCTCGGTGGAGTGACGTACACAAAGGCGTCCAAGTAGCTCCTACATGAAAACGTCGAGTCCCTTCTCCTTGTCATCATGCATCGACTTGAAGGAAATCTCCTCGGTGGGTGGCTCCGTTTGGCGTCCTGGCTGTGAGACTCTAAATCCCCATAGATCCTTCCTCTCGAACTTCGTAAGCTGAAGTCCCTTAATGTTACGGAGTGGGAGATTGAGCACACTAGTGAGATCCACAATACGAGAACCAAAACGAGTTCCCTTGAACTCCTCGGCGTAGCTGATAACTGATGTCTACGCACTTCTATTCTTGTAGACAGTTCTTGGGCCTCCAAGTGCAGAGGTTTGTAGAACAGCAGCAATTTTCCCTTAAGTGGATTACCCAAGGTTTATCGAACTCAGGGAGGAAGTGGTGAAAGGTATCCCTCTCAAGCAACCCTGCAATCAAGACACAAGAAGTCTCTTGTGTCCCCAACACACCCAATACACTTGTTAGGTGTATATGTGCACTAGTTCGGCGAAGAGATAGTGAAATACAAGCTGTAACGGTGCCAGAAAATAACTTGACGGTGACATAAAGACTAAAGGCAAAAAGAAGGAAGCAAGCAAACATGCAACAGATCTAGATGCAAACGGTTTTTCAATGTTTAGAAACAAGCCCTAGGGATCATACTTTCACTAGTGAACACTATCTCATATAAATATATTCTCTTAATGATACTACTCTAAACTACTCTCCGGTTGTATACTCTAATCCATGGTAGGGCTATAACAGCACTCCTCAAAGTCTGCCTTTCCCAATCTAGATAACCCCACACTGTCACCTTGAGTGCTAGATGGTTCCAACAAACACCACAATTTCATAAAGACATCCAACTCCAAATATAACTCATGATAAATATATATATGTAACCTAGCTTAAGTTCCACACAGGGCGTGCATGCTGTCACTTTCACACACGTGGGGGAAAGCATAGATCTATTAAAGCACGATGAGTATTTATGTAGACTCTAGCCTAAGTGCCACCATGGCGTGCACGCTGTCACTTTCACACACATGGGGAGAGCAGAGATCTATTGAAGGACTTGAGTAGTAGAGTAGATCTACTTGATTACAAAGATCATGACCACAACAAGATCAGGCATAGGGTGAGAGATGAACACATAGCTACCCGTAGAGCCCTTAGCCTCGAGGAAGAACTACTCCCTCCTCATCATGGGAATCATCAACGGTGATGAAGATGGTGGTGGAGATCGATGGAGATGGCTCCGGGGGAACTTACCCGTCCTGGCAGGGTGCCGGAACAGAGACTTTCTGTCCCCCGAATCTCCCCTTCGGTGGCGGCGGCGCTGTGGAGGTTTTCATGGATTTCCACCAGATGATTTAGGGTTTTTGGGTCGGAGGCTTATTATAGGCGAAGGAGGCAAGGTCGGTGGAGGTCCAGGGGGCCCACACCCCCTATAGGCGCCACCAGGGCTAGCCCGCGCCTCGGGGTGTGTGGCCACCCTGGTTCCCTACTCCGTTTGTTTACAATAAGACAAAGTAACTATGCATGCAACATGAAAGGTTACAAACAAAGATCATGAATAACAATGCATTGAAAAATGTTTGTTTGTTTCACATATAGAAAACATAGCATAGTGGCATTCATGTTGTCCATCATGGAGTAACAATAAATGCATAGGACACCTTCAAAGTTCATAAGGGTGACTAGATACAAATAGTTCAAGAACAAGCAATATCAACCATATGAATCAATCAATATGTTTTGGGAAAATGCACATAGAACTAAGAATGGCAACTATGCTCTCTTAACTGGTGCCTAAGGGTAGAAAATGGAGACTCAATATAATAGTGGATTAAAGGCCCTTCATAGGCTGGCTTCTGGATCATGGTTCCACTTGCCTTCGACCCTAATATGCTGAATAAAATCAATATGATGTCTTCATACCAAGAGAGAACGAAGGACAAGGCCTTATCTGCAGCAGCGTGGCCAGCCGACTCGCGCCATTCATCAAGCCTTTCCTCAGCAAGCAAGAGCTTTGCCGCCAGAGGTTCAACAAGTGCAGGAGAATCCTCATCTAGCCAGAGCTTCCTAAATGCATGGATTGCCGACTTGAGAAGATCGACATCGCAAGACTTCAAAGTAGTTACGCGCTTTGTGAGGGCAGCCAGATGTTCATCAATGGTGATTTCATTGTCAGCCGGGTGTCCAGACTCGGACTGCACCTTCTTCATCACTCTCAAGGAAAACATATTTGCCTCGGGGAAGTTCTCTGCAAGAAAAGAGGAAATTATCAAAGGAGAACTATCAAAGAAAGAGACAGATAAAAACAGGAACACAACGAAAAGGGTAAGAACTCACTGCTGATGAAAGAGTTGATTAAGCCAAGCTTGGTCTGCCAAATATTTGCCTTAGCCTGAAGCGCATCCAAGTCTTGATGAGCCGAGTTTACCGCTAACTCGGCTTCCTTGAGAAACTGATTCGTCTTCTCAGCTCTAGCAGCATATTGCCCATCTTTCTCAGGAAGCTCTTGGCGCAGACCCTCCACCTCAGACTTGTGCTTCTGCTCCATATCCGCCATCTGCTGTTTAAGCTGAGTCACCTCGTCTCGTTACTTTTGGAGATCAACTTGGTGCTGACCTGCTTATTCAGAATAAGGTTTCATCAATACCGGCATGGTAATAATATCCCAGAATTATTCCACGGGCAAAAGTATCTTGGCTGCTCCGAGATGAAAATGGATGAATAAGAAAACACTAAAGCTAGGCATCTACAAGATTCTAAGGAAAAGAGCATTACTTTCAGTGTCAGTGATTTGCTTGTGTGGTGTATCAATGGTGGATTGTGCAGAAGCTGTGGAAAGAATAACAAAAGGAAGTTAAGATAAAAAATAAAGATGACTGGTAGGAGAGAGGCCGAGTAAATATATACCTTGGCCTTGAGTCTCAGCCTTCAGTTTCCGATGACCAGCTTCAAGCTTCTGATATTTCAATATCAGGGTCTGATGAATTTTGGTGCGCTTGTTATGCGTAAGATGCAAAAATAGGAATAAACAGAAGAAGATCAGTAGATTGAAAAGTTCAATCCCCGCAGAAAAACAAAAGAGAGGTATAATTCAGCTACGAGCTTACAACCGAGTAAGTTCCTTACTCGGCAGTAACCTCGGGGACTAGGGAATATATATGAAAATACTCAGAACACAAAAGAGTAATGTAATCGCGTACCTCATTCACCCGGTCCGCTTGCGCCATAAGAGCAATGTCTTGCTGAATCATCTCGTACACCGTCTTGGGGCCCAGCTGCAGCTGCTGACTAGAACCCAAAGGAGTGCCTGAGCTTACCTCTTGGTCGCCTACAACATTCCAGTCCAGAGCAAAGGGCTCAACAGGACCAAGACTGTGTCCGCTAAGCGTCCGAGTAAGAACTTGCCCCCTTTTTAGGGTAGCTCCCACTCCGGCACGGGTCGCAGCAGTGCTGGCGTGTAAGGTAGTGGCTCCAGGGGCGCCACCAGAACTAGGAGGAACCGCAGATTTGCCCAACTAACCCGCCGAAGAGGGTGTCTTTGTTGTTGAGGTTGGCTTGATCTGTGGAACTGAGCGAGCAGCGAAGACCAAGGTCTGCTGCTTCGAACCTGTCGTCTTGACGGGCGCAGTCTGAGTCTCGCCTTGCGAAGCAGGCCAGGTCTTGCTCTTGGTGGCTGGAGCTGGAGGAGAAGGTGTGGTACTGGGTTGCTGAGGAGGAGGAGGAGGAGCCGAGTGAAGAGGCTCAATAACAGGCTGGGGAGCAGAAGCTGCCTTCTCTAGTTGGTCGTTAGTTGGGGGATATGTTGTAGGTGTGTTCTGGGTGGACTCGACGCCGATGCTGCTGGCATCGGGTCCCAAGTGTGGGTAAATATAGGCAACTGTAGAAAGAGCCCGAGTCTCCTCTGATGAACGCGCTACCGGGTCGGCCTCAGGCCGAGGCTTGGAAGCCTCAACCATGGGGGCAGAAACCCAAACAGGGCTCTGCAGATCGGAAGCAGCGCGGGTAGGGAGACATGCTTCGAGATAGAAGAGGCCATGCAAGAAGCTGATTGGTTTCCTGACAAGGCAGTGCTGAAAATAAAAGCGTAAACCTACAAGGAAAGAACAACAGAAAGAAAAATGTAAGGTAGCAAACAGTGAAAGTTACCCGTATACGATGGGGTCGCGTGGTGCGCGACGACCGACCCGGCGTGGAGCCTTGTGGGGCTGCAAAGACGTGGCTTCAGGGGCCGCAGCAGTCTCGACCCAGTGTTTCTTGGAAGCCTGGGTACTGGAGGAGGTCCCACGCTGCTTACCCGGCTTGGTGGCAGGGATTTTGTCATAGCCACCGGTAGCGAGAGGAGAATCCTCGTGTACCTAACCAGCTGCATCAGTAAATGCAAAATTTGATGCGATAAGCGTAGAGCACAAGGCAAACGCCAAGTACCTCCAAGACCGCACAATCATCATCGTCACCATCTGACCAATCCCGCAAAGGGTTTCAGGTGAAAGTCTTACCCGGAGCCGGAGCAGCAGCAGCGTGCGGAATGGGCATGAAGCACTCCAAGTCAAACTCGCCCTCGTCGTCATATGATCGATCGTCAAAATAATGTCCAGGAGGGACGGTGCTATCATCAACCTGGTGCACAAGTTTCTACAGCATAAAGAGAAAACAAAATCAATACAAAAATCAGATAGCGAACAAGTGCCGAGTAAACTATATCGGCAATATTCAGTTACTCGGAAACTTACCCAAGGAACGAGCTTATTCCGGCTGAAAGGGGGACAGCTCCAAGTCCAGTCATCCGCCAAGTTCATCTTAAAAATGGATCTGACTTGGAAGGCCAAAGAATCATTGGAAAGCTCGAGAGTGGAGTGCCGAATGGGGTCATGAGAGCCACTCATGAAACAGATCTTGTGACATCTGTCTTGGATGGGGCTAACTCAGCGCGAGATAAAAGTGCACATGAGGTCCTCCTTCGGGTAGAGTAACCTCTCGATGATGCCACGAGACTCATTCGCTACCTAATTCTTGTCTCGCGGCTCAAGTTTCCAAAGGTCCTTGCTGGGAACTTCATCTTTGAAGGGGGGAAGATAGTTGTAGTCATTGGACCCACTGTTCTTGACATAGAAAAAGTTTCTATGCCACTTCTTGCAAGAATCAATTCTGGTAATGCGAGGAAAGATGGATAATGCTAGCAGCACCACACCGAGTAGGCCTCTTCTCAGAGGAGGGAACACCGGGATCAGGAATAACCTGAATCTGAAAGTTAAAGTACTTGGCCCAAAGAAGAACAGTGGGCCAAAGACCAAGGTAGCCCTCGCAGTCAGAGATAAAGCAAGAAAGGGAGCCAATGGCGTTGGTAGGAAGATGATGGGTTTGTAAATGGAAAGTAGACATAATTTTATTGAAGAAATTGCAAGACACGCTCAAAGTGAGAAAGGAAAACGACCCGTTCATCGAGCTTGGGATTAGGAGCAATCTCACGGAGAGGAATACTGCAATCGACCTCAAGGGGGATACGCCTAGTAGAGAGAAGCCACTCAATGTCCTGGAGGGTAACCTCCGAGCCCTCCCAAGCACCACGCTCGCCGGCGGTCTCATGCTACTCCACCTCCTCGCCTCTGTCGCGCGCGTCCATAATCTCCAGCGCCTCTTGCCCTACCTCCGTCGGAAGCGGCCTAGAATGCCGAAGACCATCGGGGAATTGAAGGAAGGAAGAGGGAATTGCTGGGCCAGTGGTGCGAGAAGGAAAAATGACCAAGGGATGGTTGCATGTTGGGGAGGTGCGAGGAAGAAGAAGACTTGGGGGAAAATTGAAGCGGCAGGGGTGGTTAAGTTCCCCCCCACGCCCCTACTTAAGAGGAGTAAAAAAACCCCAGCCGTGGGATCCTCGTGTACCATGTGGCCATGGTGTGGCCGTGTATGTCGCTGAATAAACGCGTCAGCGAGTGCCATGTGTGTGTGATACACGACCCGCGCCGCACCACGTCACACTGTCCAAGATACGAGGCACTAAGCGATGGGACTGCCACACTAACGGGTGTAACTGCGCCGCCGTCACTGTGCTGTCAGGATTTGAGACAAAATTTGTGGCAAAACATCATGATTACAACCGGTTAGTGACCAAGGTTAATATAAAAAACCCAAGGTGACTCGACAAAGCAAGAAATGACTCTGCAAAGGTCAAAAAAACCATGCTAAGTCAAAGACGATATTCGGAAGGACCAAGATAGATTCGGCAGAGATCGAGGTTATGCTGAATAGGTCAACCAGCATGAGAAATGCAGAATAAAAAGAGAAGTTCCAAGTACGTTAAAGGAACCTGGATACGCCTAACTGCAAAAACTACTAGGCCTCACTACCTTTGGGGACTAATGTCGGGGGGATAACCCCCGGTAGGGTCATAAGGGGAAAAATATTGCCTTGCTTGGCTTAGGCCGAGTCACATAAAACACCAGCCGAGTCTTAACCGTTGGGATATGGAGACCGTGTAAGGCCGATATAAGAAGTATGAAGGCCCGCACAGGACAAAGATACTTAACTTGCAGGTAACGACGAGCCGGGTCTCACGAGATAAGGCTGAGTCAAGAAGGAAGCGTGGATGCTTTTCGAGTAAGATCAAGGAGGGGCTATGGTAAAGCATGGTCAAAAGAGAAGGGCGCCGCCAGGTGACGATAAAGGAGCCGGGCGACGGCCAAAATCAAGGAGAGACGTATAAAGCACCGTATGACACCATGGAGATGGCGTCTACATACGGAAGGACCATTGGCTATACAGCTTTGCTGACGGGTCAGGGGCTTAGGGCTGGCCCATGACCCTGCCCGCATAGTAAGGACAAAGATCAAAATAGTAAACCCTAGGGCCCAAAGTTGTAGCCTAGCTACCCCATCGCCTATAAAAGGAGGGGCATAGCTAGGGTTTGAAAAGGTTGGACAAAGTAGTGAACTAGTGCCTAGAGGCTATGCTTGAACAGCTCTAGGAGCACTTGTAAACATCGAGGAGGAATAAAAATCCTAAATCTGGAGAGTTCATCGTGTTCATCGTGCGCGGCTAGACCATGCACCCCCTCCCCGGTGACCTCAAGTCTCGATTCGGCCCCCAACTTAAGACTACCCATGGCATCTGTCGTGAAACCACCACGACAAATAGCACGGAAAATCATAACATGTGAAATTGTGGATTTCCAAATTATACCCACTTCTTAGAGAGGTCAGTGCCAACCTGGGTACTATGTTTACGCTTCCTCGTCATGTAGACAATGTCCGCTTTTGGTGGGGGCATGAGCAATCTACTTGCCCCTACAGCAGCCTTAGCCTCCACAGCAGCACCTTCAATCTGAGTAAATAGCCACAAAGCTCAATACTTCAATGCAGTACATAGTAGTCATATATATATATATATGATTGTGTATGAGACAGTCAGGCGGATCCAGATCTAGATTCACATAAACACAGTGCCAAACTTAATAAAATCACACATGTTTCTAAACATCTGATAAGCATGCATGACACCAAGCAGATAATAATTAAATCAGACCACACCATGGTAAGTGGATTAATAAAAAATACCCTTCTCTTTAAGCTGGGCCCTCCCAACTGGACAGTGGCCTTGCGCTTGTTTGGTGAGTACTGGTACTGACCGGATCCTCCGACATGTGGGGGTATCATGCTGTTTGCCGCACCTGGAGCACCGCAAGTTCGCGGGTATGTACCACCGTGCTACAAGAAATAAAGAATACGATGGTGTCACGGAGGCTTCCACAAAAACAGGATGCAGGCAGAGACAACTTTGAGCACAGGGATACATCTAGGTTGCATACAACCACTTTCAGCATGGGAAAGAATGGAAGAACACAACGAATATGCTGCTCCATTACCTTTTAGGCAACTTTTAAGGGAACTGACAGGACCATCATTTTCCGTAGTGGCCATGCACGCCACTAGCCCATAGTTCTCAATGCAGAATCTGACGCAAAATCCATTGCACATTAGTAGAAATTAAAGGTTACAAAGTGAAAAACACCGACTTGGAACCCGACCAAATGCCCCAATCAGAATAGCGGTGACCATGCCCTAATCCCGAATCCAAAGGAAATCAGTCACACCCCCCCAAACCACCTACCCCCACCTCCACCCCCACCCCAATGGCCCAATCGATCAGAGCAGGGGAGGGAAAATACCCTGATTAGGTGAACAGATCCCGATTAGGTGACACTTTCTTTCCTCGCGTGATGATGGGAGGTAGGGATTGGAAGTTGTTGGTCAGAAGAGAGGATTGGCAGTCGGAATAGTAGTACTACTACTAGTAGTAGGGGCAGAAGTACTACAATTTTTTCTACAGTGTCAGGTAGCGGCAGGAAGAGATTCCCAGGTTTTTTGCAAAATTTTCAACCTCCTCCTTTTTTCCCTTGTTGTCCCGTGTTCCTCTTCTAGGACCGAGAAAATCGTCCCGTGTTCCTCTCCCTTGACCGAGAAAATCGCCCAGTATCGAATCAAACAGATTCGGCTCATAGAGATTTTTTTGAATGGAAGAGCTAATATATTAATATCAGAAACAAAGTACATTATAGCTCAGACAACATATACTCTGAAGATCAGCATTTGAGGGAGGGGAAGGGATGGCATAGGAAAAGACTGCGTTTGTTCCAGCATAGGGCACCAGCTCGATGCCTCGAAAGCCGCTTGGGAAGCCTCAAAAGAAGGAAACACACATAGACACGCATATATACTACTCTTCTAATGTACGCAATATTTTCCAGTTACAGATCTGCTAACAAAGGCCTAAAAATCATAAGCTAGATTCATATTACACTACTACGATAGTAGCAGACCAATCATGGGATAGCTCTACATATATTTAGAGCGATCTTACGTGCACCCCTTAGAGTTTTGCAGCTAGGCTAATGGTCACGAGACTGCACATACGGCACCAAATGTACACCCCTTATTATGATCAGCAACCCTGCGTCGACTCCATCCAGAAGTAGAATAGGTCATCGTCATTACCATCAATATCCTCTTTGGTTGTCCGCTTCTGCGATTAGTAGATTAACAGATACATTTAAAGAGAAACATCAAAGACACACAACCTGAAAATTTGCCGTTCTATAGATATAGTACCTTGTCATCTAGCATAGCGTAAGTACCTAAAATAAAACCCGTTTCATGCACCTTGCGCCTCTCCTCCCCCTTCCACAAGTTGAACTAGATACTCAGGATCTTCCTTTGTCAGTTGATCTAGATGATCAACATCAGCTTCCCCTACTTGATCTGGATGATAAAGATGTTCTTCCCCCGGTTCATATGCTTGACCATAAAATAACCATCTAACATATGTTCTTAGCATTCCAAACTTATAAATATGGTCTTTCACTATACTGAAAGGCAGCACCCTCTGATTCACACACAAGTGGCAGGAGCAATGTACTTCTGAGTTTTCACAATGAGTTCTAACAAACTCAATAAATCTTACAACAACCATGAGATGTTTACGGCTGCCTAATGGATCAACCTGCATTCCAAATATCTCCATCTATTTAATTATGACAAACAAGATTGGTTCTTAATTAGTAAAATAAAAGAAGGAAACAAATAGATGGAGTACATGAACTATATATGCCCATGCATTTCAGCAAACATATTCACAACAATAATGGGTGAAGGTACTTAAAAACATAGATCAAGCCTAGAATCAAATATGACCATGTAGACTAAGGACAAATTAAACTACGTATTTGAGGAGGCAGCTCTGGTGAAGTTGAAATAAATTGACAACCATATCAAGCTAGAGATAGAACGACTACCGTGGGATCCATGTGACCACCCGTGCGTCTCAAGAACACTGGTGGGTAGGTAAAGCTTATTTGGGCGCATGGTGGTGATATGAGGAGCGGCGGTGAGCGTGTCTATTTTGTGGGCTTCCAAGTGGGTGAGGGTGTAGGCGGTGTAGAGTGGATGTTAACATAGCGCGAAGGGGTGGGGAGGGATAACTTTGAAAATTCTAACCTACCTTGCTTTGGGAACCACCATATATGTGACGCCCCTGTCAGTGACCATAGATAAAAATTGACCAATTTTGGCTAAACCGAGATAAACTAGTAAAAGTGGCAAAATCAGCATGGAAACTTGAAAATTCATGAAACTCGTGAATGGTCCGTTAAATAAGTAATTTGTGTGAAATTATGGAAGGTGGCATTTTCGTCCATATCTTATCTCATCTTACCACTTTGAATATTGACCGTTGGATCAAGACTCATGAATCCCAACATTGCTAGCCATCAGATCTTGTTTTCAATTCTATTAGCATCTAATGCTAGAAGATATTATTGATAGTCTTTATGTAGAGGTAGAGATCCCTGTGTTTATAATGCTAGTCAATGGATCAATAGCTAGCATCCACAGTTTAAGATGTAATATCAAGAAACAAAGGTCATATTACAACTTTATAACCAGGAATAAAATAAATCATTACATCTTACATAGCTCATTTGGCCATCTTATTACAATGCAGCAGAATATCTATATAGCATGGAGTCCTTCATCTTCAAAGTGCCACAGGCAATCATGTTGGTTGTAGACTTGTAATCCTATTCAACACAATTCACTAAGATCAAACAAACCTGCAACATAATAAGTTACAACCACAAGGGTTAATACATTTGAATTGTATTGGCAAGTGATACTATGGAATAATAGTGGTATCTATCATCTATATGCAATTTGGCTAAGCGGATCTTAGGCTTGCTTTTCTCAAAATAGATTTTTCTTATCATTTGAAAACACTAAGTTTTTGTTTGTCAAAATCACCCAAGGAACAACCAATGGATATTGGTTAACCTTTACCCTTGTTCAACCACAAGTTTTTAAATATGAAATTGGGATGAGGAGATCCTTGATAGCTTCCATGTCTTGATGCTCAAATTGTCCATTGTCGGGGATACGTCCAAGTACTTAGATTTTACTCTCTCGAGAGGTGGTGCACTTTCCCCACAAGACTCGACATGCATCGAGACAAGATCTTTCAGAAGCCTTCCCTTAGAAGAAAATGGACGCGCTCCAAACCTATCACCCCCTACCACCAACTGTCCATCTGGCTAAGTTATTGCAACCTATATGATCCAGGCAGAGCCCATAATGCCATGTGGCTTCACTTGAAGCTTCTCAACATTTGACATCTCAAATATCTTTGTTCCTGGGTCGCTTTCCACAAGTGAGATACACTAGGGTAGGCCATAAATATGGGGCCTTGTGTGACCACTCAACACAAACCATTCTTTCCATTCCACCCAGGTGATTCATTCACATAGTTATTTTATTAAACAAAACACAAGTCATAGACTTTGCATAACATCATAGCATGAATAATCCACCCTTGTTTTCTAGTAGCTAAGCTAAACATGATAGTAGTAGAGATCTTAACTTAAGGAAAATTCTACTAAGGCATCATCTACTAGGATTTCCCAATTCATAGCATACTTAGTAAAAATTCCATGCAAGTCCTACTCAAAATATGACTAATGCATAGTGAAAATAATAGGAAAAAAATGTATGAATCACCACTTGCCTTTTTAGTAGAGAATATAGATTCACTCCTTGATCTTGCAATTGTCACACTCTTCAAAGTTCACTACAATTCAATCAAGGCATAAATTCAATCTAGCATTCAAACAATTCACCACATAAAATAAAGGAAACAAAACAATGCATGCAAGCATTGAAAAGATTGTTTTATTTGGAAAGGTGGTTTCTAATAGGTTATAAACATTTTAAAACACTTATTGGTCTTTTATAAAAGTGGCAGAACTATTTAAAATAAAGTAATGAAAATGGGCCATGTAAATCATTTTTTGCTAGAAATGATTTAAATCAAAGTAATAATTTCTAGTGTTTTCCAAATATATTTTTAAACACAAATGTTAGTGTTCATGGTCAAAGTGTTTAAAACAAATCTATTTCCAAAATGTTTCACTCAAAAATCATTTTTAAATCAAGCACGATTTTTATTTAACTAGAAAATCTTTTTATTCAAAGGAATAATTCCTTAGTGTCACAAAATATATTTTTAAATCTAAAATTTGGTTTTTATGCTCAGTAGGTTCAAAAAAAATCATTTGCAAAATATTTTACCCGAAAATCATTTTTAGGATAAATTTTGTACACAAAATAAGCCTAGAAATGTTTGTGAAAAAAAACCAATTTTACAGAAGCAAAATACTAAACTAATGGCATGGTTGCAAAGTTTTCTTTTCCTGATTCCAATGATATTAAACTTGGATCATCAAACTCTAATCATCAAAATTTAGGATTAACAAAAACTTTTCTAAATAAAAATATGAAAGCATGCATGTGTGTATGCATTCCAATTTGGATTCTTTTGAATTACCTTGCTTGTGTGTTTCTTTGCTTGTAAAAGGATTCTTAGGTGAAATAAACATCATCTAAACAATCCCCACACTTTTTCCAAAGACAAATAAATCAAAACAAACAAAATAAGGGAATGGTCACTTTGGCCAATTTAACTCCCATGCCTACTTTCGCTGTCTCTAACTTTCAAAACTTAACAAAAACTTGTTTGGATCTTTACACCCCTTGATAGTACTCATAACAAAGTACCAAGGCCCACCTTGTGATCATCAAAAAACATTTGAATGCATAGTTTAAATGACAGTTAAATATTGAATCTATATCACATGGGAAGATCCCACTTTTTCAAAAACCACTCAAACAAGCTCAACTTTCAAAACCGAAGCATCCACAGACTCACCAGCACATGCCTAGAACACCCACCAAAAATCTTTTTAAAATTCAAAACTTGAATTCATGCGGCCATTTCATCAAACACCTTGTAGATTCAAATCAAACAAAATCAAAACACTATAGTGTGCAGTGTTTTGGGCCTAACTTGTTCCCTCTCTGGACACCACTAGCCTTAATAGATCATCTAACGACCCTAAGTAATCCCTAGCACCACTGTAAGATTGAAAATGTCATCAATGGTGATCAACCGAGAACACCCATGTCACCCCAATGTGGACAGCAGGCTAGAGGAAGAACTAGTCGTGCCAACCTTGTCTAGGAGGTAGACCATGCCTCACCGCCCCCTCTCGACCAGCCCTGCCTCGCGGACAGCAGCCAGAACCGCTAGGAACGCCGCGCCCGTGTCGCTGTCGACCATGCCGACCCGCGCAGCGGAGCACGCGCCGTTCCCATTCAACCAGACCACCTCGAGCCCTCGCCGCCCGCCAACATCCTCCCCACCGTCCCAGGAGACCGCCAGACATGCCCATTTCACCGCCCGTACCCCGTAGCCACCGCTCGCCGTCGAAGACGCCGCCTCTGTCGTGCAGAACGTCGAGCGTTCGAGACCGTTTGCCACCGCCCCTACACGCGCATTAAAGCCATAGAGCACCGCCAGGAGACCACTGATCGATCGCCACCCTCGGCCATGCCTCTAGCAGCCCGTAGCCATGTCGCCACCGTCGCCTTCCCATCCCGTTCGGTCTCGTCGTCGAGACTATAAATAGAGGCCTCCCCCGCTCAAACTCTTCACACCATCTCAGTCCCCTCTCCTCACTGATCGTTCTACCTTGTTCCCAGAGCAAGGCGAGCATAGCATCGCCGGAATTTCACCGGAGCCCGCCGCTGCTAGAGACGAAGGAAGCCAGTGATTGGAGCCGCCCTAGGAGAAGCTGCCGATACCAGGAGGTTCGCCGTCCTCGACTTTGTCGTTCGCCCGCCTCGCCAACCCTCGCTTGATCCCCGGTGAGCCTCCCACGACCCCCACCTGCCGCGTTAGGGTTCTGTCTCACCGGTGCTGCCCGACGTGGACGATGAACCAGAGCCATTGGATTACAACTAGATCTAACGCACCATGTTGCCCCGTACCGCTTCGCACCCCCCGTCTCACTGACGTGTGGGTACACCAACTTAACCAGCCCACGTAAGCGCTATGCGTAGCAGGCCGGCAGCCCACGCGTTTGAATTTGGATTTCTCCATTTTCATTCAAACACAATTCTGTACCTAGTTTCAAAAATCAACCCAGCTCGATTCAATGAACCAAATTGAATAAAAGCAATTTTGTTAGAAAGGTCTGGAAATGTTGAATCCAAGCCCGTTGGATTCAAATCATTTGGATCTATAGATCACCCTTGGTAAAAATAACAAGGCAGAAGCTTTTCTGCATTCAAACATTTTTCAAATTTAAACCATAATAGCTTTTGAGTTGTTTCCAACTCTCAAAAATCACAATTGATCATACCTTTCAGGATATATAAAAATATATGGGTTTACTTATAGAAATGATGTTCAAGTAATAAAAGAATGCCACATAGGCATTTCTAATCACTTATTTTATTTAAAATAAAAAGGTTAAACCTTATTAAATTGTGACACCACTTTAAATCACATTCCCATGGACTGAAATATGTGGTGATGACATGTGTCAACATGATCCCATGCTTGGTTTGGAGAATATTAAATCTTAAGTAGTTTTTCAATGAGTAGAAATTACTTTTCTAAAAATAAAATCATTAAGTCAAGTGCTTGTAATGTTAGTGATGATGCTAGATCATCTATAGAACCCCTTTGTTTCATGATTGAAAGTAGTTAAGTATTGTTTGATGATTGTGTACCTCGTATTTATTTATAGACGCTAGTACCGACCAAGGATATGAGGAGGAAGGAGGATACTATGAAGAAGAAGCCGAGGAGAACTTCAACCACTGCTTTGCACAAGGCAAGCCTAATACTACTAGTTGAATGTGCAAGCTAACACTTGCAAGATATTATACTTTAGCAAGCCTTACCATGCCAACCATATGCCTTAAGCATATGTGGTTATACCCACTTGATAAACCAATCCTAGTTTTACTTGCAAGCTTTCTACTTTATTTCTTTATCAAAGCTTTCTTTTAGAGTTTACTTAAGTGACTTGTATATTCTAGGAAGTTAACTGAAGGTTGCATAAAGAGCATAAAATTTGGCCTAAGCTAGATAATCTTGATGTCATCCTAAGGCATGAGATTGAACTTAGTAAAACTCCACTTGTTTACCACCCCTCATTAGTACTCACCCCCACTTGTAGATGCTAGTGCTAAGCAAAAACCTTTATCAACTTTAGATGGGAATACTTGGTGAAAATGGTTATGAAAACCTTAGAATGATGGATCATTCTACTGAGATGTTTTGAAATGTGTTTCCGAACACCAGATGATTTTGGTGATGAAAATGTTGAGGCATGAGCCTTAGCCCTTTATAAAACTGATGGTTGTTTGGATGCGATACCATTCAAATTTTACCGTATAACCACAATACCCGAAAATTGGGTAGGGCTTGAGTTGAAACTTATATATCTTAGTATTGGTTCCCTCATGGCCAAGGTCTGAGCTGAGGCTACCTTGTGAAGATTGTGCACTTATGCAGTACCCAACATGATAGTTGGTCATGGTTGGGAGGCCAAACTCATAGGAGAGGTGCTTATAGTAGGGCGTGTAATTGAAAGGTTAGGATTGATTATCCGCATACTGAGTATGGTGACTTCAGGATTTGTTCCCGACGGATGTATCGAATGTTGTGGTGACAGTGTACAATCTCTGCAGAGGGTCAAACTATTTGAATAGCCGCGTCCGCGGTTATGGATAGTTGGAGTGGCCATACTGTTCCCCCCAGATGTTTTCAAAATGACATGTGAAATGAATTGAGAACTTGACTTGACCACAGCAGAGTTGTGGCATGAGATACAAATTCCCACTTAGGTGTTATAAAATTTGACTAGCTTTCTCTTGCTTCTGAACTTAGTAGATGTAATTCTGGCTTTTGCAAAACAACCCTAGAGCTTAGTGTCCTACTTTAAAAAACCCCTTTACTTGTTAGTATTAGTTTGCGAGTACTTCAAGAGTACTCATGGCTTTGTCCCCAGCTATTCCCGTGGCCAGACTATCAAGATGAGTACCAGGATGATGGACCCCAGGAAGGTTACGACAACTAGGATCATCTCCCATCATCAACATTGCTTGTGACCCTGAAGATGGAGCTTCGCCTACGCTACCTTTATTATTACGTATTTCCGCTGCTTGGATTGTATTAAGAACTGGATCGTGAGATCCTTGTTTGTGTAAGACCTTATGTATGGTTTGTAATGGATGATGTACTGTGGTATCCAGTTATGTTATTCTAGCAAAAATGGTAATCCTGAGATTGCGATGTATGGCATAACAGGCATCTGGGATTAAAAACCCGGGTGTTGACAAGTTGGTATCAGAGCCATCCTGACCATAGGAGACCCTAATTAGACTGGACGTTTGAATCAAAACTTAGTTTCAAAACCAAAGGAAGCAAATATTTACAAAAACTTATTCCCATTCTTATCACTTTGATTCTTTCATGAAAATTCATGTTCCTCAAAAACTCTTGCAAAATACATAAAATTTGACACACTTGATCACTCTACTAACTTACTCATCCTATATTCTTAATAGATGGACTTGAAGTACAACAAGTTCTATCAGTTGGGGAATGGAGGAGACCTTATCTTTGAGAGGGATTTGGACCAGCTTTCGGAACTTCTGGAGCATCTGCACCCTGAGTTCTTCGGAGCTCAGCTCAATGATCAAGGAGGAGAAGATCTGTAGTGGCTAATCGTTGCAGGTCTCTGAGGAAAGATTGAACCTCCCACTGCTAAGGGAATTTAGTTTACCTTAAGAGAGAACAACTGGCTCGATGGACTTGCCAGGGCCATGCAGGAAGCTCTTGCCCGTCTGTGTGGGCAGATTATCAACCAGATCAAGGGTACCCGCTTTGAGTTTTGCCCAAGGCGTGATGCTAATGGACAACCACTGGAAGCCCCATACCACCCCGAACTAAAGACTCAGTTGGACCACCTCAGATTCATGATGTATGATCGTCAGCAGGAATTGGACAATTGTCGTGACTACTCCAACCACAAGTCCACCATCATGAAGACGAAGGATCACACCATCGCCATGCTAGCGAAGGATCGCAGGTCTCGCCGCCGTTAACTCGACAAGAAGGAGCGCATCATTGTCGTCTTAGACACCGTATCTCGACTTGGAGGAGACCATCCATGAGAGAGACATGTAGTTGGAGGAAAGGGAGAATGCCGGAGAGGATCTTCGTGGAGACCCTTACTCCAACCTCAACGATGATGATGATTTTCTGGAGGATCAGGCTATGGACTTCTTCACCAATGAGGATGATTTCGCCTTCATCAATGATGATGATGAGGATGACGACTACACCGACTCCGAGGAGTAGTAGCACTTGAGCACTAGCGTAGTGAGTAGTATTCGATCCCACTGTATCGTAGTTTCCATAATGGTTCCTAAAACCATATGTTTACCTTTGTTGTGGTGTGTGTTGTATCGTGTGAATCAATGAATGAAAAGAAAGTTGCTGGAAAATTCGAGTCAAACTTTAAAAACATTTCAAAGTCCCAGAACCTTAGAAATTTCCCTCTTTTCTCATGATCTATCTCAATCTTCAGATGCCACGCGGAGGAAGTGGTTCATCCCCGGACCCGATGTTGCAGATCCTGCAAATGTTGGTTTCTGAACGTGAAGCCGAAAGAGCCGAACGTCAAGCCAACCTAGCCACCCTTCAGCAGATAGCCCAGCTGGCCCACAACAACCAAGGCCAAGGAAATCAGGACAACCATGGATCTAAGCTCAAGAATTTCCAGAATACCAACCGGCCTGTTTTCACTAAGTCATAAGAGCCCCTAGATGCCGACGATTGGCTGCAAACCATGGAAAATAACCTAGAAGTCGCCGGAGTGGAAGCCAACGAGAAAGTTCTGTTCACCACCCACTATCTAGCCGGAGATGCAAGGGCATGGTGGAACAGTGTTCGTGCAATGACCGGAGGACAGATGATGACCTAGGAAGAATTCAAGGTCAAGTTCAGCAGAACCCATGTGCCACCAGGTTTCATCAAGAGAATGAGAGATGAGTTCAGAGAACTGAAGCAAGGAAGTATGAACGTAGTGGAATACCGTGACAAATTCTTGTCATTAGCTAGGTAGGCCCCGGATGAGATCGACACTGAAGCCAAGAAGAAAGAAAGATTCCTGAATGGAGTGCACGATGATATGCAGACTATGTTAGTCAATATCCCCTTTGCTGATATTGAAGCCCTGGTCGACTCCATCCAGATGGAAGGAAAGATCAACCAAGCCAATGAGAACCGCAAGCGTCACATGATGCATCAGCCAGGAACCCATTAGACCCCAAAGTATCGCCCTAACCCATCTCCCGGATTTGCCCCGAGAACCAATAGACCCCCAATGAACCGTCCGACCTATCCCAATGGTGGAAACCCTAGGCCCGGAGGAAATCACAACAACCCCGGTAACTCTAGCAATTCCAACCGTTCCCCACCCAAGTTCAACAACAACAATGCTACCGCCAACACCAACACTGCCCCGAGGACTGGAAGCAATGTTGTGCCTATTGCAGCAAAGGACGAGTCGCAAGTAACATGTTATGACTGTGGAAATAAGGGTCACTACTCCAACGAGTGCCCCAACAAGAAGAATGCCGCAGCCCCCAATGAAATGCCCTAGCTCAGCAGCAGCGTCGTGTTCAGCCCGGAAGAAGATTTGCCCCAGGGAATTCGCTCAACCGCAACGGCCGTATTTTTCTCATGCATGCTGAAGAAGCTCAGACGTCGTGTTGGGTATGTTTTCTGTTAATTCAGTACTTGCTAGAGTGTTGTTTGATTCTGGTGCATCGCACTCATTTGGCACCGAAGAATTTGCATGCACTAGTAAAATCAAACCAACCAAACTGAAGCATGTTATGATCGTTCAAATCCCCGGATCAACCACCAAGTCTAGGCAAATTTGCAAAGCCGTCCCTATCTGAATCCATGGCATAGATTTTTATGCTAATCTGATAGTGCTCGGAACTAAAGGTTTGGAAGTAGTACTAGGAATGGATTGGATGTCCAAACATAAAGGATTGATTGACTGTGCCAAGAAAGCCATAACCATGACCAGTACAGCCGGAATATCAGTCGAGCATATATCTGAAACCTTACCTCGCCAATTCAAGAGCAACAAGAGTATAGCCCAACCTACCATTGACCAAGGCCAGATAGTCTATGAATACCCCGATGTATTTACAGATGTTTTGCCCGGTATGCTCCTAGATCGGGATATCGAGTTTATCATTAAACTAATCCCCGGAACAGGACCCATAGCCCAGAGACCATATAGTATGAACCTGTCTGAGCTACGAGAACTGAAGAAGCAACTGGATGCCATGTTGGAAATTGGATTGATTCAACCAAGTGCGTCACCATGGAGATCACCTGTTTTGTTCGTGGACAAGAAAGATGGAGGTAACCGTTTGTGTACGGATTATCGGAAGTTGAATGATGTCACCATCAAGAACAAATACCCGTTGCCCAAGATAGAAGATTTGTTTGATCAGTTGACCGGTGCCAAAGTGTTTTCTAAGATTGATCTTAGGACTGGCTATCATCAACTCAAGATTCGCGCAGAGGACATTCCAAAGACTGCCTTTACCACCCATTATGGATTATACGAGTATACTGTCATGTCTTTTGGATTAACCAATGCCCCCGCTTATTTCATGAATCTCATGAATAAGATTTTTATGGACTTCCTCGATAAGATTGTCATTGTTTTCATCGATGACATTCTAATTTATTCCAAATCAGAAGAAGAACATGAGATACACCTAAGGACCATTCTTGGAACCCTTAAAGAGCATCAGTTGTATGCCAAGTTTAGAAAATGTGAATTCTGGTTACAGGAGGTAGGATTCCTCGGTCACATTGTATCAGCCGGAGGAATTGTCGTTGACCCTGCAAAGGTGAAAGATGTCGAAGATTGGCAAGCCCCAACCACTCAAACCCAAGTTCGTGCATTTCTCGGATTGGCGGGATATTACCGCAAGGTCGTAGAAGGATTCTCGAGTATCGCCAGACCCATGACCCAATTGCTGAAGAAGGACAAGAAGTTTGAATGGACCGACAAATGCGAAGCGAGTTTTCAAGAACTCAAAAGGAGATCGATTTCAGCCCCCATCTTAATCATGCCGGATATCACGAAGCCCTTTGACGTGTATTGTGATGTATCCAAGATCGGTCTCAGATGTGTGCTAATGCAAGAAGGCAAAGTTATATCTTATCTATCTCGACAACTGAAACAACATGAGCAAAATTACCCAACCCATGACCTTCAACTCGAAACCATAGTTCTAGCCCTGAAGACATGGAGACATTACCTGATGGGAAATCGTTGTGAGATTTATTGGGATCACAAGAGCTTGAAGTATATGTTCACTCAAAAGGAGCTGAATATGAGATAGATAAGATGGATTGAGATAATCAAGGATTATGATATGACATTCACTATCACCCCGGTAAAGCCAATGTGGTAGCAGATGCCCTTAGCAGATTCCCGTGCCGCTTGAACTCCATGATTTTGAAGGAGCAACCAATTCTGCACAAAGAGATGGAAGATTTCCGAATGGAATTAGTGAGTGAAGGATTTTTGGCTAGCATAGAACTCCAACCCACTTTGATCAACCAGATCAAAGAGGCACAGAAAGGAAATGCTAGTATCGACAGAATCAAGCGTCATATCGGTACAGGCAAGGTACCCGGATTCACCGAAGACGAAGAAGGAGTTCTGTGGTACAAAGGACGCCTTTGTGTACCACCAGATTCTGAGTTGAAAGAAGTTATTCTTAAAGAAGATCATGATACTCTTTATTCTATCCACCCCGGAGGAACGAAGATGTATCAGGATTTGAAGGAGCAATTTTGGTGGCATAAGATGAAGAGAGAAATCGGAAGCTATATCGCCAAGTGTGACATATGTCAGCGAGTCAAGGCGGGACATCAAAGACCCGCTGGATTGTTGCAACCATTGCAGATTCCGGAATGGAAATGGGATTCCGTTGGAATGGACTTCATCACCGGATTGCCTACTTCTAGTAGGGGAAATGACTCTATCTGGGTCATAGTGGACAGATTGTCCAAAGTCGCCCATTTCTTACCCGTCAAGACCACGTATCAGAGTTCGAAGGTAGCAGAGTTATACATAGCTAGAATCGTTAGTTTGCATGGAGTCGCCAAGAACATTGTATCGGATCGAGGAACTCCGTTTACCTCGAGATTCTGGAAGAAAGTCCAAGAAGGTTTAGGAACCCTCCTAGATTTCAGCACCGCATATCGCCCCCAGACCGATGGACAGACGAAGCGAGTAAATCAAATACTCGAAGACATGTTGAGAGCATGTGTGTTAGAGTATGGATCTAAGTGGGAAGACTGTCTGCCTTTTGCAGAATTTTCATACACCAACAGTTATCAACCTAGTTTGCAAATGGCCCCATTCGAATTCATGTACGGAACGAAGTGTCGCACCCCTTTGAACTGGTCGGAAGTAGGAGAGAGTCAGATTTTTGGACCTGACATCCTACGAGAAGCAGAAGAGAAGGTTCACAAAATTCTTGAGCACCTCAAGACAGCCCAGTCCAGACAGAAGAGTTACACAGACAAGAGACGTCGAGACCTTGCCTTCAGCATAGGAGATTTTTTATATCTGAAAGTGTCGCCATTGAAGGGAATGCAGCGTTTCCAACTCAAAGGAAAGTTAGCCCCCAGATATATCGGACCCTTCAAGATTCTGAACCATCTAGGAGAAATGTCGTATCAATTGGAACTACCCGAAGAGATGTCAGCCGTGCACAATGAGTTCCATATCTCATTACTTCGCAAGTGCCTCAGAGTTCCAGAGAAGACCGAAGTGTTCAAGAATATCGATCTCCGGACCATAGAAATCAACAATGACCTGACCTATCCTGAAGTACCCATCCGTTTTTTGGAAGAAGCTTTCAGAACTACCAGAACCCGAAGCATCAAGTTTCTCAAGATTCAGTGGAGCAACCACACGGAAGAGGAAGCTACCTGGGAGCGCGAAGATCACATCATGACAGAGTTTCCCGATATCTTCAAATCCTAGGTAATCTTTTTCGTCCTTTTTCAAATCTCGGGACGAGATTTTGTTTAAGGGGGGAAGGTTTCTAACATCCCAAAAATATGAAACTTGGATCATCAAAATTTAGGATTAACAAAAACTTTTCTAAATAAAAATATGAAAGCATGCATGTGTGTATGCATTCCAATTTGGATTCTTTTGAATTACCTTGCTTGTGTGTTTCTTTTCTTGTAGAAGGATTCTTAGGTGAAATAAACATCATCTAAACAATCCCCACACTTTTTCCAAAGACAAATAAATCAAAACAAACAAAATAAGGGAATGGTCACTTTGGCCAATTTAACTCCCATGCCTACTTTCGCTATCTCTAACTTTCAAAACTTAACAGAAACTTGTTTGGATCTTTACACCCCTTGATAGTACTCATAACAAAGTACCAAGGCCCACCTTGTGATCATCAAAAAACATTTGAATGCATAGTTTAAATGACAGTTCAAAATTGAATCTATATCACATGGGAAGATCCCACTTTTTCAAAAACCACTCAAACAAGCTCAACTTTCAAAACCGAAGCATCCACAGACTCACCAGCACATGCCTAGCACACCCACCAAAAATCTTTTCAAAATTCAAAACTTGAATTCATGCGGCCATTTCATCAAACACCTTGTAGATTCAAATCAAACAAAATCAAAACACTATAGTGTGCAGTGTTTTGGGCCTAACTTGTTCCCTCTCTGGACACCACTAGCATTAGTAGATCATCTAACGACCCTAACTAATCCCTAGCACCACTGTAAGCTTGACAATGTCATCAATGGTGAACAGCTGAGAACACCCATGTCACCCCAGTGTGGACAACAGGCTAGAGGAAGAACTAGCCGTGCCAACCTTGTCTGGGAGGTAGACCATGCCTCACCGCCCCCTCTCGACTAGCCCTGCCTCGCGGACAGCAGCCAGAACCGGTAGGAACACTGTGCTCATGTCGCTGTCGACCATGCCGACCCGTGCCGCAGAGCACGCGCCGTTCCCATTCAACCAGACCACCTCGAGCCCTCGCCGCCCGCCAACATGCTCCCCACCATCCCAGGAGACTGCCAGACATGCCCATTTCACTGCCCGTACCCCGTAGCCACCGCTCGCCGTCGAAGACGCCGCCTCTGCCGCGCAGAACGTCGAGCGTTCCAGACCGTTTGCCACCACCCCTACATGCGTATTAAAGCCATAGAGCATCGCCAGGAGACTACTGATCGATCTCCACCCTCGGCCATGCCTCTATCATCCCGTAGCCATGTTGCCACCGTCGCCTGCCCATCCCGTTCGGTCTCGTCGTCGAGACTATAAATAGAGGCCTCCCCCGCTCAAACTCTTCACACCATCTCACTCCACTCTCTTCACTGATTGTTCTACCCCGTTCCCAGAGCAAGGCAAGCAGAGCATCGCCGGAATTTCACCGGAGCCCGCCACTGCTGGAGAAGAAGGAAGCCAGTTATTGGAGCCGCCCCAGGAGAAGCTGACGGTACCAGGAGGTTCGTCGTCGTTGACTTCGTCGTTCGCCCGCCTCGCCAACCCTCGCCTGAGCCCCGGTGAGCCTCCCACGATCCCCACCTGCCGTGTTAGGGTTCTGTCTCGCCAGCGCTGCCCGACATGGACGATGAACCAGAGCCGTTGGATTAGAACTAGATCCAACGCACCACGTTGCCCCGTACCGCTTCGCACCCCCCGTCTCACTGATGCGTGGGTACAGCAACTTAACCAGCCCGCGTAAGCGCTATGCGTAGCAGGCCGGCCCCTTTTCTCTTCCCGCGCAGCCCACTCGTTTGAATTTGGATTTCTCCATTTTCATTCAAACACAGTTCTGTACCTAGTTTCAAAAATCAATCCAGCTCGATTCAGTGAACCAAATTGAATGAAACCAATTTTGTTAGAAAGGCCTGGAAATTCTGAATCCAAGCCCGTTGGATTCAAATCATTTGGATCTGTAGATCACCCTTGGTAAAAATAACAAGGCAGAAGCTTTTCTGCATTCAAACATTTTTCAAATTTAAACCATAATAGCTTTTGAGTTTTTTCCAACTCTCAAAAATCACAATTGATCATACCTTTCAGAATATATAAAAATATATGGGTTTACTTATAGAAATGATGTTCAAGTAATAAAAGAGTGCCACATAGGAATTTCTAATCACTTATTTTATTTAAAATAAAAATGTTAAACCTTATTAAATAGTGACACCACTTTAAATCACATTCCCATGGACTAAAATATGTGGTGATGACATGTGTCAACATGATCCCATGCTTGGTTTGGAGAATATTAAATCTTTAGTAGTTTTTCAATGAGTAGAAATTACTTTTCTAAAAATAAAATCATTAAGTCAAGTGCTTGTAATGTTAGTGATGATGCTCGATCATCTATAGAACCCCTTTGTGTCATGATTGAAAGTAGTTAAGTATTGTTTGGTGATTGTGTACCTCGTATTTATTTATAGACGCTAGTACTGACCAAGGATACGAGGAGGAAGGAGGATACTATGAAGAAGAAGCCGAGGAGAACTTCAACCACTGCTCTGCACAAGGCAAGCCTAATACTACTAGTTGAATGTGCAAGCTAACACTTGCAAGATATTATACTTTAGCAAGCCTTGCCATGCCAACCATATGCCTTAAGCATATGTGGTTATACCCACTTGATAAACCAATCCTAGTTTTACTTGCAAGCTTTCTACTTTATTTCTTTATCAAAGCTTTGTTTTGAGAGTTTACTTAAGTCACTTGTAGATTCTAGGAAGTTAACTGAAGGTTGCATAAAGAGCATAAAATTTGGCCTAAGCTAGATAATCTTGATGTCATCCTAAGGCATGAGATTGAACTTAGTAAAACTCCACTTGTTTACCACCCCTCATTAGTACTCACCCCCACTTGTACATGCTAGTGCTAAGCATAAAACTTGATCAACTTTAGATGGGAATACTTGGTGAAAATGGTTATGAAAACCTTAGAATGATGGATCATTCTACTGAGATGTTGTGACATGTGTTTCCGAACACCAGATGATTTTGGTGATGAAAATGTTGAGGCATGAGCCTTAGCCATTTATAAAACTGATGGTTGTTTGGATGCGATACCATTCCAATTTTACCGTACAACCACAATACCGGGCTTGACTGGAAACTTATATACCTTAGTATTGGTTCCCTCACGGCCAAGGTCTGAGCTGAGGCTACCTTGTGAAGATTGTCCACCTGTGCAGTACCCAAGATGATAGTTGGTCATGGTTGGGAGGCCAAACTCACAGGAGAGGTGCTTATAGTAGGGTGTGTAATTGAAAGGTTAGGATTGATTATCCGCATACTGAGTATGGTGACTTCAGGATTTGTTCCTGACGGATGTATCGAATGCTGTGGTGAAAGTGTACAATCTATGCAGAGGGTCAAACTATTCGAATAGCCACGTCCGCGGTTATGGACAGTTGTAGTGGCCATAATGTTCCCCCGTCAGATGTTTTCAAAATGACTTGTGAAATGAATTGAGAACTTGACTTGACCACAACAGAGTTGTGGCATGAGATACAAATTCTCACTTAGGTGTTATAAAATTTGACTAGCTTTCTCTTGCTTCTGAACTTAGTAGATGTAAATCTGGCTTTTGCAAAACAACCCTAGAGCTTAGTGTCCTACTTTAAAAACACCCTTTACTTGTTAGTATTAGTTTGTGAGTACTTAAAGAGTACTCATGGCTTTGTCCCTGGCTATTCCCGTGGCCAGACTATGAAGAGGAGTACCAGGATGATGGACCCTAGGAAGGTTACGACAACTAGGATCATCTCCCATCGTCAGCATTTCCTGTGACCCCGAAGATGGAGCTTCGCCTACGCTACCTTTATTATTACATATTTCCGCTGCTTGGATTGTATTAAGAACTGGATCATGAGATCCTTATTTTTGTAATACCTTATGTATGGTTTGTAGTGGTTGATGTACTGTGGTATCCAATTATGTTATGTCTCGCAAAAATGGTAATCCTGGGATTGCGATGTATGGCATAACAGGCATCTGGGATTAAAAACCCGGGTGTTGACAAGTTGTTTGCATAATGTCCTTTGTTTCCACACTTGAAACATGTGATAAGGTTGAGACCTTGAGGTGCCTTCTCTGGAAAATATGATGCATAATGGCCTAGCTTTTTTTAGTGGTTGCACATCACTTGGCTAATATCCTTCTTCTTCTTTGGCATCACTATTTCTTGATTATTTCCTTGACTCCTCTTCTTTTCTGGACATTCTTTGACATAGTGTCCCATCTCTTTTCAATGGTAACATTGCACCTGACTATTGTCTTTCTTGCTGGATTTGGGGCATTTCTTTTTTTGGGTCTCTCCAAAGCTAGGAATTCTTGTAGTTCATGTTCTTCATATTTCACCACAAAGGTGGGAAATCTTTCTCTCTTCTTGGGGCAGCCACTAGATATGTGACCTTATTCTCCACATGAGTAGCAACATTTGGTGGTCAATTTGGATGTGGCCTTATGAGGCATGGTTCTGATTTTGTCCTTACCCTTCTTGGTAGAAGTTGTTCCCTTATGGAGGTTTCCATACATTTTATGCATTCCATCTTGTTTCATTTGTTGAACTATAGGTTAGATGGGGCATTGGATAGGGACATGATCATTTCCTTCACACAGGAAACAAGTAACTTGAGATGTGGGGCATTGTTTAGTTGGATGTTTCTCTTCACAGTTAGGGCATTGGTCCACATGCTCTTTATAAGTGTGTCCCATGTCTCCACAAATATTGCAAGCTTGAGGTCCTTCTATAATATCATCCTTCATATCATTGTTGTCACAATCACTTTGGGAAAGGTTGCTTCTCATGTTGATCATTTGATTTGTCATCCTTTGCAACAATTGGGATTGGGTTTCCAAAAACTTTTGCATGGTTGGGTCTAACTCATTGTTGCTAGCTAAAAATTATGTTCTCACTTGATTCAACTAGGCTTGGGTTGCTAGAAGTTGTTCTCTCATGGGCATATCTTGGTTGTTGTCACCATTCTTGATGTTGGAGTCTCTTGGAGAAGTCATCTGTTTGGGTTGGATTGGGATTAGATTAGGCAAAATATTTCTAGAGGAAGAATTCTAACCACACAGAAAAATTCACACAAGCAATGCGCAAGGAATCACAAACAAACATTCCACTCAAAAAATAAGATTCAAGCATATTTTTACGCAACAAAATATTTTTCCTACACCACATAAGTTGGTGTGATCAATATATGATCTAAACTAAACACTAGTATGGTGGTCCAACTATATGGTTCACTTGAGATCATTTCATTCTTCATAGTTGTTTCTTCATGAACAAGATCATGGTATCCTTGGAAAAATTCTTGTATCTTGGTCACAAAGCTTCAAAGGTGATGATGATTTCTTCTAGGTTGTGTTTCCTTAGTCTCCAAGTCTTGAGTAACATTTCTTGTCTCACCTGTAGTCCTTAGTGACATCTAAGTTGAAGTCCTTGGTGACACTAAAGTTGAAGTCATTGGTGATGTTGAAGTCCTTTCTCATGTTGAAGTCTTTGTCCATCAAGTTTGAAAAGGAAGAGATGTAGAATCAAAAAACAAAAAGGTTGAGGAAATAGTTTACAAGATTGTTTGTAAATTAGTTTAGAACAAATACAACTCCTATTTTTCTAAGGGGTTTTGTCCAATCCCAGGGTTATAATCCTACAGGCAACACGGTGCTTTGATACCATCTATAGAGGTCCCAACCTGATAAGGTAGAGATCCCTGTGTTTACAATGCTAGTCCCTGGATCAATAGTTAGCATCCACAGTTTAAGTTGTAATATCAAGAAACAAAGGTCATATTACAACTGTATAACCAGGAATATAATAAATCATTGCATCTTACATAGCTAATTTGGCCATCTTATTACAATGCAGCAGAATATCTATATAGCATGGAGTTCTTCATCTTAAAGTGTCATAGGCAATCATGTTGGTTGTAGACTTGTAATCCTATTCAACACACTTGACTAACATCAAACAAACCTGCAACATAATAAGTTACAGCCACAAGGGTCGATACATTGAATTGTATTGGCAAGTGATACTATGGTAGAATAGTGGTATCTATCATCTATATGCAATTTGCCTAAGTGGATCTTAGGCTTGCTTTGCTCAAAATAGATTTTTCTTATCATTTGAAAACACTAAGTTTTTGTTTGTCAAAATCACCCAAGGAACAACCAATGAATATTGGTTAACCTTTACCCTTGTTCAACCACAAGTTTTTAACTTTGAAATTGGGATGAGGAGATCCTTGATAGCTTCCATGTCTTGATGCTCAAATTTTCCATTGCAAGGGACACAGCTAAGTACTTAGATTTTACTCTCGAGAGAGGTGGTGCACTTTCCCCACAAGACTCTACATGCATCGAGACAAGATCTTTCAGAAGCCTTCCCTTAGACCAAAATGGACACGCTCCAAACTTATCACCCCCTACCACCAACTGTCCATCTAGCTAAGTTATTGCAACCTATATGATCCAGGCAGAGCCCATAATGCCATGTGGCTACACTTGAAGCTTCTCGACATTTGACATCTCAAATATCTTTGTTCCTGGGTGGCTTTCCACAAGTGAGATACACTAGGGTAGGCCATAAATATGGGGCCCTGTGTAACCACTCAACACAAACCATTCTTTCCATACCACCCAGGTGATTCATTCACATAGTTGTTTTATTAAACAAAACACAAGTCATAAACTTTGCATAACATCATAGCATGAATAGTCCACCCTTGTTTTCTAGTAGCTAAGCTAAGAATGATAGTAGTAGGGATCTTAACTTTAGGAAAATTCTACTAAGGCATCATCTACTAGGATTTCCCAAGGCATAGCATACTTAGTAAAAATTCCATGCAAGTCCTACTCAAAATATCACTAATGCATAGTGAAAATAATAGGACAAAAATGTATGAAGCACCACTTGCCTTTTTTAGTAGAGAATATAGATTCACTCCTTGATCTTGCAATTTTCACACTCTTCAAAGTTCACTACAATTCAATCAAGGCACAAATTCAATCTAGCATTCAAACAATTCACCACATAAAATAAAGGAAACAAAACAATGCATGCAAGCATTAAAAAGGTTGTTTTATTTGTAAAGGTGGTTTCTAATAGGTTATAAACATTTTAAAACACTTATTGGTCTTTTATAAAAGTATCAAAACTATTTAAAATCAAGTTAATGAAAATGGGCCATTTAAATCATTTTTGTTTTGCAAGAAATGATTTAAATCAAAGTAATAATTTATAGTGTTTGACAAATATATTTTTAAACACAAATCTTAGTGTTTATGGTCAAAGTGTTTAAAACAAATATATTTCCAAAAGGTTTCACTCAAAATCAATTTTAAATCAAGCACCATTTTTATTTAACTACAAAAGCTTTTTATTCAAAGGAATAATTCCTTAGTGTCGCAAAATATATTTTTAAATCCAAAAGTTGGTTTTTATGGTCATTAGGTCCAAAACAAATCATTTGCAAAATATTTTACCCTAAAATCATTTTTAGGATAAATTTTATACACATAATAAGGCTAGAAATGTTTTTGAAAAAACAGCCAATTTTACAGAAGAAAAATACTAAAGTAAGAACATGGTTTCAAAGGTTTCTTTTTTATGATTCCAATAATATAAAATTTGAAAATTTTGGACGTGTGGATAAAAAGTTGTAGATTTTACAAGTTTAATCAATCTCATTCATTTTCTGGATTTTTAACAGACAAACTCAGGCCACGTGTCTTGTTTCCATTGGAGCATACCGTTTCGCACGGATCGGTTAGTGTGAAATGTTGGATCTAAAGTGAATCGTATGGCACAGATTGTCTCGTACCCTTTCAATTAAGTTATCTATTCATAGCCTTGTGATTAAGATCTAACGGCTTCTATGCACTGACCTAAGTTTGGCGGCGCTGGTGACGGCGAGCGGTGGCGGCGCCCTCGGGCAGAGATGTTCCGGTGAATCTAGGAGGTGCGGGAGAGGAAGGAGAGCATTACCAGGTTCGCCGTGGAGTGCGGATTCTCGAGGTGGTAGCCGTAGATGAAGGGACGCACGGTGACGACGGGAATTGCTCGCTGAAGTTCCTACTAGCGACGGGTACACACTGCCGTTGACGGAGGCGATGTTACGGTCCAAGCTAAGGCAAACATATAGTGGCTTTAGATGCGCATGGTATCAGTGAACTTACGCGTATCAACGAGAGGGAAAGGGGAGGTCAGAATCTACCAGGGGGCATCACCAGAGTTGGAGCAGTCTGCGGTGGCGCTTGGGCGGTGACGAAGCCGAGCTTTTAGGGCTTGCCCGTGCAAGTGGGATGTACTGGGAGATGCGCCAGGCAATGGGGAGTAAGCTAGTAGGTACTGGGAGTGGAGAGGTGGCCGGAGTTGCCGGAATTTGGCCGGAGTAGCTCGTCGGGGCAGTGGTGGTTTCGGCTCGAATTGGAACAGCCTGGAGGCGAAGAGGGAATGGCGTCTGGGGAAAAGGGAGAGGGAAGATAGGCATTTTATCGTGCGTGGTCACAGGGGTGAATTACTCATGGAATTGATGCGAATTGACACGCGGAATCAAGGCAGAAAGGGGCGACGGAATTTGGGGAAGAACGGTCTGTGGGGGTGGAGACGACGATCTGGCAGTGGGGTTGTGTTGTCAGCGAGTGAGTGGGGGGTACAGTGGGGCCTCGCTGTCAGTGGATGTGTGGGTAGAGGTGTTAGTGAGAAAAACGGTTCGCGGGGAGGGGGAGCGAGTGGGCTTGCTGGGCTTGCTGGGCCAAGTTGCTAGGCTGGTTTGCTTTCTCTATTTTTTCTTCCTGAAACTTTTTCTTTTTGTGTTTCTATTTTTCTGTTTTTGAATTTATTTAAATTTTTTAACCATTTGTTTGTATTCCAATTTCCATAACCTTTGAAGTAGGTTTTGCACTTATTTATTAGTGTGTTTTCAAAGTCCATTTTTGAATAAATCAAAATATTTTAATGTGATTCAATATTTATTTGAAAAGGGCTTTTGTCTTTATTTTCAAGTAATATTTAATATGATTCAAAAGATTACTTTTTAATTCATGTTTCTATCAAACCTTTTCAGTAGGTTTAATCTTAATTAATAATGTATTTAATTATTCCATTTTAGAATATTTCTTATATTCTCATATGTTTTTTATTTTATTTAGACATTTGTCTTTATTTTTAAATAAGATTTAAATATGGTTCCAATCCATTTTATTTCTTCGAATAATTCTTTTATTCCATTTATGTTAATTAAATAACTTTTATTCCACTTGGCAAATTCCAATTTATTATTTTCTCAAAATTTAATTAATCATTTACATTAGGGATTTTGTCTCCATTTAAATATAGTTAGAATATGGTTTAATCCTATATGTTTTTATTTGATTATTCTTTATCCCTTTATTTTATTTGGATTTGGATTATCTTTATTCCATTTGATTATTGACTTAACCAAGATTTAATTTGGTTTTTAAATATTCCTTAATTATTTCTTTCTTTCTTTGTCTTATAAAATCCATATCTTTTTATTTATAGATCCAAAATTTGTGATTCCAATTTGTATAATTTTATTTAATATTTGTTTATCTTATCAAATACTTTTAGGATTATTTTGTTCATAATTTGGCATGGATTTTATCTAGGAGCTTTATTAGATTTGGAAATTATTTCCTCTTATCTTATTTTATTCATAAGGTTTTATCCATGGCTCCAAATTAAATGAAACCACTTTCTATGGTTTTATAATATTTTTATTTATCATTTTTGATCATTTATAAATGTTTGTTGACAAATTTTTAGATGGAACAAATCCATAATCTTAGAGAGATCTTGGAAATGATTTATTCCATTAGGGTTTTAGGGTTTTGGTTTATTTTCCTAAGTGTTTAAATTTCAAGATACATTCATTGATAAATGCATTTCACTTGATTGAAATTTTGTTGGATTCCCTTTTCATTCAAATTTTATTCAATAAGGGTTTTGATGTTTTCGTTTAGAAGCAAAAAAGTTTCTTTTCACCCTAAATTTCAACAATTATTTCTTTTGTTTATTTATTTTTCACATTTCAAATTTTGGAAAATTTTGGGATGTGACACTTTAGCACAATAAACACTATGCACAAACCTCAAAACACATTTCTACATCGTTCTAGAGTCTTCTCCATATTTATCTAGACCATGTTACCAAAATTTACATGTTTTTAGTAAACTGCCATTTTGTCAATTTATCGCAAAAATCTAGCCAGTAAGATTGATATGGTTTATCCATTAAATAGGGTACTTTGTGTGAAAATAGGCATGATGTCATACTGAGCCATAATCTTTGAAGTTGCTTTACAACCAAAAATAATGTTGTCACTTGGAAAAATAAAAATTGGATTTTCCCTTTGTAAGCAAAGCTTGATTGGCCAAGATGCATCCAATGTACGGAGTATAAGACATGGACATGGTACCAACAACTATGGTTATGCAGGCCAAAAAAAGAAACTACGGTTGTGACCTTGGTCATCTTGTTTGAAAGGCGAAAGATGTATATCAACTCATTAATTGCTCGAAAGCGTACAGGCGTCTTGGTATATCTGACGGGGATAACATCCCCCAAGTGGGAGTGGGAGTACCATACCTTATAAGCTTCAGCTTCAAATTTCAAAAGAGTGCCGAAATATCCCACCCATCCATTCAAACTTCCAGCCCCAAACATACTTCACCTTTTTTTAGAATGAGTATTCCTCTTCTATCCATGCTCAGGAAACAAGAACTCGAGGAGCAATGCAATAATAAATTGATATAGTGGTAATTTTGCATTCTCCCATGTGCATCACTCCATCGACCTGGTTCCCTGCCCTTCTTCAATAAGTGTATTTTCCTGTCCGCCCCCTCCGGCCTTACACTGACTTTGTGGACCCATAATGCAAGTGACCCAGAATTACGGGAAGTAGAGATTCCCATCGTTTGCAGTTCAAAATTCAAACATTTTTTGATAAACCGAGATAAACTCGTTAAACTCAGCGAAACTGACTCGTGAACTTGAAAATTTTAAGAAACTTGGGCATTATTCCTCAAATAATTCATACTTTGTGATAAAATTAGTGCGGTGATACTTTGAACCATATATAGTCTTTGAACCGTAAAATTGGTGTGGTGATAAAATTAGTTACGCCATTGTATTCCATGAATATAACCCTAAAGTTTGAACATTATTGAAAGTTCCCAAAACACTAAACCTCTCAACCCTATAACCCTAAAAATAAACCCCTATACCCTGACCAAGAAGGTATCATGCACTTGTATATCAATTTTGAGATAATTTCATTAAATTGGTTAACACCATTCTATTCGACGAATATATGCATAAATCTTGAACATTACTGAAAATTACCGAAACCCTAAACAACCTCCAAAACCTAAACCCTCAGCCCCTAGATACTAAAACCCTAAACCTTAAACCCCTCAACCCATATTTAAACCCTAACCAAATAGGTATCATGCACTTATATATGAATATATGAGATACTTTCATTAAATTGTAGTAAAGCCATTCTGTTCCACAAATATAAGCATAAAGCTTGAATATTGTTGAAAATTCCCTAAACCCCTAAACAACCCTGACCAAGCAGGTATATCATCCACTTATAGATCATCATTTGAGATATATTTTCATTAAATTATGCTAACGTCATTCCATTCCACAAATCTAAGCATAAATCTTGAACATTATTGAAAATGCCCAAAAATTTAAACCTTAAAACCCTAAACGACCATGACCAAGCAGGTCTATCATCCAATTTTAGATCAACATTTGAGATATAGTTTCATTAAATTATGCTAAAGCCATTACATTCCACGAATCTAAGCATAAAGCTTAAACATTATTGAAAAATCCCTAAAACCTAAACCTTAAACCCCTAAACCCTAAACCCTTTGACCCTATGTAAGACCCCACCTTTGTAAAGGTAAAGGTCCCTGTGATTGCAATGCTAGTCCCTGGATCAAATGCTAGCATCCACAGTTTAAGATGAAGTACACAGAAACAAGGGTCATTATTACATCGTCATTCCAGAGATAACATAGTCTTTTACAACTCCATGGCCATAGGATAGTACAAGAGTTTAACTTAACAAAATATAATAAAAGTCTTCATCTTCATGTGCCACATGCAAGCATGTTGAGTGTAGACTCATAACCCTAATCCTCATCAGAGTAACCTGCAACATCACAAGTTATAGCCACAACGGGTGAATACATTGGAATAGTATTGGCAAGTGATACCTTAGTAGAATAATAGTAACTAGCTTCTATATGAATTTGGCCAAGTGTAGCTTAGGCTTGCTTTGCTCAAAATAAGTTTTACCTATCATTTGAAAACACTAAGTTTTTGTTTGGCAAACAATTCTCAAGGAACCACCAATAGACATTGGTGAACCTTTACCCTTGTTCAACCACAAGTTTTTAACTTAGAAATTGGGATGAGGCTATTCTTGATAGCTTCCATGTCTTGATGCTCAAATTGTCCATTACCGGGGACACGGCTAAGTACTTAGATTCTTCCTTCTGTAGAGGTGGTGCACTTTCCCCACAAGACTCGACATGCATCGAGACAGGACCTTTCAGAAACCTTACCTTAGACCAAAATGGATGCGTTCCAAACCTATCACCCTCTACCACCTACTGTCCAATTGGCTAAGTTATTGCAACCTATATGATCCAGGTAGAGCCCATAATGCCATGTGGCTGCACTGGAATCTTCTTAACATATGGCATCTCAAATCCCTTTGTGCCTGGGTGGCTTTTCAAAAGTGTGATACAGAAGGTAGACCATAGATATGGGCCTTGTGTAACCACTCAACATAACCCAAACAACCATTCCACCCAGGTGTTTCATTCACTTAGTTGTTTTATTAATCAAAAACACAAGTCAAAGACTTAGCAACATTTTTCATAGCATATATGTAATCCACCCTTGGTTGCTACTAGCTAGGCTAAGCATGGAAATGGCAAGTATCTTAACTTAGAGAAAATTCTAACAATTCTACAACTCCTAGGATTTCCCAAGCATAGCATATAGATACTTAGCAAAAATTATCATGCAAGCCCTATACAAAATATCACTAATGCATAGTCAAAATATTGGGACAAAAATATGAAGCACCACTTGCCTTGGTAGTTGGGGGAGTAACAACAATATTGGCAGTCACAATCACCACTAGCACCAAAATCTACACATAAAATGATAGCACCAAATTCATATTTCAAATAACCAAGCAAAAATATATGATTGCATGCAAATGCCATGTGATGATTTTTCTAAACCCAACAAGACAAGTAAAACAGTACTGAACAATAAACTAAACATTTATACACCAAATAAACTTAATTTGGATTTTAAAGCATTTTCCAAATAATTTTTATACACAAATTAGGCCTACAAATGTCTCTGCATAAAATTCTATTTTAACAGAAACAAAATACAAAACTAACCCTATAGATGTGTAGGATTTATTTTTTTGATTCCATGGATATCTTATTTTCATTTTTTGGATAAACAGAAGAAAAGTTATTGAATTTACAAGTTTAAATAACTAATAGATTCAAATCTAAATTTTGAAACAGAAAACCTGACACGCGGCGCAATCTGATTGGCTCGTACCGGTTCACTCTGGATCAGGTGTCCGCAACATTGGATATAACTAAATCCAACTCTCCATATCAAATCTTACCTCTTCGCGCCAGATCTAATCTATACCGCTAGATCTAATCCTAAGGCCTAGATCTACGCATACCCCTTCGCGGTTGATTCTAATCTGGACCGCTAGATCTAGATCCAGCGGATCAAATTGCTCTACCAAGAACTAACGGTGCAAATGGCGAGAAGAGGCGGCGGTGCGCCTGCCGGTGATGTTCCGGCGAGACCAGAGGGAAAGGGCGAGGGTGCTGGTGCTTACCGAGGTCGTGGGAACACGACGAAGCTCAACGTGCAGGTGGACGGGGTCGGTGCACACGGACACGGCGTCGATTGCTCGTCGGAGTAGCGTCGGCGTCGGGCTCGCTCAGGAGTGGATGTTGTTAACGCTACAAGGAACAAAATGGCAAGCCAGATGTGGTGTTAGAGGCGTACGAGCATGGCAAGTACACGTGTATCAACTAGAGAGGTTAGGGTGGTCAGGGTTTACCAGAAAGGTTCACCGGAGTTGCTGTAGAGGAAGGTGGCATGCTGGCGATGTCCTTGCCGAGGTTCTGAAGGGCACGCAGGCTAGGAAATGGTACTGGGAGATGCGCGTGGAGATGTGGAGTGTGCTCGTGGGAACCAGGAGCACAGGGATGGCCGGAGTTGCCCGGAATCGGAGCTGCAGCTCGTCAGAGCAGAGAGGTCTCGGCGAGAAATTCTTGCAGCATGGTGGCGCCCAGGGCTTGGGGTTTGGGGGGAAATGGAGCGGGGGCAGTGGGGGTTTAAGTAGAAGGGCTAAGCGGAGTAATTACACCGGGAATCAAGCACAATCAATCAAATTGAAACGAGGAGGAAATGGCAGAGAGGGCGCGGGTCCTCCGGCGCGAGATAGACGACGGGGTCGACGTGGCAGTGAGGCCTGCCCGTCAATGAGGTGGGGGTGTGCTTGTGCGTGAGAAATAGAGAGGGCGAGGGTTTTCCTAGGTGGCTAGGTGGGCTATTTAGATGGGTCGTGGGTTGGGTTGGGTCAGATAGCCAGTTAGGTTTATTATTTTTTCTCCTTTTCTTTTTCTGTTTTCATTTTCTGATTTTAATTTGAATGAGTGTTTCAAATTTGTTTCAATTTAAATTTCTTCCAGAATTTTGTTCTGTATTTCTTGTGTCCATGGATGTGTAAAATATCTATTTATATTCAAAATCATTTTGGGTTTGAAATTAAATATGAAACCATGCCTTTAGTTAAATATTGATAATAGGCACATAAATGGTAATAAATTTTATTTTCTTTGAAAAAATTTGTGTGGGCTTTGTATTTACTTTCTAATCAATCCTGATCAAATACTAATTACATTTAGAAAATAAAATATAAACCTTGCCTCACTTGAATAAGTATTAGGCAAAAATATGGTTTCTCATGTTTGAAATTCATTTGAAAAAGATCAAATGCTTATGAATGCATGAATGCTATGCAAGCTTTAGAAAGTATAATTTTTGGGATGTTACAAATCTAACCCCCTTAAGATGAATCTCGCCCTCGAGATTCGGATTGGCTAGAAAATAGGTGAGGGTGGTGTTTCCGAAGATCATCTTCTCTTTCCCATGTTGCTTCTTCCTTGGAATGATGGTTCCACTGAACTTTGCGGAATTTGATAGTATTTGTCTGAGTAACTATTTCTGTAGTCTCAAGAATCTTGATAGTTTTTTCCACATAAGTGAGATCACTTTCCAATTGGACCTCTTGCAAAGGTATAGTATCCTTCAAAGAAGTCTCCTCCATCTCCGGATGGCATTTCTTTAGCTGACTTACGTGAAATACATTGTGAACGGCAGACAATGATTCACGCAATTCAATCTCATATGCTACTTCTCCCTTACGGCTCAGAATCTTGACTGGTCCAACATATCTTGGTGCCAATTTTCCTTTGACTCCAAACCTCTTCACTCCACGAAGTGGTGATACTCTAAGATAAGCTCTATCACCCACCTCATAGGTGACTTCTCTATGCTTTGGATCCGCGTAGCTCTTTTGTCGGTACTGTGCTATCTTCAATCTGTCCTTTACCAACTTGACTTTCTCTTCATCTTCCTTGATTAGTTCTAGCCCGAAAAAGTTTCTTTCTCCAACACCATTACATAGCAATGGTGTAGTACACTTTCTCCCATAGAGAAATTCAAACGGTTCCATCTCAATGCTGGCTTGATAGCTATTGTTGTAAGAGAATTCTGCGTAAGGCAGACTTTCATCCCAACTAGCTCCATAATCTAGGGCACATGCCCTCAACATATCCTCTAAAATCTAGTTGGTCCTTTCTCTCTGTCTATCAGTCTACGGGTGAAAAGAAGTGCTGAATTCCAATCTCGTTCCCAATGACTCATGCAGTTGCCTCCAAAAATGGGAAGTGAATTGAGTTCCCCTATCAGACACAGTACTCTTGGGTACTCCATGCAGACACACAATCCTATTCATATAAATCTTGGCCAACTTAGCACTTGTGTAGGTTGTCTTCATGGGTATGAAATGAGCCACTTTAGTTAGGCGATCTACCATGACCCAAATAGAATCATATCCTGATCTAGTCCTTGGCAGTCCGGTGATGAAATCCATGCCAATCTTGTCCCACTTCCAATCAGGAAAGGTAGTGTTTGTAACAATCCTGCTGGTTTCTGATGTTCCGCTTTCACTCTACTACATACATCACACAATGCAATATGTTCGGCGATGTCCTTCTTGAGATTATTCCACCAAAATCTTTCCTTCACATCCATGTACATTTCGGTGTTACCCGGATGAATGGAATATGGTGAGTTGTGTGATTCTTTTAAAATCAGTTTCCGAAGCTCCGGATCTTACGGAATGCAGATACGTTTTCCATACCATAAGGTACCATGTTCGTCTTCATGGAATCCTTTGGATTTTCCCTTACCAATCTTTTCCTTAATCTCTTCAATTTCCTTGTCCGTCTTTTGGGCTTCCTTGATTTTGTCCAACAAGGTGGGTTTAACATCTAATGATATGAGATGTCCTTCAGGCACTATCTCCAATATGAGATCTTTGAATTGGGCACACAGATCATCTGGCAATTCTCCTTTAGTAAGGCCATTCACATAAACCTTACGGCTTAAAGCATCCGCTACAACATTTGCTTTACCGGGGTGGTATTGCATACTCAAGTCATAGTCTTTGATGAGTTCTAGCCATCTTATTTGTCTCATGTTGTTTTCTTTCTGAGTGAAGATATACTTCAAACTTTTGTGATCTATGAACACTTCACATCGCTTTCCCAAAAGATAATGTCTCCATGTTTTGAGTGCATGGACAACAGAGTCTAACTCCAAATCATGAGTAGGATAATTCACTTCATGAGTTTTGAGTTGTCTCGAGGCATAAGCCACAACTTTCTCTTCTTGCATCAAAACTGCACCTAATCCTTAGTGAGATGCATCACAATATACTTGAAAATCTTTCTCCAAATCGGGCAGACATAAGACTGGTGCCGTCACTAGTCTCTTTCAACTCTTGGAAACTGAGTTCACATCCTTCATTCCAATCAAACTTCATGTCTTTCATAAGTAACTCCGTCATTCTCTTAGCTACCTTTGAAATGTTTTCAATGAACCACCTATAATATCCTGCCAAGCCAAGCAAACTACGAACTTCTTTCACTGACTTAGGAGATTCCCACTCAGTTACAGCTGACACTTTCGCGAGATCAACTGCTACACCATCTCCTGACAAAATATGACCAAGAAATCCGACTTCATTCAACCAGAATTCACACTTGCTGAATTTGGCATATAGCTTATGCTCTCTAAACTTCTCAAGTATCAAACGCAAATGTTCATCATGCTCTTCATTGCTCTTGGAGTAGATCAAAATGTCATCGATGAAAATGACAACGAATTTGTCAAGAAATTCCATGAACACCTTGTTTATCATATTCATGAAGTACGCTGGTGCATTTGTCAAACCAAATGGCATCACGGTGTACTCATACAATCCATACCTAGTGGTGAAAGCAGTCTTAGGTATGTCTTGTTCCCTTATCTTTAGCTGAAAGTAGCCTGATTGAAGATCAAACTTTGAGAACACACGGGCTCCTTCTAACTGATCAAACAAATCATTGATTCTGGGCAAAGGATACTTTTTCTTGATAGTCACCTCATTGAGTGATCGGTAATCTATGCATAACCTTTGACTTCTATCTTTATTTTCCACAAACAAGACTGGTGCTCCCCAAGATGAAGAACTTGGTTGAATAAATCCTTTCTGCAATTGTTCTCCAAGTTGTTTCTTGAGTTCCTTCAACTCATCAACTGACATCTTGTAAGGTCTCTTTGTTATTGGTCCTGATCCTGGCAGCAAGTAAATTAGAAATTCTACATCTCTATCTGGTGGCATGCCCGGTAATTCCTCCGGAAACACATCTAGATATTCTCTCACAATTAGCACACTGTCTATGCTAACCCCCTTAAGAGAATTTAGCTCAATCCTTTTTGATTGAAAGTTAGACTTGAATCTAATCTGTGTCTTATTCGGGGTTGTGAGTGTGACAGTACGATTGGCACAATCTAGTACTCCTTCATACTTGGTCATCCAATCATTCCCAAAATAACATCCAATCCTTGGGCATCAAGGATTATCAAATTAACAGGAAACTTATACCTCCCAAATTCTATCACTAGGTCGTGACATCCTGAGTTCACTATCATTTCTCCACCAGGAGAACTTACTTTTATAGGACACCCAATAGTTTCAACTGGAAGTCCATCACTATCAACAAATGCTCGTGATATGAATGTATGCGATGCGCCAGTATCAAAAAGAACAAGTGCTGGAGCAGAATTGAGTTTGAACTTACCAGCCACCGCATCAGATTCTTCATAGATTTCTTCCACATTGATGTGGTTCACTTGTCCCTTTTGGAAGGGATTGGGCTCGTTGGCACCTTCAACTTTCTTTTCTGGGCACTCATTGACATAGTGTCCCATCTTCTTACACTTGAAGCATTAAACCTGACTGAGATCTTTCTTTACAGGCTGACTTCCACTTCCACTTCCACCTCCATTGTGGTGGCTCTTTTGTCCACGCTTGTGGTTCCTATACTTGTCATTATCATGACTGCGGCGATGCTTGTTGTCATGATGGAGGTTGTGGTTGTGGTGGTTGTTGTACTTCCCATGTTTGTGGGATCCAGAATTCCCACTATCATCATGATGGAAATGCTTGTGAGACGATCCCGAGCTGTGTTTATCAGAACTATGCTTCCACTTTCTGCTCTCAACCTGTTTCATCTTGTTTTCCAAGATGGTAGCCTTGTCACAAAGTGATTGGTAGGTTGGAACATAGGCAACAGACAGCTGAAGGTTCAACTCATCATTCAGTCCTTCGAGGAATTTTTCCTTCCTCTTGGCATTTGTATCAACCTCATCCGGTGCATAACGTGCCAGATTGTTGAATTCCTCAATGTACTCAGTCACACTGCGGTGTCGCTGTTTCAGATTGTGGAACTCCTTTTTATTCAAATTCATCACTCTAGAGGAGATGTGAGATGTACGGAATCCATCCTCAAAGATAGCCCAAGTCACATCCTCAATGGGAGTGGTGATCTGAAAGTTGTCCCACCAGGTTGCTGCTGGCCCTTCAAGCAGATGTGCTACGAACCTGACTTTTTCTTCATCGGTGCAGCAAACAGTCACTAAGTCCTTGTTCACTGAACGTAACCAGTCATTGGCTACCATTGGATCAATGGTTCCCGAAAACTTTGCAGGCCTCAGTCTTAGGAATCTGGTGAGCATGTCAAATCCTGGCGGATTATTCTGGTTGTTGTTGTTGTTGTTGTTGTTGTTGTTGTTATTCTGGTTCTGGTTCTGCATGAAGGTTGTCATCATCTGCATCAGTTGAGCTTGTGCTGTCATCAACTGTTGCATCTCGGGAGTGACATTGTTGTTGTTGTTTTGGTTGGGGTTGGCACGTCGAGGAGGCATCTATGGTTTTTAATAAGGATAAATCACATAGAAAATCACAATAACAAAGCATCAAAATAACATAGAGTATGAAAGACATAAACAACAAGTTTTGGAAAATGCAAACACACCATAGCAAGCCATCCACATGTTGGATGGTCATTGCGACTCAATAATCAAAGTACGGTAGATTAAAGATAATCGAGTAGTCTACGCTACTCCTCTGCATCAATCTCCACATCAACAAGGGTAAGACATGCATTCTCCATGGCGGTCTTGTACTCCTAGACACTAGTAGTCAAGTCCTCAATCTTGGCCCTAAGTGCCCTCTTTTGTGAGCGAAGCCTCTCAATTACTCCCTGCTGATGCTCAAGCTCGAAGTCCTTGGCCTCTAACTCTTCCTTCATCTCCCGGATCTTCTTGTTCCTATCTTGGACTCTTTTCTCCTGGCTCTTGAACTTCTTGTCCTGGCTTTCAAACTTGGCCTCCATTTCCTTGACGATCTCGTCTTGCTCTGCGAAGAGCTTGTCCTTCTCTCATAGCTGAACCTGGAGCTCGTCATTGCTAAGCATGACGTTGGTCCTATCAGTATCAAGGTGTCTAATAAGACCCTCTAGGTCCTGTAGGTACAAACGAATCGGCTTCATCGTCTCTCTAGTAGCATCCTCGTACTCTATAGCCTCACCCTCCTTGTTGCGTCTCTCGAAGGGGTGAAAGTAAAGCCTCTAAGCTCGGTGGAGTGCCTCCCTACCAGGCGCCCAAGTAACTCCTGCATGACTACATCTAAGCCTTTCTCTTTGTCGTCATGCATCAGCTTGAAAGTGATGGCCTCCGTGGGTGGTTCTGCCTGGCGTCCCGGCTGTGTGACTCTGAAGCCCCATAGGTCCTTCCTCTCAAACTTGGTGAGCTGAAGTGTCGTGATGCTAGGAAGTGGAAGGTTGAGCACACTAGTGAGCTCAATGAGACGAGTACCAAAACGAGTTCCCTTGAACTCCTCGACCGTGTTGATAACAACATTAGGCACCTATTTTTATGAGATAGAGAAAAGTTAGAACTAACACAAGTAGAGAAAGTTCACAAGACAATATATCACATGCATAATTTTTAACATCAAACACACAAGTCATGGCATACACAAATCCATTACAAACATCAAAGGTTCAACATAACTTAACAAATTTTTGGAAGTAAAAACGATAAGTGTGGTGGTCCAACTAACGTAGTACGATACAACTCTCACTCACTAGACAAAATAGCTATCAGGACATCCTTAGTAGCCATCTGTCTATCTTGTTCACAAGACTCCCATATTAAGTCTATGATGTCTCCCCTTAGTTGTTGGTTGGTAGTCTCTAATTCTTGGGTATGCTTATTTTCTTCTCTAAGGTCATTTTGGGTGTTGAGCATTCTGCACTTGAGTCTATCACAAAGCTCATTGATGGCATTCCAAGCTGCATTTCTTGCAGAGTCAAAGAATGTTGTGTGCATTTCAGAATTGGTGACCATGCAGAATCCTGACTCCTTGTGGTTGTCTTCCTTGTTTTTGTACAAGTGAAGTTGCACCCACCAATACTCTTCTCCTTCATCCATCACGGGGAATCCCTTGTATACAGTTGCACCATGTATCCCCATGGTAACCATAAGGTTCTTGAGTGCCTTGGGAAATTCAGTCTCACACTCCAAAGTCATGGTCATGAGTGGTCCCTTCCTCACGGCTTCGTTGATGGAGTTCATCTACAAATAGAGATGAGAAAGAATATTAGAAAAGTTTAACAAGAATAAAAGACAAGTGTGGAATTTTCAAAGTGTTGAAATTTTTCCTTAGTGGTTTGTTAGTCTAATCCAATCCTAGGGTCATAATCCTACAGGCAACATAGTGCTCTGATACCATCTGTAAGACCCCACCTTTGTAAAGGTAAAGGTCCCTGTGATTGCAATGCTAGTCCCTGGATCAAATGCTAGCATCCACAGTTTAAGATGAAGTACATAGAAACAAAGGTCATTATTACATCATCATTCCAGAGATAACATAGTATTTTACAACTCCATAGCCATAGGCTAGTACAAGAGTTTACCTTAACAAAATATAATAAAAGTCTTCATCTTCATGTGCCGTAGGCAAGCATGTTGAGTGTAGACTCATAACCCTAATCCTCATCAGAGTAACCTGCAACATCACAAGTTATAGCCACAGTGGGTCAATACATTGGAATAGTATTGGCAAGTGATACCTTAGTAGAATAATAGTAACTAGCTTCTATATGAATTTGGCCAAGTGTAGCTTAGGCTTTCTTTGCTCAAAATAAGTTTTACCTATCATTTGAAAACACTAAGTTTTTGTTTGGCAAACAATTCTCAAGCAACCACCAATAGACATTGGTGAACCTTTACCCTTGTTCAGCCACAAGTTTTTAACTTAGAAATTGGGATGAGGATATTCTTGATAGCTTCCATGTCTTGATGCTCAAATTGTCCATTACCAGGGACACGGCTAAGTACTTAGATTCTTCCTTCTGCAGAGGTGGTGCACTTTCCCCACAAGACTCGACATGCATCGAGACAGGACCTTTCAGAAGCCTTCCCTTAGACCAAAATGGATGCATTCCAAACCTATCACCCCCTACCACCTACTGTCTAATTGGCTAAGTTATTGCAACCTATATGATCCAGGCAGAGCCCATTAATGCCATGTGGCTGCACTAGAAGCTTCTTAACATATGGGATCTCAAATCCCTTTGTTCCTTGGTGGCTTTACACAAGTGTGATACACAAGGTACACCATAGATATGGGCCTTGTGTAACCACTCAACATAACCCAAACAACCATTCCACCCAGGTGTTTCATTCACTTAGTTGTTTTATTAAGCCAAAACACAAGTCAAAGAATAAGCAACATTTTTCCATAGCATATATGTAATCCACCCTTGGTTGCTACTAGCTAGGCTAAGCATGGCAATGGCAAGTATCTTAACTTAGAGAAAATTCTAACAATTCTACAACTCCTAGGATTTCCCAAGCATAGCATATAGATACTTAGCAAAAATTATCATGCAAGCCCTATACAAAATATCACTAATGCATAGTCAAAATATTGGGACAAAAATATGAAGCACCACTTGCCTTGGTAGTTGGGGGAGTAACAACAATATTGACAGTCACAATCACCACTAGCACCAAAATCTACACATAAAATGATAGAACCAAATTCATATTTCGAATAACCAAGCAAAAATATATGATTGCATGCAAATGCCATGTGATGATTTTTCTAAACCCAACAAGACAAGTAAAACAGTACTGAACAATAAACTAAACATTTATACACCAAATAAACTTAATTTGTCTTTTAAAACATTTTCAAAATAATTTTTATACACAAATTAGGCCTACAAATGTCTCTGCATAAATTTCTATTTTAACAGAAACATAATACAAAACTAACTGTACAGATGTGTGGGATTTATTTTTGTGATTCCATTGATATCTTATTTGCATTTTTTGGATAAACAGAACAAAAGTTATTGAATTTACAAGTTTAAATAACTAATAGATTCAAATCTAAATTTTAAAACAGAAAACCTGACACGCGGCGCAATCTGATTGGCCCGTACCGGTTCGCTCCGGATCACGCTTCTGCACCGTTGGATCTAACTAAATCCAATGCTCCAGATCAAATCTTACCCCTTCGCGTCAGCTCTAATCTACACCGCTAGATCTAATCCTAAGGCCCAGATCTACACGTACCCCTTCGCTGTTGATTCTAATCTTGACCGCTGGATCTAGATGCAGCGGATCAAATTGCTCTGCCCAGAACTGGCGGCACAAATGGCGAGCAGAGGCGGCGGCGCGTCTGCCGGTGATGTTCCGGCGAGACCAGAGGGCAAGGTGTCAACACCTGGATTTTTAATCCCAGATGCCTGTTATGCCATACCTTGCAATCCCAGGATTACCATTTTTGCGAGACATAATAGAATTGGATACCATAGTACATCATCCATTACAAACGATACATAAGTTCCTACACGAATAGGGATCTCATGATCTAGTTCTTAATACAACATCAAGCAGCGGAATACGTAATAATAACGGTAGCGTAGGCGAAGCTCCATCTTCGGGGTCACAGGCAATGCTGACGATGGGAGATGATCCTAGTTGTCGTAACCTTCCTGGGGTCCATCTTCTAGGTACTCCTCTTCATAGTCTGGCCATGGGAATAGCCAGGGACAAAGCCATGAGTACTCTTTAAGTACTCGCAAACTAATACTAACAGGTAAAGGGGTTTTTGGATAATAGGACACTAGGCTCTAGGGTTGTTTTGCAAAAGCCAGATTTATCTCTACTAAGTTCCAAAGCTAGTCACAATTTTATAACTCCTAAGTGGGATCTTGTAACTCATGTCACAACTCTATTGTGGTCAAGTCAAAGTCTCAATTCATTTCACAAGTCATTTTTGAAAAGTCTGACGGGGGAACAGTATGGCCACTCCAACTGTCCATAACCGCGGACACGGCGATTCGAATAGTTTGACACTCTGCAGAGATTGTACACTTTCACCACAACATTTGATACAACCCTCAGGAACAAATCCTGAATTCACCATACTCAGTATGCGGATAATCAATCCTAACCTTTCAATTACACGCCCTAGTATAAGCACCTCTCCTGTGATTTTGGCCTCCCAACCCAGACCAACTGTCATCTTGGGTACTGCACAGGTGGACAATCTTCACAAGGTAGCCTCAGCTTAGACCTTGGCCGTGAGGGAGCTAATACTAAGGTACATAAGTTTCTAGTCAAGCCCTAACCAATCTTCTGGTATTGTGGTTGTACGATAAAATTGGAATGGTATCGCATCCAGACAACCATCAGTTTTATAAAAGGGCTAAGGCTCATGCCTCAACAATTTCATCACCAAAATCATCAGGTGTTTGGAAACACATGTCCAAAACATTTCAATCGAAAGATCCATCATTCTAAGGTTTTTATAACCATTTTCTCACCAATTATTCCCATCTAAAGTTGATCAAGTTTTATGCTTAGCACTAGCATCTACAAGTGGGGGTAAGCAATAATGACGGGTGGTAAACTAGCGGAGTTTTAACTATGTATAACCTTATACCTTAGGATGATATCAAGGTTTCTAACTTAGGCCAAATTTTATGCTCTTTATGCAACCTTTAGATAACTTTCTAGTATCTACCAAACTCTTAAGTAAACTCTAAGTAAGCTTTGATAAAAAAGTAAGAAGCTCGCAAATAAAACTAGGATTGGTTTATCAAGTGGGTATGATCATATATGCTTAAGGCATATAGTAGGCATAGTAACAAGTATTGGCTTGCATAGGTAAAGTATCTTGCAAGTGTTAGCTTGCATCAATGTCAATATAAGCTTGCCTTGTGCAGAGCAGTGGTTGAAGTTCTCCTCGGCTTCTTCTTGAGTATCCTCCTTCCTCCTCGTATCCTTGGTCAATACTAGCGTCTATGAATAAATACGAGGTACACAATCACCAAACAATACTTAACTACTTGCAATCATCACACACAAGGGTCCTATAGATGATCTAGCATCATCTCTAACATTACAAGGTTAAGGCTTGGTTTAATTCCCTTTATTTTTAGAAAAGTAATTTCTACTCATTGAAAAACTACTTAAGATTTAATATTCTCCAAACCAAACATGGGATCATGTTGACACATGTCATCACCACATATTATAGTCCAAGGGAATGTGATTTAAAGTGGTGTCACAATTTAATAAGGTTTTACCCTTTTATTTTATTTAAATATAATGACTAGAAATGCCTATGTAGCATTCTTTTATTACTTGAACAATATTTCTACAAGTAAACCTATATATTTTTATATATTCTAAAAGGTATGGTTAAATGTGATTTTTGAGAGTTGGAATCAACTCAAAAGCTAGTATGGTTTAAATTTGAAAAATATTTGAATGCAGAAAAGCTTCTGCCTTGTTATTTTTACTAAGGATGATCTACAGATCCAAATGACTTGAATCCAACGGGCTTGGATTCAGCATTCATAGATCTTTCCAACAAAATTGGTTTCGTTCAAATTGGTGCAATGAATCGATCTGGATTGATTTTTGAAAATGGGTACAGAAGTGTGTTTGAATTAAAAAGAAAAAGATTTAATTCAAATCACTGGGCTGCACGGGAAAATTTACTGGGCCGGCCTGCTAAGCGCAGTGCTCCCGCAGGCTGCTTAAGTGGGTGTCCCCACTCATCAGTGACACGGGGAGGGGCGAAGCGGTACGGGGCAACGTGGGTCGTTCGATCTGATTCTAATCCAACGGCTGGGAGTCATCGTCGACACGAGACAACGCCGACAAGAAAGAAACCTAGCGCGGCCAGTGAGGGGTGCTGGGGGCTCACCGGGGTGCTAGCGAGGGTCAGCGAGGCGGGCGAATGACGAAGTCGACGACGGTGAACTCAGGGGTGGTCGCGGCAGCTCCTGGGGTGGACGAAATCGATGGCTCCCTTCTTCTCCAAAGGCGGCGGGCTCCGGTGAAATTCTGGCGAGGTGGTGCTCGCCTTGCTCTGAGAACGGTGTGGCACGATCAGTGAGGAGAGGGGAGTGAGATGGTGTGAATAAATCGAGCGGGGGTGGCCTCTATTTATAGTCAAGCGAGGGGAACATCGGGGCACACGGTGAGCTCGTCGGGGGCGGTGTTACAGGCGGCAATTGGCATGGGCGACGATAGGGGACGGTACGGTGTTCCCTGGCGATGCTCAACGACATGGTTTCGAGGCATGGGGCGGTGCGGCTTGGTCTGGAACGGGCGATGCTCTGCGCGGCAGAGGCGGCGTCTTCGACGGCGAGCGGTGGCTGTGCGTCACGGGGTGGCGAACAGGGATGTCTGGCGGTCTCCTGGGTCGGTGGGGATTATGTATGCACACAGCGAGGGCGGCGCACGGTCTGTGGGATTCGGTCGAGGGTGGCGCTCTGGCGCACGCTCGGCATGGTCGCTGGCGGTCTGGGCGCGGTCTGGGCGTGTGGTCTAGTGATTGGCAAGGTTCGAGCGGTGGAGAGTGGCAGTGGACGGTGGGCTACCTCCTAGACATGCTAGCTAGGCTTGTGTCTCCTCCTAGCTTGCTGTCGACATGGGGGTGACATGGGTGTGCTCGGCTGTTCACCATTGATGGCAATGGCAAGCTCACAGTGGTGCTAGTGCTTGGTTAATCTTGCTAGATCATCTACTGAGCTGGTTGTGAGCTAAATAGGGAACAAGTTAGGCCAATTTTACTGCACACTATAGTGTTTGATGTTTGTTTGATTTGTATCTGCAACCTGTTTGATGAAATGGCCGCATGAATTCAAGTTTTGAATTTTGAAAAGATTTTTGGTGGGTTTGATAGGTTGGTGCTGGTGAGTCTGCAGATGCTTGGGTTTTGAAAGTTGAGCTTGTTTGAGTGGTTTTTGAAAAAGTGGGATCTTCCCATATGATAAAGATTCAATTTTGAATTGTCATTTAAACTATGCATTTGGAAGTTTCTGGATGATCACAAAGTGGGCCTTGATACTTTGTTAGGAGTACATTCAAGGGGTGCAAAGATCCAGAAAAGTTTCGGTTAGGTTCTGAAAGTTTGAGACAGCCAAAGTAGGCATGGGAGTTAAATTGGTCAAAATGACCATTCCTTTAATATATTTGTTTTGATTTACTTGTCTTTAGGAAAAGTGTGGGAAATGTTTTAGATGATGTTTATTTCACCTAAGAAACATTTTACAAGCAATGAAACAATCAAACACGGTGGTTCCAAAGAATTTCAAAATCCATGCATACACATATGCATGCATTCATAATTTTATTTAGAAAAGTTTTTGTTAACCCTAATTTTGATGATTAGTGCTTGATGATCTAAGCTTAGTATTTTTGGGATGTTACAAACCTTCCCCCCTTAAACGAAATCTCGTCCCGAGATTTGAAAAAGGACGAAAAGATTACCTAGGACTTGAAGAGATCGGGAAACTCCGTCCTGATGTGATCTTCGCGCTCCCAGGTAGCTTCCTCTTCTGTGTGGTTGCTCCACTGAATCTTGAGAAACTTGATGCTTCGGGTTCGGGTAGTTCGAAAAGCTTCTTCCAAAATATGGATGGGTACTTCGGGATAGGTCAGGTCATCGTTGATATCTATGGTCCGATGGTCGATATTCTTGAACACTTTAGACTTCTCGGGGACTTCGAGACACTTGCGAAGTAAGTAGATATGGAACACATTGTGCACAGCTGACATCTCTTCGGGTAGCTCCAATTGATACGATACTTCTCCTCGACGGTTTAGAATTTTGGAAGGTCCGATATATCTGGGGGATAACTTTCCTTTGAGTTGGAAACGCTGCATTCCTTTCAATGGCGACACTTTCAGATAAACAAAATCTCCTATGTTGAAGGCGAGGTCTCTACGTCTCTTGTCAGCGTAACTCTTCTGTCGGGATTGGGCGGTCTTGAGGTGCTCACGAATCTTGTGAACCTTCTCTTCAGCTTCTCATAGGATGTCGGGTCCAAAAATCTGACTCTCTCCTACTTACGACCAGTTCAAAGGGGTGCGACACTTTCTTCCGTACATGAACTCAAATGGGGCCATTTGCAAATTGGCTTGGTAACTGTTGTTGTAGGAAAACTCTGCAAACGGTAGACAGTCTTCCCACTTGGATCCATATTCTAACACACATGCTCTCAGCATATCTTCGAGTATTTGATTTACTCGCTCCGTTTGTCCATCGGTCTGAGGGTGATACGCGGTACTGAAATCTAGACGGGTTCCTAAACCTTCTTGAACTTTCTTCCAGAATCTCGAGGTAAACTGCGTTCCTCGATCCGATACAATGTTCTTAGGGACTCCATGCAAACTGACGATTCTAGCGATGTATAACTCCGCTAGCTTCGAACTCTGATATGTGGTTTTGACGGGCAATAAATGGGCGACTTTGGACAATCTGTCCACTATGACCCAGATAGAGTCATTTCCCCTACTAGAAGTAGGCAGTCCAGTGATAAAGTCCATTCCTACAGAATCCCATTTCCATTTCGGGATCTGCAAAGGTTGCAACAATCCAGCGGGTCTTTGATGTCCTGCCTTGACTCGCTGACATATATCACACTTGGCGATATAGCTTCCGATTTCTCTCTTCATTTTATGCCACCAAAATTTCTCTTTCAAATCTTGATACATCTTAGTTCCTCCGGGATGGATAGAATAAAGAGTATCATGAGCCTCCTTCAAAATAACTTCTTTCAACTCAGAATCTGATGGTACACAAAGGCGTCCTTTGTACCACAGAACTCCTCCTTCGTCTTCGGTGAATCCGGGTACTTTGCCTGTACCGATACGATGCTTGATTCCGTCGATACTGGCATTTCCCTTCTACGCCTCTTTAATCTGACTGATCAAAGTGGGCTGGAGTTCTATGCTAGCCAAAAATCCTTCACTTACTAATTCTATTCGAAAATCTTCCATCTCTTTGTGCAGACTTGGTTGCTCCTTCAAAATCATGGAGTTCAAGCGGCACGGCAATCTGCTAAGGGCATCGGCTACCACATTGGCTTTACCAGGGTGATAGTGAATGTCCAGATCATAATACTTGATTAGCTCAATCCATCTTCTCTGTCTCATATTCAGTTCCTTCTGAGTGAGTATATACTTTAGGATCTTGTGATCTGAATAAATCACAACGATTTCCCATTAGGTAATGTCTCCATGTCTTCAGGTCTAGAACTACGGCTGCGAGTTCGAGGTCATGAGTTGGGTAATTTTGCTCATGTTGCTTCAGTTGTCGGGATAGATAAGATATAATTTTGCCTTCTTGCATTAGCACACATCCGAGACCAATCTTGGATGCGTCACAATACACATCGAAGGGCTTCATGATATCCGGCATGATCAAGATTGGGGCTTAAATCAATCTCCTCTTGAGTTCTTGAAAACTCGCTTCACACTTGTCTGTCCATTCAAACTTCTTGTCCTTCTTCAGCAATTGGGTCATGGGTCGGGCGATACTCGAGAATCCTCCTACGAACTTGCGGTAATATCCCGCCAATCCGAGAAATGCACGAACTTGGGTTTGAGTGGTTGGGGCTTGCCAATCTTCTACATCTTTCACTTTGGCAGGGTCAACGGCAATTCCTCCGGCTGATACAATGTGACCGAGGAATCCTACCTCCTGTAACCAGAATTCACATTTGCTAAACTTAGCATACAACTGATGCTCTCTAAGGGTTCCAAGAATGGTCCTTAGGTGTAGCTCATGTTCTTCTTCTGATTTGGAATAAATCAGAATGTCATCGATGAAAACAACGACAAACTTATCCAGGAAATCCATAAAAATCTTATTCATGTGGTTCATGAAATAAGCAGGGGCATTGGTTAATCCGAAAGACATGACTGTATACTCGTATAGTCCATATCTGGTGGTAAAGGCAGTCTTTGGAATATCCTCTGCACAAATCTTGAGTTGATGATAACCAGTCCTAAGATCAATCTTAGAAAACACTTTGGCACCGGTCAACTGATCAAACAAATCTTCTATTTTGGGAAAGGGGTACTTGTTCTTGATGGTGACATCATTCAATTTCCGATAATCCGTACACAAACGGTTACCTCCATCCTTCTTGTCCACAAACAAGACAGGTGATCTCCATGGTGATGCACTTGGTTGAATCAATCCGATTTCCAGCATGGAATCCAGTTGCTTCTTCAGTTCTGCGAGCTCTGACGGGTTCATACTATAGGGTCTCTGGGCTATGGTTCCTGTTCCGGGGATTAGTTCAATGATAAACTCGATATCCCGATCTGGGGGCATACCGGGCAAAACATCTGGAAATACATCGGGGTATTCACAGACTATCCGGACTTGGTCAATGGTAGGTTGGGCTATACTCTTGTTGCATTTGAATTGACGAGGTAAGGTTTCAGATATATGCTCGACTGATATTCCGGCTGTACTGGTCATGGTTATGGCTTTCTTGGCACAGTCAATCAATCCTTTATTCTTGGACATCCAATCCATTCCTAGTACTACTTCCAAACCTTTAGTTCCGAGTACTATCAGATTAGCATAAAAATCTATGCCATGGATTCGGATAGGGACGGCTTTGCAAATTTGCCTAGCCTTTGTGGTTGATCCGGGAATTTGCACAATCATCACATGCTTCAATTTGGTTGGTTGAATTTTACTAGTGCATAGAAATTCTTCGGTGACAAATGAATGCGATGCACCAGAGTCAAACAACACTCGTGCAAGTACTGAATTAACAGAAAACATACCCAGCATGACGTCTGGCGCTTCCTGAGCTTCTTCAGCATGCATGAGAAAAAGACGGCCATTGCGGTTGAGTGAATTCGCTGGGGCAAATCTTCTTCCTGGCTGAACACGACACTGCTGCTGAGCTGGGGCATTGGCATTGGGGGCTGTAGCATTCTTCTTGTTGGGGCACTCGTTGGAATAGTGGCCTTTATTTCCACAGTCATAACAGGTCACTTGCGACTTGTCCTTGGCTGCTACAGGCACAACATTACTTCCAGTCCTCGGGGCAGTGTTGGTGTTGGAGGTAGCATTGTTGGTGTTGAACTTGGGTGGGGCACGGGTGAAATTGCTAGAGTTGCCGGGGTTGTTGTGATTTCCTCCGGGTCTAGGGTTTCCACGGTTGGGATAGGTCGGACGGTTCATCAGGGGTCGGTTGGTTCTTGGGGCAAATCCTGGAGATGGGTTGGGGCGATACTTTGGGGTCTGATGGGTTCCTGGCTGATGCATCATGCGACGCTTGCGGTTCTCATTGGCTTGGTTGATCTTTCCCTCCATCTGGATGGCAGAGTCGACAAGGGCTTCAATATCCGCAAAGGGGATATTGACTAACATTGTCTGCATCTCGTCATGTAGACCATTCAGGAATCTTTCTTTCTTCTTGGCTTTGGTGTCTATCTCGTCCGGGGCATACCTAGATAATGACAAAAATTTGTCACGGTATTCCACTACAGTCATCCTTCCTTGCTTCAGCTCTCTAAACTCGTCTCTCATTCTCTTGATCAAACCCGGTGGCACATGAGTTATGCTAAACTTGACCTTGAATTCCTCCCAGGTCATCATCTGGCCTCCGGTCATTGCACGAACACTGTTCCACCATGCCCTGGCATCTCCGTCTAGATAATGGGTGTCAAACAGAACTTTCTCGTTGGCTTCCACTCCAGCGACTTCTAGGTTATTTTCCATGGTTTGCAGCCAATCATCGGCGTCTAGGGGCTCTTCCGACTTAGTGAAAACAGGTGGGTTGGTATTCTGGAAATTCTTGAGCTTAGATCCATGGTTGTCCTGATTTCCGTGGCCTTGGTTGTTGTGGGCAAGCTGGGCTATTTGCTGCAGAGTGGCTAGGTTGGCTTGACGTTCCGCTCTTTCAGCTTCGCGGGCAGAAGTCAACATTTGCAGAATCTGCAACATCGGGTCCGGGGCTGAACCACTTCCTCTACGTGGTATCTGAAGATTGAGATAGATCATGAGTAAAGAGGGAAATTTCTAAGGTTTCGGGGACTTTGAAAAGTTTTAAAGGTTTGACTCAGGTTTTTCTAGCAAATTGCTTTTTCATTCGTTCATTCATAGCACACAGTACAACACACACCACAACAAAGAAAAACAGATGGTTTTAAGAACCATTCTGGAAACTACGATACAGTGGGACCGAATACTACTCACTACGCTAGTGCTCAAGTGCTACTACTCCTAGGAGTCTGTGGATTCATCATCTTCATCATCATCAATGAAGGCAAAATCATCCTCATCGGTGAAGAAGTCCATGGCCTGATCCTCCAGAAAATCATCGTCATCGCTGAGATAGGAGTAAGGGTCTCCACGAAGATCCTCTCCGGCATTCTCCCTTTCCTCCAACTGCATGTTTCTCTCGTGGATGGTCTCCTCCAAAGATGAGATGCGGTGGCGATGACGGGCAATGATGCGCTCCTTCTTGTCGAGCTGACGGCGGCGAGACTTGCGATCCTTTGCTAGCATGGCGATGGTCTGATCCTTCGTCTTGATGATGGCAGACTTGTCGTTGGAGTAGTCACGGCAGTTGTCCAACTCCTGCTGACGATCGTACATCATGAAGCTAAGGTGGTCCAATTGAGTCTTCAGCTCGGGGTGGTATGGGGCTTCCAGGGGTTGTCCATTTGCATCACGCCTTGGGCAAAACTCAAAGCGAGTACCCTTGATCTGATTGATGCTCTGCCCACACAGACGGGAAAGAGCTTCCTGCATTGCTCTGGCAAGTCCATCGAGCTAGTTGTTTTCCCTCGAGGTAAACTGAATTCCTCCGCAATGGGAGGTTCAATTTTTCCTCGGAGACTTTCAACAATTAGCCACTGCAGATCTTCTCCTCCTTGATCATTGAGCTGAGCTCCGAAGAACTCGGGGTGCGGACGCTCCAGAAGTTCCGAAAGCTGGTCCAAATCCCTCTCAAAGATAAGGTCTCCTCCATTCCCCAGTTGGTAAAACTTGCTGTACTTCACGTCCATCTATAAAAATAGAGGATGAGTAGGTTAGCAGAGTGATCAAGTGTGTCAAAATTTTATGTATTTTGCAAGTGTTTTTGAGGAACATGAATTTTTATGAAAGAATCAAAGAGATAAGAATGAGAATAAGTTTTTCGTAAATATTTGTTTTATTTTGTTTTGAAACTAAGTTTTTGGTTCAAACGTCCAGTCTAACTAGGGTCTCCTATGGTCAGGATGGCTCTGATACCAACTTGTCAACACCCGGATTTTTAATCCCAGATGCATGTTATGCCATACCTCGCAATCCCAGGATTACCATTTTTGCGAGACATAACAGAATTGGATACCATAGTACATCATCCATTACAAACGATACATAAGTTCTTACACGAATAGGGATCTCATGATCCAGTTCTTAATACAACATCAAGCAGCGGAATACGTAATAATAACGGTAGCGTAGGCGAAGCTCCATCTTCGGGGTCACAGGCAATGCTGACGATGGGAGATGATCCTAGTTGTCGTAACCTTCCTGGGGTACATCTTCCAGGTACTCCTCTTCATAGTATGTCAATGGGAATAGCCAGGGACAAAGCCATGAGTACTCTTTAAGTACTCGCAAACTAATACTAACAGGTAAAGGGGTTTTTGGATAATAGGTCACTAGGCTCTAGGGTTGTTTTGCAAAAGCCAGATTTATCTCTACTAAGTTCCAAAGCTAGTCACAATTTTATAACTCCTAAGTGGGATCTTGTAACTCATGTCACAACTCTGTTGTGGTCAAGTCAAAGTCTCAATTCATTTCACCAGTCATGTTTGAAAAGTCTGACGGGGGAACAGTATGGCCACTCCAACTGTCCATAACCGCGGACGCGACTATTCGAATAGTTTGACACTCTGCAGAGATTGTACACTTTCACCACAACATTCGATACATCCATCAGGAACAAATCCTGAATTCACCATACTCAGTATGCGGATAATCAATCCTAACCTTTCAATTACACACCCTAGTATAAGCACCTCTCCTGTGAGTTTGGCCTCCCAACCCAGACCAACTGTCATCTTGGGTACTGCACAGGTGGAAAATCTTCACAAGGTAGCCTCAGCTTAGACCTTGGCCGTGAGGGAGCTAATACTAAGGTACATAAGTTTCCAGTCAAGCCCTACCCAATCTTCGGGTATTGTGGTTGTACGATAAAATTGGAATGGTATCGCATCCAGACAACCATCAGTTTTATAAAAGGGCTAAGGCTCATGCCTCAACATTTTCATCACCAAAATATCAGGTGTTTGGAAACACATGTCCAAAACATTTCAATCGAATGATCCATCATTCTAAAGTTTTCATAACCATTTTCTCACCAAGTATTCTCATCTAAAGTTGATCAAGTTTTATGCTTAGCACTAGCATCTACAAGTGGGGGTAAGCAATAATGAGGGGTGGTAAACTAGGGGAGTTTCAACTATGTATAACCTTATATCTTAGGATGATATCAAGGTTTCTAACTTAGGCCAAATTTTATGCTCTTTATGCAACCTTTAGATAACTTTCTAGTATCTACCAAACTCTTAAGTAAACTCTAAGTAAGCTTTGATAAAAAGTAAGAAGCTTGCAAATAAAACTAGGATTGGTTTATCAAGTGGGTATGATCATATATGCTTAAGGCATATATTAGGCATAGTAACACGTATTGGCTTGCATATGTAAAGTATCTTGCAAGTGTTAGCTTGCATCAATGTCAATATAAGCTTGCCTTGTGCAGAGCAGTGGTTGAAGTTCTCCTCGGCTTCTTCTTCGTAGTATCCTCCTTCCTCCTCGTATCCTTGGTCGGTACTAGCGTCTATGAATAAATACGAGGTACACAATCACCAAACAATACTTAACTACTTGCAATCATCACACACAAGGGTCCTATAGATGATCTAGCATCATCTCTAACATTACAAGGTTAAGGCTTGGTTTAATTCCCTTTATTTTTAGAAAAGTAATTTCTACTCATTGAAAAACTACTTAAGATTTAATATTCTCCAAACCAAACATGGGATCATGTTGACACATGTCATCACCACATATTGTAGTCCAAGGGAATGTGATTTAAAGTGGTGTCACAATTTAATAAGGTTTTACCCTTTTATTTTATTTAAATATAATGACTAGAAATGCCTATGTAGCATTCTTTTATTACTTGAACAATATTTCTGCAAGTAAACCTATATATTTTTATATATTCTGAAAGGTATGGTTAAATGTGATTTTTGAGAGTTGGAATCAACTCAAAAGCTAGTATGGTTTAAATTTGAAAAATATTTGAATGCAGAAAAGCTTCTGTCTTGTTATTTTTACTAAGGATGATCTACAGATCCAAATGACTTGAATCCAACGGGCTTGGATTCAGCATTCACAGACCTTTCCAAAAAAATTGGTTTCATTCATATTGGTGCAATGACTCGATCTGGATTGATTTTTGAAAATGGGAACAGAAGTGTGTTTGAATTAAAAAGAAAAAGATTTAATTCAAATCACTGGGCTGCGCGGGAAAAGTTACTGGGCCGGCCTGCTAAGCGCAGTGCTCCCGCGGGCTGCTTAAGTGGGTGTCCCCACTTGTCAGTGACACGGGGAGGGGAGAAGCGGTACGGGGCAACGTGGGTCGTTCGATCTGATTCTAATCCAATGGCTGGGAGTCATCGTCAACGCGAGACAACACCGGCGAGAAAGAAACCTAGCGCGGCCAGTGAGGGGTGTTGGGGGCTCACCGGGGTGCTGGCGAGGGTCGGCGAGGCGGGCGAACTACGAAGTCGATGACGGCGAACTCAGGGGTGGTCGCGGAAGCTCCTGGTGTGGACGAAATCGATGGCTCCCTTCTTCTCCAGAGGCGGCGGGCTCCGGTAAAATTCCGGCGAGGTGGTGCTCGCCTTGCTCTGAGAACGGTGTTGCACGATCAGTGAGGAGAGGAGAGTGAGATGGTGTGAAGAAATCGAGCGGGGGTGGCCTCTATTTATAGTCAAGCGAGGGGACCGTCGGGGCGCACGGTGAGCTCGTCGGGGGCGGTGTTACAGGCGGCTATTGGCATGGGCGACGGTAGGGGACGGTGCGGTGTTCCCTGGCGATGCTCAACGACATGGTTTCGAGGCATGGGGCGGTGCCGCTTGGTCTGGAACGGGCAATGCTCTGCGCGGCAGAGGCGGCGTCATCGACGGCGAGCGGTGGCTGTGCGTCACGGGGCGGCGAACGGGGATGTCTGGTGGTCTCCTGGGTCGGTGGGGATTGTGTATGCACGCGGCGAGGGCGGCGCACGGTCTGTGGGCTTCGGTCGAATGTGGCGCTCTGGCGCACGCTCGGCATGTTCGTTGGCGGTCTGGGCGTGGTCTGTGCGTGTGGTCCAGTGGCTGGCAAGGTTCGAGCGGTGGAGAGTGGCGGTGGACGGTGGGCTGCCTCCCAGACATGCTGGCTAGGCTTGTGTCTCCTCCTAGCTTGCTGTCGACATGGGGGTGACATGGGTATGATCGGCTGTTCAGCATTGATGGCAATGGCAAGCTCACAGTGGTGCTAGTGCTTGGTTAATCTTGCTAGATGATCTACTGAGCTGGTTGTGAGCTAAATAGGGAACAAGTTAGGCCAATTTTACTGCATACTATAGTGTTTGATGTTTGTTTGATTTGTACCTGCAACCTGTTTGATGAAATGGCCGCATGAATTTAAGGATTGAATTTTGAAAAGATTTTTGGTGGGTTTGCTAGGTTGGTGCTGGTGGGTCTGCAGATGCTTGGGTTTTGAAAGTTGAGCTTGTTTGAGTGGTCTTTGAAAAAGTGGGATCTTCCCATATGATAAAGATTCAATTTTGAATTGTCATTTAAACTATGCATTTGGAAGTTTCTGGATGATCACAAAGTGGGCCTTGATACTTTTTTAGGATTACATTCAAGGGGTGCAAAGATCCAGAAAAGTTTCGGTTAGGTTCTGAAAGTTTGAGACAGCCAAAGTAGGCATGGAAGTTAAATTGGTCAAAATGACCATTCTTTTAATATATTTGTTTTGATTTACTTGTCTTTAGGAAAAGTGTGGGAAATGTTTTAGATGATGTTTATTTCACCTAAGAAACATTTTACAAGCAATGCAACAATCAAACAAGGTGGTTCCAAAGAATTTCAAAATCCATGCATACACATATGCATGCATTAATAATTTTATTTAGAAAAGTTTTTGTTAACCCTAATTTTGATGATTAGTGCTTGATGATCTAAGCTTAGTATTTTTGGGATGTTACACAAGGGCGAGGGTGCTGGTGCTTACCGAGGTCGTGGGAACACGGCGAAGCTCAACGTGCAGGTGGACGGGGTCAGTGCGCACGTACACGGCGTCGATTGCTCGTCGGAGTTAGCATCGGCATCGGGCTCGCTCAGGAGTGGATGTTGTCGACGCTACAAGGCACGAGATGGCAAGACATATGTGGCGTTAGACGCGTACGAGCATGGCCAGTACACGCGTATCAACTAGAGAGGTTAGGGCGGTCTTGGTTTAACGGAAAGGTTCGCTGGAGTTGCTGCAGAGGACGGTGGCGTGCTAGCATTGTCCTTGACGAGGTTTCGAAGCATGCGCAGGATAGGTAATGGTACAGGGAGATGCGCGTGGCGATGTGGAGTGTGCTCGTGGGAACCAGGAACGGAGGGATGGTCGGAGTTGCCCGGAATCGGCGTTGCAGCTCATCGGAGTAGAGAGGTCTCGGCGAGAAATTCTTGCAGCCTGGTGGCGCCCAGGTCTTGGGGTTTGGGGGAAAATGGAGAGGGGCAGTGGGGGTTTAAGTAGCAGGGCTGAGCGGGGTAATTACTCCGGGAATCAAGCACAATCAATCGAATTGAAACAAGGAGGAAACGGTAGAGAGGGCGCGGGTCCTCCGGCGCGAGATAGACGACGGGGTCGACGTGGCAGTGGGGCCTGCCCGTTAGTGAGGTGGGGGTGTGCTTGTGCGTGAGAAACAGAGAGGGAGAGGGTTTTCCCGGGTGGCTAGGTGGGCTGTTTAGATGAGCCGCGGGTTGGGTTGGGTCAGATAGCCGGTTTGGTTTATTTTTTCTCCTTTTTTCTGTTTTCATTTTCTGATTTGAATTTGAATGAGTGTTTCAAATTTGTTTCAATTTAAATTTCTTCCAGAATTTTTTTCTGTATTTCTTGTGTCCAAGGATGTGTAAAACATCTATTTATATTCAAAATCATTTTGGGTTTGAAATTAAATATAAAACCATGCCTTTAGTTAAATATTTATAATAGGCATATAAATGGTTTTAAATTTGATTTGCTTTGAACACTTTTGTGTGGGATTTGTATTTACTTTCCAAACAATCCTGATCAAATACTAATTACATTTAGAAAATAAAATATAAACCTTGCCTCACTTGAATAAGTATTAGGCAAAAATATGGTTTGTCATGTTTGAAATTCATTTGAAAAAGATCAAATGCTTATGAATGCATGAATGCTAGGCAAGCTTTACAAATTATGATTTTTGGGATGTTACACCCTAAACCCGAACCAAGCAAGCATTAGGAACTTATATATCAAAATTTTAGATACTTCCCAATAAATTGCGCTAACGCCTTTCTATTTCATGAATATAGGCATATAGCTCGAACATTATTGAAAATTCACTAAACCCTAAGCCCCCTAAAACCTAAACCCTAAGCCCTATCCCCCTAAACCCTAAAACCACAGCACCTAACCCTTACCAAGCATATATCATCCAGTTATAGATCAAAAATTGAGATGCGTTCATTGTTAAATTATTGCCAAGTCACTCTATTCCATGAATATAATCATAAAGCTCGAACTTTATTGAAAATTCTAGAAACCCTAAATCCCTAAATAAACCTAGCTAAACCCCAAAACCCAAAACACAAAACCCCTAAACCATAAACAATAAACCCCTCAACCCTAACCAAGCAGCTATCATATGCACAGTTATAGATCAAATTTTCAAATAATTTTATTAATTTGGGTAACGCCATTTTATTCGACGAACATAAGCATAAATCTTGAACATTATTATTGAAAATTCCCCAAACCCTAAACAACTCCTAAAACTTAAACCCTCAACGCACATACACACTAACTAAGTAGGTATCATGCACTTATAGATCAAAATCTGAGATACTTTCATTAAATTGCTGTAACGCCATTCTCTTCCACAAATATAAGCATAAAGCTTGAACATTGTTGAAAATTCCCTAAACCCCTAAACGACCCCGACCAAGCAGGTATATCATCTTCTTATAGATCAATATTTGAGATTTATTTTCATTAAATTACGCTAACACCATTCCATTCCACAAATCTAAGCATAAAGCTTGAACATTATTGAAAATGACCTAAAACCTAAACCTTAAACCCCTAAACGACCATGACCAAGCAGGTATATCATCCACTTTTAGATCAACATTCGAGATATACTTTCACTAAATTATGCTAAAGCCATTAAAGTCCATGAATCTAAGAATAAAGCTTGAACATTATTGAAAAAGCCCTAAAACCAAAATCTTAATCCCCTAATCCCTAAACCCTTTGACCCTAAACCCGAACCAAGTAGGCATTAGGCACTTATATATAAAAAATTAGATACTTCCCATTAAATTGCGGTAACGCCATTCTATTTCACGAATATAGGTATAAAGGTCGAACATTATTGAAAATTCACTAAACCCTAAGCCCCCTAAGACCTAAACCCTAAGACCTATCCCCCTCAACCCTAAAACCTCAGCACCTAATCCTGGCCAAGAAGGTATCATGCACTTATAGATCAAAAATTGAGATGCTTTCATTGTTTAATTATTGCCAAGTCAATCTATTCCACGAATATACGCATAAATCTTGAACTTTATTGAAAATTCCCAAAACCCTAAACCCCCTACATCGCTAAATAAACCAAGCTAAACCCGAAACATAAAACCCCTAAACCTTAAACACTAAACCCCTAAACCCTGACCAAGCAACTATCATATGCACACTTATAGATCAAATTTTCAAATACTTTTATTAATTTGGGTAACGGCATTCTATTCGACGAACAGAAGCATGAAGCTTGAACATTGTTAAAAATTCCCTAAACCCCTAAACGACCCCGACCAGGCACATATATCATCCACTTATAGATCATCGTTTGAGATATATTTTCATTAAATTACGCTAACGCCATTCCATTCCACAAATCTAAGCATAAAGCTTGAACATTATTGAAAATGCCCTAAAAATTAAACCTTAAACCCATAAACGACCATGACCAAGCAGGTCTATCATCCACTTTTAGATCAACATTTGAGATATAGTTTCATTAAATTATGCTAAAGCCATTACATTCCACGAATCTAAGCATAAAGCTTGAACATTATTGGAAAATCCCTAAAACCTAAACCTTAAACCCCTAAAACCTAAACCCTTTGACCCTAAACCCGAACCAAGCAGGCATTAGGCACTTATATATCAAAATTTTATATACTTCCCATTAAATTGCGCTAACGCCTTTCTATTTCACGAATATAGGCATATAGCTCGAACATTATTGAAAATTCACTAAACCCTAAGCCCTATCCCCCTAAACCCTAAAACCTCAGCACCTAACCATGACCAAGGAGGTATCATGCACTTATAGATCAAAAATTGAGATGATTTGATTGTTAAATTATTGCCAAGTCGATCTATTACACGAATATAAGCATAAAGCTCGAAATTTATTGAAAATTCCCGAAACCATAAACCCCTAAATCCATAAATAAACCTAACTAAACTCTAAAACCCGAAACACTAAACCCTTAAAACCTAAACACTAAATGCCTAAACCCTGACCAAGTAGTTATCATATGCACACTTATAGATCAAATTTTCACATACTTTCATTAATTTGGGTAATGCCATTCTAGTCGATGAACATAAGCATAAAGCTTGAACATTATTGAAAATTCCTCAAACCCACAATCCTAAACAACCCCTAAAACTTATACCCTAAACCCACATACCCCCTAACCAAGAAAGTATCGTCCACATATAGATCCAAATCTGAGATACTTTCAATAAATTGCGGAGCGCTATTCTATTCCCTGAATTTAAGCATAAAAGCTTAAACATTGTTGAAAATTCCCTAAACCCTAAACCCCTCAAAACTAAAACATAATACCCTATATTATCTTATCTTATCTTACCATTATATAGTGTACGGATAAATTTGAATATTGACCATTGGAAAAAGACTCGCGAATCCCAACATTGCTAGCCGTCGGATCTTCTTTTCCATTATATTAGCATCTAATGCTAGAAGATACTATTGATAGTCTTTAGCACAATAAACACTATGCACAAACCTCAAAACACACTTCTCCATCATTCTAGAGTCTTCTCCATCATTTATCTAGACCATGTTACAAAAATTGAAATGTTTTTAGTAAACTGCCATATTGCCAATTTATCGCAAAAATGTAGCTAGTAAGATTGATATGGTTTATCCATTAAACATGGTACTTTGTGTGAAAATTGGCTTGATGTCATATTGAGCATAATCTTTGAAGTTGCTTCACGACCAAAAACAATGTTGTCACTTGGAAAAATAAAATTGGATTTTCCCTTTGTAAGAAAAGCTTGATTGGCCAAGATGCATCCAATGTACGGAGTACAAGACATGGACATGGTACCAGGAACTATGGATGTGCAGGTCAAAAAAAGCAACTAGGACCGTGACCTTGGTCATCTTGTTTGAAAGGTGGCAGATGTCTATCAACTCATGAAATGCTCGAAAGCGTACATGCGTCTGCGTCTATCTGACGGGGATAACATCCCCCTAGTGGGAGTGGGAGTAGCGTAACTTAGAAGCTTCAGCTTCAAAATTTTGAGAGAGTACCGAAATATCCCGCCCATCCATTCAAACATCCAACCCCAAACATACTTCACCTTTTTTTAGAATGAAAATTCCTATTCTATCCCCGCTCCAGAAACAAGGACCCGGGGAGCAATGCAATAATAGAGGGATATAGATGGTCATTTTGCGTTCTCCCACGTGTATCACCCCATCGACCTGGTTCCCCTGCCCTTCTTCAATAAGTGTATTTACCTGCCTGCCCCCTCGGGCCTTACACTGACTTTGTGGACCCACACTGCAAGTGACCCACTCGTTAGTGACCCAGAATTACGGGAATTAGAGATTCCCATCATTTTCAGTTCAAAATTCAAACTTTTTTGCTAAACCGAGATAAACTCGTTAAACTCGGCAAAACTGGCTCGTGAACTTGAAAATTTTAAGAAACTTGGGCATTATTCGTCAAATAATTCATACTTTGTGATAAAATTGGTGCGGTGATACTATGAACCATATATAGTCTTTGAACCATAAAATTGGTGCGGTGATAAATTTAGTTATGCCATTGTATTCCACGAATATAACCATAAAGTTTGAACATTATTGAAAGTTCCCAAAATACTAAACCCCTGACCCCTATAACCCTAAACACTAATAAACCCATATATCCTGATTAAGAAGGTATCATGCACTTGTATATCAAGTTTGAGATACTTTCATTAAATTGGGAAACACCATTCTATTCGATGAATATGTGCATAAATCTTGAACATTACTGAAAATTCCTGAAACCCTAAACAACCCATAAAACCTAAACTCTCGGCCCCTAGATACTAAAACCCTTCACCCTAAACCCCTCAACCCATAATGAAAGCCTAACCAAGTAGGTATCATGCACTTATAGATGAAAATATCAGATACTTTCATTAAATTGCGGTAACGCCATTCTGTTCCACAAATATAAGTATAAAGCTTGAACATTGTTGAAAAATCACTAGACCCTAACCCCTAAAACCTAAACACTAAGCCCTATACCCCTAAACCATAAAACCCCTAAACCCTCAACCCGACCCTAACCCTGACTAAGCAGGTATCATGCACTTATAGATAAAATTTGAGATACTTTCATTATTAAATTGTTGCTAAGTCATTTTATTCCATGAATATAAGCATAAATCTCAAACTTCATTGAAAATTCCCGAAACCCTAAACAACCCCGAAAACCTAAACCCTCAACCCCTAAATTCCCTAAACCCCAAAGAACCCCCCAGCCTAAACCCTCGACCTCTAAATACTAAAATTATAAACCCTAAACCCCTCAACCCATAATTAAACCCTAGCCAAATAGATATCATGCACTTATAGATCCAAATTCGAGATACTTTCATTAAATTGCAGTAACGCCATTATGTTCAACAAATATAAGCATAAATCTTGAACATTATTAAAACCCTAAACCATAAACCCCTAAATGCTAAACCCCTAAACGACCCTGACTAATTAAGCAGGTATATTATCCAAATTCGAGATACTTTCATTAACTTGCGGTAAAAACATTATGTTCCGCAAATATAAGCATAAAGCTTAATCATTCTTCAAAATTCCCTAAACCCTAAACCCCTAATTAAACGACCCTGACTAATTAAGCACATATATTATAATCCACTTATATATCAACATTTGAGATATACTTTCATTAAATTATGGTAACGTCTTTCCATTCCACGAACTAAGCATAAAGCTTGAACATTATTATTGAAAATTCCCTAAAACCTAAACCTCAAACCCTATAACCCTAAACCCCTAAATGACCCTGACCATGATAAACATTTCAGATATAATTTTATTAATTTATGCTAAAGCCATTCATTTCCATGAATCTAAGCATAAAGCCCCTAAAAATTATTGAAAATGCCATAAAACCTAAACCTTAAACCCTTAAACCCTAAATCCTCACAAGCAGACTAGGTATCATGTATATATAGATCAAAATTTGAGATAATTTCATTAAATTTCCCTAATGCCTTTCTATTTCACGAAAATAGGCATATAGCTCGAACATTATTGAAAACTCACTAAACCCTACCCTCCCAAAAATGTAAACACTAAGCCATATACCCCTAAATACTAAAACCATAAACCCTAAACCCCTAACCCTGAATAGGCAGGTATCATGCACTTATATAGATAAAATTTGAGATACTTTCATTATTAAATCGTCCCTAAGTCATTTTATTCCACGAATATAAGCATAAAGCTCAAACTTGATTGAAATTTCCCAAACCCTAAAACAACCCTGAAAACCTAAACCCTCAACTCCTAAATTCTCTAAACCCCATATAACCCCCCAACCTAAACCCTCGACCCCTAAATACTAAAACCCTAAACCCTGAACCCCTCAACCCATAATTAAACCCTAACCAAGTAGGTACCATGCACTTATAAATCCAAATTCGAGATACTTTCATTAAATTGAGGTAAAAACATTATGTTCCACAAATATAAAAATAAAGATTGAACACTATTCAAAATTCCCAAAACCCTACAACCCTAAACCCCTAATTAAAAGACCCTAACTAATTAAACAGGTATATCATGCACTTATATATATATATTAACATATGACATATACTTTCATTAAATTATGCTAACAAGCGCCATTCCATTCCACGAATCTAAGCATAAAGCTTGAACATTATTGTTGAAAATGCCCTAAAACCGAACCCTAAACACCTAAATGACCCTGACCAAGCCGGTATATATCTCATCCACTTATAGATCAACAGTTGAGATATACTTTTATTAAATTATGATAAAGCCATTCATTTCCAGGAATCTAAGAATAAAGCCTAAACATTATTGAAAATGCCATAAAACCTAAACCTTAAACCCCTAAAATCTGACAAAGCTGGCTAGGTATTATGCATTTATAGATAAAAATTGAGATACTTCCATTAAATTTCCCTAACGCCTTTATATTTCACGAATATCGGCATATATCTCAAACATTATTGAAAATTAACTAAAACCTACCCTCCCAAAAACGTAATACCTAAGCCATATACCCCTAAACACTAAAAACCCTAAACCCTCAATCCCTAACCCTTACTAAAAAGGTATCATGCACTACGTATAAATAAAATTCGAGATAGTTGCATCATTAAATTGTCGCTAAGTCATTTTATTCCACAAATATAAGCATAAAGCTCGAACTTCATTGAAAATTCCTGATACCTAAAACAACCCCAAATACCTAAACCCTCAACTCTTAATTCCCTAAACCCCAAAAAAACCCCAACCTAAACCCTCGACCCCTAAATACTAAAACCCTAAACCCCTCAACCCATAATTAAACCCTAACCTAGTAGGTATATCATGCACTTATAGATTAAAATTAGAGGTACTTTCATTAAATTGCGGTAAAAATATTATGGTCCACAAATATAAGCATAAAGCTTGAACATTATTCAAAATTCATTAAACCCTAAACCCCTAATTAAGCGACCCTGACTAATTAAGCACGTAATCCACTTATATATCAACATTTGAGATATACTTACATTAAATTACACTAACACCATTTCTTTCGACGAGTCTAAGCATAAAGCTTGAACATTATTATTGAAAATGCCCTAAAACTTAACCTTAAACCCGACTAACCCTAATAAACCCTGACCAAGCAGGCATCATGTGCTTTAAGATCAAAATTTGAGATACCTTCATCAAATTTCGCTAACACCATTCTAATTAATGACATGTCGAACATTATAGAAAATTCTCTAAACCCTAGCCCCCTAAGACCTATATACCTTTAAAACCCCTAAACCGTAAACCCTAACCCTAAGCTCAAACATAACCCTGAACGCTAATAAAAAACTAGAACCCTAAACCCGCAATACTAAAAACCTAAACCCTCAACCCATAAACCCTAATCATGCACTTATAGATCAAAATTTTAGATACTTTTATTATTAAATTGTTGCTAAGCCATTCTATTCCATGAATATATGCATAAATCTCGAAATGTATTGAAATTTCCTGAAGCCTTAAACCCCTAAATACCTAAACCCCTTAAACCCTAAAACCCGAAATACAACTCCTAAACCTTAAAACATGAAACCCTAAACAATGATGACCAGACAGGGTATCATCATAAGCATAAAGCTTGAATAGTATTGAAAATTCCCTAAACCCTTCAACCCTAAACCCGTAAACGATCCTGACCACGCATGGGTTTCATCCACTTGTAGATCAACATTCGAGATATACTTTCATTAAATTATGATAACATGATTCTATTCCTTGAATATAACCCTAAAGCCTAAACATTATTGAAAATGGCCCAAAACCTAAACCCTAAACCCCTAAACCTTAGAACCGTAAACCATAAACCCTCAACCCCTAAACACTGACGAAGTAGGTATCGTGCAGTTATAGACACGTTATAATAAACTATGGCACATATATGGCCATGACCTTGGCCATCTTGTTTCAAAGCTTTCAAAATATAATGCTTATCAATTTCGGCAAATGTGTGGAAACTCATTTAAATGTTGGTAAGCATGTTGTTGCTATCATGTGGGTCTAGACAGGGCCAACACGTGAGGAGCGGTTGCGTCGGTGTAACGTACGTCGGAAGCTTCAACCTCAAAATTTCCACACAGCGCCGAAACATCCCATGCATCTATTCAAAAATCCCGCCTTGTTTTTCGTGATGCAAAATTCTTGTTCTATCCCTGGCCCAGAAACAAGGACCAGAGGAGCACTGAAATAATAAAGGGGTATAGGTGGTAAATTTGCATCATCCCACCTATATCCTCCATCGCCTCTTCGCCGCGCAACCCCCTCTGCCCTCCACCTTCCTCAAGCCCCTTCACCGCCAGCCCTCTCTTCCACACCGGAGCTCCTTCAACTCCGGCGCTCTTTTCTACACGGGAGCATCTTCACTGCCGGGGCTCTCTTCCACATCAGAGATCCTTCCCCGCCGACGCTCTCTTCCACTCGGGAACATCTTCACATCTCAATGCACCGGATCCACCTCGAAATGCCCAGCTGATGCCCCTGCCGCCGTCATGCACGTCCCACCCGGCCTCGTCGCACGGCGGAAATTTCTCTTGCCCATTTTTTATTTATTCAGTACTCGTAAGCTATGAAATGGTTAGAATGTTGCTCAATATCCTGGATGCTATTTCCATTTCGTTTGCACCCACGTATGATAGTTCGTATACACATCATAAGCTTGTCACTATTATTTCCTTTCATACATTCTCACACTATCGGTGTATTCCTCCAACGCTAACTCGTAGATGTTATTCTTTCCGAGTGCTAGAATGGGTCATGGGAACAGCTCATAAAGGATCCAACACTGACAATCTGACGCTAAGCAAGGCTAAAGTGCGAGGTTTCTGTGTGTTACTTAGACCAGTTTCTTGTCATGTTAATAAGTTATATTGCTTGTATGCATATTATGTTAATAAGTCATTCTACCTGAAAACCTTCCATGAAATTTCCATTCATGTTATGTTGTGTTTCTATCTACGAATGCTTAATTCAGAAAAAATCCATCTTGTCATTTTTAATAGTATCTTTTTGGTGTTTTCAACTTCTTTCATCTATCCAAACTAGATAGCTAGTTTGAATCATACATCTGGGCATTTTTAATGCTATATTTTTGGTGTTTTCCAAGTGCTTTCATCCTTCCAAACCAGTTAACTTGGTTTTAAATGTTATGACTTAATGCAGAGAAAGGACAATGGAGTACAAGGACTAGAGATCAGCTGCTGGACTCAGATACTACTGGCAGATTGACTAGGAGTCGAACCCGATTGAGAAGGAGCAATTGTCAGTCTGAACGAGCTATTGTAAGTTCATACTTACTTGAAGTTTACGCGTCACCCTTAAGATTTTTGGCTTGTGGACAAGTTCCGCTATGTATATAGATTGTTGCTCTTAAGTTGCACTTTTTGGCTTATGGGGTGGTTTATTCATACATAGTGGATGTCCAGTATGTGCAGCGTTGGAGATTTGTGGTGTCTATAGTATTTTCACTGGTGAGGGTGAGTCTAGCAAGTTTTTGTGGACCCTAGATCTAGTACAAGACCCATGCTTTTATTGATTCTTTCTACTCGGATGAGTGGGTGCCCTATCTAGTGTAAATGGTGAAGCAGATTTTATTTTCTTAGATGCGAGCCTAGTAAATTTCTTACCCACTTCTAGTATGCTTTCTCTTAAATGATCTCTAATTTATATAATACTACTTCTTTTTTAACCCCTTTCACCTTATTGTACAGGCTGCAGTTAAAATGAAGCAGGAGTCCTCGAAAGGCGGGACTGAAAGTTGTGATCCCTCTTCTCATTCATCCTCCCATTGTATTTCTGAAGCAAACAACTTATTTACCACTCCACCTAGTACAGCTCCTGCAGGTGATATATATATATATACGAAGGTTGTGTTGCTTGCAGAAAGAAAGGGTGTAGATGCTCTTAGATATGTAGTTGAAATATTGAAGAAGAGGACAGATGATACATTGAAGCGAATTGTCATGTACCGATCTCTTATTGAGGATACTAACACTCTATAATTTTTATAATGAAAATCTTGTTTAATGATGTGTTGTAATAAACTTTTATTGTTGTAATAAGTAGTTTAAATTTTCGCATGTGTATTAATTGGCACCTTGGCATTCGTTTGCTGTTCTACAAAATAATTCGGCGGTTCCATAAAAATGCCAAAATAGTAATGGGATGGGACATAATGATCTATGAAACGATGCATGGACGTGGACATGAACATTGATGGCAGTAACAGTTAAAGGCGGGAGCAGTGACCGGCCCGATCAGTATGGGACCAAAATCCTAATGGGTTGCAAAAGTAACAGACCTGCATACTAATAGTACCAAACAATAATGGGCTAGAATTTCAGCAGGCCTGGACAGTAAAAGGCCAGAAACGTAGCAGGCTAGAACAGTAAAAGGCTAGATTTCTAGCAGACCGGAATAGTAGAAGGCCAGATTTACAGCTGGCCGGAATAGTTAATGGCCAGAAACACAGCAGGCCAGAACAGTAAAAGGCTAGATTTCTAGCAGGCCGGAACACTAAATCGCCAGATTTATAGCAAGCCGAAACAATAAATGGCCAGATACACAGGAGACCAGAACAGTTAAAGGCTAGATTGTCAGCAGGCCGGAACAGTAAATGGCTAGATTGTCAGCAGGCCGGAATAGTAAACGGCCAAATTCACAGCAGGCTAAAACAGTAATGGACCAGATTCACAATAGGCCAAAACAGTAGATGTCTAGATTGTCAGCAGGCCGGAGCAGTAAATAGCCAGATATACATCAGGAAGGAATAGTAAAAGGCCAGGTGCATATCAGGCCGGAACAGTGGAAGGCTGATATAACATCGGACCTAAATAGTACAGGGCCTGAATATATGATGGACTAACTTGTGGGACCATTTCGAGCAGTGCTGCTCTAAACAGTAACGGGCCTACTTACAATTGGGCTTTCATAATGGGTCGGCCCACTTAATAATTATCAGGCCTTGGCTGGGCCTATCTTCTACCATGGTTTCATTGATAGTTAGCAGCGTTAACTGGCCGTTAATGGCGATCACCACATGGCAGTTTGCATGACGTCAGCAGTCAACGCGGTTGGCGAACACATCTAGGGAGAAACGACTTATCGTGGCCGTGTTGGAAATATGGCCTAGAGGCAATCATGTATGATGATATTTCCCATTGTATTCATAAAGTTATTAAGTTGTCCTTGTATGAGCATCTGATGTATATCATTGAATATGTGATTCTGTTGTGGAAATATACATTAATGTTGTTTGTACTAAATATCCTTGGTCATCGAGGTTGTGCTGGACACACAACTTAGACCAATGTGAAAGTCGGCTGATGACTCGGTTCCATTTGTCATGGGCATGGAGATGCTATTCTGACTTACATAGATTCGGCTAAAGAGTTTAGCGAGTCGGATTGACCCATATTGAGGTACAACGAACAAGTTGTCATTTGTATATCTCAATCAATGTAATCCTTAGACCTGAGGTTGTTGCACAGTCCGAGTTGAGGATCACCGACTTAGGTTATGTCAAACACTGATCCGTGACTGGGAAGTTATAAAGGCAGAGTTCGGGTCGACTGAGAATCAAGCTGCGTGATGTGAATAACCAATATGGGATTTTGCCCATAAACTTGGAGAGATATTCTCTAGGCCCTCTCGGATGATATGATTTAGAAAGCATGGCCATGCACGACTCAGTTAAGTGTTAACCGAGGCGGTCGACTAAGAGTTAGTCGGATGAATCACTTATCTCAGATCGAGAAGAGAGTCAGACTATTTAAGGTATGACAAATATTCACCTATAGTCTGACAAGGTATATCTTGAGGCAAAAGGGACTTGGACGCAAGTTGCATTGGAAAGGCAAGTTGTCATGACTCTTTGTTACTTGGGAGTCGGCACGTTCTTCTAGGAGCCGCTACCGACTGATCGATTGAGAGTCGGACTCCAATCGTGTCCAAGTTGCCATGAGCCTGCGGGGTCACACACTTAAGAGCAGGAGCAAGTTCGGATTGGATCTGAACCGGAAATCTGGTTGGGTTGGACCCAAGCCGGATTTTGGAATGAGTCAGTGAGTCGGACTCATAGTGACTAATATTAAATGGGATTTACTAAATGAGCCATGAGTGAGTGGAGCCCATGTTCACTCCCTATATATAGTGGGAGCAGAAACCTAGGAGGGTTGATCGGTTAGGCCATTCCATTCGTTGGAAACCCTTGCTCCACAGCAGTCCTGCCGTCGTACTGAACCTAGCAGTTCACCACCGGCGCTCCTCCTTGCACGTGTGTATAACAGCAGAGGTGTTGTACAATCAGCACCAGGACGATCGTGATCGGATCAGATCATGAGGACTACACTGCATCAACTGAGGAGCTACATCAATAATCTGCAACCGCGCGTCTAGTGGTAATCCTCGTGGCCATCTTCCTCAGCTAGATCTTGGGATCACCACGTTAGAGCAAAAAGTTTTGTTTTTATGTCTACGTGGCCCAACAGTGATATCAGAGCAATAACTTCTGGTTTTAGGCTCGAGATCTCGCGTATGTGATATGCGGTTGGCTGTAGATTGGATCTATGTGCTGTTTTGGTGGTCGATCTATGAGATAGATTAGTTTTGTATGATGTTGATTGGATCAAGTGTACTCGGAGAATGGTAGATCTGATTTCCGTGATCATACTGCTGACGTCGTGGAACGACATACCCCTACCGGTCGGTTTCCGCCATCGAGGTAGATGATACGGCTCAGATCACTGTAGAGCTTCGTTGGGAGACCCCAAGAGGAAGGTATGATGAGTACAACATAAAGTTTTTCTATCAGTAAGAAACCAAGGTTATTGAACCAGTAGGAGGAAGAAAACGACTCAAAGGTGTTGCTAGCAACTGGAAACCTGCACAACACAAACTCAAGACTTTGCCCCAACGAACAGTGAGGTTGTCAATCTCACCGGTTTGCTGAAAACAAAGGGTTAACTGTATGGTGTGGAAGGTAATAGTGGTTTGCAGAAAGTAAATCAGAAGATTAAAGATGTATCAATGGTAAATATTGGACCGGGGTCCATAGTTCACTAGAGGTGCTCTCCTTAAGATAAACAAACATGGCATGCGGGGTAAACAAATTACAGCAGGGCAATTGACAGGACTGAGCAATGCATAACAATGCAATACTAGACATTCATGATCCTATGAGATTTGATTTGGCAATACAACAATATACATAGACCGCCATCCAACTGCATCTATGACTAGTAATCCACCTTCAGGTTATCATCCGAACACCCTCCGGTATTAAGTTGCAAGCAACGGATAACTGCTTTAACAAAGTGTGTAAGGTAAATAATCCATTTGTTCCATGAACAAGAGACCGTTGTTTTCTCCCTAGTAGCAACATCACATATACAACCTTAGAGATGTCTATCACTTCCCTTAAATTAAATAGAGGTATGAACCCACTATCGAGCATAAATACCCCCTCTTGAAGTCACTAGCATCTACTTGGCCAAAATAGCTACTAGAAACAGAGAGCATGCAAGATCACAAACAACACAGACATGATAGAATCAATAAGACAAAACCATTAATCAATCTAACATAGTAATCTCAATATCCATCGGATCCCCGCAAACACAACATGCATGATTACATATAAATGATCTTGATCATGAACGAAGCTTACAAGATCTAAACATGGTATCACAAAGGAGAAGAAACAACCATCTAGATACTACATGGACCCGTAGTCCAAGGTGGAACTACTCACCCTTCATACCGGAGGCTGGCATGATGAAGAAGAAGGACTCCGAGATGATCTCCCCTCTGGCAGGGTGCTGGGAAGAGCTTCAGATCCATCCCGTCTAGGGACGATGGCGGCGATGGCTCCAGATTGTTTCCTGGAAGATTGATCGGGTACTTAGGGTTTTGGTATCAGAGAGCATACGAAAAGGCGAGGTAGGGGCAGCCAGGGCGGCCGCACCCCCCAGGTGCGGGCCCAACTAGGCCGCGCGGCTAGGGGTGTGGCCCCCTGGTGGCTCTCCTCCGTCTCGTATCCTGGCTCCGTGTTCCCCCTTGGTAAAATATTGACTTTGGCTTTTGTCCTGTCCAATTCCGAGAATATTGATTTTCTGCTTTTTCTGGAACCAAAAACAGAAGAAAACGGGAAACTGGCATTGTGGCATCTTGTTAATAGGTTAGTCCAGAAAACATATAAAAACACCTCAAAGTGTAGACAAAGCAAAGCAAAGTCGATACTAAACAAGCATGGAACATCAAAAATTATAGATACGTTTCCGACGTATCAAGCATCCCCAAGCTTAACTCCTGCTCATCCTCGAGTAGGTGAGTGATAAAAAGAATAATTTTTTAGGTGACATGCACCATCAAAATCAAGATCAAACCATTTGCAAGTATTGAAATATGGGATCAAAGAACTCTAAAATGAGCATGAAAGATGGAGTTCTAACAGTAAGACAAAGTAACTAGGCATGCAACATGAAAGGTTACAAACAAAGATCATGAATAACAAGAATTTAAAAATGTCTGTTTGTTTCATATATAGAAACCATGGCATAGTGGCATTCAGCTTGTCCCTCATGGAGTAGCAAATAGAAGCATAGGACATCTTCAAAGTTCATAAGAGTGACTAGATATAAATAGCACAAGAATAATCAATATCAATAATATGCATCAATCAATAAGTTTTGGGACAATGCACATAAAACTAAGAATGGAAACTATGCTCTCTTAACTAGTGCCTAGGGATAGAAGGTGGAGACTCAATATAATGGTGGAAGAAAGACCCTTCAAAAAAGGGAAGCATGGATTTCAAGTCTCAAAAAGATCTTCCAAAAATTATGGTACTTGTTAGCTTTCATCTCTCATTGCCCCTATCATAAGTATCTTGAAGTGATTAAGGTTAAAGTGAATAAATTATGGAGCATATGCTTCACAAAGTATAAGTTGGCAATCTCATGTCCCTTGAATACGAGGGCCGCTTCTCATTCTACTCAAGTTTAGTTACTTGTAAGTTCTTGTCATAGTAAGTACATGTGTATCATAGAGAACCGCCAACGGGGTACCCCTTACACATGATACAAGAGCTATCCCATAATCAAAATGACAAGGAAAGTAGACAATGAGCATCTCAGCAATCTTCTTATTTACCATGGGAAAATGGTACTTTTATCTCTCTTTCCTCTTTTCTCATTTTTTTTTCTTTTTCTCAATCTCTTTTTCTATCTATTTTTTTATAATAAGAATACTTCATAGATTTCTCATTATGGTGATGCTGCAAGTTTCTACCATGATTAGGCATGGCTTAGGCTAGCGGCCCAGGCGTTTCTCTATCACACATACATAACTCCATGGACTTACAAGCTCCCCTTTCATTTCACATCGACGACATCCATAGACAAAAGAGCATGATATCAACTAGGTACAATGTACAAGTGCAATGTTAAAAGCGTTCCCCGTGACAACACGGTTCTGCTAATTCCAATGTATAAGTGCAAGCATATACAACATAGATGACACAATGGTTCAAGTTTATTAGGGGCAAGAAAAATAAAGTGTGCCATCAAGTTCATGAGAGCTTTAATCACTAAGTTTTCACATAACAAAAAAGACTTTTTAATTGGAAGAACAATAATATACTTGGAATTGTGTAATACACCATGCATAGGAATTTATAGTGGACACTTTGGAATAACTTCGTTTCTTGGGAGTTGGATGCATTATCAGAGCTTACTCATACAAGTGGAGGCTAGCAAAAGACTAGGAGCGACCAACTAAGAGAGCAATAATGGCCATAATCATGCATAGCAACAAAACATTACTAATCAAAGCATAAAGTGGTATTGCAAGTCAAGGAGCAAGTGATCATAGAGGCTATGATGACTTGTTCATAGTCATAACATGGTGTTATCATGTTCCAAGTCAACCTAGACAAAGCATCAAAGGAGAATACCACAATATTATGCTTTTGTATGCTAAAACAACGCATGATTCTTTCAAGGCACATTAAGCAATCCCAATTGTTTGGAACAAGTCATGATACCGCAATAATCAATAAGCATAAGGTCAAAACAACATCTAGCATGACATGATAAAGTCTAAGTCACAGTCAAAACAAGCTCCTCTTGTACTACTCAAGCAAAAACTTTCTACTCCTCTCCAACACCAATCAACTTATTTGAAACAACACAGCGAGAAAGGGGGTCCAAACTACTTTATTCAAGCAAACTAAGCACACAAAAAACCAAAAAATAAAACTACGATGCTCCAAGAACAACACAACAGTGCATGAAACAATACAAATAAAGTGTCTAGAAAGACCTGAGATTTTTATTGATGAAGAAGGGGGTGCCTTGGGCATCCCCAAGCTTTGACACTTGTACCTCTTGAATATTTTTTGGGGTGACATGGGGTGGCATCCCCAAGCTTGAACTTTTGTCCATTCTTCATCTCATTACATCATTCTTCCTCTACAACTGAAAATTTTCCTTCATACAACACTTCACACAATCTTCATTAGCAACATTAGTGTCTTCAAGAGATAATAGACCCTTGGGGTTTAGTTTAGAACAACAAAACTTTCACTGAAAACACAAGCTACTGTAAAAATAACCCAAAAAGGAATCAATAAGAAGCAAATGCAAAAAATGGCAGAAATCTGTCAAAACAGACCAGGAGGTAGAAACCAATTTTTTCGAAGACCTTATGTTGCTCAAATAAAAAAGTGTTGAACTAATGAAGTTAGATAACATACTGGGGGATTTAATCAGAAAATATCAGCTCAATCCGACTTACAGAGATTTTACACGAATTTTTACTGTGGAGCACAAAAATCTGTTTTGGGACAGCAACTCCCCAAATCTTACTTCCCTCTCATTAGAGATTATTCTTGGCACAAAAAGCAAATAAAAAGGACAAGGAGAGGTCATTAAAGGGGTAATAAATTCCAAGACTCAAGAAAACTTTTGGGTTATCTCCCAATAATTACTTTTCTTTAACGCCTTTAAGTTAGGCACAAGAAGCAAGAATCAAGTATTTTCAAATGAAGAAGAATTAACACCAACTTTCTTGCTCCTACATTTCTTACCTCTCTTCTTATATTTAGGGAAACTATGATTTCTTATTGGAGAAGCAAAATGCATAATGACTTTTCCCACATCTATTATTGCTCCAAGGTGTTTCAGCATGGATCTTCCAAGTGTAATTTGTCCTTTTCCTACACATTCAATAACAAGATAGTCAGTAGACACCATTTTCCCTGAGATTCTTGTAAACACAACTTCAACAATTCCAATGGGTAATAAAGTTGTATTATTGGTAAGAGATATTTCTTATCCTCCTTCATAAAGTCCCCGAAGATTTAAAGACTCATAGATATCTTTAGGCATAAGGCAAAACTCAGACATGATATCACAACAAGCATCAAAAGTTTCACTATTTATAGCAACTTTTATTGTAGGAAACCATTTTGAAGGCTCATAATTTATTGGAACATAATCATGGTGCTCTCTAATCATGTTATAGCAATCTTTCAAAGCAATTGTACGGGTCTCAAGAGTGTTCAACCTAGCATAGATGTTTATAAAGGAAGAATCAGACTTGTTAGGCATATTATAAATTATAATCAACTTCTTTATGGCATCCAAAGCTTCATCCTCAGTACATCTAAAAATATCTTTCTCAGCTACAGTGTCCAAAGCATATCTATAACAAAGAGAAAGACCATGGTAGAAACTATTAATAGCCAAGATAAGACTCATCTTAGGCTCAGTTTTCCTTTGTAAATCAAAGATTCTAGACCAAGCTTCGTTGAAACTCTCTTCACTTTCTTTCTTGAAAGTAAAGATCCTTTCCATAGGTGACACAGGGATTGGACCAAAACCATACATGGTAGCAACTAAAGCAGGAACTAATTTTTTTGTTTTTGATAAGAGAAAGCAAACCAAACTAAACTATTTTTTTTGGAGTTTTCGATAAAAAGAGGCAAACAATACCAAGAAAAAGAAACTAAGAAAAACAAAAAAAAAAGTAAAGAGAAAGGTTCTGAAGGACTCCCCTTGTGAATACGTCCTTAGCCTCCCCGGCAACGGCGCCAAAAAAAGGCTTGATGCGGCTCAGATCACTGTAGAGCTTCGTTGGGAGACCCCAAGAGGAAGGTATGATGAGTACAACAACAAGTTTTTCCCTAAGTAAGAAACAAAGGTTATCGAACCAGTAGGAGGAAGGAATCGACTCAAAGGTGTTTCTAGCAACTGGAAACCTGCATAACATAAACTCAAGACTTTGCCCCAACGAACAGTGAGGTTGTCAATCTCACCGGTTTGATGAAAACAAAGGGTTAACTATATGGTGTGGAAGGTAATAGTGGTTTGCAGAAAGTAAATAGGAACAGTAAAGATGTATCAATGGTAAAGATTGGATCGGGGTCCATAGTTCACTATAGGTGCTCTCCTTAAGATAAACAAACATGGCATGCTGGGTAAACAAATTACAGCAGGCAATTGACAGGACTGAGCAAGGCATAACAATGCAATACTAGACATTCATGATCCTATGAGATTTGATTGGGAAATACAACAAGATACATAGACCACCATCCAACTGCATCTATGACTAGTATTCCACCTTCAGGTTATCATCCGAACCCCCTCTAGTATTAAGTTGCAAGCAACAGATAACTGCTTTAAGAAAAGTGTGTAAGGTAAACAATCTACTTGTTCCATGAATAAGAGACCGTTGTTTTCTCCCTAGTAGCAATAGCACATCTACAACCTTAGAGATTGCTATCACTTCCCTTAGATTAAATATAGACATGAAGCCACTATCGAGCATAAATACCCCCTCTTGAAGTCACTAGCATCTACTTGGCCAAAATAGCTACTAGAAACAGAGAGCATGCAATATCACAAACAACACAAACATGATATAATTAATAAGACAAAACCATTAATCAATGTGACATAGTAATCTCAATATCCATCGGATCCCCTCAAACACAACATGCATGATTACAAATTAATGATCGATCATGAACGGAGCTCACAAGATCTAAACATGGTAGCACAAAGGAGGAGAAACAACCATCTAGCTAATACATGGACCCATAGTCTAGGGTGGAACTACTCACGCTTCATACAGGAGGCTGGCATGAAGAAGAACAAGCCCTCCAGGATGATCTCTCCTCTGGCAGGGTGCCGGGAAGAGCTTCAGATCCCTCCTGATCTAGGGACGATGGTGGTGGCGGCTACGGACTGTTTCGTGGAAGAATGATCGGGTACTTAGGGTTTTGGTATCGGGGGGTCTTTATAGGCGAAGAGGCGAGGCAGGGGGCAGCCAGGGCGGCCACACCAATCCCCCTAGGCGCAGGCCCATCTAGGCCGCGTGGCCAGGGGGTGTGCCCTCCCTGGTGGATCTCCTCTGTCTCGTACTCTGGCTCCGTGTTCCCCACGGTAAAATATTGACTGGATTTTGTCCCGTACAATTCCGAGAATATTGATTTTCTGCCTTTTTTGGAACCAAAAACAGAAGAGAACATGCAACTGGCACCGTGGCATCTTGTTAATAGGTTAGTCCAGAAAACATATAAAAACATCTCAAAGTGTAGACAAAGCAAAGCAAAGTACATACTAAACAAGCATGGAACATCAAAAATGATAGATACGTTTCCGACGTATCAGTAGACTGTGACACATAAATCCAGAAGCGGTGATCGAAGATCAAAGAGTTTGATCGAATTGAAACAATGGTTGGAATCCATGTCCAGATCGTAGATGATATCTATGTTTTCGGAAAAATCATGGGGCGCTGCCCGCACCTGCGAGGGGCGCTTCCCCTTCGATCCCCGCCCACAATCCGGCTAGCGGGACCGCCAGCTTTGCCCTATCGTAGCGCCATAGATGTTGTTGCGAGTTTCACAACGCCGGTAGATAGCATACCTATGCATAACTTATTTTTGCAGGAAGTTGTGAATGGTATGGTTCATGTGCATGTGATATATGTGTGCAATCCATACGTGATATGCGAAACACGGTTTTGTCAGCCGGCTGGAGCCTAGGTGCGTCATTTTATTGTATAACGACCTGCATGTCGGATTCTCCATGTAATTTACTTTACTAAGCTAGTGTAGTTGTTTGGAGAATCCGGATGGCATGCAAGTCAATGTACATGTCGGTGACATGGAGTAAGACGACAAGTGACAAGAGTTGGCACGAGTCAGATTACAGGCTTTGTGGAGATGGAGATCACCATGAAGAGAGCCATACCATATCACATTATAATGGCTTTATTATGTGTTATTGATATGTCTTTGTTTTACCTCTATTAGATAGTTGGTAAAATTTAATCCCTCATAGAAGGTCTAGTAGGTTTTCCCACCAATGTTTGCACCATCACAAGTCGGACATTTTTGGTACTGGGCTCATAAAATTGAGGTGCTGCCAACTCTTTCCGACTAGATGGGTTCGAGTCGGACTCTTATAGCAGAAACACTCGGTAAGCTACACGGGTTTATCACAACGGTTGTGGGGCTCGGGGAAAAGTAGGACGGGAGCCAGGGCATATGATGCCACCCGACCAACATGAGTCGTATGAGATGTGATTGACAAGGAGTTGTCTACCTAGATCACTTGGAGGCTAGCGGTGATGCTAAAGATCTCTAGCCGACTTGCTTATTTAGGATCCTAAATCACTAAGCAACCATCGGAGGGGTGTTGGTTCTAGTGGGAGCATAAAATATTAAAGTGTTGAATATGCTTGCTCCTTTATGAATACATGTCTTAAGTGTTTTGCATATCTTCTGTTGTAGATCAAGGCACCAAGTAACAGTCACTCTCGGATATCCGGTTTTGCTTTGAGAACCATTTCTTGAGAAAGATAAACTGAACGACAGTAATTTTACCAACTGGTAATCGAAATCTGAGAATTGTTCTCAAACAAGAAAAGAAGGACCATGTCCTAGACAACCCACTTCCAGATCAGTCGAACGAGAATGCGACTATCGCTGCCACCAATGCCTACCGTCGGGATAAGGATGAGTCCATGGATATTAGTTGTCTTATGCTTTCTCACATGGAACTGGACTTGCAAAAGAAGTTCGAGAATGTTGAGGCCTATGATATGTTTGAAAGCCTTAAAAGTATGTTCCAGGCTCAGGCGAATACTGAGAGATATCAAGTCTCTCGGGCTTTGCTGAGTTGCAAGCTTAAGGATGGTGATCCACTGAGTCCGCATGTGATCAAAATGGTTGGTTACATGCAGTCTCTAGAGAGGCTTGGCTACCCCATTAGCGAAGAGTTTTCTACGGAAATAATTTTGAACTCTCTTCCTAGTGTGTATGGTCAGTTCATATCGAACTACCACATGCATGGTATGGATAAGAAGCTCACTGAATTGCATGGGATGCTCAAGCGGGAAGAGGCAGATCTCAAGAAGGGCGCCAGTCAAGTGTTGATGGTGTCATATAAGGCTAAGTTCAAGAAGAGTTCTTGGACTAAGAAGAAGGCTGTGAGATCCAGCATATGGCTTAATAGGATTGAAAGGATACTCATACCAACAAGTTGCAACTTCTTTTCTGGAAGCTCATTCAGAAATAACTCTAAGGTTAAGCGTGCTTGGCCTAGAGGAATTCTAGGATGGGTGACCGACCGGGAAGTGGGTACCAGGTGCGCATGAGTGAGGACAAAGTGCGTAGAAGAGACTAGTGTTGGTCTGTGGGGCCAGTCTAGATATCCTATTAAGCTATCAGGAGTGACACCCCCCGGGCCCAATGGACGGGGTGTTACAAAGTGGTATCAGAGTCGATCCTTCCAGTTACACGGGCGTGTTCGGGTCAGTGGCGGACATGTCGCGCATGGCGCGTGTGGCCCGGAGTGGACACGGCATGGAACATGTGCTGACACTAGACTCACATTCGCATGCCAAGAGGGGGAGTTCCTGGGGTGTTCTTGATCGATGAGGTAATCGATCTTCTAAAGGGTGGGTGTATGTGAGATCCATCACATGGCTTCATAGGATTGATAGGATACTCATACAAACAAGTTGCAACTTCTTTTCCGGAAGATCGTTCCAAAAGAAATCTAAGGTTAAGCGTGCTTGGCCTAGAGCAATTCTAGGATGGGTGACCGATCGAGAAGTGGGTACCAGGTGCGCATGAGTGAGGAAAAATTGCGCAGAAGAGACTAGTGTTGGTCTGTGGGGCTAGTCTAGATATCCTATTAAGCTATCAGGAGTGACACCTCCCGGGCCTAGTGGACAGGGTGTTACAAAGGCTAAGTCGGGAGGTAAGACTCAGGAACCGGTCCTAAGCGCTTCCTCAGGGACTAAGCCATCTCCTTTAGCTAGATCCACTTGCTTCTACTGCAAGGCGGATGGCCACTGGAAGAGGAACTACATCAAGTATTTGGCTGATAAATCCAAGAGTGGAGGTATGACTTCCAACTCACATACACTTGTTTGAAATGTTATAGACATTTATCTTGATGATGCATCTAATAGTTCTTGGTTATATGAGACCATATCAGTTATTTACATATGCAACTCGTTGCAAGTACTGGTAAGAACTAGGAGTGTAGCAAGAGGCGAGGTTGGTATCAGAGTTGGCAACAAAGCGAGAGTCGCTGCTTTGGAAGTTGGCATGATGAAACTTCATTACCTTCCAGATTCATTATGGAACTTAATAATTGTTATTATGTTCCAGTGCTCAGTCGAAACATTATTTCTGCTTCATGTTTGATGAGGCAAGGCTATGAGTCGAATATCAAGAATAATGGTTTTTCTTTATATTTGAATGATATGTTTCACGGATTTGCATCCGTCTATGACGGGTTATTTATTTTGAATCGATGGTGAGTCGGTTTATAACATAAATGTCAAAAGGTTGAAACCAAATGATCTGAATATGACTTACTTTTGGCACTGTCGGCTTGGTCATATAAGTTGGAAACGCATGAAGAAGCTCCATGATGATGGACTCCTAACTTCGTTCGACTTGGAGTCGTTCGAGACATGCGAATCTTGCCTACTCGGCAAAATGACCAAGACACCTTTTGCAAAGAGTTGCGAAAGGGCGTCCAACTTGTTGGGACTAGTACATAGTGATGTATGTGGACCAATGAGCATGACATCCAGAGGTGGTTATGAGTACTTCATTACCTTCACTGATGAATTGAGTAGGTATGGATATATCTACCTGAAGAAACATAAGTCGGAAGCCTTTGAAAAGTCCAAAGAATTCTAGAATGAAGTATAGAATCAACTTGGCAAGAAAATAAAGTTTCTTCGATCGGAACAAGGAGGCGAGTACATGAGCCATGAGTTTGATGACCATCTGAAAGGTTGCGGAATATTTACACAACTTACTCCTCCGGGAACACCGCAGAGGAATGGTGTCTCGGAAAGGAGGAATCAGACCTTGTTGGACATAGTACGATCGATGATGAGTCGGACATATCTGCCTTTATCATTTTGGGGTTATTTTCTAGAAACAGCAGAGTTCACACTAAACAAAGTACCATCAAAGTCGGTAGAGAAGACACCACATGAGATGTGGACAGGCAAAAAGCCAAGTCTGTCTTTTCTTAAGATTTGGGGTTGTTAAGCATTTATCAAGAGACTTCATTCGGACAAGCTTACAGCCAAGTCGAATAAGTGTATTTTCGTGGGGTATCCAAGGGAAACCTTGGGATACTACTTCTACAACCGAGAAGAGGGAAAAGTGTTTGTCACTCGCAACGGTGTCTTCCTTGAGAAAGAGTTTCTCAGTCGGGGAGTCAGTGGGAGCATGGTGCAGCTCGAAGAAATTCGAGAGAAACCGGATAGTAGTGAATCGGCAAAAACCTTGGAGGTTGAGCCGGTCGTGGTAGCTGAGCCGAAAGAAGCACCTGTACTACAAAGATCAGAAATATTACGAAGTGTTCGTGATGTGTTACTGTTAAACAGTGATGAGCTGGCAAATTATTCAGAAGCGATGGTGGGATCCGATTACGAGTCATGGCTTGGAGCCATGAGATCTGAGTTAAAGTCCATGGATGAAAATCAAGTTTGGAACTTGGTTGATCTGCCAGACGGTGCAAGACCCGTCGAGTGCAAATGGGTCTTTAAGAAGAAAACTGATATGGATGGAAATGTCTCCGTCTATAAAGCACGTCTTGTCGCGAAGGGGTTCCAACAAGTTCAAGGAGTTGATTACGACGAGACTTTCTCGCCCGTAGCGATGCTTAAATCTGTTCGGATCATGTTAGCTATAGCAGCCTATTTCTACTATGAGATATGGCAGATGGATGTCAAACGGCTTTCCTTAACAGAAATTTAACCGAGGACGTGTATATGATACATCAGGAGGGTTTTGTCGATCCGGCTAATGCTGACAAAGTGTGCGAACTTCAGAAATCCATTTATGGATTGAAGAAAGCATCTCGGAGTTGGAATATTTGCTTTGATGAGGTAGTCAAATCGTTTGTCTTCATCAAGAGTGATCATAATTCTTGATTATACAAGAAGTTTAGAGGGAGGAAAGTAAACTTTCTAATATTATATGTGGATAACATATTACTGATTGTAAATGATGTCCAGATGTTGCAAGAAACCAAGGAATCATTGGAAAATAGTTTCTCAATGAAAGACTTGGGTGAGGCAACATATATTCTCGGAATCCAGATCTATAGAGATAGATCAAGACGACTCATTGGATTGAGTCAGAGTACTTATTTGGACAAAGTGTTGAAGAAGTTCAACATGGTATCGTCTAAGAAGGGGTTCTTAGCGATGTCCCATGCCGTAAAACTTAGCAAGACTTAGTGTCCTTCGACGACTGATGAGCGAAGTCAGATGAGTGCGATTATGTATGCTTCTGTAGTCGGATCCATCATGTATGCCATGATTTGTACTAGGACGGATGTTTCCTATGCTCTAAGTGTTGTCAGCAGATACCAGGCTGATCCTGGAGAAATCCATTGGACATCGGCTAAAAATATCCTAAAGTACTCGAGAAGGACTAAGGATATGTTTTTGTTTTATGGAGGTGAAGATGAACTTAGTGTAAAGGGTTACACGGATGTGAGTTATCTTACCGACTCTAATGATTCTCGATCGCAATCCGGGTATGTGTTTGTTATAAACGGAGTGGCTATGAGCTGGAAGAGTTCCAAGCAAGAGACTATGTCTGCATCTACAATAGAGGCTGAGTATATTGCCGCCTCAGAGGAAGCAAAGGAAGTTGTTTGGATGAGGAATTTCCTCATGGATCTTGGTGTGGTTCAGGGCTCGTCCAATCTATTAGACGTGTGTTGTGACAACAATGGTGCTATTGCACAATCCAAGGAACCTAGACAACACCAGAAGAACATGCACATACTCATGCGGTATCACCTGATTCGCCAGTTCGTGGATCAGGGTGATATCAAGTTATGCAAGGTACACACGGATGCAAATATTGCGGATCTGTTAACAAAGCCATTATCACAGCCAAAGCAGGAGGCGCTCCTAAGATCTATGGCATTAGATGCCTAGATATGTGATGTCAGAAGATTGACTCTAGTGCAAGTGGGAGACTGTTGGGAATATTCCCTAAAGGCAATCATGTATGATGATATTTCCCATTGTATTCATAAATTTATTAAGTTGTCCTTGTATGAGCATCTGATGTATATCACTGAATATGTGATTCGATTGTGGAACTATACATTATGTTGTTTGTACTAAGTATCTTTGGTCATCGAGGTTGTGCTGGACACACAACTTAGACGAATGTGAAAGTCGGTTGATGACTCGGTTCCACTTGTAATAGGCATGGAGATTCTATTCCAACTTACACAGATTCGGATAAAGAGTTTAGAAAGTCGGATTGAACCATATTGAGGTACAACTTACAAGTTGTCATTTGTATATCTCAATCAATGTAATCCTTAGACCTAAGGTTGTGGCACAATCCAAGTTGAGGATCGCCGACTTAGGTTTTGTCAAACGTTGATCCATAACTGGGCAGTTATAAAGGCAGAGTTCGGGTCGACTGAGAATCAAGTTGTGTGATGTGAATAACCAAGATGGGATTTTGCCTCTCCACTTGGAGAGATATTCTATGGGCCCCCTCCGATGATATGATTTTGAAAGCATGGCCATGCACGACTCGGTTAAGTGTTAACCGAGGCGGTCGACTAAGAGTTAGTCAGATGAATCACTTATCTCGGATCGAGAAGAGAGTCGTACTATTTAAGGGATGACAAATATTCGCCTATAGTATGACAAGGTATATCATGAGGCAAAAGGGACTTGGACGCAAGTCGCATTGAAAAGGCAAGTGGTCATGACTCTTTGGTAATTGGAACTCGACACGTTCTTCTAGGATCCGCTACTGACTGATCGATTGAGAGTCAGACTCCAACCATGTCCAAGTTTCCATGAGCCTGCGGGGTCACACACTTAAGAGCGGGAGAAAGATTGGATTGGATCTGAACCGGAAATCTGCTTGGGTTGGACCCGGGCCAGATTTTGGACTGAGTCAGTGAGTCAGACTCACAGGGACTAATATTATATGGGATTTAGTGAATGGGCCACAAGTGAGTGGATCCCACGTTCACTCCCTATATATAGTGGGGCGCAGAAACCCAAGAGGGTTGATCGGTTAGGTCATTCCATACGTTGGAAACCCTAGCTCCACGGTAGTCATGTCGCCGTACTGAACCTAGGAGTTCACCGCCGGCTCTCCTCCTTGTACATGTGGATACCAGCAGAGGTGTTGTACAAACAGCACCAGGACGATCGTGATTGGATTAGATCATGAGGACTGCACTGCATCAACTAACGTGCTACATTAGTTATCAGCAACCACGCGTCTAGTGGTAATCCTCGTGGCCTTCTCCCTCAGCTAGATCTTTGGATCATCACGTTAGAGGAAAAAAGTTTTATTTTTATCTCTACGTGGCCCAACAGGCCGAAGGATGGAATCCACCACGGTCGAAAAAAACCATGGTAGATTCATTTGTGACGGGGCTTTTACCACGAAGGGCATCCGTCATAGAAGAATCTTCAGCCACAAAAAATGGGCCTTTAACCACGAAAATCGTCCATTGTAAAAGGACATTTTTCTTGTAGTGACGTCCTCTTACATGTACTACTTTCCATGAAGAAAGAAACATGAGTTTTAACAACTTATTAAAATAAATATGAGTATGAACGTTCTTGGATTTCAAGCCGAATGACCAAGGTCATGGACATATCTACATCATATTTTATGTTGATGATCCCATAGACAAGAATTTGCATGCTCAAATTTGGCAATATTTTGAATATAATCAAAGAGGAATAGTATGAAGAGTATGGCTCGATCAGCTTCTCTCTCGAGAAGTAGCCAAACCCGATGGTTTTCCTTTCTTAATTATAGGGTCCTTTGTGCTAATGTATGGACATCGATGTGATTTTTCCTTTTTTAGGTCCTTGATGTAAAATGTACTCCCATTGTCCATGTAAAATTTCAACTTGAGGAATACAAGTTAATGTGATAGATTTCTATTAAAAATTTCCAAATATCTTTTGAAGCTAACTAGGAATTCGGTACAACAAAACCACCAAGTGTTCTAAAAAATTCAAGTTCTTAGCTATGCAAGAACTTGGCATGGTGGTATACCCATATTTAGTACACGGGTGCTTCTTGGCTTGGTGAACGATAACACTGATAATGGTGAAAGAGGTTTGAAAGATTCAACTTTCAAAGAATTTACATGTCAATAGATAAATTCTAGAGAGTTCAAAAAAATCCTATAAAATAAAGGAATAACAAAAAAAAGGTAGTACTGTGAACGGGCTTTCTCTTGCGTGTATTGGTTGCCATCCAAAATGACATGCATTAGTTTGGATAAGTTTTGAAAATCTTTCTCATAGCATACCATGTACGAACATCCTTGGGTTTCAAGACAAATTGACTATTATGCTTATGTGATAATATGCCCGCATTCGGTATGTTTGCACGCTCATAAATTTGGTCATGTTTTGAAAACGATCAAAGATAATAACGAAATAGAAAAACGAGTTGCGCATGTCATCCTTTTGCGTGTATTTATTTCCATGGAAAATGATAAACATGAGTTCTGATAATTTTTGAACATTCTTGGGTTTGAAGCCGAACGACCAAGGTCATGACTATAATCCACATCATATTTTATGGTGATATTCCCATATTTAGGAGTAGATGGGTGAATCTTGGCATGGTAAATAATATTGCCACTAGGAGTTTCCCCTAGTTGAAAAAAAATCTGAGAGTGAGAAAATACTATGAGCATACAAGAAACAACATGGAAGCAGTGAAGAGGATGTTTTGAAGGCGGTTCAATGTTAGAGAAAAGCTATGATGGATTCCTGACATGAGGTATATGGTACAATGAGTAGTAGTAAATTTTAGGACCTTTACTATATATGAACACAAAACAAATTGTGTTTTCTTTCTTTTTCACTGCCTCATTACCATCTACACCCTGGCCTGCTGATCTCTCTCTCTCATGCACAACATGGTGTTGCGCATCTGTGTTGACATGTCTTGTTGTTCCATTTCACACCGAGCAAATAGGAAGCAACAAGCACACCTGAAGCACGCTGGTTTAAAAATGAGGAGTGTTTTTTATAAAGTAAGTACAATAATACGAAGACTATGGCTCAGCTGCTCGCTAGATAAGGAGCTAAACCCGATAGTTTTTTTATTAATTTTAAGGTCCTTTGTGCTAAACGTATGGACCTCTATGTAATTTTCTCTTTTGAGGTCTTCGATGCAATTCGTACTCCCAGCGACCTTGTCAAATTCTAACTACAAGTAAGCACGATAGGTTTCTCTTAAAATTTTCCAAAAATCTTGTTCAGGCTAACTAGGAATTGAGTACATTGAAAACCACCAAAAGTTCTAAAAAATTTAAGTTCTTGCTATGCGTTCGCATCCCGACATTAACACCGTTTTGATAACATTCAAATAAAGAATAAAATTATAATTTTTTTGTGTGGCGTCATGTTACGTGTATTCATAAACATGTGTTTTGATAACTTTTGGAAAAACAACTAACTAGACGCTTCCCAATATTTGCCACCATGCATATGCATTATTAATTATTCGTTGGTTTCAACCCAAACTTAACAACAAAGTTCTTGTATCTGGTAGGTCGAGTGTATCTTGTTATAGTAATCCGTTTTGCTAGTGGAAGATTCCAAATTTTAGGAACAAATTTATGATAGTTTTTCGTGTGACATGAGTGTTTTTTTATAAAGAACATACAAAGAGTATGACTCGAAATGTCACAACCTAGTTTGAGACAGAGTGGACGTTCCCAAGTTCCATGAGTTTTTAAACTTATTTGATGAGCTCCACTCACTTAAATTACTTTATTTCTGTTTATCAAGATTAGGTCAAATTTTAAATACAATCAAGTAGTAGTTCTTTTAAAGTTTACTAAAAACTACCCACTAGACAACCAATATATCAAAATCGAATGACAGTTCGGGGAGATTCAACTTCTTGCTAATTAAGATTTTTTGCATACAGACGAATTTGTTGTTGTTTTAATAAATTCAAACGAAAAAACATAAAATCAGAAAAACAAAAGATTCATGTAATGTGTTCTACTTGCAGTAAAAATGATAAACATAAGATTTGACAATTCCCACCTGTTCCCTGGATTTTCCTAAGTGTCACCACAAAAGGTTGTGTCGGGATCTTCGAACTTTTTTCTTCGGCACAGTATGATTTGCCTTGCGATTAGGCCCTAGCTACCGGTAGGAAAAAACAGTAGCGCCTCAAACTAGAGGCTAGCATTGCGGGCTAGAGCATTTAAGAAATAAATATAATTTTCTGATATTATTTCTTTTTTTCATAAGATTCTACGTTAATGTCCCGCGTGATACATGTACTTATACACCGGGACGGAGGAGTCGATCCAACAACCGCAGGAGAACCGCCCACCCCCGTTTTTTGTTGTTGAGAAACCATGTGCCCCTCATCATCTTTCTATACCGCTCTAGCTGCTTACGTACCATCGTAGTCTTTCTCCACCCTCGCAGAAAAGTAGAAACCACCAACCCATCCCCACTAATCTTCCGTTGTACTTTTCCCTAGAACGATATCTGGCAGTTCATCCGTCTGGAGAAATGAAGCGTAAGATATCTGAGTGCTACAGCCAGACAACGGGATTAGGTAACCTCCACTATGGACCGTTGAGCAATTTTATTAGTCGCATTGATATTCTGAGCACCGCTCGCCTGGCTCGTGTCATGGTTGGCATGCGTCAAGGGATTGCTGAAGATCCTGATCTCCCGTTTTTTTTACCCACCCTATTTCACTCTGACCCATAGACATGGCCAATCGACCATGACAAGATGGTAAAAAGCAGTTTTACATGATTTTTGTAGGACTCAAATCCTTAGAATCTTTCCTATTGAATACATTTGGATCAAAGGAATGGTGCTACCCAAATTCTTCTGAACTCCCCTTCCCCCTGCTATGCCCTAAATCCCATAGGAATTGGAACATTTACTTGATCCTCAACTCTCACCATGTGCGTAGGATCGAGACATGCCATTTATGTAGGTAATTTTCCTACGTTTTACAATTGCATGTTTTGCACTGGCAAACATGTGACATTCATGTGTTCTCAATCCTGCGATTCAAAGAGGCCCAACACTTTTGCTTCAGTGTCCCCCTCTCTCCTCCAAATATACTAAACTAAAAATACAATAATGACCAGGATTGTTGACACCCCTAATAGAAGATGTATTGACCAATCAAGGTTGTCCTTGTATTTTAAGTTTCACGTGTTTGACAAACAGAAGAATTCTATAAAAAGTTAGCTGTTTGGTTTACATTAATACAAAAACACAGGATTCCTTATAAACACAGTTAAATCAAAGTTAAACCACACGAGAGAGTATATTTATGATGTTATCGTGTCTCTTGAGACCTCATTATTTTTATTTTTGCTGGTAGGAATTTGAAAATGGGGTACAAGTTGGATAGGGATAATTGCATATGAATTTTGGAGGATTCTATCCCATAGGAATTTTCGAAGATATCAAATTCCTATGGAGTCATGTCTTAGTTCCTATGCCCTCCATTCCATAAGAATATAAACACGAGCTTCAACCTCATTTTATTTCTCCATTAAGAAGCCCAATACAGTCACACTCTATATATTCCTGCAAAATTCCTTTGTTTGTTTCCTATGCACCATCCAAAGACACCTCCTGCAAAATTCCTGCATTTTTAAATACTAACATGAATTTACTCTAAATGACATGTCAACCCGGTGTTTTTCCTATTCCTACATTTCAAAAAAAGAATGATCAAAAGTGGCCCCTAATCTTGTGAATCAATCATAGAAAAATTGCCTATGTATTTCCTCTTGTCCATTCTTCTGAACCAAACGGATTGAACAGCGCCACCATAGGAAACTTTATTTTTCCTACACTTTTTCTTTAATCCAAAAAAGACGTTATTCCGCTATGTGTTTGTTTGCATGCGTGATGTTGTGGGGGTGACCCCGGATAGGGTCAAGATAGGGGAAAGACGAAAGGAGTCTCCCTCATCTTAAGCCAAATTACTGATTATGTCGGCCGAATCCTGTAAGTTCCGACCGAGATAAGAAGAACCATGGCACAGATAGAATGAGTAACGCCTTACTCGGCCGACATATGAGCTATGTCGGCCGAATGAGGCCGATTAACTTGTATGCAGGTGAAGGTCGAGCCGAGTTGTGCGAGATAAGGCCGAGTAACATGAAGCTTGCAGGATAAGGAGATGCCTATAGTCAAACCCTAGTCACTGGCTAAAAGGAATCTAGACAGAGCCAAGCACAAAGGACAAGGAGCAGAGCAGCAGAAGGGTAGACGAACGTCACGGAGGTGACAATGAGGAAGCCCGAGGCGCGCATGTGAAGGGTTCTAGAACATTGCCACCGATAGAAGGGCGACAGGGAAAGGAGGCCGCTGAGTTACCATTTTGGGACAAGCATATTACAAGGATATACTTGCCACGTCAGCCCTAGAAGGAACCCAGGAACCTCTTTATAAGGGGAGACGCGGGCTCCTGAGAGGGGATCGATTCATTCTACGCCGAAAGGCTCGTGTAATAGTGTTCTTCTTCTCTATGAAACAGCTCTAGGAGCACTTGTATTTCTTGAGAAAAGAATAGAGATCCACTTATAGGACACTTGAGTGTAGAAATCACTACATCTTCCCTTCCCGGATCCCTCTAGCATCCATTGGACCCATACTTTAGCCTACCAATGGCATCTGCCGTGCCACCACCACCACCGTGGGGCCAGCAGCGGTGCTAGCTGGAGTCAAGATCCGGACGGGAAACTTCATCCACAACGGCGAGCGGGTTGTCTCTGGCTTAGTTCAGAGATTTGATCTCTAGGACTATGTCAGCGATAACGCGGATAGCTTCAAGAGGAAAGCGCCTCCGCGCAACGGCGTCTTCATCAACCTGGGCGCACACAAGGTCTACGTCGGCGTCGACACGTCCTGCGTCTATCCTCACCGAGTCGTTGAAGTAGGAGAACCTCCCCTCCGTGCTGCTAGCGGTCAGCGTGGAGCACGCCCCGTTAGTAGCGTCGAGGCGATGGTGACGGCCGCGGCACCAACAGCGGGAGATGGCGTCGGACCAAGCAGAGACTCGGTGATAGGAGCACAGATGGCCACGAAGCAGACAACTCCACAGCCCACCGAGGTAGATCCACCAGCTACCAAGTCAGCCGAGGTGCAGGAGACGACCCCAAAGGCGGCAAGGGTAAGATGGCCACCTCTGGAGAGGCCAGAGAATATTCTTCAGGCAACTATAGATAATCTAACCACGCATGTGGCGCCGATACTTGATCCGGCTCACGCACAGGCGGAGTTAGAGGAAACTAGACCAAAGGTACTAGTAGAGACAAAAAAGGTGTCGGCCTTGCGGGAATCCTTAAATAAGACCCTGCAAGAGTACGCTAGGGCAAACAAACTAGATGTGGCCCCTGAGCGGGTAGATGAATTGAGATTAAGAGGAAAGAACCTCATGAATGATATCAACAAAGAGCATGAGTCTCGTACAGATGATTCAGTCGATCTAGGCTTGCCGAGGTATAGTACCCCGGCAAAGAACCTTAGGGCGGCAAATGCCGCAGCTTTGGAGCTGGAGAGATTAAGCGGGGAAGCCCGGCAAAAACAGCAAGAAAGAGTAAATGAGCTGGTGCGCATTGCGAACCAGCAGAATGAGGAAATGCTTAGGGCTGACCAGGCAAGGCCAGGAGCTTCGCTTATGGTTCATTCGATAGGAGCAGCACCCGCACTATCTGCGACAGCAGCATCCTCACCCGGAAACAATGCGTGAAAAGATAGAGCGGTGACCTCAGGAAAAAGAAATAAGCAAATTGTTCCATATGATCCGGCAGTATCCAGGAAGGTCAATGAGAACAGAGGCAATGGCAGCCGAGGTAACAGTGGAGATAGAAACCCGGCCGTGCTAACAAAGGGCACGGGGACCTCGGAAGGGGAAATCATGAGAACAATAACCCGGTGGAGGGGAGGAGAAACCCTCCACCAGATCCTCAGCCGGGGTATGAGCCTCGGCAAGAGCGAGAAGTGAGACCAGCTCACCATAATCAGGCAAATGATAGGTACAATGATGATTACTCGGATATGGAGCATGCAGAACATGGTGGGAATAACCACTATGGAATACAAGAGAGGGTCATTTATAGAAACTTGCCGTCAACTGACGCAAGACTGAAACTAGACAGATTATATCGGTCCGAACTATTGGAGGAACAGGGTCCGCCTGGTCTGGCGTGCTTCGGACCTCGGATCATGGGCGCACCACCAGTGCCTAACTTTCAATTGGCAAGGGGCACGAAAACATACAATGGGAGCACAAAACCACAAGATTGGTTAATTGACTAGGCCACAGCAGTGAAAATAGCTGGCGGAAACTTACGATGGGCGGTGAGATACGTCCCACAGATGCTAGAAGGACCAGCCAGAGTATGGCTAAACAATCTGCCAACAGGTAGTATCAACTGTTGGTTAGATTTTGAAGAAATGTTTCTCAGCAATTTCACCAGTACGTATAAGAGACCCAACAGGCCTCAACAGCTCGCAATGTGCAAGAATAAGCCGAATGAAAAAGATAGGGAATTCTTGACTCGGTGGTGTAACGTAAGAAACTCATGCGAAGGGGTCATAGAATCTCAAGCGATAGCTTGGTTTGCTCAGGGCTGCCGATATGGAAGTGTGTTATGGCAAAGGTTGCAAAGAGATATGCCAACCACGTTGGCAGAAACCATCAGGATAGCAGATTCTTATGCTCTAGGGGATCCGACACAACCAGAATTAATGTCGGCAGAGCATCGGGAGCACCAAGATCAGTATGCCATAGATGCAGCCGGATCATCGCAGAGCAATGAATACCAAGGTATAAGAAGAGAAGAGAGGACGGATTACATATATGCTAATCAGGTGGCAGTGGTTGTGCAGGATCAGCCGAGTCATGGGAACAATCAGCGACAGAAAAATGGTCATTAGAAGTGGACACCGAGGAATGAAGGGAAAAGACAGTGGACAACAGAACAGAAGAAGCAGTGGCAGGAATGGCCGAAGTACACGTTTGAATCCATGCTGGATCAACCGTGTAAGTTCCAGACTCCAAATCCGGCCAAGCCGGCTAATCATACAACTCGTCAATGTGCTTGGATGAAAATGCAATGGGAAGCCCAGCGGGCATGCAAGCGTCTCCTCATCAAGCGCATCAGCAGCAGCAGCCACAGCTAACCGGAGCAAATGCACAGCAGTTAATGTTACCACCGCCTCCTCCGAGGTATGATAACTCGGACCGGATGGACGCAGTGCATCAAGTGGTAAATCAAAATAAAGATGGAAGGGAAAACCCTGGGAACAATGGGCATAATGATTACAGGAAGCATCATCAATCATATTGTGTGTTCATGACAGAACAGCAAGATAGACAGAGTGTACAGCGCCGACATATGGAAGTGAATGCAGTTATGCTGTCAGTACCAATATACGTACCCTGGTCTGATCAAGAAATAACCTGGAGCATAAAGGATCACCCGAAGATAATGCCGAACCTAGGGTCATATGCACTGGTACTAGATCTGACATTTGTCGGGCCCATCATTAATGTGAAATTCTCAAAATTACTCATTGATAATGGGAGTATTATCAACATTATGTACAAAGACACAATGCACAAACTCGGAATAGCACTGAATATGCTACAGTCCACAAGAACCACGTTCCATGGAATAGTGTTGGGTCTCTCGTGCGAACCCATTGGGAAAGTCCGAGTAGATGTATTATTCGGCACAAGGGAGAATTCCAGAGCGGAGAATTTGGAGTTTGAGGTGGTGGACCTAGAAAGTTTATGTCATGCTTTACTTGGACGGCCAACACTGGCTAAATTCATGAGCAGCTGCCACATTACCTATTTGAAAATGAAGTTACCCGGGCCTCAGGGGGTAATAACAGTAGCCGGAGATTACAGAAAATCAATGGAATGTGCTTCAGCCGGATCAAACCTGGCCGATTCATTGGTAATTGCAAGGGAAAAAATAAGGATTCAGGCATTAGTCGGCATAGCTCTGGCTTAGTCGGCACAGCTGAATATGCCGGCATTAGCCAACCCGCATGGGAGTGTTTCTTTCCAGCCGACTAAACAGACGAAAAAGATCCAGATAGATGAGCAGTTCCCAGAGCCCACAATCACGATTGGTGCTGGCCTAGATGCCAAATAGGAAAGCGAGCTCACCAACTTCCTCCGTGAGAATCGGGATATCTTTGCATGGTCAACTCAGGACCTGCAAGGTGTGCCGAGGGAGTTGGCTGAGCACTCTTTGCATGTAAGGCCAGGAGCAAGGCCGGTTAAGCAACCTCTCCGCCGCTTCGCCGAAGACAGGAGAAAGATAATAGGGGATGAGATAGCTCGGCTCCTCGTGGCCGGGTTCATCATGGAAGTGCTTCGTCCGGATTGGCTATCACATCCGGTGTTTGAAAGAAAATTTCTTAATCCCTAGTGTTTTGTGTGTTAGATAACAATACCAAGGATCTTTTAATGTGTGTTGAAGTGTTGCAGCTCTATTTGAGAATAAAGGGAAAAGGACTCTGCCTTTGGGGGCGGATAATCCGGACCCACCAGGGGCGGATAATCCGCCCCTCCCTTTGCCCAAGCAGGCGCAAGCCCCTGAAGGGGGGCGGAATTTTGGCCGGATTTTCTGGCCCCGCCGGATAATCCGCCCCCCTGCTCATCGCCAAGGCACAAGCCCCAGAGAGGGGGCGGAGTTTTGGCCGGACTTTCTGGTCTGGCCGGATAATCCACCCATCAGGGGGGCCGGATAATCCACCCCCAAGATCTTCACCAAGCTTCACCATGGCGCAAGCCCCAGAGAGGGGGCGGAGTTTCCCCCGAAGAATCCGCCCTTGGGGCAGAGTTTTCCCAGGGAGCGGATAATCCGCGCCAAGTGGGGGGCGGATAATCCGCCCCCAAAGTTGTGCAACGGCCAGATCTAGGGAGGGGGTATTTAAGCCATCCATCCCCCTCCTGCCAGAACTCTGGATTCATCTCAAAAAAGACCAGATCAGATCTGAAAGCTTCATCCAAGAGTGCTCCACCTAGATCCACCCAAAGGCCCCATCCCTTGGGGAATCGAAGGAGGAGAACTCGATCTTCATCATCAGCAATCAAGCGCTTCATCTCATCTCCATTCATTTGGAGAACCTCCGATCTAGTATTTCTTGCAAATATCTAGATCCTTGTTTTTGTTTATATTGATAAACCTTGTTCTTGTGGCAGCTTGTTGTCATCTCGGGAGCCCCCAATTCAGTTGTGGGTGTGTGCCCCGATAGTGTTGTAAAAGGCACCGGTTCCCGCCTCGAAGGGATCCAATAGTGGAGAAGGTGGATCTGGCCTCTCGTGGCGAGATCCATCGGAGAATAGGGTGAGGCCTATTATGGCGTGGTGGTCTTAGAACCGCCCACCCCTCCAACGCAGATGTAATTCCCTTAACAAGGAAGGAACTGCGGTAAAACAAATCCCTGTGTCTCCGCGTGCTCCACTACGGTTTCCTCGCTCCTCTTTTACGTGCTTAGTAGTTAGGGTTACATATAGGGAAATACTCGTAGTTGCATATCTAGAGAATTTACTTTGTGTCAAGCCTAAAATTGAAAAAGTATTAAAAATTGGTTAGCACCTATTCACCCCCCCCCCTCTAGGTGCCCATACGATCCATTTAAATTGGTATCAGAGCCTCGGCTCTTATTTCGGGCTTAACCGCCTAAGAGAAGTATGGGTTCCAAGGGAGATGGGAATGATGCTCCGGAGGTAGTCACCATGAACGATCTCAAGACGTTGGAAACAACCTTGGTGAGTTCAATGGAGGCTAAGATGGAAGAGATGCGTCAATTGATAATGCGTCTCTCCACATCCGCAGCATCACCTCCATCTAACTCTGAGGATACCACTCCGCAATCCAAGGAAACGGGTAAAACTGTTTCCAAAGATAACGAAGTGGTAGGTGATGATACTAGCAAGAGCTCCTCCTCGAAAAGGGATAGCGGTAAGGATGGATACAATGAGGTTTCTCATGTGTATTCCCCTGATCCTCCTATTCCTCACCCACATATACATAATAGGGGTGATCCACCCATCTACTTTCTCTCAATGGCAATTTTTGATGAAATATCATGTGTGCAGTTCCTCCATAGAGTTGTGGAAGATCATCGAAAATGGTCTTCATGTTGGAAATCCTAAAAATCTCACAAGAAGAGAAGTGGTCGATAGCCAACTCAATGCTACAGCTCTACACATGATACAGCTTGGTGTGGGTGACAAAGACATGCCACACATTCAGCATCTTAGCACAGCTAAAGAAGCTTGGGATGCTCTCACCGAGCTCTTTATCGGAAATGAAAGTATGAGAAGGAATAGATATGATGCCTTGAGCAATGAAGCTGAAGGATTTTATATGCTGGATGGAGAAGACCACGAGGACATGTATAGGAGGCTCAAGGCAATAGCCACAACCTTCAGAAACCACGGTGCAGCTCATGTTGATGATGCTTTGATCAAGCGCAAGTATGTCAGTACTCTTATGCCATTTGAGCCCACAGATTTGAAAAGTCTCCAAGGTAGGCATAACTATCACCTCATGTCATCCAATGAGGTAATGCAAGAAATGGCCGCCTTCAAGGTGGCTGCCAAGAATGCCGAAGATGCTCGTGCTCGAGCTATGGGGATGCAAAAGGGGGTCAACATGGCCTTGAAGACTAGTGTGATTGATCATGATGAATATGCGGTAGAAGGTCTGGACTGTCCCGAAGATATAAAAAGGATCCACGGACAATACTTGGCTCTTTATGCAAGAAACTTTTGGAAAGATCCAGCCAAGGCTAAAGCTGAACTAGATCGCAAGAGTGGAGCGTATGGAAGAAAAGAAAATGGTCCCAAGCTGAGAACATGCTTTAATTGTGGTGACCGGCTGCACTTCGTAGCTGAGTGTCCATATCAAAGTAGAGAGGATAATGGAGGAAGACTCATTTTCAAGGACAAATCAAAAGCTCCACGTACGAAACAGTTTGTAAAGAAGAATGCTCCTTTCAAGAAGCAACCAAAGATTGTTCTAGTGGCTCAAGAAGAATATTCATCGGGGAGTGAAGATGAGGACGAGGACGATAGATCTCAAGAGGTGGCTGCTATAGCCACCACATCTACATCAACATCTCTCTTCGACTCTCCGAACGAAAACATCATCAACAACAATGCTACTTGCCTCATGGCAAGAAGCTCGGAGGTAACTTCTTCTAACTCTTCTTTTCCCAAGGCTAGGATAGACATGGATGATCCTGCTAGTCTTAAGGTTAAAGAAGAGATTATTGCTTTGGATTATTTTTATACTAACTTGCAAGGTGAGCACAAAGTTCGTTTTGAGGCTCTTATGGATCAGCTGGCCCAAAACGAAGCACTCCTTGAAGAAAAGGGCAGAATTGAAAGGGAGGATGCAATGGAAATTGCATCCCTAAAAAATTCTCTTGAAGAAGAAGAAGAAGCTCGGGTCTCTCTTGAAGAGAGGCTTGAGTCTATGGAAGAGTCACATGAAGAAATTGTGACTAAACTTGTTAAGGAACGTGACAATGCTGTCACCAAGGCAAATAAGTTAAAGAAGGAAAGGATTGACTTTGGGGCTGCTCATGATAGACTCTCCGAGGAATTGGAGAAACTTGAAAATGCTCACAAGGCGTTGAAAAACGAGTTCTCTATTCTCAATGAGTCACATGATCAGCTTCAAAGTCGATTGGCCAAATATGACACTCCTAGCTCGTCCAACTCAACATATAGTAACAAGAAAAATGCTAGTGTGGAAAAACAAGTGATCAAGGACATCACTACAAAGGACAAAGGTGTGCTTGATGAAGTCCTTGGCAAGCAAAGGTCAAATCATGGTAAAGAGGGACTTGGGTATGTCACCAAGTCCAAGAAGAAGAAAACCAAGAAGAACAAGACCAAGAATGTGCAATTAAAGACAAGCACTGCTGAGAAGGTTGTCACAAAAGACAAGACTAATAATATTTGGTTTTGCAGGGTCTCACAATCCGAATTATGAACTCTTTTGTGATGACTATGGCGATGTTTATGCTTATTATGTTGGTCCTTTTGATGAATATATTGCTTGGTCTATTTCGGTCCCAAAGACCCTTGTTACTAACATGAAAGGACCCATTGAAAAATGGGTACCCAAAACCAAGAAGTAATTTTCTTCCAGGGCTATGCTTCCGGTGGGTCGAAATGGGTGCTGGACAGTGGCTGCACTAGTCATATGACCGGAAGCAAGGAGATCATCACGGAGATGCGTCCAAATCATGATAATATCACAGTCTCCTATGGTGATAAGTCAAAATCTCAGGTATTGGGTCTTTGCAAGGTTGTGGTTGCCCACGATATCTCTCTCGTGGACGTCATGCTTGTTGAGACCCTCGGTTACAATCTTCTTTCTGTTCGTGCCCTTGGAAAGATGGGTTTTGCTGTTTTTATCGATGATGATTTGGTGGTACTCTTGTGGATCAAGTCTCTAAAGGTCGCTTTCGTTGGATACGTCGAAAATGACCTGTATGTGGTGGACTTCTCGGGGAAAACCACTTCGGGTCCGATGTGTCTATTCGGAAAGGCCGACGTGGGCTGGCTATGGCATCGCCGTTTAGCCCATGTCAACATGAGAACTTTGCAAAGTCTCCAAAAGGGTGGCCACATCCTTGGACTAAAAGACAATGTCTCTTTTGCCAAAGATCGTGTTTGTAGGGCTTGTGTTGAAGGAAAAATGCATGATTCTCCCCACAAGAGGAAGACTATTGTGTCATCAAAGAGGATCTTGGAATTACTTCATGTGGATCTATTTGGTCCTCCTTCTCATGCAAGTCTTGGTGGGAAGAAATATTGCTTGGTCATCGTCGATGATTACTCAAGATATACATGGGTATATTTTTTCAAGCTAAAAAGTGAGACTCAACAAACTGTCATCGGCTTTGCCAATGAAGTTCAACGTCAACACAATGTTCCCATCTTGGCAATTAGAAGTGACAACGGCTCAGAATTCAAGAACTACACTTTAAACAAGTTTCTTAGCGAAGAGGGGATTAGACACCAATATTCCGCTGCGTACACCCCTCAAGAAAATGGTGTAGCCGAGAGGAAGAACCGGACTTTGATGGATATGGCAAGATCTATGCTAGCTGAATTCAAGTCTCCTTATAATTTTTGGGCTGAAGCCATATCCACTGCTTGTCACTCATCTAACCGGCTCTACCTTCGGAAGATCTTGGACAAGACCCCATATGAAATACTTACCGGTAACAAACCCAACATCTCATACTTCAGGGTATTCGGGTGTAAGTGTTTCTTTCTTATTAAAGGTGTTCGTTTGTCAAAATTTGAATCCAAGGCTTTAGAAGGTATTTTTGTTGGTTACGGTGCCGAATCCCACACTTATAGAGTCTACAACAAGCTCACTGGGATTGTTGTAGAATCTTGTAGTGTGGAGTTCGATGAAAATAACAGCTCCTTTGTAGGGCAAGTTGATGTTTGTGATGCAGATGTTGAAATACCCCAAGATGCCATAAGAAGGATGGGCGTGGGATTTTTCTGCCCCATTGAGGAAGCCCTTGTGGCGGATCGGGAAGGACAATGCTCCACACATGTGGAGCCCTCATCTACACAAGATTAACAAGCTCCTACTGTTGGAGACAATCCTGCACCAACACCACAATCAGCTGAAGACCATCTATCCCCTGGACAAGTTGGTAGTCCCAGGCCGGACTATCCGCCCTCTCCAAGGGGCGGACAATCCGCCCCTGGCACTCCAACTTGTTCCAGAGGATCCGAAGGAGAAGTCAACACCTCTGAAGCTCCCAGGCCGGACTCTTCGGCCCCCAGGGGCGGATTATCTGGCCCTCGGTCTCCAACTCCAGTCAGGCTTTCTCAGGAAGATGGTTCTGGTACTTCACCTCCCAGGCCGGATAGTCCGGCCCCTCCAAGGGGCGGATTATCCGGGCCTAAAGAAAATGTTCAGCAACAATCTTCTGGCAGTAACGGTAACCAAGATCAAGGGCAGGGCAGTAATCAAGACAAGGATACAACTATTGAATCCACTCCTCCTAGAAACAATAAGGACATTGAGGCTCGTCGCAAGGCTCGTGCTGATCGGAACCTTGAACTAAGAGATCACACTCTTGACAAGGTTTTTGGTGATCTACTACGAAGGGTATCCACTAGAAGAGAGCTTGCAAGCTTCTGTGATCATCAAGCTCACATTTCCATGGTTGAACCGAAGAAGGTTTTTGATGCTCTTGAAGACCCCGATTGGGTTGTTGCAATGCATGAAGAATTAAATAACTTTGAACGCAACAAAGTTTGGAAGCTCATAGAAAAACCAAAGGATTGCCGCAATGTTATCGGCACCAAGTGGATCTTCAAGAACAAACAGGATGAAAATGGCATTGTTGTGAGGAATAAAGCACGACTCGTGGCTCAAGGATTCTATCAAGTGGAAGGAATTGATTTTGGCGAGACCTACGCTCCTGTGGCTCGCCTTGAGTCCATCCGTATCCTTCTTGCATATACAGCCCATCATAATTTTAAATTACAACAAATGGATGTTAAGAGCGCTTTCCTTAATGGTCCTCTACATGAGTTAGTATACGTCAAGCAGCCCCCGGGGTTTGAGGACCCCAAATTTCTGAACCATGTCTACAAACTCGATAAGGCGCTCTATGGCCTTAAACAAGCCCCACGTGCGTGGTATGAGCACCTTAAAGATATTTTGCTAGACCGTGGATTCGAAGTTCGGCAAATCGATCCCACTCTTTTTACTAAGAAGGTTAATGGGGAGATTTTTGTATGCCAACTTTATGTAGATGACATTATTTTTGGCTCTACTAACCAAGCTTTTAACGATGAATTTTCGAAGCATATGACTGACAGGTTTGAGATGTCCATGATGGGTGAGCTCAGGTTCTTTCTTGGATTTGAGATCAAACAACTTAGAGAGGGAACCTTTATTAATCAAGCTAAGTACATCCAAGACATGCTCAAAAGGTTCAAGATGACGGATCTCAATGGCGTTGCTACCCCTATGCAAACAAAGTGTCATCTTGAGCTCAATCCCAAGGGTAAAGACGTGGATCAAAAGGTATACCGATCCATGATCGGCTCTCTCCTTTAGCTTTGCGCATCTAGGCCCGATATCGTGTTAAGTGTAGGAGTGTGTGCAAGGTACCAAGCCGCTCCTAAAGAAAGCCACTTAGTGGCAGTCAAGCGAATATTCCGATATTTGGTTGATTCCCCAAATTTTGGGTTATGGTATCCCAAAGGTTCAAGTTTCTCTCTATGTGGTTACACTGATTCAGATTGGGCTAGTGACAAAGATGATAGGAAATCAACCTCTGGTGCATGCCAATTCTTGGGAAGGTCTCTAGTGTGTTGGTCATCAAAGAAACAGAATTGTATTTCACTCTCAACCGCCGAAGCTGAATATGTTGCTGCTGCAAGTGTGTGTACTCAATTGTTATGGATGAGGCAAACTTTAAAGGAATATGGTGTCAATTGTGACAAAGTGCCTCTTTTATGCGACAATGAAAGTGCTATCAAAATTGCTTACAATCCCGTGCAGCATACAAGAACAAAACATATAGAGATTCGCAACCACTTTATTCGGGAAATATCATAGATTCAAGGAGCTTGGCTTGACTACCCTTGCACACTCACTTGCGCTTATTCATGTATTTGGTTTAGATGCGGGCATAGACATAGGGGGAGTGTGGTCCTAATTGATTGGGCCAACCCTCCCCCCATAATGCCGAAAGTAAGTAAAATCATTTCCCTTAATATCATTTTGTGATATGTGGGTCATCGATGAGCATTGGTTTTGAACTCAAGATACATCTTCGCGGTGTCATGCCATGCGCTCCAACATGGTGGCTTCGGCCACCGCCCTCTTCCTCGAGAAGAGTTGGTTTTTCATGGGTCTTGTTGGATTTTCTTGCATATCTCATGTTCTTATGGAAAACACACTCAAATTTGGCTTTTGCTTGATTTGATTCTTGCAAATTTGGGTGTGAATTCTGGGTATCCAGGGGCGTTAGCATCGCTCTTCTTCCATTTTGGCGTTTCGATGCCAAAGGGGGAGAAGTAGTTCTATTAGGTCTCGTGGATTTGCAAGGGTCGGGCACAAGCTCTTCGATTTTAGTCGTTTTTATTTGCTTGCTTGTGCCTTTTCTAGCGTGAACTCGTTTGCTATTTGTGTTTGTTTATGTAAGACTATGTCGTACTCCACTATGTTTGGTATTCATGGAATTCTGGATTTCTCTATCATGGACCCCATGGAATTTTGGAATTATGGAGCATATTTGGTGGCATATGGATTCATGGGAGTATCTATGTATACCTTGGCTATATTCATATTCCGGTGGTATGATATTTCTTTTCTCAAACCTTAAAGTAGTGTTCTCCCTAGTGTGTGTATTTGTATTCAAATACAAATCTTAAATATGCACACATCTAGGGGGAGCGTCTTTCTTTATTTAAGGTGGCATTTGCCGGTTTTATTGCAAATCCTAGTATTGTCATCTAACACCAAAAAGGGGGAGATTGAAAGAACATTTCTTAATCCCTAGTGTTTTGTGTGTTAGATAACAATACCAAGGATATTTTAATGTGTGTTGAAGTGTTGCAGCTCTATTTGAGAATAAAGGGAAAAGGACTCTGCCTTTGGGGCGGATAATCCGGCCCCACCAGGGGCGGATAATCCGCCCCCCCCTTTGCCCAAGCAGGCGCAAGCCCCATAAGGGGGCGGAATTTTGGCCGGATTTTCCGGACCCGCCGGATAATCCGCCCCCCCTGCTCATCGCCAAGGCGCAAGCCCCAGATAGGGGGCGGAGTTTTGGCCGGACTTTCCGGTCTAGCCGGATAATCCGCCCCGTAAGATCTTCACCAATCTTCACCATGGCGCAAGCCCCAGAGAGGGGGCGGAGTTTCCCCCGGAGAATCCGCCCTTGGGGCAGAGTTTTCCCAGGGGGCGGATAATCCGCCCCAAGTGGGGGGCGGATAATCCGCCCCCAAAGTTGTGCAACAGCCAGATTTGGGGAGGGGGTATTTAAGCCAGCCATCCCCCTCCTGCCAGAACTCTGGATTCATCTCGAAAAAGACCAGATCAGATCTGAAAGCTTCATCCAAGAGTGCTCCACCTAGATCCACCCAAAGGTCCCATCCCTTGGGGAATCGAAGGAGGAGAACTCGATCTTCATCATCAGCAATCAAGCGCTTCATATCCTCTCCATTCATTTGGAGAACCTCCGATCTAGTATTTCTTGCAAATATCTAGATCCTCATTTTTGTTTATATTGATAAACCTTGTTCTTGTGGCAGCTTGTTGTCATCTCGGGAGCCCCCAATTCAGTTGTGGGTGTGTGCCCCGATAGTGTTGAAGGCACCGGTTCCCGCCTCGAAGGGATCCAATAGTGGAGAAGGTGGATCAGGCCTCTCGTGGCGAGATCCATCGGAGAATAGGGTGAGGCCTATTGTGGCGTGGTGGTCTTAGAACCGCCCACCCCTCCAACGCAGATGTACTTCCCTTAACAAGGAAGGAACTATGGTAAAACAAATCCCTGTGTCTCCGCGTGCTCCACTACGGTTTCCTCGCTCCTCTTTTACGTGCTTAGTAGTTAGGGTTACATATAGGGAAATTCTCGTAGTTGCATATCTAGAGAATTTACTTTGTGTCAAGCCTAAAATTGAAAAAGTATTAAAAATTGGTTAGCACCTATTCAGTGTTAGTAGAAAAGAAAAAGGATGACCCGAATATAGCCATCATATGGCGAATGTGTATCGATTACACGAACCTCAATAAGGCATGTCTGAAAGATCCTTTTTCGTTACCTAGGATAGACCAAGTCATTGATTCGACCGCTGGTTGCGAGCTGTTATCATTTGTAGACGCGTATTCTGGTTTCCACCAGATACTGTTAAATCCGGCCGATCAAATAAAGACTGCGTTTATTACCCCGTACGGGGATTATTGCTATCGCACCATGCCATTCGGCCTACGTATGCAGGAGCAACATACCAAAGATGCATGCAAAAGTGTCTACATGACCATATAGGAAAAAATGTACAAGTTTATGTAGACGATGTGGTTATAAAAACCAAAGAGAGCAAAACGCTCCTTGAAGATATTTGGCAGACATTCGCAAACTTGAGAAGATTCCGAATGAAGCTTAACCCGGAAAAATGCACCTTCGGCGTGCCGGCTGGGAAATTACTCGGCTTCCTCGTGTCCAGCCGAGGTATAGAGGCAAATCCAACTAAGATCCGAGCAGTTGAAAAAATGGAACTGCCGAGGTGTGTGAACGATGTACAAAAATTCATGGGATGCCTGGCTTCTCTGAGTCGATTCGTATGTCGGCTAGGGGAAAAGGCATTACCTCTATATCAACTGATGAAAAAATATGACAAATTCATCTGGACACCATAGGCCGATAATGCATTTCATGAGTTGAAAAAGATGTTGGTCACAACACCGATCTTGGATTCTCCATTGTCAAAAGAACCTATGTTACTTTATGTAGCTGCTACTAACAGAGTGGTAAGTGCGGTAGTTGTAGTGGAGCGGAATGAAGAGGATAAGTCAATACAAAGGCCGGTATATTACCTGAGTGAGGTATTGTCGGCCTCGAAGCAGAATTACCCGCACTACCAGAAGATGGCTTATGGAGTATACATGTCGGTGAAAAAACTCAAACACTACTTCGAAGAGCATCCGATAAAAGTGATTTGTGAATCACCCATAGCCGAGATATTGAGCAAAAAATATGCAAGTGGCCGAATAGCAAAATGGGCAATCGAGTTATCACCTTACTCTCCGCAATTTTATAGGCGAGATGCGATCAAATCCCAGGCAGTGGCCGACTTCTTTGTGGATTGGGCCGAGGTACAGTATGAACCCCCATTGCCAGATCTGAACTATTGGACAATGCATTTACGGATCCAAGCTGAGAAATGGGTTAGGAGCAGGAATAGTATTAACTTCGCCGAAAAAAGATCAGCTGAAATACGTGCTGCAGATACACTTCGCTGATCAAACAATGTGGCCGAGTATGAAGCGCTCGTCCATGGGTTAAAAATGGCAAAAGAGATTGGTATACGTCGGATCCTATGCTACGGGGATTCAGACCTGGTATTACAGCAAGTGTCAGGCAATTGGGACGCACTAGATGCGAATATGGCCCTATATAGGTTTCATGTGCAAAAAACCAGTGGTTATTTTAATGGGTGCGAGTTTCACCACATACCTCGGGCGGAAAATGACGCTGCGGACACACTGTCAAAACTCGGATCAACTAGGCAATCTATTCCCCCGGGCGTTGCCCTAGAGAACCTGAGAAAACCATCAATTACACCTTCGCTAGAATCCGAGTCAATTGGTATCTCGGCAGAACTGATAGACGGAAATGTGCCAATGGAAATTGACAAGGAATATGACCCGAACTCTATAAGGGTGAACCCGGCCGACACGTGAAAATCGACAATGTAACTACCCCAGAGAAAGTCACGCTGATATGGGCGCAACCCATATTCTCATTCCTTAAAGAGGGAATCTTGCTGAGTGATGAGGTCCTGGCTAGACAGATAGTGAGAAGAGCAAAAGCCTACACAATCATAAACAATGAGCTGTATAAGAGAAGTGTCACGAGCGTACTACAACGATGTGTTGACTTGGTAGAAGGGCGGGAAATACTCCTGGATATACATCACAGAGAATGTGGGCATCACGCCTCATCCAGAGCCCTAGTGGCCAAAGCATTTAGGCATGGATTTTATTGGCCGACTGCGTTGAAGGAGGCAAGAGAATCAGTAGAAAAATGTAATGGTTGCCAGAGGTACGCCAGCAAGATACATCTGCCTTCGTCCGAGTTAAAAACAATACTAATCACTTGGCCATTTTCTGTGTGGTGCTTGGATATGGTAGGTCCGTTCAAGCTGGCCCGAGGCGGAATGACTCACATTCTAGTCATGGTGGACAAATTCACAAAGTGGATCGAAGTGAAACCAATAAGAAAATGTGATAGACCCACAGCGGTAAAATTCCTCAAAGATATTATCTTGAGATATGGATACCCACACAGTGTTATCACGGATAATGGCACAAACTTCGCTGAAGGAGCCTTTGCTAGGTTCTGCAAAGAGAAACACATAAGACTAGATGCTTCCTCGGCTGCTCACCCGGCATTGAATGGGCAAGTAGAAAGATCAAATGGACTGGTATTGTCAGGAATAAAACCCCGGCTTATCGAACCACTACAAAGGTTGGAAGGATGCTGGATTGAGGAGCTTCCAGCAGTACTGTGGAGCCTCAGGACCACCCAAAATAGGTCGACAGGGTATACCCCATTCTTTCTAGTATACGGGGCAGAAGCTGTGCTTCCAGCCGACATAATGCATGATTCGCCAAGAGTGATCCAGTACATAGATATCGAGGTAAATGAAGTAGCTCGGCAGGACGATGTTGATCTGCTAGAAGAAGCAAGGGAATTCACATTATCAAGATCAGCTATTTATCAGCAATATCTCAGACGATATCAAAGCAAAAAAAGTCAATCCGAGAGTTTTTAAAGAAGGAGACTTGGTTCTTCGGCTAGTGCAACGCACAGCCGGCATGCACAAACTCTCACCCCCATGGGAAGGACCATTCATCGTGAGTAAAGCATTGCACAATGATGCATATTACCTGATCGACGCTCAGTCACCAGAAAAGAACAAGGCAAACAAAGCCGGAGACGAATCAAAAAGACCATGGAACATAGCCTTACTTCGCCCGTTCTACACTTAAAAGTCATATATTACACGTCGCGATGTGAAGCACCAAGTCGGAGTATCAAGAATGTATTGAACCTCGACACCTCGAGCAGTGACTCGGGGACTGTCCCATGTTATTTCTTATTTCGAGTTATGTATTAAACATCGGCATCTCGAGCAGTGACTCGGGGACAGCCCATGTTATTTATTATTTCGAGTTATGTATTAAACCTCGGCACCTCGAGCAGTGACTCGGGGACTGCCCCATGATTTTTTTTCTCGTTTTGAATTATGTATTAAACCTCGGCACCTCGAGCAGTGACTTGGGGACTGCCCCATGATGCTCTCTGCATTGAGTTATGAACTATATTTCGCCCTGCTGAGTAACAACTTGGGGACTACTTCATGTCGTTCGATATCTTTTCATGCACATAAGAAATCGATAACTCCGTTAGAAATTCGGAGACTCCCCTGATTTATTGATCATAACTCGTAAGATGCAATATAAGCTTGCCTCGATCATCAAAGGAATAACAAGGAGGAAACAAATAACGATTTATAAGGATGATAACCTCAGCAAGTCAAAGTATAATAAGGGGCGCACCATATTTATATCAATAAGGGGAGGGTAATAAACCAATGTATGGGCTTGGAGCGTTGTACTTCAACTAGAAATTTCGAAAGCAACAACTATACAATCAAGTTTACATAAGGCAAACAAGATAGATGCCGAACGAATGTCAGTCATATGGGAGAATACGATCCGGCTTTACGAAATTAAAATTTGGCAAAGCAAAAATGTGAAGAAGATAGATTCACTTAGATGAAATGACAATAGTTACCATCACCAGTGCCTCAGTGGCACAAGGCAAAAAGGTTCACACTACACCAAAAGACGGACAATTGTTTCACAGACATCATATGCCCGGCATACCAGGGACTTAAAACAACTTAGAGTTTTTGAGCCTAGACACCGAAAGAGGACAAATCACCCTAAAGGGGCAGTAGCATTGTCAGGAGCATCGGGCATGGGTATCTCGGATGCAGGAGGAGTGACCTCGGTCTCCTTCAGAAGGGTATCTTTAGCAAATCGGCGCTCCGAGGTTGCTGGTGCCTTAGCAGAAGTTACCTCGGCTTCAAAAGAAGCCATAGTAACCTCGGCGGCAAGCCCCGGCTGCTGAGAGACATCATCTTGGGCTCGAGAGGTTTTAGTTCCTTTAGAGGACGATCGCGCGTCATCATCCTCATCCGAGTTGTCGTTTGAATCGTGGGCATTATCCGAATCATCCTCCGGTTCATCCTGATCGGCCAAGTCACCACCTGATGCATCTTCAGCTTCGACATCATCAGCCGGGTTGGGAAGAAAACTCGGCCCTTGGATCCAATTATGCATGTCAGCATACTCGATAAGCTGGAAAGCACGAGCTTGACGGCGAGCAACGAACTCCGGATTCTCAACCCAAGGAGAGCCAGTGCGCAGATGCATCAGAGTATCGAGAGAGATATCCTCATACCAAGACAAAACGACCGTAAGGGCCATATCAGCAGCAACCCTCCCAGTAGATTCCCTCCAGAGATTAAGTTGGGTTTGAGATGCCATCAGCCTCGCCACAAGCACTTCAACTTCATCGGTATCCGGTGAATTCGGCCAGAGAACATGGTAGGCTCGGATAGCTTCTTGCACCATATCTCTTCCCATAATCTTCATTGGTCCAATAGCAGCACCGACGGCAATCAGGAAGTCTTCCATTGAATATTCTTGACTCAGAGAAACGGAAACACCTCGGCGCTCACAAGCAGCAATCACAACCTTGGAGCTCACTGGTTTCGCTTCTGGAAAATGATCTAAACGAAAGGAAGTCATATCAGTTAAAAATAAGAAAGGGAAGAAAATAACTCAGCCATAGACGGAAACTTACGATGGATGTAACTCAAAAATTTTTGGAGATCCAGGGACCAATCGGCCCTACTCTTCTCGAAACGAGTGATTTCCTCACTCATCGCTCAATTTTTTAATTTGGCAGCATCAAGAAGTTCTTTGCCCTTCTGAAGCTGCAGGCTTAGTCGGTTCTTTTCATTCGAAAACTCCTGATCAACTTTTTCCAACTCAGACATCTGGGAAAGCTTGAGAGATTCAACCTTGGCACGTAACCGAGTTATATCATCATCCTTTTCTTTGAGTTGCGCCGAATGAGCGGCAACTTGTTCTAAAAAATGTAGCATCATATCAGGCATAGGTATGCATTCTTGATGCGACGCTGCAAGTGTTTGTAACTCGGCTATACCTAAGGTTATAATAAACCCAATATTTACCTCGGACAAAAGTCGACAAATTAGTAAACAAAAAGAGTAACTAACCTTCAAGAGAACCAACTTTCTTGGTAAGGCGAGTATTCAAGTTGTTTATACTAGCTGCACACCAGCAAAAAAGCTAATTAGTACGAACAGCTAAAATTATTACGAAGTTAAGGAACGTTACACGGACTAGTTAAATTACCAGTTTTCTTCACAACAGGAACAACCTTCTCATATTTTTCTTGCAGTTTCTTGTGTGCGAAGAGCAACCTTTTAAATTCGGCTGTCCGCCGATCATGGGCAACCTAAGTACAAAGTAAACAAGGCTGGATATCCAAAGCTAAAGCAGATCCGAATCAAGAAAAACTTGACTCGGATCTAGGTGGATGGATATTCAAAGCAAAAGTAGATCCGAATCATGCAAAACTTGACTCGAATCTAGGTGGCTGGATATTCAAAGCTAAAGCATATCCGAATCAAGAAACACTTGACTCGGATCTAGGTGGCTGGATATTCAAAACTAAAGCAGATCCGAATCAAGTAGAACTTGACTGAGATCTAGGTGGCTAGATATTCAAAGCTAAAGCAGATACGAATCAAGCAAAACTTGACTCAGATCTAGGTGGCTGGATATTCAAAGTTAAAGCAGATCCAAATCAAGTAAAACTTAACTTAGATCTAGGTGGCTAGATATTCAGATTTAAAGCAAATCCGAATCAAGCAAAACTTGATTCGGATATGAATGGACCACAGTTAATCCAAGTCACGAAGGGAATTGACTTAGCATGTAATGCATTTGAAGCCTGACAAAGCTTCCAAACGAACAACAAATTATTCGGTTGCCAGCTTCGGGGACTACTGTGTATATAATACCATCTGAAGAATAGACAAAGTATCAACGAAAGCGCTTACCTCATTCATCTTGTCACTATCAAGGACAATCTTAGCAGCCATGTGCAAGCGACTGCTGATGTCGAAAAGCTGAAATGGTTGGCTACTCGGATTGCCTTCAAGTTGATCGGTGGCATTCCAATTATTGGCATACTCCACCAAAGAGCCGAGGCTGTTCTCGCTCTCAGTACGGGTCAACACCTTACCTCGAGCCTGTTGCATAAATACCGCCGTTGCCAGACTCTTGTGAAGAGTAAGTTGAGTATCATCGGCGGGGGCAACACCGGGTTCGGCAGAGGAAGCTCCCTTGCGAAGCACATAAGCAATGCTGGGCTGAGAAGAACTAGTTGGCCCTTTCTGAGATGCTCAGGGTTTAGTAAGAACAACCTTCTTACTCTTAATAGAGACTTCGGCAGGGGCAACAACTTCGGCATTAGGAACCACGTCCTTGGTGGCAGGAGGAACTATAGTTTCCAAGGGGGCCGAGGTGGTGACAACCTCGATTGGAGTTGGAGTAGCAGCTGGGACTGCGGTGCTCAAAGAATCATTTGGGGAAACCTCGACGGTTTTGAGAGGGACAGCAGGCTCAGCCGGGTGATCCGAGGTGGGGGTTATGTCGGCGATAACGGGGGGTGCAATAGGCTCATCTTGTTGAGGCGATACGTTGGTCCGCGCAGGAGGAGAATCAACACGAGAGGGACTGGGAACCCGAGTGTCTTCCGGAGGTAGAGGAGAAGACTGCCAAGTAGTATGGCTTGTCATACTCAGACCGCTTGGCTTTGTGGAGAGAGGAGCTCTGCAAGAGAGAAAAAAGTCGAGTCAGAAACAGAAAGAGAGAAACAAGAAATACAAATGAAAATAAACTCACCCAGTAACCCCAGGCATGGTTTTACGCCTCGGGATATGCTGTGAATACTTCTTGACTCGCTTCTTGGGGGCAGCACCGGAGGGATCTGCCAAAGCAGTGCGCTTCTTCGAAGCAGCAGGAGCCTCAAAAGCAAGAGGTTGAGCGTCATGCACCTGACCAGCTGGATTAGCTGGGAAAGAAGGAGCCGGAAATGCGTAAGAGATAGTCACCACGCCAACTACTTCAAGAATTTGGACGTCATCCGAGTCACCTTCATCCGCGTGGGCCGAGGTCTTGCTCCGAGCACGAACGGGAGAAACATCTGACTTAGGGACAAACTCCTCCGAGTCAGGTTCTCCGTTGTCCGGGGTATTGCGATCAGCGGTCCACGAAAGAGCCAAAACCTCGACATCTTCCGCCTTCTGCTCCGTAAACCTCTGCGAGAGAAGTAAGTTAGAATTAGCAAAAGAACAATCCCAAAAGCGATTCGTAAGAAAACACAAGTGTTTAAATTTACCTAAGGACGGGGATTCCCGCGAGAAAATGGCTTCAATCCCATGTCCATTCTTCCGGCATATCGGTCTTAAAGATAGCCCAGACACGCTTATAGATGTGATAATCATCGAGCTCAATCATAGATACACGATTGGGATCCAGAGGACCACTCATATAACAAAGCTTATGAGTGCGAAGCTAAAAAGGGCAGATTCGGCTGCTGATGAATGCGGTCATTAGATCTTCACCACGGAGCCCGGCGCGAATCAGTTCTTTGAGCCGAATCTCAAATGCCTCGGCAAGAGAATGACTTTTCCTAGGATTGTAGTTCCAAATCTTCTTGGAGGGGGGACCGATAGAGAAAGCGGGGAGCCGAATCTTATCTTCCTTCCCTGTATTTTTGACATAGAAAAATGATTTATGCCATTTCTTACAAGACTCGAGGCCGGCGACACGGGGGAACTCGGAGTTTCTTCGAGGTGTAATGGACGCAGCCCCGCATTGGGTAAGAGATTTCTCAGAAGGATGAAGAGATTTGTCTGGCACAACATTAGTTTAGATCTGAAAGAATTTGGACCAAACATGTACGGAGGGCCAGAGGCCGAAATACCCCTCTGAAGCTAGGATAAAAGCTGACAGAGAGGCAATGGCATTGGCCGGCAGGTGATGCAGCTGAAGGATGAATAATGATGATGACTGGTCCACGTAGGATGAAGCTTACCTAGGAAGCCACGCGAATACCTCGAACGAGGGGGATAACTCGGAAAATAATCCACAGAGGGAAAAATATGTAAAGGGCAAGAGGATAGCGAATGAATAATGTCAGCTAAGAGATACCTTAGAAAGAAAGAAGAATGTCGGGAAACTGATGTGGCCCGGCCGAGGTTTCCGGCAGGACCGCACCAGCTTCGGGGACTAATGTTGGGGGGGTGACCCCGGATAAGGTCAAGATAGGGGAAAGACGAAAGGAGTCTCCCTCATCTTAAGCCAAATTACTGATTGTGTCGGGCGAATCCTGTAAGATCCGACCGATATAAGCAGAACCATGGCACGGATAGAATGAGTAACGCCTTACTCGGCCGACATATGAGCTATGTCGGCCGAATGAGGCTAATTAACTTGTATGCAGGTGAAGGTCGAGCCGAGTTGTGCGAGATAAGGCCGAGTAATATGAAGCTTGCAGGAGAAGGAGATGCCTATAGTCGAACCCTAGTCACTGGCTAAGAGGAATCTAGACAGAGCCAAGCACAAAGGACAAGGAGCAGAGCAGCAGAAGGGCAGACGAACGTCACGGAGGTGACAGTGAGGAAGCCCGAGGCGCGCATGTGAAGCGTTCTGGAACATTGCCACCGATAGAAGGGCGACAGGGAAAGGAGGCCGCCGAGTTACCATTTTGGGACAAGCATATTCTAAGGATATGCTTGCCACGTCAGCCCTAGAAGGAACCCGAACCTCTTTATAAGGGGTGACGCGGGGTCCTGAGAGGGGATCGATTAATTCTACGCCGAAAGGCTCGTGTAATAGTGTTCTTCTTCTCTATGAAACAGCTCTAGGAGCACTTGTAGTTCTTGAGAAGAAGAATAGAGATCCACTTATAGGACACTTGAGTGTAGAAATCACTACATCTTCCCTCCTCGGATCCCTCTAGCATCCATTGTCCCCATACTTTAGCCTACCCATGGCATCTTCCGTGCCACCACCACGACACATGATTTATTCATCATGCTTCTGCATCTTTCAGATAGTAGTTTTTCCATAAAACTAGCTAGCCACTTTCCTCTTTGTCGATCATCTTGCATGCCCCTAGATATGAAGAAAATCTATTGCAGGGCATTGACACGTTGCTGACCGAACAGTAGAAGCATTTATACCAGTTAATGATGACATATCGAGAACTTGAGATGATAAAATATTTAAAAACAAGGGTCGCTAGGTGGGTGCCAACGGAGAATGGATTGCGATTGTAAAGCACCCCGCGCGTTGGTACCTCTAAAATTTCTACAGTATGGCACGTATCACGCTGCCACGTGTGCAACATCTTGATATTTATCCAACAGAGGACCATTGGTTCCCCGGCCCCCTATGCACTTACATGTACAAGCATGCGAGGATCGAGACACTGAGGATACATATAATAGAGGAACCGTATAGACCAATGGCACTACAGCATGATGGCGGCGTTTGACAAATTCATTGTTAGCATAGATTTTCCTAGTCACATGGACTGGATTATCCTTCGGAAAAACTATCTTGCACCAGCAAAGTATGTCGTGCCATTTTCACGTGTCTAATCCGTGGTTCTATTGATCGCATTTACGCGGTGAGAAAACCGCAAGGATATGTTCTGGTCTAGGAACCAAACAAGTGGAGTCAGTCATATTATTTAAAAGTAAAATTTATAAATTACTTACAATTCCATTGTTAGTGATACTTTTGCTAACTAAAATGCACACACATGTATTCTTGCAGGTCCGTGTATCATATATTGCATTACGCAACTGGTAATTGGAAAAACTTGGTTGGGATAACCAATGGATTCTTACCAGGGTGGACGAACGAGCAACCATGGTGATCCAGTGTCATACATGGGTAGAGAGATGTTGTCTTATCCCTCACTCTGTTGCCACATTTTCCAGAGGGATGCCCTTGACTTGAATGACCATGTAGCACCGGACTAGATCAGAAAGAACAATCTTGAAGGGATATGAGTGTTTGTGAAAATCAACATCCATTCTTCCTTGAGCCCCCTATAAACCTCGAAATTTTCTGCTGCAGATGCTGACGAAGATCTGCTAATGGCTAGTAGAGGCTATGTATTTGCTACACACATGCGCTCCCAACATTGCCCACGGCTAGTTTTAGATTGGAGCCGCATGCACGTCAATGGGGGGCTGCCATAGGTTCATCAATTAACTACACGGGAGCAGAATATAAGGATAAAATGTTCGAGGTGCCAATGTGATTCATGCCAACCCTGCCTCATTAGAACTACTTAAAGTTTGACCAAGATGCAGAAAAGCATATTATCAGCACTCGCAACATCATTTATATAACTAGTAGTAGTCAGTACTTTAATACTGTATTGTAGTATCATCACTTGCAACATCATTTCCACTATTGCTAGTAGGCACCATGTAATATGCTTTCATATTATATATTTGATGTTTTTCTATTCAAGAACTCAAGATGTCGTGCCAAGGTTTTTACGCTATTAATTTTGGCATGACAATTAGTAGTACTATATTGGTGGCCGTTGGATTTTATTATACAGTGGATATTGCAGGGAAAGGCAAGATTTGCTTTCTCCACAACATGTGTCTGCACTCGCCACATTTATTCTCTCACCAGCCCCAGCCCCAGTTCTCTCTCACACGCACTCCTTGTCTCTCTACTTTTATCTCCATTGCACCTCCCTCCATTGACAACCACCATCGCCGCAACTCACTTGTCTTAGGCGGGACGGGGCGAGCGATGGACCCTGCAACTTCATCTATGAGCCGTCGCATACCTCAGACATCGCGGTGGCAGTGCGGTATGTACATAATCCACGAAACCCTGATCTTAATGATGCGAAGCGGTCAAGCTTTTATTGGTGGTTGGTTAACATTGGTTTGATGTTGAGTAGTTCTCATCTAGTGCATTTAAACCGTTTATATACTACAGTTTTACACATGCAAGCTAGTTTTGGGGCTAGATCTACGGTGAACTGTAATAATAAGTTTAAATTTTGTATTGATCAATCAACGACTCATGATGATTTGGGAGGCCACTCCGTATGTTCTGCTTGGTTGGTCTCAGAGGAGGAGGTCCATTTAATTTGGGAAAGTTAGGGAAGCTCCTTCCCTACCCTAATTTTTGGCAAAAATATCAAGTATATGTATGCATCTCTAGCATCGGCAGCGGATAGAGCTCATCATATTTGTCCGTTCTTCTGTTCCTGGGTGTTCGGTATTTGTGCTCGTCAATAGTGAACTACATTAATATGGATCCTATACCTTGGAAGTACTAATATAACCGGCGTTCGTGTTAGCTGGAGTTAAGACTTTGTGTACTTCGATAAGAAAATTGCTCCACTTTAATTTCTTAGCTGATCTTGTATTGTACTATATCAGCTAATACTGTATATTATAATTATTGACAATTGGTAGAGACATTATCTATCCACGCACATTTTTTTGTAGTGTTAGAGCAAGAAGCTAAAGCTTGGAGATACTCGTCACCAAAGAAGACATTATAGCCATGTGCTATCCAGATGGAGGAGCGAGCCACGAACACCCACGTGGAGAACAATTGCGATGAATTCTGCAAGATGATGTTAATACTGGGAGGGTTAGACATGTGGAGCATATCTAGTGCCTTTTTGCTAACGTTTGGCGGTGAGTATCCTGAGACCATCAAGCTGAAGATATGAAAAGCTTGCAGCTATGATGTCGACCTGAAAAAGCAAGACGACAAGGTTATACTTGACGGATGATGGCTAAATTTTGTCAAAGCACATAACTTGAAGGTAAGGTACATTCTGATATTCAAGAATCTTGCCACTACATACTTTAAGGTGATAGTATTTGGTCATGATAACTGCGAGAAGGTGATCAAATGTGCAGGTTATCACCCATTATTTGAGAAACAATTTACTATATCGTAGGTGTATTAAGGCGGTGATTGTTCGGTTCTTATAACTGTTATGTAAAGAGGTGGTATATAACTACACCCCTCTAGTGAGGCATTGTGTTGGAACACCGTGGAACTTGATCGTGCTAGGATCCAATGTGCAGGTATTTATTGTACTATGTTTGCAGTAAAATAAACATCTAGTGTACTACTGCTAGTATTATACTACCTCGATTTCACAATATAATCTATTTTACCAAACTAAAAACAATCATCTTGTTAGTTCCACCGCATACAAGAGTTATACCTATCAATCACGTGTACTACTTCTGTTTTGGGACTAGGTACAACTACTGTATGCAGCGGAACTAACGAGATAATTGTTCATTATACTCTACTGCTAGTAGTAGTAGTATACTACTACAAGTGTACTACTAGGTACTATTTTGTAGGAAAATAGAAGCTGTAAAATATCACCTGGTCAAACAAGATAGTACCAACTCTAGTCGGCGTGCATGGCAGCGTGCCAGCCTAGCTACAATGCTCCGGGATGTGACATGGTTAATTTAGTGCATGCAAGTGTGCTAGCCTAGCTATAAGGAGCCCGTATATGAGATGGTTAATTTAGTGCACTGTAGCGTGCCAGTCAAGCTATAGTCGGCGTCCTGGATGCAGCTCCAGAGGCCTTGCAAAAAATCCTCATTCAAAGCGCCATCTCATATTTCTCATCTCTGTTTATTCCCACTCGCCAACACAGCCTAGCCGCATTTGGGATCGTCTCTAGTGCACGCTTTGCACATTTTACTCGCCATCTCGCCCGCTGCATCAAATTTTGCAGTATGCACCACCCCTCTCCAAAAGCCCCCGATAGTCATACTGTGGTCCAACCTCGCCCCCAATCCATCTTAATGTGATGTCTCATTTGACGCACAACTGGCTGCACGACGTCTGGAGCAAGGTCGGTGAAGACGTTTTCAATAAAATCGCTATGCGTCTAGACACTACCAGCGCCGCGCGGCTGGCTGCATGCTCCAAGGAGCTGTATCGCCAAGTCACCGCCGGAAAAGGTAGCAGATTCTCCAATGACCAACGCGGGACACTGGTCCCCTACAACAACGTCTATGCCCACATCATATGGTGCTTCCATGGCTAGAAAGCCTGCACGGAGCCTGTATGCGAGCTTGTCACCTCGTCGGTAGAGCTCGTCTGCCACCTCAGAGTTGCACACTCGAGGACTATGGCCATAATTCCTTACATCTATAAACACTGGAAGCCGTCTAAGACGATGCCCGCAAGAGGCTCACGGAGAGCAGGGATCATCGACATCGGGAAAGAGTGCATGGTGTTCATCGCCCAAATTGATGGCCCCACCACAGACATCGCCATATCACCCAGGTTCATCAGTTCATGGATGTGCGGATCGCCGTGGTACAAGGTGAATCTTTGGTCGGTGTCTCTGTGGCATGAGCTCCAGGCGGTCGAAATGGTGGCGACATCTGAGCTGATGAGTAGGCCGTCATCGACCAAAGTCAAGAAGGAAGGGCTCATGTCATACCTATTGCAGCCGCAGTGTTACCTGAAAGCTTCTAATCCGTTCGTCGGAATTCCATGTGGATTAGGACTATCGCATTGAAAAGTTTCAAGAGGAAGATAACACATCTAAATCTTCCTGCGATGATCCCAATGTGAAGATACGTAGCATCGTACTAATCAATTACTTTATGTTGTTGACCGACTTAATTTATATGGGGAGAAGTGGAACTAGTTGTGGTTATGTATACCTATTTCCAATGTACGCTACTAACATAGTGGACCCATAGGTGATGGTGTGACAAGAAAGGCACAACATGCAGGAAAGAAAGTGCTACCCGGTTAGCACTTGTACACATTGATGCGTTATGCTGAGTATTTTGCATGGAGGTCTGCTGCTACTAATTTATTTTGTAGTAATACCTATCTCTTGTACTTGTTCATATCGACCGATTGAGTGTAGAATATGGTATCAAGGCCTTGCTACATATATTGAATTTTAATGTAAATATGTCATTTCTTTTGGCTATTGTCTGTACTACTGAATCAGTCACTTTGAAATGATGCTGAATCTATCAAGTGCTGCTGAATATGAACTGTAAATTTATAGATATTTTATCTTGATTATTCTGTTTCGCTGAATCTTTTAAATGGTACTAAATCTATCAAATGTTATATTCTTGCTATTACTAAAGTATTTTCTAGAACTAATACTGATTTACTGGTACTTGTTTAGATCAACTGCGGTAGATGGTCTTGCTTTTATTTTAAAACTTGGCCTTGTCACAATCTAGATGAGGCTTGAACATTTTGGGTTGCATATGGGATGACATAGGCATTGATGTGAGGAGGTGGTATGCACACAAAAGCACACTTGATCATCTGTTTTGATTGTTCGAATGATCGAGTATATTTGGAGAAAAGGGCAAACTGATCGTGTGACAAGGTTTTTATAGCCGAAACAAGAAATGGTTCCCCCCTATACTAATATTGAATTTTAGTGTATGCATTGTTGAATGATTCACCTTGAAATGCTTCTAAATCGGTCAAGTGCTGATGAATATGAACTAGGAATTTGTCGATATTTTTTGTCTTATTCTATAATGTTGAATCTTTCAGATGCTACTGAATTTTTCATCAGTTCTATCTTTGTTGCTGGGCTGCTTGCATTAGACCTTTTTCATGTGTGTAATCGGAACCTATGGATGTGTTTTGGACATAGATAAGAGGGTAAAGTTATAGCGTGATTTCACCAAGTGAAGTCATTGAATACCAGTCCAGTCTTGGCGCATGTCGTGTGTGTCCCTAGTTTTTTAGATATTTTTACATGAATATTTTTCAAAATAATTATCGATTTTTTCCTTCCTCAATGAGGTCTGTGTTTTGAATCCGGCCGAGCCATATCACAATGAAAAATTTATTAATGAGAAGATGAAATCTAGCCTATTTGGCCCCTCTTTAGCGTATAACATTTTAATTCAGCCTTTTAGGTGTCAGGGGACTGCTGAACACAACCCATTGAAATTTTAGAAAGGAGCCCATGAAGCATAGCACATGGAGTATATCCCATTGAGTATAGCACATTTAGAATACCTCAAAATCTTTTTAATTCGGCCCTTTTGTTATTTCCCTCTAAAAAACTCTGCCTACCCATGTTTTTAAGAAACTACTTCATTATGTGGCATTTAATAAATTGAGATGTCAGGAGTGCTTCCCTTTTATTTTAAGATAGATAAACATGGATGCACAATTTTTTTAAGAAGACTAATACATAATTTATAGGTACTCCCTCCGATTCTAAATAAGTGTCACGGTTTTAAACTAACTCTAGTTTAAAATGACGACACTTATTTAGGATCGGAGGGAGTACTATAAAGCGTTTAATGATAATTTTATCAAATTTCTTTGACTTAGTGTCAACTCACATGGTTTATATGTGTTGATAAAGTCTTGAGTTTGAATCCTCTGTACTTGACATATATTTGTTTGGGTTTATATTTTCTTCTTATTAGAATTATTAACTTTAAGGAGATGATGACATTGCGGACTCACTAGCCTGCAACGTTTCTCGAGTTTAATCAGCGGGTTTGAAAAAATAGTCAAGTACTTGTATAGAGAGGCCAGCATCAGGGACCCACCAGTCAGAACATACACGGATGCATCGAGATATGCTAAGAATTTCAAAGTAACGGACGCGACCAATATAAAAAGTCCAACATAGACATGTTTTCTATTACATGGATGCATCGAGATATGCTAAGAATTTCAAAGTAACAAACGCGACCAAAATAAAAATTCCAACATAGACATGTTTCCTATCTAGAGAGGCTGAAATCGAGGACCTATTAGTCACAACATACATGGTTGCTGCATTGAGTAACGTTGGCAAGAGCACAACATCCAGTCGTGACCGAAAAAAGAATCAAGATAGTCACGTTTCTTGTCCAGAGAGGCTGGCACGAGGGCCTCAATAGCAAGATCATACACGACTGCCGCATCGAGCAATGTTACCAAGGTCAAAATGACGGATGTGACGGACAAAAGTCCAACATACACATGTTTCCTCTACAGAGGAGGCTGACATATGGGACCTAACAACATGACTTTATATGGGTACTATATCGAGCAATGTTGCCAAGTGAGAAACATGGAGGCATGAGCAAAAAAAAAGTTCAGCATGCACATATTTCTTATAATGAGAGGCTGACATGTGGGACCCAGCAGCCTGAATAAACGGCTGATAGAGCGAGAAACATTATCAAGTTTGAAACACGGAGGCGCGAACGAAGAAAAAAACTCAATCATACAACCGATTCTTCTAATGAGAGACTGACATGTGAGACCTAGCAGCGTGACCAGATGGTAGATTCGTTGAGCGACGCTATCAAGTTCAGAATAGGAAAGCGCGAGCAAAGAAAAAAAGTTCATCATACACATTATTTGTCTAATGAGAGGCTGACATGGAAGACCTAATAGGCTGACTAAACGACAGATGCATCGAGCAACATTATCGAGTTCAAATCAAGGAGGCACTGAGTCAATAAAAAAATTCTATCATACACATGTTTCTTCTAATGAGAGACTGGCATGTGGGACCCAGCATCCTGATTAAACGACAGATGCATCGAGCATCGTTATCAAGTCGAAACAGGGTATCGCAGGGGAAGAAAAAATCCATTTATACACACAATTCTTCTAATAAGATGCTGACATGCGGGACCCAGTAGCCTGACTAAACGGTAGATGCTAGAGCAACGTTACCAATTTAAAATTAGGGAGGCGCGACTGAAAAGTATGGTCTGCTAGAGACACTAAAGCCCAGGACCCACACGCCTCAAAAGACTTTAGCGAGTTAACTTTGCACGAGGAACCGAAAATCTTGCTTCTGCCACGCACCGGTTGAGATTCTTCCGCATTTTTAGCGATTTTCATTGTAGTAGAGGGCCACGAAACTGGAAAAAAAGTTTTTCATCGGCCACAGTCGAGCAAAAAAAATCTCCGTGGAAGACGTGCCTTCTATGACGCTCGACGGGACAAATCGTTGCGAATGGAGACATTTTTTATAATGTTAAGTTTTTGGACCTAAATGGTTAAGTCGTTTTACTCATTAGAAGAAATAAGTTTTCTTAATAACCATATTTAGAAATTAGTGGGCCAAATGGCCATTTACGGGGAAGATATCGACAACGTTGGAAAACGGCAATAACTGGACAAGAAGTAGATATGGTTCAGAGTGTGTATCACTTCTAACACATTTTTTTGCGAAATTCAACCTTTCTATTACTAATTATCAACACAAGTACAAAGAAACTTTAAAGTGATAAAAATTATAAATAGTTAAATGGACCACCTAGCAACTACTATAAACACTATCGTGAGCTAAAGGTGCGCCATCATCCTCACCCCTTTCATCACCGGAGCCGGGCAAAGTTTGTCGTGGTAGAGCTTATTGTAATATACAGATGATAAATCGCTGTGGTAAGGCCATAAAGAACCAGCGCACTAGAGCTGGGTGACAACCATAGATCAGAGAAGACTAAGCTGAAAACAAACCAATAAACACGAGAACAGACATAATCCCAGAAGATCCGCAGATAAAACGACTCCATGCGATCTCCGTCGATGCTAGATGCACCACCAAAGCGAGGATAGAGAGGAAAGAATCTTATTCTGGCTTTCAGACATAGCCTTCACCTCAACATCCAAAAAGAAGACACTAAAACAGGCTAAACAAAAAACAGAAAATCTCCTTCCGACGAGAGATCATGGTCTCCAAGATCCTAGGGTCACCAGAGGTGGAGCTGGTGTGGGACGGCGGGGGGAGGGGGGAGGGTGCGGAATACTAAATGGGTTTTATTCTCCTGATGATGGCCTCACCTCTCCCTGACGGCGGTTGTAACATGCTAACTTTTGACTAAACATAAACGATTTGTTTTTCTTCCGACACCTCATTTAACGTGCACGTATATATATGGCACGTGTGTAGTATTCAGGTTGAGCAACATTCAGTTGATCGGCCGCTTGCCAGAGAGCATGCGTTTTCTGAACCATCGAAGACCAGCGGCATAAATTCAAAAAAAAAAAAAAGGACCAGCGGCATAAAAAAAATAAAGACCAGCGGCATGAAACTAGAGCTAGATACTACAATTAGTTGGTGTGGAATTTCTATCGGTCTCTCGAATCTTTTCCTCGTGCGCACGCGTGCACGTAATGGAAATCCAGTCAAGTCATTAGACACCATGGTGCACAAATTACCGTGAAGTATTTTGGTTAGCTAGCCAAAAACTGAGTGCAAAATCTTGACTAATTTGTAAGATCCGTGAAAGTAAGTACGCAGTCCTATATGCTTTCCGTAGGATCGGTTGCTTTTTTATGGCACTGCCGATGGATTTTCTTCTACTGCGGGGAATGAGTAGAATGACCGTAGAAAGAGTTCTCGAAAGGACCAACTGAAGCGGTACCCCTCGTCCCCTCCCCGAGAAAGGCGGACGGCGCGGCCCTTCTTCCTCCCCTTCTAGAGATCATACCCCTCCATCCCACTTTCGGGCCATCGGCAGGCGCCGTCTGACGTTGCCCGTGCGGTGCCGTGCAGGGCCGGCAGTGGCGGCTCTTCCATTACCGCGTGTGGCGGTGGCTTGGATCGGCCAGAGCGATTTGTCGGCGGTAAGGCTCGGCCAAGCGGCAGTCCAGTGCACTCCGAGAGGCCTCGGTGGCAGTGTTGCTGCCAGTTGGCGATAGGAGCGACTCTCAACCCGAGCTCGGCCGGTGGCGCCCTCCCTATCTGGGTTTGGAAGGGGCTGCTAGGGCGCGGTGGCGGCGTTTTTCGGAGGACTGAGAGCTGATGTTCGTGCTAGGGTGGCGGAGATGGTGGCTTCGCCTGCCGCAGTGCGGTGGCGAGGCTTTATAGGTATGATCTGGGCCTGGCCAGGCCGATGAGGGCTTGGTTTGTCCTTGTTGCCGTATCCAATTGGCTACACCCCATGACGGTGCAGGTCGGTCCCTCTCGTGTGGCTACAATACTGCCATCCCTTATCATATATCTTTCTTCTTGGTCTTGCCGACCTCACTAGATTGGCCTCGGTGAGACGTTGGTGGTGACTACATGACCTGGTGGTCTGTGCTTGTGGGCGGAAAGACTGGTGTATATCTACGGCTCGTCCAGAGTGGTAGTTTTTTTGGGGGTCGGAATAAATCCCTATCATCTTGGCACCAACGCGGTGACGCTTCTGAGTGTCAATGTTCCTTGCTCGAGGGCGTCGGGTGTACCTCGTCCTCACCTCCCGCAACATACCGGGGGAAATCTTAGGACCAGTATGGGCAGCAGCAGCATCGTCGTTGTCCTTCTTAAAGGTATTGCTTGGTACACAGCGCTGCAGAGCTAGGAGCGTGGTGAGAATACTCTGGAGGACACAACAGTTGCGGGTCATCTTTTTCTTTGTAGAGCCGCCAGTGTTAGCATTTGTTTTTCTCTTTTTATCGCATTTTCTTCTTTTGGACTTATTTGTGCTGCAACGTATGTTCGTTGTATCTTATAGTTGATATAGTAATACAACGGGGTGGAAACCTGTTTCGAGTAGAATGACTGTTTCAACTTATAAATAGAAAAAAGAGTTGAGCCTACCTAATTACGAAAACTAATCCTATTAAAAAAATTAGGAAAACTAATGTTCGCTAATATGATGGGAACCTGCTACGAGCCCCAACTTCATAATATAAGAATACCTGCATTTTAAGATAATCGAGTGGAGCAGAATTACGTGCAACCCACAATGACTCTCATGTAGTGGAGCAGAATTACGTGCAATCCACGAGGAATTCACCAAGTCTAATTAATCCACACAACCGTGCTCAAGGTCTTGACACTAGTTTAGAAAAGTAATTATAAGAGACACATTATGAGTGGCATCTTGATGTAGACATCTACCGCTAATTTTATCAGTGGCGTCTCCATTACTGATACACCATCAGTATATTTCTATCAGGCTGGTCATAGTGGAAGTATCATAATACTACTATCATGCATATGATATTAGCGTATGATACTATGTCACTAGTGCAGCATTATATCATATGGTAGTATCATAATAGTAGTATATTTATTGATTTGTAGTATCTCTATATAAAATGCGTGTAAAAGATTTACTTGCTATTATGATTTCTAGTTTTACATGCTATGATATGGTATCTACTTATGATACTCTAAGCACCTCTCACTTTATTAATTATGATAACACGTCAGATTTTTATCAAATTGTCATGCAGATATGCAGATACACGTTAGGATACTTATACTAGGACCCGTTTCAATAGTGTATCCCCTCCATATGCACCACTGACATGTACGCAACACGAGGTACAGCCCATTAGCCACACCACTACTGTTACAGATATTTAGGTACCATAGGTTAGTAGACCATGGTACTAGCTCAACCAGACAAGGAGCCAACGACCCCACACCGCACGGCCAACCCCCTCCCCAACCCTATGCACTCTTTTCCACTCCTCTCCTACCCACATCGGCACTTCTCTCCTTCCACCAACACGCGTACTCTCTCCATTTCAAAATATAAGATGTTTTAGTTCTGTGAAGCAAATATATCTATACTTATTTTAATATATAGATTTACTTAACTTTAGAATGAATCTACACATTAAAAGAAATCTAGATTCATTTTCTTTATGAACCTAAAACAACTTATATTTTAAAACAGAGGGAGTAGAGAAAATTTTATATGCACCAAAAAAATAGTGGCACGCTAAAACAACACGGTGACACTGATATTAGAAAAACACAGGAGCGATGTGTCCAAATGTGGTACGCGGCTAGTGTTCCGTCACCAGAAGTATGTCAGCATGATCAACATTCTGCGGGATTATGGCACCGACCTGTAGACCCGACAAGTAAAAATTACTATAGTGTATTAGTTATTTGACGTACCAGTCTGTAGCACATGGTGGTGATGTGTCGACATATTACGCAACCGTTAGACACGCCACCACCACGTGTGACATATTGGTGTGATGTCGCCGCGTGACGACGGCTAGCCCACTCGTCAGCAGCATAGCGGTACGTCGGTCAGCTTTTATTTATGACCACGCCAGCTCTCTAGATTCCCGTGTAGTGATGTCACTACGTCCCATTACGGGCATTGCGCCTTCTTCACGTTGTCCTAATTGTGCTGCTACCTAATGCTCTCTGGCCGGTGCATGGCAGGCACCACTCCATATCCTCAACGAGATCCTTCTTCTCCCGCCTCTCCGCTCTCCATGTGAGATCTATACGACGAGCAATGGCAAACAATGACGAAGCAGGCGGCAGCATCAATCACCGTGCGATGCACGGCGACCGACTGTGCACCCTTGCTAAGAAGCCGGTGTGGGGGATATTGAGGAGCACGGGCTCCTTGTCATGCCAGACATGCGCGTCCCTGGTGTGGCACATGAGTGCGCGGGCGAGCCGTGCGGCCTCACACCATAGGACGACGGCTTGAGATGCTTATTGCCCAGCGTGGAATTATGCTGCCTTCGCAATCGTGGATAGAGTACATCCAGATTTGCCTTCCACCGTGATCTCCTCCTGGCAGGTAGGGTGGGACTTGGCGCGTAGTCAACGCCCAAGGAGCTTGATCCCGAGCTGGTGAAGCTAATAAACATGTGGATACCACCGAAGGATACAATGGTGTAGATGGTGATGTAGTTGTTTGTTGGCACCCAAGTCTCAATGTTAGGGATGATGGGTATGTTGCCGGCTTACAACACTGAGGCGGTGGCGACATTTGATTTCAAAAATAAAGATAGTTTTCACATCCATGTTCATTTTCCTTTGGACACGGATATTTCTACATGCATTTTTGGTTTACGAATTAGAAGGTCGGATAGATAAGATTGTCCACCACTTTCCACGGATAATTATGGTCTTGAAATCGTCGCGAGAAACCCTAGAGCAAAGATGAACCATGAATCGAGTAAAACGATTTTACCCACACTTCAATTGCAGTTTTTTGGTTTCAATGTCGAACGCGTAATTAATTAGTTTCTAGTGCACACGTGCATGTGCCTACATTTATCGTCATGCGTGCTTAGACTAGATAGTAATATAGAATAGTGTCATGCATATGATACTAGTCTATGTTACTACCTTCATAGTGTGTAGTATCATATATATGATAACATAGAGAACTATATTTATTAATTTGTATGATCTATATTAGTACTTTAACTTGGTGATCTAGTTGTGGTATGTCCTAATGTGAAATTTTGTTTGAACATGGATAAATTAACATATAGACTCAGATGGATAAATAAGAAATATAAATTTTTGATATATTATTATATATAAAAGATACTTACATAATTCAAGACTCGGGAATCCCAAACTTTTTCCAAATATGCTCAACCAAATCAGTTTTTAGAGCTCTATGAGTCGGACGATTACGAATTCTAGCGTCTCTTTCAAGTACATAGGCAAATGTTGGAATGTCACCATGATAAATACCGATGGAAGGACAATCGATGGGCCTACTTCCTCATTCAAACCAAGAGTATTGGTCGCCTTTTCTATTTTATCATCGGCTATCATGTTGTGTAGAATGATGTAAGCTAACATAAAATGATGGATATCACCCCTGTCATATAAATGCTGGTTGCCATAAAATGGACCATCAGGCCTTGAGCATCCCAAATGCATGTTCCACATCCTTCCTTGCTCCTGCTTGATGTTGAGCAAACAACTTGTGCTTTGGTTTTTGAGCCATCTGTGTGTACTATATGAATGTTGCCCACTTGGGGTATATTCCATCTACAATGTAATAACCTAGATGGTATTGCTTCTCGTTGATGGTATTGTTCACTTTAGGAGCTTGCCCTTTTAGTTTCTCAACAAACAATTGCGATTGATTAAGCATGTTGATGTCGTTGTTGGATCCGGCAAGACCAAAAAAATATGCCGTATCCAAAGATCCTAAGAAGCAACCGCCTCCAAAATAAGAGTTGGGGCACCTTTAAACCCATTGGTGAATTGTCCCCTCCAAGATAAGGGACATTTCTCCCAACACCAGTGCATATAGTGAATTGATTCCTAACATCCCAAGAAACCCACTACTCTCTCCAACATCAAGCAAGCGTTGCACATCATCGACATTGGGTCGTCGCAAATAATCATCACCTAATATATGAATCACCCCTTCGACAAACAATTTTAAGCACTTAACTAAAGTGTACTCAGCGATCTTGAGATACTCATCGAGTGCACCCACTGGAGTACAATACGCCAATTGCTGAATAGCTGATGTGCATTTCTACAACGGAGAGATCCCATCGCAGTCAAGAGCATATTTCCTTTGTGTGAACTCTGGAGACCACTCTCCTAATGCATGCACGGTGCTTTTCAAGATGTTGATTAGAAAGAAACACCTGGGTGTCCATCACCTTCCGGCGCTCCTCTGTAAACTGATTGTTAACCTCAGTGAATTTGTCTATTTTCTCACCTAACTCCTAAGAGACTTCTATTTCCTTGACTTTACTAGAACATTCCGCTTTAGCCTTGTCACGACCTGCTAGTGGATTGTAACATCCCAAAAATACTAAACTTGGATTATCAAAGTCTAATCATCAAAATTAGGGTTAACAAAAACTTTTTTAAATAAAAATATGAAAGCATGCATGTGAGTATGCATTTCATTTTGAATTCTTTTGAACCAACCTGGTTGTGTGTTCCTTTGCTTGTAAATGGATGCTTAGGTGAAATAAACATCATCTAAACATTTCCCACACTTTTCCCAAATACAAGTAAATTAAAACAAATAAAATGAGTGAATGGTCATTTTGACCAATTTATCTCCCATGCCTACTTTGGCTGTCTCAAACTTTCAGAACTTAAGAGAAACTTTTCTGGATCTTTGCACCCCTTGATTGTACTCATAACAAAGTATCAAGGCCCACCTTGTGATCATCCAGAAACATTCAAATGCATGGTTTAAAGGACAGTTCAAAATTGAATCTTTATCATATGGGAAGATCCCACTTTTTCAAAAACCACTCAAACAAGCTCAACTTTCAAAACCCAAGCATCTGCAGACTCACCAGCACCAACCTAGCACACCCACCAAAAATCTTTCAAAATTCAAAACTTGAGTTCTTGCGGCCATTTCATCAAACACTTGGAGGCAACGAATCAATCTGGCCAAACTTCACTGTTTTGAGCAGTAAATTGACTAAACAATGTTCACCATTGATCACCCTTGTCTCCCTCAGTGCCAACCATTGCTTGGGCCAACTCTAGCCCCTACCCTTTGCCCCATGCCATGCCAACCCGAGCACCCCCTTGCCAGCCGACCATAGCTAGCTAGCCAGAGAAAGCACCAAGCCGAAACAGCATGTCTAGGACACAGCCCACCGTCCACCGCCACCCCCTGTCCAGCGCTCGAACCCTGCCAGCCACTGGACCACACGCACGGACCGTGCCCAGCTCGCCAGCAACCATGCCGAGCATGCGCCAGAACGCCACGCTCGACCGACGCCCACAGACCGCGCGCCGCCCTCACCGCATGCTTACGCGATCACCACCGACCCAGGAGACCGCCAAACATCCCCATTTGTTGCCCCATGCCGCACAGCCACCGCTCTCCGTTGAAGACGCCGCCTCTGCCGCGCAGAGCATCGCACGTTCCAGACCAATTGCCACCGCCCCTACACGCGCATTAAAGCCGTAGAGCACCGCCAGGATACCACCAAGCGATCGCCACCGCCGGCCATGCCACTAGCCGCCCGTAGCCATGTCGCCACCGTTGCCTGCCCATCCTGTTCGGTCTCGTCGTTGAGACTATAAATAGAGGCCACCCCCAGCCGAATTGAGCCCACCATCTCACTCCCCTCTCTTCACTGATCGTTCCACCCTGTTCCCAGAGCAAGGCGCACAGCACTTCGCCAGAATTTCACCAAAGCCTGCCGCTGCTGGAGAAGAAGGGGGCTAGCGATTGGAGCCGCCCCAGGAGAAGCTGCCGGTACGAGGAGGTTTGCCGTCATCGACTTCGTCGTTCGCCCGCCTCGTCGACCCTCGCCAGAACCCCGGTGAGCCCCCAACGACCCCCACTGGCCGCGCTAGGTTTCTGTCTTGCCGGTGTTGCCCAACGTCGACGATGACCCTTAGCCGTTGGATTAGAACCAGTTTGAACGCCCCATACCGCTTCACACCCCCTCGTCTCACTGACGCGTGGGGACAGCAACTTAACCAGCCCGCGTAAGCGCTGTGCTTAGCAGGCCGGCCCAGTATCACTTCCCGCGCAACCCAGTTATTTGAATTTAACCTTTTCCATTTTATTTCAAACACACTTCTGCACCCAGTTTCAAAAATCAACCCATATCGATTCAGTGAACCAAATGGAATGAAACCAATTTTGTTAGAAAGGTCTTGAAATGCTGAATCCAAGCCCGTTGGATTTAAACCATTTGGATCTATAGATCATGCTTGGTAAAAATAAAAAAGCAGAAGCTTTTCTGATTCAAACATTTTTTAAATTAAAACCATAATAGCTTTTGAGTTGATTCCAACTCTCAAAAATCACATTTAACCATACCTTTTAGAATATATAAAAATATATAGGTTTACTTACAGAAATATTGATCAAGTAATAAAAGAATGCCACATAGGCATTTCTAGACACATTATTTAATTAAAATAAAAGGGTAAAATCTTATTAAATTGTGACACCACTTTAAATCACATTCCCATGGACTAAAATGTGTGGTGATGACATGTGTCAACATGATCCCATGTTTGGTTTGGAGAATATTAAATCTTAAGTAGTTTTTCAATGAGTAGAAATTACTTTTCTAAAAATAAAAGGAATTAAACCAAGCTTTAATCTTGTAAGGTTAGTGATGATGTTAGATCATCTATAGGACCCTTTTGTGTGATGATTGCAAGTAGTTAAGTATTGTTTGGTGATTGTGTACATCGTATTTATTTATAGACGCTAGTACCGACCAAGGATACGAGGAGGAAGGAGGATACTACGAAGGAGAAGCCGAGGAGAACTTCAACCACTGCTCTGCACAAGGCAAGCCTAATACTACTAGTTGAATGTGCAAGCTAACACTTGCAAGATACTTTACCTATGCAAGCCTTACTAAGCAAGCTAACACTTGCAATTTAGCAAGCTTATACTGATATTGTGCAAGCTAACACTTGCAAGATACTCTACTGATGCAAACAAACACTTACTTGTTACCATGTCAACTATATGCCTTAAGCATATGTGATCATATCAACTTGATAACCCAATCCTAGTTTTATTTGCAAGCTTTCTATTTTATTTCTCTATCAAAGCTACTTCTTTAGAGAGTAATCAACTGACTTGTAGATTTTAGAAAGATATTTGAAGGTTGCATACAGAGCATAAAATTTGGCCTAAGCTAGATAATCTTGATGTCATCCTAAGGCATGAGATTGAACTTAGTTAGAAACCCCTTGTTTACTACCCCTCATTAGTACTTACCCCCACCTGTAGCTACTAGTGCTAAGAATAAAACTTGATTAACTTTAGATGGGAATACTTGGTGAAAATGGTTATGAAAACCTTAGAATGATGGATCATTCTACTGAGATGTTTTGACATGTGTTTCCAAACACCAGATGATTTTGGTGATGAAAATGTTGAAGCATGAGCCTTAGCCCTTTATAAAACTGATGGTTGTCTGGATGCGATACCATTCCAATTTTATCGTACAACCACAATACCCAAAGATTGGGTAGGGCTTGACTGGAAACTTATATACCTCAGTATTAGTTCCCTCACGGCCAAGGTCTGAGCTGAGGCTACCTTGTGAAGATTGTCCACCTGTGCAGTACCCAGGATGACAGTTGGTCATGGTTGGGAGGCCAAACTCACAGGAGAGGTGCTTATACTAGGGCGTGTAATTGAAAGGTTAGGATTGATTATCCGCATACTGAGTATGGTGAATTCGGGATTTGTTCCTGACGGATGTATCGAATGTTGTGGTGAAAGTGTACAATCTCTGTAGAGTGTCAAACTATTCGAATAGTCGCGTCCGCGGTTATGGACAGTTGGAGTGGCCATACTGTTCCCCCGTCAGATGTTTTCAAAATGACTTGTGAAATGAATTGAGACTTTGAGTTGACCACAACAGAGTTGTGATATGAGATACAAGTTCCCACTTAGGTGTTACAAACTTCAATTAGCTCTCTTGCTTCTGAACTTAGTAGAGATAAATCTGACTTTTGCAAAACAACCCTAGAGCCTAGTGTCCTATTATCAAAAACCCCTTTCACTTGTTAGTATTAGTTTGCGAGTACTTAAAGTGTACTCATGGCTTTGTCCCTGGCTATTCCCGTGGCCAGACTATGAAGAGGAGTACCTGGAGGATGGACCTCAGGAAGGTTACGACAACTAGGATCATCTCCCATCGTTAGCATTGCCTGTGACCCCGAAGATGGAGCTTCGCCTACGCTACCGTTATTATTACGTATTCCGTTGCTTGAGTTGTATTAAGAACTGGATCATGAGATCCTTATTTGTGTAAGACCTTATGTATGGTTTGTAATGGATGATGTACTGTGGTATCCAATTCTGTTATGTCTCGCAAAAATGGTAATCCTGGGATTGTGATGTATGGCATAACAGGCATCTGGGATTAAAAATCCGGGTGTTGACAAGTTGGTATTAGAGCCATCCTGACCATAGGAGACCCTAGTTAGACTGGACGTTTGAATCAAAAACTTAGTTTCAAAACCAAAGAAAGCAAATATTTACAAAAACTTATTCCCATTCTTACCACTTTGATTCTTTCATAAAGATTCATGTTCCTAAAAAACTCTTGCAAAATACATAAAGTTTTGACACACTTGATCACTCTACTAACTTACTCATCCTATATTCTGATAGATGGACGTGAAGTACAACAAGTTTTATCAGTTGGGGAATGGAGGAGACCTTATCTTTGAGAGGGATTTGGACCAGCTTTCGGAACTTCTGGAGCATCCGCACCCCGATTTCTTCGGAGCTCAGCTCAATGATCAAGGAGAAGATATGTAGTGGCTAATTGTTGCAAGTCTCCGAGGAAAGATTGAACCTCCCACTGGTTGAGGGAATTCAGTTTACCTTGAGAGAGAACAACTGGCTCGATGGACTTTCCAGAGCCATGCAGGAAAGTCTTTCCCGTCTGTGTGGACAGAGTATCAACCAGATCAAGGGTACCCGCTTTGAGTTTGGCCCAAGGCGTGATGCAAATGGACAACCACTGGAAGCCCCATACCACCCTGAGCTGAAGACTCAATTGGACCACCTTAGCTTCATGATGTACGATCGTCAGTAGGAGTTGGATAACTGCCGTGACTACTCCAACCATAAGTCCGCCATCATCAATATGAAGGATCAGACCATCGCCATGCTAGCAAAGGATCGCATGTCTCGCCGCCGTCAGCTAGACAACAAGGAGTGCATCATTGCCCGTCTTTGCCACCGTATTTCATCTTTGGAGGAGACCATCCACGAGAGATACATGCAGTTGGAGGAAAGGGAGAAAGCCGGAGAGGATCTTCGTGGAGACCCTTACTCCTATCTCAGCGATGATGATGATTTTCTGGAGGATCAGGCTATTGACTTCTTCATCAATGAGGATGATTTTGCCTTCATCTATGATGATGAGGATGATGAAGCCACCGATTTCGAGGAGTAGTAGCACTTGAGCACTAGCGTAGTGAGTAGTATTCGGTCCCACTGTATCGTAGTTTCCAGAATGGTTCTTAAAACCATCTGTTTTCCTTTGTTGTGGTGTGTGTTTGTATTGTGTGAATGAATGAATGAAAAGCAAGTTGCTAGGAAAATCTGAGTCAAACTTTAAAAACTTTTCAAACTCCCAGAACCTTAGAAATTTCCCTCTTTTCTCATGATCTATCTCAATCTTCAGATGCCACGCGAAGGAAGTGGTTCATCCCCGGACCCGATGTTGCAGATCCTGCAAATGTTGACTTCTGACCGTGAAGCTGAAAGAGCGGAACGTCAAGCCAACCTAGCCACCCTGCAACAGATAGCTCAGCTTGCCCACAACAATCAAGGCCACGGAAATCAAGACCACCATGGATCTAAGCTCAAGAACTTCCAGAATACCAACCCACCTGTTTTCACTAAATCAGAAGAACCCCTAGATGCCGATGATTGGCTACAAACCATGGAAAATAACCTAGAAGTCGCCGGAGTGGAAGCCAATAAGAAAGTTCTGTTCGCCACCAACTATCTAGCCGGAGATGCCAGAGCATGGTGGAACAGTGTCCGCGCAATGACCGGAGGCCAGATGATGACCTGGGAGGAATTCAAGGTCAAGTTCAGTAGAACCCATGTGCCCCCGGGTTTGATCAAGAGAATGAGAGACGAGTTCAGAGAACTGAAGCAAGGAAGAATGACTGTAGTGGAATACCATGACAAATTCTTGTCATTAGCTAGGTATGCCCCGGATGAGATCGACACCGAAGCCAAGAAGAAAGAACGATTCCTGAATGGTCTGCATGATGAGATGCAGACTGTGTTAGTCAATATCCTCTTTGCTGATATTGAATCCCTTGTCGACTCTGCCATCCAGATGGAAGGAAAGATCAACCAAGCCAATGATAACCGCAAGCGTCGCATGATGCACCTGCCAGGAACCCATCAGACCCCAAAGTATCGCCCTAACCCATCTCCCGGATATGCCCCGAGAACCAACAGATCCCCGATGAACCGTCCGACCTATCCTAACCATGGAAACCCTAAGCCCGGAGAAAATCACAACAACCCCGTCAACTCTAGCAATTTCAACCGTGCCCCACCCAAGTTCAACAACAACAATGCTACCGCCAACACCAACACTGCCCCGAGGACTGGAAGCAACGCGGTGCCTGTAGCAGCAAAGGACAAGTCACAAGTGACTTGTTATGACTGTGGAAATAAGGGTCACTACTCCAACGAGTGCCCCAACAAGAAGAATGCCGCAGCACCCAATGCCAATGCCCAAGCTCAACAGCAGCCTCGTGTTCAGCCCAGAAGAAGGTTTTCCCCAGGGAATTCGCTCAACCGCAATGGCCGTCTTTTTCTCATGCATGCTGAAGAAGCTCAGGAAGCGCCAAATGTCGTGCTGGGTACGTTTTCTGTTAATTAAGTACTTGCAAGAGTGTTGTTTGATTCTGGTGCATCGCATTCATTTGTCACCGAAGAATTTGCATGCACTAGTAAAATTCAACCAACCAAACTGAAGCATGTCATGATTGTTCAAATTCCCGGATCAACCACCAAGGCTAGGCAAATTTGCAAAGCCGTCCCCATCCTAATCCATGGGATAGATTTTTATGCTAATCTTATAGTACTCGGACCTAAAGTTTTGGAAGTAGTACTAGGAATGGATTGGATGTCCAAACATAAAGGACTAACTGACTGTGCCAAGAAAGCCATAACCATGACCAGTACAGCCGGAATATCAGTCGAGCATAAATCTGAAACCTTACCTCGCCAAATCAAGTGCAACAAGAGTATAGCCCAACCTACCATTGACCAAGTCCGGATAGTCTGTGAATACCCCGATGTATTTCCAGATGTTTTGCCCGGTATGCCCCCAGATCGGGATATCGAGTTCATCATCGAACTAATCCCCGGAACTGGACCCATAGCCCAGATACCATATAGTATGAAACCGTCGGAACTAGAAGAACTGAAGAAGCAACTGGATGCCATGTTGGAAATTGGATTGATTCAACCAAGTGCGTCACCATGGAGATCGCTTGTCTTGTTTGTGGACAAGAAGGATGGAGGTAACCGTTTGTGTATAGATTATCGGAAGTTGAATGATGTCACCATCAAGAACAAATACCCCTTGCCCAAGATAGAAGATTTGTTTGATCAGTTGACTGGTGCCAAAGTGTTCTCTAAGATTGATCTTAGAACTGGTTATCATCAACTCAAGATTCGTGCAGAGGATATTCCCAAGACTGCCTTTACCACCAGATATGGATTGTATGAGTATACAGTCATGTCTTTTGGATTAACCAATTCCCCCGCTTATTTTATGAATCTCATGAAGAAGATTTTTATGGACTTCCTAGATAAGTTTTTCGTTGTTTTCATTGATGACATTCTGATTTATTCCAAATCAGAAGAAGAACATGAGCTACACCTAAGGACCATTCTTGGAACCCTTAGAGAGCATCAGCTGTATGCAAAGTTTAGCAAATGTGAATTCTGGTTACAGGAGGTAGGATTCCTCGGTCACATTGTATCAGCCGGAGGAATTGCCATTGACCCCGCAAAAGTGAAAGATGTCGAAGATTGGCAAGCCCCAACCACTCAAACCCAAGTTCGTGCATTTCTCGGATTGGCGGGATATTACCGCAAGTTCGTAGAAGGATTAACGAGTATCGCCAGACCCATGACCCAATTGCTGAAGAAGGACAAGAAGTTTGAATGGACTGACAAATGTGAAGCGAGTTTTCAAGAACTCAAGCGTAGATTGATTGCAGCCCCAATCTTAATCATGCCGGATATCACGAAGCCCTTCGATGTGTATTGTGACACATCCAAGATCGGTCTCGGATGTGTGCTAATGCAAGAAGGCAAAGTTATATCTTACCTATCTCGACAACTGAAGCAACATGAGCAAAATTACCCCACCCATGACCTCGAACTCGCCGCCATAGTTCTAGCCCTGAAGACATGGAGACATTACCTGATGGGAAATCGTTGTGAGATTTATTCGGATCACAAGAGTATGAAGTATATATTCACTCAGAAGGAGCTAAATATGAGGCAGAGAAGATGGATTGAGCTAATCAAGGATTACGATATGGACATTCACTATCACCCTGGTAAAGCTAATGTGGTAGTAGATGCCCTTAGCAGATTGCCGTGCCGCTTGAACTCTATGATTTTGAAGGAGCAACCAAGCTTGCACAAAGAGATGGAAGATTTTCGAATAGAATTGGTAAGTGAAGGATTTTTGGCTAGCATAGAACTTCAGCCCACTTTGATAAGTCAAATCAAAGAGGCACATAAGGGGAATGCTAGTATCGACGGAATCAAGCGACGTATCGGTACATGCAAAGTACCCGGATTCACCAAAGACGAAGAAGGAGTTCTGTGGTACAAAGGACGCCTTTGTGTACCAGCAGATTCTGAGTTGAAAGAAGTTATTCTGAAGGAAGATCATGATACTCTTTATTATATCCACCCCGGAGGAACGAAGATGTATCAAGATTTGAAAGAGCAATTTTGGTGGCATAAGATGAAGAGAGAAATCGGAAGCTATATCGCCAAGTGTGATATATGTCAGCGAGTCAAGGCAGGACATCAAAGACCTGCTGGATTGTTACAACCATTGCAGATTCCGGAACGAAAATGGGATTCCGTTGGAATGGAATTTATCATCGGATTTCCTACTTCTAGTAGGGGAAATGACTCTATCTGGGTCATAGTGGACAGATTGTCCAAAGTCGCCCATTTCTTACCCGTCAAGACCACATATCAGAGTTCGAAGCTAGCAGAGTTATACATCGCTAGAATAGTTAGTTTGCATGGAGTCCCCAAGAACATCGTATCGGATAGAGGAACTCAATTTACCTCGAGATTCTGGAAGAAAGTCCAAGAAGGTTTAGGAACCCGCTTAGATTTCAGTACCGCGTATCACCCTCAGACCAATGGACAAACAAAGCGAGTAAATCAAATACTCGAAGATATGCTGAGAGAATGTGTGTTAGAATATGGATCTAAGTGGGAAGACTGTTTGCCGTTTGCAGAATTTTCATACAACAATAGTTACCAAGCCAGTTTGCAAATGGCCCCATTTGAATTCATGTACGGAAGGAAGTGTCGCACCCCTTTGAACTGGTCGGAAGTAGGAGAGAATCAGATCTTCGGACCCGACATCCTACGAGAAGCAGAAGAGAAGGTTCACAAGATTCGTGAGCACATCAAGACCACCCAGTCCAGACAGAAGAGTTACGCCGACAAGAGACGTTGAGACCTCGCCTTCAACATAGGAGATTTTGTCTATCTGAAGGTGTCGCCATTGAAGGGAATGCAGAGTTTCCAACTCAAAGGAAAGCTAGCACCCAGATATATCAGACCCTTCAAGATTCTGAACCGTCGGGGAGAAGTGTCGTATCAATTGGAACTACCCGAAGAGATGTTAGTTGTGCACAATGTGTTCCATATCTCATTACTTGGGAAGTGCCTCGAAGTCCCAGAGAAGACCGAAGTGTTCAAGAACATCGATCACCAGACCATAGAGATCAACGATGACCTAACTTATCCTGAAGTACCCATCCGTATTTTGGAAGAATCCTTCAGAACTACCTGACCCCGAAGCATCAACTTTCTCAAGATTCAGTGGAGCAACCACACAGAAGAGGAAGCTACCTGGGAGCGCCAAGATCACATCAGGACGAAGTTCCCCGATCTCTTCAAATCCTAGGTAATCTTTTCGTCCTTTTTCAAATCTCGGGACGAGATTTTGTTTAAGGGGGGGAGGTTTGTAACATCCCAAAAATACTAAACTTGGATCATCAAACTCTAATAATCAAAATTAGGGTTACCAAAAACTTTTCTAAATAAAAATATGAAAGCATGCATGTGAGTATGCATTTCATTTTGAATTCTTTTGAACCAACCTGGTTGTGTGTTCCTTTGCTTGAAAATGGATGCTTAGGTGAAATAAACATCATCTAAACATTTCCCACACTTTCCCAAATACAAGTAAATCAAAACAAATAAAATGATTTAATGGTCATTTTGACCAATTTAACTCCCATGCCTACTTTGGCTGTCTCAAACTTTCAAAACTTAACAGAAACTTTTCTGGATCTTTGCACCCCTTGATTGTACTCATAACAAAGTATCAAGGCCCACCTTGTGATCATCCAGAAACATTCAAATGCATGGTTTAAAGGACAGTTCAAAATTGAGTCTTTATCATATGGGAAGATCTCACTTTTTCAAAAACCACTCAAGCAAGCTCAACTTTCAAAACCCAAGCATCTGCAGACTCACCAGCACCAACCTAGCACACCCACCAAAAATCTTTTCAAAATTCAAAACTTGAGTTTTTGCGGCCATTTCATCAAACACTTGGAGGCAACAAATCAATCTGGCCAAACTTCACTGTTTTGAGCAGTAAATTGACTAAGCAATGTTCACCCTTGTCTCCCTCAGTGCCAACCATTGCTTGGACCAACTCTAGCCCCTACCCTTTGCCCCATGCCATGCCAACCCGAGCACCCCCTTGCCAGCCGACCATGGCTAGCTAGCCAGAGCAAGCACCAAGCAGAAACAGCATGTCTAGGACACAGCCCACCATCCACCGCCACCCCCTGTCCCGCGCTCGAACCCTGCCAGCCACTGGACCACACGCACGGACCGTGCCCAGCTCACCAGCAACCATGTCGAGCATGCGCCAGAGCGCCACGCTCGACCAACGCCCACAGACCGCGCGCCGCCCTCGCCGCGTTCTTACGCGATCACCACCGACCCAGGAGACCGCCAGACATCCCCATTCGCCGTCCCATGCCGCACAGCCACCGCTCACCGTCGAAGACGCCGCCTCGGCCGCGCAGAGCACCGCGCGTTCCAGACCAATTGCCACCGCCCCTACGCGCGCATTAAAGCCATAGAGCACCGCCAGGAGACCACCAAGCGATCGCCACCGCCGGCCATGCCTCTAGTCGCCCGTAGCCATGTCGCCACCGTCGCATGCCCATCCCGTTCGGTCTCGTCGTTGAGACTATAAATAGAGGCCACCCCCAGCCGAATTGAGCACACCATCTCACTCCCCTCTCTTCACTGATTGTTCCACCCTGTTCCCGGAGCAAGGCGCACAACACTTCGCCAGAATTTCACCGGAGCCCGCCGCTGCTGGAGAAGAAGGGGGCCAACGATTGGAGTCGCCCCAGGAGAAGCTGCCGGTACCAGGAGGTTCACCGTCGTCGACTTCGTCGTTCGCCCGCCTCGCCGACCCTCGCCTGATCCCAGGTGAGCCCCCAACGACCCCCACTGGCCGTGCTAGGTTTCTGTCTCGCTGGTGTTGCCCAACGTCGACGATGACCCTCAGCCGTTGGATTAGAACCAGATCGAACACCACACATCGCCCATACCGCTTCGCACCCCTCGTCTCACTGACGCATGGGTACAACAACTTAACCAGCCCGCGTAAGCGCTGTGCCTAGCAGGCCGGCCCAGTATCGCTTCCCGCGCAGCCCAGTTATTTGAATTTAACCTTTTCCATTTTATTTCAAATACACTTCTGCACCCAGTTTCAAAAATCAACCCAGATCGATTCAGTGAACCAAATGGAATGAAACCAATTTTGTTAGAAAGGTCTTGAAATGCTGAATCCAAACCAGTTGTATTTAAACCATTTGGATCTATAGATCATCCTTGGTAAAAATAACAAAGCAGAAGCTTTTCTGCATTCAAACATTTTTCAAATTAAAACCATAATAGCTTTTGAGTTGATTCCAACTCTCAAAAATCACATTTAACCATATCTTTCAGAATATATAAAAATATATAGGTTTACTTACAGAAATATTGATCAAGTAATAAAAGAATGCCACATAGGCATTTCTAGACACATTATTTAATTAAAATAAAAGGGTAAAACCTTATTAAATTGTGACACCACTTTAAATCACATTCCCATGGATTAAAATGTGTGGTGATGATATGTGTCAACATGATCCCATGTTTGGTTTGGAGAATATTAAATCTTAAGTAGTTTTCCAATGAGTAGAAATTACTTTTCTAAACATAAAAGGAATTAAACCAAGCTTTAATCTTGTAAGGTTAGTGATGACGTTAGACATCTAAAGGACCCTTTTGTGTGATGATTGCAAGTAGTTAAGTATTGTTTGGTGATTGTGTACATCGTATTTATTTATAGACGCTAGTACCGACAAAGGATACGAGGAGGAAGGAGGATACTACGAAGGAGAAGCCGAGGAGAACTTCAACCACTGCTCTGCACAAGGCAAGCCTAATACTACTAGTTGAATGTGCAAGCTAACACTTGCAAGATACTTTACCTATGCAAGCCTTACTAAGCAAGCTAACACTTGCAATTTAGCAAGCTTATACTGATATTGTGCAAGCTAACACTTGCAAGATACTCTACTGATGCAAACAAACACTTACTTGTTACCATGTCAACTATATGTATTAAGCATATGTGATCATATCCACTTGATAACCCAATCCTAGTTTTATTTGCAAGCGTTCTACTTTATTTCTCTATCAAAGCTACTTCTTTAGAGAGTACTCAAGTGACTTGTAGATTTTAGAAAGATATTTGAAGGTTGCATAAAGAGCATAAAATTTGGCCTAAGCTAGATAATCTTGATGTCATCCTAAGGCACGAGATTGAACTTAGTTAGAACCCCCTTGTTTACTACCCCTCATTAGTACTTACCCCCACCTGTAGCTGCTAGTGCTAAGCATAAAACTTGATCAACTTTAGATGGGAATACTTGGTGAAAATGGTTATGAAAACCTTAGAATGATGGATCATTCTACTGAGATGTTTTGACATGTGTTTCCAAACACCAGATGATTTTGGTGATGAAAATGTTGAGGCATGAGCCTTAGCCTTTTATAAAACTGATGTTTGGCTGGATGCGATACCATTCCAATTTTATCGTACAACCACAATACCCGAAGATGGGGTAGGGCTTGACTGGAAACTTATATACCTTAGTATTAGTTCCCTCGCGGCCAAGGTCTGAGCTGAGGATACCTTGTGAAGATTGTCCACCTGTGCAGTACCCAAGATGACAGTTGGTCATGGTTGGGAGGCCAAACTCACAGGAGAGGTGCTTATACTAGGGCGTGTAATTGAAAGGTTAGGATTGATTATCCGCATACTGAGTATGGTGAATTCAGGATTTGTTCCTGACGGATGTATCGAATGTTGTGGTGAAAGTGTACAATCTCTGCAGAGTGTGAAACTATTCGAATAGCCGCGTCCACGGTGATGGACAGTTGGAGTGGCCATACTGTTCCCCCGTCAGATGTTTTCAAAATGACTTGTGAAATGAATTGAGACTTTGACTTGACCACAACAGAGTTGTGATATGAGATACAAGTTCCCACTTAGGTGTTACAAACTTCAATTAGCTCTCTTGCTTCTGAACTTAGTAGAGATAAATCTGGCTTTTGCAACACAACCCTAGAGCCTAGTGTAATATTATCAAAAACCCCTTTCACTTGTTAGTATTAGTTTGTGAGTACTTAAAGAGTACTCATGGCTTTGTCCCTGGCTATTCCCGTGGCGAGACTATGAAGAGGAGTACCTAGAGGATGGACCTCAGGAAGGTTACGACAACTAGGATAATCTCCCATCGTCAGCATTGCCTGTGACCCCGAAGATGGAGCTTCGCCTACGCTACCGTTATTATTACGTATTCCGCTGCTTGAGTTGTATTAAGAACTGGATCATGAGATCCTTATTTGTGTAAGACCTTATGTATGGTTTGTAATGGATGATGTACTGTGGTATCCAATTCTGTTATGTCTCGCAAAAATGGTAATCCTAGGATTGCGATGTATGGCATAACAGGCATCTCGGATTAAAAATCCGGGTGTTGACAAGTTGGTATTAGAGCCATCCTGACCATAGGAGACCCTAGTTAGACTGGACGTTTGAATCAAAAACTTACTTTCAAAACCAAAGAATGCAAATATTTACAAAAACTTATTCCCATTCTTACCACTTTGATTCTTTCATAAAGATTCATGTTCCTCAAAAACTCTTGCAAAATACATAAATTTTTGACACACTTGATCACTCTACTAACTTACTCATCCTATATACTGATAGATGGACATGAAGTACAGCAAGTTTTATCAGTTGGGGAATGGAGGAAACCTTATCTTTGAGAGGGATTTGGACCAGCTTTCGGAACTTCTGGAGCGTCCACACCCCGAGTTCTTTGGAGCTCAGCTCAATGATCAAGGAGGAGAAGATCTGCAGTGGCTAATTGTTGCAAGTCTCCGAGGAAAGATTGAACCTCCCACTGCTGAGGGATTTCAGTTTAACTTGAGAGAGAACAACTGGCTCGATGGACTTGCCAGGGCCATGCAGGAAAGTCTTTCTCGTCTGTGTGGACAGAGTATCAACCAGATCAAGGGTACCCGCTTTGAATTTTGCCCAAGGCGTGATGCAAATGGACAACCACTGGAAGCCCCATACCACCCTGAGTTGAAGACTCAATTGGACCACCTTAGCTTCATGATGTACGATCGTTAGCAGGAGTTGGATAACTGCCGTGACTACTCCAACCACAAGTCCGCCATCATCAAGGCGAAGGATCAGACCATCGCCATGCTAGCAAAGGATCGCAAGTCTCGCCGCCGTCAGCTAGACAAGAATGAGAGCATCATTGCCCGTCTTCGCCACCGTATTTCATCTTTGGAGGAGACCATCCACGAGAGAGACATGCAGTTGGAGGAAAGGGAGAAAGCCGGAGAGGATCTTCGTGGAGAACCTTACTCCTATCTCAGCAATGGTGATGATTTTCTGGAGGATCAGGCTATTAACTTCTTCACCGATGAGGATGTTTCGCCTTCATCTATGATGATGAGGATGATGAAGCCACCGATTCCGAGGAGTAGTAGCACTTGAGCACTAGCGTAGTGAGTAGTATTCGGTCCCACTGTATCGTAGTTTCCAGAATGGTTCTTAAAACCATTTGGTTTCCTTTGTTGTGGTGTGTGTTTGTACCGTGTGAATGAATGAATGAAAAGCAAGTTGCTAGGAAAATCTGAGTCAAACTTTAAAAACTTTTCAAAGTCCCAAAACCTTAGAAATTTCCTTCTTTTCTCATGATTTATTTCAATCTTCAGATGCCACGCGGAGGAAGTGGTTCATCCCCGGACCCGATGTTGCAGATCCTGCAAATGTCAGGTTAATTGTAGCATCAAATTGTGAGGTTAATTGTTGTTTAGTATAATAAGAATGAACACAACCTACATGACTCATGATTCAACATGTAGTTCTGCTAATTCTTGAATGGATATAGGAATAAAAATTAGCATCTTGCAAAACAGGTGAACATACCATTGATTGATTCAACATGTAGTTCTGCTATAGGAATACAAATTAGCATCTAGGAAAACAGGTGAACATACCATTGATTCACACAGGGGATAGTGGAGGAGCTTGTTGGGAAGCCAAGGGAGAAGTGAGGTGGCGTCAAGGGATTTAGGGAGGAGCTCTTTGAAGCGTCGTTGAGGTAGAAGTGCGGTGGTGGAGAGGGATTGCTACAGGAGCTCGTTTGGGCGCATGGGAACTGCTACGATGGTGGGGTAGCTGAAGGCCGGACCGAATCCATATCATTTTGAGGCAGTGGATCTCGTCATGATCTATGGGCCGCCACTGGACGACACAACCTTCGACAGGCAGGATAGAGAGAAGAGCCGGCGATGGAGGCATCAAGGCGGGAGTTGGAGGCAGCATAGTGAGAGCGAGAGCTTGAGGCGCTAGGCGGAGTGGTGTGCTGTTAGAAGCTATGCGCTTGATCCGGAACGAGAAACCGTCTGAGGCCTATGAGAAATTGATGTCTCTAAGTAAGGAGTTTGTACTAGTGAGGACGCGGCAGAGCAAGAACGAGAGGGCGGGAGCGGGAATTGGAGGCGCGCTCGGCGGGATAACAAGGAGGAGGAGGAACAGAAAGGTGGGGGGATTGGGGACGATGCGGTGTCACAAGGGATCGATTTGTTCTAAAATAATATTGATATGTACACTATGATATCGTATTCACCTTTGTTAGGCTGGTCATAGTGGAGAGTAACTTAGACTACTAACATGTTTATGTTACTAGTCTAAGTTACCACCTCTGTAGTGGTAAATAATATTAGTGTAGTGTCATGTAAGACCTTATTTATTAGCTGATATATTCATTTTGCTTTGATTTGTCTGATATTACGGTAACATAAGAGAAAGTACAATAAGGTCCACTTAGCAGGCTATAAGATTTAAAATAGTATATTTGTTAGAGAGAAGAGGAGTGAGTTTTTAGTTAAGAGCCAGCTGAGCACGTGCTCCTAGGCACTATTTAAAAATATAAGGTGGGTTATACATTAATAAAGTGATATATTTTTATCTCTATCTATTATACATATTGGCTATTAGATTAACTCTAGATTATATGAATATACCTTATAGCCAGCAGCTGCCTCTACTATTGCCCTTGCTCTAATAGACTAGTGGAAACAGGTCCTATAGTCCCGGTCTGTAAGGGCCTTTAGTCCCGGTTTTGGAACCGGGACTAATCAAGCGGGACTAGATGTAACATCCTAGCATTTAGGAACCAACGAAGGGTAGATTTATAAATCTGTGAAATTGTATGCATTCATCTGTAAAAATGTGGGTAAATTTTTCGCCAAATAAAAACCTAAAGTGATCAAAGTTTTTTTCATGCTTTGAGATCAGGTATAGTCTTGGAGGATGATTGTTATAAACTTTGATATGATCTTGTGGATTAGTGTGTTTTGGGAAATGAAACTTGAATTTAAACTTGAGTGTTGAATTTATAATTCAAAGGAATTTAGAATTTGTTTGAGTATTCTGATTTAGTCAAGAGTTAATAATTAGTAGTTCAAACTTTAAATAAATAACTTAATTAAGAAAAAGAATATTTATTCCATAATTTTATTCAATAAAGAAGTTACAAAATTTAACTTATAAACATGATCAAGAAACTTTACAATAGATAATGAAATAAAAGAACCTTTATATATATTGAGTAATATTACAATCTTGATTACAAAAGAATAAAATAAAAATTACAAAAGAATAAAAGAAAGATTACAAGTGACTATTCTATAAAGTAAAAGAAAACCTAAACTAAAGTCTTGAATCTTCAAGTCTGGTACCTGCAAAACAAACACAAACTAAAAGAAAGAAAGTTAAGGTTAAAAAATGTTTAACTCTCAGTATTGACAGTGAGGTGCACTGTTCAAAATTTCATCATTGAGTAATCTTTATAGGGGCAAGTTTCACCAATATGAAAGAATTGAATCTTTCATAATTTAAGCCATAAGTCAAATAAATAGTAAGGAGGGGCAAGTTTCACTAGACAAGAAAGTGTAACCAGATAAAAGTAACTTTCATATCCAGAGCATATCTGCAAGGTGCAGCAGGCACACAAGCAACACACACACCAAACTGCATGGTGTGTGCTGTGAGCACAGTAGCAACATGCCACACACACAAAACTACTCAGCATAGCCGTGGGAGGCATCTCCAACACATTTCCCTGTTTCATACACATCAAACACAACATCTAACCAAGCTAAACCAAATCACACCAACCAAACCCTGGATCATCTCACTAAGATGGTGACATAAGGAGGGGGTAGATTAGGTGTATAGCAAGGACAAGGTCAAGCCACCAGGACCAGGAGGTGAACAGCTAGATCAAGGACAAGTCCAGAAGCTGGAAGTACCAGAAGGTGCACCAGATCAAGCTAGCCATACAACCAGCAAGATCAAGCTAGCCACAAGATCAACAATTTGAAACCCCAACAACAACCAAGTGTGGTGAGTAGAAAAGATCATCACATGATTTATCTGTCTAAGCTAGACAAGCATTCATGAGTTGTCTCATACTCAAATTCTTAGAAAATCACCCAAGTGGGGTGAATCCATCATTGAAGATTTAAATATTAAAAGTAATCAGAAAACTATATAGACCCAACTAGGATCTCAGGACAACCTCATTGATCCTAGATATCAAGCTATATTCTAACTTCCAGGAATGAACATAGCCAAGATCTGAAACTTCTAGGCACATATCTTAAAAAGGAGTAGCACCTTAGAATTTCATATTATGGATCCATATAATTTGTCAAGCCTACAAATCATTTTTCCCAAACTTTGACTCAGGAATCAGTAGCTGGTATCACTACCAGAACCAATCCATGAGTAACAATAAGAGAAGGGTCTAGTCCCTAAACCTCAGACCAACATCACAGGTTCTAGGGATCTAAGGAAAGAAGTTTCCATTTATTTCTGATGCCAATCTAATCTTATGCTTGAACAAAATCAAGCCAAGTAATAGAACCTAATATTGTGTGCCATACAAGGATGGTGTCACAAGAACAGCTTCTAAACTAAGAGGGTTAAGCATAAAATCTTCACAGATACAACCACAGCCAACTATAAATCATTTTCCTGATATTAATCACAGGATCATAACCAGGAATATTCATATATATAAATCATCACTATAAGAGACCATTTGATCTCAAACTGTATATAAATCCTGTCAGTAACTAAGTAATGACAGTGGTGAGCTCTCAAACCACTAGAATCCCCAAGTAATGAATTCTAGAGAAACCTTATCATCTGAACCATATCAAGTTAACCAATGGAATCCATCTGGTAACCACTAGCATCATCAAATCTAATCATAAACTGTAATCCACAACAATCAACCACTCATCATGCTTAGGGATCATCAATACATGATCCAACTCATCAGATATCTAATTCACAGAGGTATATGAACCCTAAGCAGAACAAACAATCCTAATCAGGACTTGACACTAGACAGGAGTGGCAACTACCAACACATAGCATAGGATAGCCTAGCACTGAGGAAACGAGGGAACCAAGAACAACTTACTGAAGGATGTTGCTGTAGATTAGAAGAGGAAGCAGAGGGTCGTCGACGAACACAGCAGCACGGGGAGCACCCCAAGGGGGCGCTGCGACCCACACCTGAGGCGAGGAACATCACCACGGCACACGGTAGCAGCGGCGGCGACAACACCAGGGCCACCCCAAACCCTAGGTTCGGGACGGATCTAGTCTGTCCACGGGGAAGCTCCAGGTCCAAATCGAATTGGACAGGAGGGTGGAGCATGGTCGACAACCTCGCCCTGCATCATGGCAGTGGTCAGGGAGGACCACAGCGACGAGCAGTGCACGACGGCGGCACCATCGACCACGGGGTCGAAGAGGAGAAGGGAGATGAGAACGAAAGGGTGACAGGGGAGTGTGGGCTGGACTGGGCCAAAACCCCTTCAGGGTGTCGTTTTGACTCTGCCCTATTGGGCCACAAGGGCCCAATAAACCACCACAGGCAGCCCATTTACCTATAGGCAATTTTTTAATAAATAGAAAAGACCAAAATGCCCCTAAACTTTAATAAATTCTAGAAAATAAAATTAAAAACAAAAATTATAAATAAGATATTTTTGGATTCACAATAATCCAAACTATCCAAATAAATTAAGAAATAAAATTTTAAACATATAAATTTTATTAAGAATTTTGTACTATATTTATTCCTTATGGAATTTTACAAAATTATTGAAAGATGGTAAAAACAAATAAAAATCACTTTCATTATATATTAATATTGTAGTATTTTAGAAAAATACTAAACAAATATTTAATATCAATTTTTGGTATTTAAATGGTAATTCTTCAAGAAATTATAAAATAAATAAAATTCAAATAAAAGGAAATAAAATAAAAGAATACAATACTCAATAAATATTAAAGAATTAATATTCCTTTATTATTAAAAAGAATTTTTATAATTAAATAATGGGGGAGAATACACATAAAGCTAAATAATACATTACATTAGTTTGCATAATCACTTTGCTTCTTTAAATATTGTCCTTACCGGGCAATAATGATGTTTTTGTAGACATAGAAGCTCAAGGTCCAGTGCAAGCATCAGACTTCACTACCTTGCAATCACAAGGCAAATTCATCACTTGCTCATATCCTTTGAAGAGTCTTTATCAAAGTATTTTCAAATTGTGTGTTATCATATATACTCCAAAGAAAGAAAATATTATTTTCACAAATAAAGAAATCTTAGATATCATCCTAAGTGATGATATAATGGATCCATAGAACTTAGGGTTCTATTTGCAATAATGATGATCAATTAGGGACTTAATAACCCATGACATCAGTGATTCTAGCGCCATATATCACGCGTTATCCATGAGATTTGGAATGGGACAGAGAAGTCAGATGTATCTTCTTCCTCTCGCATGTAGCCGCATGTGCAAGTCATGGTTGTTATCACTCGTAGCGTGCATATTAATTGGTAATTCGTAGAGGATATGCAGCATATGGGTGGGAACCCTCAATGTCCCACGATAGTTCTAGGATCTAACGGTTTGTACAAACCATTGCCGTAATTCAATATGTGGCATGGTGTACACCAAGGAGGCATGCGAGGTCGAGAAAGGGGCAGTGATTGGCTTGGACCAACTACTAGGCCCCACATCATGGAATTGTGGACGGGAAAGTACGCCCGGTTGTGCAACACGGAGTTGATCTCTCATGGGTAAAGTAACACACCTCTGTAGAGTGTAAGAATTGTAACTTATTACTCCCTGTTCCGGGAAGGAGCTACAAACGCGGCAGGAAAGGAACTCCATGAAAGTTCTGGTCAACCTGTGAAGGCTGATGGTCATAGATTTTTATAATAAAATCAATCTTTGAAGAAAGATTTACAAAAAACTGCATAGTGCCAAGGACTTATAGTCCGAGGTGGTAGTTAGAGCATAAAACTTCCCACCTTGCATATAATGAACTTGTTGGGTAACGCTGTTACTCATCCTTTCCTTTGATCCCTTGCTTAGACTCTGAGGATCCCGAAGATACGCCAATGTATGCAGCCAAATGCCAAGAAGATGTGTTCTACGAGGAGTCTGACCTGTCAGGAGGTGTTGAAGGAGTGGATTACGAAATCCGCTATGGTGTCGAGGACAACAAGTCCAACTAAGTATCCTAGTTAGTAGTAACCGACGGAGCCGAGCAGCATGTAATCTATAGAATAAGCTGCTGAGCTCAACTCCTAGTTGAAGTTGCTACTTTTAAATTCCGCTGAAACACTTTATATTTTGGTTTGTAAGTTGAATCATTTTGAAGTCTTGAACTTCTGGTATTGTAATAATAATAATGTGTGAATGTTTGTAATATGGACTCACAATGTTTCTGTTGTACCACTCTGAGGGATGTGATATTTATAGAATGGTGTTCTGTGGATGTCATGTCAATGACTATAGTGTACTACACATGCAGTGGTATGCTGGGTCACCGCATTTGGTATCAGAGAAAATTGCTTTGACCTTAGGTTGGAAACCTAGTAAAGAGTATTACCTGTAGGAGAGTGCAGCAACGATAAAGAATTCTCTAAAAGAAATATAATGGGTATTCAAATGAGAATATTCCGTTAAATGTTTTAGTGCGATAATTCTTTGTTATGATGCAATATATTATTGGTTACTAATAAAAATATTTTTCTGATATACAGAGCTATGGCACCAAAGTTTCCAAAACATACTTTGGTAAGGGAAGAGGAGACTCTTGATGATTATCAAGGATCATTCATAGACCAACTTCGTCAACTTTTAAAGATTTTTAGTTGTCCAACTAGAATTCCAGTGAACACTATAACCTATTATGATGGCCGGATGTTATCCAAGTATTGTGTGAGTATCCAACTTCCAAAGGAGCTTGGATTATATCACGATCTACCTATAGGTGAAGGTAGGAGTCACTTACCAGCATATCATGTTGCTGTTGTGGACGTGATAGCTAACATCCAAGAGCATAAAGCCAAGGAGCTAGACGGTAGCACATTTTCTGTGATACCTCATGATTCTATAGACTCGGAGCCTGTACCGGATCATCTTACTTTAGTTAAGAAGCATCCTAAGTTAGCTTCCAAGTTTATGGATAGATATCGAACACTTGTTGCATCTTTTTATAAGACACATCAAGTGATTGTTGAAGATAAAAATGACATGTTAGAGGATCTAACTGATCCGGAAAGGAGGAAGCAGTTAGCATTTCAGTTGGAAAAGGAAGCAAGTAGTAGTACAAAACCTATCTTTAAGGATATACCTATAGATCCTGAATATTTTACACCATATCCTTATTCACCAAGGCCTGGACCTGTATATGATCCTACTGTGGATATGTGATATGCAGTACCACAGGGTTCAAAGGATGGTTCTGATTCAGAACTTCCTATTGAGAATTCTGATGGTTGGAGGATGGGATCATATGAAGGATCTCATGAACACCAGATGTCCATAGATGGTTCTGACAGAAATGTTGGACAATCTAGCTGGATGGGTGCCAGAATTTACCTTAGTAACAGTAGTAGAAATGCCATGTTCATAAATAATCAGGATGAAGAAGAACATCCTGAGGAGAGAGTGTTTGAATCATCAACATATTCTCCAAACCTAGGGAATATACATTATCCGATGTTTAACTATCTTGCCCAAAGGAGCACCTGGGGACCTGCAGGATCTGCGTATTCTGTTGATGACTCAAGGAATGAAGCTCAGGAGATGCAAACAGGAGATAATGTTGAACATGTTTCTGAAGACTTTTCAGCTGAGCTGGAGGGAGTCAATGCTCTCAGGTTGAGTAATGACTCAAGTCCTGACACTTCAGATACTGAGTATGTTCCTTCTGGAAGGCCATTTGTCCCACAAACTGTGCGACGAATGTCACATCATCACGGTTGGACATCAGGCATGTATGATGAGCATAGTTACTACTAGAAGTAGGCAACTATTTAGAAATATCGAGTACCGTGTAATCCGAGAAATAAGGTAGTTAGATAAATAATGTAGTGTATGATTATACCTATATGGTATATGTTGTAATGACTTTGTATTATTATAATATTGTAATGTATAATATGTGTAATGCATATTTGGATTTTATTTGGATTTTCATTGTGTGACTAGTTCTGTTCGTAAAGTCGAGCTCAGAACGTGCATGATGTAATTATGAGTATTCGCTTTATGCTGCAGGACTAGGGGGTCATGGATATGGGTGTGGAGACCGAATCTGAACAGCAGCGAATGGAACGTGAGGCCAAAGAGAAGCCCGATGCAGATACTGCAAATCAGGGAGCATTGCCACCACCACCACCAATGAGGCCATTAATGGAGAAGAACTTTATGCAATGTATGCAAATGATGCAAGAGACCCAGAACAAGTTCATGGAGGAGTTGCTGGGACGAGAAAATTGGAGGGCACCTGAAGGTGGAGGAGTAAGTCTTTATGACTTCCAGAATGCAAGACCGTTACCTTTTGCATCAGCCCCTGAGCCAATGGATGCAGAAGATTGGCTAGAAGATACAGAAAAAAGCTAAAGAGTGTAGGTTGCAATGATGAGGAGAAATTGAGGTATGCAACTCATCTTCTGACTGGACCTGCAGCATCTTGGTGGGAAAATCAGTTAGCCATGCAACAACCAGGAAGGGAGTACACCTGGGAAGAGTTCAAGTAGAGATTCCATGAATATCATGTTCTGGAGAGTGTTATGGAATTGAAGCAGAGAGAATTTGAGGAGCTTCAGCAGGGATATACTAGTGTCATGAAGTATATCCGGGAGTTTTGTCAACGGTCTCGTTATGTTGAGGAGGATGTTAACACAGAAGAGAAGCGGAAGAAGTGTTTCCTGCGTGGGTTAAATCCATTTGTGAGGATTCAGTTAAGGTTGGCTAATAAGCAAACTTATCAGCAGTTGCTGGATGCAGCTATTACTTTCGAAGATGACTACAAGAATGTCCAAGAGGATAGGAGGAAGAGAGCTAAGAAGGAAACCAAGATAATTCAGGCAAGTAAACCTAAACCAAATCTGGAGTTCAAACCCCGGAACAAGGCCTACGGTAACAATAAAAATAACAAGGGAAATGGTGGAAATCAATCAAATCCTCGGAGGAATGTTATTTGTAACAACTGTGGAATTCTAGGGCATTTCCAGAGGAATGCAAAAAGCCTGTAGTGATCTGTTACGGTTGTGGTCAGAAGGGGCATATCAAGCCCGATTGTCCGAGCAAACCACCAAGAGGTTGGCCTAACAAGGGAGGATGACAAGACGGTTGAGGAAATGGACAGCCCAATCTAGGAGGAAATAATGTCAAGAACAATAATGGCAAGAGGAACAGACCTACCGGGAAGCTGAATTGCGCAACCCTAGAGGAGGTGGATAATTCGGAGCATGCAGTGATAGGTATGCTCAATATCCTTACCAATCCCGGCAAATTTCTGTTTGATACTCACTACTAGGAAAATGGCTGTTTGTGGCGCACATGTAATGGCCATCCGTGGCGCACTAGCCGTGCGCCACTAGCCTCGCGCTGCGGCTAACTCCTAGCCGTGGCGCACTGCCTAGTGCGCAACGGTTGTGTCGAGATAGGCGTAGCGCACCTGCTAGTGCGCCACGACTATGTGGGCAGGTGCGCTACGCGTTTGATCTTCTGTGGCGCATGTCCCAGTGCGTCACTAAGCTGCTGAGGTGCGCTTTATACGTAGTGCACCACAAAAGCTAGGTCATGTACGCCACAGGTGTTTTTTTGTTTTTTTTTAATTTCAGAGCCAGATTATATACAATACAGATTATATACAATATTACAAGCAGATATACACACACAGATACAAGATATACAATTATATATACACAATTTTAAAAACAAGATTGAAACAAATACATATAGTTACAAAGTAGTTGGTGACATGCGAATACATTTGTCGATCGAACAAGTTAGAGCTCGGAAGCTCGCCTAGACATCTACACTAGCTAGACACAAACGCGGGATAAACAACCAAAGAAGATAAGCATGATCACCGCCGCGACGAAGGTGTAGGTCTTCATCCGGTTCCTTGTCCTAACTCCCGCTAGATAGCGCGTGTATCTAGCTTCCGCCTCCGCCATAGTGTTGTACCCTTTGTAGCTATTGCCGCTGAAACGGTGCACCTATCTCCGACAGTCTTTCCAATCATCGTAGACTCCGGGAACCCGTCCCTTGTACACGACGTACCACGTCATCTATAAGTTGACAATAATAATTAACTGATGATTGAAAAAAACATATATAATTAAAGTCTCATATGAAGATACACTTATAGAAAGTACTCCTAAATTAAAAATACCAAACTCAAAAAGCATGCCTCATATATAACTAGGTTGTTTGACACAGGAATATGCTACGATGGAACTGTTCGCCAAGTAGGATGCACAACACCTGGACCTGTGCATAGCACAAGGCGAACAATCCCATCGCAACACATTCACATATAGTGTGCCACGACATTTCAATCATCGGCATTATTCTCGAAAAAGACCAAAGTAACTCGAAAAGAATGCCTCATATATATATACATAGGTCGTTGGACACAGGAATATGCTACGATGAAACTGTGAGCCAAGTAGCTATGCACAAGACATGGACTTGTGCATATCACAAGGCTCACAATCCCATCGTAGCACATTCACATATATATTGTGCCAAGACATTTCAATCATCAGAATTATTCTCAAAAAAGACCAAAGTAAATCAAAAAGAATGCCTCATATATATAAACATAGGTCGCTGGACATAGGAATATGCTATGATGGAACCGTAAGTCAAGTAGGATGCACAACATCTAGACTTGTGCATAACACAAGGATTACAGTCCCGTCGTAGCACATTCACATATATATTGTGCCACGACATTTCAATCATCAGCATTATTCTCTAAAAAGACCAAAGTAGCTCGAAAAGAATGCCACATATATAACTAGCTAGGTCGTTGGACACAGGAATATGCTATGACGGAACAGTTAGCCAAGTAGGATGCACAATTCCTGGACTTGTGCATATCACAAGGCTAACTATCCCATCGTAGCACATTCACATATATATTGTGCCACGACATTTCAATCATCGGCATTATTCTCGAAAAAGACAAAAATAACTCGAAAAGAATGCCTCATATATATACATAGGTCGTTGGACACAGGAATATGCTACGATGGTACCGTGAGCCAAGTAGGATGCACAAGACCTGGACTTGTGCATATCACAAGGCTCACAATCCCATTGTAGCACATTCACATATATAGTGTGCCACGAAATTACAATCATCGGCATTATTCTCGAAAAGAGTGTAAGGAAAAAAAGGACCAAAGTGAGCAAAGGACCAAAGAGTAAGCAAAAAAACCAAGCATTGGTTTATATATAATAATAATAAGCAAAAGAAGTAAGCGATGATTCATAAACCTAATAAGATAAGTATAGTAGCATGTACACTTGTCCACACACACAAAGGTCATCTATAGTTTGTAACTACAACTAGGCCAACATCAAGCCTTCTGGCTCGGCTTAGGGAATGGGAGGACGCCTTGTCTCGTCATGAACTTCCTATAGTCACCCTGCATCTCTAGGCGATCTTCTATGTCACGGTTATTCGGGATATTTCCTCCGTAGAAGACCCCCCCGAAGTCATGACATCACGAAAGATGATTGCCCCAAACTGCTGCTGGATGCGATACATCTCTTGTCTAATATCTGAATCATTGATCTTGGCCTTTGCTTCGGCCCACTATTTGAGATAATCTGGCAGCGTAGAATTCTGCTGGTCAAGTAGGAACGCCCTCATGTGATGGAGTGTGTAGTAGGCTTCCTTCTTACTGTTTTTCGGCTGCTTCATGCAGGGGAACTCCGTTACGTGGTTGAAGACGTGCCTGCCGAACTTGACCTTCGTACGCACGAAGGTGGTGCCTTCCGTCGAGGCAAAGCCAGTGAGAGCATCATCCAGAACTTCCTTGATCTTGTCGTAGTTTTTCTTCTTTTCTAGACTCCCCGAGTCGAAATACGTGGCGTGGGAATGCTTCGGCGATAAGGAGATGAGCGTGTAGTGTTCATCTCTGCGCAAAAAATTCAAATGGAATGTGTTGGAAAAAGAATGATGATAATCTATTAAAGCCAATCGACGGTGGCGAGTGAATAACGACTTACTCGGGAAAGTAAGGCACGAGAATGTATTCCTTTGTCTTGTTCGCCACAAGGATTCTTTTTAGGTACGAGGCCACGATACGTCGTTCGGCGGGGGAACCCAAGCAGCCGTCACACATGTAGTAGGGGTCCACTATTGCGATGCCTGGTGTGTTCTCTCTAATGATCTGCATGGCCAGGCTGATAGAAAACAGACGGACCATGGTATAGTGCAGCGGGTATAGGTGGAACATATTGAAGATGTCGTCGAACCGCAGGAAGAACTGATCCGCAGGGGCATTGTCGACGAAGCCCAAGCCTAGTGGCACCTTAACCACGAATACCGGGTGTGAGGGATCTTTCTCCGATAGAAGGCGTCTCTCTATCGTCAGCATGCCGTCATGCACACTATGTAGTCCTGAACTGGCGAGCTTCCGCAGATTCTTAGGTAGCATGGGATCACCCGCCACATGAATCCTCCACATAATACCCTCGGGTCTTGGTGGCCCGTCCCGAAACCTAATCGGATTCGCAGTTGTTGACGCCACCGGCTGGCTCGAGCTGCTAGATTTTCTTTTCCTGCCTTTTTTTCCTTTTGGAGAGCGGGCAGGCACCACAATCTGAGCACTGGCCTCCCTATGTAGGGTGTCAGGGCATAGAATAAAGGGCCGGTTGGTTGTATCAGCTGGCTCTGTAAAGGAGCATGCTGGAGGCGTCTCCTGAGAACCAAACAGACGCTTGGTGATAGTGGCTTTCTCTGTGGGGCCACCAGCCAGGTCTTCGTTGCTAAACTGAGTGTTGAAGAAGTGATCATTCCAGTCTTCACCGTCCTCGGCCGGATCCTGCGCCATGTGCATATCATCAACATGATCATCCGACCCACCGCGTGGAGGAGACGGCGAGGGCGGTAAGGAGGCCTTGCCACCGCTTATCGCTGGCACGACATGCGGTGCTGTTGTCTATGGCGTGATGGCCCCCGCCGTCCCCAAATGGATCATGCTCTTTGGCCATAGCAAGAATAAGCCGAAGCAAGTTCTGAGGACAGTCGGCACTTCTTCATCCTCTCCTGGGGGTTGAATGGGAGGTTCCAGGTCGTCGCAGCCCCTTAGCACCCGACTAATTTTAACCCTGTGCACGCTATCTGGCATCGGCCTTGAGTGGAACGTGTGCTGCAAGGGTTGAACGATGGTACCCTTGGCAACATCCCTCAGCTCGTTGTTCACGTAGCATAAGAGAGTGCAAGGAACATCCGTCTGCGGAAAACATGTACGGCGTCGTCAGAGATGCCATAAGAGTAATAGATGGCGTGAAAGTCGGTAAAGCAATTTGTTTACCGTGATGGCGTCGAGATCGGCTAATCTCGACGCACCGCATACGACGATGGGCGTGCAAGAGACGGAAGGGCTGCTTGATGGCGCGGTGCTGGCCGCCGGTGTATTCTCCCTACCGACGGGTGCTTGGAGCTCTGGTGCCGCCGCGATGATGGCAGGGGGGCACCAACATGTACTCCGGTGCCGCGGTGATGGCAGGGGGAGTCACCAACACTTGCGGCGCCGCAGTGCTAGCGGGCGGAGTCACGAACACGTAGTTCGCCTGATTCGTCGGTGCCGCGTTGTTCGAGTGGCTGCTGACCATGCTTGGAATCGGGCACAACCCTACTCGACCACCCGCACTCCAGTTCGCTATTGACTCCACCAAGGTAGGCAGGAAGGACGTGAGGGTGATTGCCAGGTTGTCTTGGACGATCTGCGGGATCCGCGCCACTTGTTCCTTATGTTCTTGAAGCTCGCGGTTTTCCACCTTGCTCCTTCCCGACGGTGCCACATGCGTCCTTGGCGGTGGACCAAAATGATCCACCCAATTCTTACCCCCGAGGCCGGCCAGACGGCCAGCCGACGATGGCTTCTTCGTAACCAGCTCTATTTTCTTGGCCCGGTTCATCGCCCTGTTAAAAGGGTTATCCCACCGGGTGGCCGCCGTCGACCCCTGGGATGAGGAACCCTGGGATCCATGACTAGCAAAAATTTCCTCCTCCTGCAGATGAAGTAACAGTGAATCGTTTAGATCATCGATTATATTGCAATCGAGTTGATCCGCGGTAATTAGATTATACTTACCACAATTTCCTCGAATTCCTTCACCGCAGGATCCGCGGTGAGTTGTTTGGTTTTTGGGTCCACATGGTAACGGGCCCTGATGAAGTTTCGAACCTGCCCGGGTTCGAATTTCGCAAAGGGGTTTCTATCCCCTTGGATCTATACTCTTCGTCCTTCTTATTCCATTTGGCCTCCGCGGGTTCTGTATCCACCAGATCTGAGATGGTGATGACCTATATTCATCGCCTGCAGCACCTTTCCCCGATTACTATTGGCCAGGGCTCTTTCGGATTCACACCTCTCCTTGAACTCCCGGAAGTGATCTTCAGTGATCTGCGGGTCAATCTTCTGGATCTCCTCGAGACTTTTGCCTTCTTTATAGATCTTCTTCTTTATCCGGGTTCTCTAGCTGGCCAGGGCGGTGCTCATCTTTGTGAGGGCGGATTTGTTTACTTCGTTCCCATGATAATTTGTGTTCTGATACTTAGCGGGGAACTTGTATCTTGCGTGCAGCTTCTCGAAGAGGAGTGTGCGCAAGTAGCCATTATCTTTATGCCGGAGATTCTCGGTGTTGATCGAGATGGTTGTCTGGGTGATCGCCGCCACTTGCCCACCGTACCCTTTGACGACAAGGGCGGGCTCCAAAGGAACCCCTGATGGGCTCACTTCGGTAATTTCCTCCCTGACGGTGCCGACCGTGTTCGGGCGCCGGTCCTTCGGCTTCTTCTTCTTCTTAGGAGGATTGCTACCATTCCCTGTTCCCTCGCCGCCATCAGTGGTTTCATCACCCGCCGTTCCTTCGGCTTCTTCCTCCGCGTCTTCCATCTCATCATCCTCGCTCTCCGAAGGATGGTATTCTTCATCGTCTTCTAGCCGCTGGGCCGCCTTCCAGAATGTCAATTGTTTATTCGGAGGTCTGAGTTCTCCTTCCGCGCTGAAGCGCTTAGAACATCCAGCCTCATCGTTGTCACACATCTTTGCACTAATAAAAAACAAATAATTGGTTAAATGCACGGAAAAATCCGGCATGACCTTTGCTAATTTTTTTAAACTATGAGTGCCCGATTTCTGCTGAAACGGAAGTTAATCAACATTCCGGCAAAAATCAGGACTCATTTCATACAAGAACCTGCATACACGACATAATAAAGTGCTTCATATACAAGCACAAGCACAATTTCAAAAATAGTAGCTTTGCAAAACAATAGCTTTGCACATATAGTAGCAGCACATACAGTACTACTATGTTCTCCAGCATTTTGACTTGAACATACAGCACATACAGTACATCCACAATACAGAACCATGTTCAAATGAGCTTAACTAACAAAATTTAACTTGAAAAGAAAAACATGTGCCACCAACATATCAAAGCATCAACTTTATAAAACCTTAAATAAGCTAAATCATGGGAAGGGACTGGATAGTTTTATTTCCATGTCTCATCAATTATAATAATGATCTCATTAAACCTACATAAATGAATTACAACAGATCATGATTAAATATTGATGCACCTAAATCATTTTCCACAGTAGCATAGCACTCAACATTTTCCACAGTCTCATCAACAGTTTTATTTCCACAGTAGCAGTAGCACTCAACCACTTCTAATCATCCCAAAAATATTGATGCACCTAAATCATTTTCCATAGTAGCAGTAGCACTCAACATTTTCAGAAACAGAGCCTAAATATATAGCTTATATATACATAGCAACCACTTCTAATCCCCAGGTTATATTGACATAGCATCCACTTCTAAATATGCAGCTTATATATACATTTTCAGAAACAGAGCCTAAATAGCACTCAGCAGTAGCAGTAGCACCTAAATATACATAGCAACCACTTCTAATCCTTGATCTTCTAAAATTAAATTTAGGTTAAAGTAAATGGTCGTTATACACAAACAAAAGCCAAGAATCTTTACGTAAAACTCGCTGTAATACATAACAGGGCATCCGTCAATCATAGTGTCGAGGAGCACTAGTTTGTATTTTCAGCAACTATTAGCTACAGAAAATTAGAAGGTGAATTCTGTTTTTGAGTAGCTAAAACCACCTTGATGTCTGTGCTGGGAAATAAAATATGCAGCTAGAGAAGAACATGAGACTGGATCCTAGGTCAAATTATCAGTCATTTTCTAGCGCATCCAAATAAAAATAAAACCAGATCAGGTACTAGTTTTGACCCAAGTGGTAGTGTTCCATGCATCATATTAGAAGATCCTGAGCTAGTCAGAAAATAACACAGAATATGAACAAGAAAGTAGAAAAGGAATATGTTAGGATATGATAGGTCCCAGTGGCGCATTATGACTGACATCGGTGCTTCTCGTTTAAAAAAACTGACATCAGTGCTTTACATTAACATTGTGCAAAGGTTATTGCACTTGTACCCTAGCCGACTTGAAATGCCATTGTGATTGAGAAGTGCGGACGAAATTATATCTATTTGACTGGTCATGCTTTCTCAGTTGAAAAAACTCTGTTCATGCGTAAGGCCCAAAGTCCAGCCTGCCGCTCTCTGAAACCAAATACACCTAGCTCTTATGCTAAGGTGCATATTTGCCAATATGCTAAGGTGCATAATTACAGGGCAGACGAATGCTGTACATAAAATGAGTACTATATAATCTCCTGACTAGGAGCAAGTTTGTGATCCTATCATAACTCTGTAAAGGAGTCCGCTCCTTCTATGATTTTATTACTAGAACCCTGTCAGTATTTGTAGGCAAAGATGACAGGAAGGCAAAGCAGAAGATCAACTGTAGTAATATTTGTGCTCTTATTAATCCTATCACCAGACTCAAACCACAACAACAAAACAAAATTCGATAAAGACTACTACTACTACACGACACTAATCCGCGACGTCCACTAGAAATAGGCCTTTAGCAACAACAACAAGAGTTGATGAATTACATCGAATACTACTATCCCTCCTGGACAAGGGAAGAAATCAACAGGGAGAGAGAGGGAGAGAGGGGGAGAGAGAGGGAGAGAGGGAGAGAGGGGAGGTGGGCAGGGGACTCACCAGGAGGGATCGCGGAGCTAGGAAGGCGGGCGGGCACGGGCCTCCTCCTCCTCCTCCACGTCCACGACCTCCTCCTCGAGCGTCCTCCTCCACGTCCACGACCTCCTCCTCGAGCGTCTTCCTCCTCCATGTCCTCCTCCTAGAGCGGCGGCGGATCGAGATAGGCGGTGTCTAAGGGTGGCAGTGGGGATGAGATCGGCGGTGTTTGAGATGGGGAGGAGAGGCGCGCGGCGTGGCACGGTTGACTAGTAGTACCGAGTTAGGCGTAGCGCACCCTGGCAAGTGCTCTACGGGTAACGCCTAACTCGGTACTACTAGTCACATAAGAAGGCGCGGCCACCCCTATTGTACAACTACACTAGCCTATCCCACCCACTGCTCTAATCTAAACCTGTGAGCACCTAGGTTCGAATCCTGGTGCCGACCTTTTTTATTTTTATTTTAAAAATATTTTCAAATGTTCCAAAAAATGCCCAAAAGTGGTGATATATTCCATAAAAGTTTTGTTTTGTTTTTAAAATACTTTTAAATATTCCAAAAATACTCGAAAGTGATAATATATGTCATAAAAGTGGTACAAATTAAATATGATTCAAATATGTCATAATAATTTGTCCATGATACAAATATGTCATAGTAATTTGTCCATGAAAATTACAATCTTTTTCGACCACGCGTTTTACAATATTTTTTGAGCTAGCGTTTTACAATCTTTTTTCCCTTCTTTGTCGCGGTTGAATAATTTAGCCCAGGCACTTTAATGTTTCTTCTTTCGAACGGGCTACCTTTTTTGGGTAGGGTTGTCCTTTTTCTTCTTGTGATGTATGTTGTTGCATCGTAGTCGTCGTCATCTTCAATCTCTGGATCGTCGTACTGGTCGAAGTCTTGCTCGTTGGCGACTCCATCCATTCCGATGATGTTTCTTTTTCCACTCCTCACGACAACACGGCTAGGATTTCTCTGGTCGGTAATGAAAAAACATTGGTCCACTTTGGTAGCCAGTACCCACGGTTAATTTTTCACGGCCACGTTTGCACCAGCGGCCTTGGATTTGGCTGCTTCAGGTATAACCATGGTTGTGAAATACCGTCTTCTCTTTCGACGCTCTTTGCCCATCCGACACAGAACATCCGCATCTTTTCTCCACAGTAGTAGAGCTCCGAGATCTCCTCGATTCTTCCGTAGAATCTTTCCTTCACGTTGTCATCGGTGTAGAATTCCGACGTTACGCCTGAGTTCTGATAATCACACTTGTTGTCCTTTTCCTCCGTGTAGAATGTGTAGCCGTTGATATCATACGCCTGATAGTTCACCATGTTTTGCATCGGTCCCTGCGACAAGGTGAATATGATCTTTTCCGTGTCAGAAGAATGCGATCGCGGGGGATTATCAAGGAGCGTCTGCCTAAACCAACGCGTGAAATCTGAGTTGTGCTCTTTGATTATTTCTCCCTGTGTCCTCTATATGGCCCGGTCACTGTACTTCTTCTCGATTAACCTTTTGTGCTTCTGTACCCAAGGATCGACCAGTTCTAAAAGCTGTAGCGCGACGAGGCTTGCTCGATCAAAGTCTGCGCGTCGAAAATCGAAGTCTGCATGCAGTATGCGACGACCCTCTCGGTGACCAGATCCGTCGAGCTTGCCAAGGTGCCTGTTAACGGGAAGACCGATAGGGTTCTCGATGTCTAGATAATTCGTGCAGAAAGAGATGCACTCTTCGGCCAGAAAGCCCTTGGCTATGCTTCCATATGGATGGGACCTGTTGCGAACGGTTCATTTGATGTGTCCGTTCATCCTTTCGAACGCCATCATGCTGCGGAGGAACATCGGCCCGAGTTGTACGATGTCCTCCACGACCTGGACCAGCAGATGCACCATAATGTCGAAGAATGCGGGTGGGAAGTAGACCTCAAGCTCACTAAGTATCACCACGATCTCCTCCTGTAGCCTCCTGAGCTGATTCATGCCAATCGACTTCCTAGAGATGACGTCGAAAAACTTGCAGAGGCCAAATAACATTTCACGGACGTGCACGTCCATTATCCCTCTTAGTGCGACCAGAAGTACCTGCGTCATTAGCACGGCACAGTCGTGAGACTTCATGCCACTGAACCTCTGCTTCGCCTCGTCTAGGTATCTGCATATCTTGCCCGCATAGCCGTAAGGAAATTTGACTCCTAGAAGGCACTTGAAAAACTGTTTGATCTTATCCTGGCTTAGAGTGAAGCAAGAAGGAGGGCAGTAATATTCGTTCTTCTTGAAGTTTTTACCCTTCCGACGACCTTGTGTCGTCTCCGACTCATGATCATCGTCATCTTCCTGATCATCAGGAGTAGTGCGTCCTCCGTGAAGCTCCTTCCGGATACCCAAGAATATCAGGTCGTGCCTTGCTTTCGGACCATCTTTCGTCCTATCTGGCATGTTGATTATGGTGGCGACCAGACTCTCGCACACGTTTTTCGTGATATGCATGATGTCGAGGCTATGAGGCATGCGGAGAAACTTCCAGTATGGCAACTCCCAGAAAACAGACCTTGTTTTCCATACCTTCATCAGCGGCTTGTCTCTTGCCGCCTCTTTCGCTTCTTTCCAGGCTTAGGACAATCTTTCTAGTTTTTCAGCAACTCTTCCACTTCTTCGCTGCTCCTACGCTCTGGGATTCCTCGGGTCTCGGACTTGCCATCGAACAGGTCTCCACGTTTTCTCCATGGATCATTCTTTCCGAGCCACCTCCGGTGCGCCATGAACACGGTTTTCGATGACCCTGGATCTTTCTCTAGTTGGAGACAGCTTGTGTTATCCATGCACCTAACGCATGCGCAGAATCCTTGGATAACCTGCCCTGAGATATACCCGCAACCTGGATAGTCTTGCACCGTAGTGACCAACGTGGCTCTCATAGTGAAATAATCTTGTCTGACGGCGTCGTAAGTATCAGCTCTAGATTCCCATAACGTGGCTACCTCCTCTTTCAACAGCCCGAGATACAGATTGATGTTGGTACCAGGTTGTTTCGGCCCTTTAATTACCATACTCATTTGTATGTACTTCTTCTTCATGCACAACCATGGAGGTAGGTTGTACATCCATACAAACACGGGCCAAGTAATGTGCGTGCTTCTCTGGCTACCGAACGGATTGAGTCCATCGGTGCTCGCACCAAGCCTGATGTTCCTCGAATCTCCACCGAATTCTGGGAATTCGAGGTCCAATGCTTTCCACTGGCTAGCATCTGAAGCGTGCGTCAGCAGCTCATCCTTTTCGGGGTCATCATCTCCTGGCTTCTTCCTTTCCGCATGCCATCGCATGAGCTTCGCTTCCTTAGGGTCCATGAAATAGGGCTGCAGACGAGGAGTGATAGGAAAGTACCATACCACTTTTCGAGGTGCTTTCTTCCCTTTCTTGTATCGACTCACGCCGCACACCGGGCATGTGGTTTTCTCCGTGTTCTGGCCCCAATAAATGATGCAAACGTTGATGCATATGTGATACCTAACGTGCGGTAGATCGAGAGGACGGACGATTTTCTTGGCGTCCTCGATACTAGTTGGACATGTGTTCCCCTCCAAGAGACGATCGTGCCAGAATGCCATCATATCGTCGAAGCTTGCGTCGCTCAATTTGTGTTTTACCTTCATCTCCATAGCCTTGAGCGTTACATTCAACCGGGTATCATCGGGCCTGCATCCTTCATACAATGGAGTAACCGCGTCTTTCTCGCGTTTCGCAAGCTTGGCTTTCTCTCTAGCGGCAGCCCTGGCGTTACTCGTCTGCTTGAGAAGCAGCTCTTGCACATAAGGGTCCCGCACCCAGCCTGACGTTGTTCCATCGTCGTCTCCTCCTCCGGCATCTAGATCATCATCATCCCAGTCTGCTTCCGCACCTTCACCATCCCTAGGAGACTCTTCATCATATCGCCCGTTCTCGCCGTGATGATGATTATCGTCATGTTGCCCACCTTCACCGTCTCCATCGTCTTCGTCATCGCTCATCCAACGAGTGTATCCATCCATGAAACCATGGCGGAGCAGGTGCGCCTGCAGATTCCCGAAATCTGGGTCGATCACCCAATTGAGTTTGCATCTTCTGCACGGACATCTTATCTCCGTATTGTTATTTCGTATCATGTCGGCCGTCGCACATTTCAAAAATCTAGCCATAATGTCTTCGCTCATTATGAGCACCATTTTTGCCTGCACGGTGTACACGGTACAATTAGAAGTCTATTAGAACCACATAATCAATGCATGCATGCAATGGTCGATAGAAAAATTCGGCATGACCTATCCTAAAATTAGGACCTTTGCGAAATGCCAAAGTCTTGCCAAAATGGAAATGAATCAACATTTTGGCAAAACAAATGACAACTTGTTCACATACAAACACAAGAGAGAGAGACCGATCCATACACACATGAACATATCATTATCCTCTCCATACACACATGCATGAGCATCATTGATACTCTCCATATACACACACATATGACCATCGATCCTCTCATACACACATCATGAGCATCGATCATCTACATACATATGAGCATATCATCCATATACACATGAACACATCCTTACATGGACAACTTACCGAGATGAGAGACCAATCGCGAGAAAGATGGAAAGGAGAGGTGCGCGCGAGACCGGAGAAGGAGATGAGAGACCGGAGACCTTCCTCTATTACTTATGTAACATCCAAGGCAAGTTCTACATGCTAAAAATGGTGAATGGGTGGAGAAATTGAGGTGGGAAGGAGAAGATCCCGACTAGATCTAAGGAGGAAGAAGAAGGGGAAAGTGAAGTGTGGGGTGGTGGATGATCACACATGTGCACATAAAGTGGAGCTGCCAAAAAAAATCGCCACATCCGTGGCGCACTCGGCCCCAGTGTGCCACAGAGATTAGTAACATCCGTGGCGCACATGCCATAGTGCGCCAAGGATGTGTCTGGCCGTTTCACAGCAGAGAGGGGCATGCTCTTAGGCGTAGCGCACCCCCTCCATGTGCGCCACGGTTGACACTAACAACTGTAGCGCACCTACCCTACGTGCGCTACGGATGTCTGCCATGCGGCCAACAGGGCCCTGGCCCACACATATCTGTGGCGCACTATGGTCATGTGCGCCACGGTTGTTCTAGTTACTAGTAGGGCACTGCCCATAGGTGAGCCACGCCTGTTTTAGCCGTGGGGCACTTCAACCATGTGAGCCACGGATGTGCTGATTACCTATAGCCATTTTCCTAATAGTGCATGGTGCAAATACTTCATTCATTTATGAAGAATTCTGTGATAAGTTCGGGATTACAAGGGCAACATTAGAAAACCCTATGACCGTAGTTATGACAGAGGAAATTTGATTGTACGCCACATTAAACAAGATCAGGTTATCTCGATCTGTGGTTGTACATATTTTGCAGACCTTTACGTGATTCCTTTGAAGGGAATTGCAGTAGTGCTAGGGATGGACTGGATGATGGAACATGGAGCTCAAATAAATTGTGAGGAGAAAACTGTCTCAATCAAAACTCCAAGTGGAGCAAGGATAGTTTACCAAGCAGATAAGCACAGCCATATCATGGTGGATCTGCAGTTGAACTCAATGAAAGAGGTCAAATTGGAAGATATTCCTGTAGTAAATGAATTTCAAGATGTTTTTCCAGCAGAGCTACCTGGAATGCCACCAGATCGGGAGATAGAGTTCACTATTGATCTAATTCCCGTTACAGCATCAATAGCTCAAGCACCATATAAGATGGGACCAAAATAATTAAAAGAACTCAAAGAGCAAATTGATGAGTTAGCCATAAAAGGGTTTATTCAGGAAAGTGTATCTCCATGGGGAACACCAGTAATCTTTGTGGATAAAAGGGATGATGGAAGAAGGATGTGTGGAGACTATAGAAATCTGAACAATGTTACCATAAAGAATAAGTATCCTTTACCAAGGATTCAAGATTTGTTTGATCAAGTGAAAGGAGCCGGAGTATTTTCAAAGATCGACCTAAGATCTGGATACCATCAAATAAAAATCAAGCCTGGGGATGTTCCAAAGATAGCATTTGTCTCAAGATATGGACACCATGAGTATCTGGTAGTACCATTTGGTTTGACCAATGCACCCTCAATATTCATGAATCTGATGAACAAAATCTTCATGCCATATTTGGATAAGTTTGTCATAGTCTTCATTGATGATATTCTGATATATTCCAAGGATAAGGAAGAGCATGCTGATCATTTGAGAATAGCATTGCAGACTCTAAAAGAACATAAACTTTATGCTAAGTTTAGTAAGTGTGAATTCTGGATAGATGAGGTAGAATTCCTCGGCCATGTGATCAGTAAAGATGGAATTGCTGTAAATCCATCTAAAGTTCAATCAGTACTAGAATGGACTGCACAAACCAATGTGAAACAAATTCGAGGTTTCTTGGGGATGGCTGGTTATTATCGGAGATTCATTGAAGGTTTCTCCAAAATAGCTGGACCAATGACCAAGTTGTTAAGAAAGAATACACCATTCAACTGGGATGAGAAGTGTGAAGCAAGTTTTCAGGAGTTGAATACCAGGTTAACCATAGCTCCAATCTTAGCAGTTCCAGAAACATGGAAAGACTTAAAAGTATATTGTGATGCATCCAAAGAAGGTTTGGGTTGTGTGTTAATGCAAGATCGGAAAGTGATTGCTTATGGTTCAAGGCAACTGAAACCACATGAAGTCAATTATCCAACTCATGATTTAGAGTTAGAAGCAGTAGTCTTTGCGCTGAAAGGATGGAGGCATTTTCTTTATGGATCCAGATGTGAGTTATTCACGGACCATAAAAGTCTTAGATATTTCTTCACTCAAAAGGAGTTGAATTTGAGACGAAAGCGTTGGTTGGAACTAATCAAAGATTATGATTTAACAATCAACTATACTCCAGGGAAAGCAAATGTTGTAGAAGATTCTTTAAGCAGAAAGAGTGCAGATATACAGCCTAGCAATCGGGAGCTACCAAAAGAGTTACAAATGGACTTGGAAAGATTAGATCTTGAATTCATTAGAACAGAGGTTCTTGGAGGATTAGCTACTATGCAGTTAGTTGTAGAGCAGGACAGTGATCTTAAGCACGAAATTTTTAAGCATCAAGCAGAAGATCCTTTCATTGCTAAGGAAATTCGGAGGATATCTCAAGGGCAAAAATCAGTTTTTCGTCTTGGAGATTATGAGTCTTTGTGCTTCCAAGATCGTCTTTGTGTTCCAGATGTGACTGAGATTCGAGATGTCATACTCAGAGAAGCACATGAATCACCATATTCTATACATCTAGGAAGTACTAAGATGTATATGGACTTGAAAGAACTATTCTGGTGGAATAACATGAAAAGGGACATTGATAAATATGTATCAGAATGCCATACTTGCCAAAGGGTGAAGGCTGGACATCAAAGTCCAGCAGGACCATTGAAACCTTTGGAAATTCCTGAATGGAAGTGGGAGGAAATAGGTATGGACTTCATCACGGGATTGCTCATGACACCTAAAAGGAAGGATATGATATGGGTAATTGTGGATAGACTCACTAAAAGTGCACATTTTATTCTGGTAAATCAAAAAGATAATGCCGAGAAGTTAGTAGAAGTTTACATCAAAGAGATAGTAAGTAAGCATGGAGTGCCCAAAAAGATCGTAATGGATAGGGGATCCGTGTTCACTTAAGCATTTTGGAAGCAATTACATGAAGCACTTGGTTCCAAATTAGATTTCAGCACAACCTATCATCCAGAGACAGGGGGTCAAACAGAAAGAACAAACCAAATACTAGAAGACATGTTAAGAGCTTGTGCATTAGATTTTGGAGGTACATGGGAAGATCATCTACCATTGGCAGAATTTTCCTATAATAATAGCTATGAGAGTAGTCTGAAGGCAGCTCCATATCAGGTTCTGTATGGAAGGAAGTGTAGATCACCAATATGTTGGTATGAGCTGGAAGTAGCAAAGAATTTGCGCCAGACTATATCTAGGAAAAACAAGATATCATTGATAAGATCAAGGATAGACTAAAAATAGCTCGGAGTAGGCAGAAAAGTTATGCTGATCAAAGTCGAAGATCATGGCATCCAGAAGTGGGAGACATGGTATATTTGAAAGTAAGTCCAATGAAAGGGGTTAAAAGGTTCGGAGTTAAAGGAAAATTGAGTCCAAGATATATCGGGCCATTCAAGATACTGAGTCAGAACAGAACTATAGCTTATGCTTTAGAGTTACCATAAAGATTGGCTCAAGTGCATAATGTTTTCCATGTGTCACAACTTCGTAAATGTTTGAAAGTTCCGGATGATGCAATCACACATCAAGAGATAGAACTACAAGCATACTTGACCTATGTTGAAAAACCCTGCTAAATTTTGGAATAAAACTGGAAAAGATTGAGTAAACAGGGCAATCAAATATTGCAAGGTACAGTGGGAACATCACCCAGAAAGGGAAGCCACTTGGGAGAAAGAAGAGGATTTGAGAAAATCCTATCCAGAACTATTCAGGTACATCTCAACAAACTTTGGGACGAAATTTAATTTAAGGGGGGAAGTCTATAACATCCTAGCATTTAGGAACCAACGAAGGGTAGATTTATGAATCTGTGAAATTGCATGCATTCATTTGTAAAAATGTGGGTAAAGTTTCTTTCATGCTTTGATCAGGTATAGTCTTGGAGGATGATTGTTATAAACTTTGATATGATCTTGTGGATTAGTGTGTTTTGGGAAATGAAATTTGAATTTAAACTTGAGTGTTGAATTTATAATTCAATGGAATTTAGAATTTGTTTGAGTATTCTGATTTAGTCAAGAGCTAATAATTAGTAGTTCAAACTTTAAATAAATAACTTAATTAAGAAAAAGATTATGTATTCCATAATTTTATTCAATAAAGAAGTTACAGAATGTAACTTATAAACATGATCAAGAAACTTTACAATAGATAATGAAATAAAAGAACCTTTATATATATTGTGTAATATTACAATCTTGATTACAAAAGAATAAAATAAAAATTACAAAAGAATAAAAGAATGATTACAAGTCACTATTCTATAAAGCAAAAAAGAAAACCTAAACTAAAGTCTTGAATCTTCAAGTCTGGTACCTGCAAAACAAACACAAACTAAAAGAACGAGAGTTAAGGTTAAAAAATGTTTTACTCTCAGTATTGACAGTGAGGTGCACTATTCAAATTTCATCATTGAGTAATCTTTATAGGGGCAAGTTTCACCAATATGAAATAATTGAATCTTTCATAATTTAAGCCATAAGTCAAATAAACAGCAAGGAGGGGCAAGTTTCACCAGACAAGTAAGTGTAACCAGATAAAAATAACTTTCATATCTAGAGCATATCCACAAGGTGCAGCAAGCACACAAGCATCACACACACCAAACTACATGGTGTGTGCTTTCAGCACAATAGCAATAGGCCACACACAAAAAACTACTCAGCACAGCCGTGGGAGGCATCTCCAACACATTTCCCTGTTTCATACACATCAAACACAACAGCCAACCAAGCTAAACTAAATCACACCAACCAAACCCTGGATCATCTCACCAAGATGGTGACATAAGGAGGGGGTAGATCAGGTGGATCTCAAGCACAAGGTCAAGCCACCAGGACCAGGAGGTGGAGAGCTAGATCAAGGACAAGTCCAGAAGCTGGAAGTACCAGAAGGAGAACCAGATCAAGATAGCCATACAACCAGCAAGATCAAGATAGCCACAAGATCAACAACTTGTAACCCCAATAACAACCAAGTGTGGTGAGTAGAAAAGACCATCACATGATTTATCTATGTAAGATAGACAAGCATTCATGAGTTGTCTCATACTCAAATTCTCAGAAAAGCACCCAAGTGGGGTGAATCCATCATTGAAGTTTTAAATATTAAAATCAATCCGAAAACTATATAGACCCAACTAGGATCTCAGGACAACCTCATTGATCCTAGATATCAAGCTATATTCTAACTTCCAAGAATGAACATAGCCAAGATCTGAACTTCTAGGCACATTTCTTAAAAAGGAGTAGCACCTTATAATTTCATCTTATGGATCCATATAATTTGTCAAGCCTACAAATCATTTTCCCCAAACTTTGACTCAGGAATCAGTAGCTGGTATCACTACTAGAACCAATCCATGAGTAATAATAAGAGAAGGGTCTAGTCCCTAAACCTCAGACCAACATCATAGGTTCTAGGGATCTAAGGAAAGAAGTTTCCATTTATTTCTGATCCCATTCTAATCTTATGCTTGAACAAAATCAAGACAAGTAATAGAACCTAATATTGTGTGCCATACAAGGATGGTGTCACAAGAACAGCTTCTAAACTAAGCAGGTTAAGCATCCAATCTTCACAGATACAACCACAACCAACTATAAATCATTTTCTTGATATTAATCATAGGAATCATAACCAGGAATATTCATATATATATATATCATCACTTTAAGAGACCATTTGATCTCAAAATGTATATGAATCTATAAGACAACAACTACATATACAGTGACTTCATCACTCAAAAAATCACTATCAGTAACTAAGTAATGACAGTGGTGAGCTCTCAAACCACTAGAATCCCCAAGTAATGAATTCTAGAGCAACCTTATCTTATGAACCATATCAAGTTAACCAATGGAATCCATCTTGTAAGCCACTAGCATCATCAAAGATAATCATAAACTGTAATCCACAACAATCAACCAATCATCATGCTTAGGGATCATCAATACATGATCCAACTCATCAGATATCTAATTCACAGAGGGATATGAACCCTAAGCAGAACAAACAATCCTAATCAGGACATGACACTAGCCAGGAGTGGCAAATACCAACACATAGCATAGGATAGCCTAGCACAGAGGACACGAGGGAACCAAGAACAACTTACTGAAGGATGTCGCTGTAGATTAGAAGAGGAAGCAGAGGGTCGTCGACAAACACGGCAGCACGGGGAGCACCCCAAGGTGGCGCTGCGACCCACAACATGCCGAGGCGGCGACAATAGCCATGCCTGAGGCGAGGAACATCACCACGGTCGATGGCAGCAGCAGCGGCGACAACACCAGCGCCACCCCAAACCCTAGGGTTCGGGATGGAGCTAGTCTGGCCACGGGAAAGCTCCAGGTCCAAATCGAATTAGACAGGAGGGTGGAGCATGGTCGACAACCTCGCCCTGCATCACGGCAGTGGCCAGGGAGGACCACAGTGACGAGCAGCGCTCGGCGGCGGCGCCATCGACCACAGGGTCGAAGAGGAGAAGGGAGAGGAGAACGAAAGGGTGACAGGGGAGTGTGGGTTAGACTAGGCCAAAACCCCTTTGGGGTGTCATTTTGACTCTGCCCTATTTGGCCACAAGGGCCCAATAAACCAACACACGCAGCCCATTTACCTATAGGCAATTTTTTAATAAATAGAAAAGACCAAAATGCCCCTGAACTTAAATAAATTCTATAAAATAAAATCCAAAAATAATAAATAAAATATTTTTGGATTCACAATAATCCAAACTATCAAAATAAATTAATAAATAAAATTTCAAACATATAAATTTTATTAAGAATTTTGTACTATACTTATTTCTTATGGAATTTTACATAATTATTGAAAGATGATAAAAACAATTAAAAATCACTTTCATTATATATTAATATTGTAGTATTTTATAAAAATACTAAACAAATATTTAATATCAATTTTTTGGTATTTAAATGATAATTCTTAAAGAAATTATTAAATAAGTAAAATTCAAATAAAAGGAAATAAAATAAAAGAATACAATATTCAATAAATATTAAATAACTAATATTACTTTATTATTAAAAAGAATTTTTATAATTAAATAATGGGGGAGAATACACATAAAGCTAAATAATGCATTATATTACTTTGCATAATCATTTTTCTTCTTTAAATATTGTCCTTACCGGGCAATAATGATGTTTTTGTAGACATAGAAGCTCAAGGTCCAGTGCAAGCATCAGACTTCACTACCTTGCAATCACAAGGCAAGTTCATCACTTGCTCATATCCTTTGAAGAGTCTTTATCAAAGTATTTGCAAATTGTGTGTTATCATATATACTCCAAAGAAAGAAAATATTATTTTCACAAGTAAAGAAATCTTAGATATCATCGTAAGTGATGATATAATGGAGCCATAGAACTTAGGGTTCTATTTTCAACAATCATGATCAATTAGGGACTTAATAACGCATGACATCAGTAATTCTAGCGCCGTATATCACGCGTTAGCCATGAGATTTGGAATGGTACAGAGAAGTCAGCTGTATCTTCTTCCTCTCGCATGTAGTCGGATGTGCAGGTCATGGTTGTTATCACTCGTAGCATGCATATTAATTGGTAATTCATAGAGGATATGCAGCATATGGGTGGGAACCCTCAATGTCCCATGATAGTTCTGGCATATAACGGTTTGTACAAACCATTGCCGTAATTCAATATGTGGGCATGGTGTACATCAAGGAGGCATGCAAGGTCGCGAAGGGGGTATTGATTGGCTTGGACCAACTACTAGGCCCCACATCATGGAATTGTGGACAGGAAAGTACGCCCAATTGTGCAACAAGGAGTTGATCTCTCATGGGTAAAGTAACGCACCTCTATAGAGTGTAAGAATTGTAACTTGTTACTCCGTGTTCTAGGAAGAAGCTGCGAACGCGGCAGGAAAGGAACTCCATGAAAGTTCTGGTCAACCTGTGAAGGCTGATGGTCATAGATTTTTATAATAAAATCAACCTTTGAAGAAAGATTTACAAAAACTGTGTAGTGCCAAGGACTTATAGTCTGAGGTGGTAGTTATAGCATCAAACTTCCCACCTTGCATATAATGAACTTGTTGGGTAACGCTGTTACTCATCCTTTCCTTTGATCCCTTGCTTAGACTCTGAGGATCCCGAAGATACACCAATGTATGCAGCCGAATGCCCAGAAGATGTGTTCTAAAGGAGCCTGACCTGTCAGGAGGTGTTGAAGGAGTGGATTACGAAATCCACTATGGTGTCGAGGACAACGAGTCCAACTAAGTATCCTAGTTAGTAGTAACCGACGGACCCGAGCAGCATGAACTCTATAGAATAAGCTGCTGAGCTCAACTCCTAGTTGGAGTTGCTACTTTTAAATTCCGCTGAAACACTTTATATTTTGGTTTGTAAGTTGAATCCTTTTGAAGTCTTGAACTTCTGGTATTGTAATAATAATAATGTGTGAATGTTTGTAATATGGACCCGCAATGTTTCTGTTGTACCACTCTGAGGGATGTGATATTTACAGAATGGTGTTCTATGGATGTTATGTCAACGACTATAATGTACTACACATGCAGTGGTATGCTGGGTCACCGCACTAGAGTCCCACCACTAGTTCCGGCTCAGTTACCAGCCGGGACTAGAGGATATCCACGTGGCTGCCCCTGCACGCTCAGGGTGCACCCCCACTAGTCCCGCTTGGTGTTAAGGACCGGGACTAGTGGGTCTCTGCCATGTGGCAGCATTTTGTGCCTTTTCTCTGCCGCGGCAGAACAGTACCTTGCACTAGTGGTTCTCTGCAGCGGCAGCATTTTGTGCCATTTCTCTTCCGCGGCAGAGATTTCATTTTTATTGTTTTATTTACTTATTTTTCATTTCAACATAGTTTTAAATATTTCTGCGCCACACATATCATAAACATTCGTGCGTATATAAGATAACTTGTATTATGATATCGAGCATACAAATATGTACAATTTATATAGTTACATGGAGATCACAAAATACCGGGACTAGAGCACGTCTGTTCGATTACATGGAGATCAATAGCGCCTATTCACACTAAATTCTCCGGCATCGTCTATGATCTATTTGACAATAAATCCCGCCAGCTCCTCCACAATTACTAGTACGCGTTGCGTTGGTAGTAATTGATCCCGCATTCTCTCAAACTATATATAAGAAAAAGAAGATCAATATGAATATCATTGTGTTCGGTATGAATGCATTGCTTACTTCGACTCTATAATCATTTTATTCGGTGGTAAACGTGCGAATGAACTCGCATAAGTAGAATCCATATAGATTCGACCCCTATGGCTGCCTCGCGCACTTTATGAGAATAGAATTCAATCAAAATAATAATCTAGCACCATGATTGTATTGAATTTATAAGTAAAGAGATGCGTCGAGATATCACGTGCTATTTACCGAGACCTCCTTAAACATTAGCTTCTCACTAAATACACCTGTAACCTCGTGATTGAACTATATCCAAACCCTTCCTGGCAAAGAAAATAAATGAATGAGTTATTCATTACCTGATATCTCAGGAAATCAACTAAAGAGACCGCTATAGCACGAAACTTACTTCTAGAGCATGTCCTGCATGCTGTGGAAATCTTCCAGGTTTCTCTTTGATGGGTCCATGACATCAACTCTTCCCTTATCAAGTTGAATGTCTAATAGAACCCAGTGGAAGCTGCAAACATTTATATATACATCAGTAACTCATCAGTTACACTTAGCATCGACTAATCAAAAGTGAATGTGTACAACAGAGTAAGACCCTCACTTAAAATTGTAAGGAAATAGTATGTGGTCAGAGAAATTTTGCTCCATTAGAAACCTTAGAATGTTTTCCTCCGTCTCCTTGAGGTTATTCATTAGCGTGGTTATATGCACTTTATCTGGGTCAATGAACCCAATATTATAGATTCTTTTTATTTTACATTCCAGGATCTTCATTCTGCATAATAAGGATAATTACATGTTCTGAACTGAACAACTAAAAAACTGAACATGTAGATAATGAATTCAATAACTTACAGACAATAGCAGATGAGGATGGATTTTTCCAGGGCGTCGAGATGGTATAACTGGAACAGTTCTGAAAACTCAATATGGACCTCTTCGGGTCTGAAGTAGTACTCACGTGGGACATTGGCTACGATCATTATTCTCCCCTTCTTTATGACCGTCAGTACCATTGATGGAGATTCCGCATTTGTGTTGGCAGTTATTTCAGCTTCTCTTTGCTGACCAAATCCTCACCTGCGACATATCTAGGGGCTACAGCAGCCTCGGGTAGAAGGTCGAGTTGGGGGCCTAACAGTTAATCAAGACTAATTTTCATGCTGGCCACCAACTCCGCAGCTACTGACATATCTAGTGGCTGTTGTGCGAGAAGGGGAACGTGTTCTGAAAACACCTTGAGGGGTGCGATCGTTTGTTTGGCCCGTTGTCTGAGAAGGGGAACGTATGATTTTTTGAAGATTGCAGTTTTGGTCCCGCTTGCACCTATGCTTGCTGATTTTTTACCGCTTGCACTTGATTTGCTTGATTTTCTCTTCGCCACTTCTTTCTGAAGTGTGCGTAGATAGTCATCTGGATTATGGTGCAACTCATACTGCGATTTTGTGTTCATAAAATCAATTGCATATGCCTTTTGGTTCTCGGTGTATACCGAAGCGGGCTCGGGTTTCTTCTTCTCAAAATGCGCCACCACTTCGGCCTTTGCTATCGCTGCAGATTCCGCATCAGTATGATCGTAAGGTCTGATGGGAAGATTTTTATGAGGCATTGTTGGGAGGGGCGACATTTTCAGTTTTCAGATGTCGCGTCCTTTAGTACTCATTGACGAAGCACGCTTCCGCTTATTGTCCTTAGCAGGCGGCGAAGACTGCTGAGCCTGCGGCGGAGATCGAGATGGACTCGGGATGTGGTGGAGGTGAAGGAGACCTGTGACGACTCGGAGGCGGTAGTGTTGGCCTTCGGGTAGAGCCTGGAAACCGTATGTTGTTCTTGTCCCATAGAATGTTACCACCAAGTACTTCTCCGAGTGTGATCTCACCTTCAGGTCCAGGGATGTCAAGCTCCATTGACTCCCACTCCTTTACAATTTGATCCACCCCTACTTTAGCATAGTCAGGTGGAATCTCACGGACATGCCAGCGTGCGTAAGGCGGACAAGGCAACGCAGATCCGACCGCCACCTTCACAGATACGTTCTTCAATTTATTATGGAGCTCACAAGATATCCGCTCCTTAATTCCATCCACGGGGTATCCAGGACCGCCATCTGTATAGGGAGCATCGTTAGACGAGACCTCCGATTCAGCCATGCTGCTTCTCTGCTGACATGGGTTGGCGGTAATATCGAGTGGAGGATCTTGCAAGCGCCCTATTCCTCTAGGTTCGTCGATCTGCTGCTGCTGCTTGTCAAGTCTTGCTAGCAGCTGGTTGAACTTGTCTGCCTCCTCCTCCCATCGCTGCTTTGCTCTTGCTCGGCTTCTCTATGTACCTTGCTCCTTAGGAAACCCAGTCTCCCATGTGAAACTCCCGTCAAGGCCTCGGACTCTTCCTCCATGTTCGCGATTCCCGAGGACCAAGGTCAGCAAGTCTTTCTCTCCATCGGGATGAAACTGTTTTATTCCATCTTTAATATCTTTTACCACTTTTATCTATGCACTCTTGGGTACCTTTATCCCGTCACTGCAAACAAGGTCCCCTGTAAGTTCTTCATACGTACTCCCATGCCCAAGGAACCAATTTCTTGCCCTTAAATCCCATTCTTCGCGAATTGGTTCTGCAATGATCACTTTATCACTAAGCTCTTTCTCTTTTGCATCCCACTTAGGCATGGAAGTCGCGTAGCCCCCTGGCCCCATGGTATGGTGATATTTCTTCTTCGCAGCATTTATCTTGTTTTTTTCAGACTTTTCCTCTACAACTCCTGACTTCCTATACTCCACAAATGCATCCCAGTAAGGCTGCTGCTTTGCTAGATAGCCTTCGAATAATGGAGTTTTCTTGTCCTTCAGATAATGTTGCCATAATGATTTCTTCCCGTTCTTGAATAGTTAGGCCCTATTCTTCAGTGCAAACTTCTTGACTTTCTTTCTCATTTTAGCCGTCTTGTCATTAGTGTCACATTCTGGCAGGTTGAAATGTGCCATGAGGTCAGTAAATAGTTTCTCTTTGAACCTATCCTCGATATACACATCACTCCATTCCGCCTCTTTGGGCTTATTCCACTCTCAAACAGTGATCGGGGTGCGATATCTAGCAACAACTCTGCATTATTGTACAAATATTTGTTTTGTTTTTTCAGTTCCAATGGTTCGCCCTCTCATGAGACCTCTGTAATTTCATAAACAGTACCCTGGGGTAAATTTTTGGCTGGGCCACGCTTGGTTTTCATGCTCGATGTAGAGGCCTAAGAGAAGAAACATTTGTCAACATAATATATATACAACTAGGTACATCTAGTGACGATCATCAGACATCATATATATACCTCGTCGGTCTGCGTTACGCATCCATGGGCTTCTACCTCTTGTCTGTTGATCTCCTCTCCTTCACCGGATGAGTTCAGATACCTTGAGGGAGATCCCTCATCGGCATCGTAAATCATATCCTCGAGAAAGTGTTCTGAATCTAGGTCTCTGCGGATTGGACTAGGTGGATCCATAGTTCCTGTAAAATGCACACAATATTTATTTGAACTTAACAAATAAACCCTAAACCCGGAGGTGAGGTGGCGGTGGCCAGTGGTGGTGGCCGCGGGAGAGGCGGGCAACTAAGAGGATTCCCGCGAGAACCACCACCCTAACCCTAACTCCGGTCACCACCGAGCACCGAGCACCATCACCCTAACCCTAACTCTGGTTACAAAAAGGGTCTTACAATAAAAATACTATATTACACTATTATATTACAATAAAAAACTTACAATATTATAATATATCTCATACCCTAAAAATAATAATCCTACACTATATAAAAAATCCTACACTATATCATAAATCCTAAAATCCTACACAAAAAAAATCCTAAACACTATATCATAAATCCTACACTATACCATAAATTATAAACGCTATATCATAAATCCTAAACTAAAAAAATCCTAAAATCCTAATTAATCGTAAATATAATCCTAAATTATATACACTAATATAACAAAAAAATCCTAATTATTCCTAAAATATATACACTAATATAATCCTAAAATATATACACTAATATAATCCTAAACTATATACAGTAAACTATATACACTAATATAACTAAAAAATCCTAAAAATCCTAACCCTCACCAGAGGTGGCGGCGGCCGGCGGTGGCGCTGGCGGCAGGCGCGGGCACGGGGTTCATCGGAGGTGCGCTGGTGCCAGAGGTGCGCTGGTGCATGGTGAACGACCGAGCTCGGGGGTGGGCACGGCGGCAGGGGCGCGGTGCGCGGCGGGCTCGACGGTGGCGGCAGGCCGACGTAGAGAGGGAGACGCGGGCGCGGCGTGGAGAGGGTGGCACGAGCGCGGGGTTCGTCGGAGTCTGGCGGCGTGCAGCCTGGTGGCGTTGTTCGTCGTCTTGCCTCCAAGTCTCCTGGTGCGTGGAATACACTGGGGGAGAAGGCCCCATTTTATACCTCCCCTCTAGTCCTGGTGCGTGGCACCAGCCGGGACTAGAGACCTCTAGTCCCGGCTGGTGCCACGCACCAGGACTAGAGGGGGGGTATTTCATTTTTTCGCGTGCTGGGCAGACCCTTTAGTCCCGACTGGTTACCTGGGCCGGGACTAAAGGCCCAAATTTGCACGTGCTGGGCCAAAACCAGCGCGCGCTGTGCTTTTTAAAAAAAAATTGAATATATCATTTAAAACATTATAATTATACTTTTTTGCATACTTATGAATTTCAGAAAACTTTTAACATGAAAAGTACTTGAATTTGAATAATTAATCCAAACCCATTTTCTGTTTTATAAAATAATTATTTTAAATAGTAAAATTATTAACCATTTTGCCATTATCAATTTAAAAATGCATTAACTATTATTTTTTGCATAATTTTGAATCTCACTAAACTTTCAACATGAAAAGTTCTTGAATTTGAATAATTAATCCAAATCCATTTTATGTTTTATAAAATAATTATTTTAAATAGTCAAATTATTAACCATTTTGCCATTATCAATTTAAAAATGCATTAACTATTATTTTTTGCATAATTTTGAATCTCACTAAACTTTCAAAATGGAAAGTGCTTAAATTTGAATAAGTAATCCAAATCCATTTTCTGAATAAGCTTTAGTCCTGGTTGTATTTACTAATAGGGGCTAAACATATTTCCCGCCATTTCCCACCGCTTCCCGCCATGTTTTCCCACCCTTTCCTCTGAATCGAGATTTTAGTCCCGGTTGTAGCTACTAATCGGGACTAAAGTATATATAGGCCGACTGCGCCATGGTTATGCACACATACACACCTTCCTCTCTCACAAAAATGGACATATGCCTACTGGGCCATTCTGACCCTCGAGGAGACCGAGGCGCTGTGCGCCTCCAGCTACCCTTGCCCACCAAGCTACCGGCCGCCCGCCGGCTGGATGCTTAGCGCTGGAGGGGTTCCTGTCCCTCATGTGCCTCAAGGCTCCGCCCGACAGGCGGCCATCATGAACCACTTCTACCATGAGCTCACGCCGAAGCAGCGGATGGATCCCTAGTGGGATCCCGACAACTACAACACCTGGAATGCCTTCTTCGCTAACCGATGGGAAAGGGAGCTTGACAGGTACGAGGATGATGGCGCACCCCCGGTGAACCACAACGAAACCGGCTATCGTCTATGGTGGGCGAACTGTACTATCATCGGCGTGATGCGCTATATCGTCGGGGGAGACAATCCTCGCATGCGGTGCCCAGAAGTCCACCCACCACAGAGCCACAAGAAGGCCCCTCCCCCGCCCAGCGGTAGCGGCATCATCTTCCAGGAGACCCCTCCCCCGCCCGCCGTGAATCCTAGGCCGGGTTGGCAGGTGCCCCCGGTATATGCCATGGCTGGGCTGAGGATCAAGCCGCGTCCGCCTAGCCACTACGACGATGATGATTACAATGATGAAGAAGACCCTAAAGCTGCGTACTATAGGACTAGGCATGATTATGACTAAAGGGGTGACTTTACTCCTAAGTGTTAGCTAGTCCCGGTTTGTCCCGGTTTTTAATATTAATAAATGTATTGAGTGTTAGTCCCGGTTTGTGGCTGGACCGAGACTAAAGGGGGCCTTTAGTCCCCATTCCGTAGTCTCAGTTTTTAAATATTAATAAATGTCTTGAGTGTTAGTCCCATTTTGTGGTTGGACCAGGACTAAAGGGGGCCTTTAGTTCCGATTCGTACTATGACTTTCCCAAACTATAAAGATGTTGTCCTGATTCATACTTACCATGAAGATCTAATCTCCAAACATGTGTGGTCACATATTAGGGAGTGTCTCTATGACCAACTTTAGGGATATGCCGGAGGACTGGGCTCTAGTGGCATATCCCTAAAGCTGGTCATAGTGGTGTCCCTGCTCTCGCACACCATCTTGCAGCTTGTAACTTCTCTAACTAGATCAATACTCCTGAAAGCTAACTAATTTCACATATTAGGGAGTGCCTCTATGACCAGTTTCTTGGAGATACCGGAGGACTGGGCTCCGGCGGCATTTCCCTGAAACTGGTCGTAGTGGTGTCCCTCCTCTCGAAGACCATCTTGCAGTTTGTAACTTCTCTAACTAGATCAATATGCATAGGAGCTAACCTAATTTCACATATTAGGGAGTGCCTCTATGACCAGTTTGTTGGAGATACCGGATTACTAGGCTCCTCCGGCATCTCCCTCAAACTGGCCATAGTGCTTTCCCTGGTCTTCAAGACCATCTTGGAGATGCCTCAAACTGGCTGAAGGACTGGACTCACAAGGATGCCTATTATAGTACAAGCAGCTCGGCATAGTGTCGACACTCACGACATAATGTGGACACTCACCCCTATTATTAGTGCTCACTCGTATTTTGTCCCGGTTGCTGTCTCCAACCGGGACTAAAGGTTCATCTTTAGTCCTGGTTGGTGACACCATCTGGGACAAGGTACAAACCGCATGACATAATATCGACACTCACCCCTATCATTAGTGCTGCCTGGCCCAGCCTGCCGCAATCCCTTCAGTCGCGGTTGGTTTCTCCAAGCGGGACTAAAGATGAACCCTCTATTTATAGGCATTTCCCTCTATTTATAGGCTTCCCGATCCAGCCTGCCCGCCCTTTCCCTCTATTTATAGGGCGACCTTCATGGACACCCACACATACACACATTCCTCGCCGCCTACTTTAGGATGCCCATCCCGCATCCTCGTAGTCGACTCGGTGGCAACGATGGAGTACTGGGCTCCGCCGGGGCATGTCCGAGACTAGGCTCCGCCAGGCTGGCACTGGATGGTGCTACCTTTCGAGACGCGTAACTTGGTGAGGAATCTGGGTGTCGTCATCGACCCAGAGCTTCTTTGGTGGAGGTCGCCTAGTCCAGGAAGGGTGTAGAGGGAGCCTGCCACCGAGGAGGTGGTACGTCGTTGTATCAGGGAGGAGAATGAGCACGTCCATCGCTATATGGCTGCGTTGGACACCAGGGTCGACGATACTTGGCAGATTCTTTAGGGATCTCACCCGAGCTATGCTCGTGTGATGGTTCCGTCTCTTTGGGTTTTCACCTCCCGCGGCTTAGGCACCGGGAGTCGTCATCCAGTTTGATTGAGCAAGATGACCAATGTTGCATGCATGTGGATCTGGGTAAAATGTTTGACTCACAATATCTTGCATACACTGGAGCAAGATGACCAATGTTGCAACCTCTCCTTTTATGTGTTGCAATCTCGCTTTGCATCAGAAATGACCCGACCAAGATCATCAGCGGGCCGGTCTGGTTCTCGTTCTTCACCTCCTTCTTCTTCATTGTATAAAATTGCGGTATCAGCGTATTCGGGGAACATAGATCGGTAGTTGTCATCATCGTTCTCTTCTTCATCCCCGTCTTCAATCACAACCCCTCTTTCTCCGTGTTTGGTCCAAACGTTATAGCCGGACATAAAACCAGACCGAAGCAGGTGGCTCTGAATTACTCTTGCGGAAGTGTGAGCCTTCTCATTCCCAGTCAACACATGGACAACACATAAAACCATCCCGCCGCTTGTTCTCCTCGGCCACAAGTCGAAAAGAATGCACGCCTTCTCTGAAAGCGGCAGAGCGTCGGTCACCGTACATCCATGGATGGCTCATCTATATCATACAAATATATATCAAACGCAATCACGATGCTAAAATTAGTACTGCACGGTCTAAATGAGAAAATAGTTGCTAACCTTTTATTACACTTGGAAACAAAGATGATAAAACTTAAGTGTGGCTCGGGCACCTCATATCATGTCTGTCTTGTGTGACCTAAACTCTCATCGATCTAATGGACATTTCACCGAACACCTCTAGTGCATATGAACAAGAAAAAATAGCACAACACGACCTCTCCCACCGGGAAAAAAACAGTTGAGAGGAGGAGGGGACTGTGCCATATATATAGGGCAGACCACTAGTCCCGGTTTGAGATACAATGTTATATCGTCATTCCAGAGATAAACATAGCCTTTTACAACTCCATATCCAAAGGCTAGTACAAGAGTTCATAACATAAATAAATAAAGTAAGGTCTTCATCTTCATGTGCCACAAGCAAACATGTTGAGTGTAGACTCATAACCCTAATCCTCATCAGAGTAACCTGCAACATCAAAAGTTACAGCCACAGTGGGTCAATACATTTGGAATTGTATTGGCAAGTGATACCATATTAAGATAGTAGTGTCTAACTTCTATATGAATTTGGCTAAGTGTAGCTTAGGCTTGCTTTGCTTAAAAATAAGGATTTTCCTAGCAGTTGAAAAACACTAAGTTTTTGTTTGACAAAAATTCAGAAGGAACCACCAATAGACATTGGTGAACCATAACCCTTGTTCAACAACAAGTTTTTAACTTAGAAATTGGGATGAGGAGATCCTTGATAGCTTCAATGTCTTGATGCTCAAATTATCCGTTGCCGGGGACACGGCTAAGTACTTAGGTTTTTCCTTCTCGAGAGGTGGTGCACTTTCCCCACAAGACTCGACATGCATCAAGACGAGATCTTTCAGAAGCCTTCCCTTAGACCAAATGGACGCGTTCCATCCTATCACCCTACCAACATCTGTCCATCTAACTAAGTTATTGCAACCTATATGATCAAGGCAGAGCCCATATGCCATGTGGTTGCACTAGAAGCTTCTAAACACTAAGTATCTCAAATACCTTTGTCCCTGGGTGGCTTTCCACAAGTGTGATACACAAGGTAGACCATAGATATGGGCCTTATGTAACCACTCAACATAACCCGAACACACCATTCCACCCAAGCAATTCATTCACTTAGTTGTTTTATTAAGGAAAAACATAAGTCAAAGACTTAACAAACATAGTGTTTTACAACTCCATATCCAAAGGCTAGTACAAGAGTTCATAACATAAATAAATAAAGTAAAGTCTTCATCTTCATGTGCCACAGGAAAACATGTTGAGTGTAGACGCATAACCCTAATCCTCATCAGAGTAACCTGCAACATCACAAGTTACAGCCAAAGTGGATCAATACATTTGGAATTGTATTGGCAAGTGATACCATAGTAAGATAGTAGTGTCTAACTTCTAATGAATTTGTCTAAGTGTAGCTTAGGCTTGCTTTGCTTAAAAATAATGGTTTTCTTATCAGTTGAAAACACTAAGTTTTTGTTTGACAAAAACTCCCAAGGAAACACCAATAGACATTAGTGAACCTTAACCCTTGTTCAACCACAAGTTTTTAACTTAGAAATTGGGATGAGGAGATCCTTGATAGCTTCAATGTCTTTGATGCTCGAATTGTCCGTTGCCAGGGACACGGCTAAGCACTAAGGTTTTTCCTTCTCGAGAGGTGGTGCACTTTCCCCAAAAGACTCGACATGCACCGAGACGAGATCTTTTAGAAGCCTTCCCTTAGACCAAATGGACGCATTCCATCCGATCACCCTACCAACATCAGTCCATCTGGCTAAGTTATTGCAATCTATATGATCAAGGCAGAGCCCATATGCCATGTGGTTGCATTAGAAGCTTCTAAACACTAAGTATCTCAAATCCCTTTGTTCCTGGGTGGCTTTCCACAAGTGTGATACACAAGGTAGACCATAGATATGGGCCTTGTGTAACCACTCAACATAACCCAAACACACCAGTCCACCCAGGTGATTCATTCACTTAGTTGTTTTATTAAGCAAAAACATAAGTCAAAGACTTAACAGAATTTCCATAGCATGTATATAATCCAGCCTTGTTTGCTACTAGCTAGGCTAAGCATGATAGTATAACAAGTATATTAACTTAGAGAAAATTCTACCAAGACTACAACTACTTGGATTTCCCATGGCATAGCATATAGATATTTAGCAAAATTTCATGCAAGCCCTATACAAAATATCACTAGTGAATAGTCAAAATAATAGGAAAAATACATTAATCACCACTTTCCTTGGTAGTTGGGGGAGTATCAACAATCTTCACAATCACAATCACCACTAGCACCAAAATCTACACATAAAATGATAGCACCAAAATCTCATTGAAAAATATTCAAGCAAAAATATATGAATGCATGCAAGTGCAATGGAATGAATTTTTCTACACTAAACCATTCAACCAAACAGTACTTAACACAAAGCCATCTAAAATATAGTCTAAATAAACTTAAATTTGTTTAAAAATCATTTTATAAATAATTTATATAGTCAAAATAAGCCTATATTTGTCTCTGCATAAAAACCCATTTTTACAGAAACAAAATACAAAAATAATCCCACAGTAGTGTAGGATTTATTTTTTTGAATCCATTGATATATTATTTGCATTTTTTGGATATACAGAACAAAAGTTATGAATTTTACAAGTTTGAATGTCTAATAGATATAAAAACATATTTTAAATGAAAACCCTAGACACGTGGCTGTGTCTGATTGGCCCGTACCGGTTCGGTTGGATCGATCATCCAGAGTCGTAGGATTTAAGTGACAATGCACGGGCCAGATCTAAATCTAATGGCTACAGTGCACGCGGCCAAAGTCTGGTGTGCTCTGGTGGCGACGGTCGCTCGTGTGGGCGACGCTCTGGCGGCGACGGTCTGGCGAATACATAGGGGACTGGGGGTTGCGGTGATGCTTACCAGAATAGCGAGAGCACAAGGAAGCTCAACGTGTCGCTGGTGTGGGCGGGGGCATGTTGTGGTAGCCGGGAGAACTCGTCGGAAACCTTACTTGAGTCGGGCACGGCTTGGCGAAGATGACGGCGACGTTCTAGGCCTCCCTACGACAAACAAATCGCATCAGTGCCTGCGTAAGGACACGGAGAACATGGGTGTTTGGTCCAGAAGACAAGGGGTGCTCGATTCTTACCGTAATTTCTCGCCGGAGATGATTGACGCCTCGGGTGCTCACGGAGGTTGACGGAGACGGCTACCTGGGCCAGTATAGGATGAACCAGAGGTAAGATTAGTTGCGCAAGAACCAAAGGGTCACAAACGTGTGGTCAAGAGGCAAAGAGGCGAGCTAAACTCGTCAGAATAGCTCGCCGGAGTGCGTCGGGCAGCTGCGGTGCGAGCAGCCTGGCGGCACTAAGAGGGGGCTTGGTGAGGGGAAATGACCGTGGTGAGGTGGGGCTTTATTAGAAAGAGTAGGAGCGGCAATTACGGGAGGAATTAACAGAATTTAAGAGAATTCATTTGCGGCATCACTGCGGGGAAGAATCGGTGGAGCAGGTCGTCGCGCGGGGATTTGGGGACGATGAGCTGATGTGGCAGTGGGCCACATTTGCCAGCGAGCGGGTGTGACGCGGGTGCAGTGAGAAATACAGGGGAGAGGGAAAACGCCGGGTGGGCTTGCTGGGCTGGGTCTAGCACTGGGCCTAATTGGTGGCGCTGGCCCTTTTCTATTTCTTTTCTCTTTTTCTATTTCTGATTGGATTTTTAGGAATCATTTTCAAACCCAACTCAAATGAGTTTGAATTAAAATTTTCTCTGGATTCTTAAACAGTGAACCTTTTGCTCAAATGTGTGTCAAACACTAATGTCTATTCAAACATACTTTGAACCATTGAAATTAAAATAAAACCATTCCTTAATGATATATAAGTAATAGGCTTATAATTGGTTTTATTTGAATTTTTGATTTAAAACTTTTTGTTCAAGCTAAGAATGCTATCAATGCATGAATTAGGTGCAAGCTTTTGTAATCCATGAATTTTGGGATGTCACAAATCTAAACCCCTTAAGATGAATCTCGCCCTCGAGATTTGGATTGGCTAGCAAATAGGTGAGGGTGATCTTTCCGAAGGTCATCTTCTCTTTCCCAAGTTGCTTCTTCTTCGGAATGGTGGTTCCACTGAACTTTGCAAAATTTAATAGTCTTGGTACGAGTAACTCTTTTTGCAGTCTCAAGAATCTTGATAGGTTTCTCCTCATAGGTGAGATCACTCTCCAATTGAACCTCTTCCAAAGGTATAGTATCCTTCAAAGAAGTTTCTTCCATCTATGGATGGCATTTCTTCAACCGACTCTCGTGAAACACATTGTGAACTACAGACAGTGATTCGGGCAATTCAATCTCATAAGCCACTTCTCCTTTGCGAATCAAAATCTTGAATGGTCTAACATACCTTGGTGCCAATTTTCCCTTGACTCCAAATCTCTTCACACCACGAAGTGGTGAGACTCTAAGATACGCTCTATCACCTACCTCATAGGTGACTTCTCTACACTTTGGATATGCGTAGCTCTTCTATCGTGATTGTGCTATCTTCAATCTGTCCTTTACCAATTTGACTTTCTCTTTAGCTTCCTTGATCAATTCTGGTCCGAACAAATTTCTTTCTCCCACACCACTCCATAGTAATGGCATAGTACACTTTCTTCCATAGAGAAATTCAAACGGTGCCATCTCAATGCTGGCTTGATAGTTGTTATTCTAAGAGAATTCTATGTAAGGCAGACTTTCATCCCAACTAGCACCATAGTCTAGGGCACATGCCCTCAACATATCTTCCAAAATCTGATTGGTCCTTTCTGTCTGTCCATCAGCTGGGGGTGAAAAGTTGTACTGAACTATAACCTCATTCCCAATGATTCATGCAGTTGTCGCCAGAAATGCGATGTGAACTGAGTTCCTCTATCAGACACAATACTCTTGGGTACTCCATGCAGACACACAATCTTGTTCATGTAAATCTTGGCTAACTTAGCACTTGTATAGGTTGTCTTCACAGGTATGAAATGAGCCACTTTAGTTAGGCGGTCAACAACAACCCAAATAGAATCGTATCCCGATCTTATCCTTGGTAGTCCAGTGATGAAATCCATACCAATCTTGTCCCACTTCCAATCAGGAATAGGTAGTAGTTGTAATAATCCTGCCGGTTTCTGGTGTTCCGCCTTCACTAGACTACATACATCACACAAGGCAATATGCTCTGCAATATCTTTCTTGAGGTTATTCCACCAAAATCTTTCCTTCACATCCATGTACGTTTTGGTATTACCCGGATGAATGGAATATGGTGAGTTATGTGCTTCTTGCAGAATCATTTTCCGAAGCTCCGGGTCTTGCGGAATGTAGATACGTTTTCCATACCATAAAGTATGCAGTTCATCTTCATGAAATCCTTTAGCTTTCCCTTTGCTAATTTTTTCCTTTAATCTCTTCAATTTCCTTGTCCAACTTTTGGCCTTCTTTGATCTTGTCCAAAAATGTGGGTTGAACATACAATGACATGAGATGTCCTTCAAGCACTATCTCCAATCTGAGATCTTTGAATTGGGCACACAAATCATCTGGCAATTCTCCTTTAGTAAGGCCATTCACATAAACCTTACGACGTAAAGCATCCGCTACGACATTTGCTTTACCGGGGTGGTATTGCAAACTCAAGTCATAGTCCTTGATGAGTTCTAGCCATTTTCTTTGTCTCATATTGATTTCTTTCTGAGTGAAGATATACTTCAAACTCTTGTGATCAGTGAACACTTCACAATGTTTTCCCAAAAGATAATGTCTCCATGTTTTGAGTGCAGGGACAACAGAGGCTAACTCTAAGTCATGAGTAGGATAATTCACTTCATGAGTTTTGAGTTGTCTCGAGGCATCAGCCACAAATTTCCCTTCTTGCATCAAAAATCCACCCAATCCTTGGTGAGATGCATCACAATATACTTGGAAATCCTTCTCCAAATCCGGCAGACATAATACTGGTGCCGTCACTAGTCTCTTCTTCAATTACTGGAAACTGAGTTCACATCCTTTAGTCCAGTCAAAATTCTTTTCTTTCTTGAGTAATTCTGTCATTGGCTTAGCTACCTTTGATAAATTCTCAATGAATCTTCTATAGTATCCTGCCAAGCCAAGGAAACTACGAACTTCTTTTACTGACTTGGGAGATTCCCACTCAGTCACAGCTAACACCTTTGTGGGATCGACAGCTATACCATCTCCCAACACAATATGTCCGAGAAATCCAACTTCATTCAGCCAGAATTCATACTTGCTGAACTTGGCATACAGTTTGTGCTCCCTGAGCTTCTCAAGTATCAAACGCAAATGTTCTTCATGTTCTTATTTTCTCTTGGAATAGATGAAAATGTCATCAATGAATACGACAACAAACTTGTCAAGAAATTCCATGAACACCTTGTTCATCATATTCATGAAATAGGCTGGTGCATTTGTCAAACCAAATGGCATCACGGTGTACTCATACAAACCATACCTAGTGGTGAAAGCAGTCTCAGGTATGTCTTGCTCTCTAATATTTAGCTGAAAGTAGCCTGATTGGAGATCAATCTTTGAGAACAGATGGGCTCCTTCTAGCTGATCAAACAGATCATTGATTCTTGGCAAAGGATATTTGTTCTTGATAGTCACTTCATTGAGTGAACGGTAATCTATGCATAACCTTTGGCTTCTATCCTTCTTCTCAACAAACAAAACTGGTGCTCCCCAAGATGAAGAACTGGGTTGAATAAATCCATTCTGCAACTGTTCTCCAAGCTGTTTCTTGAGTTCTTTCAACTCATCAACTAGAATCTTGTAGGGTCTCTTTGCTATTGGTCCTGATCTTGGCAGTAAGTCAATAAGAAACTCTACATATCTATCTGGTGGCATTCTAGGCAATTCCTCTAGAAACACATTCGGATACTGTCTCAAAATTAGCACACTGTCTATGCTAACCCCCTTAAGAGAATTCAGTTTACTCCCTTTAGATTCAAAGTTAGATTTGAACCTAATCCATTTCTTATCCGGGGTTGTGAGTGTGACGGTACAATTGGCACAATCTAGTACTCCTTCATAATTTGTCATCCAATCTATTCCCAGAATAACATCCAATCCCTGGGAATCTAGGATTATCAAACCAACTGGAAACTTATACTTTCCAAATTATATCACTAGATCATGACATCCAAAGTTCACTATCATCTCTCCTCCCGGAGAGCTTACTTTTATTGGGCACCCAATAATTTCAGCTGGAAGTCCATTTTTATCAACAAATGCTCTTGATATGAATGAATGTGATGCGCCAGTATAAAAAAGAACAAGTGCTGGAAAAGGATTAAGCTTGAACTTACAAGCCACAACATCAGACTCTTCATATATTTCTTCCACATTGATGTGGTTCACTTGTCCCTTCTAGAAAGGGTTGGGCTTGTTGGCTCCTTCAACTTTCTTTTCTGGGCATTCATTTGCATAGTGCCCCATATTCTTCCACTTGAAACACTCAACCTGACTAAGGTCTTTCTTTGCAGGCTGACTTGCATTACCACTACCACTGTGGTGGCTCCTGTGTCCACTCTTGTGGTTCTTCTACTTGTCATTGTCATGACTACGATGATGCTTGTTGTCATGGTGACGGTTGTGGTTGTGGTGGCTATTGTACTTCCCATGCCTGAGGAATCCCGAGCTTCCACTATCATCGTTATGGGAACGCTTGTGAGACGATCCCGGGATCTTCTTATCAAAGTTATGCTTCCTCTTCCTGCCCTCAACCTGTTTCATCTTGTTTTCCAAGATGGTGTCCTTGTCACAAAGTGATTGATATGTTGGGACATAGGCAACGGATAGCTGCAGGGTTAATTCATCATTCAATCCTTCGAGGAACTTCTCCTTCCTCTTAGCATCAGTATCAACTTCATCCAGTGCATGGCGCGCCAGATTGTTGAACTCCTCTATGTATTCAGCCACACTACGGTGACGCTGTTTTAGATTGTGGAACTCTTTCTTCTTTAATTTCATCACCCCTGATGAAATGTGGGCAGTGCGGAAACCATCCTCAAAGATAGCCCATGTCACATCCTCAAGGGGAGTGGTGATACGAAAATTGTCCCACCAGGTTGCTGGTGGTCCTTCGAGCAGATGTGCTGCGAATCGAACCTTTTCCTCATCAGTGCAGCCAACAGTGATTAAGTCCTTGTTCACGGAACGTAACCAGTCATTGGCTACCATTGGATCAGTTGTTCGTGAGAACTTGGCTGGCCTCAACCTCAAAAATCCCGTAAGCATGTCAAATGCTGGTGGATTGTTGGGATTGTTGTTGTTTTTGTTGTTATTCTGATTCTGATTTTGAATGAACTGAGTCAACATCTGCATCAGTTGAGTTTGAGATTTCATCAACTATTGCATCTCGGGGGGTGACGTTATTGTTGTTGTTTGGGTTGGGGTTAGCATGACGGGGAGGCATATGTGGTTTCAATAAGGATAAGGAATGAGATATAACCCATAGATTCTTAACATGCACAATACATCACATAACAACAATCACAAAACCAGGCTCAAAATAACATAGAGTTTGAACAAAGTAAACAAAAAGTTTTTGGAAAAAAGTAAACACACCATAGCAAGCCATCCACATGTTGGATGGTCATTGCGACTCAATAATCAATGTAGAATAGATAAAAGATAGTCGAGTAGTCTACACTACTCCTCCATGTCGACCTCCACGTCAACAAGTGTAAGTCCGGCTGTCTCCATGGCTATCTTGTACTCCTCGACACTAGTGGTCAAGGGCTCGACCTTCACATGGAGAGCTCTCTTCTGTGAGCGTAGCCTCTCAATCACTCCCTGCTGGGTCTCGAGCTCGAAGTTCTTGGCCTCTATCTCGGCCTTCATGTCCTTGATCTTCTTGTTTCTGTCTTGGAATCTTTTCTCCTGGTTCTTGAACTTCTTGTCCTGGCTCTCGAATCTAGCCTTCATCTCCTTAACGATCTCGTCTTGCTCCACGAAGAGCTTGTCATTATCCCTCATCTGAACCTGGAGCTCGTCATTGCTAAGGATGACGTTGGTCCTATCGGTGTCAAGGTGTCTAATAAGGCCCTCGAGGTCCTGGAGATACAGATGAACTGGCTCAATCGTCTCTCTACTAGTACCCTCATTCACCAATGCCTCTCATTCATCGTCACGTCTCCCGAACGGGTGGAAGCAGAGGCCTCTAAGCTCAGTGTAGTGGCGTCCGCAGAGTCGTCCGAGTAGCTCCTGCATGACTACATCTAGACCCTATCCTTGTCATCGTGCATCGGCTTGAAGGAAATCTCCTCCATGAGTGGCTCCGTCTGTCATCCCGGCTGCGAGACTCTAAATCCCCAAAGGTCCTTCCTCTGAAACTTGGTGAGCTGAAGCGCCTTGATACTAGGAAGTGGGAGGTTCAACACACTAGTAAACTGCACGATGCATGAACCAAAACGAGTTCCATTGAACTCCTCGGCAATGCTGATCACAAAGCTAGGCATCTAATGTAAGATAGATAAATATTAGAACAACACAAGTAAAAGAAAACAAGACAGTCGAATGAAAGCAAAAGCATACATCATCCATAAAACATACAAGTCATGGCATACAAAGTCTATCACAACACTAGGGTTCAACATAACTTAGACATTTTTTTGTGAAAATACGACAAGTGTGGTGGTCCAACTAACGGAGTACGTTACAATTCTCACTCACTTGCCAAAATAGCTACCAGGGCATCCATAGAGGCAATCTATCGATCTTGTTCACAAGATTCCAATGCTAAGTCTATGATATCTTCTCTTAAATGTTGGTTGGCAGCCTCTAAGTCTTGGGTATGCTTCTTCTCTTCTCTAAGGTCATTTTGAGTGTTGATCATTCTACAATTGAGTCTATCACCAAGCTCTTTGATGGCATTCCAAGATGCATTCCATGCAGAGTCAAAGAATGGCATGTGCATTTCTGAGTTGGTGACCATGCAGAATCTCGACTCCTTGTGGTTGTCTTCCATGTTTTTGTACAAGTGAAGTTGAACCCACCAATATTCTTCTCCTTCATCCATCACGGGAAATCCCTTGTACACTGCTGCTCCCTGTATCCCCATGGTAACCATAAGGTTCTTGAGTGCTTTGGGCAACTCCGTCTCACACTCCAAATTCATAGTCACGAGTGGTCCCTTCCTGACGGCTTTGTTGATGGAGTTCATCTAAAAATGGAGATGAGAAAGAAGATTAGAAAAGTTTACGAGAAGAAAAAGACAAGTGTGGAATTTTGTAAAGTGTTGTAGTTTTCCTTAGTGGTTTCTTAGTCTAATCCAACCTAGGGTCATAATCCTATAGGTAACACGGTGCTCTGATACCATCTGTAAGACCCCACCTTTATAAAGGTAAAGGTCCCTATGATTGCAATGCTAGTCCCTGGATCAAATGCTAGCATCTACAGTTTAAGATGAAGTACACAGATACAAAGGACTTTATTACATCGGCATTCCAGAGATAAACATAGGCTTTTACAACTCCATATCCAAAGGCGAGTACAAGAGTTCATAACATAAATAAATAAAGTAAAGTCTTCATCTTCATGTGCCACAGGCAAACATGTTGAGTGTAGACTCATAACCCTAATCCTCATCATAGTAACCTGCAACATCACAAGTTACAGCCACAGTGGGTCAATACATTTGGAATTGTATTGGCAAGTGATACCATAGTAAGATAGTAGTGTATAACTTCTATATGAATTTGGCTAAGTGTAGCTTAGGCTTGCTTTGCTTAAAAATAAGGTTTTTCCTATCAGTTGAAAACACTAAGTTTTTGTTTGGCAAAAACTCCCAAGGAACAACCAATAGACATTGGTGAACCTTAAACCTTGTTCAACCACAAGTTTTTAACTTAGAAATTTGGATGAGGAGATCCTTGATAGCTTCAATGTCTTTAATGCTCAAATTGTCCGTTGCCGGGGACATGGCTAAGTACTTAGGTTTTTCCTTCTTGAGAGGTGGTGCACTTTCCCCACAAGACTCGACATGCATCGAGAAAAGATCTTTTCAGAAGCCTTCGCTTAGAACAAATGTACGCGTTCCATCCTATCACACTATCACCATCAGTCCATCTGGCTACGTTATTGCAATCTATATGATCAAGGCAGAGCCCATATGCCATGTGGTTGCATTAGAAGCTTCTAAACACTAAGTATCTCAAATCCCTTTGTTCCTGGGTGGCTTTCCACAAGTGTGATACACAAGGTAGACCATAGATATGGGCCTTGTGTAACCACTCAACATAACCCAAACACACCAGTCCACCCAGGTGATTCATTCACTTAGTTGTTTTATTAAGCAAAAACATAAGTCAAAGACTTAACAGAATTTCCATAGCATGTATATAATCCAGCCTTGTTTGCTACTAGCTAGGCTAAGCATGATAGTATAACAAGTATATTAACTTAGAGAAAATTCTACCAAGACTACAACTACTTGGATTTCCCATGGCATAGCATATAGATATTTAGCAAAATTTCATGCAAGCCCTATACAAAATATCACTAGTGCATAGTCAAAATAATAGGATAAATACATGAAGCACCACTTGCCTTGGTAGTTGGGGGAGTAGCAACAATCTTAAAAATCACGATCACCACTAGCACCAAAATCTACACATAAAATGTAGCACCAAAATCTCATTCAAAAATATTCAAGCAAAAATATATCAATGCATGCAAATGCAATGGAATGAATTTTTCTACACTAAACCATTCAACCAAACAGTACTGAACACAAAGCCATCTAAAATATAGTCTAAATAAACTTAAATTTGTTTAAAAATCATTTTATAAATAATTTATATAGTCAAAATAAGCCTATATTTGTCTCTGAATGAAAAACAATTTTACAGAAACAAAATACAAAAATAATCCCACAATAGTGTAGGATTTATTTTTGTGAATCCATTGATATATTATTTGCATTTTTTTGGATAAACAAAACAAAAGTTATGAATTTTACAAGTTTGAATCTCTAATAGATATAAAAACAGATTTTAAATCAAAACCCTAGACACGTGGTTGTGTCTGATTGGCCCGTACCGGTTCGGTTGGATCGATCATCCAGAGCCGTAGGTTTTAAGTGACAACGCACGGTCCATATCTAACCATACCCTTTCTTTAAGTGATCTATTTAGATCCGTTAGATCTATATCTAACGACTACAGTGCACGCGACCAAAGTCTGGCGGCTCTAGCGACGCTGCACGGCGGCGACGCTATGGCGGCGACGGTCCAGCGAATATAGAGGGGGCTGGGGGTTGCGGTGATGCTTACCAGACTCGCGAGAGCACGAGGAAGCTCAACGCGTCGTTGGTGTGGGCGGGGGCGTGCTATGGTGGCCGGGAGAGCTCGTCGGAAACCTTGCTGGCGTTGGGCTTGGCTTGACGGAGACGACGGCGACGTTCTAGGCCTCCCTACGACAAACAAATCGCATAAGTGGCTGTGTAAGGACATGGCACACATGGGTGTTTGGTCCAGAAGACAAGGGGCACTCGATTCTTACCGTAATTTCTCACCGGAGATGATTGATGCCTCGGGTCAGTATAGGATGAACCAGAGGTAAGATTAGTTGCGCAAGAACCAGAGGGTCACAAACATGTGGTCGAGAGGCAAAGGGGCACGCTAAAGTCACCGGAATAGCTCGCCGGAGTGCGTCGGGCAGCGCCTGTGCGAGCTTGATTGTGAGAAGCCTGGGGGCGCTAAGAGGGGGCTTGGTGAGGGGAAATGACCGCGGTGAGGTGGTTCTTTAGTAGCCAGAGCAGGAGCAGCAATTACGCAGGAATCAACGGAATTTAAGTGAATTCATTTTTGGCGTCACTGCGGGGAAGAATCGGCGGAGCGGGTCGTCGCACGGGGATTTGGGGACGATGAGCTGATGTGGCAGTGGGCCATGTTTGTCAGCGACGGGTGTGGCACGGGTGCGGTGAGAAACAGAGTGGAGAGGGAAAAACGCCGGGTGGGCTAGGTCTGGCACTGGGCCGAATTGGTGGCGTTGGTCCTTTTCTATTTCTTTTCTCTTTTTCTATTTCTGATTGGATTTTCATGAATCATTTTCAAACCCAATCAAATGAGTTTGAATTGAAATTTTCTCTGAATTTTTAAACAGTGAACCTTGTGCTCAAATGTGTGTCAAACACTACTGTCTATTCAAACATACTTTGAACCTTTGAAATTAAAATAAAACCATGTCTTAATGATATATATAAGTAATAGGCATATAATTGGTTTTATTTGAATTTTTGATTTAAAACTTTTTGTGCAAGCTAAGAATGCTATGAATGCATGAATGAGGTGCAAGCTTTTGTAATTCATGAATTTTGAGATGACTAAAGGGGTGCCTCCAGCGAGCGGCAGGCCCCAGACCTTTTAGTCCCGGTTTGTGTCTGAAACCGGGACTAATGGGGTCTAACGGGCTGGGACCTATGGTTTGGGGTGGCTCAGGCTATTCGGCGCGGGCCATATTAATCCCGGCCCCAGCCACAGCCGGGACTAATGGCCTGGACGAAAAGCCTGTTTTCTACTAGTAATATTTTCTATTAGTAATATGTTACTAGCTCACTTTTTTTTAATTAATGACATGACACGTCATCTAAATGATTATATGGCATTACTATGGTTGCATGTTACTACTTATATTACTTTCACTACGGCTAGTCTTACTCCAATCTACTCTCTTTCATAATTACTGGCCACATCAGCTTTTGGACCCACATGGATTGCATGATACCGACTAAGGTTACCAGCGTTTGTTCCTTGTCTTTGAAGCAAGTTCACGTACAGTACATATAGTTGTGTACAACCTTTACAGTAAAATTAGTGGAGAGTAAACTTTCTCTCTTACACCATCAATGGAAGAAAATATATATACTTCGTCTCACACGCGTGCATGTTAACTGAAATTTTCTTAATCTTATCGAGTGACAAAGGTGGTGTCGACCGAATCCGGATTAAAACGTCAATGTGCTGAGCTGCAAGGACTTCTTAATGTACTGAGCTGCAAGGACTTCGTAATGTACCAGCGCCTCTCTAGACCGGGCAGCCGTCCAGGCTCGACGATGGCACAAAGGTTGCATACTTGTATATTTTATAGTATGCTTTTCTAAAAAGTTTATATCTTAAACTCGTTTGTCTAGACTTTCAAAAGCTTTTAGTCCGACATTGCTATTGTACGAGTACACATTGCTAATAAGTACAGTAGAATAATTAGTTTTAATTAGTAGTTCTAACAGTGAGAAGTACTTTCTCTAATCCATAATAATGCTCGATCTAGTATAAAATTTATACTAGCTTAATACAAAATAAATGACATTTATTATGGATCAAATGGAGTATTTCTTTTTGAGGGAACGGTGGTGCAAAACAGTGTTACCTGCCTATGTCCGTTTGCTGGTCATCCGTACGTGGCGACACGATCACGCACTCACACGGTACCCGGGCATCATAGTGACATCTTCTGTTAGGTTGCGTGCGTCATCCACTAAAACAACTCACGAAAGTGGGATCTGGTTACTTGGTGATCGCATGACTAATTGCAGATTTCTTTTAGGAAAGAGACCCACTTTTTTCAAGCCAACTGGTAAAGTAAAGTGACAATGCAAAAGTAAGAACATAAGTTGATTTTTTGTAAGCATTTTTTCCACGGGAATAATCTGATCTGAGTTTTGACCGGGCAAGCGTAACGAAACGGTAGAAGTAACGAGCAGATCACATCTCTCACTAGACTACTCTCTCGCACTTTTCTGAAGGACTCAAGGAACTCCACTACTCTTAGCCAAGCACCACATCTTAAAATTTTAATGATCTCATTTCCAAACACCTAAGCGTTTCGACGATTCCGGAGGGCCATCATGTAAGGATTACAAACATATCAAAATTCGGTTTTGCTCTAAATATGGATGATTATTTGTGCCATACTTATCATGCTGAACACGCTGAGAAAAACATCACTAGTGGAGAGAGGCCCATTGGTCCCGGTTGTAAGGGGCTTTAGTCCCAGTTACCCAACCGGGACGGGGCAATCGGGACTAAAGCCCCAACCTTTAGTCCCGGTTGCCCCACCAACCGGGACAAATGGGGGCACACGTGGCGGCATCGGAGCGCGAAGGGGGTGGAGCGCGAGGGGGGTGTTACGAACCGGGACTAATAACCTGCTGTCGCGGCAGAGATTTGGCCCATTTCTCTGTCGCGACAGAGAATTCATTTTGGCACATTTTGTTGTCGCGGCAGCATTTTCGCCACTTTTTGTGCCGCGGCAGAGAATTCATTTAGGTTGTTTTATTGTTTATTTAGTGTTTTGCACTTATCAACGAAGGAACCTTATATTACACAAGATCATCATGACAATATTACATTCAATACACGGATCGAGTTCATGCACTACATACAAAAGTTGCTATTCGATGCTACCGGCCAATTCCTTCAAAGTTGCTATTTTTACAATCCCTATTGTCTATACACAGTAGAATAGTATTTCCCTTTCGGGTCTAGGAGTTCTGCATCCAAGAATCCCGCCAATTCCTCCTGAATTGCTTGTACGCGATCCTTTGGCAGAAGACCGTCCCGTAGACGTTCGATCTGATTTAAAAAAGGAGTCAGCCTATATGAATGAAACTAAACACAATTTATTTGAAATTAAAAACTATAGAAATTATTTACGTACGTGGAGTTGCTCTAAATTTCTGCCCTTCTCATCGCACGTCTGCCGGATGAACTCGCAAACATAGTATCCACAGAGATTGTTACCTGGTCCCTGCGTCAGGCACTTTACGAGAACAGAGTTCAATCAAAATAATAATCAAGCATGATAATAACTGTATCAAAACTAGAATCAAAGAGATGCGCGGATATAGCTAGTGGTGCTTACATCTAGTGCTTCAAATGTAAGCTCCTCTTTCCAAACACCCCTAGCCTTTTTGGTGAACCTTTTCCAAGCGCTGCCCGGCGAAGAAAACGAATAAAATAAGTTATTAAGTACTTGATATCATAAAATTCACGAACGTTGCCGATATAGTGTCGTAATGATTAGAATTACCGCTGGAGAACTATCTGCATGTCCTTCCACGTCTCAAGGGGTTTATGTTTCGAGTCCATGACTAGTACACGCCCTTTGTCAAGTTGAATGATTAATAGAATATAGTGGTACCTGCGAATGCATAACTAATCAATTATATACTTAGCATCGAGTAAGCGAAATAGAAAGTGTATATAAGACAATAACACTCACTGGAAGTTGGAAATAGTATTTCCCTTTTGGTTTCTTGAAACCTTAACGTGTGTACTATATTATCCTCCGTATCCCGGGGGCTTATTTTGAGATTAGCTTCATGAACCCAATATGGGTCAATGAAACCAATGTCATAGATTTGTCCTCTGCTGCATTCGAGAATCTTCATTCTGCATATTACAGTATGATTATATGCATGCAATAAACAAAATAATATAGCTGGAGACTAAATTAATTACAGAATTAGTACTTACAGACAATAGGCACTGATGATCGATTTGTCCAAGGCGTCTTGATTGAATAATTGAAATAGTTCATCAAATTCAATGGATATCATGTCATCCCTTTCTTTCCCATGATGCTTTTTTGTAACCCTCAGCACTATCCAGTTAGCCCCGGCGGACGTGGCATGCATGTACCAGTTATGCAATCTTCGCATTTTTGTTGAAAGATTCTTTACCTCCTCAGGTTTGACGAGAGGTTTGCCATACTGGTATTTGTATGATACTTCACTCACGGGGAAGAACTCTAACTAGGATAAGTACTAGGCAATACTCATACCTTGAGCAGCGGCAGCTTCTCCGTATTGTGCAACTACCTCTGGATCATACTGCTCTTTGGCCCCATATTTGCTCGACCCCACATTGGTTTGAGAAATCAGCTTGAGAGGGGCACAAGTCTGTTTTGCTTGTTCTCCGAGCTGGGCAACAGATTTCCCGCTTGCATCAGTACTGCTCTTCGAGGCTTTTTGTGCCGCATGTGACTTGAGAATAGAACGATCATAGTCTGATGACAGCTTTGGCTCGGGTTGATGAAGATTCTTTAGCATTTTAAACACTTTGGCTTTTTCTTCTTTGGTGCTGGGGAACTCTGGCTCTTTCGGCCGCCTCAGCTTAGCGAAAAACGCTGTCATTTCCGCATCAACGATCGCCGCAGTCTCCTCTTCAGTACAGTCATAAGCTCTCTTGGGAGGAACCTTTGGTACTTTTGGAAGAGGCTCTTGTTTACGTTTCGGCGATCGCTTACGACACACAGTAGCGGTACGCTTACGCTTTTTATCCTGAGGCGCCGGCGATGGCTCCCGCGGCGATGGCTGCACCGGAGATTGGTGAGGCGACGGAGCCGGGTGAGGCGACGAAGACGGCTGCCGCGGCGGCGACGACCTCGCTGGAGACGGGTGAGGCGGCAGCGAAGATGGCCTTGGCATGTGATTTCGAAGCACGATACATTCCTTCGGCCATAGAATGGTGACGTTTTTTGCGTCACCCAGCACAGTCACATCCCCTTCACCAGCAGGGTAGTGAAGATCCAAAACCTTAAAGGTGGGCATGATTTCATCCACGCCGACAACAGCGTAGCCCTCTGGAACCGGACGACAGTGGTAAGTTGGTGTGGGTCCAATTGGTAAGGCATAGCCGACCGCCACCTTCATTCATATGTTCACAACTTTGACATGTAGCTCGCAGTGTGTCATCTCTGTGATATCATCCACTGGGTAGCCAACAGGAGCCATCGTCGGTGCATCATCGTCATCGCCATTGTCATCACCCTGGACCTCGGTGGAAGCCACACTGCTTTTTCGATTATTCGATAGGCCGGTAGCATCGAATGCAGTGTGCTGCTGAGATGGGCCGGTAGTACTTTGCTCTTTAAGTGCGTTAATTTCATCTTGTTGTTGCTTTAATCGTTCTTCAATTAAACGCATTCGCTCTTTCTGACTATCTGCTTCAACTGCCGTCCTGTCCTTTCTCCTCTGACGGCTTCTATCAGGATATTTCTTCCTCTCTTCGGGAAACCCAGTCCTCCATGGTTGGGAGCCTCTTGTGCCTCGTGTTCGTCCATCATGTTCCTTATTTCCAAGGGCGAGTGTGAGCTCATCATTCTCTCTATCGGGAATGAAGTCCCCATCTTTAACAGTCTTTACTGCTTTTCTGATCCTCTCGATTGGCAAGGGGTCTTCTTTATGTCGTATGTTATATATACACCTCCCTTCCGAGTCCAACGTGCCCCCATGCCCGTAAAACCAATTCCTTGCATGTTCTACCCAATCGTCTGTCTCAGGGGTGATCTTTTTATCACGCAGTTCCTGCTCAAGTTTCTCCCACTTAGAAATGCCAACCCTGTAGCCACCTTGCCCCATAGTATGGTGATACTTCTTGTTAGCAGCATTCAGCTTATTCGTTTCAGACATTTTCTTAGCCTTTTCTGATTTCTTGTATTCCACAAACTCAGCCCAGAATGGTTTTATCTTCTCAAACTGAATATTCTTGAAATCGGGAGTCTTCTTTTTCACGACATAGTCAAGGTGCAATCTTTTCTTCCAGTTTGTGAAACACTGGGCCATCTTCTTCAAAGCCCACTCCCTGACCTTAGCCTCCATGGCTCTCCCATGTTGTAAGGCGTCCTCATTTGGATCCTCCGCATTTGGATCCAGCTCTATCTTCAGTAGTTTGAAATTAACCATGAGCCTCTTCCAAAGTAAATCTTTGGCGTGGTTAGGGACAAATAAACATGTTCCCTCTTCATCCGCATTAGCAGGCCTATTCCAATTTCTAATGGTGATCGGGATTAAGTCCCTAACGATAACTCCGCATTGTGCCACAAATTTGGTTGCGACAACTTCGGGAGCTGTCGGTTTGCCGTCTTCAGCGACATCTTCGATCCTGAACCTCTCATGGTCTTGCAACTTTTTGGTTGGGCCTCGTCTGCTCTTTTCAGTAGATTCCTTTGATCCAGAGGGCTAAAAGAAGAAAGATCGTCGTTACTATTTCTATATAGATAGCAGATGATTAATTAATGAATTGATTTATATTACATGCACCTCGCCGGAGCGGTCGTCTTCTCGATTACACAAGGCATCGCCTTCTCCCTCGCGGAAGGCAACACCTTCAACCTCAAACAAGTTGTCTATTCCGGTAAAAAGAGGATCACCCTCACCGGAGTTGTTCAGAAACGTTGATACGTCTAAATTATCTTCCCCACGGATCACACCTTGGATCAACTCTTCCTTTTCTTCGTCTCTAACGTGTGGGTCCATATTTTCTGCATAGGTGGAAAAACGAATAAGTCAAAGCGGCTAAAGGAGAAAGTTAAGGAGAAACCCTAATATATACATACACAATAATAAAAATGAAGAGAAACCCTAAACCCTAAACCTAGCTACAAAAAGGAAACCGTGTAGTAGATAGGTAACTCTAGCTAAAATCAACTAAAATCAATATTCCGGAGTTCCGAGGGGTGTAAAACCTAGTTCGGAGAAACCTCGGATGCATATGAGAGGGGAACATGAGTATAAGGCTACAAAAGGGAAACTATCCAGCAAATAGGTAACACTAGATACTAACAAAATACCATATTGGAATCGATTTAAGAGGGTTCGGAATGCCCTGGCGAAGGCACATCGTCGAACCCACATGCACCTAAGGGGTATTAATGATTCCTTATCTAACCACAGTGACTGACAATGTGAATCGGGTCTGGGGCTACCCACAGTGACTGACCAGTGGGGCCGAAGACCAATAATACCAAACTAATTAATAAACCTAATAATACCTAACTAATAATAAACCTAATAATCGAAACACCGAAAAGAAAGGGAAACAATCAACACATGGCGTCGATGCAATGCTCAAGAAAGTATGATGATATGACAAGTTAATTTGCATTGGAATGTAACCCTAAGACATGCTCGACGATTTAATCGGGGTTCCGACGGGTGAAAACCCTAACTCGGGGAAACTCCGGAACATATGAGAGGGGTGCATTTGTTCTTCTAATTATACTTGTCATTTAAATTGTTGAACAATGCATGATTATAGGTTAAATAGATAGGTTTCATTTTTCTAAACAATTTTATATATTATTTGTATTTTCCTGACTTATAAATAAAAAGATATTGAATTTACAAGTTTATATCAATTTCTGGAATTATTAAATCATTTAAAATTGAATTACTGTGTCAATATGACATCAGCAAAGGGTTGGGTTTTTTTACCCAGACAGAACCTAGCTACTGTCACTGAGTGCTGGGCCCTAGGCCACATCAGCAAGCCACCGTGGTGGTCAAAGGTCAGCGGGCCCGTGGGCCACGTCAGCGTGACGCCGCGGCTCGCCAGCGCCGCCCGCACCTACTCGCCAGCGCCGCCCGCGGTTCGCCAGCTCGCTGCCCCGGCCCCCGTATCCGCCCCGTAGCCCGCGCGCCGACAGCGACGACAACGTGGCCCCGTAGCCGCCCCGAACCCCGTAGCCTGCGTATCGGAGAGGGGCATACCTGCTGGCGGCGACGACGCGCGGCGGCGGTTGGAGGTGCTGGCGCGCGCGGATGGAGGGATGACGAAGAGCTGACGGAGGTGCTGGCGATTCGCACGGGGAGGAGCGCGCGGCGGTCAAGGATGAGCGCGCGACGGCCAAAGAGCCGACGGAGACGAAGGTGGAGGCGGCGGCGTCGATGAAAGTAGAGGAAGAAGCAGAGAAGTGAGACGAGGAAGAAAAAGAGGAGGCGCGCGCAGTTATAACCAAAGGACCTTTAGTCCTGGTTGGTGGCTCCAACCGGGACTAAGGGTCATACGTCCCGGTTGGTGCCACCAACCGGGACGTATAGTCCAATTTTCAGCAGCTGAAGGGGCGCGCGCGCAGGGGCTCTTTAGTCCCGGTTGGTGGCTCCAACCGGGACGTATTCCCCTGTTTTCAAATTTTTTCAGTTATTTTCTCTCTGTTCTCGCCTTATTTTTTATTTTGGGGTTTAAATTTGTAATATTTTTTAAATGATAATTACTTTGGAATTTAGAAAAACTTTAAACATAAAAAGTGTTTGAATTTGAATAACTAATTCAAAACCATTTTCTGTTTTGAAAAATAATTAATGTAACCATTTAAACTATGAACCATTTCAAATTAATAATGAAATAACTTATATTTTTTAAATATTAATTTGGAATTTAGAAAAACTTTAAACATAATAAGTGTATGGATTTAATAAATAATCCAAACCAATTTCTATTTATAAAAAATAATTAATGTAACCATTTAAAATTAATAATGAAATAACTTATATTTTTTAAATATTAATTTGGAATTTAGAAAAACTTTAAACATAAAAAGTGTATGGATTTGAATAAATAATCCAAAACCATTTTCTATTTTTAAAAAATAATTAATGTAACCATTTAAAATTAAAAATGAATTAACTTATATTTTTTAAATATTAATTTGGAATTTAGAAAAACTTTAAACATAAAAAGTGTATGGATTTGAATAAATAATTCAAAACCATTTTATATTTTTAAAAAATAATTAATGTAACCATTTAAAATTAAAAATGAATTAACTTATATTTTTTAAATATTAATTTGGAATTTAGAAAAACTTTAAACATAAAAAGTGTTTGGATTTGAATAAATAATTCAAAACCATTTTCTGTTTTTTAAAAATAATTAATGTAACCGTTTAAAATATGAACCATTTACAATTAAAAATGAATTAACTTATAAGTAATTCAAAACCATTTTCTGTTTTTAATGGACGGAAAAAAGAGGACGGAAAATAATGGGCGGAAATAAAATTTGATTAGGATAGAACTGGAATTAAAGTACATAACACAACTAACACAAAGTTACATAGAAGAACTGAAAATTAAGATACATGGCTAGATTAAGCCACAATCGGCCGAACTTGTTTTGCAATGTTGGAATAATTCAGTCATGCTCCTGCCTACACCTGTAATACTCGCCACTGTAGTCGTCGTACTCGCCGCTGCCGTCGTCGCTATCGTCGTCGGGGTCGCCGTAGTTGAACCTTGAAGGTTGAGTACGAGTGGGTTGGACTTGAGGGTAGCGCAGGCGGGGCTAGAGTCGGCGGCCGTGTCGTAGGCCATGACGCTCTGGAGAGTCCGGCCGCGCCACCACAGCCGCCGACCGGCCTCGTTGAAGTTCGGAGGAGGTGGGCCCTCCTCCTCGTGCCTGGCGAGTGCCCTCTCACGCCGATCCACGAAGAAGGCTTCCCAAGTTGGGAAATAGTCGGGATGCCATCTGGGATTCCTCCGCTGCTCCGGAGTGAGCTCGAAGTAGTAGTGGTTCGTGATGGCCATCCGACGCACCACACCTAGAGGGACAGGAGGAACCGGCACGCCTCCGGTGCTCAGCATCCAGCCGACGGGGACACAGTAGCCCGGCGGGCAGGGGTAGTTCGAGGCGCAAATCGCCTCTGCCTCCGTGGGAGTTAGTGCTACGGTGGAAGCCATGGGAAAGAGTGATGAGGTTGCAGATATGAGTCTAGAGACGTGCAATGACAATGGAGGCCAACCCTACATATATATATATATAGTGAAGAACTGGCGGGAAGAACTGGCGGGAAGAAAAATGGCGGGAAAAATGGCATGTCGACATTATGTCGTGCGGAGTGTACCTTGTCCCGGATGGTGTCACCAACCGGGACTAAAGATGAAAAATGGCGCGTCCACACACATGCATAATATGGCGCGTCCACAGACATGCATAATAATAGGGGACGAGCATCGTTAGAACTTGCATTAGATCTCTGAAGAAACCACATATTGCGAGTCTAAAAATGATTTTTTCAAAAAATCACGGGCGATAGATCATGTACCTGTAGTACAAACCGGACCCACTTCCTGCCGATTCGGCAGACATTTGTCCTTTTTACCCGGGATGGATGAAAAGGTTTGAGATGTACCGGTTGAGAGATAGTCCATGTAAGGTGGTCTAGTATTTTAGGAAAATAGGACGGTAGCATTCTGAAACGGCATTTTGGTGGTTACTTCACAAAACGACCCGTTTTTTACGCTCGGAAAATGGAAAAGGGCTTTTCCGTGCGACAAAAAGGAAAACTTCCTCCTACAACATTGTTCTCAATACCAATGTCCACACACATGCATAATATGGGCACCACATCACAAACTATGCCGTGATTCAGCACATAACATCGGTCATTTGGACCGAAAGCCATGAAACCTCGAACATGATAGGTCATTTTGTGAAGGTTTTTTCGAAACATGATCAATATACCAAGTCTGGTATTTTTCCTTTCAACTATGTAACAAAATATGACACCACGCGAAGGATTTTCATTGTTCGGATATTTTTGAATTTATTATGCCTGTTTTGAATTATCTGAATTTCTAACTATGGACTACCACGCGAAGGATTTTCATTGTTCGGCAGACATTTAGTCCCGGATGTAGTCACAAACCGGGACTAAAAATATTTTCCGCCATTTCCCACCTCTTCCCGCCAAGTTTTCCCGCCCTTTCCTTTCTACTAGAGCTTTTAGTCCCGGATGTAGTCACTAACCGGGACTAAAGATATTTCCCGCCATTTCCCAAAGCTTCACGCCAAGTTTTCCCGTCCTTTCCCTCTATATTTAGGGTGATCGTGTCATGGCTATCCACACATCCACACCTTCCTCTCTTAGAACAATGGACAACGCCTACTGGGCCATTCTGACCCTCGAGGAGACCGAGGCGCTGTGCGCCTCCAACTACCCTTGTCCGCCGAGCTACCAGCCGCCCGCCGGCTGGATGCTGAGCGCTGGAGGGGTTCCTGTCCCTCCTGTCCCTCAAGTTTCCGCACGCCAGGCGGCCATCACAAACCACTTCTACCACGAGCTCACGCCGGAGAAGCGGATGGATCCCCAGTGGGATCCCGACAACTACGACACCTGGAATGCCTTCTTCGCTAATAGGCGGGAAAGGGAGCTCGCCAGGTACGAGGGTGATGGCCCGCCACCGGTGAACCACAACGAAGTCGGCCGTCGTCTGTGGTGGGTGAACCGTACTATCATCGGAGTGATGCGCTACATCGCCGGGGGAGACCATCCTCGCCTACGGTGCCCACGAGTCCACCCGCCACAGGCCCCACACTGTCCCGGCGGTAGCGGCATCATCTTCCAGGAGACCCCTCTCCCACCCGCCGTGAATCCGAGGCTGGAATGGCCCCTGGTATATGCCATGGATGGGCTGAGGATCCCCGGAGTGGCAGGTGACGATGACGATGATGATGACGACGACGATGAAGACCCTGAAGCTGCGTACTATAGGACTAGGCATGATTATGACTAAAGGGGAGGCTTTAGTCCTGAGTGTTAGCTAGTCCCGGTTTGTCCCGGTTTTTAATATTATTAAATGTCTTGAGTGTTACCTAATAAATAGAGGGAAATGCCTATATAAAGAGAGGGTTCATATTTAGTCCCGGTTGGAGAAACCAACCGCGACTGAAGGGATTGCGGCAGAGTGGGCCAGGCAACACTAATAATAGGGGTGAGTGTCGACATTATGTCGTGCGGCTTGTACCTTGTCCCGGATGGTGTCACCAACCGGGACTAAAGATGAGTCAGCACTAATAATAGGGGTGAGTGTCGACATTATGTCGTGAGTGTCGACATTATGCCGAGCTGCTTGTACTATAAATATGCATCCTTGTGAGTCCAGTCCTCCAGCCAGTTTGAGGCATCTCCAAGATAGTTTTCGAGAGCAAGGACACCACTGCGGCCAGTTTCAGGGAGATGCCGATGGAGCCCAGTCCTCCGGCATCTCCGAGAAACTGGTCATAGAGGCACTCCCTAATATGTGAAATTAGTTAGCTCCGAGGCGTATTGATCTAGTTAGTGAAGTTACAAGCTGCAAGATGGTTTTCGAGAGCAGGGACACCACTGCGGCCAGTTTCAGGGAGATGCCGACGGAGCCCAGTCCTCCGGCATCTCCGAGAAACTGGTCATAGAGGCACTCGCTAATATGTGAAATTAATATTAAGAACTGAGACTACAAAACCGGGACTAAAGGCCACAAACCGCGAAAGATATCCTTCGGTCAAGCCACAAACCGCGAAAGACATGAACTAGAGTTACATAATATGAGCATGAACTTCTTGGCATATGCCATTCCTTATGACCGCTTCAGACGTAACCATGGAGCATCTACTTTACTTAACGGAATGCTTGGGTCAGTTTTCACTGTGAAGGGCGGAATTTCATCAAACTTATTATAATCTTCTGATATGTCTGTCTTGTCCTCGATTCCCACAATGTTTCTTTTCCCTGAAAGAACTATGTGACGCTTTGGCTCATCATATGATGTATTCGTTTGCATATTTTTTCTTTTTTTCGGTCTGGAGGACATGTCCTTCACATAGAAAACCTGAGACATATCATTGGCTAGGACGAATGGTTCATCTCTCCATTGTAGATACATAGAGTCACGGTCCAGGTGCTGTGACTGCAGCTCTGCTCCCCAAAAGGATTCATGCCATCCGTTCTTAGACCAAACCATAAGTTCCTTGCGTCACCTACAAAGTCTGGGAAGTCTCTCTCGATTTTTCTCCACTGTGACCCATCAGCAGGGTGTCTCAACTTCCCGTCTTTCTTACGGTCTTCTTTGTGCCATCTCAACAACCTGGCATGCTCTTTGTTTCTGAACATGCGTTTCAACCTTGGTATTATAGGAGCATACCACATAACCTTAGAAGGAACCCTCTTCCGGAGGGGCTCTCCCTCAACATCACCAGGGTCATCTCGTCTGATCTTATACCGCAACGCGTTGCATACCGGGCATTTATCTAAATTCTCATACTCCTTACCGCGGTAGAGGATGCAGTCATTAATGCATGCATGTATCTTTTGCACATCTAATCCCAGAGGACAGAGAGTCTTCTTTTCTTCGTAGGTACTCTCGGGAAGTTCGTTATGTTTTGGAAACTTCGGCTTCATTATTTTCAGCATCTTTTCAAATGAGGAGTCAGTTAGACCACACTCTGCCTTCCATCCCAACAATTCCAGTGTGGTACCGAGCTTTGTGCTGCCATCTTCACAATTTGGGTACAACAATTTCTTGTGATCTTCTAACATGCCCTCTAACTTCAACTTCTCATTTTCTGTTTCACAGTCTCGCTTTGCATCAGAAATGACCCTACCAAGTTCATCAGCCGGCTCATCTGATGCCCGTCCTTCACCTCTTTCCCCTCCATTGTCTTCCATTGCAGTATCACTGTATTCAGGAAACATATGATGATAGTTGTTATCATCATCTTCTTCTTCACCATCTTCCATCATAACCCCTCTTTCCCCGTGCTTGGTCCAGCAATTATAGTTGGGCATGAAACCTTTCATAATCAGGTGGCCGCGAATGATTTTCGAGGAAGAGTACTCCTTGTTGTTCCGACATTGAACACATGGACAACGTATAAATCCATTCTCTTTGTTTGCCGTAGCCACATCGATAAATTTATCCATGCCTTTGATATACCCGGCTATCCGCCGGTCACCGTACATCCATTCCCGACCGTTCATCTGCATCATATAAGTAAGTTTATCAAAAAACAGGACATCATAAATAGTGAAATAACCAATTCACACCGACACATGAATTGTATCAATGACCTAGAAAAGATAAGATTGCTAACCTCGATCGAGGGAAATAAAGAGGAGAAAGCTCAAGTGCGTCTCGGACACCTTCTATATTTTTGTTCTATGAGAAATTCAACGGGATTATTCACTCAAACATTTCAACAAACACCTTCAATGCATGCATGAGAAAAAAGTAGCACACCCCCTCACACCTTCCACCATTCGAAAAAACAGAGTGGAGGCAGAGGGGGCTGGGGCGTTGCATTTATAGAGGGCAGGGGGTCTTTAGTCCCGGTTGGAGCCAGCAACCGGGACTAAAGGTGGGTGCCACGCCACGTGGTTGTGGCCAAACCTTTAGTCCCGATTGGTGGCTCCAACCGGGACGCATGCCCCCTTACCAACCGAGACGCATGCCCCCTGGCCCCATGCCCGCTCCAACCGGGACGCGTGCCAGCATTAGTCCCGGTTGGTGGCGCAACCGGGACTAATGCTCTGAGGGGTCGCGAACGGATAGCCCTTTTTCCTCTAGTGCATGCTTCACTGAGATACACTAATTTTCAGAACCAACATACATATGATCGACCCGTGGTGGGCAGTAAAATCAAAACAAGTAGTGTACAATACATAAAATATAGATAAAAAATTCAATAAAAATCAACCAGGGTATTCAGCTAGTAAAATATAAAATAAATATTTGGATGTACAGGGGCATATGCAGCTATGTGTGTGCGAAATTTGGAACTTAAATACAGTACAAAAGTATGTAAATTATTTTAGTCCCCGTTCCTAAGTTAAGGGAGTTTGTTTTTGCAACCATTTAGTATAATCAGGCTACATATTGCGAATTAAATCCCCATGTTAGTTGTTGTCTCTTGAATCAATGAAAGTTGATAAAGATATTATATAGTTTATACAACTAGGACAGTGGCCCGCGCATTGTGCAGGCAACACGTTAGACACAAATTTACATAGATTTTGTGCCAAGTGTATGTGTTCATCATAATTGAGTTTGTGTATATAGATTTCCATTTACTACTCTTGTTCAAATTATGTGTAAATTAAATTGGGCGCATCGAATGAAATGGCATTTTAAGGAAAATCTAACCTACTGATATGAAACTAATACTATAAATATCAAAATTGTTGGAACACTTTAATTCTAGTATGAATCACAATCACACGTCTGATCCATCCGTCCAGATGCTAAAAAAATAACAAAATTAGTAAATGACGCTACAACTAAAAGTAACTTTCCAATACAACAAATGAAATACAATATTTGTATATATTAACCTACAAAGTTGTGGTACTTATCAAAATTGGTGATTGAATAAAGGAGAGTAATCACCTATTAATCTTTAATTCTTCCATGGTCAATTTAAATGGTTCTATGACTCAAGTCTATCATTATTTAGTAGATTGAAATCGATATATCATCATGGTTTCATAATACTAAGTAAAAAACACCATTGGTTGAGCGATCATATAAAATATCTACATAACATGAAGACAAATGCCTCTGATATGGTAATGACGAATACTTGGATAGGGTGGTGGCAAGTCAACTAATGGGATATCAAACGTCTTTTATAGATAAAATTATTTAGAAGATGTTGGAAATATATCAAATGTAGTTAGAACATCTTTGGCGCAGAACAATTCTTCAGAGTTACCGATGGCCTTTCAAAAGCAACTTTTTTCTGTTTTTTGAAATAATCGATGGAAACTGCTTAGATTTCAAAGATCGATCAACCCGTAGCACCAAAATTTATCAGGTCTCTGATATACTAAATGTCTTATAGTTTGGAATAGAGGGAGTACATACAACCAAAAAATTATTGGATCTATTTCATACCAGAATAGTTGGACTACTATACAAACTAAGGAGAAACCTGCAAAATTTTGCTAGGTAAAAAGGAGTGATCACATATGCTCTATATTTGTGCAGAGAGAGCAATGTAAAGAATAATATTCCATTTGAAGAAGTAAATATTTTAATTTAAATAGGAAATTATGACCCTGGTATAGATGAATTTAACCATCCAAGGTGTGCAAACAAAAGCCCAATGATAGAATTGATCACATTAAGTATGTGGTACCTTTACAGGATAGTAAATGGTACGTCCAAATCCGAGGTTAATTCAGGAAAGATATAGCCATGTTGCAAACTGGCATGGAGAATTTATGAACTTCCTCTTCCAAGAAAATTAATCAAATATCTGTTCCTGGAAAATGCCAGATTGGCTGTGTCCAAATTTTTAATAAAATACAAGAGAGAACCGTCGAATTAGGTGATAGCTTTGATCAGATGGTAGGAGAATGGAGAGAAGTAAATAAAGTAGATTAGATATTCATGAACCATATACTTATTCAAGATTAGGTTAGGAAAATTGCTAGCATGTATCAAGAAGTTGAATGAAAGAATACTAAGTCCGAACATCAACTGAGATAGCAATCAAACAAACACCCATATCAACTTATCTTCACAAGAGGCTGGACCAAAATAACAGTCATACTCCTGAATGGACAACAAATCTAGAAGAAAAAAAAAACGGTCATATTGATTTTTTATTTAAACTTCCATTATTCCCCCTCTATCTTACTTGAGATGACATTCTCCAATACAACTAAAATGATATTTACATAGAGCTAGATCTACATGAGCCATTATAGTCACGTGTTTTGTCAATTTTGCATGGAGAGGATCGTTTGGTTGACTGAATGATAGGTTGTGATTGTCAACAAACCAACTAATGAGTATATTTCGTTTCTACTTGCCATTGTGTCTTTTTAATTTACATTGACATGATAATATGAGTGAACACACATTGTAGCCTTACCGGTGTATTTCAAGTCAAGCTACTAAATCATAAAGAAATGCATTACATCTACCAAGATACCACTATTTTAGACGTTGACACATGAACACTATCACAATACAAGTATACAACCTAGTGTTACATATATAAGAAGAAGCATCTATGCATGTGGGAGTAAGCGTAGAGCTGCAGGGAGGACAATAAATGGATCTTTCAGTTTTCGTCATAGTTACATGTGTCTTTCGGTGACCTCTCTTACACAATTATTAAGAAAAAAAGTAATTGTGAAATATGTCAGGATGGAAACAAAAATTCCAACTTTTGAAACAGACGCTTGAGTTACCCCTGATGGTCCTTGAGATCATGAAGACATCCAAGCATATGGCAGTGAGTTTCATCAGTATAGTTTGTCACTAACACATGGGTATATCGATCAAGATCAACCTACTAATATTCATGAACGTGTCAATGGCACAACCCCTCTCCTCACTCCTGTTTTTTTGCTGGTGGAAGGTGGTATAGGTTTGTGTCCTTTTTTCATATGCACTAGAGGTGTTTGGTAAAATGCCCGTTAGAGGGATGCGACTTGACTTCACACAAGACAAACATGATATGAGGTGCTCGAGCCACAGTTAAGTTTTCTTATCTTTGTTTCCAAGTGTCCTAAAAGGTTAGCAACCATTTTCTCGTTTATTAGACCGCGTGGTACTAATTTAGCATTGTGATTGCGTTTGATATATAGTTATATGATGGAGATGAGCCATCCATGGATGTACGGTGACCGACGCTCTGGCCCTTACAGAGAAGGTTTGCGTTATTTTCGCCTTGTGGCAGAGGCGAACAAGCGGCAGGATCATTTTATGTGTTGTCCATGTGCTGAATGTCCGAATGAGCAGGCTCACACTTCCTCAAGAGTCATTCAGAGCCACCTGCTTCGGTCCGATTTCATGTCCGGCTATAATGTTTGGACCAAGCACGGATAAAGAGGGGTTATGATGGAAGACGGCGATGAAGAAGAGGACGATGATGACAACTACCGATCTATGTTCCCTGAATACGCTGATACCGCAATGGAAGACAATAAATAAGAACTAGGTGAAGAACGGGCGCCAGATGAGCCTACTGATGATCTTGGTCGGGTCATTTCTGACGCAAAGCGAGGATGCGACGCAGAAAGGAGAGGTTGCAGTTCGAGCAGATGTTACAGGACCACAACAAATTGTTGTACCCAACTTGTGAAGATGGCAAGAAGAAGCTGAGTAGAACACTGGAATTTCTGAAGTGCAAGGCAGAGACCGGTGTTGACATGGTTATACCCTACGGGTACGTGACTTCAGTATACCTGGTCCAGCCCAAGGAAGGCCCACAGCAGACACACGCTGACCCATGAAGATTTTCGGGTGGCCAAGGCCCATGACGTCTTCAGATCCTTGGAGAGCAAGACTAGCGTAGATAGGAAATTCAAAGGGGTAAAACCCTAGAACCTGTAACCGACTAGGACTATGCCCAAGACCTGCCTAAGTCTATATAAAGGCCAGGAGGGCACGTCCTAGATCTCTCGACTCATACTTTCGCACACGCACCTCCACGCTAGATCGAATCTGCGCACCCTGTAACCTTCAGTTCCGCCGTAATCAAGAGCAGACAAGCAGGAGTAGGGTTTTCCCTCCGGGGGCCTGAACCTGGGTAAATCTCGTGTCCCCTGGTTGCTTGTCTGTTAACCGTTCCACGATCTCCAGCATCCCCATATTCTCCAAAACCCAAAGTCCATAACAATGGGCATTGATGAGATTAAACCTTGTCAATTGGCGCCGTCTGTGGGAAACGGGGCTGCTGATTGTGCGATCGTGACGGTCCCGACCCAATCGATCTACAACTCTGCGGCGACGGAGAATCATCTCCTCTTCGGTGCTTTCGACTTCACCGCCCACTCACCGGCCACCATGAAGGACTTCGAGCCCGTAGGCGACGGACTCGAAATCTTGTTCGGGAGCTTCTGCTTCCAGGTGGGGAAAACTGGCACCCTCCGCCTTCCTGAGCGGGTGCCCCTACCATCAACCAGGCCCGCCTCGTGGGCTCCACACCCTGTGCTACACACATCGCCATCGACAGATGAGTCCTACGACAGCAACAGCTGGAACTCCGATCTGTGCGATCCACCTTCGGATGAAGGGACCTACGGTTCCGGATCCTAAAGCTGCGGCAGCAGCGGACCAATCTACGAGCGCTACCAATGCGCCGCAGTTATCCAGGAACAGCAAACGCCTAACCTGCCGCCCAACACGAACCCCAACCCGCAGGACAGAAACGGCGAAAACAGCGGGAATAGAAGAAGCCAGCCCCCCCACCCAACGGGGAAAACAATGGCCACCTCATCCAACTTAGCAAAGAAGGATGGGTCCAGGCACGCCGTGCCGTAGCAGGCGACATAGTCCTGCCTGTAGACTCCCCATGTGAACTACTGATGGCATACCACTACCTCCTCATCGAGGAGCACAAGAAGCAAGTCAAGATGCAAGATACGCTCGACAAACGCAAGCAAGCAGCCTCGAGTCCAGCGCGCGACGAGCTGCGCTCTCCGCCATGGCACCCGGCTCTAGCACAAACGGAAACCAGGGAAACAAGCACCGCTCTCGGGTGGAGAACATGGATCCCAGGGAATGCCGTGATGTGACCCGAACTCTCCACACATCGTTCATGGATATGGATGCCGATGGCAACATCATCCCGAAGACACCGCAAGCTGCGATCATGGAAGCCACTGCGTATCTCGCGGCCCGCCCACCTCCGGAGGGGGACCCGAAAAGAGCCATGCATAAGTCCGCACTCACCGGACTCGGACTCGTCGGAGCTGCGCTCCACGAAGACGCTCCTGCGGATACGAAGAAGAAAGCTCCGGCCAGGCGCGACCGGAGCCCCACCCCTTCATCCGAAGAGGAAGAGGAACACGACCTTCCTCGAAGGAAGAAGAGCTCGCATCGCCATAAACGCGACTACGATGCCAGAGACGCGCTTACACAGCGCAAAATCGACAAAGCACGAGCCAAACGTGCATGCTCGTCTGAATACGAGATGGACGAAGACGAAGGAGAACTCTGCGGAGCTCGATGCTTCAGCAGATCTGTTCGGCGAACGCAGATGCCACGCAATTTCAAGCTTCCTTCGGATACTCCGAAGTTCAACGGCACGCAAGATCCAAAATCCTGGCTCAATGACCATCTATCATCCGTCAAGCTGCACGGCGGCAACAAAGAAACCGCCATGCAATGCCTTCAGCTGCAGCTGACAGGCGCGGCGCGGGTCTGGCTCAGCAGCCTATCATCAGGATCCATCCGAAGTTGGGAGGAGCTACCTTATAGAGTCATCCGAAATTTCAAGGGCACCAGCAAGAGGCCCGCCTCAATCGAAGAGTTGCGAGCCTGCACTCAGAGAACGGGTGAATCTATTCGCTCGTACATACTACGCTGGTCTACCACCAAGAACTCTGCAGCACACACCTCCGAAGAAAGGGCCATCGACGCCTTCAGGGACGGTGTTAAACGCCAAGATTTCAAGGAGGAACTTGGGCGCGTCAAGCCCAAGACACTCGACCACCTCATGGACATCGCCAACAGGTGGGCGGACGGCGAAGATTGCATTCACCGAGCATAATCGGATGAAGAGGACGACTACGGCCGAAGACAGGAACGCCGCAGCAAGAGGAGATCGCGCGTCTACGAGGACCGCGACGGACCCGACATGGTCGCGGCCGGCTATGCCGACCGCCGCAACGATAACAGCCGCAACAGCGGAGGATACCGCGGAGGAAACTTCCGCGACAGCGGACGCCCAGCACAGTCATGGCAATGCCGCGACCACGACAACGGACCCTCAGCATACGACAAACTTTCGGGTCCGTGCACCATCCACTTCTACATCGACAAGCAAGATGGCAAAAAGAAAGCCAGCCATATGCTCAAAGACTGCCGCGAGTTCCAGAAACTCAGCGAAATCATGGTGCAGATGAGGCAACAAGCCCCAATACCTGCGTTCGGAAACCCACCTGCGCCAGGCGAAATAGCGCTCGGAGCTCCTCCACCGCCGCCTATTGGAGGCCTAAACCAACCAGTCGCACCAGCACAGAACAACGCTGGAAACGGGTACCCCCCACCGAAAGGAGCACTAAACATGATCCAGAAGGGACACCCCACGAATAGGGTGTAGAAGAAAATCACCCGACAAATCAACTTGGCCGTGGCAACTCCGCCTGCAATCCCTGAGTACCTCAGTGGATCGGAGTCCTGCATCACATTCACTCGCGCGGATCACCCTTGCCAGATCCCTCGCGCAGGTCATGCTGCCCTGGTGCTGGAGGCGCAGATCGGAGGCTTCGAGATGAGTCGCGTCTTCATGGACGGCAGCAGCGGCATCAACCTAATGTTCGTAAGCACTCTAGCGGCAATGCGGATCCCGCAATGTAGCCTGGAACAGGCAGACACAACGTTCCACGGCATCGTTCCAGGGAAGGGCATATTCCCCCTGGGCAAAATAGGGCTCGACGTCATCTTCGGAAAGCCGGACAACTTCCGGAAGGAGCGACTCGAATTCGAAGTGGTGGACTGGCCGTCACAATACCACGCCATCCTGGGGCGTGTAGCATTCGCAAGGTTCCTGGCTGTCCCACACTACACATACCTACTACTCAAGATGCCAGGACCAAGGGGCATCATCACAGTCCACGGGAGCTTCACCCGATCGAACCAATGCGACAGGGATTTCAACAAAATCTCCCAGTCTTTCGGCATGCAAGACGAGCTCGTAAGGCTCCGTGAGGTGACGGACAATGGGGCACCCCCAGTCACAATGCAGAACGCACCTGACATGTCTTTCGGCTCCACCGTCAACACAAAGAAGGTGCAGGTCCATCCGACTGACGCCACCAAGACGGCCCTGATCACCAACGACCTCAGCTCCGCATAGGAAGGCGCGCTTGTCGAATTACTCCGTGAGCGCTGGGAAATCTTCGCCTGGTGTCCTGCGGACATGCCAGGAGTTCACAGGGAATTCGCCGAGCATGCACTCAATGTCTTTCCAGACACCAAGCCAGTCAAGCAGTCCATCTAGAGACTGTCCGAACCACGAGCCGAAGCCATCGGCAAGGAAATCAACAGATTACTCGCTGCAGACTTCATCAGGGAAATCAAGGAAAGCGAGTGGCTGGAAAACACAGTCATGGTCCCAAAGAAGGACACGGACATCCTGCGGATGTGCGTGGATTTCACGTCACTAAACAAGCATTGCCCAAAGGACTTCCCTCTTCCTCGGATCGATCAGATCATCGATTCGACTGCAGGTTGTGAGAAACTCTCCTTCCTCGACGCCTACTCAGGCTATAACCAGATTCGACTCAAGGTCGAAGATTAGGAGAAAACGGCGTTTATCACACCGTTCGGAGTATTGTGCTACAACACAATGCCCTTCGGGCTAAAGAACGCAGGTGCTACGTACCAGCGATGCATGCAAGGCTTGCCTCAAGGACCAGATCGGTCGCAACGTCCAAGTCTATGTTGACGACATAGTGATAAAAACCAAAGAGGGAAGAACACTTATCGACAATCTCCGCGAGACGTTCGATAACCTTGATCGCTACAGGATCAAGCTCAACCCGGAAAAGTGCGCCTTCGGCGTCCCATCAGGTCAGCTGCTTGGGTACTTCATCTCTCAGCGAGGGATCAAGGCGAACCCGAAGAAAATAAGAGCCATCATGGCAATGGAGAAGCCGAAAAACCTCAAAGGCGTCCAGCAGCTCGCAGGGCGAATAGCGGCGCTAAGAAGATTCATCAGCCGCATGGGCGAGAAGGCCCTGCCATTCTACCAACTGCTGCGCAAGGCAGACAAGTTCGAGTGGACACCAGAAGCCAACGATGCATTCGAAAGCCTTAAGCGGCTCCTCTCCACCTCGCCTGGCTTGGTCATGCCAAAGGAGCGCGAGCCTCTGCTGCTGTACATAGCAGCCACACACCAGGTGGTCAGCACCGTACTCGTGGTCGAACGACCCGAAGAAGGCAAGACCCACGGGGTCCAGGGCCCAATTTACTACCTCAGCGAGGTACTGACACCAACAAAGCAGAGGTACCCTCACTACCAGAAGCTTGCCTATGGCGTGTTCATGACGGCTCGACGGCTGAGCCATTCCTTCCAGGAGCACCAAGTGATGGTCATCAACGAGGCACCCCTGAACAGCATCCTGAATAAGGGGCCACCAGGTGTGTTCCTCGAACAGATCTGCGTTCCATCCATCAAGCGGAAATTCCCTAAGGGATCACCCGAAGAAGCAGAACACTCGGGGGCTACGCTGCCTGAAGGACATGAAGGACCCGAAAAACTGGACACAGAGGTAGCCATGGTCAACCTAATGCAGGTCATGGCAGTAGAAGAAACTTGGACGCGACCATACCTACAGTTCTTGATAAACGGAGAACTTCCTGACAACCCGACAGATGCCCGGCGCATATCTCGTCGGTCGAAAGCCTTCACCACCATCAAAGGCGAGCTGTACAAGCGCAGTATTACGGGTGTACTGCAAAGGTGCGTCACCATCGGTGACGGGAAGTCCATCCTCCAAGACATCCACGAGGGCATCTGCGGCCATCACGCAGGCAGCCGCTCCCTAGTCGCCAAAGCTCTGCGGGCCGGATTCTACTGGCCAACGGCCATGAGCGACGCAAAGGACATCGTGCGAAGATGCAATGGATACCAACGGTTCGCCGACAAACCGCACGCACCCGGGTCAAAGCTCAGACCCATACCTATAGCTTGGCCCTTTGCTCAATGGGGCCTCGACATGATCGGCAAACTGCCAAAGTCCTCGAAAGGAGGACACGTTTACCTCCTGGTCGCAGTCGACAAATTCACCAAGTGGATCGAGGCCATTCCCGTCACCAACCAAAAGGGCAAAATTGCCGTCAAGTTCTTCGAGTCCATTGTCTACAGGTTCGGCATACCACATAGCATCATCACCGACAATGGATCGAACTTTATCTCCAAGGAATTCCAGGACTTCTGCGAAGGCCTCGGGATCAACATCACGTACGCCTCAGTGGCACACCCGCAAACGAACGGGCAAGTGGAAAAGGCCAACGGCCTAATCGGCGCGGGCATCAAGAAGAGCCTCATGAGTCCACTCGAACGGAAAGCAGGAGCCTGGACGAAAGACCTACCATCCGTCCTATGGAGCTTACGGACCACGCCAAACAGCTCTACAGGCTACACACCGTTCTTCATGGTACACGGAGCCGAAGCCGTGCTGCCAGCCGAAGTATGCCACCAGGCCGCTCGGGTCGTCGCTTACAGCGAAGCCGAATCCACGGCTGCACTCGAAGATGCCGTCGATACACTCGACGAAGCAAGAGACATAGCAGCAGCTCGATCAGCGGTGTACCAGCAGAGTCTCCGCAAGTACCACAGCCGCCGGCTTCGCCCCAGGTCCTTCGTCGAAGGAGACCTCGTCTTGCGACTCAAGCAAGAACGACCGACAAAATTCGAGTCACCATGGGAAGGACCCTACGTCATCACCGAAGTCATCCCAGGTGGCGCCTATCGCCTCAAGAACGTGGAGTCTGGAGTCGCATACTCCAACCCATGGAACATATCGCACTTGCGACGATTCTACCCCTAGCTACCTACCCCCTTTACTTTCAATAAGGCTTCCAGCCAAGGCTATTCAGCCGAACGATGTACTTCCTCCATTACGATATAAATAAAGCTAAGTGTCTCGTCCCGAACTTCAGTTTGCTATTTTGCAACTTTACTTTATGCTACAAAACGCACTCGGGGGCTCCCCCCACCTCGCGATTTCATCGACTGAGGATCAAGCGTGTACACCTGAGTAGCTGACAACGTCAGGCAAACGAAAAGGACACGTACTCAATCAAAGCACTGCGTGCTCACAACAAACAAACCTTTACAACAAAGGGCACAACACGCCCAGCCGAAATATACAAATTTTACATCTATCTCTTTTTTCAGGTTCTACCTATTCCGAAGAATAACCTGAGCACGCTGCTCAAACAAATCTACGACCTGTTCGGCATACTGCCTTACAACTGCGTAATATGGACGCATGTCCCACTCACCACCATCAGGCCGAAGAGGTGGCCCAGCGGCCACAGCAGCCAAATCTACATCAGGCCGGTGCAGCCTCACAAGAGACAAAGCAGCCTTCACTCCTACGACGAGCTGCTGCCGCACCAACTCCTTGACATTGCTCACATTCCGAAATTTCGACAGAAGACCCGCAAGGCTCGTCGGTACGGCATCCAAAGGAAACATAACATGCAACACCGAGGCAAGCGACGTCTGCACCTGGCGGAGCACCCGCGATACCTGGTGCACACGATCCTGCACCGTCGCCAGAGCCACGGCACGGTCACGATCCATCCAGAAGAAGCCACCGGCCTCCATGTCCTGTTGAGTCAAACAATTGACCCGAACAGCGACACGCTCCTTCTCTTCCCTCGGAGCAAGGTTCGCACCTGCGACAATTGCACAAAATAAGAGCAAGGTCAGCAGGCTCATCCGAAGAACCGAGCTACAGCTCGAGCCAAAGAAAAACTTACATTGAAGCTGTTCGGACAGCCGAACCAGTTCCGCCATCAAGTACTCCTCTCTGGCTGCACCACGATCCGCCTTGGACTTCCACACATTGGCGTGACCGCGCAACCCAAGCAACTCCCTCTCAAGACTACGCACACGATCCCGAAGAAAAGCGAGTTGCGAGGAATCATCCAAAGATGGCCGCAGCGGCATTGCGGACGAGGTGTCAACAGGGTCAGCACCCGAAGGAACCTAGAGAAGCAGAAAAAGAAAGGGACACAAACATTCAGACAATGGTAGAGCACAACTTAGAAGAATTCATTAAACATATAAGGCCACTACGTGGCACAAGGATTGTGTTCTTCAAAATATTTACAACAAAAACAGACTACAAACTATCCTATGTCTACAACGCCTAAGACGCGGCACCCTGAGTCGCCTCAGAGCCAGACTGCCTAGCTTTGGCCCCGCCCTACTGCCGCAGTGCATACTCAGACAGCAAATCAATGAGCTTGGGCCCATATCGCTTGCAGCGAGCAGAGTAGGCAGCAAAGGCTACCTCGGATCCATCTGCAGTCGTCGGCATCCGGGAGGTGATCTGGGGCAGATCCAGCTCCGCTCCAGCCGCCAAGGCCATTGCCAGCCCGACGGACGCGCCGATGCCCTTCTGCTTGCGCTTGTACGCCGCAGGCGCTTCGGCTGACAAAGCCTCCGCCACAGCATCCACATCATCGAGGGCTACGCCCTTAGGGACAAGTTCCTTGTAGAAGCGGTCAAGGACCTCCTTCGCCTTCGCAAGGGAGCTGATGACGGTGATGCAGCGATCTTCGACCGCCACCGTAGCATCATCTAGAGCACTCCCGTGCTCTAGAGCACCGCAGTCAAACTCGATGCCTGCGGCACCTGAGACAAAAATAAAAGAGAAGACATGAAGAAAAGCAGCACAAAAGAAGACAGGAAACATGAAGAAACAAGCACAAATACAGCACTTACCCGAAATAGCCTTGGCAGCAGCCATGAGCTTCACCGCCACCTCTCTTTCACGAGCAGCCGCAACGGTGGCCAGCTGCTCCTCATGATCCGCGGCCTCCTGCTGCAGACGCTCCTTCGCTTCGGCTGCCTTAGTCAGCTCTAGCTCGAGGCGTTCTTTCGCGCCAACGGCGGCCTCGGCCTTCTGCTCCGATTGACCAAGGCTCTTCTTGAGAGCATCGACCTCACGGAGAGAAGTATTATGCTCCTCTGCATTCAAAACAAGCAAGCGTCAGAAAACAGGACCAGAATAAATAAGAAAGGCACCAAAAGGCAAACAGGTACCTTGAAGCTGCCGAAGGTTAGCCTCTAGCACCAGACGCTCCTACACCAGCCGCTTGGCCTCCTGCACAAAAGGCTGCAGAAAAAGAAATACCAGTAAGAAAAAGGACTTGGGGGCTACGCCCAACACAAAGGAGTAAAAGCACAATTCGCACACGAAGACACTCGGGGGCTCCCCCCGAGGCACGAAGCAAAGGTACTTACATGCTCTGATGGCGACTCCGAAGGCTCGCTGGCGAAATTCTGAGGCGCAACCACCTGCACCTCCTGCAACGAAGGATCCGGAACCGCGCCACCCGAAGTCGCCACCGTCTGAGGAGGAGGAGACACAATTTCCGACTCCCCCATCATCTCCCGCGCACCATCACTGGAGGAATTGTGGGAGGAATGCCTGCATACGAAGCAATCAACACAAGTGCAAAAATCATGAAGGAAAAAGGACAATAGTACAACAAGAAACTTACGAGCCCAGTGAGCTCAGGTCGAAGACAGGAGGAGTCTTTTGGGCTCTCTTCTCCTCCTTCTTCTCCTCCTTTTTCTCTTCCTTCTTCTCTTCCTTCTTCCGCTTCGCTGGCAGGTGCGGTGCTACAGCCCGCACAGGAATGGCAGGAATGGGAGAGGAAGAGCCTCCATGCCCGTCACTATGACGCTCAAGGCCCAGAGGGTTTCTGGGAGTCGGAGGAGTCGAGGCATCCGAAGACTCGCTGGAGCTCCGAGATCTTTTGCGCGTATGGTCCTCACTCGACTCATTAGCATCCTCCGCCGGAGATCGTGCCGAAGGCAATTCGGACACGGACTCCACCACTTCATTATCCGGAGCATTCAGATACTTTTCGGGCAATGGCGGCACCATGCCCGGCACTTTGAATCTCTGCAAAACCAGAAGGGACTTTGTTAGCAAACAAAGGAAATAAACACGCAGTCAATAGAAAAACGCTACGCGCACGAATCTACACCTGCGGAACGGCCAACGTCGAAGAAAACGGAGGAGTTAGCGACTTCCCCGGGATTTTTTCTCCGGCCTTGAACTTCAACAGCGCGCGAAGGGTCCTGTCAAGATCCTCCTCGGAGATTTTCTCAGCCGAAACCCTCGTCGGATCACGGCGCCCAGAATAAAGAAACATCGGGTGCGCCCTCGCTTAGAGAGGTTGCACCCGACGCTCAAGAAACGTCCAGATGATGTCCACGCAGTTCACCTCCTTATCCGGAATCAGCTGGAGATCCTCCACCCGACGGTAAAGGGCCTCTATCTCCGCCACCTCGCCATCCAAGATTTTGTTTTTCCAAGACCTCTTCGGCTCAATCATTTGGGAGGGGTCAAAAGGAACAAGACCAAAATCTTGCCCAGGCACTACGGAATCTCAGATGTGAAACCATCACCTCCGCCAGTACTGGACAGATTCGGACATGGAAAAGGAAAAGAAAAGAAGATTGGGACTAAGGGAGATGATGCAACCCCCAATGGGATAAACACCATCCGAACCAGACTGCCTCTTCACGGAATAAAGTTTCCGGAAGAGGCCAAAATGCGGCTCAATGCCAAGCCAACACTCGCAAAAAGTGATGAAGCAAGCAACGTGGAGAAGAGAGTTGGGCGACAGATGGTGAAGCTGAATGCCATAGAAAAAGAGCAATCCACGGAGGAAGTTGTGGACTGGAAAAGAAAACCCACGCATAACGAAGGCAAGAAACATAACCCGATACCCAGCTAGGGGACGGGGGATTACCTTGTTGCCGGGGAGTCTGACGGCCTCCCTATCTTGTGGGATCAGAACGCGCTCGCGAAGCTTGCGGAGATCGCTCTCCCGCGTCTCTGATTGCCGCCAGCCACCGTCGGTGACACGGGTAGCGGCGGTGTTTTTCTTTCCTCCGATGGCGCTAGTACCAACGGCAGACGAGGATTTCTTCGGTTTCCCCATTGCGCTATGGCGGCGCCGGCGGTGAAAACGCAGAAGAGAAGATGGAAATGTGGAAGGAAATCCCAGCGTGCAGCAAGAATCGCTAGAGCACAAGGAGGCAGTGAAAACAACAACTGATGCGGTGAAAACAAAACGCGGATTTCCCCAATGATTATAACAACGAAGACGACACACGACAGCCGTCCATCTAGAAGACCTAACGCCAACGGCAGATCTGACCATACACGTGTTAGCATCACAACGAACCGTCGTTACCACGCCGTCCACTACGCGCGGAAATCGAGGAGACGCCGTAATTATCTCCACGACGCGCGTGACCGGTCAATTCAAAGTCAGCAAGTGGGACCCACGTTCGTCCAGTCAAGTCATCTCTGGCGTAGCAGACGCTTGAGACCATTGATCGTCAGCACTGATGTCATCAAAAGCTATACTAGCACCAACTACAATTCTCCGGCTCCACAGCTAAGAGTATTCACTCGAATCTTCGATTTGACTAAATACTCGGGGGCTACTCCTATCAGGAGCACTGGCCTACTCCTATCAGGAGCACTCGAATCTTCGATCTTCGATTTGAATAAAGACAAAGTATTTCTTCGAGTCCTACGTCGAGTCTACAACTCCACTACGGACTCGGGGGCTACTCCCATAGGGAGGATGGATTTAAGCATCCAAATTTTTTTTTGTGTCCTACGGACCTAATAACTGAACAATGCTAGAACTAAAGTCTCCGCTCGAGTCTACGACTCGAACAGACACTCGGGGGCTACTCCCATAGGGAGCGCAGGTCGCGCACCCTATGAAATCTTCGACTGCGATCCTTCGGATCAGCAAGCAAAAAAAAACTTTTTCGGCAACTCTGCCCCAACAAAACGCTGAGTGAGCAATGATCTCCTTAGCCACCCGAAGCACCTCTGTGGTGACAAATGTTCGAATGTTGCGTTTGCGACGCAAAGATAAGACCTGCAGATATCATCTGATGGCCTGGCAACGCACACGACTGCGCTCTGCTAGTATAAATCCATGCCAACAGGCGTGATGAAAAATCCTGACGGACGCGTTGGGTCCATCAATTAAAACCACTGGAATTCCACTCCTGTAAGTCCCCCGCGGCCTGAGTCGAATTACGCCAGCATATGTTCCGGGTTCAAGTTAAGGGACTCGAACCTGATGAAGATCGTGTTGTTTTGTCCTAAGACAGTTAACTGACCCTGATCCGTCGGGTGAGTCAGGCACACGTATCAACAATCCCTACACGCATATACTGTTTATACATAGTTGCACCCGAAGGATTAAAGAGTCCTCAGCTGAATCTACGATTCGACTGATCACTCGGGGGCTACTGACATGGTTATACCCTACGGGTACGTGACTTCAGTATACCTGGTCCAGCCCAAGGAAGGCCCACAACAGACATACGCTGGCCCATGAAGATTTTCAGGTGGCCAAGGCCCATGACGTCTTCGGATCCTTGGAGAGCAAGACTAGCGTAAATAGGAAATTCAAAGGGGTAAAACCCTAGAACCTGTAACCGACTAGGACTATAACCAGGACCTGCCTAAGTCTATATAAAGGCCAGGAGGGCACGTCCTAGATCTCTCGACTCATACTTTCGCACACGCACCTCCACGCCAGATCGAATCTGCGCACCCTGTGACCTTCGGTTCCGCCGTAATCAAGAGCAGACAAGCAGGAGTAGGGTTTTCCCTCCGGGGGCCTAAACCTGTGTAAATCTCGTGTCCCCTGGTTGCTTGTCTGTTAACCGTTCCATGATCTCCAGCATCCCCATCTTCTCCAAAACCCAAAGTCCATAACAATGGGCATTGATGAGATTAAACCTCGTCAGGTGTGACTGACTCAAGATTTGAAAAGTTTCTGTTACTAATGAAGAAGATGCTTCCAAGAAGCCAACCAGTATGTATGAAGCAAAGAAGCTTATCTTCCATCTAGGATTAGACGTGCAGAAGATACATGCATGCCCTAATGACTGCATCATCTACTGCGGTGAGAAGTACGAGAATATGGATAAATGCACGGTATGCACTTCATTGCGGTATAAGATAGAAAAAAATGACCCTGGTGATGTTGAGGGCGAGCCACCCAGGAAGAGAGTTCCTGCAAAGGTGATGTGGTATGCTCCTATAATACCACGGTTGAAACGTTTGTTTAGAAACAAAGAGCATGCCAAGTTTTTGTAATGACACATGGAAGACCGTAAAAAAGACGGGATGAGGCACCCCGCTGATCGTCGGCAGTGGAGAAAAATTGAGAGAGACTTCTCGGACTTTGCTGGTGACGCAAGGAACTTATGGTTTGGTATAAGTACCGATGGCATGAATCCTTTTGGGAAGCAGAGTTGTAGTCACATCACCTGGCCCGTGACTCTATGTATCTATAACCTTCCTCTTTGGTTGTGCATGAAGCACAAGTTCATTATGATGCCATTGCTCATCCAAGGCCCGAAACAACCCGGCAATGACCTTGATTTGTACCTAAGGCCATTAGTTGATGTACTTTTACAGTTGTGGGCCAAACCAAGTGTACATGTGTGGGATGAGCATTAATAGCAGGAATTTGACATACGGGCATTGTTGTTCGTAACCATTAATTATTGGCCTGCTCTTAGTAACATTTCAGGATAGACGAACAAGGGATATAATGCATGCACGCACTATTTAGATGAGACTGAAAGTATATATCTAGGAAGAAGAAATCTATATTTTGGGAGCTACCTTATTGGGAAGTCCATGAGGTCCGCTCTATAATCTACGTGATGCACCTGACGAAGAATTTTTGCATGAATATTCTAGGCTTCCTAGGCTTGTATGGGAAGTCAAATAATACCCCGGAAGTACGGGAGGACTAGAAATATCATAAAGAACGAGACGGCATGTATCCAGGTCAGTTTGAAGGGCCTGCCAGCTATGCCCTTACCAAAGAAGAGAAGGAATTTCTTTTGAAGTCCTTTTCAGTATCAAGGTCCCATCTGGGTTCTCGTCGAATATAAAGGGAATAGTAAATATAAAAGAGAAAAAATTCCAAAACCCAAAGTCTCATGACTGCCACGTGCTTATGACGCAATTGCTTCCGGTTGCATTGAGGGGAATTCTGCCGGAAAATGTTTGACTGGCCATTGTGAAGGTATGTGCATTCCTCAATGCAATTTCTCAGAAGGTAATCAATCTAGAAAGTCTATCAAGATTATAGATTGATGTGGTCCAATGTTTGGTTATCTTCGAGTTGTTGTTCCCTCCATCCTTCTTCAATATTATGACGCACCTCCTAGTTCACCTAGTCGAAGAGATTAGAATTCTCGGTCATGTGTTTCTACACAATATATTCCTATTCGAGAGGTTCATGGGAATATTAAAGAAATATGTTCATAACCGTTCTAGGACAGAAGGAAGCATATCCAAGGGCTATGGAACAGAGGAGGTCATTGAGTTTTGTGTTAACTTTCTTCTTGATATTAAGCCAATTGGTGTTCCTGAATCTTGGTATGAGGGAAGGCTGACTGGAAAAGGCACACTAGGAAGGAAAGCAATGGTATGTAGGGATGTGCATTCTTTCAGTCAAGCACATTACACAGTTCTACATAATTCCACCATGGTGGCTTGATACGTCGCAAACATATCTATAATTTTTGATGCTCCATTCTTGTTTTATATCATTTGTACTATGTTTTGTCTACACTTTGAGGTATTTTTATACACTTTCTGGAACTAACCTATTAACAAGATGCCACAGTGACACTTTCATGTTTTCTGCTATTTTTGGTTTCAGAAAAGCTAAAAAAGAATATTCTCAAAATTGGACGGGAAAAAAGCCAATCTGCCTATTTTTCCCAGAGCAATACGGAAACACGAAGCAGAGACGGAGGGGGACACCAGGGCGGCCACACCCTATGGTGGTGCGGGTGGCCCCTAGTGGCGCCACCAGGGGTGTGGGCCCCCTGGGCCTCCACCGATATTGCCCTTTCGCCTATAAGAAGCCCCCGAGGCAAAAACCCTAGATGAATCGGCATACATCCACGAAAACTTCCGTAGTGCCGCCGCCGAAGGGGATATTCTGGGGATAGAAGTCTCTATTCCGGCAACCTGCTGGGACGGGGAATTGCCCCCGGAGCCATCTCCATCGATCTCCACCACCATCTCCATTGTCGTTGCTGGTTCCCATGATGAGGAGGGAGTACTTCTTCCTCGTGGCTAAGGGCTCTACCGGTAGCTATGTGTTCATCTCTCTCTCTATGCCTGATCTTATTGTGATCATGAGCTTTGTAATCAAGTAGATCTACTCTGCTACTCAAGTGCTTTAATAGATCTCTGGCTCTCCCCACGTGTGTGAAAGTGACAGCGTGCACACTGTGTGGCACTTAGGCTAGAGATTACATAAATACTTGTCATGAGTTATATTTGGAGTTGGATGTCTTTATGAAATTGTGGTGTTTGAAGGAACCATCTATCTCTCAAGGTGACAGTGTGGGGTTATCTAGATGTGTATTGCAAATTTTAAGGAGTGCTTTTGTATCCCTACTATGGATTAGAGTTTTCCAACCGGAGAGTAGTATCATGAAGAGAATATATTTATTGAGAGTGTTCACAAGTGAAAGTATGATCCCTAGGCCTTTTTTCTAAGCATTGAAATACCGTTTGCAACTATAACTGTTGCATGTTTGCTTGCTTCCATATTTATCTCAAATTGCCTTTAGTCTCTTCCATGCCATCAAAGTCTTTTCTAGGGCCGTTGCCGGGGATATATAGGACAACTTCAACATTTTCCTCCCCGTCAAAATCTCTTTTCTGGCACCATTGACTTATAATCATCCATACCACTTGTATCTCACTATCTCTTCACCGAACTAGTGCACCTGACAAGTGTATTGGGTTTGTTGTGTTGGGGACACAAGAGACTTATTGTATCTTGATTGCAGGGTTGCTTGAGAGGGATACCTTTGACCACTTCCTCCATGAGTTCGATAAACCTTGGGTAATCCACTTAAGGGAAACTTGCTACTATTCTACAAACCTCTGCACTTGGAGGACCAACAACTATCTACAATAACAGAAGTGTGTAGACATCAAGCTTTTTTCTGGCGCTGTTACGAGGAAGGTAAGGTAAAAGGTGTTGGGGATATGCTAAATGGGTACCACCATTGCATGTCTCTAATCCGGATAACCTGGGTAACCCATATGTCGTGGTATTGCTGACGAGTATGCCATGGAGGGGTCCTCACAGTGCGTGTTTAGAGACGTGGGGGAAGGCGGATGGTTGGCGGGTACGAGGTTCAGATCCCACAACGGTGGCGGAATATTACTCCTTCTATAAATCACCATAATGACAATACGCCGAGTTATAGAGATAGGTTCGCTGTGCGAGGTGTATGTGAATCTGTCTGAGATTGTCTGAAGTTGTGCCCTAAAGGCTCCCATAGGCCCGACTTATATAGTCGTCAGGTCCTAGGGTTACAGGGAAAAGTCCTAGCCAGACAGGTTACAGAGTCCTACACCGTCTATTACTAGTCTAGCGTGTCTTGTACTCCAAGGCTCCGGGTACGCTGGTGACTCCACCGTAGCCTTCCTTTTTCCGGCATGGGCCTCCCTTCTGGATCTATCTAACTGGGCCGCCCAGCAGGCCATGGGCCATGCTACCAACTGTTTGCCACCCGGGTTATCCGGATAAGTGACATGCTATGAGGATACCCATATAGCATATCCCCAACAGTAGCCCCCGGAGGACTCCGAGATCTTGCGCCGTCTTGCCTCTTCATGTTGAATGCTCCGTCTAGATGGATGTCGGCAAATCGTCAAGCAACATATTGTAGTCCTCCCAAAGAACTCTTCAAGGTTTTCTCCGTCTTCAATTCGTAAGTCGGAGAATTGCTGAATCTTCCATCGTACTCTTCCATAGCCAGACTGGATCCGTCCATGCCGGAATCTTCTGATGTGATGGTTCATCTGCCTATGACAGCTAGGGCGATGTAGACATAGGTCAGCAACGCCTCGTAACTCACACATGAAGAGAACGCAATCATGTCCACTTTTCCCGCGTGACGATACAAACCGTTGGCGGCGACGGTTGGTTCGTGGCAAAATTTCCGCGCATGTCCCCGCAAACGTCGTCTACGCGGCAACCATTCGATAAATCTGCACGAATCTTGATGCCGGAGACCATAAATAGTAACTGCGGTGGAAATTTTACTTTTTCACCTCATTCTCCCTTGTATCGTCTTCTTCCTCCAGCGAGCGCCTCCTCAAGCTCTCCGCGCAATGTGCGAAAAAACCTAGCTTTCCATTCTTTCCTAGTCACCATCGAACACACTCAATGGCCAGCAGAAGCTCCTCCCCTTCGATGGCGGCATCGGCCGAAGTCGCTGCGAAGCCGACGAGCTCCATCGTCGTGCCCTCAGAGGGCCTGGTCATCCCCAAGTCTGTGGTGGTCGAAACCACCGGCGGCGACCATAATCCAGCGGCTGGATCTGCTGGAGGAGGAGTACGACTCGCACAAGGGAGATTGGCGCGGTTTGAACATCACGGACCACAACATCAAAGAGCTGATCAACGAGGCTACCTCCCCGCGACGGAGGGGCTCGCTTGGCGGGCGGTGCCGGCCGACGAGGTCACACCTTCTCCCCAAGTCAGAGAAAAGGTGTACCTCAAAGCCCATCTCCAACTTCTTCCTTGCTGTCGTGAATCCTAGCGCTTAGCAATTTCGTGGCGCTTTGCGAGGGTTACTTAGGGATTAAGCCTAGGCTAGACCTCTTCATATACTTCTTTACCGTCAAGCGCGAAGCCGGTGCCAGCAAGGACGAACATAGAAATTTTGGCACCATTAGCTTCAAGATCTGGCCTGGCCGACGCTTCCCCGACATCGTCGGCCATGAGTCCTGCAAGAACTGGCAGCGTACTTACTTCTATGGCCCAGATATCCCTCTGGCGGGCCGAGAAGTAACGTACCTGGACTTTGTCGATGGAGCAGCCGTCGAAGCTTCGACATGGAGATCCCAGGCCTCCCTTCCCTCCGACATCGACGCTTCCCGCGCTATAAGGCGGATAGAGTGGTTCGTAGAGATGGGTTTGACCGGGTTGGACCTAGCAATGTGCTGGTTCATCAGGCGAATCCAGCCTCTGCAGCACCGCTTTAATTTGATGCACGAGTATTCCAACGATAGAAGGGATAGCCTCCGCATCTCCGTGGACAACTTCTCGAGCGACTCCGTCAAGTTTCACCTCAAGGACATCATCAAGGTGAAGGACAATAAGTGTGGCTTCGCCATCACCTACGACATGTTCGTAGAGAGCAAGTGCCCAAAGGTAACTGCTTATTTTCCGTGTATGACATATACTCTAGTTCTTCCGTCTAGCCATTTCCATCTCATCTAACACGATGGTTCTTCACTTAACAGCTTAGCGACATAGATGAGGACAACATGGCTCCTCAAATCTATGATACAAAGATGAAGGAAGTCACCATCGTGTCTGACAACGATGCTCTGTTGGCGCGAAAGCAGAAGATCTCCACCTCTGACGCTACCGACGAAGGCAAGAAAAATAAGACGGAGGGTGGAGCCTCCAAAAAGACTACCGCCGCCCTGGAGGCGGAGAAAAGAAAGGTCACTAGGATCCCCTTTGCTAAAGCACCCCCTCTTGTGTAAGCTTCTTTCTCTCCGACATCCATTTGTCTGTCTTATTCCTGTGCTTATGCCTTTTGCACGTTTTAGGAAGAAAGCCATGACCACCTTGAAGAAGACCTCCAAAACTTCGGGGGCTTGTAGAACCATCAAGGATATGCTGCATCGCGATGCATCTCCCGCCATCACCCTTTTCACTCCCATCGTCAAGCCTTCGTCCACTCCGACAAGATCACAAGCTACGGAAGCATCTGGACCTTCCGCCATGGAAGTGGACTCAGGTGCCTCTACCGAGCTTGCAGTTGTCGGTGAACAGGCGACGCAGGAGAGTGCTGCACACCAATTGGCTGAAGCTCCGGCTAAGGATGCCATCAGTAGCGGTAAGGCGGTGGTGTAAGGTGGTACCTATGCCTAAGGCGGCGTCCTCGCCCCCTAGAAAGCCATAGAGTTCCCGAAGATAGTCTATCCAGCACTTACACAGGGTAGCACTTCTCTGGTTCCTGGTGCGGCGCCGATATCTCCATCGTGCGGTCTCGAGGAGCTACTCCGGCAAGAAGAGATCTTGCAAGGTCACAGTGTATCCTTTGGCAAGCTGCTGGCTGAGAGTGCTACCAACCTCAAGATCATTGCACTTGTAAGTTTTATTTTCCTTTTGTGTTTCATACGAGTATCCCACTCTAGCCCCCGAGGATTTAGTCAGAAAACCATAAGTCTTTGCGTCTAAATGCTCTAGGAGTGACTAAGCTAGAAAACTTCTCACTATAGCCCCCAAGCATGTAGTTTGAATGAATTATTCCGACTAGATGCTTTAAGAGTAGCATATGAAGTGTTTTATAAATTTTGATACTGTAGCCCCCAAGCTTCTAGTTGTAACTGAATTAGTTCCGACTAGATGCTTAAGGAAAAACTAAGCATACATCTGAGTTAAAACTTTATACTGTAGCCCCCAAGATTCTAATTGAAAATTAAATTAAGTCCGACTAGATGCTTAAAGAGAGACTAAGCATATTGCTAAGTTAATAGCCCCTGAGCGTCTAGGTGGAAATTTTCCGGCTAGATGCTCCAAGTAGACCAAACAATGATTAACTTTCTTCTTTCCACATAATGAGAATGCTTGGAGGGGCATGGCCAACGTCAAGTATCAGAAGATGCGCGCGGACTTGCAAGCTGAAAAGGGTAAAACTGCCTTCTTGAAGGAACATATCACCAAGAGCAAGCATCTGTTTTCCTTTATTTTTCGCATTCCGACTTGGTTTTGTGCCCAAATTCTCCGAGTACTCACTGTGTACTATTATATCTCTGACTTGAAAAAACCATTGCCAAGGCTAAGGATATTGTCGATAAATCCAAGCATATTCATTAGGTGGATAGCGAGAACAAGATCCTCAAGCAGGAGAGGAAGGACATGCTGAAGATGCATGAAGAATCAATGAAAGCCTTGCAGGACTCCGCCACCAAGGAGATGAACCGCTTGAAGGAGGAAATCTCTATCTTGAAAGAGCAGAAGAAAGCTGCTGATGAGAAAAATCAATGCCATCATGAAGCGTACAAACTCCTCCCACAAGAACGGGACTCCATGGCGGATACCCTTTGGCAAGCTGAGGCCAGCATCTTTAGTAAGTGATTATCCGTCTTGGATTTCTGTAGTCTGAATACTCTGAATTTTTGCACTCATGCGCTCCTTTGTTGGGAATTCCCAGCTCCTATGGGTTTAACCCGGTCGCCTCCTTTGCCAAAGGAATGCATGGTCCTTGCCGGCAACTTTATCAACACCGCCATCGCGCATGCCAAAGAGATTGCCAAGCCCCTCCAGATCCACATCAAGGCATCGGACTCTGTGATGAAGTTCTCGGAGATCCTGCACCGAGCCCCCGAGCGTATTACAAGCTAGAAAGCTTCATGTGCACGGGCCGGTGCAAGGATGGTGCTGTCCATGGTCAAGGCACACTACGAGAATGCCGACATTGACACGGTAACTTCTGGTATCCCCGACGTAGATGACGAAGGCGAAAAGATAAACCACGAATCTATCTTGTCGTCACTCGTGGGTTATGACACCAGAGTCGCCGAGTTGGTTGACGTTAATGTCTTCGTGGCAATGAACACCATCGATGAAGGGGACCAAAGCTCCTCTGAGTCCCTCAACGCTGCCGACTTCGAGGATGACTCTCCTGCTGCTGGTGATGTTGGTTCCAAGTTGCCTGCGCCAGAGGAATAAAAACAATATGTAATATTTGTTTCCTCTGTAACATGTTATGCATAAAAACTATGTGTTAACTTAAGGCAGAAAACAATGGTGTATGTCCTGCTACTTAAGAACTATTTCCAGCATGTATATATTTTTAAGCAAGTGCTGCCTTATCCATTACTTTGGTTTTTATGCTTGACTTTTTGTGAGTCGGAAGACTCGTTATTGGAACCATGCGCTCAGGAGATGATGCCCAATGGCATCATCAATAACCTAAGCAAAAAATCGCCGACAATAAGTGCTGAAAGTCACTACTCCAAAATCCACATAAAAATGACAAAGAACGTGTAGACCAGAAAACTTAAGCTAACACCTGTAGGCGGAATTTTCACAAGTGAAATTGCAAAACTTGTGCATAAATGTTTTATATGATCTAAAAATGAACGCTAAAGGAGGTAAACGACTCAGAAACATGAGTGAACCAGAGAGCTTTATTTCATTGATCATATAAGAGATACACAATAGATAAAAAATGCTAAGTGTAGAAAGGACGTAGATGTGCTGTGTTCCATGGACGATCAAGCTCCGGGCAATCATCATCCGGGTCACATCGCTTACGCTTATGATCCTCGTTGGGTCTATCCTTCAGTTCACGATTGTCAACGCGGTAGTAAGACCCATTGAGCAGCGCCTTGCTTATGATGAACGGTCCTTCCCATGGCGGGGATAATTTATGTGACTTCTTCTGCCTAAGTCGGAGTATCAAATCCCCCTCTTTAAACGAGCGATGCCGAACGCGGCAACTATGATAGCTGCGTAGCTTCTACTGGTAGATGGCGGATCTTTGGCATGCAAAAACGCACTCCTCCTCGAGAAGGTCCACATCTAGGCGTCTGGATTCTTAAGCGTCATCCTCGTCATAGGCGGCAACCCTTGGTGCATCGTGAAGTACGTCGGAAGGTAGGATGGCTTCTGCTCCATATACCATGAAGTAAGGGGTGTAGCCAGTGGATCTGTTGGGTGTAGTTCGTAAACTCCACAATACAGATGGTAATTCTTCCGCCCAGGCTCCAGCTGCTCTATGTAGCGGTGCATCGAGACGTGACTTTATTCCCTACAGAATTAATCCATTGGCTCGCTCAACCTGACCATTGGATTGTGGATGTGCCACAGATGCAAGATCAAGTCGGATGCCCTTCTCCCAACAATAAGCCTCCACTTCTCCGAGTGACAAGTTGCTACCGTTGTCGGTGATAATGCTATGTGGGAGACCAAATCTCACCACTAGATCCCATACAAACCTGAGGGCAGTTGCCCCATCAAGCTTTCTAATGGGTTTAACTTCTATCCATTTAGTGAATTTATCAACTGCTTCTAGCAGATGCGTAAACCCACATGGTGCCGTCTGTAACGGTCCCACCATGTCTAGCCCCCAAACTGAAAACGGCCAAGTTATTGGTATTGTTCGCAATTCTTCAGCAGGAACATGTGGTTGTCAGGCATAATACTGGCATCCCATGCATGTCTCAACCAGCTTGTCGGCGTCTGCCTTCGCGGTCAGCCAGTACAATCCTTGCCGGAAGGCTTTCGCGGCCAATGATCGAGGAGCGGCGTGATGCCCGCAATCTCCGAGATGGATTTCGCGTAGGATTTCAATACCTTATAGTTGGGAAACACACTTAAGGTATACGGCAGTAGTGCTCCTTTTGTTGAGATGTCCATTGATCATGGTATAGCCCTTCACTCGACGTACTATTTGTCGTCTTTTGACCTTGTCGTCAGGCAAAGTTTCGTGTTCGAGATATTCCATGAACGGTTTTGTCCAAGCCGGAGGGACCTTTACCACCATGTGGACGAAAGAGTCAGCTATATTCGGGTTGTCGATGTCTGCTCCCTTCACAGATGGTGTCCGTAGAAGCTCTAGGAAAACTCCTGTCAGAATTCTCTTGCGCCCTGATCTAAGCTTAGACAGCAGATCAGCCGACTCGTTTTGCTCCCTAGGTACATACTTGGCCTCGTAGCCCAAGAAGCACTTGGCTATCTCGTCCACTTCCTCTCGATATGCCGCCATCATAGGGTTCCGCGCATTCTAGGTGCCAGCCACCTGCTGGGCAACCAAGTTGGAATCTCCACAGCAAACTATGCGCTTGATGCCTATATCCTTGGCTACGCGTAATCCGTGAATGAGTGCTTTATACTCCGCCATGTTGTTCGTAGCCTCGAAGTGGATTTTGCAGAACATAGTGTAGCTTGTCCCCAACTGGAACTGTAGCAATACACCAGCCCCCGAGCCGTTGAGCAGCTTTGATCCGTCAAAGTGCATCACCCAGTATTCTGGTTCCGGCAATGGGGTAGCATCTGGTATCTCCGTCCAATCTGCAATAAAATCTGCCAAGGCTTGTGACTTGATAGCGTCGCGACTCTTGTAGGTGATCTCGAAGGCGGCAATTTCGATGCCCCACTTTGCGACCCTTCCCGTAGCATCGTTGTTGTTGATAATGTCGGACAATGGAGTTTTGCTCACCACTGTGATTGGGTGCTCCTGAAAGTAATGCCTCAGCTTCCGAGAAGCAAGGAATACTCCATAAGCTATCTCCTGGTAGTGCGGGTAACGCTGCTTGGACTTCGTCAAGACCTCGCTTACATAGTAAACTGGTCGTTGAACTCCGTGCTCATACTCTGGTTCCTTCCGCTCTACCACGACGACAATGCTGATTACCTGGTTGGTTGCCGCCATGTAAATTAACATGGGCTCTCCAAACTCGGGTGCTGCAAGGATGGGCCCTGAGGAAAGAATCTCCTTTAGCTGCTTCAATGCTGCATCTGCTTTGTCTGTCCACGTGAATTTGTCCGCCTTTTTCAGCAACTTGTATAGCGGCAGAGCCTTCTCTCCAAGTTGGCTGACGAACCGACTAACTGCTGCAACATAGCCTGTTAGTCGTTGAATGTCCTTTAGGCATGTAGGATGGTTTATGTTTAAGATGGCCTTGATTTTCTCCAAGTTGACCTTGATTCCGTGCTGGAAAACGATGAAGCCCAATAATTTGCCAGCTAGAACCCCGAAGACGCACTTCTTAGGGTTAAGCATCATGTTGTATTTCCGGAGATTATCAAAGGTTTCTTTTAAGTCGGAGATTAAGTCATTTGACTTTTTAGACATCACCGCCATATTGTCCATGTAGGCGTGAACGTTCCGACCAATTTTATCATTTATGCAATGTTGCATTGTCCGCTGGTACGTAGCACCTGCGTTTTTCAGCCCAAAGGGCATCGTAACATAGCAAAACGTGCCGTAGGGAGTAGTGAAAAAAGTGGCCAATTGGTCTGACTTCCTCATCTTGATCTGGTGGTATCCTGAGTATGCGTCAAGAAAACACAAAAGTTCCAAGCCAGCCGTCGAGTCAATGACTTGGTTAATGCGAGGCAGAGCAAATGGATCCTTGGGGCATGCTTTGTTCAAGCCGATGTAATCAACGCACATTCTTAATTCTTTGGTTCCTTTTTGGAGACAAGTACAGGATTGGCCACCCATTGGGTGTGAAGGACTTCTCGGATAAAACTAGCCTTAAGTAGCCTAGCTATCTCTTTGCCTATGGCGCGTCTCTTCTCATCTCCAAAGCGTCATAGTGGTTGCTTCACTGGTTTGCATTTTGGATCAATGTTTAAGCTGTGCTCGGCAAGTTCCCTGGGTACACCTTTCATGTCGGCAGGTTGCCAGGCAAAGATGTCCCTATTCTCATGGAGGAACTCGACGAGCGCGCTTTCCTATTTGGGATCCAGGATCATCCCAATGGCGGTGGTCTTGGAGGCATCGCCTACCATAAGTTCCACCGGCTTGGTCTTGATGGCGGCCTTGAATGCTGGAGCGGAGTCGGAAATCTGTTTCTTTGACACGGGCATCTCTGAGTCATCGACCTTTCTCTGGATCTCCTTGAATTCTTCGCTGTAGAGGACAACTTCCGCGTAGGCTGCTTCATTAATCTCGCAGTCCCTAGCTTTGGTAAAGCTTCTGGATACGGTGATGACACCGTTTGGTCCGGGTATCTTCAGTTTATTGTAGACGAAGCATGGCTTGGCCATGAAGGTGTGGAATATGTCACGGCCGAATATGACGTGGTACACGCTCTTAAAGGGGACCACCTCAAAGGTCATGCGCCCTTGGCGGTAATTATTAACATCGCCAAAGGCTACCTGAAGTGTGATGCACCCAAGGGACCGAGCCTCCTGACCAGGAACTACGCCATGGAAGATGGTGTTGGTCCGCCTTAGGTTTGCCTCCGTCAAGTTCATCTTCTATAGTGTATCCAGGTACATGATGTTGATGCTGCTTCCACTATCCACCATACACTTGGTGAACTCATTGTCGTCAATCAAAGGGTTGATGACCATGGCGTATTGGTTCTCCGTAGGGATAAGGTCTGGGTGATCCTTCCTGTCCCAAGTAATTGGAACCTCCGACCAGCGCAGGTACTGGGGAACTGGGGGTAGAGTGGCCATTAGTATCCTTATAGAGGTCGTCTGTTGTCGGACGGTGGGGGTGCCAAGGAAAGTGTGGTAAAATGGCTCCTTCTTCTCGAAGGGGTTCTTGACTTTGCCGTCTCTCTTGGAGGCGTGCTTGGGGTCAACATCCTCATCCATGTCACTTGAATCCTTGGACTCCTCCTCCTTCTTGCCCTTGCCCTTGCCTCGCGGTCTGTTCTTCCGACTTTGCTTGTAGCCGGACTCCGGGTCCTCCGTGAGGTTGTTGACGAACTTGCAGTGTCGATTTGTATGGGTGGCCTTTCCGTTGACATTGAGGTGTACGAGGCACGCCATATCGCGGTACTCTTCGTAGGTCTGGGGAACGCGGAGTGCTGCCGAGGTAGTTTCACTTCCTCGCTGCTGCCCACGACCAGCTCCCCATCCTCGGCCACGTTTTCTGCCATCACCTCGTCCTACAAATGTCATAGCGACCATGTCGGGAGTTTGCTTTTTTTCTGGATCGGTTTTCCGCTTTGTGCTGCTGTTCCTCCGAGCTTGAGTTGGAACGGCTCTTGACGGCAGAGAGCCACGAGCATCATCGTCGGCAGCTATGAACTCACTAGCCAACTGAATCATCTGGTTCAAGTCAAGCTGGTGATTGTCCTGCAAGCGCTTCAGCTTATGTCGAAGCAACGTGCCCCTTTCCAACCCATCAATGAAGGCGGCCATGGCGGTCTGAGCGTGCACCCCTACGTAGGAATTTTTCATATCCAGCCAGCGAGAGAGGTAGGCGCGAGATGTTTCGTCTTTCTCTTGCACGCACCGTTGTAGATCGCCAACAGTGCAGGGACGTTTGTACGTACCCTCGAAGTTCTTGGTGAACGCTTCTTGCATGTCCAACCAATTGCAGATGGATTTATCCAGCAAGTCATCAATCCATTGACGGGCTGTACCCGCCAACATCAATGGGAGGTACTTGATGGCAACGTTGGGGTTACCCCCAGCAATCTCTACCGCGTTGCTGTAGTCCTGCAACCATGTAGCTGTCTTAGCAGTGCCGTCATAGGGCTTGATGGTCTTGTCAATCCGGAAACCTTTGGGGTAAGTTGCAGACCGTATCGCAGGTCCAAAGCAATGTGGTCCCAGGTATGGTCCTTCTCGGGCCTCGTGGATCTTATCGATCCGCGAACGTGCGTCGTATGGCTCCGGGTTTCTTTTCTTCTTGTCAACAGGGGATGAGCTGCGTGAACAACGTGGACCTCCTCCGCCATGGTGACTGCTAGGTGGCGACGGAGGCGGAGGTGGCAGTGGGTTATCTTTCTTGCTATTACCCTCCTGCGATGCCTCATGCCTGTCGCGATTTCTTGTCGGACGCGGAGGGTCATGGCGCGACCTGCTCTTGTGTCCCTGGTTGCACTCTCCGTCATGTCGAGTCTGCTCCGTGTTGTCACGGATGATGATGCCGCTCTGCCTTGGCAGGGGCATATCCGTACGACAATGAGCCTTGGGGTCTTCACGATGTCGGGGGGAGCGGGACGGTGGCAATGGGCGATGAGGTTGGGACTTTTCTCCGTGGTCGGAGGATATGGGGATAGCATCCTTCCTGTTGCGCGCATCCCTCCGTCTTTGTTCTGATGATCCCGTCTGGGACCCGACATCAAGAGAAAATCTGTCCCTTGGCGGCTTATGCTGACTAGACTGGCAAAGCGTCGGGTCGGACTCAAGCCTCTGAGAGGTGTCCTTTTCCTGCTGCTTTACCGCCTTGGCCACAAGGTCATATACCTGGTCCACCGCCTCCGGTGATCTATCCTGCTCTAGAAGGGTCTTGGCGATGGCGAGGTTGAGGAGAGGGTTGGGCATCACCTACCTGCCTTCACTGTCAATGTATGGCTTGGCCTGTACCGGCTTCGGGGGAGCCCATCCTAGGTTTCACCATACACCAGGATCGTTGATGACGTGAGCCAGAGCTTTCTTGGCCTTCTGCTGCTGCAACAGAGTCTTGTACTCGGCCTCCATTGCTCTAGCTTTCTCTATGGATTTCTGCGCGTTGACCAGATCTCGATCTAGCTTAGCGCCTTGCTCCGTGATGGTCTGCGCTTCCTCCAGCAGCTGCTGGCGCTTCTTGTCAAGCTGGGTCACGTTCCGGATATGAGCTACGGTCAGTGGCTCGATGAGGAGATTGCCATACATCACTCTATCAGCTGGAGTAACTTGGGCAACAGCAGACGTAGATGCCGAAGGTGGCAAGTTTTTGGTGTTGTTGTTGCTCGGACCGGTGCCGAATTCCTGCGCCTGTTGCACTAGGTTAGGCGGAGAGGGCATGACTTTTTCGCGATCATCATCGGCGGCATGGTCCCTTCCCTTTGTCCAGGGCCGTAGGCGGAGCTTGTCCGGGCTGATCTTCATCCATCGCCGTCCCAATGGTGACGAACACCTCTCGAGAGGTGACGACGATGGCGGCTTGCTCGTCCCGCGTGTACTCCTCTTCCATCTCCTGCATGGCGGAGTCTAGTTCCTTTGGACTGAAATCTATCTCTTCTGAATTTGCACTGAAGTCAGCGTATAGCGCGTCAATCACAGAGTCGGAGGGTGCCAGGACTTCCTCGATGACGGGGGGTGGAGGTGCAACAGCGGCAACGATGACTGGAGGTGGTGGCACAACTACGGCGATGGTGGCCGGAGGCGGTGGTGGTGGTGGCTGAATTGGAGGGGCTCCGTCAATGAGCAAAAGAGATGTCTGAGCTACCGCTTCGGCCTCCACATAGTTGTTGACGTTGTTTACCATGCTTTCGAAGGTAAGACATCCCGACGCCTGATGCCGCCTTAGGGAATGCCGGAGAAGCGTGCCATGGTCCAGTCCTTCCACAAAGTGATACATGGCATCATCATTGGGGTAGTGGGTCAGATCGGCTCGTGTACGGAGCCACCTTGCAAGGTAATAGCGGGGGTTTTCACCCTCTCTCTGAACGCAGCGCGCCAGATCGAAGATGGTAACCACGCCGACGAACTTGGATCTCTGCTGTCCAGACGCGCGGACGAGGCCGACGGACTTGCAGTGATCTTCCACCTTTATATCCTGCACAGGGGCGGTTTGGGTGGGCCTTGAATTTTTCCGTTCTTTGTCAGCAAACTCCGAAGAGAGATCCGACATCGATCCTTCCGCGAACGTATCCTGCCCGTAGGCGGTCCGCGCGGGTCTTGATGCTCCTCCGACTACCAGGGAACTAGTGCCCGAGTTGGTTTCACCGATGAAGAGGTGGATATCTCCGATAGGAACGATCGGACACCGTGTAGGGTTCCTCTTCGCCGGGATCCAGAACTCGTCGGGAGGGACGATCAGAATGTTGCCGGAGAAGAGCACGCGACCGATGGCTACGGTTTCACTAATTCCCGCGAAGATCTTGGTCCTCGCCCGCTGAAGAGCCTGAAGCGCCTCTTGCCCCATGGTGGGCGCCAACTGTCGTGGTATTGCCGACGAGTGCGCCATGGAGGGGTCCTCACAGTGCGTGTTTAGAGACGTGGGGGAAGGCGGACGGTTGACGGGTACGAGGTAACACAGCTTACCCAGGTTCAGATCCCACAATGGTGGCGGAATCCTACTCCTGCTATAAATCACTATAATGGCAATACGCCGACTTACAGAGATAGGTTCGCTATGCGTGGTGTATGTGAATCTGTCTGAGATTGTTTGAAGTTGTGCCCTAAAGGCTCCCATAGGCCCGACTTATATAGTCGCCAGGTCCTAGGGTTACAGGTAAAAGTCCTAGCCGGACAGGTTATAGAGTCCTACACTGTCTATTACTAGTCTAGCGTGTCTTGTACTCCAAGGCTCCGGGTACGCTGGTGAATCCATCATAGCACGTCCTAGATCTCTCGACTCATACTTTCGCACACGCACCTCCACGCCAGATCGAATCTGCGCACCCTGTGACCTTCAGTTCCGTCGTAATCAAGAGCAGACAAGCAGGAGTAGGGTTTTCCCTCCGGGGGCCTAAACCTGTGTAAATCTCGTGTCCCTTGGTTGCTTGTCTGTTAACCGTTCCATGACCTCCAGCATCCCCATCTTCTCCAAAACCCAAAGTCCATAACAATGGGCATTGATGAGATTAAACCTCGTCAGGTGTGACTGACTCAAGATTTGAAAAGTTTCTGTTACTAATGAAGAAGATGCTTCCAAGAAGCCAGCCAGTATGTATGAAGCAAAGAAGCTTATATTCCATCTAGGATTAGACGTGCAGAAGATACATGCATGCCCTAATGACTGCATCATCTACTGCGGTGAGAAGTACGAGAATATGGATAAATGCACGGTATGCACTTCATTGCGGTATAAGATAGAAAAAAATGACCCTGGTGATGTTGAGGGCGAGCCACCCAGGAAGAGAGTTCCTGCAAAGGTGATGTGGTATGCTCCTATAATACCACGGTTGAAACGTTTGTTTAGAAACAAAGAGCATGCCAAGTTTTTGTAATGACACATGGAAGACCGTAAAAAAGACGGGATGAGGCACCCCGCTGATCGTCGGCAGTGGAGAAAAATTGAGAGAGACTTCTCGGACTTTGCTGGTGACGCAAGGAACTTATGGTTTGGTATAAGTACCGATGGCATGAATCCTTTTGGGAAGCAGAGTTGTAGTCACATCACCTGGCCCGTGACTCTATGTATCTACAACCTTCCTCTTTGGTTGTGCATGAAGCACAAGTTCATTATGATGCCATTGCTCATCCAAGGCCCGAAACAACCCGGCAATGACCTTGATGTGTACCTAAGGCCATTAGTTGATGTACTTTTACAGTTGTGGGCCAAACCAAGTGTACATGTGTGGGATGAGCATGAATAGCAGGAATTTGACATATGGGCATTGTTGTTCGTAACCATTAATTATTGGCCTGCTCTTAGTAACATTTCAGGATAGACAAACAAGGGATATAATGCATGCACGCACTATTTAGATGAGACTGAAAGTATATATCTAGAAAAATGTAGGAAGAATGTGTACCCGTACAATTGTCTTTTTCTTCCACTCAGGCATCTCTTAAGGAAAAAAGGCAAGCATTTCTATGGCAAGGCAGAAACCCGGACGAAGCCTGTCCCCGTACTGGTGCTGATGTATTTGGTATGGTCAAGGATTTAAATGTAATCTTTGGAAAGGGTCCTGGAGGAAAACCTTTCTGAAAGACACCGACGGAGACGCATCCATGTGGAAGAAGAAATCTATATTTTGGGAGCTACCTTATTGGGAAGTCCATGAGGTCCGCTCTATAATCTACGTGATGCACCTGACGAAGAATTTTTGCATGAATATTCTAGGCTTCCTAGGCTTGTATGGGAAGTCAAAATATACCCCGGAAGTACGGGAGGACTAGAAATATCATAAAGAATGAGACGGCATGTATCCAGGTCAGTTTGAAGGGCCTGCCAGCTATGCCCTTACCAAAGAAGAGAAGGAATTTCTTTTGAAGTCCTTTTCAGTATCAAGGTCCCGTCTGGGTTCTCGTCGAATATAAAGGGAATAGTAAATATAAAAGAGAAAAAATTCCAAAACCCAAAGTCTCATGACTGCCACGTGCTTATGACGCAATTGCTTCCGGTTGCATTGAGGGGAATTCTGCCGGAAAATGTTTGACTGGCCATTGTGAAGGTATGTGCATTCCTCAATGCAATTTCTCAGAAGGTAATCAATCTAGAAAGTCTATCAAGATTATAGATTGATGTGGTCCAATGTTTGGTTATCTTCGAGTTGTTGTTCCCTCCATCCTTCTTCAATATTATGACGCACCTCCTAGTTCACCTAGTCGAAGAGATTAGAATTCTCGGTCATGTGTTTCTACACAATATATTCCTATTCGAGAGGTTCATGGGAATATTAAAGAAATATGTTCATAACCGTTCTAGGACAGAAGGAAGCATATCCAAGGGCTATGGAACAGAGGAGGTCATTGAGTTTTGTGTTAACTTTCTTCTTGATCTTAAGCCAATTGGTGTTCCTGAATCTTGGTATGAGGGAAGGCTGACTGGAAAAGGCACACTAGGAAGGAAAGCAATGGTATGTAGGGATGTGCATTCTTTCAGTCAAGCACATTACACAGTTCTACATAATTCCACCATGGTGGCTTGATACGTCGCAAATGTATCTATAATTTTTGATGCTCCATTCTTGTTTTATATCATTTGTACTATGTTTTGTCTACACTTTGAGGTATTTTTATACACTTTCTGGAACTAACCTATTAACAAGATGCCACAGTGACACTTTCATGTTTTCTGCTATTTTTGGTTTCAGAAAAGCTAAAAAATGAATATTCTCGAAATTGGACGGGAAAAAAGCCAATCTGCCTATTTTTCCCAGAGCAATACGGAAACACGAAGCAGAGACGGAGGGGGACACCAGGGCGGCCACACCCTATGGTGGTGCGGGTGGCCCCTAGTGGCGCCACCAGGGGTGTGGGCCCCCTGGGCCTCCACCGATATTGCCCTTTCGCCTATAAGAAGCCCCCGAGGCAAAAACCCTAGATGAATCGGCATACATCCACGAAAACTTCCGTAGTGCCGCCGCCGAAGGGGATATTCTGGGGATAGAAGTCTCTATTCCGGCAACCTGCTGGGACGGGGAATTGCCCCTGAAGCCATCTCCATCGATCTCCACCACCATCTCCATTGTCGTTGCTGATTCCCATGATGAGGAGGGAGTACTTCTTCCTCGTGGCTAAGGGCTCTACCGGTAGCTATGTGTTCATCTCTCTCTCTCTATGCCTGATCTTATTGTGATCATGAGCTTTGTAATCAAGTAGATCTACTCTGCTACTCAAGTGCTTTAATAGATCTCTGGCTCTCCCCACGTGTGTGAAAGTGACAGCGTGCACACTGTGTGGCACTTAGGCTAGAGATTACATAAATACTTGTCATGAGTTATATTTGGAGTTGGATGTCTTTATGAAATTGTGGTGTTTGAAGGAACCATCTAGCTCTCAAGGTGACAGTGTGGGGTTATCTAGATGGGTATTGCAAACTTTAAGGAGTGGTTTTGTATCCCTACTATGGATTAGAGTTTTCCAACCGGAGAGTAGTATCATGAAGAGAATATATTTATTGAGAGTGTTCACAAGTGAAAGTATGATCCCTAGGCCTTTTTTCTAAGCATTGAAATACCGTTTGCAACTATAACTGTTGCATGTTTGCTTGCTTCCATATTTATCTCAAATTGCCTTTAGTCTCTTCCATGCCATCAAAGTCTTTTCTAGGGCCGTTGCCGGGGATATATAGGACAACTTCAACATTTTCCTCCCCGTCAAAATCTCTTTTTTGGCACCATTGACTTATAATCATCCATACCACTTGTATTTCACTATCTCTTCGCCGAACTAGTGCACCTAACAAGTGTATTGGGTTTGTTGTGTTGGGGACACAAGAGACTTATTGTATCTTGATTGCAGGGTTGCTTGAGAGGGATACCTTTGACCACTTCCTCCCTGAGTTCGATAAACCTTGGGTAATCCACTTAAGGGAAACTTGCTACTATTCTACAAACCTCTGCACTTGGAGGACCAACAACTATCTACAATAACAGAAGTGTGTAAACATCAAGCTTTTTTCTGGCGCTGTTACCGGGGAGGTAAGGTAAAAGGTGTTGGGGATATGCTAAATGGGTACCACCATTGCATGTCTCTAATCCGGATAACCTGGGTGGCCCATATGTCGTGGTATTGCTGACGAGTATGCCATGGAGGGGTCCTCACAGTGCGTGTTTAGAGACGTGGGGGAAGGCGGATGGTTGGCGGGTACGAGGTAACACAGCTTACCCAGGTTCAGATCCCACAACGGTGGCAGAATCCTACTCCTTCTATAAATCACTATAATGACAATACGCCGAGTTATAGAGATAGGTTCGCTGTGCGAGGTGTATGTGAATCTGTCTGAGATTGTCTGAAGTTGTGCCCTAAAGGCTCCCATAGGCCCGACTTATATAGTCGTCAGGTCCTAGGGTTACAGGGAAAAGTCCTAGCCGGACAGGTTACAGAGTCCTACACCGTCTATTACTAGTCTAGCGTGTCTTGTACTCCAAGGCTCCGGGTACGCTGGTGACTCCACCGTAGCCTTCCTTTTTCCGGCATGGGCCTCCCTTCTGGATCCATCTAACTGGGCCGCCCAGCAGGCCATGGGCCATGCTACCAACTGTTTGCCACCCGGGTTATCCGGATAAGAGACATGTTATGAGGATACCCATATAGCATATCCCCAACACCATAGTTGGTAGCAGGGCCCATGACCTACTGGGAGGCCCAGTTAGATGGATCCAGAAGGGAGGCCCATGCCAGATAAAGAAAGGCTACGGAGGAGTCACCAGTGTACCCGGAGCCTTGGAGTGCAAGACATGTTAGACTAGTTTTGTATCGTGTAGGACTCTATAACCTGTCCAACTAGGACAGCCTGTAACCCTAGGATCTGGCGACTATATAATCTAGACATGTGGGAGCCTTCAGGGCACGAAAACAACTCATACCTCGCACAGCGAACCGATCCCTGTACCTCGGCGTATTGCCATTATAGTGATTTATAGCAGGAGTTGGATTCCGCCACCATCGTGGTATCTGAACCTGGCCCCTGTGGCCTCAGCATCTTCTTCCGTCATCGAGGAAGCCCCCGCACACTCCGACTCCATTTTGGAAGCGCTCTATGCCGACATCAGCGTGGACACGGAGGAGATGGACATCAACCTAGAGGAACTCGACTATGCTATGTAGGAGATGGAGGAGGACATCAAGCGCGAGGAGCAGGACGACAAGGCCATCACATCTCGAGAGGTGTTCGTCTCCATTGGGAGTGTGATGGAGGAAGATCAACCCGGACAAGCTCCACCTAAAGCGATATACAAGGGGAAGGGACCACTTGTTGCTGCTGACAAATTTCTATTCAATTTCCATTCAAGAGTTTCTATCTGTTTCCACGCCCTTTTTTGATACCTCGAAACATCAGGACAAATTACTTCTCTTAGGAACACATACAAGAAAAAGTATAGTGGTAGCCCTCCCATTAACTACTTCATTTTCATTTATGAATTTCATAAGTATGGAAGTACGAGAATTCTATAACTACCAAAAACTTTCAATCTTTTCATTGGAATACTTTTTTAGTTAATAGTTAATTTTTTTTGTTACGTAAAAAAATATTGCTAATCTAATTCTAATATAGTAATAAAATTAATTAGTAATTAATTTTATTAAACTGTTTCGGAGGTTGATAGTTTATTTATTGGGGAAGAGTTGATCCTTCTCTTCTACACTTTAAAATTGATGATCTCGAGCCATCCGTTGAGAATGGAAATTTCACGCAAAGGCCATGCCCCCTCCGCAGGAACTCAACATCGGTCCGAGTAACAACAACACCACAAACCCACCGCCTCCGGCATCTACGTCTGCGGCTGCCCAAATCACTCCAGCTAATAGAGTGATGTACGGAAATTTGCTCGTCGAGCCCATGACTGGGGCTCACATAAGGAACGTAGTCCAGCTTGACGAGAAGCGCCAGCAGCTGCTGGAGGAAGCGCATGCCATCATGGAGCAAGGCGCAAAGCTAGATCAAGATTTGGCCAAGGCGTAGAAGTCAATAGAGAAAGCTTGAGCCATGGAGGCCGAGTACAAGACTCTTCTCAGGCAGCAGAAGGCTAAGAAAGCTCTGACTCGCGTCATCAACGATCCTGGTGTACGGTAAAACCTAGGATGGGCTCCCTCGAAGCTGCCACAAGCCAAGCCATACATTGACAGCGAGGGCAGGCAGGTCATGCCCACATCTATTCTCAACCTAGCCGAAGACCCTTTTGGAGCAGGATAGATCACCTACAGCTGTAGAACAGGTCTATGAACTTGTAGCAAAGGCGGTCAAACAACAGGAAAAGGCCACCTCTCAGAGGCTTGAGTCTGGCCCAGCATATTGCCAGTCTAGCAATCCTAAGCTGCCAATGGACCGATCTCCTTAGGATGTTGGGTCTCAGATGGGTTCATCAGAACGAAGACGGAGGGATGCACGCAACAAGAAGGGCGCTATCCCCATATCCTCCGACCATGGAGGCAAGGCTCATCCTCATCACCCATCTCCACCGCCCTGATCTCCCCGACATTGCGAAGACCCAAAGACTGACCATCGTACAAGCATGCCTCCGCCAAGGCAGGGAGGCATCGTCATCCGCGAAAGCACGGAGCAACCCGTCATGATCGAGAGCGCAACCAAGGACACAAGAGCAGGTCATGCCATGACCCTCCACGTCTGACAAGCAACCGCGACAAGCGTGTGGCGTCGTAGGAGGGTAACCGCAAGAAGGCTAACCCACCGCCACATATGCCTCCATCGCCACCTAGAAGCCACCATGGCAGAGGGGGCCCGTGTCGTTCATGCAGCCCATCCCCTGGCGGCAAGAAAAAAAAGAGCAAGCCCAGAGCCATACGACGCATGTTCACGCCTAGACAAGAGTCACGAGGCCCGGGAAGGACCTTACCTGGGACCACGTTTCTTTGGACCTGTAATACGGACCGCAACTCACCCCAAAGGTTTCCGGATTGATAAGACGATCAATCCCTATGACGGCTCCACCAAACCAGCTACGTGGTTGCAGGATTACGACAACGCGGTGGAGATCGCCAGGGGTAACCCCAAAGCTGTCGTCAAATACCTCCAACTGATGTTTTGCCGAAGAAGTCCATCTGCAACTGGTTGGACGTGCAAGAAGCATTCACCAAAAACTTCGAGGGTACGTACAAGCATTCCTACATTGTTGGCAATCTACAGTGGTGCGTGCAAGAGAAAGACGAGACATCTCGAGCCTACCTCTCCCGCTGGCTAGATAGAAGAATTCCAGCGCAGGAGTGCAGGATCAAAACGCCATGGACGCCTTCATCGATGGGTTGGAAAAAGGTACGTTGCTCCAACATAAGTTGAAGCGCCTGGAGGACAATCACAGGCTCGATCTCAACTAGATGATCCAGTTGGCCAGTGAGTTCGCGGCTGCCGACGACGATGCTCGCGGCTCCTTGCCGGCAATAGCCATTCCAACCCAAGCTAAGAAGAACAACAGCACCAAGCGGAAGAGCCTGCCAGAAGAAAATCAAACCTCCGACATGTTCGCCATGACGTTTGCAGGACGAGGTGATGGAGGACAGCGCAGCCGAGGATGGGGGGCTAGTCGTGGGCAGCAGCGAGGTAGTGAAACTACCCCGGCAGTGCTCCGTGTTCCCCAAACATACGAGGAGTACCGTGATATGCCATGCCTTGTACACCTCGACGCCAATGGTAAAGCTACTCACACAAATCGCCATTGCAAGTTCGTCAACGACCCGAAGGAGGACCCGGAGTCTGGGTTCAAGCGAAGCCGAAAGAACAGACCACGAGGCAAGGGCAAAGGGAAGAAGAAGGAAGAGGATTCCAAGGATTCAAGTGACATGGACGAGGATGTTGACCCCAAGCCCGCCGACAAGGGCGATGGCAAAGGCAAGAACCCCTTCGAGAAGAAGGCCGCCGTCTACCACACTTTCCTTGGCACCCCTACTGTCCGGGCATAGAAAACCTCCAAGTGGATACTGATGGCCACCCTACCCCCAGTTCCCTAGTACTTGCGTTGGTTGGAAGTTCCAATAATTTGGGACATGAAGGATCACCCAGACCTCATCCCTATGGAGAACTAGTACGCCATGGTCATCAACCCTCTGATTGACGGCAACGAGTTCACCAAATGCATCGTGGACAGTGGAAGCAGCATCAACATCATGTACCTAGATACACTGCACAAGATGAACTTGACGGAGGCCAACCTAAGGCAGACCAACATTGTGTTCCATGGCATAGTTCCTGGTTGGGAGGCTCGGTCCCTTAGGTGCATCACGCTTCAGGTCGCTTTTGGCGATGCTAATAATTACCGCCAAGAACACATGACCTTCGAGGTGGTCCCCTTCAAGAGTGTGTACCACATCATATTCGGACGCGACATCTTCCACGCCTTCATGGCCAAGCCATGCTTCGTCTACAACAAGCTCAAGATACTAGGACCAAACGGAATCATCACCGTATCCGAAAGCTTTACAAAGGCAAGGGACTTAGAGATTGGAGAAGTAGCCTTTGCAGAAGTTGTCCTCTATAAAGAAGAATTCAAGGAGATCCAGAGCAAGGTCGATGCCACGGAGATGCCGGCATCGAAGAAGCAGATTTCTGACTCCGATCCTGCCTTCAAGGCCGCCATCGAAACCAAGCCGGTGGAACTTGTGGTATGAGATGCCTCCAGGACCACTACCATTGGGACAAACTTGGACCCTAAATAGGAGAGCGCGCTCGTCTAGTTCCTCCGTGAGAATAGGGACATCTTTCCCTAGCAACCTGCCGACATGAAAGGTGTACCTAGATCCAAAATGCAAACCGGTGAAACAACCTCTACGACGCATCGGTGACGAGAAGAGACATGCCATAGGCAAAGAGATAGCTAGGTTACTGAAGGCTAGTTTTATGCGAGAAGTCCTTCACACCCGATCGGTGGCTAATCCTGTACTTGTCCCCAAAAAGGGAACCAAAGAATTAAGAATGTGTGTTGATTACACCATCTTGAACAAAGCGTGCCCGAAAGATCCATTTGCTTTGTCTCGCATTGACCAAGTCATTGACTCGATGGCTGGCTCGGAACTTCTGTTTTTTGTTGATGCATACTCAGGATACAACCAGATAAAGATGAGGAAGTCATACCAATTGGCCACTTCATTCACTACACCTTATGACATGTTTTGCTATGTCACGATGCCCTTTGGGTTGAAAAACGCAGGTGCTACGTACCAGCGGACTATGCAACGTTTCCTACACGATCAAATTGGTTGGAATGTTCACGCCTATGGGGACGATATAACGGTGATGTCTAAAAAGTCAAATGACTTAATCTCCGACTTAAAAGAAACCTTTGATAATCTCCGGAAATACAACATGATGCTTAACCCTAAGAAGTGCGTCTATGGGGTTCCAACCGGCAAATTGTTGGGCTTCATCATTTCCTAGCGTGGAATCGAGGTCAACCCGGAGAAGATCAAGGCCATCCTAAACATAAACCGTCCGTCATGCCTGAAGGACATCCAACGGCTCACGGGCTGTGTTGCAGCAGTAAGCCGGTTCGTCAGCCGACTTGGAGAAAAGGCTTTGCCACTATACAAGTTGCTGAAGAAGGCGAACAAATTTACATGGACGGACGAAGAAGATGCTGCACTCAAGAAGCTAAAGGAGATACTTTCCTCAGCACCTATACTTGCAGCACCCGAGCCTATGGAGCCTATGTTGATCTATATGGCGGCCACCAACAGGGTAATCAGCATCGTTGTCGTGGTAGAGCGGAAAGAACCAACACATGAGTACGGAGTGCAATGACTAGTTTACTATGTAAGCGAGGTCTTAACGGAGTCCAAGCAGCGTTACCCGCATTACCAGAAGCTAGCTTATGGAGTGTTCCTTGCTTCTCGGAAGCTAAGGCACAATTTCCAGGAGCACCCCATCGCAGTTGTGAGCAAAGCTCCACTGTCCGACATCATCAATAACAGCGACGCTACATGAAGGGTTCCGAAGTGGGGCATTGAGTGTGCCGCATTCGAGCTCACCTACAAGAGACGTGACGCTATCAAATCACAGGTCTTGGCGGATTTCATCGCAGATTGGACGGAGATGCCAGATGCTACCCCTGTACCAGAGCCAGAATACTGGGTAATTCACTTTGACGGATCAAAGCTACTCAATGGCTCGGTGGCTGGTGTACTGCTATAGTCACCAACAGGGAAAAGCTGCACTACGTTCTGTAGATCCACTTTGAGGCTACAAATAACATGGCAGAATATGAAGCACTCATTCATGGACTTCGCGTAGGCAAGGATATTGGCATCAAGCTCATAGTTTGCTGTGGAGATTCTGACTTGGTTGTCCAGCAGGTGGCTGGCAGCTGGAACACGCAAAACCCTGTGATGGCGGCATATCGAGACAAAGTAGACGAGATAGCCAAGTGCTTCGAGGGCTACGAAATCAAGTATGTAAAGAGGGAGGATAATGAGGCGGCTGATCTGCTGTCAAAGCTTGGATCAGGGCGCAAACCAATTCCTCCTGGCGTTTTCCTGGAGCATCTACGGACACCATCCGTGAAGGGAGAGGATCCATCTAACCCGAATAGAGTTGACTCTTTTGTTCACACAGTGACAAAAGTCCCTCCGTCTTGGACAAAACTGTTCATAGAGTATCTCGTACACGGAACTTTTCCCATCGACAAAGTCGAAAGTCGGCAAATAGTACTTCGAGCGAAGGGTTATACCATAATCAATGGACAGCTCTATAAAAGAAGCACCATTGGTGTATACCTAAATTGTGTTTCCCAGCAAGAGGGTATTGAAATCCTTCGTGAGATCCATCTCGGAGATTGCGGGCATCACGCCGCTCCTCGCTCGTTGGTCTCCAAAGCCTTCCGGCAAGGATTCTACTGGCTGACCACGAAGCCGGACGCCGACAAGCTGGTTGAGACATGCATGAGATGCCAGTACTATGCCTGACAACCACATGTTCCAGCTCAAGAATTGCGAACAATACCAATAACTTGGCCGTTTGCAGTATGGGGGCTATACATGGTTGGTCCATTATAGACGTCACCATGTGGGTTTACGCATCTGCTAGTGTAAATTGATAAATTCACCAAATGGATAGAATCTAAACCCATTAGAAAGCTTGATGGGGCAACTGCCCTTAGGTTTGTCTGGGATCTAGTGGTGAGATTTGGTCTCCCACATAGTATTATCACGACAACGGCAACAACTTATCACTTGGAGAAGTGGAAGCCTATTGTTGGGAGAAGGGCATCCGACATGACTTAGCGTCTATGGAACATCCATAGTCTAATGGGCAAGATAAGCGAGCCAATGGATTAATTCTGTAGGGAATCAAGCCACGTCTCGAGGCACTGCTATATATAGCAGCTGGAGCCTAGGCGGATGAATTACCATCTGTTCTGTGGAGTTTACGAACTACACCAAATAGATCTACCGGCTACACCCCTTATTTCATGGTATATGGAGTAGAATCCATCCTGCCTACCGACATCCTTCACGATTCACTAAGAGTTGCAGCCTATGACGAAGATGATGCTGAAGAATCCAAACGCCTAGATATGGTCCTTCTCTAGCTGTCACATCCCAAGATTTTCCAAAATCTTGTAATGTGAAAAATAAATGAATAAAATAAAACTTTGTTGATTTTCAGGGTGAGAAGAAACTGTTTGAATTCCAATAGGAATCTTCAAACCTATTTGGATCAAATAAAATCCTAAAGGGATTTAAAAAGATAAAAAATTTATTAAAGGAAAATAAAAATATTTAGAATTACTACTTTGAAATCTTCTTATAAAAAAAGATTTAGTTTCCAAAAGAAAAGGAAGGATTTTAAATAAGAAATTATTTTACAAAGCCAAATTAAAACTTGGCCAAGTCTTTAAAAACAAAATATTTCTATTTGGGAAAATTAGTAAAAGTTTATTTAAATAAAGTAATAAGGATTTCATATCCAAGTTTTATTAATAAAGGTTTTACTATTTCCAAAACATCAAAACTTATTTATTTATTTAAAATAAGTTTTACAAGTATTTTATATTCCCAAATAAAACCTACTGATTTGGTTTTAAAAAAATAATTAGATTTCAAAAGAGTATTTAAATAAAACAAATCCTATTTGATTTAATAACAATGGTCTATTTATTTAATTAATAATGGACCCTAAAATAAAATTATTATTTTTATTTTGGACTTTGGTTTATGTGTTAACAGAACCAAATTCAAATGAAAAGTGTGGTGAGTGTTTGAATTGTTTTGAATGCTTGAGTGTTGTTTGAATTTCAAAACAGAAATTAGAAATAGAAAAAGGAAAAAACTTTTGAAAGAAAAAAAAAATATGAAAATCAGACAGGCCCACTAAGCCCAACATGACCCAGCCCAGCTCCCCTTTCCCAAAGAAAACGCTTCACACTCAGTTTCTGACCCGTAGAGTGGCTGACCGGTGGCCCTCTTCTTCCCCTCACTTCCTCGCTGACAGCAGGGACCCACGCAGCCAGCTCACTCCTTCTTCCTCGCGACGACCACGCCGGCCGTTTCCTGCCGTTGATGCCACGCGTAAATTCGCCATAATGCCATGCCTTAACCTCGCTGCGACCACGCACGATAAATCGTCTGCCCCTCCTCTCCATTTCCCCTCTGTCATCATAACCAACACGCCACCAGGCTACACAAATTTCGCTAGAGACCACTCACTGCTCCGACGAGCCTTTGCTCAAATTCCGGCGAAACCAACCACCACCGTGCCTCCCCGACCTAGCACACACGTTCCCCAGCCTCAGGCGCTTCTGTCTATACCTTTTGTTCAACCGCGGGCACCCCAGAGCATCGACTACGACAAGCCTCCGAGCGCCTCCGCGTCTGCCTTCTTCTCCGGCAAAGCTTCCTGGTAAGAACAGACCACCCTGCGCCTTCCCATTCACGCACGCAACTTCGCCTTAATCTGGCGCATCTAACTGCGTCTTCCTTTTTCCTCGGGGCAAACCACAGCACCATCCTCGATGAGCCCCAGGACCATCTGACGCCGACCACGTCTCCGGCGAGCAATCCACCGCAACCTTGCGCGCCCCTCGTTAAACCAATGATACCTTGAGCTTCCCCAGGCCTCTGCGATCATGGTGAGCCTCTCCTCCTATTCTCTCGCTTCCTAGACCACCGGCACCGTCCACGCCTGACCGTGCCACCAGTCGCCGCCGCGTCAGCGCCGCCCGAGTATGGTCAACTAGCTGTACACCGTTAGATTTCGATGCTGCGGTTAGAAATAGAACCAGAGCGAAAGGGTACGAGTGAGCCTGCACCGTGCGATCTGCTTAGAATCCAACGCACTAGAGAGGCTGATCCGCACGAAGCGGTACCGCCCAATAGGAACATGACGCGTGGCCAGGTTTTCGATTTAAAAACAGATTGAAAACATATTTGAATTGCAGATTTGAAAACCCTATAACTTTTGATCCACACGTCCAAAAATTACAAATTTTATATCGTTGGAATTAGTAGAGCAAGCCCTAGCCAACCATGCCTTTTGTTTAGTAAATAGTATCTGTTAGATTGTTTGTTTTTCCAGAAACATTTGTATGCTTGTTTAGATTAGAAAAATTGTTCAAAAATGTTTTTAGGGTTAAAATCTTTGCAAATTGATTTGTGGTGAACTTACTGACCCTAGGAACCAACCCATGGTTTTGAAAATGGATTTGGTGAAGTTTAGGATGGATTAATTGATTTAGCCCATTTCTAGCCAAATAAAAATAATGGTTTTGTTATGAAAATGATTTTGGAGTAAAAACTTTGGGAAAATGTTTTAGATCAACCTACTGACCCAAAATACCAAGTTTTGAGAAACAACAACTTATTTGGTGAACAACTTAAAGTTGTTTCATTGATAAAAAATATTTTCCACCACATAAAATAATGAATGGACTTAAAAATGATTTATGGAAAAAACCCTTTTGCAAATGACTTTGCCACTTTGGAAAATGACCACCTTGAACCTTACAAAGTTTAGAATCCTAGTGGAAACCATCTTTGCAAATAAAACTGTCTCTTGCATGCTTACATGCATGACCTAGATCCCACTGTTTTATGTGTGTGAAATTGTTTGATTGATTATTGGTTTGGAATGCTAGTTGATATTGTGTTTGTTTGATTGATTGTAGTGAAGTTAGAAAAGTGTGAGACTAGCAAGATCAAGGAGTAAACCAACATTCCCTACCAAAAGAAAGGCAAGTGACACTATCATCTAAAGTCCTACTATTTTCATTATACTTAGTGGATTTTGAAACATGCATGAAAATAATTTTATACTTATGCTATGATAATCCTAATAGGATACCCTATACATTCCTTAGTGAAAACAATGTAGTTGTTACATGCTTAGCCATGCTATATTTTGAAAAGAGATACATGTTGAGATTTTATGAAGTTGAGAAAAGGACTTGTGATTTTATATAATAAAACAAGGACTCAATGAACCACCTGGGTGGACAAGGACTTTGAGTTTTGGAGAAGGTGGCAACAAAGGGAACCATGTCTATGGCAATCTCTTTGTGTTGTGCTCCAAAGAAAACCACCCAGGAAACTTAGAGATTGAACATGTTTCTCCAATTGTGGCTTTCGTGTGTAACCACATGCTATTTATGGCTCTGGCTTAGTCAACTACATTGGGAAGACCCATGCATTGTCTTCAGTTTACTGGACATGAGGACCTGCAATCCTACATGGGTGCTGAAGACAAGCTAGCAATGGTGTATGGGAGGACCCTCTGGAAAGACTTCGTCACATTCTCAATCTGCCGGTACTCCATCTTGGTGAGCACTAATCCAGTGGCCACTGGTGGCAACAAGATGGGATTGTGACATGTGGGTAAAGTGTACTACTTCTGCAGAAGATAATAAAATCTAAGTACTTAGCCGTGTCCCCGGTTATGGACAATACTGAGCAACTAAAGTTTGAAGCTATGGGAAATCTCGACATTCTAATTTCTAAAAGAAAAATTTTAAGACTTGATGCACTTGGGGGTACCAAGGAGCTCAAGAGATTTTGATAAAACTTGATGCACTTGGGGGTACCAAGGAGCTCAAGAGATTTTGATAAAACTTGATGCACTTGGGGGTACCAAGGAGCTCAAGAGATTTTGATAAAACTTAATGCACTTGGGGTTACCAAGGAGCTCAAGGGATTTTGACAAAGGACTTGAACACTTGGGAATTTACCAAGGAGTTCAAGGGATTTTTGAAAAGGAGATTTGACAAAGGACCAAAACCATTTTGAAAAGATAGGATAAATTTTGCTTCTGCAAATGAGCCTCAAACCCTACTTAGCCAAATTGCATGTAATGATAGGATCCACTCATATTATACATAGTAGTGAAACTTGCCAATACAATTCAAATGTATTGACCCTTGTGGCTGTAACTTGTAATGTTGCAGGTTTGATTGATTTTAGTGAAGATTGATTGATTAGGATTACAAAGTCTACAACCAACATGTCTTCCTGTGGCACTTTGAAGATGAAGGACTCCATGCTTATAATTATTCCGCTGCAATGTAATGTAATAGCCAAATGAGCTATGTAAAGATGTAATAAAATTATGTTATTCCTGGTTATAAAGTTATATTATGACCTTTGTTTCTTGATATTACATCTAAACTGTGGATGCTAGCTATTGATCCAGGGACTAGCATTGTAAACATGGGGGACACCACCTTATGTTAATAAAGGTTGGGACACTCCATCTACAGATGGTATCAGAGCATTGTGTTGCCTGTCGGATTTGTAAACCTAGGATTGGACAAAAACCCTTAGAAAAATAGGAGTTGTTTTGTTCCAAAAACTCATTTACAAACAAATCTTGTAAACTCTCTCCTCAACCATTTTGGTTTCAACTCTACATCTCTTCTACTTCAACTTGATGGAAAAACCTACCCCATGGCCAAAGACTACACCATGTGCAAAGGACTTCTTCAACTCTAATGACTTCAACTTCTTCAACTCTAATGACTTCAACTTCTTCAACTCTAATGACTTCAACATCTTCAGCATATTCACCAAGGACTTCCAACTTGGATATCACTAAGGACTACATGTGAGACAAGGAAATCTTGCTCAAGATATGGAGACTAAGGGAATGCAAAATTAGAAGGAGTTCACCTCACTAGAAGTCAAAGTAACCAAGAGTTTTTCCCAAGGAAACCATGACCTCATGTAAAGAAGAATCAACCAAAGAAGGATGGAAATATCACAAGTAAACCCTATAGATGGACTACCATATTTTAGCTAAGTCAAAAAAACCAACTTATGTGGTGTAACAAAAATATTTTGTTGCCTAAGTATGTGCTTGAACTTTGTTGTTTGAGTGAAAAGTTGATTGTGAATGCTTGCACATTGCTTGAGTGAATTGTGATGTGTGTGATTAGAATTGATTCCTTAGAAATATCTTACCTATTCTAATCTCCATTCAACCCCAAACAGATGACCACTCCAAGAGACTCCAACATCAAGGTTGATGACACCAACACCAACCAAAAGGACAGCATGAAAAAGCTCATAGCAACCCAACACCAGTTGAACCAAATGACAGCTCAATTCATAGCCAACACCAATGGTGAAGATCCAACCCTGCAAGAGTTTTTGGAAGACCAAGCCCAATTGATGCTTAAAGTGACTGATCAAATGATCAATATGGAAGAAAACTATTCCAAAAGAGTTTGTGACAACAAGGATGACAGAAATGTTATTCTAGATGGAGCCCCAGCTTGCATTATTTGTGGAGACAAGGATCATACTTCCAAGGAGCATGGAGATCAATGCCCCAACTGTGAAGAGAAACATCCTGTTGGACAATGTCCCACCTCTCAAGCTACTTGCTACCTATGTGAAGGAAACAATCATATTCATATCCAATGCCCCATCTACTCCATTGTTGAACAAAGGAAACAAGGTGGAGTGCAACAAATGATTGCAAACCATCAAGAAGGATCCAAGTCTACCAAGAAGGTTGATGACAAAGGAAAAGGTCCACTTATACCTCCAAGCAAAACAACCCAATTCAAAGGATCAAATAAGAGGAATGTGAATTTTCTAAGGATCAATAAAAGGTCCAAAAAGCATGTAGACATTCCTACCTACCAGATAACATATGAACAACATGAACTAGATGCACTCCTAGCTTTGGAGAAGCCCAAGAAGCAAAAGAAAGACAAGAGCCATGTGCAATGTCATAAATGTAAGGAAATGGGACACTATTCCAGTGAATGCCCAGAGAACCAGAAGAATAAGGAGATTGGCCAAGTGGTTTGCAATAACTGCAAAGAGCTAGGCCATTATGTGGCAACTTTTCCACAAGAGCCACGTAAAGAACTCAAGGACATCAACTGTTTCAATTGCAAGAACCCAGGACATTATGCAAGCAACTGTCTAGAAAAGATGAAGAACAAGTTGAACAAGCCTATGGAGAAACTCAACCTTGGCCCATGAGTCAAGTGTGGAAACCAAGGACACAATGCAAATGTTTGCCCAGAGAAGTTTCCCCAAGATTCCAAACAAGCCCATATGTAATTTTGTTTGTAATATTTTAAGGGTGGTCGTACCCTAGATGTTTTGAGCCTACTTGTAACCCTAGCCTTCCCAAATCTCGGGACGAGATTTATTTTAAGGGTGGTAGCCTGTCACATCCCAAGATTTTCCAAAATCTTGTAATGTGAAAAATAAATGAATAAAATAAAACTTTGTTGATTTTCAGGGTGAGAAGAAACTTTTTGAATTCCAATAGGAATCTTCAAACCTATTTGGATCAAATAAAATCCTAAAGGGATTTAAAAAGATAAAACATTTATTAAAGGAAAATAAAAATATTTAGAATTACTACTTTGAAATCTTCTTATAAAAAAGATTTAGTTTCCAAAAGAAAAGGAAGGATTTTAAATAAGAAATTATTTTACAAAGCCAAATTAAAACTTGGCCAAGTCTTTAAAAACAAAATATTTCTATTTGGGAAAATTAGTAAAAGTTTATTTAAATAAAGTAATAAGGATTTCATATCCAAGTTTTATTAATAAAGGTTTTACTATTTCCAAAACATCAAAACTTATTTATTTATTTAAAATAAGTTTTCCAAGTATTTTATATTCCCAAATAAAACCTACTGATTTGGTTTTAAAAAAATAATTAGATTTCAAAAGAGTATTTAAATAAAACAAATCCTATTTGATTTAATAACAATGGTCTATTTATTTAATTAATAATGGACCCTAAAATAAAATTATTATTTTTATTTTGGACTTTGGTTTATGTGTTAAACAGAACCAAATTCAAATGAAAAGTGTGGTGAGTGTTTGAATTGTTTTGAATGCTTGAGTGTTGTTTGAATTTCAAAACAGAAATTAGAAATAGAAAAAGGAAAAAACTTTTGAAAGAAAAAAAAATATGAAAATCAGACAGGCCCACTAAGCCCAACAAGACCCAGCCCAGCTCCCCTTTCCCGAAGAAAACGCTTCACACTCAGTTTCTGACCCGCAGAGTGGTTGACCCGTGGCCCTCTTCTTCCCCTCACTTCCTCGCTGACAGCAGGGACCCACGCAGCCAGCTCACTCCTCCTTCTTCCTCGCGACGACCACGCCGGCCGTTTCCTGCCGTTGATGCCGCGCGTAAATTCGCCATAATGCCGTGCCTTAACCTCGCTGCGACCACGCATGATAAATCGCCTTCCCCTCCTCTCCATTTCCCCTCTGTCATCATAACCAACACGCCACCAGGCTACACAAATTTCGCGAGAGACCACTCACTGCTCCGACGAGCCTTTGCTCAAATTCCGGCGAAACCAACCACCACCGTGCCTCCCCGACCTAGCACACACGTTCCCCAGCCTCAGGCGCTTCTGTCTGTACCTTTTGTTCAACCGCGGGCGCCCCAGAGCGTCGACTACGACAAGCCTCCGAGTGCCGCCGCGTCTGCCTTCTTCTCCGGCGAAGCTTCCTGGTAAGAACGGACCACCCCGCGCCTTCTCATTCACGCACGCAACTTCGCCTTGATCTGGCGCATCTAACTGCGTCTTCCTTTTTCCTCGGGGCGAACCACAACACCATCCTCGACGAGCCCTAGGACCATCTGACGCCGACCACGTCTCCGGCGAGCAATCCACCGCAACCTTGCGCGCCCCTCATCAAACCAACGATACCTTGAGCTTCCCCAGGCCTCTGCGATCACGGTGAGCCTCTCCTCCTCTTCTCTCGCTTCCTAGACCGCCGGCACCGTCCACGCCTGACCGCGCCGCCAGTCGCCGCCGCGTCAGCGCCGCCCGAGTATGGTCAACTAGCTGTACACCGTTAGATTTTGATCCTGCGGTTAGAAATAGAACCAGAGCGAAAGGGTACGAGTGAGCCTGCGCCGTGCGATCTGCTTAGAATCCAACGCACCAGAGAGGCTGATCCGCACGAAGCGGTACCGCCCAATAGGAACATGACGCGTGGCCAGGTTTTCGATTTAAAAACAGATTGAAAACAGATTTGAATTGCAGATTTGAAAACCCTATAACTTTTGATCCACACGTCCAAAAATTACAAATTTTATATCGTTGGAATCAGTAGAGCAAGACCTAGCCAACCATGCCTTTTGTTTAGTAAATAGTATCTGTTAGATTGTTTGTTTTTCCAGAAACATTTGTATGCTTGTTTAGATTAGAAAAATTATTCAAAAATGTTTTTAGGGTTAAAATCTTTGCAAATTGATTTGTGGTGAACTTACTGACCCTAGCAACCAACCCATAGTTTTGAAAATGGATTTGGTGAAGTTTAGGATGGATTAATTGATTTAGCCCATTTCTAGCCAAATAAAAATAATGGTTTTGTTATGAAAATGATTTTGGAGTAAAAACTTTGGGAAAATGTTTTAGATCAAACCTACTGACCCAAAATACCAAGTTTTGAGAAACAACAACTTATTTGGTGAACAACTTAAAGTTGTTTCATTGATAAAAATATTTTCCACCACATAAAATAATGAATGGACTTAAAATTGGTTTATGGACAAAACCCTTTTGCAAATGACTTTGCCACTTTGGAAAATGACCACCTTGAACCTTACAAAGTTTAGAAGCCTAGTGGAAACCATATTTGCAAATAAAACTGTCTCTTGCATGCTTACATGCATGACCTAGATCCCACTGTTTTATGTGTGTGAAATTGTTTGATTGATTATTGGTTTGGAATGCTCGTTGATATTGTGTTTGTTTGATTGATTGTAGTGAAGTTAGAAAAGTGTGAGACTAGCAAGATCAAGGAGTAAACCAACATTCCCTACCAAAATAAAGGCAAGTGACACTATCATCTAAAGTCCTACTATTTTCATTATACTTAGTGGATTTTGAAACATGCATGAAAATAATTTTATACTTATGCTGTGCTAATCCTAATAGGATACCCTATACATTCCTTAGTGAAAACAATGTAGTTGTTACATGCTTAGCCATGCTATATTTTGAAAAGAGATACATGTTGAGATTTTATGAAGTTGAGAAAAGGACTTGTGATTTTATATAATAAAACAAGGACTCAATGAACCACCTGGGTGGACAAGGACTTTGAGTTTTGGAGAAGGTGGCAACAAAAGGAACCATGTCTATGGCAATCTCTTTGTGTTGTGCTCCAAAGAAAACCACCCAGGAAACTTAGAGATTGAACATGTTTCTCCAATTGTGGCTTTCGTGTGCAACCACATGCTATTTATGGCTCTGGCTTAGTCAACTACATTGGGAAGACCCATGCATTGTCTTCAGTTTACTGGACATGAGGACCTGGAATCCTACATGGGTGCTGAAGACAAGATAGCAATGGTGTATGGGAGGACCCTCTGGAAAGACTTCGTCACATTCTCAATCTGCCGGTACTCCATCTTGGTGAGCACTAATCCAGTGGCCACTGGTGGCAACAAGATGGGATTGTGACATGTGGGTAAAGTGTACTACTTCTGCAGAAGATAATAAAATCTAAGTACTTAGCCGTGTCCCCGGTTATGGACAATACTGAGCAACTAAAGTTTGAAGCTATGGGAAATCTCGACATTCTAATTTCTAAAAGAAAACTTTTAAGACTTGATGCACTTGGGGGTACCAAGGAGCTCAAGAGATTTTGATAAAACTTGATGCACTTGGGGGTACCAAGGAGCTCGAGAGATTTTGATAAAACTTGATGCACTTGGGGGTACCAAGGAGCTCAAGAGATTTTGATAAAACTTGATGCACTTGGGGTTACCAAGGAGCTCAAGGGATTTTGATAAAGGACTTGAACACTTGGGAATTTACCAAGGAGTTCAAGGGATTTTTGAAAAGGAGATTTGTCAAAGGACCAAAACCATTTTGAAAAGATAGGATAAATTTTTCTTCTGCAAATGAGCCTCAAACCCTACTTAGCCAAATTGCATGTAATGATAGGATCCACTCATATTCTACATAGTAGTGAAACTTGCCAATACAATTCAAATGTATTGACCCTTGTGGCTGTAACTTGTAATGTTGCAGGTTTGATTGATTTTAGTGACGATTGATTGATTAGGATTACAAAGTCTACAACCAACATGTCTGCCTGTGGCACTTTGAAGATGAAGGACTCCATGCTTATAATTATTCCGCTGCAATGTAATGTAATAGCCAAATGAGCTATGTAAAGATGTAATAAAATTATGTTATTCCTGGTTATAAAGTTATATTATGACCTTTGTTTCTTGATATTACATCTAAACTGTGGATGCTAGTTATTGATCCAGGGACTAGCATTGTAAACACAGGGGACACCACCTTATGTTAATAAAGGTTGGGACACTCCATCTACACTAGGTAGAGTGCGTATTGGCATGCCAAAGATCCGCCATCTACCACCAGAAGCTACGCAACTACCATAGTCGCCGCGTCCGGCATCACTCATTTAAAGAGGAGGATCTAGTGCTCCGACTTAAGCAGAAGAAGTCACACAAATTATCCCCGCCATGGGAAGGACCGTTCATCATAAGAAAGGTGCTACTCAATGGGTCTTACTACCTCGTTGACTATTGTGAACTTGAGGATAGACCAAACGAGGATCATAAGCGTAAGCGACGTGACCCAGATGATGACTACCCAGAGCTTGATCAGTCATGGAACATAGCATAGCTATGTCCTTTTTACACTTAGCATATTTTTTATCTACTGTGTACCTCTTATATGATCAATGAAATAAAGCTGTTTGGTTCACTCATATTCTTGAGTCTTTTACCTCCTTTAGTGTTCATTTTTGGATTATATAAAACCTTTATGCGCAAGTTTTGCATTTGCACTTGTGAAAATTCTGCCTATGGGCGTTAGCTTAAGTTTTCTGGTCTACACGTTCTTTGCCGTTTTATGTGGATTCTGGAGTAGTGACTTTCGGCACTCAAAGTCGGCGATTTTGAGCTTATGTTTTTTACGATGCCATTGGGCATCATCACCTCAGCGCATAGTTCCGACTACGAGTCTTCCGACTCACGAAAAGTCAAGCATGAAAACCAAAGTAATGGATAAGCCAGCACTTGCTTAAAAAATATATACATGCTGGAACTAGTACTTAAGTAGCAGGAAACATATAACTATTATTTTCCACCTTAAGATTAAAAATGTAGTTTTTACGCATACATACATCCAGAGGAAACAAATATTACATAAGTGTTTTTCATTCCTCTGGTGCAGGAGACTTTGTGGTAGCATCATCGGCAGCAGGAGAGTCATCCTGATCATCAACAAAGTCATTTGTCTTTAGGGACTCGGAGGAGCTGGGCTGGTTGCCATCAATAATCTCGAGAGGCACAAAGGTGTCTAGATCCACCAACTCAGCAACTCTGTTGTCGAAGCCGGCAAGCGATGACCAGATAGCTTTTTTATCAATCTTCTAGCCGTCATCGTCTATGTCGGGCAGACCCGAGGTCAACGTATCGATGTCAGCATTTTCATAGTGGGACTTGACCATAGACAACGACATTCTTGCACCAGCCCGGGTACATGAAGCTTTCCAACTTACGATACACTCAGGGGCTTGGCACAAAATCTCCGAGTACTTCATGATGGAATCCACCGCCTTGATGTTGATGTTCAGGGGCTTGGCAATCTCCCTTGCTTGTTTGATGGCGGTGCTGATGAAGTTGCCAATAAGTTCCATGCATTCCTTTGGCGGAGGAGGAGTATTGGTTAAACCAATAGGAGCTGCATTTCCAGACAAGCAATGGAATACATGAGTTCAACAACATAAAATTTCAGAGTACCTGGCTTACATAAGTACAAGACGGAGATTTCTTACCAAAGATGCCCGCCTTGGCTTGTTGGAGCGTCTCCGCCATGGATTCCCGTTCTTGTCGGAGGACCTTGTAAGCCTCAAGGTTGCATTTATTCTGCTCTTGGGCAGCTTTCTTCTGCTCCTTGAGGATCGCAATTTCCTCCTTCAGTCGGTTGATCTCCGTGTTGGCAGACTCCTGCACGACCTTCATAGACGCTTCATGCATCTTCAGTGTGTTAGCCCTCTCCTGCTTGAGGATTTTGTTCTCGCTATCCAGCAGTTCTATGTGCTTGGATTGCTCGACAATATCCTTTGCCTTGGCGATAGTTTCTGCATGACGGAGAAATGACAGTGCACTATGAGTAGTCGGAGGTTAATGGCGCAAGACCAAGAATGAGTGCGAAATTGAAAATAAAAACAAACTCTTGCTCTTGGTGATTTGATCCTTCAAGAAGGCAGTTTTACCCTTTTCAGCTTCAATGTCAGCACGCATCTTGTGGAACTTCTCGTTGGCAACGTCTCTCCGAGCATTCTCATTCTTCAAAAAAGATCAATGTTTCTTAGTCTACTTGGAGCATCTAGCCATATAATTATCCACCTAGAGGCTTGGGGGCTATAGTGTGAGTTTTTTAACTTGGCAATATGCATAGGCTTTCTTTAAGCATCTAGTCGGAACTAATTCTGTTTCAACTAGAGGCTTGGAGGCTACAGTATTGAAATTTACAAACACTGTGTATGCTACTCTAAAAGTATCTAGTCGGAATAATTCATTCAAACTACATACTTGGGGGCTACAGTGCGAACTTTTCTAGCTTAGTCACTCTTAGAGCATTCAGACGCAAAGACCTATGGTTTTTCATCAAAATCCTTGGGGGTTACAGTGGGATACTACATATGAAATGCAAAAGGCATACAAAACTTACAAGTGCAATGATCTTGAGGTTGGTGGAGCTCTCGGCAAGTATTTTGCTGAAGGTAAGGCTGTTTTCGCGCAGGATATCCGCCTGCTTGAGCAGATCACATGTCGGAGAAGTCGACGCAGCACCAGGAACCAGAGCTGAGCTACTCGGTGTAAGCACCGGGTAGACGATCTTCAGAAATTCTGCTGGTGCCCTAGGTGCAGTGGCGCCGCCTGTGGCAGAAGTTCCGCCTTCCACCATCGCCTTACCGCTACCAGTGGCATCCTTAGCTGGAGCTTCATCCACTTTGGATGCAGTACTTTCTTGTGTCACCTCCTCGCCAACAACAGCAAATTCCGTGGAAAAATCTAGGTCCACTTCCATGGCGGAAGGTTCAAATGTCACCTTTGCTAGAGAGTTTGTCGGTGCGGTAGCAGGCTGGACGTTCGGAGTTGGAGCGGCGATGGCGGGAGATGCTTGGTGAAACATTTCTTTGATGTTTTTAGAAGCCCCCGATGTTTTGGACGTCTTCTTCAAACTCATACTAGCCTTCTTCCTGAAACGTGCAGAAGTATAAGTACAGGAACAAGAAAAACAAGGGACAATGTCCGATGTTAAGAAGCTTACACAATGGTTGGTTCCTTGGTCAACGGAATTCCAATCGTTCTTCTTTTCTCCGCCTCCAGGGAGGCGGTGGATCTCTTGGAGGATCCACCCTCCGTCTTCTTCTTCTTGCCTCCGACGGCAGCGTCAGAGGTGGAGCTCTTCCGCTTACGTGCCAACGGGACATCGTCGTCGGACACGACGGTGACATCCTTCATCTTGGGGTCGTAGACTTGGACAACCATGCTATCATCGTCTAGACTCTTTAGCTGTTAAGTGAATCCCGAAGTGTTAGATGCAATGGTAATGGCTAGACGGAAGAAATGGAGTAGATGTCATACACGGAAGATAAATAGGTACCTCTCGGCACGTGCCGCCCTTGAACATGTTGTAGGTGATGGTGAAGCCACGCTTCATGTCCTTCACTTTGATGATGTCTTTGAGGTGGAGCTTGATGGAGTCACTTGAGAAGTAGTCCTCGGAGATGCGGAGGCTATCCTTCCTATCCTTGGTATACTGATGCATGAGCTTTGCGTGGTGCTGCAGAGGCTGGATCCGCCTGATCAACCAGCACATGGCTAGGTCCAACCCGGTCAGACCCGTGTCTATGAATCACTCGATCCGCCTTACAGCATGGCAGGCTTTGTCATCAGAGGGAAGGAGGGCTTAGGATCTCCATGTCAGGGCTTCAGCGGCAGCTCCATCGACAAAGTCTGGGTACGTTCCTTCTCGGCCATCCAGAGGGATGTCTGGGCTGTAGAAGTATGTCCTCTGCTAGTTGTTCCAGGACTCGTGGCCTACAATGTCGGGGAACCGCTGGCCAGGCTGGATGTTGAAGCTAATAGTTCCACAATTTCTGAGCTCATCCTTGCTCACTCCAGCTTCCCTCTTAACGGTGAAGAAATATATAAACAGATCTAACCTAGGCCTAATTACTAGGTAGCCCTCACAAAGCGTCGCATAGTTGCTAAGAGCGAGGATGCTATTTAGAGAAAGGTTCTGAGGTTGAACCCAGTAGTGGCTAAGGACCTCTATGAAGAACTCGGAGATTGGGAGGGAGACGTCGCGTACTAGTTGGGCTTTGAGGTACACCTTTTCTCCGGCTTGGGAGAAGGGATGACCTCGCCGGCCGGCGCCGCCCGCCAGACCAGCCCCTCCGTCATGGGGAGGTACCCCTCGACGAGCATCTCCTTGAGATCACTCTCGGTGATATCGGAGCCACGCCACTCTCCCTGATGGGAATCGCCCTGCTCTTCCAGCAATTCCAGTCCCGCTAGAATATGGTCACTGCCGGTGGTTTCCACCACCATGGTGCGTGGCACCACCATACCTTCTAGAGGCACGTGGACGGAGCCTGCCGGTTTGGCCGTGGCTTTGCTCGTCACTGCCATGGATGGTGTGTTGTTGCTACTGGCCATTGGTGTGGAAGGATACTGACAGAGAGAGGGGAAAAGCTAGGGTTTTTTCCTTTGTGCGCGCGGAGAGATCGAGGAGGCGTTTGCTAGAGGAAGAATATGATGTGAGGAAGAATGCAGTGAAAGGGTAAGAATTACCACGGTTACAATTTATAGTACTCAGCATCAAGATTCGCGCAAGTTGATCGAACGGTTGCTGCGTGGATAGCGCATGCGTGCGTGTGCGCGGAAATTTCGCCACGTTCCCACCGCCGCCACCAACGTTTCGCATCCTTCGCATGGAAAAACGGCTATGATTGAGTTATCTGCATGTGTGTGTTACGAGGTATCGCTGACCTATGGTCTACGACGCTCTACTGACATGGGCAGGCGAACCATACCATCTGAAGATTCCGGCATGGACGGATTCAGTCCGGCTACGAGAAGAGTACGAGATTCAGCAACTCTTCGACTTACATGTGGAAGACGGAGAACATTGCAGGGTTCTTGGGAGGAATACAAGATATTGCTTGACGATTTGCCGACATTCATCTAGACGGAGCATTCAATCTAAAGAGGCAAGACAGTGCAAGATCTCGGAGTTCTCCGGGGGCTACTGTTGGGGATATGCTAAATGGGTACCACCATTGGATGTCTCAAATCCAGATAACCTGGGTGGCCCACAGTTGGTAGCAGGGCCCATGAACTTCTAGGCGGCCCAGTTAGATGGATCCAGAAGGGAGGCCCATGCCGGATATAGTAAGGCTACGGAGGAGTCACCAGCGTACTCGGAGCCTTGGAGTGCAAGACACGTTATACTAGTTGTGTACCGTGTAGGACTCTGTAACCTGTCCGACTAGGACTTTGCCTGTAACCCTAGGACCTTGTATCTTGTATTTCACTATCTCTTTGCCGAACTAGTGCACCTATACACCTGACAAGTGTGTTGGGTGTGTTGGGGACACAAGAGACTTCTTGTATCTTGATTGCAGGGTTGCTTGAGAGGGATACCTTTGACCACTTCCTCCCCGAGTTCGATAAACCTTGGGTAATCCACTTAAGGGAAAATTAATGCTATTCTAAGAACCTCTGCACTTGGAGGTCCAACAACTATCTACAAGAATAGAAGTGCGTAGACATCAAGCTTTTTTTTGGCGCTGTTACCGGGGAGGTAAGGTAAAAGGTGTTGGGGATATGCTAAATGGGTACCACCATTGCATGTCTCTAATCCTGATAACCCGGCTGGCCCACAGTTGGTAGAAGGGCCCATGACCTCCTGGGCGGCCCATTTAGATTGATCCATAAGGGAGGCCCATGCCAGATAAATGAAGTCTATGGAGGAGTCACGAGTGTACCCGGAGCCTTGGAGTGCAAGACACGTTAGACTAGTTTTGTACCGTGTAGGACTCTATAACCTGTCCATCTAGGACAACCTGTAACCCTAGGATCTAGCGACTATATATTCCAGACCTGCGGGAGACTTTAGGGCACAATAACAACTCATGCCTCGCACAACGAACCGATCCCTGTAACTTTGCGTATTGCCATTATAGTGATTTATAGCAGGAGTAGGATTCCGCCACCGTTGTGGGATCTGAACCTGGGTAAGCTGTGTTACCTTGTACCCGCGAACCTCCTGCCTTACCCCATGTCTCTAAACACGCTCTGTGAGGACCCCTCCATGGCGTACTCGTCGGCAATACCACGACAAATGGTACTCACATCCTCTTGGTGTGTGAGTGCTCGAAGTTATGTCCTTTAGATTCTGCAATTTTTTCTTTTTGTTTCTTGTTTTTAGTAGTTAGGCTTAATGGAAAACAACAACAAAATTAGAGAGATTTTTAGTATGTTTCCTAAGTTAGAACATGAATGGTTTGGAAACAAAGTTAAAAAACCTATGGAACTTTCTTTGCATGCTAATAGCAATGTTATTAGTATGAATATTTTGAACACCATTGTTCCTAATGCTATGGAAACATCTAAGTTTGGGAAGCTAATTTTTATGAAAAAGATCTTTTAGTTCCCTAGCTTTAGGGAACAAAATTTGCTGTTATGATACTTTATCTCCCATATGTGGTAATTCTAATGATGCTTGTGATATTTTAAATCCACATACTAAAAGTGTCCCTTTTAAAATACCTATGAAAATTGTTGAACGTGTTATAAATAACTTCTATTTTGGACATGAAACTATCCATCCTGGTGATCATTTACTCTTTATACATGAATTATGCGAGTTGTTCAAGTTTGCAGGTATTTCCATGGACCTAGTTAAGAGGAAGCTATTCTCTTTATCACTTAGGGACATAGAAAGGGAGTTGTATGAGCTACTATATGATCCTTATCATTTGTAGTTGAAGGAACTTGAATCTCTCTTTTACTCTAAATTTTATCCTCCTCATGAAATTCATAAAGATAGGAATTATATTTATAATTTTATCCTCATGAGGGGGAAAGTATTGCCCAAGCTTGGGGGAGATTGAAGTCACTAATGGTCAAATGTCCCATTCATGAGCTCCCTAGTAATATTGTTATTAATAATTTTTATGCATGGCTTTTAGGACATTACAAGGACTATCTAGATATCTGTTTAGAGGGATCCTTCACAAGTAAGGAGGTCAAAGATAAGTGGGATCTTCTTGAAACAATTCAAAGCAATGCTGAATATTGGGATAACGATAAAGGTAAAGAACCAGATATAAACTATGAGTATGATTGCATTAAGTCTTTCGCTGAAACTGCTTATTTTCAAGATCTTAGTGCTAGATATGGACTTGATCCTCGAATTCTTGTTGATTGTTGTAGAACCTTTGCTTTCCTTATTAATGCTCCTAAAGAAAAGTGGGACATGTATCATGAACCTTTTAAAGACACATGCATGAAAAATTAAATTGTTATTAATGATTGCAATAAGCATGCTCAAACTTCTGAGAGTACTATTTCTTTTAAGCATGTTAATTTTTGTGGAATACATAGACCTTGTGAAAATAATCAAATCGAAGAAGAATATTGTATCACCCACTGGAATGAAAAAAGTAGAACGTGGTATAAGGCCTAAATGATCTTGGTAAAAAGGTTTGTGCCCTCTATCCTTTTATCCGTGAACTTTGCTTTGAAGTGGGTCATTTCAATTTTCAATACTCAGGCCATAATAATCATGCAAGTTTGTATTGTAATAATGTGATCACTGATAATCAACATGATGAACTTACTTTATTTTTGGGGTGTGAAGAGTTATCAAAAAATTCTTCTTTGGTAGACATGAGTACTTTTGATATGAATAGCGTTCTGCATGGTTGTCATCTTTATTGTGTTGAAAACTGCCACGCAAATACTTACATACAAAATCTTATAAAAGATGATATTTTACCAAAATACGACAAGACTGATATCTGTTTTGTTCTTATTAATGAAAAGGAGGAATCCTCCAAAGTTTCTTCTATTGTCTCTAAAAATAAACCAGGATATGTGGAGAAGCTTCCTTTCAAGCCTCTCCCTCCTAAAGAGGAGAAGAAGAATAAGAGGAGGAGTAAAAGGAGAGAGGAAACGGTATTTCCCCTAAGCATGTTGCTCCTATCATAGTTTTTGCTGATGAGTCTGAACTAGATGATGTTCATATGCCTGTTACCTATAGTAGAGAACATGATTGGGAAAAGCACACTACTTTTGATATTGAAAACCTCTTTGGTACTAATTCTGAAAATGAAGATATTAATAATTGTACTATTAGTACTATCCATGTTACTTCCAATGATGATATGTTTACAAATGAACACACTTTGGAAGATAGCTATCCTATTACCTATGATGATACTATACCTCCAATATATGATGATTACAATGATGAATATGATATTTTAAGTCCACCTACTATTGAGGAGAAAATCAATTATGATTACAATATGCCTCCTATATTTTATGATTATGGTGATGATAATAATACTGATAGCTATTTTGTTGAATTTGCTCCCACTATAATTAATAAGAATGACTATGCTTATGTGGACAGTAATAATTATTATAAGCATGTGGCTCATGATAAGAATGTTTTATGTGATAGTTATATTGTTAATTTTATTCATGATGCTACTGAAAGTTATTATGAGATAGGGAAATATGGTCTTATGTATCTCAGTAATATTAAGTTTCCCCTCTTTATGTTCAAAACTTTGAAGTTGCACTTGTTTTGCTTTCCTATGCTTGTTGATTTGTGCTTTTATGACTTGTTTCTTTACAAGATTCCTTTGCATAGGAAGTGCGTTAGACTTAAATTTGTTTTATATTTTCTTCTTGATGCTCTCTTTTACTTCAATTCATGTTTCTTATGTGAGCATCTTCTCAAACTATCAAGCCTAACTTAAAGGCGTTAAAGAAATGTAATTCTTGGGAGATAACCCAATAGTTTTATTGAGTCTTGGAAGTTATTAATTATGTAATAACCTCTCCTTATCCTTTTTGTTTGATTTTTGTGCAAGAATAACCTCTAATGAGAGAGAAGTAAGATTTGGGGAAGTTGCTGTCCCGAAACAGATTTTTGTGCTTCACTGTGAAAATTCTTGAAAAATCTCTATATGTCAGATTGACTGTAATTTTCTGAGTAAATCCCCCAGGTTGTTATCTAACTTTCATTTGTTCAAAACTTTTTGATTTGAGCAACATAAGGTCTTCGAAAAAATTGGTTTTTACCTGCTAGTCTGTTTTGACAGATTTCTGCCATTATTTGCAGTTGCCTCTTTTTGAGTTCTCTTTGGTACATTGATCTTTTTAAAGGGAATTGATACATTAGCTTGTGTTTTTAATGATAGTTTTGCTGTTTTGAAACTAAACCCAAAGTTTTATTACTTTTTAATGCACTAATGTTGCTAATGAAGATTGTGTGAAGTTTTGTATGAAGGAAATTTTCAAGTGTAGGGAAAGAATGATGTAATGGGATGAATAATGGACAAAAGCTCAAGCTTGGGGATGCCACTCGTGTCACCCCAAGAAATATTCAAGAGGTACAAGCATCAAAGCTTGGGGATTCCCAAGGCATCCCCTTCTTCCTCAATAAAAATCTCAGGTCTCTTTCTAGACACTTCGTTTTTATTGTTTCATGCACCTTTGTGTTGTTCTTGGAGCGTATTTGTCTTTGTTTTTAGTTTTATTTTGCTTGGTTTTCTGAAATAAGTTGGTTGGATCCCAGCACACTTCTTTTGGAGAGATACACACTTTGTTTTCATCGCCTAGAACACTCTAGTTTTCATTCTTATTGCCTCATGAGTGTTCTCTTTTGCTAGCACTATGTTTAGCCTTAGTATTCTTGTGCTTTCAGCTTAGAACTTTTTAGCTATTCTTTGTGGATTTGTGAGACAAGCTCACTGATCTTTATTGATGATTATCTTTGTGAGTTATTTCAAATAAGTTGATTGGTGTTGGAAAAGAGTAGAAAGTTTCATGTTTAAATGGTACAAACGGGAGCTTGTTTTGACTATGGCTTAGACTTTATCATGTCATGCTATATGTTGTTTTGACTTTATGCTTAGTGATTATTGCTGTAGCATGACTTGTTCCAAACAATTGGGATTGCTTAATGTGCCCTGAAAAAATCATGCGTTGTTTTAGCATACAAAAGCATAATATTGTGGTATTATCCTTTGATGCTTTGTTTGGGTTGACTTGGCACATGCTCACACCATGTTATGACTATGAACCAGTCACCTTAGCCTCTATGATCATTTAGTTTTTGACTTTTGATACCACTATGCTTTTATTGATAATGTTTTGTCGCTCTGCATGATTATGGCCATTACTGCTCTCTTAGTTGGTCGCTTCCAGTCTTTTGCTAGCCTCCACTTGTATTGAGTAAGCTCTACTCATGCATCCAACTCCCAATAAACCAAGTTATTCCAAAGTGTCCACTATAAGTTCATATGCATGGTGTGTTACACCATTCCAAGTATATTCTTGTTTTATCTATCTTCCAAATTAAACTTGTTATGTGAAAACTTAGTGATTAAATCTCTCACAAACTTGATGGGACACTTTATTTTTCTTGCCCCTAAATAAACTTGAACCATTGTGTCATCTATGTTATATATGCTCGCACTTATAAGTTGGGAATTAGCAGAACCGTGTTGTCACGGGGAACTCTTTCGACACTTGTAAATATCTAACCAGTTGATATCATGCTCTTTTGTTTATGGATTTCATTGGTGTGAAATAAAAGGGGAGCTTGTAAGTCCATGGAGTTATGTATATGTGTTAGAGAAACGCCTAGGCCGCTGGCCTAAGCCATGCCTAATCACGGTGGAAACTTTCAGCATCACCATAGTGAGCAATCTATGAAGCATTCTTCTTATAAAAAAGAGAGATTGAAAAAAGAGATTGAGAAAAAGAAATTGAAAAAAGATGAGGAAAGACAGAAAAAAGCACCATTTCCCATGGTAAATAAGAAGAATGATGAGATGCTCATTGTGTGCTTGCCTTGTCATTTTGATATGGTATAGCTCCTGTGTCATGGGGCAAGGGGTACCCCGTTGGCAGTTCTCTATGATACACATGTACTTACTATGACAAGAACTTACCGGTAACTAAAGTTGAGTAGCATGAGGATCGGCCCTCGTAATCAAGGGACATGAGATTGGAAACTTATACTTTGTTAAGCATATACTCCATATTTTGTTCACTTTAACCTTAATCACTTAAAGATGCTTATGATAGGGGCAATGAGAGCTGAAAGCTAACAAGTACCATAATTTTTGGAAGCTCTTTATGAAACTTGAAATCCCTGCTTCCCTTTATGAAGGGCCTTTATTCCACTTTTATATTGAGTCTCCACCTTCTATCCTTAGGCACCAATTAAGAGAGCATAGTTTCCATTCTTAGTTCTATGTGCATTGTCCCAAAACTTATTGATTGATTCATATTGTTGATATTTCTTGCTCTTAAACTATTTGTATCTAGTCACTCTTATGAACTTTGAAGGTGTCCTTTGCATTTATGTTTTGCTACTCCATGAGGGACAAGCTGAATGCCACTGTTCTATGTTTTATATATGTGAAACAAACAAACCACTTTTAATGCATTATTATTCATGATCTTTGTTTGTATCCTTTCATGTTACAACATAGTTGCTATGCCTTACTGTTAGAACTTCACCTTTCATGCTCATCTTTAGAGTACTTTGATCCCAGCTATCAATGCTTTCCAAATATTTTGATCAAGATTGTGATTGTGCATGTGAGATCAAAAATTATTATTTTTATCACTTACCTACTCGAGGACGAGCATGAGTTAAGCTTGGGGATGCTTGATACGTCGTAAACGTATCTATAATTTTTGCTGCTCCATGCTTGTTTTATATCATTTGTCCTATGTTTTGTCTACACTTTGAGGTATTTTTATACACTTTATGGAACTATCCTATTGACAAGATGCCACAGTGCCAGTTGCCTATTTTCTGCTGTTTTTGGTTTCAGAAAAGATAAAAAAATGAATATTCTCGGAATTGGACGAGACAAAAGCCAATCTGCCTATTTTTCCTAGAGCAATATGGAAACACGAAGCAGAGATGGAGGGGGACACCAGGGCGGCCACACCCTATGGTTGCGCAGGTGTCCCCTGGTGGAGACACCAGGGGTGTGGGCCCCCTGGGCCTCCACCGACATTGCCCTTTCGCCTATAAGAAACCCCCGAGGCGAAAACCCTAGATGAATCGGGATGCATCCACGAAAACTTCTGCAGTGCCGCCGCCACCGAAGGGGAGATTCGGGGGACAAAAGTCTCTATTCCGGCACCCTGCCGGGACGGGGAATTTCCCCCAGAGCCATCTCCATCGATCTCCATCACTATCTCCATCTCCGTTGCAGATTCCCATGATGAGGAGGGAGTAGTTATTCCTCGAGGCTAAGGGCTTTACCGTTAGCTATGTGTTCATCTCTTTCTCTATGCATGACCTTATTGTGATCATGAGCTTTGTAATCAAGTAGATCTACTCTACTACTCAAGTGCTTTAATAGATCTTCGGCTCTCCCCACGTGTGTGAAAGTGACAGCGTGCACACCGTGTGGCACTTAGGCTAGAGATTACATAAATACTTGTCATGAGTTATATTTGGAGTTGGATGTCTTTATGAAATTGTGTTGTTTGAAGGAACCATCTAGAGCTCAAGGTGACGGTGTGGGGTTATCTAGATGGGTATTGCAAACTTTAAGGAGTTCTTTTGTAGCCCTACCATGCATTAGAGTTGTCCAATCGGAAAGTAGTTCAGATTAGTATCATGAAGAGAATATATTTATTGAGAGTGTTCACTAGTGAAAGTATGATCCCTAGGCCTTGTTTCTAAGAACTGAAACACCGTTTGCAACTAGATCTGTTACATGTTTTCTTGCTTCCATCTTTATCTCAAATTGCCTTTAGTCCCTTCCATGCTATCAAAGTCTTTTCTAGGGCCGTTGCCGGGGATATATAGGACATATTCATCCTTTTACTCCCCATCAAAAGCTCTTTTCTGGCACCTTTGTCTTATAATCATCCATACCACTTGTATTTCACTATCTCTTTGTCGAACTAGTGCACCTATACACCTGACAAGTGTATTGGGTGTGTTGGGGACACAAGATACTTCTTGTATCTTGATTGCAGGGTTGCTTTTGAGGGATACCTTTGACCACTTCCTCCCTGAGTTCGATAAACCTTGGGTAATCCACTTAACGGAAACTTGCTACTATTCTACAAACCTCTGCACTTGGAGGCCCAACAACTGTCTACAAGAATATAAGTGCATAGACACAATGGCTCCGTATATCGAGAAACACAAGAATATTCTATGCTCCGAAAACCCGGGGAAGCCTGACTCCTGGATTAAAGTAGAACATGAGACTACGTTTTGCAGTTGGTTGCAGACACATCTGATGAATAACACCATCATTGGAAATCAGTTGTACTTGTTGGCCAGGTTACCATCTTCGACTATATGTACTTTCCAAGGAAATGAGATAAATGTGAATACATTTTACACATCACCCAACATAAAAATAGCTCCAACCAAAACAGTGGTGTCCACTTTGATGCAACAGATGACAATGGGCAGAAGGACACATATTATGGGTACATGGAGAAGATATGGGAACTTGACTATGGACCTACTTTTAAGGTCCCTTTGTTTTGGTGAAAATGAGTCGAGCTGACAGGAGGCAGGGTACATGTAGATGAAAAGTATGGCATGACAACAGTGGATCTCAACAATCTTGCGTACATGGAAGAGCCATTGTCTTAGCCAACGATGTGGCTCGGGTTTTCTATATGAAGGACATGTCTACGAAACCGAGAAAAAGAACTCAGCAAAAGAATACATCGTCCGATGAGCCAAAGCGTCACATAGTTCTGTCAGTGAAAAGAAACATCGTGGGAGTGGATGACAAGACATACATGTTAGAAGATTATAATAAGTTTCATGAAATCCATCCCTTTAAAGTGAAAACTAACACAAGCATCCTTTTAAATGATGAATATTCTCCATGGTTATGGCACAGAAGAAAACCACAACACTAGATAGGGATGTTGGTGATGTGTAATAATGTATTAAACCTTTTATGTAACATTTTGAAACAAAATTTTGGTGGTTGCTTCACAAGACGCCCCGTTTTTTCCCTCGAAAAATGGAAAATGGCTTTTCCATGCAAAGAAAAGGAAAACTTCCTCATGCAACATTGTTCGTCATCCCAAGGTCCACATGCATGCACAATATGGGCACAGTATCACAAACTATGCCGCAATTCTGCACATAACATTGGTCATTTGGACCGAAAGCCATGAAACCTTGAACATGATAGGTCATTTTGTGAAATTAGTTGTAGGAAATAGTCCATTAGTCCTGGTTTCCTAACTGGGACTACAGAACCGGGGCTAAATGCCCCCCATAGTCCCGCTCCAGCCACAAACCGGGACTAACACTCAATACATTTATTAATATTAAAAACCAGGACTAAAGGCCCCCCTTTAGTCATCCTTAGCGCAGCCATAGCATATTCCAGGGGCACCTGCCACTCCGGCCTCGGATTCACGACGTGTGGGGGAGGGGGATCCCGGATGACGATGTCGCTATGGACGCGGCCTTCACCATTTCCACCCTTCTTGTGGCTCTATGGAGGGTAAAGTGCAGGCACTGCAGGCGAGGATGATCTTCCCCATGATGTATCACATCACGTTGATGATAGTACGGTTCGCCCACCATAGACGGCGGCCTGCTTCTTTGTGTTTCACCGGGGGCAGGCCAATACCCTCATACCTAGCAAGCTCCCTTTCCTGCCGGTTCGCGAAGAAGGCATTCCAGGTGTCATAGTTGTCGGGATCCCAATGGGGATCCATCCACTGCTCCAGCGTGAGCTTGAGGTAGAACTGGTTAGTGATGGTCGCCAGGCGGGCGGAACCTTGAGGAACAGGAGGGACAGGAACCCCTCAAGCGCTCAGCATCCAGTCGGCAGGCAGCCAGTAGCCCGAGGGGCATGGGTAGCTGGAGGCGCAGAATGCCTCTGTTTTCTCAAGAGTCAGAATGGCCCAGTATGCAGTGTCCATTCTTGTGAGAGAGTAAGGTGTGGATGTGTGGATAGACATGGCACGGTCGGCCTAGATATAGAGGGAAAGTGTGGGAAAACATAGCGGGAATCGGTGGGAAATGGCGGGAAATATCTTTAGTCCTGGTTAATGGCTACAACCAGGACTAAAAGACCCTGTTAGAGGGAAAGTGCGGGAAAACATGGCAGGAAGTGGTGGGAAATGGCGGGAAATATGTTTAGTCCTGGTTAGTGGATCGGTTAGCGGGAAAGGCGGCAAAACAAACGGTTAATAGTTTGACTAGTTAGAATAATTATTTTATAAAACAGAAAATGGATTTGCATCATTTATTCAAATTCAAGCACATTTTATGTTGAAAGTTTAGTGAGATTGAAAAATATGCAAAATATAATAGTTAATGCTTTAAATCCATTTTCCCTCAAATTATAGCATGGGATGTAAACATTTATCATAAACAAAAATATATAATAATAACCACTTTATTATTGCCTCTTGGGCATATCTCCAACATCCTTGCTGGCAGTATCTATACCAACACAAGCCAAGAGGAACAACAACAATAAGAATAAGATTCTGCCCAAAGATAAGCCAGCATGCGTCATGGTCGCCATGATGTTCACGGTAGAGGTGAAGGCGGACAACAGCACTATAGTGAAACTGCCCTGGTCGATATGCCGTGTTTCGTTCACCTCGACGCCAATGGAAAGGCCACTCACACCAACCACCAATGCAAGTTTGTCAACAATATCAAGGAGGACCCGGAGTCCGGCTACAATCGAAGCCAGAAGAACCGACTATGAGGAAAGGGAAAAGGGAAGAATAAAGAAGAGTAGTCCAAGGATTCAAGTGACATGGATGAGGAAGTAGATCCCAAGAATGTCGATAAGGGCAATGGTATGGGCAAGAACCACTTCGAGAAGAAGTCCCCCATCTACCACACTTTCCTTGGCACCCAACTATCCTGGCATAGAAGACCTCACTGAGGATACTGATGGCCACCCTACCCCCAGTTCCCAGTACCCGTGCTGTTCGGAAGTTCCAATTACTTGGGACACGATGGATCACCCTGACCTCGTTCCAATAGAGAACCAGTATGCCATGGTCATCAACCCCCTGATTGACGGCAGTGAGTTCACCAAGTAAAGCGCGCTCATCGAGTTTCCTCCGTGAGAACAAAGAAATCTTTGCATGGCAACCTCACGACATGAATGGTGTTCCTAGGGAACTTGCTGAGCACATCTTAAACATCGATCCTAAATGCAAACTTGTGAAACAACATCTACAATGCTTCGGGGATGAGAAGAGACGTGCCATAGGAAAGAAGATAGCTAGGTTACTTAAGGCTACATTTATCCGGGAAGTCATTCACACCCGATGGGTGGCCAATAATTTACTTGTGCCCAAAAAGGGAACCAAAAAATTAAGAATGTACGTTGATTACACTGGCTTGAACAAAGCATGTTGAAGGATCCATTTGCTTTGCCTCGCATTGACCATGTCATTGACTTGACGGCTGGCTTGGAACTTCTCTATTTTCTAGATGCATACTCAGGATACCACCAGATCAAGATGCGAAAGTCAAACCAATTGGCCAATTTGTTCATCACACCATATGGCACTTATTTCTATGTCACGATGACCTTTGGGCTAAACAACGCAGGTGCTACATACCAGTGGACAATGCAACATTGCCTCCACGACCAAATTGTTCGAAACGTTCACGCTTATGTGGATGACATCGCGGTGATGTCAAAGAAATATGATGACCTCATTGTCGACTTAAAGGAAACCTTTGATAACCTTCAAAAGTTTAACATGATTCTTAACCCTAAGAAGTGCGTCTTCGGGGTTCCTTCTAGGAAATTGTTAGGTTTCATCATTTCCCATCACGGAATCAAGGTCAACCCGGAGAAGATCAAGGCAATCCTCAACATCAAGCGTCCGACATGCCTAAAGGACATTCAATGGCTCACAGGCTATGTCGTAGCAATAAGCCAATTCGTTAGCCGACTTGGAGAGAAGGCCCTACCGATGTACAAGTTGCTGAAGAACACGGACAAATTCGTATGGACGGACGAGTCGGATGCAGCACTACAGGAGCTAAATAGGATACTTTCTTCTGCACCTATACTTGCAGCACCGGATTCAATGGAGCCTATGTTAATCTACATGGCGGCCACTAACCGGGTTATCAACATCGTTGTTGTGGTGTAGCGGCAGGAACCAACTCATGAGTATGACGTATAACGACCAATTTACTACATAAGTGAGGTATTGAAAGAGTCCAAGTAGCGTTACTCGCACTACTAGAAGCTGGCTTACAGAGTTTTCCTTGCTTTTCTAAAGCTAAGGAATTATTTCCAAGAGCACCCAATCACATTAGTAAGCAAGGCTCCACTGTCTGACATCATCAACAATAGCGACGCTACAGGAAGAGTGGCGAAGTGGGGCATCGAGCTTGCCGCCTTCGAAATCACTTACAAAAGAGGCGACGCTATCAAATCATAAGCATTGGTGGATTTTATTGGAGATTGGATAGAGCTGCCACAAGATACTCCTATGCCAAAACCAGAATTTTGGGTAATGCACTTTGACAGATCAAAGCTACTCAATGGCTCGACGGCTGGTGTATTGTTGCAATCACCAATAGGATAAAAACTACAGTTTGTCCTGCAAATCCACTTCAGCGCTACAAACAACATGGTGGAATATGAGCACTCATTCACGGACTTCGCGTAGCCAAGGATATTGGCATCAAGCACATAGTTTGTTCTGGAGATTCCGACTTGGTTGCCTAGTAGGTGGCTGGCATCTAGAACACGCGGAACCCTATGATGGTGGCATATCGAGATGAAGTAGACGAGATATCCAAGTGATTCGAAGGCTACGAAGTCAAGTACGCAAGAGGGAGGAAAATGAGGGGGAAGATCTTGTGTCAAATCTTAGATCCGCTTGCAAAAATATTCCGCCAAGCGTTTTCCTGGAGCATCTAAGGACCCCATCTGGGAAGGGAGCGGAGCCCGAGAATCTGGATAGAGGTGACTCACTTGTTAATGTAGTAACAATAGTGATACGTCCAATTTGCATCACCTTTCTATATCATAATCTACCTCTATTCATTGATATTTGTCTTATTATGAGGTATTACTTATGTCTTTTCCACTGTTTATGAATGTTGGATGATTCTTGGAGGATGGACTACCGGATTCTGGATTCTGATAGAAAAGAGGGCGTTTTGATGCAATTTCGTGAAGATCAGAAAAATACCAGAAAAATATGGGAAAATATTATTTTTCCAGAAGATTGAGGGAGCCAGAAGGAGGAGCGAAGAAGGGCCACAGGGGCCCACACCTCCCTAGGGGCGGGCCCACCCTAGGTCGCGCCTTGGGCAGGTGTGGCCCACCTGCCCGGCTACCGACTCCGCCTCTTGGCCTATATCTTCCCTACGGAACCCTAAGGCTAGAGGAGCGACCACAGATAGATTTCCGCCGCCTCTGGGGGCGGAAAACACCGAGAGAGAAAGATCTCTCTAGCAGACATATTTCTGCCAGGGGAATTTGTAAGATCCCACCTTTATAAAGGTAAAGATCCCTGTGATTGCAATGCTAGTACCTGGATCAAATGCTAGCATCCACAGTTTAAGATGAAGTACACAGAAACAAAGGTCATTATTACATCGTCATTCCAGAGATAACATAGTCTTTTAAAACTCCATAGCCATAGGCTTAATACAAGAGTTTAACTTAACAATATAAATAAAGTCTTCATCTTCATGTGCCACAGGCAAGCATGTTGAGTGTAGACTCATAACCCCTAATCATCATTAGAGTAACCTGCAACATCACAAGTTACAGCCACAGTGGGTCAATACATTGGAATAGTATTGGAAAGTGATACCTTAGCAGAATATTAACATCTAATCACTACATGAATTTTGGCTAAGTGTAGCTTAGGCTTGCTTTGCTCAAAATGGGTTTTACCTATCAGTTGAAAACACTAAGTTTTTGTTTGGTAAAACTTTCCAAAAGAAATTGGTGAACCTTCACCCTTGTTCAACCAAAAGTTTTAACTTAGAAAATTTGGGATGAGGAGATTCTTGATAGCTTCCATGTCTTGATGCTCAAATTGTCCAATACAGGGAAATGGCTAAGTACTTAGTTTCTTCCATCTACAGAGGTGGTGCACTTTACCCACAAGCCTTCCCTTTGACCAAAATGGTCGCGCTCCAAACCTATCAATCCCCTACCACCAACTGTCCATTTGGCTAAGTTATTGCAACCTATATGATCCAGGCAGAGCCCATAATGCCATGTGGTTGCATTATAAGCTTCTTAACATTTGGCATCTCAAATCCCTTTGTTCCTGGGTGGCAAACCACAAGTGAGATACACAAGGTAAACCATAGAAATGGGCCTTGTGTAACCACTCAACCAAAACCACCAAGCAATTACCAATCCACCTAGGTGTTTCATTCACTTAGTTGTTTTATTAGGCAAAAACATAAGTCAAAGACTTAGCAAATATTTTTCCATAGCATGTATATATTACACCCTTGGTTGTTACTAGCTAGGCTAAGCATGGCAATAGCAAGTATCTTAACTTTGATAAAATTCTAACAATTCTACAACTACTAGGATTTCCCAAGCATAGCATATAGATAGTTAGCAAAATATTCATGCATGGCCTATACAAAAATATTTCTAATGTATAGTCAAAATATTGGGACAGAAAAAATATGAAGCATCACTTGTCTTGGTAGTAGGGGGAGTAGCAACAATCCTCACAATCACAATCACCACTAGCACCAAAATCTACACATAAAATGATAGAACCAAATTCACATATCAAAATAAACAAACAAAAATGTATGAATACATGCAAATGCCATGTGATGATTTTTCTAAATCAACCAAGACAAGTGTAACTGTACTGAATCACAAACAAAACAAATATACACTAAATAAACTTTATTTAGTCTTTAAAACATTTTTCAAATAATTTCTATACTCAAAATAAGCCTACAAATGTTTATGCAAAAACCACAAATTTAAGAGATGCAATTTATTAAACAAAGTGTTAGGTTGGATAGAATTCTTCGTCCTGATTCCAATGATATAAAATTTGCAAAATTTGAACATGTGGATCAAAAGTTATGAATTTTGCAAGTTTGAACAACTAATAGATCTAATTTCAGATTTTAAATCAAAACACAGGCCACGCGGCAGCTTCTGATTGGACGATACCAATTCGCGCGGATCAGGCATTGTGGATCGTTGGATTAAAACGCATCGCACGGCTCAGATCTAACATACCTCTTCGCTTAACTGATCTATTCCTACACGCCCGATCTAGATCTAACGGCCCACATCAAACGAACCAAAAGTCAGCGGCGCTGCGACGGTGGCTGGCGGCGGCGCGGTCAGACGGTGATGTCGCCGGTGTTATAGGAAGCGAGAAGGGAAGTGGGGTAGCTCACCATGTTCGCGTTACGATGCTGATTCTCAAGGTGGTCTTCGTTGGAGGAGGGGCGCTCGGAGTCGTCAGGGATTGCTCGCCGGAGTTCGTGAAGGCGTCGGGCACGGCTGTTCGTCGACGTTGCCGAGGATGTAGATCTTACCAGAGAGAAATAAGCGGTGCGTCAGATGCGTGAAACGATGCTGGTCATGCAAGTATCAAAGAGGGGGCAAGGCGTGCTCAGGACTAACCAGAACAGCTCGCCGGAGTTGAGTGCTTCGTCGGGCTCGCGCAGTCATCGATGTTCGGGGTTGTCCTAGCACACAACAACGGTGTTAAACGACGCACAAGGATGCAGGAAACATGCTAGCAAGACCAGGGGGCAAGGGGCGGAGAGGGCTCACCGGAATTTGCCGCCGGAGGTCGTCGGTACTGCGGTGGTTTGACCTCAAATGCGAGCAGCCTGGTGGCAGAGCGAGCGAGGGAAGTGAGGGGAAAGATGCGGGGTGGGGAGGGGGTTTTGTAGCCGGAGCCGGGGCGAGGATCACGCACGGAAACACTGTTAATTACTCGGGTTTAAGGTGCGACAGTGATGGTGGAGGAAACAACCGACGACGTGGCCGTGGGCGTGATTTGGGGAAGATGGAGATGAGCTGGCAAGGGTCCACCGATCAGTGACTGTATGGGTAGTGCGGGTGCGGTGATAAAAACAGAGAGAGAAGGAAAACCCGGGTGGGTTGGCTAGTGGGTTGTTTCTGCTATTGGGCTCAAATGCTGGCGCCAGCCTTTTTCCATTTATTTTATCTTTTTCTATTTCTGTTTGATTTTCTAGGAATCCTTTTCAAATGAATTTAAAATGGTTTGAATTCAAACATCCTCTGGATTTTTGTAAAATGATCCAATCATAAATTTGTGTATAAAACATTGCTGTTTGATCACAAACACTTTGGTCCATTAAGATAGAATTAAAACCATGCCTTAATTAAATGTTTATAATAGGCATATAAATGGTTTTAATTTTTTTGATTCTTGTTTTGAAACTTTGAACAAGCTTTAGAAAATATCGATCAATCTTAGGATCAATTCTCTACTGATCAAAAGTTAGCATAAAGGCTAATGCCTTGCTTTACATAAAATGATAGATCACAAGTTTCTGTTTTTGAAGAAATGATCCTAAAGATGAGAATGAATGCATGAATGATGTGCTACTTTGAAAACATGATTTTAGGGATGCTACAAATCTAACCCCCTTAAGGTGAATCTCACCCTCGAGATTTGGATTGGCTATCAAATAGGTGAGGGTGGTCTTTCCGAAGGTCATCTTCTCTTTCCTATGTTGCTTCTTCTTTGGAATGATGGTTCCACTGAAATTTGCAGAATTTGATAGTCTTGGTCCGAGTAACTCTTTCTATAGTCTCAAGAATCTTGATAGGTTTCTCCTCATAAGTGAGATCACTTTCCAATTGGACCTCTTCCAAAGGTATAGTATCCTTCAAAGAAGTCTCTTCCATCTCCTGATGTATTTCTTTAGTTGACTCACATGAAACACATTGTGAACGACAGACAATGATTCCGGCAATTCAATCTCATATGCTACTTCTCCTTTACGATTTAGAATCTTGAATGGTCCAACATATCTTGGGGCCAACTTTCCTTTGACTCCAAATCTCTTCACTTCACGAAGTGGGGATACTCTAAGATATGCTCTATCACCCACCTCATAGGTGACTTCTCTACGCTTAGGATCTGCGTAGCTCTTCTGTCGGGACTGTGTTATCTTCAATCTGTCCTTTACTACCTTGACTTTCTCTTCATCTTCCTTGATTAATTCTGGCCCGAACAAGTTTCTTTCTCCAACACCATTCCATAGTAATGGGGTAGTACACTTTCTCCCATAGAGAAACTCAAACGGTGCCATCTCAATACTGGCTTGATAGCTGTTATTGTAAGAGAATTCTGCGTAAGGCAAACTTTCATCCCAACTAGCTCCATAATCTAGGGCACACGCCCTCAACATATCCTCTAAGATCTGGTTGGTCCTTTCTGTCAGTCCATCAGTCTAGGGATGAAAAGTAGTACTGAATTCCAATCTCGTTCCCAATGAATCATGCAGTTGTCTCCAGAAATGGGAAGTGAATTGAGTCCCCCTATCAGACACAATACTCTTGAGTATTCCGTGTAGACACACAATCCTATTCATATAGATCTTGGCCAACTTAGCACTGGTATAGGTTGTCTTCGCGGGTATGAAGTGAGCCACTTTAGTTAGGCGATCCACTACTACCCAAATAGAATCGTATCCTGATCTGGTCCTTGGCAATCCGGTGATGAAATCCATGCCAATCTTGTCCCACTTCCAATCAGGAATAGGTAGTGGTTGTAACAATCCTGCTGGTTTTTGATGTTCCGCTTTCACTCTACTACATACATCACACAAGGCAATATGTTCGGCGATATCCTTCTTGAGATTATTCCACCAAAATCTTTCCTTCATATCCATGTACATTTTGGTGTTACCCGGATGAATGGAATACGGTGAGTTGTGTGCTTCCTGTAAAATCAGTTTCCGAAGCTCCGGATCTTGCGGAACACAGATACGTTTTCCATACCATAAAGTACTCTATTCTTCTTCATGGAATCCTTTGGCTTTTCCTTTGCCAATCTTTTCCTTAATCTCTTCAATTTCCTTGTTTGTCTTTTGGGCTTCCTTGATTTTGTCCAACAAGGTGGGTTGAACATCCAATGACATGAGATGTCCTTCAGGCACAGTCTCCAATCTGAGATCTTTAAATTGGGCACACAGATCTTCTGGCAACTCTCCCTTAGCAAGGCCATTTACAAATACCTTACGGCTTAATGCATCCGCTACAACATTTGCTTTATCGGGGTGGTATTGCAAACTCAAGTCGTAGTCCTTGATGAGTTCTAGCCATCTTCTTTGTCTCATGTTGATCTCTTTCTGAGTAAAGATATACTTCAAACTTTTGTGATCTGTGAACACTTCACATCGCTTTCCCAAAATATAATGTCTCCATGTTTTGAGTGCATGGACAACAGAGGCTAACTCTAAGTCATGAGTAGGATAATTCACTTCATGAGTTTTGAGTTGTCTCGAGGCATTAGCCACAAATTTTCCTTCATGCATCAGAACTGCACCTAATCCTTGATGAGATGCATCACAATACACTTGGAAATCTTTCTCCAAATCTGGCAGACATAGAACTGGTGCTGTCACTAGTCTCTTCTTCAATTCTTGAAAACTGAGTTCACTCCCTTCAGACCAAGCAAATTTCTTGTCTTTCTTTAGTAACTCCGTCATTGGTTTTGCTACCTTGGAGAAATTTTCAATGAATCTTCTATAGTATCCTGCCCAGCCAAGAAAACTACGAACTTATTTTACTGACTTAGGAGATTCCTACTCAGTTACTGCTGACACTTTTGCAGGATAAACTGCTATACCATCTCCTGAGACAATGTGTCCAAGAAATCCAACTTCATTCAACCAAAACTCACACTTGCTGAATTTAGCATACATCTTATGCTCTCTAAGTTTCTCAAGTATCAAACGTAAATGTCCTTCATGCTCCTCATTGCTCTTGGAGTAGATCAAAATGTCATTAATGAAAACGATAACAAATTTGTCAAGAAACTCCATGAACACCTTGTTCATCATATTCATGAAGTAGGCTGGTGCATTGGTGTCACATCCCAAGATTTTCCAAATCTTGTAATGTGAAAAATAAATAAACAAAATAAATTTTTGTTGAAAATCAGGGTGAAAAGAAACTTTTGTTTCTAAATGGAAACTTAAAATCCCATCTTGAACAAACTTTAATTAAAGTTTGAATTCAACAAAATCCTAACAACCCTAATGGAAGAAAATCTTTTCCAAGTTATCTCCAAGCCTATGGATTTGATCCATATAAAATCTTATCAACAAACTTTTACAAATGATCAATCAAGACAAATAGAAATATTATAAGACCATATAAATTGGATTCACTTAAATTGGAGCCATAAATAAAATCTTATGAATATAATAAGATAAGGAAATTAAATTTCCAAAACTAATAAAGCACTTATCTAAAATCCATACCAATGGTGAGCAAATAATCCTAAAAAGATTTAAAAGGCTAAACAAATATCAAATAAGATTTTATAAATTGGAATCACCAAGTTTGGATCTCTAAATAAAAAGATATGGAATTTATAAGATGAAGAAAGAAATATTAAATAAAGAAAATTTGAAAGACCAAATCAAACCTTGGCCTAATCCATAAGAAAATGGAATTAATTATAAATCCAAATAAAATAAAAGGATAAAGCATTTTCAAATAAAATAAAATGGCATTAACCATTCTATCCCTATCTTAATAAAGACAAATCTCTAATAAGAATGATCTTTTAAATCATGAGAAAATGATATGAGGTATTTACCCAAGTGGAATAAAAGTTGTTTAATTAACTTCAATAAAATAAATCTTCCAAATAAAATTTAGGTAATTAAAACCATATTAAAATTCCATTGAAATCAAAACAAATACCCAATCTTAAATGATTAATGAATCATTTCAAAATACTTTTCAAATAATTCAAGATGAATTATTTGACACCCTTTTAAGTAAACAAAACTTACTGAAAGACTTTGGAAGAATTCAGAAGTTAAATGGAAATTAAAAACATTATTAAATCCTATTTGATTTAAAACAAGGGCCCTTCTTATTAATTAAAAAGACCCCAAAAAAGAATAAAATAAATTCCAAAATTGACATCAGAATGTGCTACTAATCAATATTTAAATCTACACAAATTTTGGCAAAGGATTAAATTCAAATGAGTTTTTGAATTGGTTGTTCAAAATCAAAACAGAAAAACCAAATGAGAAAAAGAAAAAGAATCAGGAAAAAAAGGAACCAGACAGCGAGCCCACAAGGCCTAGTTAGCCCAGTTCCTCTCCTCCCCGCAGAAAACGATTCGAACCAGTGAACTCACCCGCAAGGCCGCTGACCGGTGGACCCTGTTCCCTCTCTTTCTCTCTCGCTGCCAGACGACCCCACCCCTCCCAGTCATCGTCTTCACCCACCCCGCTAACCACGCCCCCTCTCGCCGGCCGTTGCTGCCGAATTAATGCCAACGTAAATTCACCTTACTGGCCGAGTAACCCCCATCGGTGATCACTCCCTCTTAACCGCCTGGATGTCCTCTCTCTTTTCCCTCTCTCGCCAGACCCTCTACGCCCCCAGGCCGCCCTGATTTGCGCCTAGACCTCGCTCTGCTCCGACGAGCTCACAAGCAAATTCCGGCCAGTCTCCTCCTCCCCTCGCCCCCTGGAGCACACGAGAACCTTACCCAGACTTTGGCGCACCTCCCTGCACCCTCATCTCTCTCACGCGTGCTCTGCAGCCTCGACAACAACGACGAACAGTAGCGCCACCGTCCGCTTTCTTCTCCGGCGACTCCTCTGGTAAGAACCTGACCGCCCCTCTCCTTCTCCATCACGCACGCATCATCGCCATGACCTTGCGCATCTAACCGTGCTTTCCGTTTTCTCCCTCGTGACCGTAGCGCCGCCCTCGATGATGACAGAGCATGGCCGTCGTCAGACGCAACTCCGACGAGCAATTATCAGCAACCTCGTGCGCCCCTTGCCTTCCCGCTGGTACCTTGAGCTTCGCCGTGACCTCCTGAACCTGGTGAGCATCTCCTTACTCTTCCTTGATTCCTCTAGCGCGAGCTCCGCCGCTAGCCGAACGTCACCGCCGCGCGCAGCCGTCGAGCGCCGCCAGAACTTGGTCAGGGTGACGATGGCCGTTAGATGTCGATCTAATGGATGCGATAGATTCACTTAACGCCGAAGGGGTACGCAACCTGCGCCGTGCGATGTCAGTTAGATCCTACGGCCTGCATCGCTTGATCCACGCGAAACGTTTTCGACCAATAGAAACAAGACGCGTGGCCAGTGTGTTGTTTAAAAACCAGAGTTTGATCTATTAGTTTTCCAAATTTGTAAATTGCATAACTTTCAAACCACACGTCCAAATTTTGCAAATTTTATATCAATGGATTCAGCAAGACAAGCCCTAGCCAACCATGCACTTTGTTTAGTAAAAAGCTTCTGTTAAATTGTTTGTTTATGCAGAAACTTATGTATGCTTGTTTAGAATATAAAAATTGTTCTAAAATGATTTTGAGGATAAAATCTTTGGTAATTGGTGTGTTTTGAACCTACTGACCATAGGAAACAAATTGTGGTTTCAAAAATGTATTTGGTGAAGCAAAAGAATGAATCTTGGATTTAAACCAATTCTAGTCAAATAAAAATATGGTTTATTTATTAAAAATGGTTTTGGAAGAAAACCTTGGAGAAATGTTTTGGAAATAAACTCTCTGTCCCTAAAACACCAAGTTTAATGGTTTGAAAACATATTTTGTGAACCCTATAGATTAATGCCTTATTGAAAACATTTTTACACCACATAAAATGATACCTTGTTTTAAAAGGGTTTATAAAGTGAAACCTATTGCAAATGACTTTGCCACTTTATAAAATGACCAATAGGTGTTTCCAAATGTTTACAACCTACTAGAAACCACTTCTACAAATAAAATAACCTATTGCATGCTTGCATGCATTACTTTGATTTTATCATTTTATGTGATGAATTGCTTGAATGGTAAATTGAAATATTGGTCGCTTGATTGAATTTGTAGTGACTTGAAGTGTGTGAACATTGCAAAGATCAAGGAGTGAACTTATACCCTCTACCAAAAAGGCAAGTGATGCTTCATACTTTTGTCCCATTATTTTCACTATGCATTAGTGATATTTCTAAGTAAGACTTGCATGGAATTTTTGCTAAGTATAAACCATGCTATGGGAAATCCTAGTAGATGAAACCTTAGTAGAATTTTCCTAAGATAAGATTCCTACCACTAACATGCTTAGCTTAGCTAATAGAAAAAAAGGGTGGAATATATATTCATACTATGGAAAATTTCTAAGTCTGAGGACTTGTGTTTTGTATAATAAAACAACTAAGTGAATGAATCACCTGGGTGGAATGGAAGGAATGGTTTGTGTTGAGTGGCTACACAAGGACAGGGGACTGGTGAACCTTGTGTATCTCACTTGTGGATGGCCACCCAGGAACAAAGAGATTTGAGATGTCAAATGTTGAGAAGCTTCAAGTGCAGCCACTTGGCATTATGGGCTCTGCCTGGATCATATAGGTTGCAATAACTTAGCCAAATGGACAGTTAGTGGTACGGGTTTGATAGGTTGGAGCGCGTCCATTTTGGTCTAAGGAAAGGCTTCTGAAAGATCTTGTCTTGGGAAATCAAGTCTTGTGGGGAAAGTGCACCACCTCTGCAGAGTGTAAAATCTAAGTACTTAGCCATGTCCCTGGTAAAGGACAATTTGAGCATCAAGACATGGAAGCTATCAAGAATCTCATCATCCAAATTTCTAAGTTAAAAACTTGTGGTTGAACAAGGGTTTAAGGTTCACCAATTTCTATTGGTGGTTCCTTGGGTGATATTTTTGTCAAGCTAAAACTTAGTGTTTTCAAATGATAAGGAATATCTATTTTGAGCAAAGCAAGCCTACGCTCCACTTAGCCAAATGCATATAGATGATAGACTCCACTATACTACCATAGTATCACTTGCCAATACAATTCAAATGTATTGACCCTTGTGGCTGTAACTTGTTATGTTGCAGGTTTGTTTGATATTAGTGAAGTTTAATGATTAGGATTACAAGTCTACAACCAACATGTCTGCCTGTGGCACTTTGAAGATGAAGGACCCCATGCTATAGTTATATTCTGCTGCATTGTAATGAGATAGCCAAATGAGCTATGTAAGATGTAATAAATTATGTTATTCCTGGTTAGAAAGTTGTATTATGACCTTTGTTTCTTGATATTACATCTTAACTGTGGATGCTAGCTATTGATCCAGGGACTAGCATTGCAATCATAGGGATCCTTTTCCTTTATAAAGGGGGGATCTTACAGATGGTATCAGAGCATTGTGTTGCCTGTAGGATTTGTAACACTAGGATTGGACAAAACCCCATGGAAAAATAGGAGTTGTATTTGTTCCAAAACCTATTTACAAACAATCTTGTAAACTCTTTTCTCAACCATATTGGTTTTGATTCTACATCTCTTCTATTTTCAAACTTGATGGATAAAGCCTACCCCATGGCTACAGACTTCACCATGAGTAAGGACATCTTCAACTCTAATGACTTCAACATCTTCAACTCTAATGACTTCAACATCTTCAACATTTTCACCAAGGACTTCAACCTTAGATATTACTAAGGACTACAAGTGAGACAAGAAAATTTTGCTCAAGACTTGAAGACTAAAGAAACACAACTTAGAAGGAACCATCATCACCTTGAAGTTTGAGATCAAGATGCAAGAAATTCTCTAAGAATACAAACATCTTGTTCAAGAGGTATCAACCAAGAAGGATGAAAAGATCACAAGTGAACCATACAGATGGACCACCATATTTAGTTTAAGACAAACCCACCAACTTATTTTGTGTAACAAAACATATTTTTGGTTGCCTAAAAATATGCTTGAAACTTGTTGTTTGGGAGGAATGTTGGTTTGTGATTGCTTGCACATTTCTTGTGTGAATTGTGATGTGTGTGATTAGAATTATTTCCTTAAGAAATATTTTGCCTATTCTAATCCCAATCCAACCCAAACAGATGACCTCTCCAAAATACTCCAACATCAAGGATGGTGACAACAACAACAACAACAACCAAGAGATGCACATGAGAGAATAACTACTAGCAAACCAAACCCAGTTGAGCCAAGTGACAACTCAGCTTTTAGCCAACAACAATGGATTAGATCCAGCCATACAAAGGATTTTGAAACTTCAATCCCAATTGTTGCAAGGGATGGCTACTCAAATGATCAACATGGGAGAAAACTCTTCCCAAGGAGTTTATGACAACAGGGATGACAAAGATGTTATTCTAGAAGGAACCCAAGCTTGCAATATTTGTGGAGACAAGGATCACACTTCCAAAGAGCATGAAGATCAATGCCCCAATTGTGAAGAGAAACATCCAATTGACCAATGCCCCACATCTCAAGCTACTTGTTACCTATGTGAAGGAAACAATCATGTCCCCATCCAATGCCCCATCTATTCCATAGTTGAACAAAGGAAACAAGGTGGAGTGCAACAACTGATTGCAGACTACCATGAGAGAGCCAAGTCTACCAAGAAGGATGAAGACAAAGGGAAATTTCAGCTTGTACCTCCCAGCAACATGACTCAATTTAAAGGACCAAAAAGGAGACATATGAATTATCCAAGGAATAATAAAAGGTCAAGGAGATCAGTAAACATTCCTACCTATGAGATAACATATGAAGAACATGAACTTGAAGCACTTCTAGCTTTGGAGAAACCCAAGAAAAAGAAGGACAAAAGCCATGTGCAATGTGATCATTGCAAAGAAATGGGACACTATGCCAGTGAATGTCCAGAGAAGCAGAAGTATAAGGAGATTAGCCAAGTGTGATGCAACAACTGCAAAGAGCTAGGCCATTATGTAGCAACTTGCCCACAGAAGATACGTGAAGAACTCAATCTTATCACTTGTTACAATTGTGGTAACCAAGGACATTATGCAAGCAACTGTCCAGAAAAGATGAAGCACAAGATAAACAAGCCTATGAAGGATCTCAGCCTTGTCACATGTTTCAAGTGTGGAAAAAAGGACACTATGCAGATGTTTGCCCAGAGAGATTTCAACAGGATCCCAAGAAGGCCAATATGTAATCTAGTTGGAAATTTTTTAAGGGTGGTAGTACCCTAGATGCTTTGAGCCAACTTGTAACCCCTAGCCTCCCCAAATCTCGGGACGAGATTTATTTTAAGGGTGGTAGCCTGTCACATCCCAAGATTTTCCAAATCTTGTAATGTGAAAAATAAATAAACAAAATAAATTTTTGTTGAAAATCAGGGTGAAAAGAAACTTTTGTTTCTAAATGGAAACTTAAAATCCCATCTTGAACAAACTTTAATTAAAGTTTGAATTCAACAAAATCCAAATCCTAAAAACCCTAATGGAAGAAAATATTTTCCAAGTTATCTCCAAGCCTATGGATTTGATCCATATAAAATCTTATCAACAAACTTTTACAAATGATCAAGAAAGACAAATAGAAATATTATAAGACCATATAAATTGGATTCACTTAAATTGGAGCCATAAATAAAATCTTATGAATATAATAAGATAAGGAAATTAAATTTCCAAAACTAATAAAGCACTTATCTAAAATCCATACCAAATGGTGAGCAAATAATCCTAAAAAGATTTAAAAGGCTAAACAAATATCAAATAAGATTTTATAAATTGGAATCACCAAGTTTGGATCTCTAAATAAAAGATATGGAATTTATAAGATGAAGAAAGAAATATTAAATAAAGAAAATTTGAAAGACCAAATCAAACCTTGGCCTAATCCATAAGCAAATGGAATGAATTATAAATCCAAATAAAATAAAAGGATAAAGCATTTTCAAATAAAATAAAATGACATTAACCATTCTATCCCTATCTTAATAAAGACAAATCTCTAATAAGAATGATCTTTTAAATCATGATAAAATGATATGTGGAATTTAACCAAGTGGAATAAAAGTTGTTTAATTAACTTCAATAAAATAAATCTTCCAAATAAAATTTAGGGAATTAAAACCATATTAAAATTCCATTGAAATCAAAACAAATACCTAATCTTAAATGATTAATGAATCATTTCAAAATACTTTTCAAATAATTCAAGATGAATTATTTGACACCCTTTTAAGTAAACAAAACTTACTGAAAGACTTTGGAAGAATTCAGAAGTCAAATGGAAATTAAAAACATTATTAAATCCTATTTGATTTAAAACAAGGGCCCTTTTTATTAATTAAAAAGACCGCAAAAAAAAAATCCAAAATTGACATCAGAATGTGCTACTAATGAATATTTAAATCTACACAAATTTTGGCAAATGATTGAATTCAAATGAGTGTTTGAATTGGTTGTTCAAAATCAAAACAGAAAAACCAAATGAGAAAAAGAATCAGGAAAAAAGGAACCAGAAAGCGAGCCCACAAGGCCCAGTTAGCCCAGTTCATCTCCTCCCCGCAGAAAACGATTCGAACCAGTGAACTCACCCACAAGGCCGCTGACCGGTGGACCCCATTCCCTCTCTTTATCTCTCGCTGCCAGACGACCCCACCCCTCCCAGTCATCGTCTTCAACCACCCCGCTGACCACGCCCCCTCTCGCCGGCCGTTGCTACCGAATCAATGCCGACGTAAATTCACCTTACCGGCCGAGTAACCCCCATCGGTGATCACTCCCTCTTAACTGCCTGGACATCCTCTCTCTTTCCCCTCTCTCGCCAGACCCTATACGCCCCCAGGCCGCACTGATTTGCGCCTAGACCTCGCTCTGCTCCGACGAGCTCGCAAGCAAATTCCGGCCAGTCTCCTCCTCCCCTCGCCCCATGGAGCACACGAGAACCTTACCCAGACTCTGGCACACCTCCCTGCACCCTCATCTCTCTCGTGCGTGCTCTGCAGCGTCGACAACAACGACGAACAGTAGCGCCACCGTCTGCTTTCTTCTCCGGTGACTCCTCTGGTAAGAACCTGACCGCCCCTCTCCTTCTCCATCACGCACGCATCATCGCCATGACCTTGCGCATCTAACCGTGCTTTCCGTTTGCTCCCTCGTGACCATAGCGCCGCCCTCGACGACGACAGAGCATGGTCGTCATCAGACGCAACTCCGACGAGCAATTATCAGCAACCTCGTGCGCCCCATGCCTTCCCGCTGGTACCTTGAGCTTCGCCGTGACCTCCTGAACCTGGTGAGCATCTCCTTACTCTTCCTTGCTTCCTCTAGCACCAGCTCCGCCGCTAGCCGAACGTCGCCGCCGCGCGCAGCCGTCGAGCGCCGCCAGAACTTGGTCAGGGTGATGATGGCCGTTAGATGTCGATCTAATGGATGCGATAGATTCACTTAATGCCGAAGGGGTACGCAACCTGCACCGTGAGATGTCAGTTAGATCCTACGGCCTGCATCGCTTGATCCACGCGAAACGTTTTCGACCAATAGAAACAAGACGCGTGGCCAGTGTGTTGTTTAAAAACCAGAGTTTGATCTATTAGTTTTCCAAATTTGTAAATTGCATAACTTTCAAACCACACGTCCAAATTTTGCAAAATTTTATATCAATGGATTCAGCAAGACAAGCCCTAGCCAACCATGCACTTTGTTTAGTGAAAAGCTCCTGTTAAATTGTTTGTTTATGCAGAAACTTATGTATGCTTGTTTAGAATATAAAAATTGTTCTAAAATGATTTTGAGGATAAAATCTTTGGTAATTGGTGTGTTTTGAACCTACTGACCATAGGAAACAAATTGTGGTTTCAAAAATGTATTTGGTGAAGAAAAAGAATGAATATTGGATTTAAACCAATTCTAGTCAAATAAAAATATGGTTTATTTATTAAAAATGGTTTTGGAAGAAAACCTTTGAGAAATGTTTTGGAAAAAAACTCTCTGTCCCTAAAACACCAAGTTTTATGGTTTGAAAACATATTTTGTGAACCCTATAGATTAATGCCTTATTGAAAACATTTTTACACCACATAAAATGATACCTTGTTTTAAAAAGGGTTTATAAAGTGAAACCTATTGCAAATGACTTTGCCACTTTATAAAATGACCAATAGGTGTTTCCAAATGTTTACAACCTACTAGAAACCACTTTTACAAATAAAACAACCTATTGCATGCTTGCATGCATTACTTTGATTTTATCATTTTATGTGATGAATTGCTTGAATGGTAAATTGAAATATTGGTCGCTTGATTGAATTTGTAGTGACTTGAAGTGTGTGAACATTGCAAAGATCAAGGAGTGAACTTATACCCTCTACCAAAAAGGCAAGTGATGATTCATACTTTTGTCCCATTATTTTCACTATGCATTAGTGATATTTCTAAGTAAGACTTGCATGGAATTTTTGCTAAGTATAAACCATGCTATGGGAAATCCTAGTAGATGAAACCTTAGTAGAATTTTCCTAAGATAAGATTCCTACCACTAACATGCTTAGCTTAGCTAATAGAAAACAAGGGTGGAATATATATTCATACTATGGAAAATTTCTAAGTCTGAGGACTTGTGTTTTGTATAATAAAACAACTAAGTGAATGAATCACCTGGGTGGAATGGAAGGAATGGTTTGTTTTGAGTGGTTACACAAGGCCAGGGGACTGGTGAACCTTGTGTATCTCACTTGTGGATGGCCATCCAGGAACAAAGAGATTTGAGATGTCAAATGTTGAGAAGCTTCAAGTGCAGCCACTTGGCATTATGGGCTCTGCCTGGATCATATAGGTTGCAATAACTTAGCCAAATGGACAGTTGGTGGTAGGGGTTTGATATGTTGGAGCGCGTCCATTTTGGTCTAAGGGAAGGCTTCTGAAAGATCTTGTCTTGGGAAACCAAGTCTTGTGGGGAAAGTGCACCACCTCTGCAGAGTGTAAAATCTAAGTACTTAGCCATGTCCCTGGTAAAGGACAATTTGAGCATCAAGACATGGAAGCTATCAAGAATCTCATCATCCAAATTTCTAAGTTAAAAACTTGTGGTTGAACAAGGGTTTAAGGTTCACCAATTTCTATTGGTGGTTCCTTGGGTGATATTTTTGTCAAGCAAAAACTTAGTGTTTTCAAATGATAAGGAAAATCTATTTTGAGCAAAGCAAGCCTAAGCTCCACTTAGCCAAATGCATATAGATGATAGACTCCACTATACTACCATAGTATCACTTGCCAATACAATTCAAATGTATTGACCCTTGTGGCTGTAACTTGTTATGTTGCAGGTTTTTTGATATTAGTGAAGTTTAATGATTAGGATTACAAGTCTACAACCAACATGTCTGCCTGTGGCACTTTGAAGATGAAGGACCCCATGCTATAGTTATATTCTGCTGCATTGTAATGAGATAGCCAAATGAGCTATGTAAGATGTAATAAATTATGTTATTCCTGGTTAGAAAGTTGTATTATGACCTTTGTTTCTTGATATTACATCTTAACTGTGGATGCTAGCTATTGATCTAGGGACTAGCATTGTAAACACAGGGATCTCTACCTTATTAAAGGTTGGGAACCTTACAATTGGTCAAACCAAATGGCATTACGGTGTACTCATACAATCCATACCTAGTGGTGAAAGATGTCTTAGGTATGTCTTGTTCCCTTATCTTAAGCTGAAAATAACCTGATCGAAGATCAATCTTTGAGAACACACGGGCTCCTTCTAGATGATCAAACAAATCATTGATTCTGGGCACAGGATATTTGTTCTTGATAGTCACCTCATTGAGTGAACGATAATCTATCCATAACCTTTGACTTCTATCTTTTTTTCCACAAACAAAACTGGTGCTCCCCAAGATGAAGAACTTGGTTGAATAAATCATTTCTGCAATTGTTCCCCAAGCAGTTTCTTGAGTTCTTTCAACTCAGCAACTGACATCCTGTAAGGTCTCTTTGCTATTGGGCCTGATCCAGGCAGCAAATCAATCAGAAACTCCACATCTCTATCTGGTGGCATTCCCGGCAATTCCTCCGGAAACACATCTGGATATTCTCTCACAATTGGCACACTGTTCATTCTACCCCCCTTAAGAGAATTTATCTTACCCCCTTTCGATTCAAAGTTAGACTTGAATCTAATCTGTTTCTTATCCGGGGTTGTGAGTGCAACAGTACGATTGGCACAATCTAGTACTCCTTCATACTTGGTCATCCAGTCCATTCCCAAAATTACATCCAGTCCTTGGGAATCTAAGATTATCAGACTTACTAGAAACTTATGCTTTCCAAATTCTATCACTAGGTCACGACATCCGAGACTTACTATCATATCTCCACCGGGAGAACTTACTTTTATTGGACACCCAATGTTTTCAGTTGGAAACCCATTTATATCAACAAATGCTTTTGATATGAATGAATGTGATGCACCAGTATCAAAAAGAAAAAGTGCTGGAATAGAATTGAGTTTGAACTTACCAGCCACAGCATCAGACTCCTCATATATCTCTTCCACATTGATGTGGTTCACTTGTCCCTTCTGGAAAGGGTTGGGCTTTGTGGTTCCTTCAACTTTCTTTTCTAGGCACTCATTTGCATAGTGCCCCATCTTCTTACACTTGAAACATTCAAGCTGACTGATATCTCTCTTTGCAGGCTGACTTCCACTACCACTTCCACCTCCATTGTGGTGGCTCTTGTATCCACTCTTGTGGTTCTTATACTTGTCGTTATCATGACTACGGTGATGCTTGTTGTCATGATGACGGTTGTGGTTGTGGTGATTGTTGTACTTTCCATGCTTGTGAGATCCAGAACTCCCACTATCATCATGATGGGAATGCTTGTGAGACGATCCCGAGCTGTGTTTATCAAAGGTGTGCTTCCTCTTTCTGCTTTCAACCCGTTTCATCTTGTTCTCCAAGATGGTAGGCTTGTCACAAAGTGATTGGTAGGTGGGGACATATGCCACAGATAACTGCAGATTCAGTTCATCATTCAGTCCTTCGAGGAATTTCTCCTTCCTCTTGGCATCAGTATCAACTTCATCCAGTGCATAACGCGCCAGATTGTTGAACTCCTCAATATATTCAGCCATGCTGCGGTGACGCTGCTTCATATTGTGGAACTCTTTCTTTTTCAAATTCATCACCCCGGATGATATGTGAGCTATGCGGAATCCATCCTCAAAGATAGCCCAAGTCACATCCTCAATAGGAGTGGTGATCTGGAAGTTATCCCACCAGGTTGCTGTTGGTCCTTCCAACAGGTGTGCTGCAAACCTGACTTTCTCCTCGTTGGTGCAGCCGACAGTCACTAAATCCTTGTTAACAGAACATAGCCAATCATTGGCCACCATTGGATCAGTGGTTCCTGAGAACTTTGCAGGCCTCAATCTTAGGAATCTGGTGAGCATGTCAAATCCTGGCGGATTATTCTGGTTGTTGTTGTTGTTATTATTATTGTTGTTGTTGTTATTCTGATTCTGGTTCTGCATAAAGGTGGTCATCATCTGCATCAGTTGTGTATGTGCTCTCATCAACTGCTGCATCTTGGGAGTGACATTGTTGTTGTTTGGGTTGGGGTTGGCACGTCGAGGAGGCATCTGTGGTTTTCATAAGGATAAGAATGAGATACCCATAGATGCTTAACATGCACAATACATCACATAGTCAACCACAATAACCAACCATCAAAATAATATATAGTTTGAACGACATAAACAACAAGTTTGAAAATGCAAACCCACCATAGCAAGCAACCCACATGTTGGATGGTCATTGCAACTCAATAATCAATGTACGGTAGATGAAAGTAAATTGAGTAGTCTACCCTACTCCTCTACATCAACCTCCTCGTCAACAAGTGTAAGACCTGCACTCTCCATGGCGGTCTTGTACTCATCAACATTAGTAGTCAAGGCCTCTATCTTGGTCCTAAGAGACCTCTTCTATGAGCGAAGCCTCTCAATCACTCCTTGTTGATTCTCAAGCTCGAAGTCCGTGGCCTCTAGCTCTTCATTCATCTCCCGGATCCTCTGGTTCCTGTCTTAGACTCTTTTCTCTTGACACTTGAACTTCCTGTCCTAGCTCTCAAACTTGGCCTCCATTTCCTTGACTATCTCGTTTTGATCCGCGAAGAGCTTGTCCTTCTCATGAAGCTGAACCTGGAGCTCGTCATTGCTAAGCATGACGTTGGTCCTATCAGTATCTAGGTGCCTAATAAGAACCTCTAGGTCCTGAAGGTACAGACGAATCGGCTCCATCGTCTCTCTAGCAGCATCCTCGTACTCAATAGCCTCACCTTCCTCGTTGCGTCTCCCGAAGGGGTGAAAGTATAGACCTCTAAGCTCTGTGGAGTGTCTCCCTACCAGGCGCCCGAGTAACTCCTGCATTACTACATCTAAGCCTTTCTCCTTGTCGTCATGCACCATCTTGAAAGTGATCGTCTCCGTAGTTGGCTCTATCTAGCGTCCAGGCTGAGTGACTCTGAAGCCCCAAAGGTCCTTCCTCTCAAACTTGGTGAGGGGAAGCGTCATGATGCTAGGAAGTGGAAGGTTGAGAACACTAGTAAGCTCAATGAGACGAGTACCAAAACGAGTTCCCTTGAACTCCTCAGCCATGCTGATAGTAACCTTAGGCATCTATTTTTTTATAAGATAGAGAAAAGTTAGAATCGACATTAAGTAGAGGAAAATCACAAGTAAAAACATCACAATCATATCTTTTTGCAACCAAACACACAAGTCATGGCATACACAAATCCATTACAAGCATCAAAGGTTCAACATAACTTAGACAAAAAAATTTGGAAGGAAAATGATAAGTGTGGTGGTCCAACTAACGAAGTACGTTACAACTCTCACTCACTAGACAAAATACTCCCAAATTAAGTCTATGGTGTCTCCCCTTAGTTGTTGGTTGGTAGTTTCTAACTCTTGCGTATGCTTCTTTTATTCTCTAAGGTCATTTTGGGTGTTGAGCATTCTGCACTTGAGTGTATCACCAAGCTCCTTGATAGCATTCCAAGCTGCATTTCTTGTAGAGTCAAAGAATGTTGTGTGCATTTCTGAGTTGGTGACCATGTAGAATCTTGACTCCTTGTGGTTGTCTTCCTTGTTTTTGTACAAGTGGAGTTGCACCCACCAATACTCCTCTCCTTCATCCATCACATGGAATCCTTTGTACACAGTTGCACCATGTATCCCCATGGTAACCATAAGGTTTTTGAGGGCTTTGGGAAATTCAGTCTCACACTCCAAGGTCATGGTCATGAGTGGTCCCTTCCTTACGGCCTCGTTGATGGAGTTCATCTTCAAATAGAGATGAGAAAGAAGATTAGAAAAGTTTACGAGAAGAAAAAGACAAGTGTAGAAATTTTTTAAAGTGCTGATTTTTTTCCTTAGTGGTTTCTAATCCATCCTAGGGTCATAATACTACAGGCAACACAGTGCTCTGATACCATCTGTAAGATCCCACCTTAATAAAGGTAAAGATCCCTGTGATTGCAATGCTAGTCCCTGGATCAAATGCTAGCATCCACAGTTTAAGATGAAGTACACAGAAATAGAGGTCATTATTACATCGTCATTCCAGAAATAACATAGTCTTTTACAACTCCATAGCCATAGGATTAATACAAGAGTTTAACTTAACAATATAAATAAAGTCTTCATTTTCATGTGCCATAGGCAAGCATGTTGAGTGTAGACTCATAACCCTTAATCATCATCAGAGTAACCAGCAACATCACAAGTTACAGCCACAGTGGGTATTGGAATAGTATTGGCAAGTGATACCTTAGCAAAATATTAACATCTAATCACTACATGAATTTTGGCTAAGTGTAGCTTAGGCTTGCTTTGCTCAAAATAGGTTTTACCTATCAGTTGAAAACACTAAGTTTTTGTTTGGTAAAAATTTCCCAAGGAACCACCAATAGAAATTGGTGAACCTTCACCCTTGTTCAACCACAAGTTTTAACTTAGAAAATTTGGGATGAGGAGATTCTTGATAGCTTCCATGTCTTGATGCTCAAATTGTCCAATACTAGGGACATGGCTAAGTACTTAGTTTCTTCCATCTGCAGAGGTGGTGCACTTTCCCCACAAGACTTGATTTTCACCAAGACAGGACCTTTCAGAAGCCTTCCCTTAGACCAAAATGGACGCGCTCCAAACCTATCAATCCCCTACCACCAACTGTCCATTTGGCTAAGTTATTACAACCTATATGATCCAGGCAGATCCCATAATGCCATGTGGTTGCACTAGAAGCTTCTTAACATTTGGCATCTCAAATCCCTTTGTTCCTGGGTGGCAATCCACAAGTGAGATACACAAGGTAAACCATAGAAATGGGCCTTGTGTAACCACTCAACCAAAACCACCAAGCAATTACCAATCCACCCAGGTGTTTCATTCACTTAGTTGAGCAAAAACCAAGTCAAAGACTTAGCAAATATTTTTCCATAGCATGTATATATTCCACCCTTGGTTGCTACTAGCTAGGCTAAGCATGGCAATAGCAAGTATCTTAACTTATATAAAATTCTAAAAATTCTACAACTACTAGGATTTCCCAAGCATAGCATATAGATACTTATAAAAATATTCACGCAAGGCCTATACAAAAATATTTCTAATGTATAGTCAAAATATTGGGACGGAAAAAATATGAAGCATCACTTGCCTTGGTAGTTGGGGGAGTAGCAACAATCCTCACAATCACAATCACCACTAGCACCAAAATCTACACATAAAATGATAACACCAAATTCACATATCAAAATAAACAAACAAAAATATATGAATGCATGCAAATGCCATGTGATGATTTTACTAAATCAAACAAGACAAGTGTAACTGTACTGAATCACAAACAAAACAAATATACACTAAATAAACTTTATTTAGTCTTTAAAACATTTTTCAAATAATTTCCATACTCAAAATAAGCCTACAAATGTTTCTGCAAAAACCACCAATTTAACAGATGCAATTTATTAAACAAAGTGTATGGTTCGATAGAATTCTTCCTCCTGATTCCAATGATATTAAATTTGCAAAATTTGAACATGGGGATCAAAAGTTATGAATTTTGCAAGTTTGAACAACTAATAGATCTAATTTTAGATTTTAAATCAAAACACAGGCCACGCGGCAGCTTCTGATTGGACAATACCGATTCGTGCAGATCAGGCTTTGTGGATCGTTGGATTAAAACGCATCGCACGTCTCAGATCTAACTTACCTCTTTGCTTAACTGATCTATTCCTACACGCCTGATCTAGATCTAACGGCCCACATCAAACGAACCAAAAGTCAGCGGCGTTGCGACGGTGGCTGGCGGCGACGCGGTCAGACGGTGATGTCGCCGAAGTTATAGGAAGCGAGAAGGGCAGTGGGGTAGCTCACAATGTTCACATGACGATGTTGATGCTCAAGGTGGTCTTCGTGGGCAGAGGGGCGCTCAGAGTCATTAGGGATTGCTCGCCGGAGTTCATGAAGGCGTCGGGCTCGGGCACGGCCGATCGTCGACGTTGCCGAGGATGTAGATCATGCCAGAGAGGAATAAGCAGTGCGTCAGATGTGGGAAACGATGTTGGCCATGCGAGTATCAAAGAGGGGGCAAGGCGCGCTCGGGACTAACCAAAACAGCTCGCCGGAGTTGAGTGCTTCATCGGGCTCGTGCAGTCATCGACGTTGCCGATGTTCGGGATTGTCCTAGCACACATCAGCGGTGTTAAACAACGCACAAGGATGCAGGGAACGTGCTAGCAAGACCAGGGGGCAAGGGGCGGAGAGGGCTCACCGGAATTTGCCGCCGGAGGTCATCGGTACTGCGGTGGTTTAAGCTCAAATGCGAGCAGCCTGGTGGTAGAGCGAGCGAGGGAAGTGAGGGGAAAGATTGTCACATCGCAAGATTTTCCAAATCTTGTAATGTGAAAAATAAATAAACAAAATAAATGATTGTTGAAATTTAGGGTGAAAAGAAACTTTTGTTTTTAAATGGAAACTTAAAAATCCCATCTTGAACAAACTTTGGTTAATGTTTGAATCCAACTAAATTCAAATCAAGTGAAATGCATTCCTCAATGAATGTATCTTGAAATTTAAACACTTGGAGAATAAACCAAAACTCTAAAACCCTAATGGAAGAAATTCATTTTCAAGTTATCTCTAATACTATGGATTGGATCCATATAAAATTGGTCAAACAAACATTTCAAAATGACCAAGAATGACAAAGGGAAATATTATAAAACCATATAAATTGATTGCATTCAATTTGGAACCATAGATAAAATCTTATGAATTTAATAAGATAAGGAAATTTAATTTCCAAAGCTAATAAATCACCTATCTATAAATCCATACCAAATGGTGAGTAAATAATCCTAAAGAGAGTTAAAAGGATAAACAAATATTAAATAATATTTTACCAATTGGAATCACCAAGTTTGGATCTATAAATAAAAAGATATGGATTTTATAAGATAAAGAAAGAAATTATTCAATAAGGAATATTTAATGACCAAATTATATATTGACCTAATCCATAAGCAAATGGAATAGTTAGGAATCCAAATCCAAATAAAATAAAAGGATAAAGAATTTCCAAATAAAATGGAATTAACCAAATTCTATTGGAATAAAGATAAAATCCCTATTAGAAATGATTAATTAAATCATGGGAAAATAATATTTGGAATTTACCCAAGTGGATTAAAAGTTATTTAATTAACTTAAATAAAATCAAAGAAATCTTCCAAATAAAATTTATGGAATTAAAACTATATTTAATTTCATTAGAATAAAAGACAAGTACCCAAATTTAAAAAAAATGATGATTAATAAATCATTTTACAAATAGGTCAAGGTGAATTATATGACCCCCTATCAAATAAATAAACCTACTTAAAAGGTTTTGTGAGAATTGAAATTAAATAAGGGTTTAAAATATATTTGATATTAATTGAATTTAAATGCATGGGGCCTACTTTTAAATAATTAAAAGACCCTAAAAGAATAAAAGAAATATTCTATTTATGACTCTAAAATGAACTATTAATCGGTATTTGAATCTACACAAAGTTTGATTGAGGTTTGAAATCAAATTGATGTTTGAAATAATTAAACAAAATCAAAACAGATTAATAGAAATGGAAAAGGGAAAAAGAATCTGTACAAAAAATAAAAATAAACAAAAGCAGCCCAGCCCAGCTAGCCCACTAAGACCAGCAGCCCACCTCTCCTTTTCCCCCGAAGCGTTTTATCTAACTCACGAATTGACCCGCACAGTGAATGACAACTGGACCCCACCCCACACTCTCGCACTTGCTGACTAACCAGGCCCACGGCCACGTCGTCGTCGTCCTCACCCGCCGTTGACCGCGCCCCCTCTCTGGCCATTACTGCCGATTGAAAGCAGGCGTGAATTCGCGTTAACTACGCCATGAAACAGCCCCGCGACCTTGCCCTCTTAAGCGCCTCTCCCTCCTCTTCTTTTTCCCTCAGATCCCACTCGACCGGAGCCACTAGGCTGCCCAAATTACAACCTCGACTTCCCCTGTCTCTGATGAACTCCCTGACATATTCCGGCCACACCTCACCGCCCCTCACCCCATCGACCACACGAGCGTGATCCCCAGCCTCTGGCGCACCTCCCTATGCTTTCCATTCATCCGCGCGAACACCAGAACGTCGGCAACAACAACAACCAGCAGCGCCACCGTCTGCTCCAACTCTGACGAGCTCTACTGGTAACATCCGACCGCGCCGCGCCCTCTCTTTGATGCTCTCGTACTCCCTACCATTCTACGCGTCTAACAGCACCCTCTGTTCCCTCTCCCGTGCTCTGTAGCACGTCCCCGACGACGCCAGTGCGAGCCCGACGCCAGGCAGAACTACGGCGAGGAATCCCAGTCGACTCTGTGCGCCCCTCCAGCAACGACAACCGCCTTGAGCTTCTCCACGATGCTGCGAACACTGTGAGCATCTTCTCTCCCTCCGTTCCTCCCTACCTCGCCAGAACCACCGCGAACAGAGCGCGCGCCGCCACCTGCCGCCGCCAGTGCCGCCACTCGATGGCTAGCGTGCTGTGCACCATATGATGTAGATCCAAGCGCCACGATAGAACATGATCGAAGGGGTACGAATGCCTCTGCGCCACACGATCTGTTTAAAATCGAACGCACCAGGGAGATCGATCCAACCGAAACGGTATGGACCAATAGAAACGTTCCACGTGGCCCTGTCTGTTCTAATAAAAACAAATTTGATCTATTTGTTGTTCAATTTTGTAAAATTCATAACTTTCAAACCACACGTCCAAATTTTGCAAATTTTATATCAATGGAATAAGCAAGACAAGCCCTATCCAACCATTCCCTTTGTTTAGTAAATTGAGTCTGTTAAATTGGTTGTTTTTGCAGAAACTTGTGTAGGCATGTTTTGGATATAAAATTCTTTGTAAAATTATTTTGGTGATAAAATCTTTGGCAAATGGTTTGTTTTGAACCTACTGACCATAGAAATAAATTTGGGGTTTCAAAAATATATTTGATGAAGAAAAAGAATAAATCTTTGAATAAAAGCATTTCTAGCCAAATAAAAATGTTGTTTATGATTTAAAAATGATTTTGGAGGAAAACCTTTGGGAAATGTTTTGATTCAAACTCTTTGACCCCAAACACCAAGTTTTATGATTTGAAAATGTATTTGGTGAACCCTATAAAGGTTGTTACTTTGCTAAAGGCATTTTCAACCACATAAAATATTGATTTGGTTTAAAAGTGGTTTATAGATAAAATCTTTTGCAAATGGTTTTGCCACTTTATAGAATGACCAATAGGTGTTTTAAAATGTTTATAACCTATTAGAAACCACTCTTCCAAATAAAACAATCTTTGGCATGCTTGCATGCATTGTTTTGTTTCTATTATTTTATATGATGTTTGCTTGAATGGTAGATTGAAATTGTACCTTGCTTGATTGAATTGTAGTGATTTGAAGAGTGTGAACATTGCAAGGACAAGGAGTGAATTTATATTCTATACCAAAAATGTAGGGTTCGCAGCATAAAAAACAAAAAAATTCCTACGATGGGAACTATGTACCAAGATCTATCTACTAGATACAAACAACGGGCGGATGTATATCCCTAGAGAACATACCCTTTAAGACCGACAAAGCTTAATGAGTTCAACTCGTGGTTGATGTAGACGATCTCTTGCCGATCTCAAGATCGAGAGGAAGTCCTAGCGCCGCAAAGCAGCAGCGCATCCATGCTCGCACACACGTACAAGTCACCGGACAACCTCCGCCTCCTCGCTCCAGTGATGCAACGGAAGCACAACCCTTTCTTGTCGAATAGCCACCAAAAACATGTATATCGCTAGTCCGAGACCATGGGCAATAAATTCTAGAGGGGGAGAGAGATCCTTCACGAGGAGGTGTGAGTGAGAAGTGAGGAGGGGGGCTCCTTTTATAGGAGGAGGGGGGAACCCCAAGGGGGTGGCTGGCGCATGGGGGCTGCCCCTTGCCCTCCCCTCTTCATGTGGGTGGACACTCCACTCACAAAATTCCTTTAAATTCCCTCCACTCAAAATCCCACTCAAAATTGCCATTAAATTTCCACCAAATTTAAGGCAAACTCTCATTAAATAAAACTCTTTTATTTTATTCAGAATTTTGTCAATTACTTTAATGACAAATATTCACAAATAACCCCTTGCTATAATTCCATTTCACATGCATAACCACTTTATGCAATTTCACCCGAAAACCAGTTTCGGTATCTAGTGAAATAAATTCCTGCGCTTGTTTATTCTTTCGGCATGAAACATTTGCTCCAACTGGATGCCAGTGTCCCTTAAGTGTGTCACCCTACGGTTCGCGAATAATGCAGACATGATCGAGACCCTTCTCCGATCAATAATCAGTAGCGGGACCTGGAGATCCATACTGACTCCCACACATTCAACAATGACTTTTCCTGTGATCGTCGGAACCTTTTACGCTTGTATCTTAATCCCTTTGTTTCACGATATATTACATGTCCGATATTTGATCATCGGTATCTCCATACCTAGTTTGATCTCGTTACTGACATGTACTCTTTTCTTGTTCCTGTGATATAACATTCTAGTGATCATATCACTTGCTTGCAAGCTAACCAATGTGATATCACCGAGAGGGCCCAGAGCATATCTATCCATCATCAGGATGAACAAATTCCACTCTTGATCCATGATTCTCAACATAACACTTTAGTAGCTTTGAAGCCATCTTTGAGTCTAGTAAAATAAACATCTATCATATACTTGGAATACACATAATAAACATTTTATTATTGCCTCTCAGGGCATATTCCCTTCAGTCTCCCACTTGCACTAGAGACAATAATCTAGTTACATTGTGATGTATCTAACACCCATGGAGTTCTGGTGTAGATCATGTTTTGATCTAGGGAGAGTTTTAGTCAACGGATCTTCTACATTGAGATTCGTATGTACTTTACAAATCTTTATATCTCCATCCTTGACATGCTCGCGGATGGAGTGAAACCGGCGCTTAATATGCTTGGAGTGCTTGTGAGACCTTGGCTCTTTGGCATTGGCAATGGCACCATTGTTGTCACAATAGCACACCTAGTTCGGATATGAACTCCTTCATCCAAACTGCTTCCTGAGCCGCTTCTGAAGCAGCAACATATTCGGCCTCCGTTGTTGATCCCGCCACCACAGGTTGTTTGGAGCTCCTCCAACTAACCGCTCCGCCATTCATGAGAAATACGTATCCGGATTGAGACTTAGAGTCATCCGGATCGGTTTCAAAGCTAGCGTCGACATAACACTTAGCGACGAGCTCTTCTTCACCTCCGTATACAAGAAACATATCCATAGTTCTTCGCAAGTACTTAAGGATATTCTTGACCGCTTTCCAGTGTTCTGAACCTGGATCCAATTGGTACCTACTAGTCAAACTAATAGCATGTGCCACATCCGGTCTTGTACATAGCATGGCGTACATTATAGAGCCTATGGATGAAGCATAGGGGACCTTGTCTATTATCTCTCTTTCTTCCGCCGAAGCCGGACTTTGAGTCTTACTCAATGTCGTGCCTTGTGTCATAGGTAAGAACCCCTTCTTACTACATTCCATTTTAAACTTCTTTAAAATCTTATCAAGGTATGTACTTTGCGATAGCCCTATTAGGCGCCTAGATCTATCTCTATAGATCTTTATGCCTAATATGTATGACGCTTCACCTAGGTCCTTCATTGAAAATTTGCTGTTTAGATAACTTTTAACACTGTTTAAAAGATCTATATCATTTCCGATCAATAATATGTCATCCACATATAATATCAGAAATGCCACATTGCTCCCACTCACTTTCTTGTAAATACAAGCTTCTCCATAAGTTTGGACAAATCCAAACTCTTTGATCACCTCATCAAAGCAGATATTCCAACTTCGTGATGCTTGCTTCAATCCATAGATGGATCGCTGAAGTTTGCACACCTTGTTAGCATCCTTAGGATCGACAAAACCCTTTGGTTGTATCATATACAACTCTTCTTCAATATTACCATTCAGAAACGCGATTTTGACATCCATCTGCCATATCTCATAATCGAAAGATGCAGCAATTGCTAACATAATCCTAACTAACTTTAGCATCGCTACGAGAGAAAATGTCTCATTGTAGTCAACTCCTTGAATTTGTCGAAACCCATTTGCGACAAGTCGAGATTTATAGACGGTTATATTACCATCAGCATCAGTTTTCCTTTTGAAAATCCATTTGTTCTCCACGTCCTTTCGGTCGTGAGGTAAGTCCACCAAGTTCCAAACTTGATTTTCATACATGGATTCCATCTCGGATTTCATGGTTTCTAACCATTTGATGGAATCCGGGCTCATCATGGCTTCTTGATACGTCTCAGGGTCATCATTTTCATCAACCATGAAATTCATGACAGGATTTCCGTACAGCTCGGGAGCTGCACGCGTCCTACTTGACCTGCGAGGTTCGGTAGTACTCTCTTTCGGAGTTTCATGATCATTATCATTGGTTCCCTCTTCAACAGGTGGAGCCAACTCCGGAACAACTTCCGGCGCTGCGCTACTCGCCATACTTTGAAGAGATGGTTCAATAACCTCTTCGAGTTCTACCTTCCGACTACTCACACCTTTCGCAAGAAACTCTTTCTCTAGAAAGGATCCATTCTTGGCAACAAAAACCTTGCCCTCGGATCTGTGATAGAAGGAATACCCAATAGTTTCCTTAGGGTATCCTATGAAGACGCATTTTTCCGCTTTGGGTTCGAGTTTATCCGGTTGAAGTTTCTTCACATAAACATCGCATCCCCAAACTTTAAGAAATGACAGCTTAGGTTTGTTTGCAAACCACGATTCATACGGTGTCTTTTCAATGGATTTAGATGGTGACTGATTTAAAGTGAATGCAGCAGTTTCTAGTGCATAGCCCCAAAATGACAATGGCATGTCCGTCAGAGACATCATAGATCGAACCATATCTAATAAAGTACGATTACGATGTTCCGACACACCATTTCGCTGTGATGTTCTGGCAGGTGTGATTTGTGAAACAATTCCACACTCTTTCATGTGAGTGCTAAACTCGTAACTTAGATACTCACCTCCACGGTCGGACCGTAGAAATTTGATCTTTCTATTATGATGATTTTCCACTTCATACTGAAATTCCTTGAACTTTTCAAAGGTTTCATACTTGTGTTTTATCAAGTAGATATAACCGTATCTACTTAAATCATCCGTGAAAGTAACAAAATAACGATATCCACCTCGCACCGACACACTCATTGGACCACATACATCAGAATGTATGATTTCCAATAAATCTGTCGCCCGTTCCATTGAACCGGAAAACAGCGTTCTAGTCATCTTGCCCATAAGACATGGCTCACATGTATCAAATGATTCATAATCAAGTGATTCCAAAAGTCCATCCGAATGGAGCTTCTTCATGCGTTTAACGCCAATATGACCTAGACGGCAGTGCCACATATATGCGGATATATCATCATTTAGTTTAATCCTTTTAGCATCAACATTATAAATATGTGTAACATTATTATCGAGATCCAAAAGAAATAAACCATTCATCATCGGTGCATGACCATAAAAGATTTCATTCATATAAATGGAACAACCATTGTTCTCGGATTTAAATGAATAACCACTTCGCATCAAACACGATCTAGATACAATGTTCATGCTCAGTGCAGGCACCAGATAACAATTATTCAAGTTTATAACTAATCCCGGCGGCAAGTGGAGAGGCAGCGTTCCGACGGCGAGCACATCAATGCTTGATCCATTGCCGACACGCATCTTGACCTCACCCCTTGCTAGCGGTCGCTTGTTCCGCAACCCCTAATTCGAGTTACAAATATTAGCAACTGAACCGGTATCAAATACCCAGGTGCTACCGTGAGCACTAGTCAAGTACACATCAATAACACGTATATCATATATACCTTTGTTTTCCTTGCCGGCTTTCTTGCCTGCCAAATACTTGGGGTAGTTGCGCTTCCAGTGGCCAGTCCCCTTACAATAGTAGCACTCGGTATCAGACTTAGGTCCAACTCGGGGTTTCTTTTCAGGCATGGCAACAGGCTTGCCGCCCTTACTTCCCTTCCGTTTTCCCTTCTTGTCTTTCTTGAAACAAGTGTTCCTATTGATCATCAACACTTGATGTTCCTTTTTGATCTCCACTTCTGCAGTTTTAAGCATTGACAGAAGCTCGGGGAACACTTGACGTCTTCATGCCTTGCATATTATAGTTCATCACGAAGATCTTATAGCTAGGTGGCAGAGACTGCAGAACACGATGGATGCCTAAGTCAATGGGAATCGATATTCCCAAGGACACAAGCTTATCAGCATAACCCGACATCTTGAGTACATGCTCACTAACGGAGTTGTGCTCTTCCATCATGCAGCTAAAGAACTTTTCTGAAGCGTTGTAGCTCTCTACAACAGCATGTGTGTCGAAAATCATTTTCAACTCACCCATTGTATCAAAAGCATTGCCATTTTCGAAACGCTTTCGAAGTTCCGGCTCTAGCCCATACAATATGCCGCAATGAACTAAGTTGTGGTCCTCCTGACGAGTCTGATAGACATTCTTCTCCTCGTCAGGGGCATCCTCAAAAGGTGGGGGGCCTAACGGAGCTTCTAGCACATATTGCTTTTGTGCAGCAGAGAGGAGAATCCTCAAATTCATGGCCCATTCGGTAAAGTTGCTACCGTTCGTTGCAAGTTTCTCTTTCTCCATGAATACATTGAAATTAAAAGCAGGTGGTGCCATCTACAACAGAATTTGTAAAGTTTAGACTAAGTGTATGATAGATTGAGTTCAACTAATCCATATTACGAATGAACTCCCACTCAAAAACGACATCCCTCGTGCCTTTTTGGTGATTACATGAACCCAATCCACTACACCAAGTCCGATCATCACGTGAGTCGGTGTAGATTCAAAGGCGAGCATCAAATGGGCATCATATCTACTATATGACTCATGCTTAACCTTTCGGTCCGTGTTCCAAGGCCATGTCTGTACATGCTAGGCTCGCCAAGTTAGAACCTTAGTATTCGCGTGTGTAACTGTTTTACACCCGAAATATGGTCGTGGATCCAAGAACACCCGATCATCACGTGATGTCTTGGAGCGACAAAAACATAATTGGTGCATACTAAAGGAAGAACACATTCTTATCTTGATATTTAAAAGAGGGATCATCTTATTATGCTAACAAAGCGCTAAACAAGCAATATAAGATGCTATCAAACATCACATGTTTATTAGTGAAATGATATGGTTCCCGCATATGATCTCTATCATGTGTACCGTGGTATGATCACTATCATACCTATATGTGTAAGTCCAAGGTCTATGGAGATTACACGTTATGTATGTTGTAAGAGTATCATCTCATACTTCTACTTACAACATCACCATATCATAACACTAGCCCAGCAACAATCTAAACTAGACGCCTCTAATTTATCCATTGCAAGTTTTACGTGGCTTAGGGCTTTCGAGATAGAACCGTTCTTACCTACGAACATGAACCACAACGAGGATAACCAAATTGTTGACAACTTGTTGCAAAATAGATATTGACTATAGTAGGAGAGACAGACACCCGCTAGCCACTTATGCAAACTAGTTGCATGTCAAGCGTGGAACAGGTCTCATGTGCGAGGACATGTAAAGTTTGTCCGGGCCGCTTCATCCCACTATGCCACCAATATCCAAAATTACAACTAAGGAGCAACAACATGATCATCATCGCCCACATACTCATATGTGTACTACACATGTAAAGTATCTACGCATAAACCTGGCTCTGATACCACTGTAGGGTTCGCAGAATAGAAAACAAAAATTTTCCTACGATGGGAACTATGTACCAAGATCTATCTACTAGATACAAACAACGGGCGGATGTATATCCGTAGAGAACATACTCTTTAAGACCGACAAAGCTTAACGAGTTCAACTCGTGGTTGATGTAGACGATCTCTTGCCGATCTCAAGATCGAGAGGAAGTCCTAGCGCCGCAAAGCAGCAGCGCATCCGTGCTCACACACACGTACAAGACACCGGGCAACCTCCGCCTCCTCGCTCCAGCGATGCAGCGGAATCACAACCCTTTCTTGCTGAATAGCCACCGGGAACATGTATCTCTCTAGTCCGAGACCATGGGGAATAAATTCTAGAGGGGGAGAGAGATCCTTCACGAGGAGGTGTGAGTGAGAAGTGAGGAGGGGGGCTCCTTTTATAGGAAGAAGGGGGGAACCCCAAGGGGGGTGGCCGGAGCATGGGGGCTGCCCCCTTGCCCTCCCCTCTTCATGTGGGTGGACACTCCACTCACAAAATTCCTTTAAATTCCCTCCACTCAAAATCCCACTCAAAATTGGCATTAAATTTCCACCAAATTAATGCAAACTCTCATTAAATAAAACTCTTTTATTTTATTCAGAATTTTGTCAATTACTTTAATGACAAACATTCACAAATAACCCCTTGCTAGAATTCCATTTCACATGCATAACCACTTTATGCAATTTCACCCGAAAACCTGTTTTGGTATCTAGTGAAATAAATTCCTGCGCTTGTTTATTCTTTCGGCATGAAACATTTGCTCCAACTGGATGCCAGTGTCCCTTAAGTGTGTCACCCTACGATTAGCGAATAATACGGCCATGATTGAGACCCTTCTCCGATCAATAATCAATAGCGGGACCTGGAGATCCATACGGACTCCCACACATTCAACGATGACTTTTCCTGTGATCGTCGGAACCTTTTATGCTTGTATCTTAATCCCTTTGTTTCACGATATATTACATGTCCGAGATTCGATCATCGGTATCTCAATACCTAGTTTGATCTCGTTACTTACATGTACTCTTTTCTCGTTCTCGTGATATAACATTCTAGTGATCAAATCACTTGCTTGCAAGCTAACCAATGTGATATCACCGAGAGGGCCCAAAGCATATCTATCCATCATCAGGATGAAAAAATTCCACTCTTGATCCATGATTCTCAACATAACACTTTAGTAGCTTTGAAGCCATCTTTATAATCACCCAGTTACGGAGTGACGTTTGATGTCAACAAGAAACTCTTCCAGTGTTAGTGATTGGCATGATCTCATGGTCTAAGGATTATGATTACTTAGTAGTTTGTTTATAGCAATATAAAATCAATGACTTTGATCGTAATGCTATACTTCGGATGAATGTTCATCACACCATTACACTAATGTTGTGATCTCGTTATTAACAACATCCAATGTCTATGATCAGGAAACTGTGATCATCTTGTTAATCAACGAACTAGTTTATGAGAGAGGCATAACTAGGAACTTTCTGTTTGTTTATTAAACACACATGTATTAACGTTTCCATATTAATACAATTATAGCATGCAAAATAAACATCTATCATATACTTGGAATACACATAATAAACATTTTATTATTGCCTCTCAGGGCATATTCCCTTCAAAAAAGGCAGGTGGTACTTCATAATTTTATTCCTATGATTTCAACAATGCATTAGAAATATTTTGCTAGCCTTGCATGGATATTTTGGTCTATATGCTATGCTTGGGAAATCCTAGTAGATGTAGAATTGCTAGAAATTTCTAAGTTAAGATTCTTGTCAAATGCCATGCTTAGCCTAGCTAGTAGCAACCAAGGGTGGTTATATATTCATGGTATGTGAAAATATTTCTAAGTCTTTGGACTTGTGTTTTGTTAATAAAACAACTAAGTGAATGAAACACCTGGGTGGAATGGAAAGAATGGTTTGTGTTGAGTGGTTACACAAGGCCCATTTCTATGGTTTACCTTGTGTATCTCACTTGTGGAAAGCCACCCAGGAACAAAGGGATTTGAGATGCCATATGTTAAGAAGCTTCTAGTGCAGCCACTTGGCAATATGGGCTCTGCCTGGATCACATAGGTTGCAATAACTTAGCCATTTGTACAGTTGGTGGTAGTGGGATGATAGGTTGGAACGCGTCCATTTGGTCTAAGGGAAGGCTTCTGAAAGGTCCTGTCTTGGTGAAAATCAAGTCTTGTGAGGAAAGTGCACCACCTCTGCAGAGTGTAAAATCTAAGTACTTAGCCATGTCCCTGGTAAAGGACAATTTGCGCATCAAGACATGGAAGCTATCAAGAATCTCCTCATCCCAATTTCTAAGTTAAAAACTTGTGGTTGAACAAGGGTTAAAGGATCACCAATTTCTATTGGGATATGCCTTGGGTGATTTTGTCAAGCAAAATCTTAGCGTTTTTCAAATGATAAGGAAAATCTATTTTGAGAAAAGCAAGCCTAAGCTCCACTTAGCCAAATGCATATAGATGATAGACTCCACTATACTACCATAGTATCACTTGCCAATACAATTCAAATGTATTGACCCTCGTGGCTGTAACTTGTTCTGTTGCAGGTTTGTTTGATGTTAGTAAGGTGTGTTGATTAGGATTACAAGTCTACAACCAACATGTTTGCCTGTGGCACTTTGAAGATGAAGGACCCCATGCTATTGTTATATTCTGCTGCATTGTAATGAGATAGCCAAATGAGCTATTTAAGATGTAATAAATTATTTTATTCCTGGTTATAAAGTTGTATTATGACCTTTGTTTCTTGATATTACATCTTGACTGTGGATGCTAGCTATTGATCCAGGGACTAGCATTGTAAACACAGGGATCTCTGCCTTATTAAAGGTTGGGGCCTCTACAGATGGTATCAGAGCATTGTGTTGCCTGTAGGATTGTAAACCTAGGATTGGACAAAACCCCTTAGAAAAATAGGAGTTGAATTTGTTCCAAAACATATTTGCAAACAATCTTGTAAATTCTTTCCTCAACCATTTTGGTTTTAATTCTACATCTTGTCTATTTCAACTTGATGGATAAAGCCTTCACCATGACCAAAGACTTCAACTATGTTTTCACCAAGGACTTCAACTTTGGATATCACTAAGGACTACAAGTGAGACAAGAAATGTTACCCAAGAATTGAAGACTAAGGAAACACAACTTAGAAGGAATCATCATCACCTTTGAAGTTTTGTGACCAAGATGCAAGAAATTCTCCAAGGACACAAAGATCTTGATCAAAAAGGAACCAACTAAGAAGGATGGAAGGATCTCAAGTGAACCATATAGTTGGACCACCATATTTAGATTAAATCAAACACACCAACTTATGTGGTGTAAAAAAATATTTTATTGCCTAAAGATGTACTTGAACTTGTTGTTTGAGTGGAGTGTTTGTTTGTGATTGCTTGCACATTGCTTGAGTGAATTGTGATGTGTGAGATTAGAATTATTTCCTTAGAAATCTTTCGCCTATTCTAATCCTAATCCAACCCAAACAGATGACTACTCCAAGAAACTCGAACATCAAGGATGGCAACAACAACAACCAAGAGGACAACATGAGAGAACTCATAGTAACCCAAACCCAGTTGAATCAAGTGACAGCTCAATTTGCAGCCAACACCAGTGAGTTAGATCCAACCATGCAAAGGTTTTTGGAAACCAACCCCAACTGTTGCATAAGGTGACAAATCAAATGATCAACATGGGAGCCAACTCTTCCCAAGGAGTTTGTGACAAGAAGGATGTCAAGGATGATATTCTAGAAGGAACCCAAGCTTGCAATATTTGTGGAGACAAGGATCACACTTCCAAGGAGCATGAAGATCAATGCCCCAATTGTGAAGAGAAACATCCAACTGACCAATGCCCCACATCTCAAGCTACTTGCTTCCTATGTGAAGGAAATAATCATGTCCCTATCCAATGCCCCATCTATTCCATAGTTCAACAAAGGAAACAAGGTGGAGTGCAACAACAGATTGCAGACTTCCATGAGAGAGCAAAGTCTACCAAGAAGGATGAAGACAAAGGAAAATATCAGCTTGCACCTCCATGCAATATGACTCAGTTTGAGGGACCAAAGAGGAGACATATGTATTATCCAAGGAAAAGGTCAAGAAGACCAGGAAACTTTCCTGCCTTTGAGATAAGATATGAAGAACATGAACTAGAAGCACTCTTAGCTTTGGAGAAACCCAAGAAGAAGAACGATAAAAGCCAAGTGCAATGTTGCCATTGCAAAGAGATGGGACACTATGCCAATGAATGTCCTGAGAAGAAACAAAAATATAAGGAGATTAACCAAGTGCGGTGCAACAACTGCAAGGAGCTAGGCCATTATGTGTCAACTTTTCCACAGAAGATACGTGAAGAACTCAATCTTGTCACATGTTAAAACTGTGGTAACCAAGGACATTATGCAAGCAATTGTCCAGAAAAGATGAAGCACGAGATAAAGCCTATGAAGGATCTCAGCCTTGTCACATGTGTCGAGTGTGGAAACAAAGGACACTATGCAGATGTTTGCCTAGAGAAGTATCGTCAAGACCCTAAGCAAGCCAAGAAGTAATCTAGTTGGAAAATTTTTAAGGGTGGTAGTACCCTAGATGCTTTGAGACAACTTGTAACCCTATCTTCCCCAAATCTCGGGACGACATTTAGTTTAAGGGTGGTAGCCTGTCACATCCCAAGATTTTCCAAATCTTGTAATGTAAAAAATAAATAAACAAAATAAATGATTGTTGAAATTTAGGGTGAAAAGAAACTTTTATTTTTAAATGGAAACTTAAAAATCCCATCTTGAACAAACTTTGGTTAATGTTTGAATCCAACTAAATTCAAATCAAGTGAAATGCATTCCTCAATGAATGTATCTTGAAATTTAAACACTTGGAGAATAAACCAAAACTCTAAAACCCTAATGGAAGAAAGTCATTTTCAAGTTATCTCTAAGACTATGGATTGGATCCATATAAAATTTGTCAAACAAACATTTCAAAATGACCAAGAATGACAAAGGGAAATATTATAAAACCATATAAATTGATTGCATTCAATTTGGAACCATAGATAAAATCTTATGAATTTAATAAGATAAGGAAATTTAATTTCCAAAGCAAATAAAGCACCTATCTATAAATCCATACCAAATGGTGAGTAAATAATCCTAAATAGAGTTAAAAGGATAAACAAATATTAAATACTATTTTACCAATTGGAATCACCAAGTTTGGATCTATAAATAAAAAGATATGGATTTTATAAGATAAAGAAAGAAATTATTCAATTAGGAATATTTAAAGACCAAATTATATCTTGATCTAATCCATAAGCAACTGGAATAGTTAGGAATCCAAATCCAAATAAAATAAAAGGATAAAGAATTTCCAAATAAAATGGCATTAACCAAATTCTATTGGAATAAAGATAAAATCCCTATTAGAAATGATTAAATAAATCATGGGAAAATAATATTTGGAATTTACCCAAGTGGATTAAAAGTTATTTAATTAACTTAAATAAAATCAAAGAAATCTTCCAAATAAAATTTATGGAATTAAAACTATATTTAATTTCATTAGAATAAAAGACAAGTACTCAAATTTAAAAAACATGATGATTAATAAATCATTTTCCAAATAGGTCAAGGTGAATTATATGACCCCCTATCAAATAAATAAACCTACTGAAAAGGTTTTGTGAGAATTGAAATTAAATAAGGGTTTAAAATATATTTGATATTAATAGAATTTAAATGCATGGGGCCTACTTTTAAATAATTAAAAGACCCTAAAAGAATAAAAGAAATATTCTATTTTTGACTCTAAAATGAACTATTAATCGGTATTTGAATCTACACAAATTTTGGTTGAGGTTTGAAATCAAATTGATGTTTGAAATAATTAAACAAAATCAAAACAGATTAATAGAAATGGAAAAGGGAAAAAGAATCTGTACAAAAAAAAATTAAACAAAAGTAGCCCAGCCCAGCTAGCCCACTAAGCCCAGCAGCCCACCTCTACTTTTCCCCCGAAGCGTTTTCTCTCACTCACGAATTGACCCGCACAGCGAATGACAACCAGACCCCACCCCACACTCTCTCACTCGTTGACTAACCAGGCCCACAGCCACGTCGTCGTCATCCTCACCCGCCGCTGACCGCGCCCCCTCTCTAGCCATTACTGCCGATTGAAAGCCGACGTGAATTTGTGTTAACTACGCCATGAAACAGCCCCGCGACCTCGCCCTCTTAAGCTCCTCTCCCTCCTCTTCTTTTCCCCTCAGATCCCACTCGACCGGAGCCACTAGGCTGCCCAAATTACAACCTCGACTGCCCTATCTCCGATGAACTCCCTGAAAAATTCTGGCCACACCTCGCCGCCCCTTGCCCCATCGACCACACGAGCGTGATCCCCAGCCTCTGGTGCACCTCCCTATGCTTCCCATTCATCTGCGCGAACACCAGAACGTCGGCAACGACAACAACCAACAGCGCCACCGTCTGCTCCAACTCCGACGAGCTCTACTGGTAACATCCAACCGCGCTGCCCCCTCTCTTTGATGCTCCCGTACTCCCTACCCTTCTACGCGTCTAACAGCACCCTTTGTTCCCTCTCCCGTGCTCTGTAGCAACGTCCCCGACAACGCCAGTGCGAGCCCGACGCCAGGCAGAACTACGGCGAGGAATCCCAGTCGACTCTATGCACCCCTCCAGCAATGACAACCGCCTTGAGCTTCTCCACGACGCTGAGAACACTGTGAGCATCTCCTCTCCCTCCTTTCCTCCCTACCTCGCCAGAACCACCGCGAACAGAGCGCGCGCCGCCACCTGCCGCCGCCAGCGCCGCCACTCGATGGCTAGCGTGTTGTGCACCGTAGGATGTAGATCCAAGCGCCACGATAGAACATGATCGAAGGGGTACGAATGCCTCTGCGCCGCATGATCTGTTTAAAATCCAACACATCAGGGAGATTGATCCAACCGAAACGGTATGGACCAATAGAAACGTTCCACGTGGCCCTGTCTGTTCTAATAAAAACAGATTTGATCTATTTGTTGTTCAATTTTGTAAAATTCATAACTTTCAAACCACATGTCCAAATTTTGCAAATTTTATATCAGTGGAATAAGCAAGACAAGCCCTATCCAACCATGCACTTTGTTTAGTAAATTGCTTCTGTTAAATTGGTTGTTTTTGCAGAAACTTGTGTAGGCATGTTTTAGATATAAAATTCTTTGTAAAATTATTTTGGTGATAAAATCTTATGCAAATGGTTTGTTTTGAACCTACTGACTATAAAAATCAATTTGGGGTTTCAAAAATATATTTGATGAATCAAAAGAATAAATCTATGAATAAAAGAATTTCTAGCCAAATAAAAATGTTGTTTATGATTTAAAAATGATTTTGGAGGAAAACCTTTGGGAAATGTTTTGATTCAAACTCTCTGACCCCAAACACCAAGTTTTATGATTTGAAAATGTACTTGGTGAACCCTATAAAGATTGTTACTTTGCTAAAGGCATTTTCAACCACATAAAATATTGATTTGGTTTAAAAGTGGTTTATAGATAAAATCTTTTGCAAATGGTTTTCCACTTTATATAATGACCAATAGGTGTTTTCAAATGTTTATAACCTATTAGAAACCACTCTTCCAAATAAAACAATCTTTGGCATGCTTGCATGCATTGTTTTGTTTCTACTATTTTATGTGATGTTTGCTTGAATGGTAGATTAAAATTGTACCTTGCTTGATTGAATTGTAGTGATTTGAAGAGTGTGAACATTGCAAATACATGTAGTGAATTTATATTCTATACCAAAAAGGCAAGTGGTACTTCATAATTTTATTCCTATGATTTCATCAATGCATTAGAAATATTTTGCTAGACTTGCATGGATATTTTGGTCTATATGCTATGCTTGGGAAATCCTAGTAGATGTAGAATTGCTAGAAATTTCTAAGTTAAGATTCTTGTCAAATTCCATGCTTAGCCTAGCTAGTAGCAACCAAGGGTGGTTATATATTCATGCTATGTGAAAATATTTCTAAGTCTTTGGACTTGTGTTTTGTTAATAAAACAACTAAGTGAATGAAACACCTGGGTGGAATGGAAAGAATGGTTTGTGTTGAGTGGTTACATAAGGCCCATTTCTATGGTTTACCTTGTGTATCTCACTTGTGAAAAGCCACCCAGGAACAAAGGTATTTGAGATGCCATATGTTAAGAAGCTTCTAGTGCATCCACTTGGCAATATGGGCTCTGCCTGGATCACATAGGTTGCAATAACTTAGCCATTTGGACAGTTGGTGGTAGTGGGATGATAGGTTGGAACGCGTCCATTTGGTCTAAGGGAAGGCTTCTGAAAGGTCCTGTCTTGGTGAAAATCAAGTCTTGTGGGGAAAGTGCACCACCTCTGCAGAGTGTAAAATCTAAGTACTTAGCCATGTCCCTGGTAAAGGACAATTTGAGCATCAAGACATGGAAGCTATCAAGAATCTCCTCATCCCAATTTCTAAGTTAAAAACTTGTGGTTGAACAAGGGTTGAAGGATCACCAATTTCTATTGGGATATGCCTTGGGTGATTTTGTCAAGCAAAAACTTAGCGTTTTTTCAAATGATAAGGAAAATCTATTTTGAGAAAAGCAATCCTAAGCTCCACTTATCCAAATGCATATAGATGATAGACTCCACTATACTACCATAGTATCACTTGCCAATACAATTCAAATATATTGACCCTGGTGGCTGTAACTTGTTCTGTTGCAGGTTTGTTTGATGTTAGTAAGGTGTGTTGATTAGGATTACAAGTCTACAACCAACATGTTTGCCTGTGGCACTTTGAAGATGAAGGACCCCATGCTATTGTTATATTCTGCTGCATTGTAATGAGATAGCCAAATGAGCTATTTAAGATGTAATAAATTATTTTATTCCTGGTTATAAAGTTGTATTATGACCTTTGTTTCTTGATATTACATCTTGACTGTGGATGTTAGCTATTGATCCAGGGACTAGCATTGTAAACACAGGGATCTCTACCTTATTTAAGGTTGGTACCTCTACAAAGATGCAGGGTGGGGAGGGGATTTTGTAGCCGGAGCCGGGGCGAGGATCACGCACGGAAACGCCGGCAATTACTCGGGTTTAAGGCGCGGCAGTGATGGCAGAGGAAACAGCCGGCGACATGGTCGTGGGCGTGATTTGGGGAAGATGGAGATGAGCTGGAGAGGGTCCACCGATCAGTGATTGTCTGGGTAGCGCGGGTGCGGTGAGAAAAAAAGAGAGAGAAGGAAAACCCGGGTGGGCTGGCTAGTGGGCTGTTTCTGCTATTGGGCTCAAATGTTGGCGCCAGCCTTTTTCCATTTCTATTATCTTTTTCTATTTTTGTTTGATTTCCTAGGAATCCTTTTCAAATGAATTTAAAATGGTTTGAATTCAAACATCCTCTGGATTTTGTAAAATGATCCAAGCATAAATTTGTGTATAAAACATTGCTGTTTGATCACAAACACTTTGGTCCATTAAGATAGAATGAAAACCATGCCTTAATTAAATGTTTATAATAGGCATATAAATGGTTTTAATTTTTTTGATTCTTGTTTTGAAACTTTGAACAAGCTTTAGAAAATATCAATCAATCTTAGGATCAATTCTCTACTGATCAAAAGTTAGCAATAAGGCTAATGCCTTGCTTTACATAAAATGATAGATCACAAGTTTCTGTTTTTGAAGAAATGATCCTAAAGATGAGTATGAATGCATGAATGATGTGCCACTTTGAAAACATGATTTTAGGGATGCTACAGAATTCCTTCCCGGAGAGGGGAGATCATCGCCATCAACACCATCATCAAGCTAGGCTTCATCGGGATCATCATCATCCTCATCCACACCATCATCTCCACTAGTACCATCATCACCACTCCGCCCCGCTGTAACAATCGTGTCGGATCTTGCTTTAGTTCTTAGGAGAAACTTTTCTAGTGTTAATTAAAATTGTAGTTGATGCTTGTGAGTGGAACCATTGGATTATTGTTTATGTTCAGATTGTTATCCATTATCATATCATCTTTGATCTTGATCCATATGATGTCTTGTGAGTAGTTTGTTTAGTTCTTGAGGACATGGGAGAAGTCATGTTGTTATTAGTGGATTTGTGTTGAGTTATTATTCAATGGTTTAGTATTTAAGTTGTGGTGCTATTCTTCTAGCACTACACCAAGATAGAGCTTTGGTAACACAATCATGTAACACATGGGAAACTATGTTACAAGTAAAAATGGAGTAACACATTATTTATGTTGCAAGTGTAGACAGTAACACGTAGTACATAGATTATGGAAAGTTGTTACAAGAGTACTATTATAGTAACATATAAGGAACACGTTACTATTGATGTGTTATGAACAAAGATTGAGGTAACACGTAATCATAGATTTATAATTAGTGTTACAACTTACAATAGATTTCTAATCATAGATTGAGGATGTCACTGCTAAGAGGCAGCACTACGTCATCCAGAGGCAGGTGGAGAAGGCCACGAAGAAGGAGAACCGCTTTCGGTGGCGAGGCGGGCCTACATCGAGGCGCAGATGGCCGGTCCGATAACCATCGCCAATGACGACCTCCATTGGTATAATTTATGGCCATCGACTCCGGTGTCGTCCACAACACCGGAGTCCTCTGATTTCGAGTTCTAGGGTTTTAGTTTAGTTCATACTATTTTGTTTTTTTTCACTACTTTATTCATTTTCTGCACTAGTTTGTTTATTTTCTGCTCTATCTATTTTGTGTACTATGTAATATATGCACTAGAGTTTATTTTCTGTTCTATCAAAAAATTAGCCTATTTTCTAGATCTTGAGGAGGTGTTTCTGTGCAACTTGTGTTTGAGGCACCGTATTTTAGCGTGCGTGTTAGGGGGCTAACTTTTGCTACTTTTAGCGCATCGAATATAGGACTTTTGGTGGAGGAGAAGCTGGCGACGCACGCTATATCCGGATTTTAGCGCGCCGAACGATAGCGCGACGGTTTAAGTTGCTCTTATGCTTAGCATATTTTTTTACATATACCAAAACAGACTATGTCAGTCAGGCTCAACATAAAATTTGTTCATAGTAGCAGCCACCCATGGACAATAAACCAAATTGCAAAAATTGGGAAGACTGTCACTCACGACCAACATAAAGTTGGTCCCAGTAGAAGCCACCCATGGACCATAAACCAAAGTGCAAAAATTGGGAAGGACAAAGCGCGGGGAGAGGCAAAAATCCAAGTCCTACGCGGGGTGTAAATTTTTTTAGATCCGACTTTTTTAACTCCGCGGCGCCCGCCAAGTCTCCGCTCGCCCGGCGGCACCACCCTCGTTCTCTCAACCACATCACGCCCACGCTCCCCTCCCACAAACCCTTATCAGCGTCTCCCCACCTCCTCAATCTCGCATGCTGCCGCCATCCTGATCTGCCGAAGACTATGCGTGTTTGCCTCCTCTCCTCCCAGGGCAGCACCGAAAAACTTATCTTCCTCATCCTCAACAACCACGATCCGGATCTTTGGAGATGGCTTACCGGCGACGTGTTTCTCGGAGGTCGAAAGGCGGTGCTGGATTTCATCGAGTTCATCAGGCCAGTACCTCATGGGTCTTCAGATCTCCACCATACCTATCGTCAATGCAAATGGTGAGTTTGATTCGTTTTGGTACCTTCCTATCGATCTGTTGTTGCGCGTTGCTTAGATCCTATTGCAATAGATCAGAACTATTTTAATCTTTGCCATCACGAGATCTGAACACTGATTTCCGATTTTGTTGGTATCGTTCAAAGCATTGGGGCGGTGGTCGTGGGACCAACATCATGAGGTCGTCGAATAGGGGTTCCCAGCCCAGGTCATTGCTCCCTGCCACCAATGCAGGGACGGAGGTGGTTTATCATCTGGCTGCGATGCCATCTTCATCGCTAGCATCCAGGATAAGGGCAGAAATATGAGCCCGCTAGGTGTAGTATGATTCATTAATTTCTATTACGTACAAATGTGTGCTAAATCAACTTTGAAATCTTCTATTCTGACATGTGCTCTTTTGAATTCCCTGTTTATCTCCAAAACAGTATACTTTGTGTTTGCTAGCCTTGAGGACCATTCTTTTTCTGAACGAATGAGCACTATCTTATATTTACTAAAAAACGGCCGTGTGCAAGATGCCAAGAAAAAAGCTCTAGGATCGACTATGTTCTCTGCTGTGCAGCCGCCGCCGACCACCGTCGCCAAAGAAAGTCTGTGTGGCCAGGCCGGCGCCGGTGGCATCTCCTGATAGGTTCAACAAATGGATGCTGCCAACTTGATCTTATCTTGCCGACCCATCAGGAATCAAGATCAATGTTCATCTCCCGCCAGGGAAGGAACAAATCGGTGCCTTGTGTTAGAAGTAATCTTGCATGGAGTTGTAATTGATTAGGACAATGCCTTAGGTAGTATCTACGTGCTAGTACATGTCCTTACCATGTCCGGCTAGGCTAGGTAGTTTCTGTACGGGTGTTAGTAGGTTTCATAGTATGTTGTCCATGTAGTGCTGGGAAGTCATATACAAGTAGGTTTAGGAGAGTCTGGTCAGTTGGTCGTGTATATATACACAAGGTGTTGCGTGAGTTTGTACCGTGTGTGAGTTGAGAAGAAAATAATAAAAAAGAACGGGCACGAAACGTGCCCTTGGCCATAAGATTTTTCGAGCGTGTTTGTTTGTCTAGTTTGATGTAGTCGATCTGTGGGCAAATTCCAACAATTGGTATCAGAGCGAGGTCGAAGATTTGAAGCCACGCTTGCCCCAGGGAGGCGACCCGACTAGCGCCTCGGGGCGGGCGACCAGGTGGAGGCGACGAACATGCCGTCATCGGTGAGGCGGTGGGCGGTCGTCGCTCGGAGGAGCGACAAGGAAGAAGAAGGTGGACGAGGAGTCCTCGGCAAGGTGGTGGATGGGGATGATCGTTGATGAGTGCGGTGGTACCGGGGTGCGGTGCTGGAGAATCTTGTCAAGATCGTCGTCCGGGAGAGTATGAGTCAAGGAGTCATGGTCGTGCGGGTTAGCACATTGAGTCGGCGTCGTGTTTGTGAGTCGTTGTCGTGTCCAAGTGCTTGTCTCTGTGAGGATCCGTTGTAGCTGAAGCGAATGAAGGTTGAGGGACTGTCCATTGTATGGACGAAGATGCAATTTCCATGCCTCAATCAGGTCGTCTATGTGTCTCGGCGAGATGATCAATTTCAAATGTGAAGGGGGCGATAAACCAGTGAAGGTGAGTCTCTTCAATGAGGCCATGTCTCTACATGAGGCCGAAGTGGATGGTCTAGTCCACGCCAGGAGGTCGGCATGTATTGCGCTAAGGTGGACGGTGTGTTCCATGGGTGGTGCGAATCCACAAGGTTGCTAGCGTGGCTGGGTAGTCTGGATCATACTTGAGTTGTTCGTAAATTCGCCAAGTCAAAATTGGGGAGAGCCAATTAGACTTGTCGTGGTGCGAGACCTAGACAAGACGCGGATCTACAATGATTCAAGATCAGAGAAGCACAAAAGACAAAGAGTCGTCAATCAAGATTAGGAGGAGATTGTTAGTAGTAATCTTGCATGGAGTTGTAATTGATTAGGACAATGCCTTAGGTAGTATCTACGTGCTAGTACATGTTCTTACCGTGTCCGGCTAGGCAAGGTAGTTTCTGTATGGGTGTTAGTAGATTTTGTAGTATGTTGTCCGTGTAGTGCTAGGAAGTCATATACAAGTAGGTTTAGGAGAGTCTGGTCAGTTGATCGTGTATATATACACGAGGTGTTGCGTGAGTTTGTACCGTGTGTGAGTTGAGAAGAAAAAAAAGAACGGACACGATACGTGCCCTTGGCCATAAGATATTTCGAGCGTGTTTGTTTGTCTAGTTTAATATAGTCGATCTGTGGGCAAATTCCAACACCTTGGTGGTGCTTCCGTTAATACATGGAATGGGGTGCGCATGGTGAGTTAATCAGATATCAGATCTATTATTAATAGGCAATTCTTAATAGTCAGTATTTCTCCGCATGTTGTGGAGATTATCATCTAATCTTATGTTTTGTTTCCATCCTATTTCAGGTAACGCTATCGACAGAAGGTAGCTTGATTGGTGCATCCCAAAAGAGTACATCGGTTTTGGGGTTCACTTTGTACATGTATGTGAGCAAAATCTATCTATGTTTCTCTCAATGGTTCACTAAACATAGTTGTGTTTGCACCATCGCACAAGTTCATGCCATGTGTGCAGGGAATATGCATGCTTGGAGGTGGACTCTAATCCCTGCCTAATAGCTTTTTGTAAGTTTCAGTAGTCTTGATGTCTTATCTGAATTTATAATCCTTACTTTTCAATAACTGACTAAATAATCCTTTCTATTTCTTTAGTCTTTTCCTTTGGAGCTGCCAATTTAATTAATAATGTGTTTGACTTTGATTTTTTCTATTCTCTGCTTGTGTGAGAAAATTTGTATTGCATTGGGTAATGATGATTCTAACTCAGATTTGTAACCTTAAGGATGATTATAGAGATGTTGTCTCAACAATCTTTGTTTCATTTTAGAATACTCCCTCCGTCTAGAAATAACCGACTTGAGTTTGCTAGATTCAAATGTATCTAGACGCATTTTAGTGCATAGATACATTCAAATCTAGACAAACTCAAGTCAATTATTTCTAAATAGAGGGAGTACTTTATATATACTTTGCTCTTTCCAGTTGTCTCAAAGAACTATGTAATGTGCTATATACGAGTGTTTGCACTACAGGAAAACAGGCCTTCGGTTCGATCTGAACAACGTCACCAGTCCCGGCCTGTCACGAACCGCGACTAGTGCTAGCACTAGTCCCGGGCCGTGAGGCCTCCAACGGTTAGAAATGGTCAAAGACACTAGTCCCGGGCCGGACCAGAGCTCTAGTCCCGGTCCGTAATACGGCCCGGGACTAATATGCTAGAGCAGGCCAACAACTCTTTTCGGGGACTATTAGTCCCGGGTCGTATCACGGCCCGGTACTAATTGTCCATCACTATATATACAGCTTCCTGGCCAGCTGCCCTAAAGAATATGGTGGCCATTTTTCTCAAAGAAGCAAGAGAGTTCATGCCATTTTTTTCTCAAGATTTGTCAAGATTTAGTTTGCAACACCTAAATCCAAAGCTTTAAAAGGTTAGAACTTCATTCTTTCATCTCTTATTGCTACTTTAGCTCTATAATGCTCTAGAAGTATAGAGATATGGATCAAATGCATGCATGCTCTAGAAGTAGCTAGAAGGATTTTGATATATATGTGTAACACATTTTGATTAGGCACATAGTTACTGAAAATTGAAATGTGTAATTTTAGAGTTTCAGAGCTTAGAATGGAATGAGGTTTTCACTGATAGAACAATAATAAAAAACTCCACATTTATCATGTTGATTGTTTTCTCCAATTCACAAATTGGTGCATGTAAATTTTTTAAAATTCAAAATTAATGCTCTAGAAGCTCTCAATATAACTTGTAATAATTTTATCATGTTGTGTAATGGTATTTGATATACTTTTACTATAATGCAGATGGTCCGGGAATGGATGTACGGTACTGACCGACGCTCTGGCGAGTTCATTAATGTCGTGCATGAATTCATCCGTGTTGCTGATGCAAACAAGCACAATGGTTTTTGTATTCTGTCCATGTAATGGATGTAGGAATCAGAAGGATTACTCTGACTCAAAAACCCTTCACAGCCACCTGTTGAAGTCCGGCTTCATGCCCAGTTATAATTGTTGGACCAAACACAGAGAGAGAGGGGTTATAATGGAAGACAATGAAGAAGAGGAGGAGGATGACAACTATCATGGTTTCCCTGAGTACGGAGATACTTCCATGAGGGATGCTGAAGGGGAGGATGAAGAAGAGACACATGATGAACCCGCTGATGATCTTGGTCGGACCATTGCCGATGCACGAAGAGATTGTCAAACTGAAAAGGATAGGGAGAAGTTCAATCACATGCTAGAGGATCACAAAAAGTTGTTTTACCCAAATTGCAAAAATGGTCTGAAAAAGCTGGGCAGCACACTGGAATTGCTGCGATGGAAGGCTGAGTGTGCTATACCTGACTCCTCATTTGAAAAGTTGCTGAAAATGGTGAAGAATATGCTTCCAAAAGATAACGTATTGCCCGCCAGTACATACGAAGCAAAGAAGGTTGTCTGCCCTCTAGGTTTAGAAGTTCAGAAGATACATGCATGCCCTAATGACTGCATCCTCTACCGCGGTGAGGAGTATGAGAATTTAGATGCATGCCCGGTATGCACTTCACTTCGGTATAAGATTAGACGAGATGACCCTGGTGACGTTGAGGGCGAGCCCACCCCGGAAGAGGGTTCCTGCGAAGGTGATGTGGTATGCTCCTATAATACCACGGTTGAAACGCTTATTCAGAAACATAGAGCACGCCAAGTTCTTGCGATGGCATAAAGAGGAATGTAAGTCAGATGGGATGTTGAGACACCCCGCTGATGGGTCGCAATGGAGAAAAATCGATAGAAAGTACGCGGACTTTGCAGATGACGCAAGGAGTTTAAGGTTTGGTCTAAGTACAGATGGCATGAATCCCTTTGGGGAGCAGAGCTCCAGTCACAACACCTGGCCCGTGACTCTATGCATCTATAACCTTCCTCCTTGGTTGTGCATGAAGCGGAAGTTCTTTATGATGCCAGTGTTGATCCAAGGTCCGAAGCAACCCGACAACGACATTGATGTGTACCTAAGGCCATTAGTGGAAGAACTTTTACAGTTGTGGCACGAACCCGGGATACGCGTGTGGGATGAGCACAAGCAGGAAGAATTTAACCTTCAAGCATTGCTTTTCGTAACAATAAATGATTGGCCTGCTCTTAGTAACCTTTCAGGACAGTCAAACAAGGGATACAATGCATGCACACACTGTTTAGATGAGACTGAAAGTATATATTTGGAACATTCTAAGAAGAATGTATACAATGAGCATCGTCAATTTCTTTTGGCCAAGCATCCCTTAAGAAAGAAAGGCAAGCATGTCAACGGTCTGGCATGTCACTAGACGAAGCCTAAGGAGCGTACTGGTGCTGATATATTTGATATGGTCAAAGATTTGGATCAACTGGTAACCTTTGGAAAGGGTCCTGGAGGAAAATATGTTCCGCAAGACGCTGAAGGACACGCACCCATGTGGAAGAAGAAATCTATATTTTGGGAGCTACCATATTGGAAATTCTTAGAGGTCCGCTCTGCAATCGATGTGATGCATGTGACAAAGAATCTTTGCGTGAACCTGCTAGGCTTCTTGGGCGTGTATGGGAAGACAAAAGATACACCGGAAGCACAAAGGACCATCAACGTATGAAATACCCAGATGGCCTGCATCCAGAATGCTTTCAAGGTCATGCCAGCTACGCTCTTACCAAACAAGAGAAGGAAATATTTTTTGAATGCCTAAGAAGTATTAAGGTCCCGTCTGGCTTCTCATCGAATATAAAGGGGATAATAAATATGGCAGAAAAAAAGTTCTAAAACCTAAAGTCTCATGACTGCCACGTGATTATGACGCAAATGCTTCCGATTGCATTGAGGGGGCTTCTACCAGATAATGTTCGAGTACCCTTGTGAAGCTATGTGCATTTCTCAATGCAATTTCTCAGAAGATAATCAATCCTGAAGATCTACCACGGTTACAGAATGATGTGGTCCAATGTCTTGTCAGTTTTGAGTTGGTGTTCTCACCATCCTTCTTCAATATTATGATGCACCTACTGGTTCACCTAGTCGAAGAGATTTCCATTCTCGGTCCTGTATTTCTACACAATATGTTTCCCTTTAAGAGGTAACACGTAATCATAGATTTATAATTAGTGTTACAACTTACAATAGATTTCTAATCATAGATTGAGGATGTCACTGCTAAGAGGCAGCACTACGTCATCCAGAGGCAGGTGGAGAAGGCCACGAAGAAGGAGAACCGCTTTCGGTGGCGAGGCGGGCCTACATCGAGACGCAGATGGCCGGTCCGATAACCATCGCCAATGACGACCTCCATTGGTATAATTTATGGCCATCGACTCCGGTGTCGTCCACAACACCGGAGTCCTCTGATTTCGAGTTCTAGGGTTTTAGTTTAGTTCATACTATTTTGTTTTTTTTCACTACTTTATTCATTTTCTGCACTAGTTTGTTTATTTTCTGCTCTATCTATTTTGTGTACTATGTAATATATGCACTAGAGTTTATTTTCTGTTCTATCAAAAAATTAGCCTATTTTCTAGATCTTGAGGAGGTGTTTCTGTGCAACTTGTGTTTGAGGCACCGTATTTTAGCGTGCGTGTTAGGGGGCTAACTTTTGCTACTTTTAGCGCATCGAATATAGGACTTTTGGTGGAGGAGAAGCTGGCGACGCACGCTATATCCGGATTTTAGCGCGCCGAACGATAGTGCGACGGTTTAAGTTGCTCTTATGCTTAGCATATTTTTTTACATATACCAAAACAGACTATGTCAGTCAGGCTCAACATAAAATTTGTTCATAGTAGCAGCCACCCATGGACAATAAACCAAATTGCAAAAATTGGGAAGACTGTCACTCACGACCAACATAAAGTTGGTCCCAGTAGAAGCCACCCATGGACAATAAACCAAAGTGCAAAAATTGGGAAGGACAAAGCGCGGGGAGAGGCAAAAATCCAAGTCCTACGCGGGGTGTAAATTTTTTTAGATCCGACTTTTTTAACTCCGCGGCGCCCGCCAAGTCTCCGCTCGCCCGGCGGCACCACCCTCGTTCTCTCAACCACATCACGCCCACGCTCCCCTCCCACAAACCCTTATCAGCGTCTCCCCACCTCCTCAATCTCGCATGCTGCCGCCATCCTGATCTGCCGAAGACTATGCGTGTTTGCCTCCTCTCCTCCCAGGGCAGCACCGAAAAACTTATCTTCCTCATCCTCAACAACCACGATCTGGATCTTTGGAGATGGCTTACCGGCGACGTGTTTCTCGGAGGTCGAAAGGCGGTGCTGGATTTCATCGAGTTCATCAGGCCAGTACCTCATGGGTCTTCAGATCTCCACCATACCTATCGTCAATGCAAATGGTGAGTTTGATTCGTTTTGGTACCTTCCTATCGATCTGTTGTTGCGCGTTGCTTAGATCCTATTGCAATAGATCAGAACTATTTTAATCTTTGCCATCACGAGATCTGAACACTGATTTCCGATTTTGTTGGTATCGTTCAAAGCATTGGGGCGGTGGTCGTGGGACCAACATCATGAGGTCGTCGAATAGGGGTTCCCAGCCCAGGTCATTGCTCCCTGCCACCAATGCAGGGACGGAGGTGGTTTATCATCTGGCTGCGATGCCATCTTCATCGCTAGCATCCAGGATAAGGGCAGAAATATGAGCCCGCTAGGTGTAGTATGATTCATTAATTTCTATTACGTACAAATGTGTGCTAAATCAACTTTGAAATCTTCTATTCTGACATGTGCTCTTTTGAATTCCCTGTTTATCTCCAAAACAGTATACTTTGTGTTTGCTAGCCTTGAGGACCATTCTTTTTCTGAACGAATGAGCACTATCTTATATTTACTAAAAAACGGCCGTGTGCAAGATGCCAAGAAAAAAGCTCTAGGATCGACTATGTTCTCTGCTGTGCAGCCGCCGCCGACCACCGTCGCCAAAGAAAGTCTGTGTGGCCAGGCCGGCGCCGGTGGCATCTCCTGATAGGTTCAACCAATGGATGCTGCCAACTTGATCTTATCTTGCCGACCCATCAGGAATCAAGATCAATGTTCATCTCCCGCCAGGGAAGGAACAAATCGGTGCCTTGTGTTAGAAGTAATCTTGCATGGAGTTGTAATTGATTAGGACAATGCCTTAGGTAGTATCTACGTGCTAGTACATGTTCTTACCATGTCCGGCTAGGCTAGGTAGTTTCTGTACGGGTGTTAGTAGGTTTCGTAGTATGTTGTCCATGTAGTGCTGGGAAGTCATATACAAGTAGGTTTAGGAGAGTCTGGTCAGTTGGTCGTGTATATATACACAAGGTGTTGCATGAGTTTGTACCGTGTGTGAGTTGAGAAGAAAATAATAAAAAAGAACGGGCACGACACGTGCCCTTGGCCATAAGATTTTTCGAGCGTGTTTGTTTGTCTAGTTTGATGTAGTCAATCTGTGGGCAAATTCCAACAATTGGTATCAGAGCGAGGTCGAAGATTTGAAGCCATGCTTGCCCCAGGGAGGCGACCCGACTAGCGCCTCGGGGCGGGCGACCAGGTGGAGGCGACGAACATGCCGTCATCGGTGAGGCGATGGGCGGTCGTCGCTCGGAGGAGCGACAAGGAAGAAGAAGGTGGACGAGGAGTCCTCGGCAAGGTGGTGGATGGGGATGATCGTTGATGAGTGCGGTGGTACCGGGGTGCGGTGCTGGAGAATCTTGTCAAGATCGTCGTCCGGGAGAGTATGAGTCAAGGAGTCATGGTCGTGCGGGTTAGCACATTGAGTCGGCGTCGTGTTTGTGAGTCGTTGTCGTGTCCAAGTGCTTGTCTCTATGAGGATCCGTTGTAGCTGAAGCGAATGAAGGTTGAGGGACTGTCCATTGTATGGACGAAGATGCAATTTGCGTGCCTCAATCAGGTCGTCTATGTGTCTCGGCGAGATGATCAATTTCAAATGTGAAGGGGGCGATAAACCAGTGAAGGTGAGTCTCTTCAATGAGGCCATGTCTCTACATGAGGCCGAACTGGATGGTCTAGTCCACGTCAGGAGGTCGGCATGTATTACGCTAGGGTGGACGGTGTGTTCCATGGGTGGTGCGATTCCACAAGGTTGCTAGCGTGGCTGGGTAGTCTGGATCATACTTGAGTTGTTCGTAAATTCGCCAAGTCAAAATTGGGAAGAGCCAATTAGACTTGTCGTGGTGCGAGACCTAGACAAGACGCGGATCTACAATGATTCAAGATCAGAGAAGCACAAAAGACAAAGAGTCGTCAATCAAGATTAGAAGGAGATTGTTAGTAGTAATCTTGCATGGAGTTGTAATTGATTAGGATAATGCCTTAGGTAGTATCTACGTGCTAGTACATGTTCTTACCGTGTCCGGCTAGGCTAGGTAGTTTCTGTACGGGTGTTAGTAGATTTTGTAGTATGTTGTCCGTGTAGTGCTAGGAAGTCATATACAAGTAGGATTAGGAGAGTCTGGTCAGTTGGTCGTGTATATATACACGAGGTGTTGCGTGAGTTTGTACCGTGTGTGAGTTGAGAAGAAAAAAAAAGAACGGACACGATACGTGCCCTTGGCCATAAGATATTTCGAGCGTGTTTGTTTGTCTAGTTTGATGTAGTCGATCTGTGTGCAAATTCGAACACCTTGATGGTGCTTCCGTGAATACATGGAATGGGGTGCGCATGGTGAGTTAATCAGATATCAGATCTATTATTAATAGGCAATTCTTAATAGTCAGTATTTCTCCGCATGTTGTGGAGATTATCATCTAATCTTATGTTTTGTTTCCATCCTATTTTAGGTAACGCTATCGACAGAAGGTAGCTTGATTGGTGCGTTCCAAAAAAGTACATCGGTTTTGGGGTTCACTTTGTACATGTATGTGAGCAAAATCTATCTATGTTTCTCTCAATGGTTCACTAAACATAGTTGTGTTTGCACCATCGCACAAGTTCATGCCATGTGTGCAGGGAATATGCGTGCTTGGAGGTGGACTCTAATCCCTGCCTAATAGCTTTTTGTAAGTTTCAGTAGTCTTGATGTCTTATCTGAATTTATAATCCTTACTTTTCAATAACTGACTAAATAATCCTTTCTGTTTCTTTAGTCTTTTCCTTTGGAGCTGCCAATTTAATTAATAATGTGTTTGACTTTGATTTTTTCTATTCTCTGCTTGTGTGAGAAAATTTGTATTGCATTGGGTAATGATGATTCTAACTCAGATTTGTAACCTTAAGGATGATTATAGAGATGTTGTCTCAACAATCTTTGTTTCATTTTAGAATACTCCCTCCGTCTAGAAATAACCGACTTGAGTTTGCTAGATTCAAATGTATCTAGACGCATTTTAGTGTATAGATACATTCAAATCTAGACAAACTCAAGTCAATTATTTCTAAATAGAGGGAGTACTTTATATATACTTTGCTCTTTCCAGTTGTCTCAAAGAACTATGTAGTGTGCTATATACGGGTGTTTGCACTACTGGAAAACAGGCCTTCGGTTCGATCTGAACAACGTCACCAGTCCCGGCCCGTCACGAACCGCGACTAGTGCTAGCACTAGTCCCGGGCCGTGAGGCCTCCAACGGTTAGAAATGGCCAAAGACACTAGTCCCGGGCCGGACCAGAGCTCTAGTCCCGGTCCGTAATACGGTCCGGGACTAATATGCTAGAGCGGGCCAACAGCTCTTTTCGGGGACTATTAGTCCCGGGTCGTATCACGGCCCGGGACTAATTGTCCATCACTATATATACAGCTTCCTGGCCAGCTGCCCTAAAGAATATGGTGGCCATTTTTCTCAAAGAAGCAAGAGAGTCACTGCCATTGTTTTCTTAAGATTTGTCAAGATTTAGTTTGCAACACCTAAATCCAAAGCTTTAAAAGGTTAGAACTTCGTTCTTTCATCTCTTATTGCTACTTTAGCTCTATAATGCTCTAGAAGTATAGAGATATGGATCAAATGCATGCATGCTCTAGAAGTAGCTAGAAGGATTTTGATATATATGTGTAACAAATTTTGATTAGGCACATAGTTACTGAAAATTGAAATGTGTAATTTTAGAGTTTCAGAGCTTAGAATGGAATGAGGTTTTCACTCATAGAACAATAATAAAAAACTCCACATTTATCATGTTGATTGTTTTCTCCAATTCACAAATTGGTGCATGTAAATTTTTCAAAATTCAAAATTGCTCTAGAAGCTCTCAATATAATTTGTAATAATTTTACCATGTTGTGTAATGGTATTTGATATACTTTTACTATAATGCAGATGGTCCGGGAATGGATGTATGGTACTGACCGACGCTCTGGCGAGTTCATTAATGTCGTGCATGAATTCATCTGTGTTGCTGATGCAAACAAGCACAATGGTTTTGTATTCTGTCCATGTAATGGATGTAGGAATCAGAAGGATTACTCTGACTCAAAAACCCTTCACAGCTACCTATTGAAGTCCGGCTTCATGCCCAGTTATAATTGTTGGACCAAACACAGAGAGAGAGGGGTTATAATGGAAGACAATGAAGAAGAGGAGGAGGATGACAACTATCATGGTTTCCCTGAGTACGGAGATACTTCCATGAGGGATGCTGAAGGGGAGGATGAAGAAGAGACACATGATGAACCCGCTGATGATCTTGGTCGGACCATTGCCGATGCACGAAGAGATTGTCAAACTGAAAAGGATAGGGAGAAGTTCAATCACATGCTAGAGGATCACAAAAAGTTGTTGTACCCAAATTGCGAAAATGGTCTAAAAAAGCTGGGCAGCACACTGGAATTACTGCGATGGAAGGCTGAGTGTGCTATACCTGACTCCTCATTTGAAAAGTTGCTGAAAATGGTGAAGAATATGCTTCCAAAAGATAACGTATTGCCCGCCAGTACATACGAAGCAAAGAAGGTTGTCTGCCCTCTAGGTTTAGAGGTTCAGAAGATACATGCATGCCCTAATGACTGCATCCTCTACCGCGGTGAGGAGTATGAGAATTTAGATGCATGCCCGGTATGCACTTCACTTCGGTATAAGATTAGATGAGATGACCCTGGTGACGTTGAGGGCGAGCCCCCCGGAAGAGGGTTCCTGCGAAGGTGATGTGGTATACTCCTATAATACCACGGTTGAAACGCTTATTCAGAAACAAAGAGCACGCCAAGTTGTTGCGATGGCATAAAGAGGAATGTAAGTCAGATGGGATGTTGAGACACCCCGCTGATGGGTCGCAATGGAGAAAAATCGATAGAAAGTACGCGGACTTTGCAGATGACGCAAGGAGTTTAAGGTTTGGTCTAAGTACAGATGTCATGAATCCCTTTGGGGAGCAGAGCTCCAGTCACAGCACCTGGCCCGTGACTCTATGCATCTATAACCTTCCTCCTTGGTTGTGCATGAAGCAGAAGTTCTTTATGATGCCAGTGTTGATCCAAGGTCCGAAGCAACCCGGCAACGACATTGATGTGTACCTAAGGCCATTAGTGGAAGAACTTTTACAGTTGTGGCACGAACCCGGGATACGCGTGTGGGATGAGCACAAGCAGGAAGAATTTAACCTCCAAGCATTGCTTTTCGTAACAATAAATGATTGGCCTGCTCTTAGTAACCTTTCAGGACAGTCAAACAAGGGATACAATGCATGCACACACTGTTTAGATGAGACTGAAAGTATATAGTTGGAACATTCTAAGAAGAATGTATACAATGAGCATCGTCGATTTATTTTGGCCAAGCATCCCTTAAGAAAGAAAGGCAAGCATGTCAACGGTCTGGCATGTCACTAGACGAAGCCTAAGGAGCATACTGGTGCTGATATATTTGATATGGTCAAAGATTTGGATCAACTGGTAACCTTTGGAAAGGGTCCTGGAGGAAAATATGTTCCGCAAGACGCTGAAGGACACGCACCCATGTGGAAGAAGAAATCTATATTTTGGGAGCTACCATATTGGAAATTCTTAGAGGTCCGCTCTGCAATCGATGTGATGCATGTGACAAAGAATCTTTGCGTCAACCTGCTAGGCTTCTTGGGCGTGTATGGGAAGACAAAAGATACACCGAAAGCACGAAAGGACCATCAACGTATGAAATACCCAGATGGCCTACATCCAGAATGGTTTCAAGGTCATGCCAGCTACGCTCTTACCAAACAAGAGAAGGAAATATTTTTTGAATGCGTAAGCAGTATTAAGGTCCCGTCTGGCTTCCCGTCGAATATAAAGGGGATAATAAATATGGCAGAAAAAAAGTTTCAAAACCTAAAGTCTCATGACTGCCACGTGATTATGACGCAAATGCTTCCGATTGCATTGAGGGGGCTTCTACCAGATAATGTTCGAGTACCCATTGTGAAGCTATGTGCATTTATCAATGCAATCTCTCAGAAGATAATCAATCCTGAAGATCTACCACGGTTACAGAATGATGTGGTCCAATGTCTTGTCAGTTTTGAGTTGGTGTTCTCACCATCCTTCTTCAATATTATGACGCACCTACTGGTTGACCTAGTCGAAGAGATTTCCATTCTCGGTCCTGTATTTCTACACAATATGTTTCCCTTTGAGAGGTTCATGGGAATCTTAAAGAAATATGTTCGTAACCGTGCTAGGCCAGAAGGAAGCATCTCCAAGGGCTATGGAACAGAGGAGGTCATTGAATTTTGTGTTGACTTCGTTCCTGACCTTAAGCCGATTGGTCTTCCTCAATCGCGGTATGAGGGGAGACTGAGTGGAAAGGGTACTCTAGGAAGGAAATCAATAATATGTAGAGACGGACATTCTTACACCGAAGCACATTACACCGTTCTACAGAATTCTATCTTGGCAACCCCATATATCAAGGAACACAAGAAAATCTTACGCTCCAACAACCCTGGAAAGCATGACTCTTGTATTAGAGATGAACACATGAAGAGTTTTGGCGGTTGGTTGCAACATCTCATCAAAAACAACACTCTTGGAGATCAGCTATACTTGTTGTCTAGGTCACCATCTTTGACTATATCGACTTTCCAAGGGTACGAGATAAATGGGTATACATTTTACACGATAGCCCAAGATAAAAAGAGCACCAACCAAAACAGTGGTGTCCGCTTTGATGCAACAGAGAACAATGGGTCAAAGACCACATATTATGGTTACATAGAGGAGATATGGAAACTTGACTATGGACCTACTTTTAAGGTCCCCTTGTTTCGGTGCAAATGGGTCAAGCTGACAGGAGGAGGGGTCGAGGTACACAAGAAATACGGAATGACATCGTTGGATCTCAACAATCTTGGGTACTTAGATGAACCATTCCTCCTAGCCAATGATGTGGCTCAGGTTTTCTATGTGAAGGACATGTCTACCAAACCTAGAAAACAAAAAAATAAGAAAAAGAATACATCAGACGATCAGCCAAAGCGCCACATAGTTCTTTCAGGAAAAAGAAACATCGTGGGAGTGGAGGACAAGATAGACATGTCAGAAGATTGTGATAAGTTTCATGAAATTCCGCCCTTCGCGGTGAAGGATGACCCAAGCATCATGTTAATGAATGAAGATGCTCCATGGATACGACGGGATCAGAAAGGAACACACGCGAAGAAATGATATGTAATAATTGTAACATTTTATGAGTGAAGATGCTCCATGCATGTGTCCATTTTTATAGTGTTGTCTGCAAACAATCTTGAGTGTGTTAGTCCCGTTTTGTGGCTGGACCGGGACTAAAGGAGGGCCTTTAGTACCGATTCATACTTACCATTAAGATCTGATCTCCAAACGCGTGATGTCACATATTAGGGAGTGCCTCTATGACCAGTTTCTCGGAGATGCCGGAGGACTGGGCTCCGTCGGCATCTCCCTGAAACTGGCCGTAGTGGTGTCCCTACTCTCTAAAACCATCTTGCAGCTTGTAACTTCTCTAACTAGATCAATACGCTTGGGAGCTAACTAATTTCACATATTAGGGAGTGCCTCTATGACCAGTTTCTCGGAGATGCCGGAGGACTGGGCTCCGTCGGCATCTCCCTAAAACTGGCCGTAGTGGTGTCCCTGCTCTCGAAAACCATCTTGCAGCTTGTAACTTCTCTAACTAGATCAATACGCCTGGGAGCTAACTAATTTCACATATTAGGGAGTGCCTCTATGAACAGTTTCTCGGAGATGCCGGAGGACTGGGCTCCGTCGGCATCTCCCTGAAACTGGCCGTAGTGGTGTCCCTGCTCTCGAAAACCATCTTGGAGATGCCTCAAACTGGCTGGAGGACTGGACTGACAAGGATGCCTATTTATAGTACAAGCAGCTCGGCATAATGTCAACACTCACGACATAATGTCGACACTCACCCCTATTATTAGTGCTGACTCATGTTTAGTCCCGGTTGGTGTCTCCAACCGGGACTAATGGTTCATCTTTAGTCCCGGTTGGTGACACCATTAGGGACAAGGTACAAGCCGCACGACATAATTTCAACACTCACCCCTATTATTAGTGTTGTCTGGCCCAGTCTGCCGCAATCCCTTCAGTCGCGGTTGGTTTGTCCAACCGGGACTAAAGATGAACCCTCTCTTTATATAGGAATTTCCCTCTATTTATTAGGTAACACTCAAGACATTTATTAATATTAAAAACGGGGACAAACCGGGACTAGCTAACACTCAGGACTAAAGCCGCCCCCTTTAGTCATAATCATGCCTAGTCCTATAGTACGCAGCTTCAGGGTCTTTATCGTCATCGTCATCATCATCGTCATCGTCACCTGCCACTCCGGGGATCCTCAGCCCATCCATGGCATATAACAGGGGCCATTCCAGCCTCAGATTCACGGCGGGCGGGGGAGGGGTCTCCTGGAAGACGATGCCACTACCGCCGGGCCGGTGTGGGGCCTTTTTGTGGCTCTGTGGCGGGTGGACTCATGGGCACCGCAGGCGAGGATGGTCTCCCCCAGCGATGTAGCGCATCACTCCCATGATAGTACGGTTCGCCCACCACATATGACGGCCGGCTTCGTTGTGGTTCACCGGTGGCGGGCCATCACCCTCGTACCTGGCGAGCTCCCTTTCCCGCCTATTAGCGAAGAAGGCATTCCAGGTGTCGTAGTTGTCGGGATCCCACTAGGGATCCATCCGCTGCTCCGGCGTGAGCTCGTGGTAGAAGTGGTTTGTGATGGCCGCCTGGCGTGCGGAACCTTGAGGGACAGGAACCCCTCCAGCGCTTAGCATCCAGCCGGCGGGCGGCCGGTAGCCCGGTGGACAAGGGTAGTTGGAGGCGCACAGCGCCTCGGTCTCCTCGAGGGTCAGAATGGCCCAATAGGCGTTGTCCATTGTTCTAAGAGAGGAAGGTGTGGATGTGTGGATAGCCATGGCGCGATCGCCCTAAATATAGAGGGAAAGGGCGGGAAAACTTGGCGTGAAGCTTTAGGAAATGGCGGGAAATATCTTTAGTCCCGGTTAGTGACTACATCCGGGACTAAAAGCTCTCGTAGAAAGGAAAGGGCGGGAGAACTTGGCGGGAATCGGTGGGAAATGGCGGAAAATATCTTTAGTCCCGGTTTGTGACTATAGTCGGGACTAAACATATATTATATTAATATTCTTTATATTTTTCTGATAATAATAGACATATTATTTGTGTTATTTGTATTATTACAATAAAAGATATGATTTTCCAAAGTTTTTATATTAGTTTTGAATTAAAAAAAGAAAATTTACAAATGAAATAATTTATAAATGATGCAAACAGATAAATGGAAATTATATTCAGATTCTTTATATTTTTATGATAATAATAGACATATTATTTGTGTTATTTCGATTATTACAATAAAATATATGATTTTCCAAAGTTTTTATATTAGTTTTGACTTAAAAAAGAAAATTTACAAATGAAATAATTTATAAATGATGCAAACAGATAAATGGATATTATATTAAGATTCTTTATATTTTTCTCATAATAATAGACATATTATTTGTGTTATTTGGATTATTACAATAAAAGATATGATTTTCCAAAGTTTTTATATTAGTTTTGAATTAAAAAAAGAAAATTTACAAATTAAATAATATATAAATGATGCAAATAGATAAATGGATATTATATTAAGATTCTTTATATTTTTCTGATAATAATAGACATATTCTTTGTTTTATTTGGATTATTATAATAAAAGATATGATTTTCCAAAGTTTTTATATTAGTCTTGAATTAAAAAAGAAAATTTACAAATGAAATAATTTATAAATGATGCAAACATATAAATGGATATTATATTAAGATTCTTTTTTTTTTCTGATAATAATAGACATATTATTTGTTTTATTTGGATTATTAGAATGAAAGATATGATTTTCCAAAGTTTTTATATTAGTTTTGAATTAAAAAATAAAATTTACAAAAAAACAATTAGTCACGGGTTGTAGCTGGACCCGGGGTAAATGGTGCCTGCGCGCGCGAAAACGAAGCGGCCGAAAAAACCCTTTAGTCCCGGGCTGTGGCTTAACTCGCGACTAAAGGGGGGGTGGCTTAGCCCGAGACTAAAGGTCTGTCCCTTTATATTCTGGCGCCAGCGGAGGTGCTGCGCCCCAACACTTCACATTAATTTCTCGTCGAAGACGAAGCACAGACGAAGAAGAAAGCAGGGGAGGTGCTGTCCGATTCCGCCACCGCTCCGTCGTGCTCCGTCGTGCCGCCGCTCCGCAGGTGAGATGGTTCTCCAGGACGTGCCGTTCCGTCGTGCCATCGCCGCTCCGCAACGACGGCGCCTCTGCGACGGTTAGCGTTCGGCTAGGAAAGGAAACGAGAGAGAGAGGGAGCGAGCCTGGGGGGAATGAGAGGATAGGAGAGAGGGAGAGGCGTGCTCTCTAGTGCGGCGGCAGCGCAGATCGGCGACGGACATGGCCGGCGAGGGCGTCACGCGCCACACCGACGCTTGGCCAAAGGACGACAGGGGGAAGGACAGCCGGCAAGGTGGGCCGTGTTGGGCTGCTGGTTGGGGGAAGGACGGCCGGCGACAGGAAAGGAAGAGGGGAGAGATGGGCCGGCCTGGTTGGTGTCGGGCTATTGTTTTTTTCCAAAAAAAAATCTTTTTATGTATTTCCTTTTCTCTTTGTATTTTTTAAATACAAATCTGTTTTATATTATTTTTTTAATTATTTTTTAATTATAATTAGCTAGGATTGGGATTATATTGTTAGCTAGGGTTATTTTAATTATAATTAGCTAGGGTTATTTTTTAATTATTGTTTTAATTATAATTATCTAGGGTTATTTTTTTGTTTTAGTTATTAGCTATGATTATATTGTTTTACCACAATTAATATTAGGATTATTGTTTTACCACAAATAATATTAGGTTTTACCATAATTAATATTAGGAAATGTTATAGTTTTTTCTATAATTTTTTTATATTTTTTTATATTAGGGTTTTTTGTTTTAGTATTAGGATTATTGTTTTAATTAAAATATTAGAATTAGGATTAGTATTATTGTTTTAGTGATTTTTTTGTTTTATTTATTAAGATTAGAATTAGGATTAGGATTAGGGTTATTTTTTTGTTTTAGTTATTATGATTATTGTTTTAGCACAAATAATATTAGGATTATTATAATTAGGATTATAATGTTTTAGTTATTAGGATTATTGTTTTTTCTAACCTGTTTAACTCTCTTTTTGTTATAGATAATTAAGTCATGGATCCATCCGAAGATCCTGGTCGCATCGGTGAAGGTTTTCTTCAGGGCATGATAAGAGGTGAAATTCCTCTTATTACTACCGGCGTAGAAGATATTTTGCTCGAGGAAGAGATATCCTCATATCTGAATCCATCCGGTGATGGACTAGAGGAAAACCTAATGTACCAAGGGGAAGACCAGATGGACGAAGGGCAAACAAATAACAACAATAATGATGGCCCCTCGACAGGATCCGGCGAGGTACATATATATATATGTATAAAGTCTCGTGTTACCTCTATTCATTAACTGATCTAGATATATATTAATCACTCTCTCTTCTTCTTTTAGCCCACCAGATCGAAGCAATCGACAGCTCAAACGAAACGAGGGCCGAACAAAAAGTTGGATGGTAATCAGAGGTTCACCATCGAAGAAATAGATGATGATGGTGAACCGATTGCTCCAGAGAAGCACCGGAGGATGTTTATAAATCAATGCGGGGTGCTTGTTAGGGACAACCTGCCGATCACCATCCAAGAATGGAATAAGTCAAAGAAAGCCGGTGAAGAATCCAATAGCTATGTCACCGATGAAGCCAAAGATGACCTTTGGCAGAAGCTCATAGCGCATTTCATACTACCTTTAAAGAAAACTCCAGACTTCAAAGGAGTAAACAAGAAGTTGAGAGAACAGTGGCTTGATTTTGTACAGTACAAGCAATCTGCTAAAGCAAAGGCAAAGTCAGCAAAGAACGCGTTAAATGCTGCCAACAAGAAATACCATCATAAAATGGGGACAGGTGGCTACAAGAGTGCCATCCATAAGTGGGAAACTATGGAGAAGGATATGAGGGCTAGAGGCGTCACTCCTGGTACAGATAGATGGCCTGAGAGGTCAAAGCACTGGTGGTACGGGCACGGGGGATCCTTGGACCCAGAAATAGGGAAGACATTATTTCATGATAAAATTCTAAAACCCTCCCAAGACCTTATTCAAGCAATGAACGATGCTCAATTGGGATTGTTCCGTCCCGAGAGAGAGAACGACGAGCTGACACGCGCCCTAGGGAATCCTGAAAAGGGAGGACGAACACGAGGCAAAGGTGCCGGTGTCTCGTGGAAGAAAGGATTTCCTCAGTACGATGCCAATTACAGAAGCCGTCAGAGAAAAAAAGGACCGGGAGGCAGACCGGATCTCCAGGGTAGAGCAGGACCTAGCTAATATGAAGAACCTCATGCATGAAATTAGCCAAAGGCTGCCGTCGTCAACTCACTCGCGGTCTGATGATCCTGCATTGGATCTTAGCCAACGGAGAAGCAGCGTGGCTTCCACGGAGGTCCGTGCTGATGATCAAGCACTGCTGGATAATGCACCGGCTCCTCACTACCCCGTGGATGATGTCAGAGAGATGGCACAATGTGAGCTACATCAGCCAATGAACAACCTGTCCTTCAAGGTGGCGATCGGCACTGCTTTACCTTGTCTACTTGGAGCACTCCACCATTCACTTCCGATTCCACCAGGCTATGCTCGTGTCACGGTGGATGACATAGTGGAGGATTTTGCGGACCTAGAGATTGAAATCGCTATGCCTGAAGGCCTTACGAAACTAGGAGATGTCAAGCGCAACATCATTCTATGGAATAAGAAGTATATCAAGTTTCTAGGCTCGGCGCCAAGGACACCGACTCCAAGGAATCCAAATCCACCCCGCATCGAATATCGTCAACCTCCAAGTCCACCCCAAACCGATTATCGCCAACCTCCAAGTCCACCCCAACCCGATTATCACCAACCTCCAAGTCCACCCCGCCCCGCTGACGATCGCCGCAGCAGGAGTACATCAACTCGATCTCCGCCTCCGCCTCCATGCAATACTACTACCTCGTCAAAGAAACGGAAGTTCGACGGTCCCCCGCGCCCCACATCGAAGAAAGGTCAAACGCCGAAGATAGTCGATATCCCGCCGGCTCTTCCAAAGAGACCTTATGACAAGACCGATGAGGAAACTAACGCGGATGTGGCTGCCCAAGTTAAGGCGCATTTTGCACCCAAAAAGCCTGATCCAAAGCCGGTATATAATGAAAAAACCAAAAAGTGGGCTAAGTTCTTTCTTGAGCAACCATCCCAGATATCGATGAATCTGGAATCAGACTATGACCAGGAGATTATTAAGCAAGCACAGAAGAAAAAAATCACAAGTGCAAAAAGCGGGAAGCAAGTTGCCCAGCTTAGAGCACAGAAGAATCAATCGGCCGCCCCGCTCAAAGTCATTTCAGACCTCGACAAGGCCTTCAGAGCTGAAATGGATATGGACATGCAAATAATGGACCCTAGAGCCCGTAATAATGCTGCACTTATGGGAATCACTGTATCGCAGGCCAAAGCACTTGCTAACGAAGCAAATATGTCTCTTGGTCAATATTTAGGCTATGAAGATACGCCAGTGGGTCAGATAGTACAACAGTATGTCCAAGGGCAGCCTCTAGTCAGTAATGAGGAGCTCGCGCGTCTATCCACACATATGTGAAATCTGCATGAATGGTACATGTCGGAAGAAGAAAAAAAAGCATCATAAAGATTGGTTTCCGGTGGACGTTAGAAAGGATCATCACTTCAAACCATACTCGATACAGGTTCAAATGACCGAACTGTTTCAGTTATACAACCAGCGCGCCCTCGACAAATCTATCATTGGTTGCTACTGTCTGTAAGTTATTTATTTCTATAATTAATTTTGTAGCTTTAGCTCGTTCATTGCATTTAATATATTATCCTAACTATATATCCTTTTGTATGATGATATTATATTCCGCAGAATGAAGATGCTTGAATGCAAAAGAGCTATAAGATACAACGTTGGGTTCATTGACCCATATATCATTAATAAATATACGTTAAAGAATCACCCCAAAGACGTAGAGGAAGACCTGTCCAGATTCTTAACCGAGCATAATTTTGTTAAGGAAATACTATTTCCTTACAACTTCAAGTGAGTGTTTATATCTTGTACATATTTTATTTTTGCTTACTGGATAAGCTATGCATGTATGCTTATGTAAACGTCCGCAGATTCCACTGGATCTTGCTAAACATTCAAGTTGACAACTCCCTAGTTGAAGTTCACGACTCATTAAGTTGGGACCAAGAGAGGTGGAGCGACATGAAAGCAATGCTCCATAAGTAATTTCAATCATTATCTCATTATATCATCCTCTTTCATTCATTTCCTGATATCAAGTAACTAATAACTCCTTTGTTCATTTTCTGTGCCGAGCAGGTGTTGGACACGGTTCAGACAGAAAATACCAGGTCCATTCAAAGAGGAGCCAACTTATAAAATGGCGAAGATTTTACAGCAGCCACCGGGAACTCATTTATATGGATACTACGTCTGCGAGTACATCCGCGAGTTGACCAGTGAGCGGAAATTTGACTCACATTATATTTATGATTTGCGAGAGAAACTAGAGCCAGACCAACGCATAAGAGCAATTCAAGAGGAGCTGGCGGGATTTATGATGAAGGAAGTCCTTGATGTACATGGAGAGCATTATGCGGATGACGTGAAACTCGATTTGCCTTAGTCATCTTCATGTAGCTCATATGATATATATATTCATCAATGACCATGTAATTTCAAAACATTTCTTCCTTTTGATATGATTGATTATATGTATGTTTGCAAGGGATCGATGAATTATATAAATGCATCGACGTGTAATGTGTATGTAGTAGCGTATAATATGTATACTGAAATATATGTTTGTTATAGTGAAACACAAAACGAAAAAGGAATAAAATGGCAAAAAAAAGGAAATACACAATCTCTGCCGCGACAGAGAAATGTGGTGTTTCTCTGCCGTAGCAGGAAACCTTTTAGTCCCCGGTGGTGTTACAGCCCGGGACTAGAGGGTTCCACCCCCCGCGGCGCTGAAACAGCCACGTGGCTGCTATCAGTCGCGGGCCGTTGCGAGCCGAGACTAGAGGGGGAGGCCTCTAGTCCCGTTTTCGCAGTCCCGGGCCCAAAACCGGGACTAGAGTCCGTTGTGGCCCGGGAATGGAGGCCTTTTTTCCACCAGTGTTGATTCCAAAATTCCAGTGCCATGGAAGTAGCTAACAATGGTCTCTTCTATCAATAGGAGTCATCATAGACAAAGCAATTGGCTTGGCATGAAGGGGCCGGACTACTATAGTGCCATGGTTTATGCAGGTCAACGTGGGGGTGTGCTTCAGAGAAGCAGGTGTAGTAAAATTCACCCGTTAGTTTTAAGATATCTTTCTATGTGAATCATAAAGTACTATTATAGTGACTAAGTAATTCATTCTTAAGGTAATAAAAAATTAAATTGATGAAAATGACTTAAATTCCAACCTATGTATCTAGATTATGTTCGTTTTGCATCTGCAGCAAGAAATCTCTCATTGATACGAATTTTCCTATACGATCCATTTGTTAGAAACTCTTCGAGATGTTTATGAAAACAATAGTTATACTATATTCCACCCTCTAATCTAATCTAACTGGAGTAATTTAAATTGTGCCATACTATTACATGGTTATACAATCATCTCTCCGAACATACTCCTCTATTTTTCTCATAATCTGAGAAGTAAATGAATTCGAAGGAAAATATGTATTACATAGAGCCTCCCACAATCTATGTTTTCTTTTAGAAATTACGTACTAGCCGGTGCAGTCGCACAGGTCGATGACTAGTTATATTTAATACTGAAACATGACATGCATTTAAATTCGTTCACACTAGGTGACAGGCATCACCATGGTAATAGTGGATATACTGGATTGTTGTCGCAGCTATATATTTGAAGGCATACTTATTCTTACTTTGTAAAACTATGTTAGTAACAATTTTCTGATAGTGCATATAGAGATGACTTCTTCTTGTTCTGGAGCTTAATGAAACGAGCACAATTATTCCATCATAATCCACAAGGCTCTCTAGTACTCCCTTTGACCATATTAGTTAACTCAAATTTGTCTAGATACAGATGTATCTAGCACTAAAACTTGACTAGATACATTCGTATCTAAATAAATGTAAGTCAACTAATGTGGGTCGAAAGGAGTACTACGATCTTCAGGTAGTTAGCTGTATTTAAAGATATTGATTACTTCTTTTGTTTTCTATATAATTTACGTATAGAGAACTAAGGGGTCGTGAAGATGGGAATGCACTTATGCAATGTAAATGTTGATATGTCTCTGCATCGAAATAAAAGGGACAGATTGCTTCACTATGTATACCATTAAAGGGAATTATTTTTAAATATTATATTGTGTGTGTGTGCTCAAATAGCAAATATTGATTTTTTACTAGATGGCCAGTCTTTTATTTGATAAAGGAACAACCGCAAACCATGCCATAGGAAGTATACATAAATAAGATAAAACCTGATCTGAACGGCAAGGTGCTCACATTGGATAGTTATATCACTTCAAAGATTTCTTGTTTATATTTATGTGGTTTCCTCACATGATTTAGAGGTAAAAAGTTGGTTCTAGACTGCAAGATGCTGATACTGTGCATCTCAGGCTGTAGAATTTGCTCCATACATAGCCAAGGGTTATGTTAAAATTGTTAAACTCTCTTGCTCTTATTCAAATATTTCTAAGCTTAGAACGTTATACTGCACTATGTTTACCTTCTCTAGGATGCTAGTAGGCAGTTGCATTTACAAACAACAAGAAATTGAAGTATGAGCAAATATAGAGAAAGGAAAATTGCTAGTTCATTTGTGCTAACATGGTTATTATCTGTCATCTACTTATGTTATGATTAACTGGTTGCTTTGCTGTTTGTGTGCTAATCATTCTCAAGATTTAATCTAATTATGAATTAGACTTCATATATAAAAGTTATGCAAAATGTTGCCTATGACTTAGAAGACTTAAAAAGAGTAATTTTCCTCTATGCAGGCTTTCAGATTCATTGGACCCTTGTGTGCAGACCGCTGGAGCATTCTATGGGCAAAGCAAGTATTGGAAGCGTTTGTTGGTCAAATAGTGTCATATAATTCGATGTGTAGTCCCTAGTTTAAATGTACAATGTGTACGCGTGCGTGTACTTGTTCACTTTTGGATATTTTTTATGATATAACAATTATTGCAATGTTAGCTCTTTTTTGTCTTCCAAAATTCATTAATGAGATGTGTTGTATCCTATAATGCTAATATAATTTGTACCTTGAAATTAATTATTGAGATGGAGTAGTGGCAAAGGTTGTCTCTTGCAATGTTGCATATAGGAAACATGTTTATATAATGTACACAACAAATGTGTTACTAGGCTGATCGATGATCATTATTTATTGTGTTACGGTATTTCAAAAATCATGCTACCAATTTTGTTATTATACATACGAAAATGTGCTACTGCTAATGTTACTACATCTATAATAATGTGTTAGTACCTGTGTTACTATAGTTATTAAAATGTGCTACAAGGGTAGGGAGTAACACATATTATGCATGTTACAACAACATAATAGTAACACAACTTGAACCTATAGGAACATTTAGTATGTGTGACAGAGAGCACCTCCCAGTTACATGGCCTAACGTAACACACTCCAATATGTGTTACTAGATGGCATAGTAACAACTTTGTTGACCTGTAGTAACACAAGGCTGTGTTACCAAAGCTCTATCCTGTTGTAGTGTAGTGGTGTCATGTGTGAACGTCGACTACATGATACTTCGCCATTTATGGGCTTAGGGGAATATATTGTGTATTTGTCTAATAATTATGGGGTTGATAGAGTGACAGAAACCTGAACCCCCTTTAGGACACCTTTGCACAAGGGAGCGTAGAATCTCAGAGTTTAAGGTTGTGGTTAGATTTTTATCTTAATTCCTTTCTAGTAGTTACGTATGTTTGTAGGGGGTTTAACCACAAGTATGTATTAGTCCAAGTAAGGTCGGTACATTAGCACAGGTTCACCCACACAACACTTACAACACCAAAGAAAAGTACTCAGCTATTTGAAGCGAAAACACTTGATAGAATTCCCATTTGTCCTCGAAAACATTTGGTCCTTATAAGTATTTCCGATGGCTTGTCCTTTGCTAAGAAAGGATTGGGCCACTTGCTCTGTTTTTCTTTATTAATTGCACTTTGTTTTGTTGCCTTATCAGAAAACCACTAAAAATCCGTTTGCTAAGTATTCGCAGAGAGTTCCTGCTCCACACCACTTTCAGCACCTTCTTCTCCTCGTTGGGATCGACACTCCTATTTATCGAAAGTACTACTATACACCCCATATACTTGTGGGTCATCAAGACTATTTTCTGGCGCCGTTACCGGACAGTGAAGCACTATTGAAGAGTGGAACTGGTAAAGGAAACTTCTACTGTGAGTAGTGTTTTTTGTTACTACTTGTTACTTTGTTTCCAATATGGATAACCCACTTGGTTTTCTGTTTGAGAAAACTACTACCACTACTAGGGTAGTAGATGAACCACCACCTGTTGAGATATATCCTTTTAAGGTACCTACAAGTATTATTGATCGTGTTATGGATAATTATTATTTAGGGGATGGAACTGTCCATCCTGATGATCACTTGCTTTTTATCCATGAATTGTGCGGTTTGTTTAAGTGTGCAGGTATCACAACTGAACAGGCGAAGAAGAAGTTACTCTCCATATCCTTGAAAGGGAGAGCTGAAGAATGGTATAAGCTGCTGAAGAATGGACAATCTATGGAATAGGAGGAGATGACATCTCTCTTTTATTCTAAATTTTATCCTCCTAGTGAGATTCATAAGGATAGAAATATGATATATAACTTTTGGCCTTGTGATGGAGAGAGTACAACTCAAGCTTGGGGGAGATTGAAGTTACTAATGCTTAAATGCCCTATTCATGAACTCCCTAACAATATTATTATCAATAACTTTTATGCTAGGCTCTGTCTTCATGATAAAGATTTATTAGATGCTTCTTGTTCTAGATCATTCACACATATGAAGGAAGAAGCTAAATGGGAGCTACTAGACCGTATTCAAGAAAACGCTAAAGCTTGGGAGAATGACAAAGGAAGAAAGTCATGTATAAACTATGATTATGAATGCATTAAATCTTTTATGGGAACTGATGACTTCTGTGATATTAGTAATGAGTTTGGTCTTGATCCTCAAGTTCTTACAAAATGTTTTAATGCCTTTGCCTCTTATATTGAAATTCCCAAGAAAGAGTGGGACAAGTACCATGCTCCTTATAAATACATTGTCACCCATGTTCCTGCTAGCATAGAGGTTTGTACTGTTGATCCAATTTTGCCTGAACCTTATGTGGAGAAAATCCCTTTTCCTGCTAAGGTAAAGGAGTATTCTATCATAGCTAATGTGGTTAGCAAAAGTGCAAAGAAAACCGTGGAGCCTGATGAGCTCATTGATATTGAGCCCGTGGTAGCTATGATCTTGTCACTAGAAATATAGAGGATGAGCATATTGTGTTTTGTGAAGACGCTACTAATATTGTTTCTCATCCTAAAAAAGCTAGAAAAGCTAGTGTCCCTATGCTTTCTGTTAGAATTGGTAATCATAGCTATTATGGTTTATGTGATATTGGTGCTAGTTCTAGTGCTATTCCTTATGAGCTTTACAGGGAAATTATGCATGAAATTGGTTCTTGTGAGCTTGAAGACATTGATGTGGTTATTAACCTTGCCAATAGAGAGCAAGTTTGCCCCATTAGCATTGTAAGAGATGTGGAGGTTCTTTGTGGTAAGATTAAATATCCTGCTGATTTTCTAGTACTTTGTAAAGAAGCTAGTAAAACATGTCCTATTATCTTTGGTAGACCCTTAATGAATACTTGTGGGGATATTATAGATTGTAGGAAGGAAAAAGTTTTGACTAAGTGTGATGGAGAGTCTTATGAGTTTAATTTTTCCAAATTTGCCAAAACTCCTTATGAAAATGAACTGCCTAATGATGATTTCAGTGTTGAACAACTTTCTGCTATTTCTCTTGCTCCTAACAATGCCTTGTAACAGTTCATGGAAGATCATGAAAGTGATGTCTTCATGAAGGAAAGAAATGAGATTGACGAGGTTTTCCTTCGTCAGCCTGAGTTACTTAAGCAAAATCTACCTATGGACGATTTGGGTACCACACTACGACCTAAAGAAGACCCTATTTTTGAATTAAAACCTTTATCTGATGATCTTAAATATGATTATCTTGACAATAAGAAAGTGTATCTTGTTATTATTAGTTCTAAACTTTCATGGAAAGAAGAAGAAAGGTTATTGGAAGTGTTGAAGAAACACAGAGGAGCTATGGTCTATACTCTTAATGATTTAAAAGGAATTTCTCCTACTATATGTCAGCATGCTATTAATATTGAGCGTGATGCAAAACCAGTTGTTGAGCACCAGCGCCGTCTAAATCCTAAGATGAAGGATGTGGTAAGAAATGAGGTATTAAAACTCCGTGATGCTGGTATTATTTATCCTATTGCTGACAGTCAATGGGTTAGTCCTGTTCATTGCGTTCCCAAGAAACGAGGAATAACTGTTGTGCCTAATGAAGATAATAAGCTTATACCCCAAAGAGTAGTGGTTGGGTATAGAATGTGCATTGATTTTAGAAGGATCAATAAAGTTACTAAGAAAGATCATTATCCTTTGCCCTTTATTGATCAAATGCTTGAGAGATTGTCCAAAAAGACTCACTTTTGTTTTCTTGATGGTTATTATGGGTTTTCTCAAATTGCTGTGAAAGCACAAGACTAAGAGAAAACTACTTTCTCTTGTCCTTATGGTACTTATGCTTATAGGCGTATGCCTTTTGGTTTATGTAATGCCCCTGCTATCTTTTAGAGATGTATGTCTGCTATCTTTCATGGTTTTTGTGAAGAAATTGTGCAGGTTTTCATGGACGATTTTTCCTTCTATGGAACTTCTTTTGATAACTGTTTGCACAACCTTGATAAAGTTTTGCAGATATGTGAAGAAACCAACCTTGTTCGTAATTGGGAGAAATGTCATTTCATGGTTAATGAAGGGATTGTTCTTGGACACAAAATCTCTAAAAGAGGCATTGAAGTTGACAGAGCCAAAATTGAAGCAATTGAGAAGATGCCTTGTCCTAGAGATATCAAAGGTATTCATAGTATCATTGGTCATGCTGATTTCTATAGGAGGTTTATTAAACATTTCTCCAAAATTTCAAAGCACCTTACTAATCTTCTTCAAAAAGATGTGCCTTTTGTTTTTGATGATGATTTTAAGGAAGATTTTGAAACTTTTTTGAAACTTTGAAGAAAGCTTTGACAACTTCTCCTATTGTCCAACCACCTGATTGGAGTTTACCTTTTGAAATTATGTGTGATGCTAGTGATTTTGCTGTGGGTGCTATCCTTGGACAACGTGTTGATAAGAAGTTGAATGTTATTCATTATGCTAGCAAGACTCTAGATGCTGCTCAAAAGAATTATGCTACTACTGAAAAAGAGTTCTTAGTTGTCTTTGCTTGTGATAAGTTTAAACCTGATATTGTTGATTCAAAGTTTACTATTCATACTGATCATGCTGCCATCAAGTACCTTATGACAAAGAAGGACGCTAAGCCTAGACTTATTAGGTGGGTTTTGCTTTTACAAGAGTTTGATCTGCATATTGTAGATAGGAAAGGTGCTAAAAATAGTGTTGCTCACAATTTATCTCATTTGGAAAACATTTCTTTTGACCCATTGCCTATTGATGGTAGCTTTCCAAATGAGCATTTGGCTGCAATAAGGGTAAGTTCGCATGAGAATCCTTGGTATGCTGATTATGCTAACTTTATTGTTTCCAAGTATTTGCCTCCATCCTTTACAGCTCAGCAGAGAAGGAAATCTTTTATGATCTAAGGCATTACTTTTGGGATGATCCACACTTATATAAAGAAGGAGTAGATGGAATTATGCGAAGATGTGTTCCAGAATTTGAACAACAAAAGATATTGAGAAAATGCCATGGCAGTGCTTACGGAGGACATCATGCAGGGGATAGGACTGCACAAAAGGTTTTACAATTTGGATTTTATTGGCCTACCCTTTTCAAAGATGCAAGGAAGTTCGTGTTAACATGCGATGAATTTCAACGAGTAGGTAACATTTCTAGACGCAATGAAATGCCTATGAATTGTTCTCTTGTTATTGAACCTTTTGATTGTTGGGGATTCGATTTTATGGGACCTTTTCCCCCTTCAAAAGGGTACACTCATATTCTTGTTGTTGTAGACTATGTTACAAAGTGGGTAGAAGCCATACCCACAAATAGTGTTGATGGAACTCTTTGAAAATGCTTAAGGATGTTATTTTTCCTAGGTTTGGTGTGCCTAGATATCTCATGACTGATGGAGGCTCTCATTTTATTCATGGGGGTTTTACAAAAACTCTCGCTAAGTACGATGTAAACCATATAATTGCTTCAGCTTATCACCCCCAAACCAGTGGGCAAGTAGAACTTTCCAATAGGGAAATTAAATCTATCTTGGAGAAGACTGTCAATAGATCTAGCAAAAATTGGGTTAAAAAGTTGAATGACGCTTTGTGGGCTTATATAACTGCTTATAAAAAATCCTATGGGGATGTCTCCTTACAAAAGGTCTATGGGAAAGCTTGCCACCTGCCTTTAGAATTAGAACACAAGCTTATTGGGTAGTGAAAGAGTTGAATAGAGATTTTAAAGTTGCCGGTGAGAAAAGATTGCCCGACTTAAGTAATCTAGATGAGTGGACAGGTGAAGCTTATGAAAATGCTAGGATTTTTAAGGAAAAAGTAAAAAGATGGCATGATAGGAGAATTCTCAAAAGGGAGTTCCATGTTGGTGACAAAGTTCTTTTGTGTAGGTCTCGTCTCAGATTTTTTGCAGGGAAACTACTCTCAAAATGGGAAGGACCTTTTGTTATCAAGGAAGTATACCGTTCAGGTGCCATCAAAATTTCTTCTCTAAAAGATGACACAACACAGGTTGTTAATGGTCAAAGACTAAAACATTATATTTCTGGAGATTCTTATAATGAAGATGTGATGTTATTCAAATGGTGACTCCAGAAGAATTTATCAGAAGCCAGATACCAGAAACTGCAGAGTTTGTCATCGAATAGGTAAAAGTGGTGAAAACAGAAGGTTCGTGAAACCCCAGTCGTTTTATATTCTTGATGTTTTTAATACATAAAGGAAGTTTCGAGACGGAATAGAGGAGGACACGGAGTTCGGGGTGGACAAACCCACCCCAGGCACGGGCCCCTGCTTGGCCGTGCCTAGAGGGGGTGTGCCACCCCCGAGCTCTGTCGTCGCCTTGTTTCCGTGTCAAAACCTTCCTTATGCTTTGAAACTTCGTAATATATAACCCCCCGGATTCCCCGAGGTTCTTGCATCGAGTTCTCGTTGTGTTTTTGTTTCAATCTATTTTTGTCAGGCAAATTCTCAGTTTGAAGCTACAATATCTTCCTCTGGATCACCCATGGAGGATTCCTTTGCGGATGTCCTCAACCCGTACATGTATGAGTTGAAGATCCATCCCAAGGAACTGATTCTCAAAGATGGGAAGGTACAGATGAAAGAAGTTCAAGGACCCAAGGGAGAAGGAAGTCTAGAAGACATGATGGAAGCATTGGAGCAGGAGGTTTTCAGGTACAACAAGATGGCGGAACGCGAAGTGGATGTTATTCACAAGATAAGTTCAGAACTCATTGCCAAACATGAGGAGGAGGTGGCTGAGATCCGAGAAGAAATCTTCTCGCTTTGCCAGACCACCAACCAATTACAAGCACAGCTCTACGACATACAAAATCAAAACAGTGAGTATGAGGCTAGATTTGATCGCATAAGCTCTGCTGCTAGTTTCAGGATTGCAGAGACAAGGACATCCATTTTGGATGGGGAACCTTTGCCTTGGAAGTTTTATGATGACAAGAGAACACCACCACCACCGAAGGAGTAATTCGTCATCAGGTTTGGCATCCCCTTGGCTTGTTCCAAGCTTGGGGGAGTGCCGCGGTATCACCACCATTATCTTTTATTTTTTACCTTTTTAGTGGATTCGTATCTTTGGGAGAGAGGTTATCTTATAGTTTGGTTTGCATATGGAAGTATCTCTCCTTTAGTTGGTTATCTATGTATCCCATGGTGTGAGTGCCTTTATTGGAATATTAATTAGAAGTCTCATATTTTACTTTTTGCACTTCATATTTTAGTTTGCAATCTCTATTATATGATGGATCTTGTTGATCAGTATTGGCATCACTTTGGGATCATCAAGTGGATCTAAATTGGTTTTGGCAAACTGAGTTCTGGTCAGTAGCAATACTTTTTGAGATTTGAAAGAAAAAGAGAAAAAGCTTACAGGTATTTTGCATCATTTACTTTCTTTCTTGTTGGATCATAAGCTTAGTATTGTTTATTTAAGATCTTTTGTGTCTTCAAGGAAGATTGCATGTTTGGCTTTATTACTTGTATGTTTGCTTGTTTCTTTCAACTCTCTTTCTTTCTACCCAACCTTGCTAGCCAAAAACCTGTTTTGAGAAGGCTTACTTCTCATGTTTCCAATCCCTTTGAACCAAAACCTTTGCCACTTGTGTCCACTATATCTACCTAGTAGCTTTTGGTATTCCAAACAAATTCTCAAGCTTCATCTACCTTTCAAATTAAAAAGTATTTTGTTATGTGAAAACTAGTTAGTAAAGCTCTCACGAACTTGATGGCACACCTTATTTTCTTGCCCCTAAAAGACTTGAACCATTGTGCCATCGAATTTGTATATGCTTGCATCTATACGTTGGAATTAGCAGAACCGTGCTGTCACGAGGAACGTTTTCAACATTGCACATGTACTTTGTACTCAGTTGATATCATGTTCTTTTGTCTATGGATGTCAACGGTGTGAAATAAAGAGGGAACTTGTAAGTCCATGGAGTATGTATTTTGTGTTAGAGAAACGCCTGGGCCTCTAGCCTAAGCCATCCCTAATCATGGTGGAAACTTGCAGCATCACCATAGTGAGCTACCTATGAAGCATCCTCAATAAAAATCTATACACATAGTAAATAAAAAGATTGCTAAGATGCTCACTATCTATTTGCCTTGTCATTTTGGTTATGGGATAGCTCTTGTATCATGTGTAAGGGGTACCCCGTTGGCGGTTCTCTATGATATGCAAATACTTACAATGACAAGAACTTACCGGTGACCAAATTTGAGTAGCATGAGGAGTGTCCCTCATATTCAAGGGACACGAGATTGCCAACTTATATTTCGTCAAGCATATACTCCATCTTTGTGCACTTTAACCTTAATCATCTCAAGATGCCTATGATAGGGGCAATGAGGGCTTAAAGCTAGTAAGTACCATAATCTTTTGGAAGCTCTTTATGACTTGTAATCCCTGCTTCCCTCTATGAAGGGAAATTTATCCTATTTACCAAGTTGAGTCAGTAAACCTACTTCCTCTCTATCTCCAGCAAACATTTGAGTTGTTGTGTTTCAAGCATTCATATGGTGATTTATTTAATCTTGTTCTTTATCTTGCTTGTTTGCACAAGACTCTTACTTATTGAGTATTACTTTGAAATCCTTCACTTGTGAAAAACCTTTTTGAGCAAAGGGGGCTCCTGTTGTAAAACTTCTACAAAGATCTTTTTGTGAAACTGTTTGCCAGCTGTTCTCTGACCAGGAACAAGAGTTTGCCAATTCCAATTATGATTTATGTTTATGCATCTCTATTGTGAATGCTGTACTTGGTTGCAAGCTAAGTTATATAATGGTGAGTTGCTTTATTCTATGAGTTGTGTAATGGTAAGTGTGATGCTTCTTGTTCATATTATTTTATCGACACTTCACTCCATAAACCTGTGGACATGTTTACTGAGCACAGTTTTTGCTTGGGGACAAGCGAACGTCTAAGCTTGGGGGAGTTGATATGCCCAATTTGCATCACCTTTCTATATCATAATATACCTCTATTCATTGATATTTGTCTTATTATGAGGTATTACTTATGTCCTTTGCACTGTTTAGGCATGTTGGATGATTCTTGGAGGATGGACTGTCGGAGTCTGGAGTCTGATGGAAAAGAGGGCGTTTTGATGCAATTTCGCGAACATCAGAAAAACACCAGAAAAATATGGGAAATATTATCTTTCCAGAAGATTGAGGAAGCCAGAAGGAGGAGCTAAGAAGGACCGTAGGGGACCCACACCCCCTAGGCGCGGGCCCACCCTGGGTCGCACCTAGGGCAGGTGTGTCCCACCTTCCTGGCTCCCGACTCTGACCCTTCGCCTATATCTTCCCTACGGAACCCTAAGGCTAGAGGAGCGACCACAGATAGATTTCCACCGCCTCTGGGGGCGGAAAACACCGAGAGAGAAGGATCTCTCTAGCAGACAGATTTCTGCCGGGGGAATTCCTTCCCAGAGAGGGGAGATCTTCGCCATCAACACCATCATCAAGCTAGGCTTCATAGGGATCATCATCATCATCAACACCATCATCTCCACCAGCACCATCATCACCACTCCGTCCCGCTGTAACAATCGTGTTGGATCTTGCTTTAGTTCTTAGGGGAGAATTTCCCAGTGTTAATTACTATTGTAGTTGATGCTTGTGAGTGGAACCATTGGATTATTGTTTATGTTCAGATTGTTATCCATTATCATATCATCTTTGATCTTGATCCATATGATGTCTTGTGAGTAGTTCGTTTAGCTCTTGAGGACATGGGATAAGTCATGTTGTTATTAGTGGATTTGTGTTGAGTTATTATTCAATGGTTTAGTATTTAAGTTGTGGTGCTATTCTTCTAGTGGTGTCATGTGAACGTCGACTACATGATACTTCACCATTTATGGGCCTAGGGGAATACATTGTGTATTTGGCTACTAATTGTGGGGTTGCCGGAGTGACTAAAACCTGAACCCCCGTTAGGACACCTTTGCACAAGGGAACGTAGGATCTCAGAGTTTAAGGTTGTGTTTATATTTTTATCTTAATTACTTTTCTGTAGTTCCGGATGTTTGTAGGAGGTTTAATCACAAGTATGTATTAGTCCAAGTAAGGTCGGTACATTAGCATAGGTTCACCCACACAACACTTACAACACCAAAGAAGAGTACTCAGCTATTTGAAGCGAAAGCACTTGACAGAATTCCCATATGTCCTCGAGAACGTTTGTTCCTTATAAGTATTTCCACCGGTTTGTCCTTTGCTAAGAAAGGATTGGCCACTTGCTGCTTTTGTTCTTTATTACTTGCACTTCATTTTGTTGCCTTATCAGAAAACCACTAAAAATCCTTTTGCTAAGTATTTGCAGAGAGTTCCTGCTCCACACCACTGTTCAGCACCTTCTTCTCCTTGTTGGGATCGACACTCCTATTTATCGAAAGTACTACGATACACCCCCTATACTTGTGGGTCATCAAATAGTCCCTCCGGCTAGGACGAAACCATTCATGGACTACCTCAAAGACATAATTTTGCCCGCCGATAGTGTCAAAAGCCATCAAATAGTATGTCAAGCAAAGGGCTATACCATAATAAATGGGCAGCTGTACAAAAGAAGCACCACAGGAGTATTCCTAACGTTCTTTCCCAGTAGCAAGGTATATATATCCTTTGTGAGATTCATCTCGAATATTCCTGGCATCATGCCGCTCCTCGATCTTTGGTCTCCAAATCCTTCCGAAAAGGATTCTACTAGATGACCGCGAAGACGAACACCAAGAAGATGGTTGAGACATGCATTGGGGGTCAGTATTATGCACGGCAACCACATGTTCCAGCTTAAGAATTGCACACTATACCAATTAATTGGTTATTCGTGGTCTTGGGGCTTGACATGGTTGGGCCGCTTCAGACGGCACCTTGTGGGTTTACGCATCTGCTTGTAGCAGTTCATAAATTCACTAAATGGGTAGAAGCTAAACCCATTAGAAAGATCGATATGCAACATCCCTTAAGTTTGTCCATGATCTAGTGGTGAGATTTGGTCTCCCACATAGCATCATCACCGGCAATGGTAGCAACTTTTCACTTGAAGAAGTCGAAGCTTACTATCACGAGAAAGGCATCCTCCTTGACCTAGCATCTGTGGCACATCCACAATCTAATGGTCAAGTTGAACGGGCCAATGGATTAATTCTGTAGGGAATAAAGCCACTTCTAGAAGCACCGCTACATAGAGCAGCTAGAGCCTGGGCGGAGGAATTACCATATGTTTTGTGGAGTTTAATAACTACTCCCAACAGATCCACCAGCTACACCCCTTTCTTTATGGTATATGGAGCAGAAGCAGCCCTACACTCCGACATCCTCTATGATGAACCAAGAGTTTCCGCCTACGACAAAGATGATGATAAAGAACCCAGACGCTTATTTGTGGACCTACTCGAGGGGGAACAAGTTCTGACACGCCATAAATCTGCCATCTACCAGCAGAAGCTATGCAGCTACCATAGTCACCGCGTTAGGCATCACTCGTTTAAAGAGGGGGGTCTAGTGCTCTAACTTAAGCAAAAAAGTCACACAAATTATACCCGCCATGGGAAGGACCGTTCATCATTAAGAAAGGTGTTGCTCAATGGTTCCTATTACCTCATCAATAATCATGAGTTGAAAGATAGGACAAACAAAGATCATAAGCACAAGCAACGTGACTCTGATGATGATTACCCAGAGTTTGATCAACCATGGAACATAGCACAACTACGTACCTTTTACACTTATCATATTTTATTATCTACTATGTACCTTTATATGATCAATGAAATAAAGCATTTGGTTCACTCATATGTCTGAGTCTTTTAGCTCCTTTAGTGTTCATTTTTGGATCAGGTAAAACCCTTTATGCATAAGCTTTGCATTTGCACTTGTGAAAACTCCGCTTACAGTGTTAGCGTAAGTTTTCTTATCTAGACATTTTCTATTGTTTTTATGTGGATTCTGGAGTAGTGACTGTCGGCACTCAAAGCCGTAGATTTTGTGCTTAGGTTCTGGATGGTGCCATTAGACATTATCTCCTAAGCGCATGGTTCTGTGTTAAGGGTCTTCTGACTCATGAAAGGTCAAGCATAAAAACCAGAATAATGGATAAGGCAACACTTGCTTAAAAATATACAACTATACATGTTGGAACAAGATAACAAGTAGCAGGAGGCTTGCAGCCAAGTTTTCGTCCTTACGTCACAACTGTTTTCCACATACCGCATATTACATAACCAGACGACAAATATTACAAAGTGTTTTTCACTCTTCTGGTGCAGGGGACTTTGAAGCTGCATCATCGGAGACCGAAGAGCCATCTTGTTCATTAACAAAGTCGGTGGTTTTGAGTGACTCGAAGGCTGCTAGTTCGTTTTCGATGAGCTCCAAGGACACGAAGATGTCCGCCTTGGCCAATTTGGCAATCCTGGTATCATAGCCAGGAAGGGAGGACCATATAGCTTTCTTGTTGATCTTGTGTCCATCCTCATCCATGCCAAGCATACTAGTGGTCACCATGTCGATGTCAGCGTCATTGTAATGTGTCTTGACCATCGTCAATGCCATCTTAGCGTTGGCCTGAACAAAGGAAGCTTTCCATCTCATGATGTGCTCGGGGGCTCGGCGGAGGATCTCTAAGTACTTCATCACCGAATCCACTGCTTTGATATTGATATCTAGGGGCTTGGCAATCTCTTTGGCCTAGGCGATGCCAGTATTGATGTCGTGGCCGCTCGTGCGGCAATTTCCTCCCGACTCGTCATCGGTTTCTTGGTTTGGGTCCTTTTCCGCATACCGCTTGGCGATCTCCAGGAGGTCTGATATGTTGTCGAGTGTTCTATACACTCGCATGAGCTTGGCGACCAGGGGCTCGTAGCGGCACAAGGTCTTGAAACAGTGGATCGCGGTGTCCGGGTGGATTCCGGCCACGTTATACCATAGGTCTTGCCACCGTTGGACCCAGCTGTGGGTCGACTCGTGGGGTCCTTAGACGCATCACTCCAGGTCCTCGATGGTGGTGGCGCGGGTGTAGGAACCCCCGAAGTGCCTGACGAAGGCGTCACGCATTTCCTCCCAGGAGCTGGTGCAGAAGAACCCCTTCCCCTTCGAGCAGATGTTTGATGGGCCATGTAAGTACCACATCAGCACCTTCAAGCCGGCTACACACACCACTCGGTAGTATATCTGGACCCGGCAAATTAAGGAGCAGGCTGGTTTGCCCACTCTGCCCCCACCCCTCCCGATGGACCCCCACCATCGGCTAGGACAGTCGGGAACAACAACAACAGGGCCTACCCACCGCAACACGAGAACTACCACATCTTCGAAGCCGAGCCGACTGACAGTCGCAGGCGGAAGCAGCGCATGGCGGAGGTGAATGTTGTCATCCCTACGGTCCCACAGTACCTGATCTGGTCTGAGACTCCCATAGCTTGGAGTCGGGAAGACCATCCGGAGCTGCTCTCGCATCCTGAGGGCTACGCGATGGTGCTAGACCCTCTTCTCATCTCGAACGAGTGCACATGCCGCTTCTCGCCCGTGCTGGTGCACGGTGAGAGCAGCCTCAACCTGCTCTACCATTCCTCCGTGGAGAAGATGGGCATCCGGGAACGCGACCTGCAGCCCTCGATCACCGTGTTCCATGGCGTTGCGCCTGAACCTCCGTGTGTCCCGTTCGGCAAAATCTGACTGAATGACATATTCGGTTCATAAGAAAACTTCCGGCGAAAGCCGATTTGGTTCGAGGTGGTGAATCTCACTAGGACCTACCATGCTCTTCTTGTGTGCCCTGCCCTTGCAAAGTTCATGCCGGTCCCAAACTATGCATACCTCAAGATGAAGTTGTTGGGGACGAATGGCGTGATCATTTTGTCTGGCTTCTACATGCGTTCCATGGCATGCGCAGTGGAGGGCGCGAAGATAGCCGTGTCCCCGCTCATCGCCGAGGAGAAGCGAGTGATCATGCGCAACGTGTCGATGTTGCAGCAAGAGGTGCCAGCTGGAATGAAGCCAAGTGGAGACATGGCGTTCCAGCCGTCCAAGGAGACAAGGCAGGTCCTGCTCAAACCGGCTGATCCGTCCAAGTGCGTCACCATCGGTGCCGTCTTGGACAACAAATAGGAAAAGCACGCTCGTTGACTTCCTTCGTGAGAATCGGGACATCTTCACATGGTCTCCCAAGGACATGCCGGGTGTGCCAAGCGAGTTCGCCGAGAACTCACTTCATGTTCGTTCGGATGCCAAGACGTTCTAGAAGCCCCTCCACCACTTCGCAGAGGAAAAGAGAAAGGTCATCGGTGATGAGATAGCCCGGCTCCTCGTAGCCGGATTCATCATGTAGGTGTACCACCCAGACTGGCTGGCCAACCCAGTCATGGTGTTGAAGAAAAATAAGACTTGGCGCATGTGTATCGACTACACCGGCTTGAGAAAGGCCTGCCCGAAAGACCCCTTCGCCCTGCCCCGTATTGATGAAGTCATTGACTCTACTGCCGGCTGCAATTTGTTATCCTTTCTTGATTGTTATTCCGGTTATAATCAGATTCGGTTAAATCCGGCTAATCAGCTAAAGACATCATTTATCACCCCGTACGGGGCTTACTGCTATGTAACCATGCCCTTCGGCCTGAAAAACGCAGGCGCCACTTATCAGTGTTGTATGCAGAAGTGCTTGCACTCGCAGATCATCCGGAATGTGCATACCTACATAGACGATGTCGTCATCAAGACAGAGGAGAATCGGACCCTCCTCGAAGACCTGGGTGAGACGTTCGCAAACCTCCATCGGTACCTGATGAAACTAAACCTAGAGAAGTGCATCTTCGGCGTGCTATCCGGATAACTCCTCGGTTTCCTTGTGTCACATCGAGGAAGCGACACAAATCTGGAGAAGATCGTGGCCATCTAGAGGATGCAGACACCCAAAAGCTTGCTCGGTGTCCAGAAGTTCACCGGATGTTTGGCCTACCTCAGCCGATTCGTCAGCCGGCTGGGAGATAAATCACTTCCACTGTACCAGCTGATGAAGAAGACGGACAAGTTCACCAGGACCGCATAGGAGGATTCCGCTTTCCATGACCTCAAGCGCATGCTATCCACATCACCGGTGCTGGACACACCGGCTGATAAGGAGCCGATGTTTATCTATATAGCGGCCACCAACCGGGTCGTCAACATCGTCCTTTTGGTGGAGCACCACGAGGAAGGCAAGGCGCAGCCGGTACAGCGACCCGTCGACTACCTCAGTGAAGTGCTCTCCCTCTCCAAGTAGAACTACCCGCACTACCAGAAGATGTGCTACAGTGCATACCTGGCATGCAAGAATCTCAAGCACTACTTCCAGGAGCATCCGCTCACGATCGTGTCCACTGCACCATTGGGGGAGATATTCAGCAACAAGGACGCCACCAGCCGGGTAGCCAAATGGGGCATCAATCTAGCCGCCTATTGCATCCGGTACGATCCAAGGATCACCATCAAGTCTCAGGCGGTGGCGGATTTCCTCGTCGACCGGGCGGAGAGCCAGTACCTACCACTGGTACCCGACTTGGACTACTGGAAGCTGCACTTTGATGGCTCAAAGATGCGCGGGAGCTTGGGATCCGACATCATGCTCACCTCGCCCAAGGGAGACCGGCTGGAGTATGTTCTCCAGATCTACTTCACCACCTCGAATAAAGTGGGTGAATTCGAAGCACTGGCGCATGGCTCCGGCTCGCCAAAGAAATCAGCATTCGCCGGATCCTCTACTTCGGGGATTCATATTTGGTGGTGCAACAAGTATCTGGAGAGTGGGACTCCTGGAATGCCAACATGGCTCTATAATGGTTCCACATTCAGCTGCTCAGCGCCTGCATCGAGGGATACGAATTCCACCATGTCCCCCGTACCAACAACGAAGTGGCCGATTCGCTCGCGTGAGTCGGATCCACTAGGAAGGCAATTTTTCTGGCATCTCCTTGGAGCACCTTCGCAAGCCAAACATCACTCCCTCCACTGAATCCGAGTTCATCATCTGGGTGGAGGACCCGGGGGCATCTGGATCGAAAGACCTAGGGGCTGCCACGACTTTGAGCCAGGCATCACCAAGTAAGCAAGGACGCCCGGGGGACGACGACTCGGGCATCCCACCTGGTCGCCTTCTGGATGAGCCTCATCCTATACCCGGGAGCATCCTCGTTATCCGATAGATGCCATCCTGGGCCCATCCCTTCATGAACTTCATCCTCATCGGATACCTTCTGGATGATGAGGTCGAGGCAAGGCAAATCAGGCGCCGCACGCACATGTACACCATCATCAACAAGGAGTTGTACAAACGCAGCGTTTCTGGTATCTTCTAGCGGTGCATCGATGCGGAAACCGGCTACAGGCTGCTGAAGGAAATCCACAAGGGGGAATGCAGCCACCATGCCTCTTCCCGGGCCATAGCCTCCAAGGCCATGGGCCACGATTTCTATTGTCCCACAGCAGCCGAGGATGCGGAGCAGATGGTCCGCGCATGCACTGGATGTCAACAATTCGTCCAGCTCAGGCACATGCCAACTTCAGTTCTCAAGCCTATACCAATCATATGGCTTTTCGTTGTTTTGGGACTGGACATGGTAGGTCCCTTGAAGCGGGCCTGAGCTTGCCTGACCCACCTGCTGGTGGCGATGGACAAGTTTACCAAGTGGATAGAGGTAAAGCCAATCCAGAAGCTGGACGGCGCCACGATTGTCACCTTCTTCTGGGACATCATCATTGGGTTTGGGTACCCCCACAACATCATCACTGACAATAGCATGAACTTAGCCAAAGGAGCCTTCGCCCGGTTCTGCCACAACAAGGCAATCTGACCGGACCTCGCATCCATCGCGCACCCATAGTCCAACAGGCAGGTGGAAAGGGCAAACGGCTTGGTGCTAGCCGGAATCAAACCCTGGCTAATCGAGCCACTGGAATGCTCGCCCGGCTGCTGGATCAAGGAACTCCCTTTTGTGCTTTGGATCCTGCACACCACCCCAAATCGGTCAACCAGCTTCACCCCGTTCTTCCTCACCTATGGCTAAGAGGCAGTTCTTGCAGCAGACATCGAGTTCCACTCACCCCGCAAGCTCCTCTACACGAAGAAGGAGAACCAAGAGGCAACGGAGGACAACATGGACCTCTCTGAGGAGGCCCGCGAGCTGTCTCTATCAAGATCGGCAATATACCAGCAAGGGCTGTGTCGGCACCATTCGAGCCGGATCCATCCCCTCGCATTCCACGAGGGTGATCTAGTGCTCCGGCTGATACAAGACACCAAGGTAATGCACAAGTTGTCCCCTCTCTGAGAGGGCTCCTTCATCATCAGCAAGGCACTACACAATAACTCCTATTACCTCATTGACGTGCAGCAGTCATGCAAGAACAAGATGGACAAGTTAGATGAGGAGACCGAAAAGCCATGAAACATGGACCTGCTGCGCCCGTTTTACACTTAGTCGCATAATAGTGTATGTATCCGGAACCCTGAATGAATTTAAGATGTGGAAACCCGGCTGACGCTCGAGGGCTCCTTGCTAGATTTTTGCTTGTTGTTTTTCGGATTATATCCTGCAAAGTTTTTTGGCTCCGTCGACCCCTAACTGGGGTTCGCCGGTTGTCTTGACATGCTAATTCTGTAAACCGACTGAGTAGTGTGCGATGGTGTCATAGGACCACTGTTTGTCTCACGTATAGACCGCAACCCGACTGTCTGGCTAGCAAGAACAAAATCCTAAGTCATCCCACATGAAAAATGGCGAAAGATGCGACAGATTGGACATTTCGGCCATGTTCCTAGTTGGTATTTTTCGGATGCTAAGCCCCTAGTACCGTGCGCAATGTATTGTCAGCTACCCCTTTGGTTCCGGCTCCAGAAAGCAACCCGGTTGCCCGACAAGGACACATCGTAAACAACAGAGTGAACATGAAAGTGACTAAGTGTTTATAAAAGCACGAGCTAGTTTTTGAAAGTAAAACCATCATTCGGTTCACAGCACATATACTCTATGGTAATATACTGACAAAAATCCATTTCTATATGTTTCTTTTGCATGACTGCACCGAGTCGGACCTCAAGAACATATAATATTCGAAGCACCTACCGTCGGTAGCTACTCCGAATCTCGGGGGCTACACCAGGTTGGTGCGCTGACGTGCCCCCACTGGTGAAGGGAATATGCCCTAAGAGGCAATAATAAATTTGATATTATATGTATTCCAAGTATATGATAGATGTTTATTTTGCATGATATAATTGTATTAATATGGAAGCATTAATACATGTGTGTTTAATAAACAAATAGAAATTTCCTAATGCCTCTCTTATAAACTAGCTCGTTGATTAACAAGATGATCAAGGTTTCTTGATCATGGACATTGGATGTTGTTGGTAACAAGGTCACAATATTGTTGGAATGATGTGATGAACATTCATCCAAAGTATAGCGTTACGATCAAAGTCATTGTGTTTATATTGCTATAACATCATACGAAGTAATCCTAGTCCTTAGACCATGAGATCATGTCAATCACTAACACTGGAAAAGTATCTTGATAACATCAAATGACACACCGTGACAAGGTGACTATAAAGGTGGGTTCAGTGCTACGAAGGTGTTATGTAGAGGATCATGGTTCAAGAGTGGAATTTGTCCATCGCATTGACGGATAGATATAATCTGGGCCCTCTCGGTGATATCACATTAGTTAGATTGCAAGTAAGTGATGTTATCACTAGAGTGTTATATCATGGGAACGATAAAAGAGTGCATGTTGGTTACGAGATCAAACTAGGTATGGAGATACCGATGATCGAATCTCATACATCTAATATAATGCAAGACAAATGGATTAAGTTACTAGCATAAAAGGATCTCACGATCACATAAGTCATCATTGAATGTGTGGGAGTCAGTATGGTTATCTAGGTCCAGCTTCTGATTATTAATCCAAGAGGGGTTTAGGTCATGTCTGCATTATTCGCGAACCGTAGGGTGACACACTTAAGGGATACAAACACCATTTAGATCAAATAATATGCTAGAGAAAGAAAAGAAAGCGCTGGAATTATTTCAATGGACACCGGAATTGTTTTGGGTGAAATTGCTGAAATTGGTTCTGCATGTGAAATTGAAAAGTAGCAAGGGGTTTTATGTGAATTCTTGTTAATTAATGTAATTGAAAAAATTCTGAATAAATAAATAAAATGAGTTTTATTTAATGAGAGATTACATTAGATTTGGTGGAAATTTAATGGGATTTGAGTGGGAATTTGAGTGGAGGAAATGGGGAGTAAAATTTGTGAGTGGGGGGTCCACTCACATGAATGGAGGAACGGGTGGGGGTATCCCCCATGGCACCGGACATGCCCCTTGGGGTGCCCCCTCCTCCTATAAAAGGCCCCACCTCTCCCTCTCTCTCTCACTCACACCTCCTCGTGAAGGATCTCTCTCCCCCTCTAGAATTATTCCCCCATGGTCTTGGACTAGTGAGATACATGTTCCCGGTGGCTTTTTGTCTAGAAGGAGTTGCTTCTTCCGCTGCATCGCTGGAGCGAGGGTGGAGGTTGTTTGGTGGCCTGAACGTGTGTGCGATCACGGATGCGCTGCTGATTTGCAGCGCTGGACTTCTTCTCGATCTTGAGATCAGCAAGCGTTCGACTACATCATCCACGAGTTCAACCTCGTTAAACTTTTTTGATCTACAAGTGTATGTTCTCTATGGATGTATATCCACCCATAGCTTGTATCTAGTAGATAGATCTTGGTGCTTAGTAGTTCCCATCATAAGAAAGTTTTTGTTTTCTATGCTGCGGACCCAACTGTGGTATCAGAGCCTGATCTATGCGTAGATTCTTTTCTCGGGTAGTACACATATGAGTATGTGGGCGATGATAATCATGTTATTTCTTATTATTTGTATTTTGGATATTGGTGGAATAGTGGGATGAAGCGGCTCAGACTAACTTTACATGTCCTCGCACATGAGACCAGTTCCACGCTTGACATGCAACTAGTTTTCCATAAGTGGCTAGCGGATGTTTGTATCTCCTACTATATTCAATATCTATTTTATAACGAGTTGCTAATAACTTAGTTGTCATCTTTGCGGTTCCATGTTCGTAGGTAAGAACGGTTCTATCTTCGAAAGCGCTAAGCCACGTAAAACTTGCAATGGATAAATTAGAAACATCTAGTTTAGATTATTGCTAGGCTAGTGTCATGATATGACAATGTTGTAAATTGATGTATAGTTGATACTCTTACAACACACCTAACTTGTAAGTTCCATAGACCTTGGCCTTACACACAAATGAATGATAAAGATCATACCACGATGCACATGATAGTGATCAAGTGAAAAAACCATATAATTTCACTTTTCACATATGATGTTTTTGCATATTTGGCATTTTTAGTAGCATTGTAAGATGATCCTTCATTTATATATCAAGATAAAATGTCTTTTCCCTTAAGTATCCACCGATTATGTTTTGCCGCTTCAATAGATCACGTGATAATTGGGTGTACTTGAATCCACGATCATATTTCGGGTGTAAGATAGTTTTACACACGCAAGTACTAAGGTTCTTACTTGGCGAGCCTAGCATGTACAGACATGGCCTCGGAACATGGACCAAAAGGTTAAGCATGAGTCATATGTTAGATATGATGCCCATTTGATGCTCGCCTTTGAAACTACACCGACTCACGTGATGATCGGACTTGGTGTAGTGGATTTGGTTCATGTAATCACCAAAAAGACACGAGTGATGTTGTTTTTGAGTGGGAGTTCATTCATAATTTGTATTAGTTGAACTCGATCTATCAAAAACTTAATATAAACTTTACAAATTCTATTGTAGATGTCACTACCTGCTTTTAATTTCAATATGCTCATGGAGAATGAGAAACTTGAGACGAATGGTAGCAACTTTACCTACTGGTCCATGAATTTGAGGATTGTCCTCAATGCTGCACAAAATCAATATGTGATAGAAGCGCCGCTAGGCCCCCCACCATATCCTGATGCCCCTGACGAGGAAAAGAACATCTACTTGACTCGTTAGGAGGACCAAAACTTAGTTCATTGCGGCATACTATATGTGGTAGAGCCAGAACTTAGAAATAATTTTGAAAATGGCAATGCCTTTGATACAATGGGTGAATTTAAAATGATTTTAGATACCCATGCTGCCATAGAGAGTTATAATGCTTCTAAAAATTTCTTTAGCTACATGATGGAAGAGAACAACATGTACTCAAAATGTCTGGCTACACCGATAGGCTTGTGTCCTTGGGAATAATGATTCCCACTGACATAGGGATACATCATGTTCTCCAATCTCTGCCACCTAGCTACAAGAGCTTCGTGATGAACTATAACATGCATGTCATGAAGAAGTCTCTCCCCGAGCTTCTATCAATGCTTAAGACTGTAGAGGTGGAGATCAAGAAAGAACATCAAGTATTGATGATCAATAAGACCACCGATTTCAAGAAAGACAAGAAGGGTAAACATAAGGGAAAGAAGGGTGGCAAATATGTTGCCGCTCCTGAAAAGAAATCCCGAGCTGACCCTAAGTCTGATACTGAGTGCTATTATTCTAAGGTGACTGGCCATTGGAAGCACAACTGCCCCAAGTATTTGGTAGACAAGAAGGCTGGCAAGGCAAACAAAGGTATATATGATATACATGTTATTGTTGTGTACTTTCCTAGTACTCGCAGTAGCACCTGGGTATTTGATACTGGATCAATTGCTAATATATGTACGAATCAGGGGCTGCGAAACAAGCGACCGCTAGCAAGGGGTGAGGTCATGATGCGTGTCGGCAATGGATCAAGAGTTTATGTGATCGTCGTCGGAACGCTGCCTCTCCACTTACCATCGGGATTAGTGATAAATATAAATAACTGTTATTTGGTGCCTGTAGTGAGCATGAAAATTGTATACGGATCGTGTTTGATGCGAAGTGGTTATTCATTTAAATCTAAAAACAACGATTGTTCAATTTATATGAATGATATCTTTTATGGTCATGCACCTATGACGAATGGTTTATTTCTATTGGACCTCGATAATAGTGTTACACATATTCATAATGTTGATCATAAAAGGATTAAACTTGATGATGATATATCTGCATATATGTGGCACTACCATCAATGTCATATTGGCGTCAAACGCATGAAGAAACTCTATTCAGATGGACTTTTGGAGTCACTTGATTTCGAATCATTTGATACATGTGAGCCATGGCTTATGGGCAAGATGACTAGAACGCCCTTTTCCGGTTCAATGGAATGGGCGAAAAATTTATTGGAAATCATAAATACTGATGTATGTGGTCCAATGAGTGTGTCGGCTCGAGGTGGATATCATTATTTTGTTACTTTCGCTGATGATTTGAGTAGGTATGGGTATATCTATTTTATGAAACACAAGTCTAAGACCTTTGAAAAGTTCAAGAAATTTTAGAGTGAAGTGGAAAATCATCGTAATAGGAAGATCAAATTTCCACGGTCCGACCGTGGAGGTGAGTATCTGAGTTACGATTTTAGCACACATATGAGAGAGTGTGGAATAGTTTCACAACTCACACCTTCCGGAACACCACAGCATAATGGTGTGTTGGAACGTCATAATCATACTTTATTAGATATGGTTCGATCTATGATGTCTCTGACTGACTTACCACTGTCATTTTGGGGTTATGTACTAGAAACCGCTGCATTCACATTAAATCAGGCACCATCTAAATCCGTTGAAAAGACATTGTATGAATTGTGGTCTAGAAACAAAACTAGGCTGTCATTTCTTAAAGTTTGGGGATGCGATGTTTATGTGAAGAAACTTCAGCCTGATAAAATCGAACCCAAAGCGGAAAAATGTGTCTTCCTAGGATACCCTAAGGAAACTATTGGGTATTCCTTCTATCATAGATCCGAGGGCAAGGTTTTTGTTTCCAAGAATGGATCCTTTCTAGAGAATGAGTTTCTTGTAAAAGGTGTGTGTATTCGGAAGGTAGAACTCGAAGAGGTTATTGAACCTTCTATTCATGAAATGGCGAGTGGCGTAGCGCCAGAAATTGTCCTGGGGTTGACTTCACCGAATGAAGAGGGAACTAATGATAATGATCATGAAACTCCAAAAGAGAATACTACCGAACCTCGCAGATCAAGCATGACACGTGAAGCTCCTGAACTGTATGGAAATCCTGTTATGAATTTCATGGTTGATGAAATAGATGACCCTGCGACGCATGGAGAAGCGATGATGAGACTAGATTCCAACAAATGGCTAGAAGCCATGAAATCCGAGATGTAATCCATGTATAAAAACCAGGTTTGGACCTTACTGTACTTACCTCACGATCAAAAGGCCGTTGAGAATAAATGGATTTTCAAAAGAAAAACTGATGCCGATGGTAATGGTAATGTAACCATCTATAAATCTTGACTTGTCGCAAAGGGGTTTCGACAAATTCAAGGAGTTGAATATGATGAGACATTCTCTCCCGTAGCGATGATAAAGCCGGTTAGGATTATGCTAGCAATTGTTGCATATTTCAATTATGAGTTATGGCAGATGCATGTAAAAACTGCATTCCTTAATGGAAACATTGAAGAAGAGTTGTATATGATACAACCAAAGGGTTTTGTCGATCCTAAGGATGCTGACAAGGTATGCAAGCTTCAGCTATCCATCTATGCATTGAACCAAGCATCCCGGAGATGGAATCTCCGCTTTGATGAGGTGATCAAAGAGCTTGTATTTTTTCAAACTTATGGAGAGGCTTGTATTTACAAGAAAGTGAGTGGGAGCAATGTGGCATTTGTGATACTATATGTGGATGACATATTACTGATTGGAAATGATGTAGATCTTTTAACCATGTTAAAATTTATCTGAACAACAAATTTTCGATGAAGGACCTAGGTGAAGCGTCATACATTTTATGCATAAAGATATATAGAGATAGATCAAGACTCCTAATAGGGCTATCACAGAGTACATACCTTGATAAGATTTTAAATAAGTTTAAAATGGACGAAAGTAAGAAGGGGTTTTACCTATGTTGCAAGGCAAGACATTGAGTACGACTCAAAGTCTGGCTACGGTGGAAGAAAAAGAGATAATGGATAAGATCCCCTATGCTTCAGCCATAGACTCTATAATGTTGGTCATGCTATGTACAAGACCGGATGAGGCACATGTTATTAGTTTGACAAGTAGGTACCAATCTGATCCATGTATGGAACACTGGATAACGGTCAAGAATATCCTTAAGTACTTAAGTAGAACTAACGAAATGTTTCTTGTATATAGAGGTGAAGAAGAGCTTGTCCTAATTGTTATGTTGATGCTAGCTTTGACACCGATCCGAATGACTCTAAGTCTTAATCCGGATACGTATTTATCATGAACGGAGCAACAGTTAGTTGGAGGAGCTCCAAACAACCTGTGGTGATAAGATCCACAACGGAGGCAGAATATATTGTTGCTTAAGCATCAACACATGAAGTGGTTTGGATGAAGGAGTTCATAACCAAACTAGGTGTGCTTCCTAGTGTGTTGGACCCAATGATGAACTATTGTGACAACAATGGAGCCATAGCCAATGCCAAGGAACCAAGGTCTCACAAGAATTCCAAGAATATTAAGCGCCGATTTCACTCCATCCGCGAACATGTCAAGGATGGAGATATAAAGACCAGAACTACATGGGTGTTAGATTTATCACTATGTAACTAGATTATTGTCTCTAGTGCGAGTGGGAGACTAAAGGGAATATGCCCTGAGAGGCAATAATAAAGTTGTTATTATATGTATTCCAAGTAAATGATAGATGTTTATTTTGCATGCTATAATTGTATTAATATGGAAATGTTAATACATGTGTTTTTAATAAACAAATAGAAAGCTCCTAGTTATGCATCTCTTATAAACTAGCTCGTTGATTAACAAGATGATCAAGGTTTCCTGATCATGAACATTGGATGTTGTTAATAACGAGGTCACAACATTGTAGGAATGATGTGATGAACATTCATCCAAAGTATAGTATTATGATCAAATTCATTGTGTTTATATTTCTATAACATCATACGAAGTAATCCTACTCCATAGACCATGAGATTATGGCAATCACTAACACTGGAAGAGTATCTTCATAACATCAAACATCACACCATGACAGGGTAACTATAAAGGTGGGTTCAGTGCTACGAAGGTGTTATGTAGAGGCTCGTGGATCAATAGTGGAATTTGTCCATCCCGATGATGGATAGATATACTCTAGGACCTCTCGGTGATATCACATTAGTTAGCTTGCAAGCAAGTTATGTGATCACTAGAATGTTATATCACGGGAACAAGAAAACAGTGCATGTCGGTAACAAGATCAAAGTAGGTATGGAGATACCGATGATCGAATCTTGAACATGTCATATATCGTGAGACAAAGGTATTAAATTACTAGTATAAAATGTTCTCACGATCATAGAAGTCATCGTTGAATGTGTGGGAGTCAGTATGGATCTCTAGGTCCCGCTTTTGATTATTGATCTGAGAGGGGTCTCGATCATGTCTGCATTATTCGTGAACCGTCGGGTGACACACTTAAGGGACACCAACACCATTTGGAGAAAATATGTTCTAGACGAAAGAATTGCAAAGCGCTGGAATTCTTTCAATGGACACCGGAATTGTTTCGGGTGAAATTGCTGAAATTGGTTCTGCATGTGAAATTGAAAAGTAGCAAGGGTTTTATGTGAATGTTTGTTAATTTATGTAATTGAAAAAATTCTGAATAAATAAATAAAAGGAGTTTTATTTAATGAGAGATTACATTAAATTTGGTGGAAATTGAATGGGATTTGAGTGGGATTTTGAGTGGAGGAAATGGAGAGTCAAATTTGTGAGTGAGAGATCCACTCACATGAATGGTGGAAGGGGTGGGGGCAGCCCCCATGGCGCCGGCCATGCCCCTTGGGGTGACCCCCTCCTCCTATAAAAGGCCCCCCTCTAGAATTATTCCCCCATGGTCTCGTTCAAGCGAGATACATGTTCCCGGTGGCTTTTTGTCTGGAAGGAGTTGCTGCTTCCGCTGCATCGCTGGAGCAAGGAGGCGGAGGTTGTTCAATGGCGTGCATGTGCGTGCGATCACGTATGCGCTACTGATTTAAGGCGCTGGACTTTTTCTTGATCTTGAGATCGCCAAGCGTTCAACAACATCATCCACGAGTTCAACCTTGTTAAACTTTGCCCGGTATACAAGGGTATGTTCTCTATGGATGTATATCCACCCATAGCTTGTATCTAGTAGATAGATCTTGGTTCTTAGTAGTTCCCATCGTAGGAATTTTTTTGTTTTCTATGCTAAGAACCAAACAACTAGAAGCATGTAGCTCCTGGCTGGAAGATGTTCCAGTTGGTTGGAGCAAGATGAACCAGCTGATAAGGCAGGATAGAAAGATTACCCCGACCGGGATGTAGTCCCTCCGGCCCGGCTAAGCCTCGTCAGTCGAACATGCAAGGGGCACTATAAGAAATAAAGTTGAGAAGATGCGAAGAAACTGGCTATGCTAGCTACTCCAAATCTCGAGGGATACACCCAGTGGGTGCGCTGACGCGCCCCCACTATAAGTATGCAGCTCCCATCTAGAAGATGTTCAGCCAGTCGGCACAGGGTGAGAGAAGGAAAGAAAGTTGGAAGGAAAGAAACAAAGAGAGAAACAGGATCGCAAGAAAGGAAAGTAATAGAGAAAAAGGGCTCAAATCCATATATGAGCTTGGGTTAGTTTGACCGAGATGCAGTTCCTCTCGTTCGATTAAGTCAGTTCAGTCGGTTGCACAAGATAAGGGGAAGATTTAACTTTGTAAGATTCAAAGCACCTGGCTGCGCCAACTACTTAGAATCTTAGGGGCTACATCCAGTGGGTGCGCTGGAGCTCACCCACTGGAAGTGAAGTTTTCCCCGGATGAAGGTAGGCAGCTGGGAAAATGATAAAGAAAAACTCACACCCCGACTAGAGGTGACCAGTCAGGCAAAAACAACTCGCCGTATAGTTGGCAGAAGCGGCAAGGAAGGTGCAAGCTGATTAAAGCGTACCAGTCGAAAGAAGTAGTCAGCCACGCACAAAAAGCAGACAGCGATAAATGAACAAGGCATTCCCAAAGTTATTAAATGGCGGGAGACGAAGCCCCCGCAGATCCAAGTTCACAAGTACCACTCGTGCAAGACAAAACATATACAAATACTCCTGGCATCCCGAGGAACTTCCATTCATGTGGGCACTTTGTCGTGGCGGTACTCCTGGTCGGCTCCGTCGCAATGAGAGGACGCCTCCGCTCCACCATCTGGCTCCCCGTCCGCCTCCGACTCGGTTGGGAACTCATCAACATCCGTGTAGCCGACGAAGTTGATGGCGGCGGCAAGAAGACCCGGATGAGCTTGGCGCATGGCGGAGTGGTCAACACCGACACGAAAAACCCCTACCATCTTTTCCACCTAGGCGTCCTTGTACCATCTCAGCATCAGCGCCAAGGCCATTTTGGCCCTAGCCTGAGAAGCAAGGTTGCATAACCAGTCGATGGCAGCCGAGGCATCACCGACCTTGATCGCGAGGGGGGGATCATGTATGACACAAAGTCATTCGTCCAGATGAAGTTATGGACGGAGGTGACGGCCTTGTGGAGGATGGAAGTGTCCTCTCCTAGCTAGGGAACCTTGTCTCGGACGCTGGCCTTCTCGACCGGCTCCACCTGTTGGACTCGGTCGTACGCCCTAGCTCTACTTCCAGATAGAAGCCTTGATCATAAAGTGAAGTCAAAACGAACCCAGTAGATCCATCTGGACAAAGGAAAATGAAGGGCCAAACTCACCTTTGGTGACGTGCACAACCTTCATGCGCTCATCCAGCAATAACTCCTTGCACTCCTTCAGCCGCGTGACCTCCTTGTCCAAGAGATCAAAGGCCACATCCCGGCTGGCAAGGGTCTTCTCGTGCTTCGCGGAGCCGCCTCTAGACGGTCTACCTTGGTGATGAACTCCTTGTTATGCACACAGAGCGTTGAGTTGTCCCGGCTGAGGCGCGTATTCGACTGAGCCAGCCGGTCAATCTCGCGCTAGGCGTAGATGAGGATGGCTGGAAGATGCAGAAAACAAGAAAAGTCAGCTGGAAGGAACAAAAAAAGAAGAGGAAGAGAGATGTAGAAATTCAAAAAAAAGCTTACCTCGGGCGGTCCCCTGCGCCGTGGCAACCTGCTCCGCAGCTGACCTGTTGGCATTTTCTAGCGTTGCCAAGAGTAGACGAAAGCCCTTCAAGCCGGCCTCCAAGTTTACCTCCAGGTCCTTGAGGGAGGTAGTGGCGGTAGTCGGTGATACGTCATAAACATATCTATAATTTTTGATGTTCCATGCTTGTTTAGTATCTACTTTGCTTTGCTTTGTCTACGCTTTGAGGTATTTTGATATGTTTTTTGGTACTAACCTATTAACAAGATGCCACAGTGCCAGTTGCCTGTTTTCTGTTGTTTTTGGTTCCAGAAAAGCCATAAAATGAATATTCTCGGAATTGGACGGGACAAAGGAGTTTGTTTAGTTTGCTTGAATAAAGTAGTTTAGACACCCGTTCTCGCTGTGTTGTTTCAAATAAGTTGATTGGTGTTGGAAAGGAGTAGGAAGTTCTTGCTTTAGTAGTACAAGAAGAGCTTGCTTTGAATGTGACTTAGACTTTATCATGTCATGCTAGATGTTGTTTTGACCTTATGCTTAGTAATTATTGTTGTAGCATGACTTGTTCCAAACAATTAGGATTTCTTAATGTGGCTTGAAAGAATCATGCGTTGTTTTAGCATACAAAAGCATAGTATTATGGTATCCTCCTTTGATGCTTTGTTTGGGTTGACTTGGCACATGCTCACACCATGTTATTACTATGAATCATTCACCTTAGCCTCTATGATTATTTAGTTTTTGACTTGTGGTACCACTTTATCCTTTGATTAGTAATGTTTTGTCGATCTGCATGATTATGGCCATTATTGCTCTCTTAGTTGGTCACTCACAGTCTTTTGCTAGCATCCACTTGTATGAGTAAGCTCTACTCATGCATCCAACTCCCAATAAACCAAGTTATTCCAAAGTGTCCACTATAAATTCCTATGCATGGTGTGTTACACCATTCCAAGTATATTCTTGTTTTATCTATCTTCCAAATTAAACTTGTTATGTGAAAACTTAGTGACTAAAGCTCTCACAAACTTGATGGCACACTTTATTTTTCTTGCCCCTAAATAAACTTGAACCATTGTGTCATCTATGATGTATATGCTTGCACTTATACGTTGGAATTAGCAGAACCATGCTGTCATGGGGAACGCTTTCAACATTTCACTTGTACATTGTACCAGTTGATATCATGCTATTTTTTTGCGAATGTCGTCGGTGTGAAATAAAAGGGGAGCTTGTAAGTCCATGGAGTTATGTATGTGTGTTAGAGAAACGCCTGGGCCGCTAGCCTAAGCCATGCCTAATCATGGTGGAAACTTGTAGCATCACCATAGTGAGCAGTCTATGAAGCTTTCTTCTTATAAAAAAGAGACATGTTGAAAAGAGGAAAGAGAGAAAAACACCATTTTCCCATGGTAAATAGGAAGATTGCTGAGATGCTCATTGTCTGCTTGCCTTGTCATTTTGATATGGGATAGATCCTATATCATATGCAAGGAGTACCCCGTTGGCGGTTCTCTATGATACATATGTACTTACTATGACAAGAACTTACCGGTGACTAAAGTTGAGTAGCATGAGGAGCGGCCCTTGTACTCAAGGGACATGAGATTGCCAACTTATACTTTGTCAAGCATATACTCCATAGTTTGTTCACTTTAACCTTAATCACTTCAAGATGCTTATGATAGGGGCAATGAGAGCTGAAAGATAACAAGTACCATAATTTTTGGAAGCTCTTTATGAGACTTGAAATCCCTGCTTCCCTTTATGAAGGGCCTTTCTTCCACTATTATATTGAGTCTCCACCTTCTATCCTTAGGCACCAATTAAGAGAGCATAGTTTCCATTCTTAGTTCTATGTGCATTGTCCCAAAACATATTTATTGATTCATATTGTTGATATTGCTTGTCGTTGAACTATTTGTTTCTAGTCACTCTTATGAACTTTGAAGGTGTCTAATGCATTCATTCCTACTCCATGAGGGACAAGCTGAATGCCACTATGCTATGTTTTCTATATGTGAAACAAACAAAGATCTTTCAATGCATTGTTATTCATGATCTTTGTTTGTATCCTTTCATGTTGCAACATAGTTGCTTTGTCTTATTGTTATAACTTCTCCTTTGATGCTCGTGGTTTGATCTTCCAGATGGATGTAAATGGTTTGATCTTGATTTTGATGGTGCATGTCACCTAAAAAAATATACTTTTTATCACTTACCTACTTGAGAACGAGCAAGAGTTAAGCTTGGGGCTGCTTGATACGTCATAAACGTATCTATAATTTTTGATTTTCCATTCTTGTTTAGTATCTACTTTGGTTTGCTTTGTCTACACTTTGAGGTATTTTTATATGTTTTCTGGAACTAACCTATTAACAAGATGCCACAGTGTCAATTGCCTGTTTTCTATTGTTTTTGGTTCAAGAAAAGCCAGAAAATGAATATTCTCGGAATTGGACGGGACAAAAGCCGAAGTAAATATTTCATCGAGGGGAACAACAAGCCAGAAGACGAGACGAAGAAGGGCCTCGAGGGGGCCACACCCCCTGGCCACACGGCTAGGCCTGGCCCACGCCTGGGCAGGTGCATCCGCCTCGGTCACCCCCTCGGCCTCCCTCTTCGCCCATAAGAAGCCCCCGATACCTAAACCCTATGTACCCGATCAATCTTCCACGAAATGGTCCATAACTGCCGCCACCATCGTCCCTAGATCGGGGGGATCTAAAGCTCTTCCCGACACCCTACCGGAGGGGAGAGATCATCTCGGAGGCCTTCTTCATCACCATGCTAGCCTCCGGTATGATGAGTGAGTAGTTCCATCTTGGACTACGGGTCCATGTAGTAGCTAGATGGTTGTTTCTCCTCCTTTGTGCTACCATGTTTAGATCTTGTGAGCTCCGTTCATGATCAAGATCATCTATTTGTAATCATGCATGTTATGTTTGCGGGGATCCGATGGATATTGAGAATACTATGTCATATTGGTTAATGATTCTATCTTATTGATTCTATCATGTCTCTGTTGTTTGAGAAATTGCATGCTCTCCATTTCTAGTAGCTATCTTGTCCAAGTAGATGCTAGTGACTCCAAGAGGGAGTATTTATGCTCGATAGTGGGTTCATGCCTCTATTGAATCTGGGGAAGTGATAGAAATATCTAAGGTTGTAGATGTGATGTTTCTACTAGGGAGAAAACAACAATCTCTTGTTCATGGAACAAGTGTATTGTTTACTTTAGACACCTTGATTAAAGCAGTAATCCGTTGCTTGCAACTTAATACTAGAGGGGGCTCGGATGATAACCTGAAGGTGGATTACTAGTCATAGATGCAGTTGGATGGCGGTCTATGTATATTTTTGTAATTCCCAATCAAATCTCATAGGATCATGAATGTCCTGTCAACTGCCCCACTGTAATTTGTTTACCCAGCATGTTATGTTGTTTATCTTAAGGAAAACAGATCTAGTGAACTATGGACACCGGTCCAATCTTTACCATTGATACATCTTCCACTATTACTGTTTACTTTCTGCAAGCCACCATTACTTTCCACACCATATGGTTTATTCTTTGTTTTGACCAAACCAATGAGATTGACAACCTCACTATTCGTTGGGGCAAAGTCCCGAGTTTGTCTTGTGTAGGTTTCCAAGTTGCTAGCAACATCTTTGAGTCGTTTTGTAACTACCTCGGTGAATTACGCTCCTAGTTACAAGCCTGGATGAGCAGAAATGGATGAAATAGTACGGTGGGGCCCAAATGCCACTCACAGGTAGACCTTTTGGCCGTCCCAACCATTTCCAAACATCGGGACAAGAACGGGCGGCGTAATCGGCAGGCGAAGGGATCAACTACATACACAAATGAGTATGTATGCAAGCCACCATACAATGGTTCTCAGAGTCATTCCATCTAAAAAGAAAGGAAATATTGCAACACCATACGGCAAGATCCAAATATCCTAGATAGATATAATAGTTTAGGATATCTCCTCATACATCAAACATCAGAGTATCAGGCGGAAGCGGAAGACAAAATCCGAGTACGGATAAGAAGCAAATCGGCATAAGATGCCCCATAACTAAACACATCCCGCCCACAGATCTCATGGATCCCCGTTCCCGGAATCTCTACACCGAATGATCGTTGCCCACATCGTCCGTCTCCTCCACCCAGTATCCATCTTGCGAGTTTACCTGTTCATCTGAATAAAACAATTTATCGTGTGAGACCCTAGGGGTACTCAGCAAGTCTTTATGCCTCTAAAGGGGACACAACCTGGGGTGACGCAATTGCAGCAAAAGATAAACCCTAACAATTCTATAGATACTCGCTAACCATCCGCCTAACCATAGATAGACGAATGTCCGTGAATTAATAACAACAGTTATAATGGTAATGTCCACAGATCCATCCTCCTCCCTGCTTACCGACGAGGAAGCGGACGAACAAACCCCCCATCCGCTGTCAGTTTTATTATCCATTCCATGAGTGTTGCACTATTTACTAGTCAGGTACTTAGTCAAATTAAAAGCGGTACTTTAGTTATTCTTGACTATGATCGAGAAACTGTGCTCCAAGTCGTCCATAACCACGGACACGGCTTTCAGAAAGTTTTACCCTGCAGGGGTGCACAAATAGCAACACACACTCGATCAACCTCGGAAAAACCAAATCAAAACCAACGAGGCAGTCATGACAAAGCGATCACAGGATTCAGAAATATTTCAGGGGGCCACCCCATTAAGCTACCCGCAACGAAGCTGGCCGGCTACGAGACGGACTCAAGGTTTGTGTGGCCGGCTGTAAACGACTGGGAACCCGAAAGTGTGACTGGGCTTGTCGATACAGCGAAAACGGGTCACGGCCCTAAACAGTACAGGTGCAGTACCTCGCACAATTTAAATAAAGCAGTAAAGCATGGCATAAGTACAGGATAGTAAATAAAACCTCAAACTAGTTTGTGGCCCCAAGAAATAAGAATGAATCAAGCTCTGGCTCAGGGGGGTTCATAAGCCTCCCGGATGTGGATAGCGCGAATATTCAAGGAACAGGAATCAAGTACTCGGGGTCCTACGGGACACAAGTGAGCCTGAAAAACCAAATAGCGAATATGGCTCACTGATGCCACTTTCATTAGTTATCCCATTACTACTCAGGTTAAGTTGTTTAGGTACCTCGTTATCCATCCGACACTCACATACCCTACACATGTTGTTCTACGACTCGCATGGCTCAAACAACTCCTGTAGTAATGGCTCATGGGATGGAGGAACAAGCTTCGGTGGGGTTTAAAAATAAAGGCTATGCAATACTTGGGATTCAATTTAATGCAATCGCGACTCAATGATGCAAGAATAAGATAGAGGCAATAGGTAATATATGTATGCAAACATGTGGTAGTGCTTGCCTGGCAGCTCAGTTGAAGCAAGGGATGGATCTGGGTAGTGCTCCTGGTTCTCTTGATATATCCCCTGCTCAGCGTCTATTCGAAGAAGAACCAAACAAACAAGGGCCAACATAAATAAAGTGCACAAGCATATGAATTAAATGCATCAAGCAACAATCATGCCATGATGAATGATGCACAATTTGCATGGCAATAATGTAGCATGGCATGGGTGAGGTGTGGAATACAAGAAGTAATCATTTTATTGAGTTTTAGCCTCATTTTATCCTCATATTAGTTGCTGTACACATTATATTTATATGATGCATGCTGCAAAACAGAACAAGGAATGCATAAACAGAAAGGTCTCGTCGAGCTAATCATTTTAGACATATCATTTGTTAAATTTGGAGTTATAAAACAAAAGTTATTAATTAATTAAGGAAAGGGCATTTTATTGTAATTTAAATCAACTTGAAAATTTTAAGTGTTCAAAAATATATTTTGAAGGCCATATTTGAATTCCTCACATTTTTCTGATTTCAAAACATATATTATTTGTATTATATGGAATTGTATTTGAAAAGTTATTTGAAAACAGATTTAAATTTGAATTTGAATTAATTTGAAAAAGATTTAAATTGAAACAGAAATAAACAGAAACTTTTGTTACTCAGCCACACCTAGCCGAAGACACAGACAAGTGGGGCCAGGTGCTGACTGGGCAACACACGCGCAGAAAGCTTTTATCACCGCGAGCTGTGCTAGCCGCAGAGGTTGACAGGTGGGTCCCAGGGCTACGGGGTCACTGCGCGCGCGGCCAACGCGTGCTGGACACGTGGGCGATCCTGCGCGCGGGGGGGACTGGTCTGTGCCAGCCGGTTTCTCCTAGGGGTTTTCATGTAAAAACGCTCTAAGGCTGACAGGTGGGCTTTGGGGAGTGCGGGTTTAGGCGGGAAAAAGGGGAGGGGGTCAAGCGCAAAACGGCCAGCGGCTGCTGCTGACGCGCGGACGGATCTGGCTCTGTCGGCGGCGGACCTGGCCGTCTTCCGGCGACGGTGGCGACGAATCTAGCGAGAAACTGGCTAAGCCCTAAAAATGAAAAACACAGAGGAGACATCGGGCTACGACTTTGGTTTTAGGAGGTGCGTCAACGGAGGTCTACAGCGCGCGGGGCAGGGTGAGGAACAGGGGCGGTTGCTGCGGTCTGACGCTGTCTACCAGCGCACGGCACGCGCGGCGGTGCTCGGAGGCTGCTCGATGGAGTGTCCGGCGCATCTGGGCCGCTAGGAGGAGGACGGGCATGTCTAGGGGATCGAGATGCTCACCAGGAACTCGTCGGTGTGGTCGCTGGAGCTGGAGATGGAGCGGATCGGAGCCGAGGCAGAGGTCCCGCGAGCGTCTGATCCGGTGGCCGCAGCGTGCCCAGGGCGTTTCGGAGGACTCCGGCGAGGCGTGGCCGGTGCAGGGTGAGGTAGAGGAGACAGAGGGAGGTCCTGGTGTGGCCGGGCGTGCTGCCACTCACCGAGTCGACGAGGGAGGTGGTAGACAGAGCTCGGTCTAGGGTTTTGGGGGGTGTGGTCTTGCCTTGGTGGTTGGCCAAAAGAGGAGGAGGGAGAGGGAGCCTGGGAGAGGGTTCTCGATCTGGGGTGGGTGGCAAAGATGAAGGTGGGAGGGAGGAGCACGTGAGAGGATGGTAGCTTGGCAAAAAGGTGAGGGGGAGGGTGATCGGGTTAGGTATCCTCTCTCTCCTTTTCTTGTGCTTTAGCTAGAGATATGGAAAGAGAGGGACCAGGGGAGGGCATGGGCTGAAACGTGGTGGTCCTGGTTTTGGCTTGACCATCTTGTGGTGCAAGAAAGAGAGGAAGAGGGGAGGGGCTCGAGCTAGGTTGGGGAAGCCTCGGGTAGGGTTTGTTTAGGGTTGTGGTAGAGGGAGAGAGGGAGTAGATCATGGGTGGTGGCTCGGGTTAGAGAGAGGAGAGGTGAGGTCCTAGGGTTTAGAGAGAGAGAGGAGGAATGTGCTCTTTTGACAAGACCAAGCAAGATCAAGACAAGCTCAAGCAAGATCAAGACAAGAAAAAGAGAGGGTGAGAAGAGAGAGAGGTGAGGTAGGGTGGTGATAGAGGATAGGGTGATGGGTTTTCTTTTGGCAAGCTCAAGCAAGAACAAAACAAGATCAAACAAGAGCTAGACCGAAGAGGAAGAGGTAAAAGGTGGTGAAGGGATGGATGGAGATGGGGATGGGGTTTTAGATGCTTGCATGCATCAAGCAAGATCAAGCATAAGGGGTAGAGAGAGATATGGGGAAGATCCACTCAAAGATTCAAATAAAAACCAAAAGGCTAGAATGTGGTGGTTCTTGCATGGCCCATGCAAAACAATTAATGCCATGCTTAATCTTGTGAAAACAATAATATTTACATGGCATTATTCCTATGCATTTCCAAAAGTGGAATTAAGCCAAGCAAAAGAATTTAAAAGAAAGTTCCAAGTGGAGTAGATGGAGATGATCACATTTGATTATAATTGGGACTTGCTAGTGTGTATATTCCACTAGATGCCTACTAGTCCCAAAAATATTCCCACATGAGCATAAATCCATAATAATCCATATGGAAGCTAGGAAAAAGGGGTTCCACTCACAAGGCATGCAAAGGTGGCCATGTGGCTCTCATATATCAATAATGTGAAAACAACATGATTCTAGATGAGAGCATGTGGAAATAGAATTGGATCCATCCCAACCCACATGAGCTAGAGGTAAAACCCAATAAAGTGCAAAGCTCATATTTAGTTGGATGGTGGAATTATAAGGTGGTGACAGAGAAAGGTGATGGAGTTGAATAAAAGATATGCCCCCAACTCAACTTGGGCATTAAACAATATATCAATAACCAAATACAATATCAAGAGGCAAATACAATTTACAATGCATATGAGAGAAGAACCAAAACAAAAAAGGGTTTTATATGATGCTCAAATGCAAGGTGGCATGATGACATGAGCATGATATAATTATGATGCAACAATTATATATATGAAGTAGCCATTATATAGACTAGGCTAGTAGCATTGCAATTGTTAGACAATTGGGACGCTACAACTCTCCCCCACTAAACAAGAATCTCGCCTCGAGATTCCTAGGAAAAAGAGAACAACACAAGAAGAGGCGGGTGTTCGAACGAAGGTGACCCTCACGTTCCCAATGTGAGTAACAACTGAGTGGTGCAACCATTACACCTTGCAAAAAAAACTTGCTAGACTTGTTGTGAGTCTTGCGTTTTGCTTGAGAAACAATGGTCAGAAGAGTTGAAGGATTGTCGTGAGACAAGAAGGATAGGATGGACATAGATCCGGTTTTTCCCAAGAAACAAGATAAGAGAAAAGAACCACTTGTGAAAGAAAGGACAAGATGATGTATCATGGATAAAGAAAGACACACCGTTAAGATTAAAGATTTACTGATACGAGAGAGGATGGATCTTTATCCCGCCGGAAGAAAAAGAGCTAGATTGGAGAGGTTTTGAACCACTATGACAATAGCATCGTATCTTCTCTTGGATTAGAGAAATGAAGTACGGAAACAATATTGCCTTCAAACAATAGAGTCCCTTGATATCAACAGAAAGATTTAGTTAGACATCGTCGGATTAGATTCTTGTTGCGCCTGTAAGAACCAAGGATGTCGCATTTGAGGTGCGCGGATATAACTTCTAGAGATGGATGTGAAACTAGATCATGGTGGAATCCCGAGAAGCAAAGAGTATGGATGATCTGGAGTTTATTGTAGAGATACTTATTGCTTTCCTTAGCCTTGAGGCTAACGCAATAGATTTGCGGTTGATGGCATCAACCGTAATTGGCTTTACCACAGAAAAGAATTGATGAAACCAAGAGAGAGATAGTTTTCTTTCATCTTGTTTGGGGATATCGAGCATCGGTAGAATGACGAGGACAGAAAAGGGTTTGTGTTTGTTTCCACCAGATAATTGAAGATTTTGCTCCTTCTAGAATGGACAGACCACCAACAAGAGATTATCGATTACTTTCTTCGAGAGAGCACTCCAGAAAACAAGGACGGAAGTAAAAGTATCGAGGGATAAAGTCCACTTCTAACTTCCGTGGAATGAGTGAAATCGCATTAATTCACCAATTCAATGTACAAGAGCGAATGATAAGAGTAGTGGTATGGTAGCTACTCCATCCCTCACTCAAAGCATTACTCCGCACATGAATAAGAAAACCATGCAACCCAACTACCGAATCAGACTGAAGGTATTGACAATAACTCATGGAACTTCGTTAGAAAACAAGGATAGATGCAAACGATTCGCCGGATTCATAGATAGATAAATATGATGATGTTGTCGTCATGTCGGAAGTACCAAGCCACCGGAAAGATATGAAGGAAGATTACGGAGAACAACTGCAAGATTCAACAGCTACAGAAAAGATAGCACCAACTTGAACAGAAGGAATACAAGATCTGGAAGGTCTTCATGGCCTCCGGTTGATTGAGCATAGACGACAAAGCGAGAGGGTTTCAAGAGATTACTTGACGAGACTGAGGTGAAAGAACTCCATCTTCTTCTTGAAATGATTGAGAGAGATTTAGCAGTCTTGAGGAAATCTTCGGCGGAACGACGATGATAACTTGCCAACAAGGAAAACTCCGGGTTGGTTGAAGATGGAGGATGGAATTAACAATGGACTTGCTGATTCCAGAGTTGAAGCGCTCTATTTAGAAGAAGGACGTGGCCGAGATAGGTGACTTCAAAAAGTCAGAATTCTCACTTTGAGACTTTGCACACAGGCAGTGCTCACGAAGCTTGAGAGAAAGAGACACAGATGATCTTACATGTCCTTCCATTGATATGGAATAGGCAAGCATATTATCAACATATACCACCATGGATTAACAGGATATTCCCAGAATACCAAGTTCAAGAGGCGAGAGAAATGAACAAATGCTCGAACACTTCCTGAGCTCAACGCTCTTAGAAAGATCAATATTAAGAGCACGGGTTCGTGTTGAAGAAGATGCACTGGTAGAATAGATTATCTGGTCCTTCGGAAGAAAGGAGATGACACCTGGTTCACATTGTCGATTGGATCGCCGGTTGCAAAGATAAAGAGATCTTGGATAAGAAACGATGATAGCTCATACCTTAAGCAAAGCTATCAGAAGCGAAAAGATGCAATTCCCTCGTCTCAAAGAGAATTTTGCAGATATGGAGTTCAAAAAGATGTGCAGCATGATGGACAGATGATAGACCGCCGTAGTGCCTTGAGAAACTCCGGATTGCCAAAGATGTTGAATATGCATAGATATGATCACGGTGTACTCAAAATCACAGGAGATAACCGTCACCATTTGGAGGATAGTGGTGATTGCATTTTCCATATTCCACTCATGGTAAGTGTCATATAGCTATGCCGAGAACCAAATTACAATCACCAGCATCGGATCGACACATGTTATGTAATTAGCCCAAGAGATAAGGAGATGAAATGAAACTCTAGGATTAAGCGCCGGTGACAAAAGAATGAGTTAGCATGGACATGCTGATAAAAGGGAGATGGATAATGTTTCACACACGACTGAAAAGGAGTGTGGAAGCACAGATGTATCAAAGAAAAAATTTCTGCATTTTTTGGCATTAAAATACCAATAGATGCGCAAAATCACTTATCAGGTAGCGATTAGCAACAGATGCTTACACAGAATGTGGAGTTGCTAGAAGGAAGGACACCCTTCAGAAGATGGCACCGGTTAACAAGGAGTCAGGTAGATCGCGCCAGTTTTCAAAAGCCTGTCAGTATGGAATGTACCAACAGTTGATAACCAAAGGCAGATTGTGATAACAAATTGGATGCAATAGATAGACAAGGAATTACACACACACACACTTTCTATGGTACTACGGAACCCAGAACACGTGAATCCTAGTTTGAATTTTAAGAAGAGGATTGAAAACGTTACACTTCCTTACCAAAAAAAGGGTGGGTGGGTAAGAAGAAAAGTGGAAGCAGTCCTACTCTCACGTTTTGTTTTTCCCTAGTATACATAGCTACCAAAAATATTTGCTAGACTGACAACGACCATTTGGCTGAGACCCTGAAGGTCGGGATGGCTCTGATACCAATTGTAACTACCTCGGTGAATTACGCTCCTAGTTACAAGCCTGGATGAGCAGAAATGGTTGAAATAGTACGGTGGGGCCCAAATGCCACTCACAGGTAGACCTTTCGGCCGTCCCAACCATTTCCAAACATCGGGACAAGAACGGGCGGCGTAATCGGCAGGCGAAGGGATCAACTACATACACAAATGAGTATGTATGCAAGCCACCATACAATGGTTCTCAGAGTCATTCCATCTAAAAAGAAAGGAAATATTGCAACGCCATACGGCAAGATCCAAATATCCTAGATAGATATAATAGTTTAGGATATCTCCTCATACATCAAACATCAGAGTATCAGGCGGAAGCGGAAGACAAAATCCGAGTACGGATAAGAAGCAAATCGGCATAAGATGCCCCATAACTAAACACATCCCGCCCACAGATCTCACGGTTCCCCGTTCCCAGAATCTCTACACCGAATGATCGTTGCCCACATCGTCCGTCTCCTCCACCCAGTATCCATCTTGCGAGTTTACCTGTTCATCTGAATCAAACAATTTATCGTGTGAGACCCTAGGGGTACTCAGCAAGTCTTTATGCCTCTAAAGGGGACACAACCTGGGGTGACGCAATTGCAGCAAAAGATAAACCCTAACAATTCTATAGATACTCGCTAACCATCCGCCTAACCATAGATAGACGGATGTCCGTGAATTAATAACAACAGTTATAATGGTAATGTCCACAGATCCATCCTCCTCCCTGCTTACCGACGAGGAAGCGGACGAACAAACCCCCCATCCGCTGTCAGTTTTATTATCCATTCCATGAGTGTTGCACTATTTACTAGTCAGGTACTTAGTCAAATTAAAAGCGGTACTTTAGTTATTCTTGTCTATGATCGAGAAACTGTGCTCCAAGTCGTCCATAACCACGGACACGGCTTTCAGAAAGTTTTACCCTGCAGGGTTGCACAAATAGCAACACACACTCGATCAACCTCGGAAAAACCAAATCAAAACCAACGAGGCAGTCACGACAAAGCGATCACAGGTTTCAGAAATATTTCAGGGGGCCACCCCATTAAGCTACCCGCAACGAAGCTGGCCGGCTACGAGACGGACTCAAGGTTTGTGTGGCCGGCTGTAAACGACTGGGAACCCGAAAGTGTGACTGGGCTTGTCGATACAGCGAAAATGGGTCACGGCCCTAAACAGTACAAGTGCAGTACCTCGCACAATTTAAATAAAGCAGTAAAGCATGACATAAGTACAGGATAGTAAATAAAACCTCAAACTAGTTTGTGGCCCCAAGAAATAAGAATGAATCAAGCTCTGGCTCAGGGGGGTTCATAAGCCTCCCGGATGTGGATAGCGCGAATATTCAAGGAACAGGAATCAAGTACTCGGGGTCCTACGGGACACAAGTGAGCCTGAAAAACCAAATAGCGAATATGGCTCACCGATGCCACTTTCATTAGTTATCCCATTACTACTCAGGTTAAGTTGTTTAGGTACCTCGTTATCCATCCGACACTCACATACCCTACACATGTTGTTCTACGACTCGCATGGCTCAAACAACTCCTGTAGTAATGGCTCATGGGATGGAGGAACAAGCTTCGGTGGGGTTTAAAAATAAAGGCTATGCAATACTTGGGATTCAATTTAATGCAATCGCGACTCAATGATGCAAGAATAAGATAGAGGCAATAGGTACTATATGTATGCAAACATGTGGTAGTGCTTGCCTGGCAGCTCAGTTGAAGCAAGGGATGGATCTGGGTAGTGCTCCTGGTTCTCTTGATATATCCCCTGCTCAGCGTCTATTCGAAGAAGAACCAAACAAACAAGGGCCAACATAAATAAAGTGCACAAGCATATGAATTAAATGCATCAAGCAACAATCATGCCATGATGAATGATGCACAATTTGCATGGCAATAATGTAGCATGGCATGGGTGAGGTGTGGAATACAAGAAATAATCATTTTATTGAGTTTTAGCCTCATTTTATCCTCATATTAGTTGCTGTACACATTATATTTATATGATTCATGCTGCAAAACAGAACAAGGAATGCATAAACAGAAAGGTCTCGTCGAGCTAATCATTTTAGACATATCATTTGTTAAATTTGGAGTTATAAAACAAAAGTTATTAATTAATTAAGGAAAGGGCATTTTATTGTAATTTAAATCAACTTGAAAATTTTAAGTGTTCAAAAATATATTTTGAAGGCCATATTTGAATTCCTCACATTTTTCTGATTTCAAAACATATATTATTTGTATTATATGGAATTGTATTTGAAAAGTTATTTGAAAACAGATTTAAATTTGAATTTGAATTAATTTGAAAAAGATTTAAATTGAAACAGAAATAAACAGAAACTTTTGTTACTCAGCCACACCTAGCCGAAGACACAGACAAGTGGGGCCAGGTGCTGATTGGGCAACACACGCGCAGAAAGCTTTTATCACCGCGAGCTGTGCTAGCCGCAGAGGTTGACAGGTGGGTCCCAGGGCTGCGGGGTCACTGCGCGCGCGCGGCCAACGCGTGCTGGACACGTGGGCGATCCTGCGCGCGGGGGGGACTGGTCTGTGCCGGCCGGTTTCTCCTAGGGGTTTTCATGTAAAAACGCTCTGAGGCTGACAGGTGGGCTTCGGGGAGTGCGGGTTTAGGCGGGAAAAAGGGGAGGGGGTCAAGCGCAAAACGGCCAGCGGCTGCTGCTGACGCGCGGACGGATCTGGCTCTGTCGGCGGCGGACCTGGCCGTCTTCCAGCGACGGTGGCGACGAATCTAGCGAGAAACTGGCTAAGCCCTAAAAACAAAAAACACAGAGGGGACATCGGGCTACGACTTTGGTTTTAGGAGGTGCGTCAACGGAGGTCTACATCGCGCGGCAGGGTGAGGAACAGGGGCGGTTGCTGCGGTCTGACGCTGTCTGCTAGCGCGCGGCGCGCGGCGGTGCTCGGAGGCTGCTCGACGGAGTGTCCGGCGCATCTGGGCCGCTAGGAGGAGGACGGGCATGTCTAGGGGATCGAGATGCTCACCAGGAACTCATCGGTGTGGTCGCTGGAGCTGGAGATGGAGCGGATCGGAGCCGAGGCAAAGGTCCCGCGAGCGTCTGATCCGGTGGCCGCGGCGTGCCCAGGGCGTTTCGGAGGACTCCGGCGAGGCGTGGCCGGTGCAGGGTGAGGTAGAGGAGACAGAGGGAGGTCCTGGTGTGGCCGGGCGTGCTGCCACTCACCGAGTCGACAAGGGAGGTGGTAGACAGAGCTCGGTCTAGGGTTTTGGGGGGTGTGTTCTTGCCTTGGTGGTTGGCCAAAAGAGGAGGAGGGAGAGGGAGCCTGGGAGAGGGTTCTCGATCTGGGGTGGGTGGCAAAGATGAAGGTGGGAGGGAGGAGCACGTGAGAGGATGGTAGCTTGGCAAAAAGGTGAGGGGGAGGGTGATCGGGTTAGGTATCCTCTCTCTCCTTTTCTTGTGCTTTAGCTAGAGATATGGAAAGAGAGGGACCAGGGGAGGGCATGGGCTAAAACGTGGTGGTCCTGGTTTTGGCTTGACCATCTTGTGGTGCAAGAAAGAGAGGAAGAGGGGAGGGGCTCGAGCTAGGTTGGGGAAGCCTCGGGTAGGGTTTGTTTAGGGTTGGGGTAGAGGGAGAGAGGGAGTAGATCATGGGTGGTGGCTCGAGTTAGAGAGAGGAGAGGTGAGGTCCTAGGGTTTAGAGAGAGAGGAGGAATGTGCTCTTTTGACAAGACCAAGCAAGATCAAGACAAGCTCAAGCAAGATCAAGACAAGAAAAAGACAGGGTGAGAAGAGAGAGAGGTGAGGTAGGGTGGTGATATAGGATAGGGTGATGGGTTTTCTTTTGGCAAGCTCAAGCAAGAACAAAACAAGATCAAACAAGAGCTAGACCGAAGAGGAAGAGGTAAAAGGTGGTGAAGGGATGGATGGAGATGGGGATGGGGTTTTAGATGCTTGCATGCATCAAGCAAGATCAAGCATAAGGGGTAGAGAGAGATATGGGGAAGATCCACTCAAAGATTCAAATAAAAACCAAAAGGCTAGAATGTGGTGGTTCTTGCATGGCCCATGCAAAACAATTAATGCCATGCTTAATCTTGTGAAAACAATAATATTTACATGGCATTATTCCTATGCATTTCCAAAAGTGGAATTAAGCCAAGCAAAAGAATTTAAAAGAAAGTTCCAAGTGGAGTAGATGGAGATGATCACATTTGATTATAATTGGGACTTGCTAGTGTGTATATTCCACTAGATGCCTACTAGTCCCAAAAATATTCCCACATGAGCATAAATCCATAATAATCCATATGGAAGCTAGGAAAAAGGGGTTCCACTCACAAGGCATGCAAAGGTGGCCATGTGGCTCTCATATATCAATAATGTGAAAACAACATGATTCTAGATGAGAGCATGTGGAAATAGAATTGGATCCATCCCAACCAACATGAGCTAGAGGTAAAACCCAATAAAGTGCAAAGCTCATATTTAGTTGGATGGTGGAATAATAAGGTGGTGACAGAGAAAGGTGATGGAGTTGAATAAAAGATATGCCCCCAACTCAACTTGGGCATTAAACAATATATCAATAACCAAATACAATATCAAGAGGCAAATACAATTTACAATGCATATGAGAGAAGAACCAAAACAAAGAAGGGTTTTATATGATGCTCAAATGCAAGGTGGCATGATGACATGAGCATGATATAATTATGATGCAACAATTATATATATGAAGTAGCCATTATATAGACTAGGCTAGTAGCATTGCAATTGTTAGACAATTGGGATGCTACACGTTTCCTTCCTCCTACTGGTTCAATAACCTTGGTTTCTTACTAAGGAAAAAACTTGTTGCTGTACTCATCATACCTTCCTCTTGGGGTTTCCCAATGAAGCTCTAAAGTGATCTGAGCCGCATCAGGCAGCAGCGGTGCGGCAGTGTCCAATAAGGAGGCAGGGGCTTCGCAGGCCATGGTGACGATTTGCTTCCTGGCTGTAGACACCCCGGCGCTTGCGGAAAAACTCCTGCCAGGACCAGACACCATGGAGCCATCCGGCTGGCTGGAAGCATTTGGCTGGTTGGATGGATCCGGCTGCACCGTCGGCTGTGGCTCTAGTGGTGGGGTGATTTCCGGAGGCAGCGGAGGGGGGGGGAACTGGGGTTGGATCATCCTGGCGGACAGGGGAGGGGCTAGGAGGGGAGAGGTGAGGAGGCCTGAGCCGGGCTGGCGACGTTGAAGGAGACAATGGAGCTAAGGGCAAGGAAAGAAGAAGGCAGAAACACAATCAGATGAAAGCAAGGTAGAACCAATAAGAGAACCCAGAAAATGCAGAGACTTACCCTTGCCCGACGGGGGCCCCGATCTTCTTTCGCGTCACCCCGAACCGAGTAGGGAGGGGGGATGCCACCCCGGATCCGCTTGGCAGCCGAATCATCGGTCGCGGGGGCGTGGCTCGAGCCGGCTTCGCCGGACCGCTTCTATCCCGCCTCCGGGGAAGCGACACACTCACCATCTTCCGGGGCAGGGCCGTGCGGATCTTCCGCAGCCTCGTCATTTCGGCAAGGGATGTATTCCCCTTTGCCGTTGAAGCCCTCACCATATCTCCGCAAGCGTGGCTTAGGGAGGTCGCGTTAAACTTTTGGAGGGGAGCCAAGCCCTCCTCCCGGCAGATGCATGGGGAGATCTGCGGAAAGACAAGAAAGGCAAGCTGGATTGAAGTGCAAAGTTGAGAAATCCGGCAAGAAAAGGTACAGAAGGGCAAGACGATGACTTACACGGGGAGCACGGTTGTTGCGGGAGTAAGGGGCCAACCCGAAGCTCCAATCGGCCTTGATCTTATCCTTCGTTATCATCCAAACCCACTCATAAGGGTTGGCAAAGGGGGATTGCGGCACGAGAGCCGGGTCGGGTCGAGCCAGCCAGAGTAGTAGCACATTTTGTCCGCTCTCTGCTGCAGCGGCATTAGGAGCCGGAGACCCATCTTGTAGAATTCCCAACCTGATAAGGTATAGATCCCTATGTTTACAGTGCTAGTCCCTGGATCGACTAGCTAGAACCCACAGTTTAAGATGTAATATCAAGAAACAAAGGTCATATTACAACTTATAACTAGGAATAAAATAATTCATTACAACTTACATAGCTCATATGGCTATCTTATTACAAAGCAGCAGATATAATTATATTACATGGAGTCCTTCATCTTCATATGCCACAGGCAATCATGTTGGTTGTAGACTTGTAATCCCTACTCAACAAACTTCACTAACATCAAACAAACCTGCAACATAATAAGTTACAGCCACAAGGGTCAATACATTTGAATTGTATTGGCAAGTGATAACATATTGATATGGAGAATCTAATATCTACATGAATATTTGGCTAAGTGGAGTTTTGGCTGGCCTTTGCATAAAACAATTTTTCTCTATCCTTTGCAAATATTTTTCTCTTTTCAAAACATTTCATCACACAATGGCACACTGGTTACACACCAGGTGCTTCCCTTGTTCACCCAACAAGTTTTAACTTAGAGAAATTGGGATGAGGATATCCTTGATAGCTTCAATGTCTTTGATGCTCAAAATTTCCATTACCAGGGACACGGCTAAGTACTTAGGTTTTACACTCTCGAGAGGTGGTGCACTTTTCCCAGAAGACTCGACATGCATCGAGACAAGACTTTTCAGAAACAATCCCTCAGATCAGCACAGACGCATTCCACCTATCATCACTACCACCAATTGTCTGCCTGTCTGAGTTCTTGCAACCTATGTAGTCAAGGCAGAGCCCATATGCCATGTGGCTGCAATGGAAGCTTCTCAACACAAAACATCTCAAATCTCTTTGTTCTTGGGTGGCCATCCACAAGTGTGATACACAAGGTAAACCATATAAATGGGCCTTGTGTAACCACTCAACACAAATTCATCCAAGCAATTACCATTCCACCCAGGTGTTTCATTCACTTAGTTGTTTTATTAATCCAAAAACATAGTCATAGACTTTGCATAATATCATAGTATGAATATTCCACCCTTTGTATTTCTAATAGCTAGGCTAATCATACTAGCATAACTTGTCTCTTGTCTTAGGAAAATTCCTACCAAGATATATTCTATAGGATCTACTATAGCATAGAAATATATAAAAATAGTCCTATCATGCATACTACAAAAATATCACTAATGCAATATTGAAAGGATAGGACATTTGATGACCAAATTATCACTTGCCTTTTTGGTAGAGAAACTAGGTACTCTTCTTGATCCTGCAATTGTCACACTCTTCAAGGTTCACTACAATTCAATCAAGCAAGAAACACATTCAAAACTAGCATTCAAACAATTCACCATATAAAATGATAAAAACAAGGAAATGCATGCAGGAATGCAAAAGGTTGTTTTGTTGAAGAAGTGGTTTCTACCAAGGTTCTAACATTTCAAAACACATACTGGTCATTTATAAAAGTGGAAAACCATTTGAAAATAAGTTAGTGAAAAATTGGTTATTTAAATCATTTTTGTTTCACTAGAAATGCTTTTATTCAAAGGAATAATTTCTAGTATTAACCAAATTTATTTTTAAATCCAAATTTTAGTTTTTATGGTCAGAGGGTTCAAAGAAAATCCATTTTCAAAAGGTTTCACCCAAAAATCTTTTTTAGAATAATTTTGTATACTCAAAATAGTCCTATTAATGATTCTACTAAAACACCTAAAGTTTCAGAAGAAAATGACCAAAATAAGGCCATGTTTTCATAGTACACATTTTTCTGAATCCATTGATATAAAATTTGTAATTTTTGGACATACAGATCAAAAGTTATGATTTTTGCAAGTTTAAACATCCAAAAACATTTTCTGGATTTTAAGCAGAAGGGTCTAGCCACGTGTCTTAATCTAATTGGCTGGTACCGCTTCATTTGGATTGAGCTACGCATGCCGTAGGATTTAAGTTGCATCACACGGCACAGATCACGCGTATCGTTTTATTTAAGTCATCTAATCTTATCCACAGGATTTAGATCTAACGATGCCAGAGCGCTCGGTCATAGACAGGCGGCGCTGGCGACAGTGCGCAGCGGTGGAGCTACTGTCGACGGTGGTCTGGCAGTTCTAGGGGGCAAGGGAGTGAGCTCGGGGCATTACCAGATTCGCAACGACATGACGATGCTCAACATGGTCTCCGCTGACGAAGGGGCGCACGGCGTCGATGGGGATTGCTCGCCGGAGTCGGGTTCGTCGTCGAGCATGCACAGGCTTCTTCGAGGGCGTCGTACAGAGCACGCTAAGGCAAAATAAAGGTGGTGTTAGATGCACGAGAGATAGGTGAGTGTGAGAGCATCAATGAGAGAGAGGGGGGTCAGAGCTAACCAGGAAAACTCGCCGGAGTCGTGGCATACGACGGTGGCGCACGGGCAAGGACAGAGTCGAGCTTCTGGGGCACGCGCAAGCAATCAGAGGCTACTGGTAGGTGTGCACAAGGTTGGTGATCAAGCTCGTGTGAGCTAGGGGGCAGGGGGTGGTCGGGCTTTGCCGGAATTGGTGCTAGAGCATGCCGGAGACAGCGGCGGTGCAAGCCAAAATGGGGGCAGCCTGGGGACTCTCTAGGCGCGATGACTGTGGGTAAAAGGAGAGGAGAGGGGGGATTAAGTGTTCATGGTTGCTGGAGTGATTCACGACGTCAGTCAATCGAATTCATTCGAATTGAATCTAACCAGAAACAACAGAGAGAGGGGGCGAGGTCAGCGCGTTGGGGAAGAAGGTGATGACATGGTGGTGGGGTCACGAAGTCAGTGGGGGTGTGGGTGTTCTGCACGGTGAGAAAAGTCCAGCGGGGAGAGAGGGGTGAGCCGGGTGGGCTGGTTACTGGGCCTGCTGGGCTAGGGTGCTGGGTAGGTTAGTTGGGTCGTTTCTTTTCCATTTTTTTCTCTTCTCTGATTCTTTTTCTTTTTCCATTTTTGTTTTCTATTTTTATTTGAAACATTTGATTTAAGTTTCAATTTGATTTGAATCCTTTACCAAACCTTTTTAGTTGCTTTTATTCAAAAAGTGTGTTGATTTATTAGTCCATTTTAGAAATTTCAAATATTTTCCCAAGATTTAGTTATTCATTTATATTAGGCCATTTTGTCTTTATTCAAATAAAATTGAATATGGTTCAAACCCATATAATTTTATTTAAATAATATTTTATTCTCTTATTTTATTTGAATTACTATTATTCCATTTGCTTATAGATTTGGCTAAGATTTTAAATTGTCTTTGCAATTTATTCTTATTTATTTACTTATTTCTTTATCTTATAAAATCCATATCTTTTTATTTATAGTTCCAAAATTGGTGATTCCAATTTGTATAATTTTATTTAATATTTGTTTATCTTTTTAAATCCCTTTAGGATTACTTTGCTCACAATTTAGTGTTGATTTTTGTCAAGAGCTTTATTAGCCTTGGAATTTACTTTCTTTTATCTTATTAAAATCATAAGTTTTTATCCATGGTTCCAAAATGAGTGAAACCAATTTCCATGGTTTTGTAATATTTTTTTTACCATTTTTGATCATTTATAGATGTTTGTTGCTGAATTTTTATATGGATCAAAGCCATAATCTTAGGGTGTCTTGGAGATGATTTCTTTCATTAAGATTTGGGATTTTGGTTTAACTTGTCCAAGTATTTAAATTCAAGATTCTTTCCATGCAAAATGCATTTGATTTGTTTGGAAATTTGTTTGTTGCCTTTTCATTCAAATTTTGTTCAAGTAGGGTTTTGATGTTTCCATTTAGAAGCAAAAAAAGTTTCTTTTCACCCTAAATTTCAACATTTGTTTCTTTTGTTTGTTTATTTTTCACATTTCAAAATTTGGAGAATTTTGGGATGGGACACAGCTGAGGGTGACGTCAACACCGGTGAAGCCGGCTGTGACAAGCTCCCTCATCCGGCGCAACATCTCTTTGGACTTCATCTTGGAGCTATAGATCTTCACCTCCCAGTTCTACCGGCTAGACTCATGTTCTTGGAAGGCGGGGAGGTTGATCGGGTCAACCTCCGTCAGGTTCTGTATATAGAAGTACGTCTGCTACCAGAGCTTAACCGTGTCGTGCAGCCAGAATTTCAGGTATCTAGTGTACGCGCGTGAGTAGATGGAGGCTACGCCGCATGGGACCAGCCGGATGAGGAACATGCGACAGAAGAGCCCGAGATCCGGCTGGATCCCGAGAAAGCCCTCGCAAAAGGCGACGAAGTGGGCGAGGATGCCAATTGCGTTGGGGCCGAGGTGGTGGAGCCAGAGGTCAAAAGTCGCGAGGAAGTTGAGGATGAAGGCGCTACGCAGGAGCGCTAAGCCGCGCGCCAGGTGTGCAAGGAATATGACACACTCGCCCTCCTTCGGCTACGTCATCACCTTGTCGACCGACGCAAAGAGGACCCCGACCTCCGTCGCCACGAGAAGCACGCGGGCACGGTGGTACTTCTCAATTTGCTCCTCCGTCACGAAGTATCCGCACCACGCACCACGGCTCTCGGCCATCTCCTCAACGGCGGCGAGAAACGAAGAAGAAGAAGAAGAAAAGGAGGCGGAAGAAATACGGTGGCCCGTCGCTCCGACGAGCAAAAAGTGGGCGGTGCCGGCGAAGCTCGAGCGCGCGAGAACAGTGACGGCAAGAAGCAGCGCGCGTGCGGATGAACAGAAAGGTCGACGACGGCAAGGGCGCATCGGAGCGGCGGCGGAGCATGCGCGGAAGGAGAGAAAGGCAAGAATGGCAGGGTGGGGAGTGCACACGTCCCCCGCCTGTATTTATGGCAGGGGGAGGCCAATCGTCTGTCTCGCCACATGGTGGCACCCCCATGTGTGGCCTCCTCCCGGATCGATTGCACCGGCGGGAAATGCACAGAAGATCCCCGGAGCGGTTCATGAGGCGCCGGCGTCGGTTCCCGAGGCCACGTGCGTCGTGCCGCGTCATTGCGCGCCATAGTAAAAGCCATCATGACTTGACGCGCGTGGCTAACTTCCGCAATGACGTAGATGGGCAACCCAACCACCAGATTCCAGTCAGACGAAAATTCAAACTAGCTTTAGAGCGTGTGCACATTTCACCTAAGGGTGGAATCTACGCGCGCTCGGGGGATATTGTTGGGGGGACCAACCCCGGGTAGGCTAATCAGACAAGATATAAGTATAGGGGTTCATAGCATGGAAAACAAAAAAATTCTACCGCATAAACACACATAAGCCAAGATCTATCTACTAGATTGTAGCAATGAGTCGATTAGAGTACTCACCCTCGAAGATTGCAAAGTGGTTAACGAGAGCAGATTCTCGTGGGTGATGTAGTGATTCACTTGCCGATCTCAAGATCGCATAGACGATCCTTCCGGCGCCGCGTTCCGGCACCTCTTCTGCAGTCGGTGACACGTACAGTACTCGATGAAGACCTTCCTATCCCTTGTTCCAACATGCAGCGGAGGTTCTAGCTCTCTCCTCCCGATTTCGGCAGCACGACGGCGTGGTGTCGGAAGTCGAGGGGATATCCCGCAGGGCTTCGCCTAAGTTGGAGAGAGTATGGTGGAGTAGAAGAGGGCCTCTCCTATATAGGTTTTAGATGCCGAGGGAAGAGGTCAGCCGGCGGCTGGGGTTTAGGCTAGACGACAAGGGCGGTTTAGAGGGGATCTAGGGAGCCGGCGGCTTGGGGGGGGGGGGGGCAGCGGCGGCCTAGGGATTGGTTCTTGGGCACCTAGGGAAAGGGGATACCTTCGGGTGTGCCCCACCCCTCCTTATATAGGTGGGGGCGTCCAAGGGTGTTCCCAGCCCAGGTGGAAACTATTCCTAACTCAGAAACGCTCCCTAACTCGGAAACCATGTTGGGATTTGAATTTTTTAAACTGCCTTTTTGACTTTCAAATTAGAGTTTGATTTCTCTCTTACAAGTGTCCAGCCAAGTGACCTAGGACATGATGCAACCATTCCACTTTGTCATGACACATCCATGTACCCTTCCCCTTCCGGTTCGGTGGACCTTCTAGACCCTTCTAGAACATTCAGGTGAAAACACTAAAACCATTCGCGAACTTCGGAATTGGACATTCCTTATATGAATACTATTCTCCGGACCATTACGGATATCCTCGTGATATCCCGGATCTCATCCGAGACTCCGAACAACATTCGGTCTTCTTACTCACATTCCATATATACTAAATAACATCTAATCCTTAAGTGTTTGTCCCTACGGTTCGTGAATTATGCAGACATGACCGACACTCTTCTCCGATCAATAACCAATAGAGGAATATGGAAATTCATATGGATCCCACATATTTCTATGATTACTTCGTGATCGAATGGACCATTTACATACGATACCAATTTCCCTTTGTCTCATGATACTTTACTTATCCGAGGTTTGATCGTCGGTATCTCTGCATACCTAGTTCAACCTCATTACCGATAAGTACTCTTTACTCATTCCTGTGATATGTGATCCCTTGTGAGCCAGTCACATGCTTGCAAGCCAATTGGATGACGTAAGGTTCCCAACCTTTAATAAGGTAGAGATCCCTGTGTTTACAATGCTAGTCCCTGGATCAATAGCTAGCATCCACAGTTAAGATGTAATATCAAGAATCAAAGGTCATAATACAACTTTATAACCAGGAATAAAATAATTTATTACATCTTACATAGCTCATTTGTCTATCTCATTACAATGCAACAGAATATAACAATAGCATGGGGTCCTTCATCTTCAAAGTGCCACAGGCAGACATGTTGGTTGTAGACTTGTAATCCTAATCATTAAACTTCACTAATATCAAACAAACCTGCAACATAACAAGTTACAGCCACAAGGGTCAATACATTTGAATTGTTTTGGCAAGTGATACTATGGTAGTATAGTGGAGTCTATCATGTATATGCATTTGGCTAAGTGGAGCTTAGGCTTGCTTTTCTCAAAATAGATTTTTCTTATCATTTAAAAACACTAAGTTTTTGCTTGACAAAATCACCCAAGGAACCACCAATATAAATTGGTGAACCTTAAACCCTTGTTCAACCACAAGTTTTAACTTAGAAATTTGGATGATGAGATTCTTGATAGCTTCCATGTCTTGATGCTCAAATTGTCCTTTACCAGGGACATGGCTAAGTACTTAGATTTTACACTCTTCAGAGGTGGTGCACTTTCCCCACAAGACTTGGTTTCACCAAGACAATATCTTTCAGAAGCCTTCCCTTAGACCAGAATGGACGCGTTCCAACCTATCATCCCCTACCACCAACTGTCCATTTGGCTAAGTTATTGCAACCTATATGATCCAGGCAGAGCCCATAATGCCAAGTGGCTGCACTTGAAGCTTCTCAACATTTGACATCTCAAATCTCTTTGTTCCTGGGTGGCCATCCACAAGTGATACACCAAGTATTCCCCAGCATACTGGACTTGGTAAAGCCCAAGTTTCCCCCCAGCATACTAGACTTACATGACCACTCAACACAAACCATTCCTTCCATTCCACCCAGGTGATTCATTAACTTAGTTGTTTTATTAAACAAAACAGAAGTCCTCAGACTTAGAAATTTTCCATAACATAGTTATATATTCCACCCTTGTCTTCTATTAGCTAAGCTAAGCATGATAGTAGTAGGAATCTTAACTTAGAAATTTTCTACTAAGGTTTCATCTACTAGGATTTCCCATGGCATAGTTTATACTTAGCAAAATTCCATGCAAGTCCTACTTAGAAATATCACTAATGCATAGTGAAAATAATGGGACAAAAGTATGAAGCATCACTTGCCTTGTTCGTAGAGAGTATAAGTTCACTCCTTGATCTTTGCAATGTTCACTCACTTCAAATCACTACAATTCAATCAAGCAACAATATTTCAATCTACCATTCAAGCAAAACATCACATAAAATGATAAAATCAAAGTAATGCATGCAAGCATGCAATAGGTTGTTTTATTTGTAAAAGTGGTTTCTAATGGTTCACAAATATTTGAAAACACCTAATGGTCATTTTATAAAGTGGCAAAACCATTTGCAAAAGTTTTTACTTCATAAACCATTTTTAAGCCAAGTCATTATTTTATGTGGTGAAGAAATGCTTTTAATAAGGCAACATTCTATAGGTTTCACAAAATATGTTTTTAAACCAAATGACCTTGTGTTTAGGGTCAGAGAGTTTATTTCCAAAACATTTCTCAAAGGTTTTCTTCCAAAACCATTTTGATTAATCAAACCTTATTTTTATTTGACTAGAAATGGTTTAAATCAAAGATTCATTCTTTTGTTCCACCCAATACATTTTTGAAAGCAAAAATTGTTTCTTATGGTCAGTAGGTTCAATACACATCATTTTCCAAAGATTTTATCTCCAAAATCATTTTGGAATAAATTTTATATCCTAAACAAGCATACATAAGTTTCTGCAAAAACAAACATTTTACCAGAAGCTTTTTACTAAACAAAGTGCATGGTTGGCTAGGGCTTGTTTTTCTGAATCCATTGATATAAAATTTTCAAAATTTGGACGTGTAGATTAAAAGTTATAGATTTTACAAAATTGAGCAACCAATAGATCAAATTCAGATTTTAAACCTGATTCTGTGACACGCGGCGCTATCCTATTGGAGCATACCGTTTCGTGCGGATCGGCAAATATAGGTCGTTAGATTTTAGTTGCATCGCACGGCACAGAGGTTCTACTTACCCCTTCGTCTAGTTTCTATCCTAGCCGCTGGATCCTAATCGCACGGCACATAGCACACTTGCCAGAGACGGGCGGCGCTGACGGCGGCAGGTGGCGGTGGCGTGTCTGGCTACGGCGGAGCTGGCGCTAGAGGAGGCAAGGATGAGTAAGGAGATGCTCACCCGGCTCAGGAGGTCACGGCGATGCTCAACGTTTTGATATCTCGTCGAGGGGCGCACGATGGTGACGGCAATCGCTCGCCGAAGCTGCGCTGTGCCTCGAGTTCGTCTGTTCATCGACGGGGGCGACGATATACAGCGTGCTAAGGCAAATAAAAGGCACCGTTAGGTTCGTATGGAAGCCGCAATCTTGTGAGTATCCAAGAGGGGGTAAGGGGCGGTCTAGACTCACCAGTAGTGCTCGCCGGAGTTGCGGGGTTCTTCGGTGGCGCTCAGACGAAGACGGAGGCGAGGTTGTGGGGCAAGCGAGAGGGAGCTGGAGGCACTGGAGTGTGCGCCAGAGTCTGGGGAAGATGTTAGCATGCTCGAGGAGGCGAGGGGTGGCGCGGGGCTGTCGGAATCGTCGCCGGAGAGTCGTCGGACAAAGGACGGTGCAGAGAAGAATTGGGCGGCCTGGGGGCACGCTTGGGTGAGGCGATAGAGGGGAAAGGAAGAGGAGGCATGGGTGATTAAATGGGAGTGTTCACGGGGTCGTTACATGGCGAGGTTAGCGCGTATTCACGCCGGCAATTTATCGGCAGTAATGGCCAGAGGAGGGGGGCGCGGTCAGCAGCGGGTGGGGAAGAAGGAGCTGGCGGTGGGGCCGTTTTGTCAGCGAAGAGAGACATGGGAGGTGGGGTCCACGCGTCATATGCTGTGCGGGTAGGATATTTGGTCTGAAGTGTTTTTCTGCGGGAGAGGAGCAGTGGGCTGGCTAGTCTTAGTTGGGATGGGTCCTTCACATTTTTTTTATTCTGTTTGTTTTTCTTTTTCTCTTTTGATTTTTCTGTTTTGATTTTGAATAAGAAATTCAAACACTCATTTGAATTCAAAACCTTGCCAGATTTTGTGTAGGTTTAAATATTGATTAGTAGCACATTCTGATGTCAATTTTGGGAATTTAGTTTATTCTTTTTGTGGTCTTTTAAATTAATAAAAAGGGCCCTTGTTTTAAATCAAATAGGATTTAATATTGTTTTTAATTTCCATTTGACTTCTGAATTCTTCCAAAATCTTTCAGTAAGTTTTGTTTACTTAAAAGGGTGTCAAATAATTCATCTCGAATTATTTGGAAAGGTTTTTAATATGATTTATTAATCATTTAAAATCTGGATTTGTCTTTATTCCAATAGGATTTAGTTTATGCCATTTTATTTTATTTTGGAAATTCTTTATCCTTTTATTTTATTTGGGTTTGGATTATACTCATTCCACTTGTTTATGGATTTGGCCAAGATTTAATTTGGTCTTTAGATATTCTTTATTTTAATATTTCTTTCGTCATCTTATGAAATCCTTATCTTTTTATTTAGAGATCCAAACTTGGTGATTCCAATTTATAAAACCTTGTTTAATATTTGTTTATCCTTTTAAATACCTTTAGGATTATTTGCTCACCATTTGGTATGGATTTGCAGATAGGTTCTTTATTAGCTTTGGAAATTACTTTTCCTTATCTTATTAAATTCATAAGATTTTATTTATGGTTCCAAATTAAGTGAAACCAATTTCTATGGCTTAATAATATTTCTATTGTCTTCCTTGATATTTTGTTAATGTTTGTTGATAAGATTTTATAAGGATCAAATCCATAGGCTTGGAGATAACTTTGGAAATGATTTTTATTCCATTAGGGTTTAGAGTTTGGATTTATTTCCCAAGGGTTTAAATTTCCAGATACATTCATTGAGGAATGCAATTCACTTGATTTGGATTTTGTTAAATTCAAACTTTACCAAAGTTTGTTCAAGATGGGATTTTAAGTTTCCACTTAGAAACAAAAGTTTCTTTTCTCCCTGATTTTCAACAAAAAATTATTTTGTTTATTTTATTTTTCACATTACAAGATTTGGAAAATCTTGGGATGTGACAGGCTACCACCCTTAAAATAAATCTCGTCCTGAGATTTGGGGAGGCTAAGGGTTACAAGTTGGCTCAAAATCAACTAGGGTACTACCACCCTTAAAATTTTTCTAACTAGATTACATATTGGCCTTCTTGGGATCCTGTTGAAATCTCTCTGGACAAACATCTGTATAGTGTCCTTTGTTTCCACACTTGAAACATAGGACAAGGCTGAGATCCTTCATAGGCTTGTTTATCTTGTGCTTCATCTTTTCTGGATAGTTGCTTGCATAATGTCCTTGGTTACCACAATTGTAACAGGTGATAAGATTGAGTTCATCACGTATCTTATGTGGGCAAGTTGCTACATAATGGCCTAGCTCTTTGCAGTTGTTGCACCACACTTGGCTAATATCCTTATACTTCTGCTTCTCTAGACATTCACTGGCATAGTGTCCCATTTCTTTGCAATGACCACATTGCACATGGATTTTGTCCTTCTTTTTCTTGGGTTTCTCCAAAGCTAGGAGTGCTTCTAGTTCATGTTCTTCATATGTTATCTCATAGGTAGGAATGTCTACTGGTATCCTTGACCTTCTATTACTCCTTGGATAATACATATGTCTCCTTTTTGGTCCTTTGAATTGAGTCATGTTGCTAGGAGGTACAAGCTGAGATTTTCCTTTGTCTTCATCCTTCTTGGTAGACTTGGCTCTCTCATGGTAGTCTGCAATCAGTTGTTGCACTCCACCTTGTTTGCTTTGTTCAACTATGGAATAGACGGGGCATTGGATAGGGACATGATTGTTTCCTTCACATAGGTAACAAGTATCTTGGGATGTGGGGCATTGGTCAATTGGATGTTTCTCTTCACAATTGGGGCATTGATCTTCATGCTCTTTGGAAGTGTGATCCTAGTCTCCACAAATATTGCATGCTTGGGTTCCTTCTAGAATAACATCTTTGTCATCCTTGTTGTCATTAGCTCCTTGGGAAGAGTTGTCTCCCATGTTGATAATTTGAGTAGCCAACCCTTGCAACAATTGGGATTGATTTTTCAAAATTTCTTGCATGGTTGGATCTATCTCATTGTTGTTGGCTAAAAACTGAGTTGTCACTTGGTTCAACTGGGTTTGTCTTGCAAGCAGTTGGTCTCTCATGTTGACCTCTTGGTTGTTGTTGTTGTCATCATCCTTGATGTTGGGGTTTCTTGGAGAAGTCATCTGTTTGGGTTGGATTGGGATTAGAATAGGAAAAATATTTCTAAGGAAATAATTCTAATCACACACATCACAATTCACACAAGCAATGTGCAAGCAATCACAAACAAACATTCCACTCAAACAACAATTTTCAAGCATATTTTTAGGCAACCAAAAATATTTTGTTACACCACATAAGTTGGTGGGTTTGTCTTAAACTAAATATGGTGGTCCATCTATATGGTTCACTTGTGATCTTTCCTTCCTTCTTGGTTGATTCCTCTTGAAAAAGATGTTTGTATCCTTTAGAGAATTTCTTGCATCTTGGTCTCAAAACTTCAAGGTGATGATGTTTCCTTCTAAGTTGTGTTTCCTTAGTCTTCAAGTATTGATTAATATTTCTTGTCTCACTTGTATCCTTAGTGATATCCAAGTTGAAGTCCTTCGTGAAATGCTGAAGATGTTGAAGTCATTAGAGTTGAAGATGTTGAAGTCATTAGAGTTGATGAAGTCCTTTGCTCATGGTGAAGTCTTTGGCCATGGGGTAGGCTTTATCCATCAAGTTTGAAATAGAAGAGATGTAGAGTCAAAACCAAAACGGTTGAGGAAAAAGTTTACAAGATTGTTTGTAAATAAGTTTTGGAACAAATACAACGCCTATATTTCTAAGGGGTTTTCTCCAATCCTAGGGTTACAAATCCTACAGGCAACACAATGCTTTGATACCATCTGTAAGGTTCCCAACCTTTAATAAGGTAGAGATCCCTGTGTTTACAATGCTAGTCCCTGGATCAATAGCTAGCATCCATAGTTAAGATGTAATATCAAGAAGCAAAGGTCATAATACAACTTTATAACCAGGAATAAAATAATTTATTACATCTTACATAGCTCATTTGGCTATCTCATTACAATGCAGCAGAATATAACAATAGCATGGGGTCCTTCATCTTCAAAGTGCCACAGGCAGACATGTTTGTTGTAGACTTGTAATCCTAATCATTAAACTTCACTAATATCAAACAAACCTGCAACATAACAAGTTACAGCCACAAGGGTCACTACATTGGAATTGTATTGGCAAGTGATACTATGGTAGTATAGTGGAGTCTATGCATTTGGCTAAGTGGATCTTAGGCTTGCTTTGCTCAAAATAGATTTTTCTTATCATTTAAAAACACTAAGTTTTTGCTTGACAAAATCACCCAAGGAACCACCAATAGAAATTGGTGAACCTTAAACCCTTGTTCAACCACAAGTTTTAACTTAGAAATTTGGATGATGAGATTCTTGATAGCTTCCATGTCTTGATGCTCAAATTGTCCTTTACCAGGTTCATGGCTAAGTACTTAGATTTTACACTCTACAGAGGTGGTGCACTTTCCCCACAAGACTTGGTTTCACCAAGACAAGATCTTTCAGAAGCCTTCCCTTAGACCAGAATGGACGCGTTCCAACCTATCATCCCCTACCACCAACTGTCCATTTGGCTAAGTTATTGCAACCTATATGATCCAGGCAGAGCCCATAATGCCAAGTGGATGCACTTGAAGCTTCTCAACATTTGACATCTCAAATCTCTTTGTTCCTGGGTGGCCATCCACAAGTGAGACACCAAGTATTCCCCAGCATACTGGACTTGGTAAAGCCCAAGTTTCCCCCCAGCATACTAGACTTACATGACCACTCAACACAAACCATTCCTTCCATTCCACCCAGGTGATTCATTAACTTAGTTGTTTTATTAAACAAAACACAAGTCCTCAGACTTAGAAATTTTCCATAACATAGTTATATATTCCACCCTTGTCTTCTATTAGATAATCTAAGCATGATAGTAGTAGGAATCTTAACTTAGAAATTTTCTACTAAGGTTTCATCTACTAGGATTTCCCATGGCATAGTTTATACTTAGCAAAATTCGATGCAAGTCCTACTTAGAAATATACCTAATGCATAGTGAAAATAATGGGACAAAAGTATGAAGCATCACTTGCCTTGTTGGTAGAGAGTATAAGTTTACTCCCTTATCTTTGCAATGTTCACTCACTTCAAATCACTACAATTCAATCTAGCAACAATATTTCAATCTACCATTCAAGCAAAACATCACATAAAATGATAAAATCAAAGTAATGCGTGCAAGCATGCAATAGGTTGTTTTATTTGTAAAAGTGGTGTCTAATGGTTCACAAACATTTGAAAACACCTAATGGTCATTTTATAAAGTGGCAAAACCATTTGCAAAAGTTTTTACTTCATAAACCATTTTAAGCCAAGTCATTATTTTATGTGGTGAAGAAATGCTTTTAATAAGGCAACATTCTATAGGTTTCACAAAATATGTTTCCAAACCAAATGACCTTGTGTTTAGGGTCAGAGGGTTTATTTCCAAAACATTTCTCAAAGGTTTTCTTCCAAAACCATTTTTATTAATCAAACCTTATTTTTATTTGTCTAGAAATGGTTTAAATCAAAGATTCATTCTTTTGTTTCACCCAATACATTTTTAAAAGCACAAATTGTTTCTTATGGTCAGTAGGTTCAATACACATCATTTTCCAAAGATTTTATCCCCAAAATCATTTCGGAATAAATTTTATATCCTAAACAAGCATACATAAGTTTCTGCAAAAACAAACATTTTACCAGAAGATTTTTACTAAACAAAGTGCATGGTTGGCTAGGGCTTGTTTTTCTGAATCCATTGATATAAAATTTGCAAAATTTGGACATGTAGATTAAAAGTTATAGATTTTACAAAATTGGGCAACCAATAGATCAAATTCAGATTTTAAACCTGATTCTGTGACACGCGGAGCTATCCTATTGGAGCATACCGTTTCGTGCGGATCGGCAAATATGGGCCGTTAGATTTTAGTTGCATCGCACGGCACAGAGGTGCTACTTACCCCTTCGTCTAGTTCCTATCCTAGCCGCTGGATCCTAATCACATGGCACATAGCACACTTGCCAGAGACGGGCGGCGCTGGCGGCGGCAGGTGGCGGCGGCGTGTCTGGCTACGGCGGAGCTGGCGCTAGAGGAGGCAAGGAGGAGTAAGGAGATGCTCACCTGGCTCAGGAGGTCACGGCGATGCTCAACGTGTTGATATCTCGTCGAGGGGCGCACGGTGGTGACAGCAATCGCTCGCCGGAGCTGCGCTGTGCCTCGGGTTCATCTGTTCGTCGACGGGGGCAATGATATACAGCGTGCTAAGGCAAATAAAAGGCACCGTTAGGTTCGTATGGAAGCCGCGATCTTGTGAGTATCCAAGAGGGGGTAAGGGGCAGTCTAGACTCACCATTAGTGCTCGCCGGAGTTGCGGGGTTCTTCAGTGGCGCTCAGACGAAGACGGAGGCGAGGTTGTGGGGCAAGCGAGAGGGAGCTGGAGGCACTGGAGTGTGCGCTAGAGTCTGGGGAAGATGTTCGCGTGCTCGAGGAGGCGAGGGGTGGCGCGGGGCTGCCCGAATCATCGCCGGAGAGTCGTCGGACAGAGGACGGTGCAGAGAAGAATTGGGCGGCCTGGGGGCACGCTTGGGTGAGGCGACAGAGGGGAAAGGAAGAGGAGGCATGGGCGATTAAATGGGCGTGGTCACGGGGCCATTACATGGCGAGGTTAACGCGTATTCACGCCGGTAATTTATCGGCAGTAATGGCCAGAGGAGGGGGCGCGGTTAGCGGCAGGTGGGAAGAAGGAGCTGGAGGTGGGGTCGTTTTGTCAGCGAAGAGAGACAGGGGAGGTGGGGTCCACGCGTCATACGCTGTGCGGGTAGGATATTTGGTCTGAAGCGTTTTTCTGCGGGAGAGGAGCAGTGGGCTGGCTGGGCTTAGTTGGGCCAGGCTAGTTGGGCTGGGTCCTTCACATTTTTTTATTCTTTTTGTTTTTCTTTTTCTCTTTTGATTTTTCTGTTTTGATTTTGAATAAGCAATTCAAACACTCATTTGAATTCAAAACCTTGCCAGATTTTGTGTAGGTTTAAATATTGATTAGTAGCACACTCTGATGTCAATTTTGGGAATTTAGTTTATTCTTTTTGGGGTCTTTTTAATTAATAAAAAGGGCCCTTGTTTTAAATCAAATAGGATTTAATATTGTTTTTAATTTCCATTTGACTTATGAATTCTTCCAAAATCTTTCAGTAAGTTTTGTTTACAAAAAGGGTGTCAAATAATTCATCTTGAATTATTTGGAAAGGTTTTTAATATGATTTATTAATCATTTAAAATCTGGATTTGTCTTTATTCCAATAGGATTTGGTTTATGTCATTTCATTTTATTTTGGAAATTCTTTATCCTTTTATTTTATTTGGATTTGGATTATACTCATTCCACTTGTTTATGGATTTGGCCAAGATTTAATTTGGTCTTTAGATATTCTTCATTTTAATATTTGTTTCTTCATCTTATGAAATCCTTATCTTTTTATTTAGAGATCCAAACTTGGTGATTCCGATTTATAAAACCTTGTTTAATATTTGTTTATCCTTTTAAATACCTTTAGGATTATTTGCTCACCATTTGGTATGGATTTGCAGATAGGTTCTTTATTAGCTTTGGAAATTACTTTTCCTTATCTTATTAAATTCATAAGATTTTATTTATGGTTCCAAATTAAGTGAAACCAATTTCTATGGCTTAATAATATTTCTATTTGTCTTTCTTGATATTTTGTTAATGTTTGTTGATAAGATTTTATATGGATCAAATCCATAGGCTTGGAGATAACTTTGGAAATGATTTTTATTCCATTAGGGTTTAGAGTTTGGATTTATTTCCCAAGGGTTTAAATTTCCAGATACATTCATTGAGGAATGCAATTCACTTGATTTGGATTTTGTTAAATTCAAACTTTACCAAAGTTTGTTCAAGATGGGATTTTAAGTTTCCACTTAGAAACAAAAGTTTCTTTTCACCCTGATTTTCAACAAAAAATTATTTTTTTATTTTATTTTTCACATTACAAGATTTGGAAAATCTTGGGATGTGGCAATGACATTCCACCAAGAGGTCCCAGAGTGTATCTATCTATCATATGGATGGACAAATCCCACTCTTGATCCATGTGCCTCAACACATACTTTCCGAACACGCAATGCCACCTTTATAACCACCCAGTTACGAAGTGGTGTTTGATGTCATCAAAGCATCCATCCGATGATGGTGATTAACATGATCTCATGGTCGAAGGATTTAGGTTACTATGTATTTGAAAGCTTATAGCAAGTGAACTATCTAAATTACTTGATCTTATGCTACGCTTAACTATAGGAGTATGTACATCACATAAATCTCCTAATGATATGACCTTGTTGTTAATAAAATGCATCTCAATGTTCATGATTAGGAAACCATGATCATATATTAACCAACAAGCTAGTTTAACAAGAGGCTTTAATAGGGACTCGTTTATGTTTAGAAAGAACACAAGTATTAAGGTTTCCTATTAATAGAATTATAGCATGGCATGTAAACATTTATCATAAGCATGAAGATATGATAATAACCACTTTATTATTGCATCTTGGGCATATCTCCAATAGTCTCCCACTTGCACTAGAGTCAATAATCTAGTTTCAAACCTTTGTGTATTCAACACCTATGGATTTTCGGTGTTGTATTTACACGATTGCTAGTGGTCAACTGATCTTCGAATCCAATACTTTGAGGTCCGTGTGTAATTGCATGTCTTTGCGTCTCTACACATCACTCATTTTTTTTAATGAGATGGATTTGTATAAATTTGTTCCTTTGGTGAGACCTTTAGTTCCTTAGGGTTAAAACATGTTGATAATATTGTCGTACAATATATCTTCATAGTACTATCCCGTTGTGAACTACACCTAGTTTGATAACAAACTACTTGACACAAATGCCCTCTTTTGTTGTTATAATAGCAGTCATATACTTAGCATTTTGTTGTAGTATCTGTCACAATGTCTTAACTTTGGAACTCATCCAAATCCATTATGGAACTTACTTTCCATTATATTGTGCCACACTTAGTTTAGATTGAGATAAACTTAATTTGTACTTTGTGACAAAACTAGTATCAATGTAATACTTTTACAATGAACTAACCATCTATTTGTCACTTCTACAAAAATAATATATTCTTAGTTCTTCCAAAAGATCATAAGAATATCTTTACTATCGTGCAATAATCATGTATATGTTCGTAACATTTAGATCATAGGACATATCTGGATGTGTACATATCACAGTATGATTGAAAAATTCTCTTTGTGATTTCATTCATCAAGTATAAATCAATACTTGAATCTTTGTTTCACTTACCAAGTGTCGATACACTTGAATTTTGATTTAATCCTTTCAGTGTGGCAAGAACCTCTCTTGACATTTCCATATTGAACTTATTCAATATCTCATCTATCTACATTTGGCACAACCATATTAGCCTGTCAATCTACCCATATAGATATTGATACCAAATATTCTGGTTTTGCCTAAGTCTTTCATCAAAAATGAAATTCTTAACTTGTGTTAATAAAAATATATCATTTCCAATCAACAATATGTCTTCCACATAATGTATTAGAAATATGTCTTAGCGCTCCCACTTACTTTCTTGCAAATGCAAGCATCGTCTCCGATGAAATTAAACTCTTTAACAATTTCATCTCGGTGAAGATTCCAACTCCTCGATGCTTATTTCAACCATTGAAGTTTGCATACACCTTTAGCATCCTTTTCAATTAAAAAAACCCTCTATATCATGTTATGTACATGTCCTAGGTAACAATTCTTTTAAAAGAACTTTGTTTTGTTTGTTCAATTACCATATAATAGAATTATATGTAGTGGTTGCTACATTAATCCGTCTAGACTAAATATCGCTATGAAAGATCAAATCTTTTCATAGTCAATCTTTGAACATTGTTGTGAACTCTTTCCCAACATGTATACTATTTCATAGATGTGAAACATCCATGTCTATTTCTTTATATATCCAAACACGGCTGTAAGGTCTTACACCTTTCCAGAGGGTCTTTCAAGTTCAAAGCTTGATTTCTCGTGTATGGAACTATCACAGATTCTATGGCTTAAAGCCATCTGACGGAGTCAGGGCCCATCATCGATTCTTTGCATACAGTCGGTTCATCATTGTCAAACAACAATGATCTTCTTTCAAATCCTAGTATTTGATTGTTTACTCGACCTACTTGATTCAATAGGAACTTAGACCTCCGTGACCACAACCTTTGAGGCACGTGAGCCATGAGCGTTGTTGCTGCCTTCGGGACACTTTCCGGTGCTGCGCAACTCAGCACATATAGCTAAGGTTCTTTTAACCTTATCAAAATTCTATTGTCCTCCCACTTAACTTTTCACGGAAAATTTTCTTTTAAAAAAGAACTTGATGTTCTAAGTGATAAACACTTTTTTCTTCGGTGTTATGGAGGAATACTCAACGGTTATTCAAAATAACATACAAAGAAATATTCATCCGACTTTGGTTGTAAACATCTTATCTATGCATACCATACCAATGTTTTAACAAAGGACAACTTGGGTTTTATCCCAAACCATAACTTTATATGGTGTCGTTTCAACGGATCATGACGAAGCTCTTTTCAGTGTAAAAGTGGTAATCTCTAAAGCTTTTATCTTTAAAATATAATGGCTGTTTTATAAATGACACCTTTGATCTTACCATGTCAAACAAGGTTTTATTACATATCTTGAACACACCATACTCATATGGTGTTTCGGGAAACGCAAATTCATGGAACGATTCCTCAAATCTTAGGTGTTATGATAAACGTGTAACTCAAATATCTCCCTTTATGATCGTATCATAAATTCTTTATTTTCTTGTTACATTGATTTTGCACTTCATCTTGAAAGTCTTCGAACTTTTTCAAATGTTTCACACTTCATAATCATTAAGTAAATATCCATATATTCACTCAAATTTTCGAAGAGAGCATATGAAGTTGAAATACATCGCTCTTGACTACACATAATGGGCTTCATATATCTATATGTACAATTTCAAATAAGCTAGTCATTCATTCACTTTTGGCCTATGAATGGAGTTTTAATTATCTCTAGGAAATTTTCACAAGCGTCATTTGATCGAAATCAAAAGACTCCAAAATTCCATCCATATGGAGTTTGTTCATGTTTTCTTTCCAATATAATTTAAACAGCGATGTCACTTCCTAAGTGATCTTTCAATCAATTGTCTTTCGACATTTTTAGCATTTATTTTATGGATGTGATTTATCCAATGACATTTGTAAATCATCCATCTTTTATGGAGTACAGCAATTATTTGAACAACCCTTTTGTTCTCATAATACCTGATAAAACAAATCTTGAAGGCAAGCTTTTATGTCAACAAGAAACACATCAACACTTTATTTGTTCTCGATGAACATCATCACATATTCTCTTGCTAGTTACTTAGGTCATTACAGTTCATGAATTGTGTTGTTTCATATGACGATTCACAGCAACAAATCCAGTATCCAATACTTAAGAACCACATTGTTTAACAAGCAAAGAATACAGCCATAACACGTATTCCTCTATATACCTAAGTTGAACAATTCTAGTCTTTTCTTTTCTGCCATATATTTCTGAGATTCTCTTTCAGTATTTTCTTTTCTATTTTGAAAGAATCTATCAACATCAATAGTGGATCCATACACATGACACATAGTCCAAAGCATGTATAGTTAAATACCAATGTCTTTGGACTTGCACTTTGAAGTAGATCACCATCATCAAATACTTGGTGTTCTTTCAAATTCCATTCTTTAGTAATTTTTAGTGTAGTAAACATTTTACCTACATAAAATATTCACCGTTATCATGGAAATATTCATGATAAAGCTACTTTAGCTTATAACGGTGAATCACGAGTATAATGTTGCTCTCCAAAATCTTTTGGAGGATTATGAAGACAAGCGTCTCCAACCTTTTGCAAATTCTCATTAAATATGAGAACATAAACTTTGCCATATTATACTCTCTCATGTTGCAACCAAAACATCGTTTCAGATATGCAATATCTTCCACACATCATGGTTTCTGAAACAACTCTTTTAGCTCCTAGATAACATTGATATTAAAACAAACTTTTGAATATCAAGAATCATGGAGACAAACATGATACTTATATACTAACACTCAAATTGTCACTCTTGATTTAATACCAATTATTAAACTTCACAGAGTAACCGGAACTTACTGAAAGTTTGCAATATGATTTTTAAACTTTAGATTAACACTTCAAAACAATACGATATAAGTTCATAAAGTAACTAACCAGAATTCTATAGTTCTATTATCTCAATTATAACTAAGCGCAAGGTGGTAAACGGATGCCAATGACTACAACAACTATGCAAATTCACTTTGATTTAGTTTATGATAAATAGTGTTCAACTTTTAATCATATTACTGTTGAACTCCCACTCAAAACAATATCCCTCACATTGTTTTAGTGATCACACGAACCAAATCCACTACACCAAGTCTGATCATCACGTGACATGATGTAGTTTCAAAGGAGAACAATCATCATGTTCATCATATCATCTATATGACTCATGCTTTACCTTTCGGTATTCTGTGTTCCGAGACCATGTCTGTACATGCTAGGCTCGTCAAGATTTAACCTTAGTTTCTGCATGAGCAAATCTGGCTTGCTCCCGCTGTATACACTCGTAGAATCTAACACACCCGATCATCATGTGGTGCTTCGAAACAACGAGTCTTGGCAATGGTGCCTACTAAGGACGAACACTTTATAACTTGATATTTTGTGAGGGGATCATCTTATAATGCTACCGTCGCGATCTAAGCAATACAAGATGCATAAAATGATTAACATCACATGCAATTCAAAATATGTGATATGATATGGCCTTTCTTCTAGTGCTTTCAATCTCCCTCTTCAAGCACGAACATGATCTCCATCATCACAGGTGTGGCATCAAAGTCAATGGCACCGCTCTATGGTTATCATCCACAAGAATTAACTATTACAACTACTTTGAATAATAGACACGCAGGTCATAACGAAATTAAAAGACAACCATAAGGCTCCTGTCGGTTGACGGCTTACAATAAGGAACATTGCATACATCATATATAATCACAATCATGGCCATATCACATGACAGCACACCCCTATAAAACAAAGTTAGACATCTCTAATTTTATTTGCATATTTTACGAGGTTTGGGGCTTTCAATACCATTCTAACTTACGAACAAGAACCACAACATTGATGCTTGAGCTATCAAGTGCCTGTTGTAAATTGAATCTTTACTATGATGGGAGAGACACACACCCGCAAAGCCACTTATGAAATACAAGTTGCATGTTGAGCATGTAACAAGTCTCATGAATGATGTCATGTAAGGTTAGCCCGGACCGCTTCATCCCACCATAACGCTGATACGTCGGAAACGTATCTATAATTTTTGATGTTCCATGCTTGTTAGTATCTACTTTTCTTTGCTTTGTCTACACTTTGAGGTGCTTTTTACATGTTTTCTGGTACTAACCTATTAACAAGTTTCCACAGTGCCAGTTGCCTGTCTTTTGCTGTTTTTGGTTTTAGAAAAGCTAGTAAATAAATATTCTCGGAATTGGACGGGACAAACGTCAAAGTCAATAACTTTCCGTGCGGAACAAGAAGTCCAGAGGGGAGACGGAAAAGCGTTCCAGGGCGGCCAAACCCCCCTAGGCGCGGCCAGGGGTGGGCCTGCGCCTAGGTAGGGTTTGACCCCCCTGGTCGCCTCCTTGGCCTCCCCCTTCGCCTATAAGAATCCCCCGATGCAAAAACCCTAAGCACCTGATCAAATCTCCAGGAAACCATCTGTAGCCGCCGCCACCATCGTCCCTAGATCGGGGGGATCTGAAGTTCTTCCCAGCACCCTGCCGGAGGGGAGATCATACCGTAGGCCTTATCTCCGGTATGATGGGTGAGTAGTTCCACCTTGGACTATGGTTCCATGTAGTAGCTAGATAGTTGTATCTCCTCCTTTGTGCTTTCATGTATAGATCTTGTGAGCTCCGTTCATGATCAAGGTCTAATCTATTTGTAATCATGCATGTTGTGTTTGTGGGGATCCGATGGATATTGAGATTATTATGTTGGTTTGATTAATGGTTTTGTCTTTATGATTCTATCATGTCTGTGTTGTTTGTGATCTTGCATGTTCTCCGTTGTTAATAGATATCTTGGCCAAGTAGTTGCTAGTGACTCCAAGAGGGGATATTTATGCTCGATAGTGGGTTCATGCCTCTAGTTTCCAAGGGAAGTGACAAAATCCTCTTCTATTGTAGATGTGTTGTTGCCACTAGGGAGAAAATAACGGTCTCTTGTTCATGTAACATGTGGACTGGTTACCTTACACACTTTGCTTAAAGCAGTTGTCTATTGCTTGCAACTTAATATTGGAGGGGGTTCGGATGATAACCTGAAGGTGGACTTCTAGTCATAGATGCAGTTGGATGCGGTCTATGTATCTTTTTGTATTGCCCAATCGAATCTCATAAGATCTTTCTGACTAGTAATTGCATTGTTATGCCTTGCTCAGTCCCTGTCAATTGCCCTGCTGTAATTTGTTTACCCTTCATGCCATGTTGTTTATCTAAGGAGAGCACCTCTAGTGACCTATGGACCCCGGTCCAATCTTTACCATTGATACATCTTCCACTGTTACTTGTTTACTTGTTGCAAACCGTTACCTTCCACACCATACGTTTAATCCTTTGTTACAACAAACCGGTGAGCTTGACAACCTCACTGATTCGTTGGGACAAAGTCTTGAGTTTGTGTTATGCAGGTTTCCATGTTGATTGCAACACCTTTGAGATGTTTCCTTCCTCCTCCATGTTTGATAACCTCGGTATCTACTGAGGGAAACTTGCTTTTATGCTCATCACACCTTGCTCTTGGGGTTCCAACGAAGTGTCCCACGTCTATACTAGATGCACGCATTAAGATTTCTGGCGCTGTTGCTCGGGAGGCTAAGGACGTCTTCACAAGGGGAGTCCTTCACTTCCTTTCTCTTTACTTTGTTTTTAGTTTTCATTGTTTCTTTTTTTCTTTTGCTTGGTTTGTTTCTTTTGCTTGGTTTTGTTTGCTTTGTTTCTTTTGGATTTTGTTTGCTTTATTTCTTTTGCTTGGTTTGTTTCTTTTGCTTAGTTTGTTTATTTTTCTTGGTTTTTAGTTTGCTTTGTTTATTTTGCTTGGTTTTGTTTGCCTCTTTCCAAAAAACCCCAAAAAATTAGTCTAGTTTGGTTTGCTTGCTTTATTGAAAAACACAAAAAAAATTAGTTCCTGCTCTAGCTGATGCTGCTGTTTTTGCTTGCCCACCTTTGCCAAAATGAACTCTGCTGAGAATACCAAGTTGTGTGACTTCACTAGAACCAAGAACAATGATTTCCTTAGCACACCTATTGCTCCACCTGCTCCTGATGCTACCTTTTATGAAATTAAGCTTGCTTTGTTGAATCTTGTGATGAGAGAGCAATTTTCTGGTGCTGGTTCTGATGATCCTGCTGCCCATCTCAATAGCTTTGTTGAACTTTGTGATATGAAAAAATATAAGGATGTATATGGAGATATTATTAAGCTCAAGATTTTCCCTTTCTCCTTGAGAGGAAAATCTAAAGAATAGTTGCAATCTTTGCCTAAAAATAGTATTGATTCTTGGGCTAAGTGCAAAGATGCTTTTATTGGAAAGTACTATCCTCCTGCTAATATTATATCTATGAGAAGTGACATTATGAAATTTAAACAACTTGATAGTGAACTTGGTGCTCCATCTTGGGAAAGAATGAAGTCTTTGGTTAAGAACTGCCCTGCTCATGGACTCACTAGGATGATTATCTAGACTTTTTTTGTAGGTTTAAACTTCTCCTCAAGAAATCTATTGGATTCAGCTGCTGAAGGTACTTTTATGGGCCTCACTTTGGGTGCTGCAACAAGGCTCCTTGATAATATGATGGTTAACTACTCTGAATGGCATGTTAAGAGAGCTCCACATGGTAAGAAGGTAAATTCTGTTGAGGAAACTTCCTCTTTGAGTGAAAAGATTGATGTTATTATGGCTATGCTTGTTAATGGGAAAGCTCCTTTAGATCCTAATAGTGTTCCTTTAGCGTCTTTGGTTGCTCAAGACGAGCAAGTGGATGTGAACTTCATTAGAAACAACAATTTCAACAACAATGCCTATAGGAATAATTTTGGTAGCAACAAGAATTATAGGCCTTATCCTCCTAATAATGGCAATTCCTATGGAATCACTTACAATAATTCTAGAAGTGCCCCCTCTGAACTTGAAGTCATGCTCAAGGACTTTATTAGTAAACAAACCACTTTCAATAAGACTATAGAGGAAAAGCTTTTAACTGTTGAGAAAAATATATCCTCTTTGTTTGAAGCTCAGTCTTCCTTGGTTAATAAAATGGCTGCTAAACCTGAAACTATGGAAAATACCTTTGCTACTGCTCATGCCATACAAGTTACTATTGATGAAAATGTTAGGCTGTTAGGTCAACTTCATGCTAAGTGGGAAAGGGAAGCTGAAATTGATAGAAACAATAGTGTGTGCACCATCACCACTAAACCACAAGTAGTCCCTATTCATCCTACTATTCCTAAGCCTATTGAGCCTTCTACTAGTGATTCTAAGTTTGATTTTGATATTGATGGTTACAATATTTCTGAAGTGATTATGTTCCTACGAAAGATTGCTAGAAGTACTGATGCTAGTGATATGCATGTTGCTTTCACTAAACACATTACATATGCTCTTGTTAAGATTAAGGAAGAAAAGCTAAAACACAAAGCTAGTATTCCTAGGAAAGTAGAAGATAGTTGGGAACCCATTATTAATATGCAAGTGAATGACTTTGATCTCAAACCTTCATGTGATCTTGGTTCTAGTGTCTCTATTATGCCTAGGAAGATTTATGAAATGCTTGATTTGCCACCATTGGAAGATTGTTATTTAGATGTCCCACTCAATGATAATGCTAAGAAGAAACTCATGGGGAGTTTTAATGATGTTCTCATTATGGTTAACAATGCTTATGTCCCTATTGATTTCTATGTTTTGGATGTTGAATACAATGCTTCTTGTCCTATTACTTTGGGAAGACCTTTTCTTAGGACAGTTGGTGCCATCATTGATATGAAAGAATACACCATTAAATATCATTTTCCATTCAATAAAGGTATTGAACACTTCCCTATGAGGAGAGAGAAGTTGCTTTTTCTCCTCCATTGAAAGCAAGATTTGATGTTAATGCTTCTTCATTTGAAATACTTGATTCTTCTTGCTTCTTGTGCCTAACTTAAAGGCGTACAAGACAAGTACTTGCTGGGAGATAACCCAAGAGTTTCCTTGAGTCTTGGAAGTTATTACTTCAGTAATGTCCTCTCCTTATCCTTTTTGTTTGATTTTTGTGCCAATAATGACCTCTAATTAGAGGGAAGTAAGATTTGGGGAGTTGCTGTCCCGAAACAGATTTCTGTCCTCCACCAAAAAAATTCGTGAGGAGTTTCTGTAACTAGGATTGAGCTCAAATTTACTAATAAATCCCCCAATATGTTATATAACTTTCGTTAGTTCAACACTTTGTGATTTGAACAACAGAAGATGTTCTAAAAAATCGGTTTCTACCTACTGGTCTGTTTTGGCAGATTGCTGCCATTATTTGCATTTGATCTTATTGATTCCTTTTTGAGTTCTTTTTGGGAAATTGAGATTTTTGAAGGATTTACTACGGTAGCTTTATGTTTTTAGTGAAAAGCCTTGCTGTTCTAAAGCTTTACCAGAGGTCTAATATCTTTTGAATAAACTAATGTTGCTAATGAAGATTGTGTGAAGTTTTGTATGAAGGAAAATTTTCAAGTGTAGAGAGAGAATGATGCAATGAGATGAAGAATGGACAAAAGCTCAAGCTTGGGAATGCCACCATGGTGTCACCCCAAGAAATATCCAAGAGGTACAAGCGTCAAATCTTGGGGATGCCCAAGGCATCCCCTTCTTCATCAATAAAAAGCTCAGGTCTGTCTAGACACTTCATTTTTATTGTTTCATGCATAGTTGTGTTGTTCTTGGAGCGTCTTAGTTTTTGTTTTCTTTGCTTAGGTTGTTTAGTTTGCTTGAATAAAGTAGTTTGGACCCCCGATCTCATTGTGTTGTTTTGCAAATAAGTTGCTTGGTGTTGGGAGTAGTAAGATCTTGCTTGAAGTGCAATAGAAGCTTGCATTGACTGTGACTTAGACTTTAGCATGACATGCTAGGTGTTGTTTTAGCATTATGATTAGTTATTATTGTTGTAGTATGTATTGTTCCAAACAATTGGGATTGCTTAGTGTGTCGTGAAGAAATTATGCGTTGTTTTACCATGCAAAAGCATAGTATTGTGGTATTCTCCTTTGGTGCTTTGCTTGGGTTGACTTGGCACATGCTCACACCATGTTATTACTATGACAAGTCACCATATCCTCTATGATCATTTAGTCCTTTACTTTTAGTACCACTCTATTCTTTGATTAGTAATGCTTTGTTGCTCTGCATGATTATGGCCATTATGCTCTCTTAGTTGGTTGCTCCCAGTCTTTTGCAAGCCTCCACTTGTATGAGTAAGCTCTACTCATGCTTCCAACTCCCAAGAAACCAAGTTATTCCAAAGTGTCCACTATAAACTCCTATGCATGGCGTGTTACACCATTCCAAGTATATTTTTGTTTTCAGCTATCTTACAATTAAAAACTATTTTGTTATGTGAAAACTTAGTGATTAAATCCCTCACAAACTTTATGGCTCACTTTATATTATTTGCCCCTAATAAACTTGAGCCATTGTGACATCTATGTTGTATATGCTTGCACTTATACGTTGGAATTAACAGAACCGTGCAATCAAGGGGAATGTTTTCAACATTGCACTTGTACTTTGTACTTAGTTGATATCATGCTCTTTTGTCTATGGATGTCACCGGTGTGAAATAAAGAGGGAACTTCTAAGTCCATGGAGTTTGTATCCTGTGTTAGAGAAACGCCTGGGCCGCTAGCCTAAGCCATGCCTAATCATGGTGGAAACTTGCAGCATCACCATAGTGAGCTATCTATGAAGCATACTCAATAAAAAGATATGCATATAGTAATAAAAAGATTGTTGAGATGCTCATTGTCTGTTTGCCTTGTCATTTTGGTTATGGGAAAGCTCCTGTACCATGTGCAAGGGGTACCCCATTGGCGGTTCTCAATGATATGCAAATACTTACAATGACAAGAACTTACCTGTGACTGAAGTTGAGTATGCATGAGGTGTGGCCCTCGTATTCAAGGGACTTGAGATTGCCAACTTATACTTCGTCAAGCATATACTCCATCTTTGTCACTTTAACCTTAATCACTTCAAGATGCTTATGATAGGGGCAATGAGGGCTGAAAGCTAACAAGTACCATAATTTTTGGAAGCTATTTTTGAAACTTGTAATCCCTGCTTCCTTTACAAAAAGGACTTTCTTACACCATTATTGAGTCTCCACCTCTACCTTTAGGCACCATTAAGAGAGCATAGTTGTCATTCTGTGTGCAGTGTTCCAAAGCTTATTGATTAATGCATATTGTGATATTACTTGTTCTTGTACTATTTGTTTCTAGTCACCCTTGTGAACTTTAAAGGTGTCCTATGCATCTATTTTCTACTCTATGAGGGACAAGATGATTGCCACTATGCTATGTTTTCTGTATGTGAAACAAACAAACGTTTTTCAATGCATGTTATTCATGATCTTTGTTTGTATCTTGTCATGTTGCATGCATGGTTACTATGTCCTATTGTTAGAACTCCATCTTTCATGCACATGTTTAGAGTTCTTTGATCCCATCTTTAAACGCTTGCAAATGGTTGGATATTTATTATGAGGGTGCATGTCACCTCAAAAATTATTCTTTTATCACCTACCTACTCGAGGACGAGAAGGAGTTAAGCTTGGGGATGCTTGATACGTCGGAAACGTATCTATAATTTTTGATGTTCCATGCTTGTTATTATCTAATTTGCTTTGCTTTATTTACACTTTGAGGTGCTTTTTACATGTTTTCTGGTAATAACCTATTAACAAGTTGCCATAGTTCCAGTTGCTTGTTTTCTGCTATTTTTGGTTTTAGAAAAGCTAGTAAAGAAATATTCTCGGAATTGGACGAGAAAAACGTCAAAGTCAATTACTTTCCGTGGGGAACAAGAAGTCTAGAGGGGAGACGGAGAAGCGTGCCAGGGCGGCCAAACCCCCCTAGGCGCGGCCACGGGTGGGCCCGCGCCTGGGTAGGGTTTGACCCCCCTGGTCACCTCCTCGCGACCCCTTCACCGATAAAAAGTCCCCGATGCAGAAAACCTAAGCACCCGATCAAATCTCCACGAAACCGTTTGTAGCCGCCGCCACCATCATCCCTAGACCAGGGGGATCTGAAGTTCCTCTCGACACCCTGCCAGAGGGGAGATCATCCCGGAGGCCTTCTCTCCGGTATGATGCGTGAGTAGTTCCACCTTGGACTATGGTTCCATGTAGTAGCTAGATGGTTTTATCTCCTCCTTTGTGCTTTCATGTATAGATCTTGTGAGCTCCATTCATGATCAAGATCTAATCTATTTGTAATCATGCATGTTGTGTTTGCGGGGATCTGATGGATATTGAGATTATTATGTTGGTTTGATTAATGGTTTTGTCTTTATTATTCTATCATGTATGTGTTGTTTGTGATCTTGCGTGCTCTCTGTTGTTAGTAGCTATCTTGGCCAATTAGTTGCTAGTGACTCCAAGAGGGGGTATTTATGCTCGATAGTGGGCTCATGCCTCTAGTTTCCAAGGGAAGTGACAGAAATCTCTTCGGTTGTAGATGTGCTGTTGCCACTAGGGAAATACAACGTCTCTTGTTAATCGAACATGTGGACTGTTTACCTTACACACTTTGCTTAAAGCAGTTGTCTGTTGCTTGAAACTTAATACGGAAGGTGGACTTCTAGTCATAGATGTAGTTGGATGGCGGTCTATGTATCTTGTTATATTGCCCAATCAAATCTCATAAGATCTTTCTGACTAGTAATTGCATTGTTATGCCTTGCTCAGTCCCTGTCAATTTCCCTGCTATAATTTGTTTACCCTTCATGCCATGTTGTTTATCTAAGGAGAGTGTAACACCCCCAGTCACTCCGAACCGACGGCTGTCTCTTCTGGCAGCTCAATAGGAACTCTAGACTAACCCCACAGACCAACACTAGTCTTTTCTGCGCATTTTGTCCTCACTCGTGCGCACCCGGTACCCACTTACCGATCGGTCACCCATCCTAGAATTGCTCTAGGCCAAGCACGCTTAACGTCAGAGTTCTTTTCGAATGGGCTTCCGGAAAAGAAGTTGCAACTTGTTGGTATGGGTTTCCTATCAATCCTATTGAGCCATGCGCCAGGGTCTCACAGAAAGAACCTCTAGTGAACTATGGACCCCGGTCCAATCTTTACCATTGATACATCTTACAATGTTACTTGTTTACTTCCTACAAACCATTACCTTCCACACCATATGTTTAATCCTTTGTTACAGTAAACCGGTGAGCTTGACAACCTCACTGATTCGGTTGGACAAAGTCTTCAGTTTGTGTTGTGCATGTTTCCATGTTGCTTGCAACACCTTTGAGACGTTTCCTTCCTCCTTTAGGTTCGATAACCTCGGTCTCTACTGAGGGAAACTTGCTGATGTGCTCATCACACCTTGCTGGGTGCACACATAAACCGCAAGATGCAAAGTACACAAGAAGCAATTGATAATAAAAGCACCACCGCCCACAATGACCATTGTGTTCTACTCGTGCAACATACCTACATATAGACACGCCTATGATACCACTGTAGGGGTTCGTAGCATGGAAAACAAAAAATTTCGACCGCATTAACACACATAAGCCAAGATCCATTTACTAGATTGTAGCAACGAGTCGATTAGAGTACTTACCCTTGAAGATTCCAAAGCGGTTAACGAGAGCAGATTCTCGTGGGTGATGTAGTCGTTCACTTGCCGATCTCAAGATCGTGTAGACGATCCTTCTGGCTCCGTGTTTCGGCAGCGCTCTCGCATTCGGTCACACGTACGGTACTCAATGAAGACCTTCCTCTCCCTTGTTCCAGCAGGCAGCGGTGGTTGTAGCTCTCTCCTCGCGATTCTGGCAGCACGATGGCATGGTTTCGGAAGTAGAGGGGAGATCCACAGGGTTTCGCCTAAGCTGGAGCGAGTATGGTGGATTAGAAGAGGGCCTCGACGATATAGGTTTTAGATGCCCAGGGAAGAGGGAAGCCGGCGGCTAGGGTTTAGGCTAGACGGCAGCGGCGATTTAGAGGGGATCTTGGGCGCCGGCGGTTGAGGGGGCAGTGGCGGCATAGGGATTGGTTCTTGGGCGCCTAGGGCAAGGGGCATACCTTGGGGTGCACACCCACCCCTCATTATATAGGTGGGGGCGTCCAAGGGTGTTCCTAGCCCAGGTGGAAACCCTCCCTAACTCAGAAACCCTCCCTAACTCGGAAACCATGTTGGGATTTGACTTTTTCAAACTGCTTTTTTGACTTTCAAATTATAGTTTGATTTCTCTCTTCCAAGTGTCTAGCCAAGTGACATAGTACATGATGCAACCATTCCACTTTGACATGACACATCCATGTACCCTTACCCTTTCGGTTCGGTGGACCGTCTAGACCCTTCTAGAACATTCCGGTGAAAACACTGAAACCATTCCCGAACTCCGGAATTGGACTTTCCTTATATGAATCCTATTCTCCGGACCATTATGGATATCCTCGTGATAACCCGGATCTCATCCGAGACTCCTAATAACATTTGGTCTTATTACTCACATTCCATATCTACTAAACAACATCGAATCCTTAAGTGTGTCTCCCTACGGTTCGTGAATTATGTAGACATGACCGAGACTCTTCTCCGATTAATAACCAATAGAGGAATCTGGAAATTCATATGGCTCCCACATATTTCTACGATTACTTCGTGATCGAATGAACCATTTACATACGATACCAATTTCCTTTTGTCTCGTGATACTTTACTTATCTGAGGTTTGATCGTCGGTATCTCTGCTTACCTAGTTCAACCTCGTTACCGATAAGTACTCTTTACTCGTTCCTGTGATATGTGATCCCTTTTGAGAGAGTCACATGATTGCAAGCCAATTGGATGACATTCCACCGAGAGGGCCCATAGTATATTTATCTGTCATATGGATGGACAAATCCCACTCTTGATCCATGTGCCTCAACACATACTTTCCGAAAACTCAATGCCACCTTTATAACCACCCAGTTACGAAGTGGTATTTGATGTCATCAAAGAATCCATCTGGTGATGGTGATTAATATGATCTCATGGTCGAAGGATTTAGGTTAATATGTATTTGAAAGCTTATATCAAGTGAACTATTTAAATGACTTTATCTTATGCTACGCTTAACTATAGGAGTATGTCCATCACATCATACTCCTAATTATATGACCTTGTTGTTGATAACCTGCATCTCAGTGTTCATGATCAGGAAACCATGATCATATATTAACCAACAAGCTAGTTAAACAAAAGGCATTACTAGGGACTCTTTTATGTTTACCAATCACAGAAGTATTAAGGTTTCCTGTTAATACAATTATAGCATGGTACGTAAAAATTTATCATAAGCATGAAGATATGATAATAACCACTTTATTATTGCCTCTTGGGCATATCTCCAACAATAAGGGCAATACAACTGCCAGCCGGCTGGGTCCAGATGGATGTAAAAATTCAAAGACACCAGAGAGAAGAACAGACGCACTGCAGGCCGACAAACTAGATAGCCGGATAAAAAGCACCGCCAAGATGTCTGGTCGGTTGGATCATCACCGCTGAATGAAACTAGACGAACTAGAAGGCCAGCCGGCTAGCTAGCCCTAGTCGGACAACCCAGCCAAAAGGAGGACAAGGTGACGCACGACACAGTGCGTGGTATGCCCAGGACGATGGACAAGACAGGGAAAATACTGGGACACTCGGCCCATACCGAAGACTTTACCGATGACAGCTGTAACAGTGTTCAGTAGGTGGCACTATGTGTATCTTCTCGCATGGGGACCACTGTTACTCACGTTGCAGCATGGCTCTGACCATGAGGACACTCCCTCCATGCGGGACACTATAGGTGACTAGCTGGCTAGGGCCCACCTGTGGGACCCGCCAGTCGGCCATGTCGCTACCCATGTCGCCTCGTCCCTATATAAGGGGCGGCAACGGCATCATCGAGAAGGGGGGCGAATCTGTAGATAGCACCACACCATACATCTTGAGGAGCCCTTGTATCCCTTGTTCATCTTGATAGTCACATCGGCAGGAGTAGTGGCTTTTACCTCACCACGAGGGCCCCGAACCTGGGTACTTCTTGTGTCCCCGATGCTTTTGTTCCCAATCCCGCCTGCGGACACCGTCGCTCGCCTCACTGCTCGCTCCCACACCACTTCCTAGCTTTATTAGGCACTGTCGTTTACACACCAACGACAATCATTGTGTAGTGATTACCTCACAGTAAATGGACCCTACCATGGAGGTGATATATTATGCATACCGGCCGTGCACTGCACAAGCCGAAGCACTAGATCTCCTTCTCGAAAGACTAGGTGATTCACTTTCTTGCTATAATAGCGCTTGAGGTTTTGTTGATATACAGCAGATCTGGACAATGCCAATTCTATTGCCTCTTCTAGTTGATCAACATCATTTTGCTGGGATATTGATACCTTCGATCCGGATTATGAATGTAGTATAGCTCTTTTTCCCTAGTACAAAGCCAGGTGAGATTACTTAAACGGACCTTCGGGAGTTTTACAATTCCTTTTGTGTTTTCACCGGACCAAGAGTTTGCGGTATTTTTTTTGTTGTTGATGATGGAGAGAGAGATGGCCTAGGTCTTTCCGTTTCACCAGTAGTTGTGCAAAACATCTTATGGGAATAAAAGATAGTAATAAAGTATGCATGTAATTGTTAGAGCAAGATAATTATATTTGGGCAGTGCATCCATAATTGTTATCGCCTCCGCAACCGCTTATAGCAATAACCTACTAGTCTCATCCATATATAGAAGAAAGAGAACTAATTATATGCATAGTGATGTCATCGTTAATCCCAAATAAATCCCTCACATATAGCCGCATTACCCCTTCTATCACTGGGGTTCCCAACTTGCAGATCAGTCATCACTCACACTCCCTATACCTGGATCAATCCTCGGGGTCTTGGGTACCTAACATGTCCTTAGATTTAGGCAAGAAAGAGGATACTATAATCATCATGTTATACAAACTAATACATGATCCCATCTATGATAAATAACATGCACAAAAAAGCTACATGGCTAGGCCGAAGCCCCTAGCCCAAGGAGAATTACTCACACATATAGATGAAATCAACAATCATAAACATTGTAATAGATATCATAAGATTGATAGCAAATAGTCTTACAATGTCGCCAATTGGAGAAGAGATCTACTATTACATGTGGTGGAGTATGGCTATGGTGGTGGAGAAGGGTTTGGAGACTGAGATCTAGATCTATTCCTCCGGCGTGGCGGCTTCTGGTGGCAGGGAGAGTTGTGGTCGAAAAAGAAGCTTTGTTTCTTGTTGCCTGAAGCCTCTTTATATAGGGGTCCCTTCACAAAAGTTGTTCGGTTTGACCTAACATAGTCGATCCCAACTATACGGTCGGAACTATACGGAAGGAATAAATTTCCCACTGTATAGTTGGTTGTTAAGTCTTCTGGATCCACTTCATGGCTCCTAGTTTCTTTGGCGTGTTGGAAATCTCGTATCTTTGAAATTTATGTTGTGATTCCCATCATCATACGTCATTATCTGCGTAAGGAAAAATAGAAAGAAAGGATTGCATGCCTCTTTGATCATTAGGCATTAGTGGTAGGGTTTAGAGAGATATTTCATCAAATATATGAATAATATCTAGTTTAAATGCGGACGTGGATGGCTATATTTCATAGCCATCAACGTCGCCAAGCTTAAACTTGATCGCCCTCGAGCAAGAAAACCAAAATCAAAAGGGAACTCAGCATTTAAACTGAAATAACGAGATGATGATCTTACTCATGATTGTTAGTCTCATGTTTCCTCCACTTTATTAATCTAAAAAACTTCAGCATAGATAGAGTAATGGAAAGCATATCATACGGGTTTCATGAATCCTTATAGCGCAGAAAAATTATTGTAAGCATGGATGATTCAAATGAGTAAACTTTATTCCATGTCATGTAATCAGTTAAGCTTGCCTTTGAACAATAAAGTATAATCATGTAAAATTGAGAGTGTGAGAGTTCGTCATGAAAATCATATACACTAAAGTATACCAATTCCCCCACATCAATAAATCAAGACTTTCCAAGATCTACCTTTCTATTCATTGTCCTTCATGAATTCAGTTTTTAAGTAATTGAGAGCATGCCAAAAAAATTCATTAGTTTATCGGGCTGTGATGGACACTCATGGCATCACTAAGGTTTTTGTTCCTTTTGCATAATGATTACCCATATTAGCTAGAGGAGTGATTCCATCATGTTTACAACTACCTGGAGTGCCAATAATCTTACCCATTATTGCATTACTGCTACAAATGTTTAATCAACTCATAGCCAAAATTTAGGAGTTTCCTCCATGAAGATCGTCCGTAGGATAGCGGAGTTGTTGGTACCCCATCAAGTTTGACATGCATAAAGCTATATCATTGTTATGATTCACAAGTAAAACTTTGGCATGATCACAAAAACAGCTAAACATTATTTCAATTGAACAAATCCTTTCAAAGAGAGCTATCAAGTCAATCATTATTTTCTATGGTGTTGAGTGTCTCTAGGAATAAGCTTTAAAGACTAAACACTTGACATGGTTATACCCTACGGGTACACGACTTTAGCATACCTAGTACATCCCAAGGAAGGCCCACGAGAATATATGCGCCCCATGAAGATTTTCGGGTGGCCCAAGCCCATAACGTCTTCGGATCCTTGGAGTGCAAGACTAGAACAGCTAGAATATTCAAAGGGGGTAAACCCTAAAACCTGTAACCGACTCGATCTGTGCCTAGTACCTTCCTACCTCTATATCAAGGATAGGAGGTCACGACGAGGAGGGCACCTCTCATACCACCGCATACACACCTCCATGCCAGATTGCATCTGTGCACCCTTCTAACTTTCGGTTCCGCCGTAATCAAGAGCAGACAAGCAGGAGTAGGGTTTTCCCTCCGGGGGCCTGAACCTGGGTAAATCTCGTGTCCCCTGGTTGCTTTTCTGTTAACCGTTCCGCGATCTCCTGCACCCCCATCTTCTCCAAAAACCAAGCTCATAACAATGGGCATTGACGAGATCGAACCTCGTCAATTGGCGCCGTATGTGGGAATCGGGAGCGCCGATTGTGCGATCATGACGGTCCCAACCAAAGCGATCTACAACTCCTCGGCGATAGAGAGACATCTCCTCTTCGGCGCTTTCGACTTCACCGCCCACTCGCCAGCCACCCTGAAGGACTTTGAGCCCGTTAGCGACGGGCACGAGATCCTGTTCGGGAGCTTCTTCTTCCAGGTGGGTCAGACCGACACTCTCCGCCTCCCAGAGCGGGTGCCTATGCCATCGATCTGGCCCGCCTCATGGGCTCCACATCCCGTGCTACACACGATAGCATCAGCAGATGAGTCATATGACAGCAGCAGCTGCAACTTAGATCTGTGTGATCCACCGTTGGATGAAGGAACCTATGGTTCCGGATCCGAAAGTTGCGGCAGCAGCGATCCAATCTACGGACGCTACCAATGCGCCATGGTCATCTAAAGCAACGTGGATCAACAACCACCCAACCCGCCACCCAACCTGCAGGGTATAAACAAGGAAAACGGGAGGTGATCATCCCCCCACCCAATGAGGACGACCCTGACGCCAATCGAGTAATCCACCTCAGCAAGGAAGGATGGAACCAAGCACGCGAAGCCATGGAGGGCAACAAGATACTGCTTGTGGGTGCCTCACAGGACCTACTGATGGCATACCACCTGCTCCTCATCGAAGATCACAAAAGCAGGTGAAGATGCAGGAAGTACTCGACAAACGTAAGCAAGCAGCCTCAAAGTCTAGCGCGTGATGAGCTGCGCTCTCCGCCGTTGGCGGCTCCAGCTCGCACGGTAATAACGCCAACAAGCATCATTCTCGCGTAGAGAACATGGACCCCGCTGCACGTCGCGAGGTGACTCGAACCCTCAACACGTCCTTCATGGAGATGGACGCCAACGGCAACGTCATCCCGAAGACGCCGCAAGACGCGATCATGGCAGCCACCACATACCTCGCGTACCATCCACCTCCGGTGGGGGACCAGAAAAGGGCCATGCACAACTCCGCACTTGCCGGACTCGGACTCGTTGCAGCTGCGCTCCACGGAGAAGATCTTGCGGAGCCTAAAAAGAAGGTTGCGGTCAGATTCAGCCATAGTCCCACACCTTCATCCGATGAGGAAGAACACGACCTACCTCGACGACACAAGAGCTCACGACGTCGCAGCCGCGACTATGACGCTCGAAGTGAACTCACCCAACGCAAGATCGACAAGGCACGCGCCAAGCGCGTGTGCTCATCCGAATATAAAGAGGATGACAATGAAGGAGAACTCTGCGGAGCTTGATGCTTCAGCAGATCCATTCGGCGGACACGGATGCCGCGGAACTTCAAGATTCCTTCGGACACTCCAAAGTTCGACGGCACGCATGACCCTAAGGCATGCCTCAGCGACCACTTGTCGTCCATCAAGCTACACGGCGGAAACAAAAACACCGCTCTGAAATGCCTTCAGCTACAGCTGACAGACTTAGACCGGATCTGGCTCAGCAGCCTATCCTCGGGATCCATCCGAAGCTGGGAGGAACTGGCGTACAGTTTCGTCCGAAACTTCAAGGGCACCAGCAAGAGGCCAACCTCGATTGAAGATCTCAGGGCCGCACCCAAAGAACGGGCTAATCCATTCGCTCGTATATACTGCGCTGGTCCAACATCAAGAACTCCGTGGCACACATCTCTGAGGAGAGAACAATCGACAGACCCGACATGGTCGCGGCTGGCTACGCTGAACGCTATAACGAAGGCAACCGCAGCAGTGGTGGATACCGTGGAAACAACTTCCACGATGGAGGACGCCCAGCGCAATCATGGCAACGCCGCAGCCGCGATGACAAGCCCCCGGCATACGACAAGTTGTCGGGCGCCATGCACCATCCACTTCTACATTGACAAGCAGGATGGCAAAAAGAAGGCAAGCCACATCCTCAAACACTGCTGTGAGTTCTAGAAACTCAGCGAGAGCATGTCCCAGATGAGGCAGCAAGCCCCGAACCCTGGGTATGGACACGCACCCGCACTAGGTGACATCACCCACGGAGCTCCTCCACCACCACCCGTGGGACCCTCGAATCACCCGATTGCACCCGCGCAGAACAACGGCGGAAACGGGTACCCCGCGTCGAAGGGGTCATTAATGATCCAAAAGGGGCGCCCAACAAATAGAGTGCAAAAGAAAATCACCCTCCAGGTCAGCTTGGCTGTGACCGCTCCACCCGCCATCCCTGAGTACCTCAGCGGTTCACAGTCCTGCATCACATTCAGCCGTTCGGATCACCCTCGCTAGATTCCTCGCCCAGGTCATGCTACCCTGGTGCTCGAGGCGCAGATCGGAGGATTCGAGATGAGCCGTGTCTTCATGGACGGCGGCAGCGGCATCAATCTGATGTTCGCTAGCACCTTAGCAGCAATGAGGATCCCGCTATGTAGCCTGGAACAATCCGACAAAACGTTCCACGGCATCGTCCTAGGGAAGGGCATATTCACCCTGGGAAAGATATGGCTCGACATCATCTTTGGCAATCCCGACAATTTTCGGTGCGAGCAACTCGAGTTCGAAGTGGTGGACAGGCCATCACAATACCATGCCATCCTCGGTCACGTGGCATTCGCAAGGTTCCTGGCAGTACCGCACTATGCATACCTGCTACTCAAAATGCCAGGACCTAGGGGCGTCATCACGGTCCAAGGGAGCTTCACCCAGTCGAACCACCGCGACAGGGACTTCAACAGAATCTCCCAGACATTCGTCATGAAGGAGGAGCTCACAAGGCTACGAGAGGTGATGGACAACGGGGCACCCCTAGTCTCGAGGCAAAACGCACCAGACATGTCATTCGACTCCATAGTCAATACGAAAAATGTGCAAGTCCACTTGATAGATGCCTCCAAAATAGCGTTGATCGCCAACGACCTCAGCCTCGCATAGGAAAGCGCGCTCGTCGAATTCCTCCGTGAGCGCTGGGAAATCTTCGCCTGTTGTCCTGCGGACATAAAAGGAGTTCCCAGGGAATTCGCCGAGCACGCACTCAATGTGTTCCCAGATGCCAAGCCCGTCAAATAGTCCATCCGACGATTGTCCGAACCACGGGCCAAAGCCATCGGAGTCGAAGTCAACAGACTACTCGACGCTAATTTCATCAGGAAGATCAAGGAAAGCGAGTGGATGGCCAACACCGTGGGGTCCCCAAAAGGACATGGACATCCTACGGATGTGCGTGGACTTCACATTGCTGAACAAGCACTTCCCGAAGGATCACTTCTCTCTCCCTCGGATCAATTAGATTATCAATTCGACTGCAGGATGTGAGAAACTCTCCTTCCCCAACGCCTACTCAGGCTACAATCAGATTCGGCTAAAGGTCAAAGATCAGGAGAAAACGGCGTCCATCAAACCGTTCAGAGTATTCTGATACAACACAATGCCCTTCGGGCTGAAGAACGCATGTGCCACGTACCAGCGGTGCATGCAAGCATGCCTGAAGAGCCAGATTGGCCGCAACATACAAGTAATCAAAACAAGGGAGGCCAAGACACTGATCCACGATCTCCACGAGACGTTCGACAACCTTGATCGATACAAGATCAAGCTGAACCTAGAAAAGTGTGCCTTCGATGTCCCATCTGGTCAACTGCTTGGCTACTTCATCTCCCAACGAGGGATCGAGGCGAACCCAAAGAAAATCCGGGCCATAATGGCCATGGAGAAACCGAAGAACCTCAAGGGCGTCCAACAGCTAGCTGGATGCATCGCGGCGCTGAGCAGGTTCATCAGCCGCATGGGCGAAAAGGCCCTGCCTTTCTATCAGTTGCTTCGCAAATCAGACAAATTCTAGTGGACACCCGAAGAGGACGACACATTCGAAGATCTAAAGCGGCTACTCTCCACCTCGCCCGTCCTGGTCGCGCCAAAGGAACGCGAGCCTCTACTTCTATACATAGCAGCCACACACCATGTGGTAAGCACCGTGCTCGTGGTCGAACAACCCAAAGATGGCAAGACTCATGGGGTCCAGCGCCCAATCTACTACCTCAGCGAGGTATTGACGCCAACAAAACAGAGGTACCCTCACTACCAGAAACTCCCCTACGGCGTGTTCATGACGGCTCATCGGCTGAGCCACTACTTCCAGGAGCATCAGGTGATGGTCGTCAACGAGGCACCCCTGAATAGCATCCTGAACAACCCGGAAGACACAGGACGCGTGGCCCATGGGGCATCGAGCTGTGCCCTCTAGACATAGTCTACGAGAAACGCCATACGATCAAGTCCCGCGTCCTACCGGACTTCCTCGTCCACTGGATGGAGCTACAGCTGCCAGACACCCCGGATATGACCCAGTCATGGACAATGCACTTCGATGGATCCAAGCGCGAGACAGGAGCAGGAGCCGGGGTCACACTGACATCCCCACAGGGCGACAAGATGAAGTACGTCCTCGGGATGAAATTTCGAGCTTCCAACAACGAAGCTGAATACGAGGCCCTCATCCACGGCATGAGGATGGCCAAGATCTGCGGCGCAACGCGCCTGGTCATCTACAGTGACTCGAAACTCGTCGTACAACAGACGATGAACGAGTGCGACGCGCACGCTGCCAACATGATTGCGTACCGCGCGCTCTACAATTCACTCGAAGGAGACTTCGACGGCTGCAAGCTTCGGCACGTTAGAAGAGAAAGCAACGAAGAGGCCAACAGAATCACCAACATCGGCGCCACCTGCGCACGGGTGCCACCAGGTGTGTTCCTCGAACAGATCTTCGTGCCATCCATCAAAAGGAAATTCCCCAAGGGATCGCTCGAAGAAGCAGAGCACTCAGGGGCTGCGTTACCCGAAGGACAGGAAGGAACAGAAAAACTCGATATAGAGGTCGCAGTGGTCAACTTGATGCACGTCATGGCAATCGAAGAAACATGGACGCAGCCGTACCTGCGGTACCTAATAAACAGGGAACTTCCTGACAACCCGACAGATGCCCGGCGCATATCTCGCCGGTCCAAAGGCTTCACCATCATCAATGGCGATCTGTACAAGTGCAACATTTCGGGTGTGCTCCAAAGGTGTGTCACCATCGGCGACGGCAAAACTATCCTCCAAGACATCCATGAGGGCATCTGCGACCATCACGCGGGCAGACGCGCCCTCGTTGCCAAAGCTCTACGAGCTGGGTTCTACTAGCCAACGGCCATGAACGACGCCAAGGACATCTCCGAAGGTGCAACGGGTGCCAGAGGTTCGCGGACAAACTGCACGCACCTGGATCGGAGCTCAGGCCCATACCCCTAGCCTGGCCCTTCGCCCAATGGGGGCTTGACATGATCGGCAAACTGCCCAAGTCCTCGAAAGGAGGCCACATCTACCTCCTGGTCGCGGTCGACAAGTTCACCAAGTGGATCGAAGCCATGCCTGTTACCGACCAAAAGGGAAAAAGGGCCATGAAGTTCTTCGAACCCATAGTTTATAGGTTCGGCGTGCCGCACAGCATCATCACGGACAACGTGTCAAACTTCATCTCCAAAGAATTCCAGGACTTCTGCGAAGACCTCAGAATCAACATATCATACGCCTCTGTGGCGCACCCGCAAATGAACGGGCAGGTCAAAAAGGCCAACGGCCTCGTCGGCGGCGGCATCAAGAAGCGCCTAATGAGCCCAGTCGAGCGACTTGCAGGAGCCTGGACAGAAGAGCTACCTTCCGTCCTTTGGAGCATGCGCACAACGCCAAACAGCTCAACTATCTACACGACTTTCTTCATGGTGCACGGAGCCAAAGCCATGTTGCCTCCAGAGGTACGCCATAAGCCCCCACGGGTCGTCGCCTACAGCGAAGCCGAATCGACGACCGCACTCGAAGACGCCATCGACACACTGGACGAGGCACGCGACATCGCTGCAGCTCGATTGGCGGTCTACTAGCATACCCTCCGCAACTATCACAGCCGTCAGCTGTGCCCAAGGTCCTTCGTCGAAGGAGACCTAGTCTTACGACTCAAGCAAGAGCGGCCGAAGAAGCTCGAGTCACCCTGGGAAGGGCCCTACGTCATCACCGAAGTCATACCTGGTGGCGCCTATCGCCTCAAGCACGTGGAGTCTAGAGTCACATACTCCAACCCATGGAACGCCGCACAACTGCGACGCTTCTACCCCTAGCTATCCCCTCTTTACTTTCAATAAGGCTATTCAGCCAAGGCTACTCAGCCGAACAATGTACCTCCTCATTATGATATGAATCAAGCTAAGTGTCTCGCCCCAAAATTTATCTCTTACTCGCATTTATTTATGCTACAACACACTCGGGGGATCCCCTCACCTCACGACTTCGTCCACTGAGGATAACGCATGTACACCTGAGTAGCTGATCACGTCAGGCTAACGAAAAGGGCATCCATACAAACAAGCACCACGTGCTAATACAATCAACCTTTACAACAAAGGGCATAAAACGCCCAGTCAAATACATACAAGTTTTAGATCTATCTTTTTACAGGTCCTACCTATTCTGAAGAATCACCCGCGCACGATGCTCAAAGAGATCTACAACTTGTTTGGCATACTGCCTCACAGCCGCATAGTGCGGGCGCATGTCCCACATGTCACCATCTGGCCGAGGAGGCGGCCCAGCCGCAACAGCAGCAAGATCCACGTCAGGGCGATGCAGCCTCACGAGGGAAAGCGCGGCCTTCAGCCTGGCAACCAACTGGTGCCACACCAGCTCCCTGACGTGACGCACGTCTCGAAACTTCGCCAACAAGCCCTAGAGAGTCGATGGCGCTTCATCCAGAGGAAACATGTTGTGCAGAATCGACGTCGGGGAAGTCTTCACCTGCTGCAACACTCGCGATACCTGGTGATCACGATCCTGCATAGTCGCAAGGACCATGGCACGGCCGCGATCCATCCAGAAAAAGCCACCTGCTTCCATATCTTGCTGGGTCAAACAATTGATCCGAACTGCAACGCGCTCCTTTTCCTCCCTAGGAACAAGGTTAGCACCTGCAGCATCTACAAAGTAAGACGACTAGCCAACAGGCGCATTCGAAAATGAGCAACTGCTCGAAGAAACTTACACTGCAGCTGTTCGGCCAAACGCCATAGCTCCCCCCATCATATATTCCTCTATGGAGGCGCCTCGCTCCGCCTTTGACTTCCAAACGTCCGCATGGCCTCGGATGCCAAGCAACTCCTTGTAAGATCCCTCCTTTATAAAGGAAAAGATCCCTGTGATTGCAATGCTAGTCCCTGGATCAATGCTAGCATCCACAGTTTAAGATGAAGTACACAAAAACAAAGTTCATTATTACAAGTCATTCTAGAGACAAACATAGTCTTTTACAAACTCCATGGCCGCAGGCCTAGTACAAGAGTTTAAATATGTAATAAGATAAACAAGTCTTCATCTTCATGTGCCACAGGCAAGCATGTTGAGTGTAGACTCATAACCCCTAATCACCATCAGAATAACCTGCAACATCACAAGTGACAGCCACAGTGGGTCAATACATTGGAATAGTATTGGTAAGTGATACCTTAGAATAATATTGGCAACTAGATACTATATGCATTTGGCTAAGTGTAGTTTAGGCTTTCTTTGCTCAAAATAGGCTTTTCCTATTAGTTGAAAACACTATGTTTTTATTTGGCAAAAACTTTCCCAAGGAACCACCAATAGAAATTGGGGAGCCTTCACCCTTGTTCAACCACAAGTTTTTACTTAGAAATTGGGATGAGGAGATTCTTGATAGCTTCCATGTCTTGATGCTCAAATTGTCCAATACCAGTGACATGGCTAAGTACTTAGATTCTTCCATCTGCAGAGGTTGTGCACTTTACCCACAAGACTTGATTTTCACCAAGACAGGACCTTTCAGAAGCCTTCCCTTAGACCAAATGGACGCGCTCCAACCTATCATCCCACTACCACCAACTTTCCAAATGGCTAAGTTATTGCAACCTATATGATCCAGGCAGAGCCCATATTGCCAAGTGGCTGCACTAGAAGCTTCTTAACATATGGCATCTCAAATCCCTTTGTTCCTGGGTGGCTTTCCACAAGTGAGATACACAAGGTAAACCATAGAAATGGGCCTTGTGTAACCACTCAACACAAACCAATCCTTCCATTCCACCTAGGTGTTTCATTCACTTAGTTGTTTTATTACACAAAACACAAGTCCAAAGACTTAGAAATATTTTCTCATAGCATGAATATATAACCACCCTTGGTTGCTACTAGCTAGGCTAAGCATGGCATTGATAAGAATCTAAAATTAGAAACTTTCTAGCAATTCTACAACTACTAGGATTTCCCAAGCATAGCATATAGATCAAAATATTCATGCAAGTCTAGCAAAATAGTTCTAGTGCAAAGTTTAAAATATAGGAATTAAAATCATGAAGTACCACTTGCCTTGGTAGTTTGGGGAGTAGCAACAATCCTCACAATCACAATCACTATTTGCACCAAAATCTACACATAAAATAATGGCACAAATCACATATACAATTTATACAAGCAAAAATACATGAATGTATGCAATATGCCATGTGATGATTTTCTACACCAAACAAGACAAGTCCAAAGTACTAAAACATAAACAAGTCCAAAACTTGACAAATAAACTTTATTTGATTAGCAAAAACTTTACCAAATAATTAATATACTCAAATTATACCTACAAATGTTTCTGCAAAAACAACCATTTTAACAGAGGGAAAACATTAAACACATTGCATAAATGGAAAGTATTTTCTCTCCTGATTCCAATGATATAAAATTTGTTAAATTTGGACGTGGGAATCAAAAGTTATTGAATTTACAAGTTTGAACATTTAATAGATGAAATCCAGATTTTTAAATCTAAACCTAGCCACGCGGCGCTTCCTGATTGGTTGGTACCGCTTCGCGCGGATCACACACGCGCACCGTCAGATCTAAATGAGATCCAGCGGCTCAGATCTGCCTGTACCCCTTTGGACTGGCGTCTAATCTAGACCACTAGATATAGATCCAGTGGATCTAATCGCTTTGACCTTAAACCGGCGACGCAAATGGGCACAGCGGCAGCGACGGCTCTGCCGGCGATGAATCGGCGTATCTAGCGAGGGCTGGGGACAGTGGTGATGCTTACCAGACTCGCACGTGCATGAGGAAGCTCAACGTGGTCGCCGTTGGGACGGGGGCGTGCTGTAGCGACGGCTAGGGGTCGTCGGAGTCTGCGGGCGGCGTCGGGTTCACTACCAGAGACGAAGGCGACAACCTAGTGCGCAAGGGAACAAGCGGTATGTGTTAGAAGACGTGAAAGACAAAAGCAAACACACTCGCGTGAACCAGAGATCAAGGGGAACACGGGGCTCACCGGAATGGCTCGTCGGAGTTGAGCTGAGCTTCGGACACTTGCAGGCGTTGACGGGGGCGACGACCTGGGGCACTACAAGTCGAACCAAAAGTGTCAGAAGGAGCGCAAGATGATTGCAGAGCATCTCGTGTGAACCAGAGAGCGAGGCATGCTCGGAACTCACCGTGATGGCTCGCCGGAGTGGTTCGGGACAGCGGCGGCGCGAGCTCGATTGTGGATAGCCTAGCGGCGCTCTATGGTTGGTGAGTGAGGGGAATGGAGCGGAGTGAGGAGGGGTTTAAGTATCCGGGGCGAGAGAGGGAGTTATGCCTGCAGTAACGCGTAATCAAGCGCGAGATCATCGGGAAGAAACAGCCGCGGCGGAGCTGGTCGCGGGCGTGATTTGGGGACGAAGGGGTGACGTGGAGGTGGGTCTGGGGCGTCAGCGAGAGGGGGGTGCTCGCGTGGGTGAGAAACAGAGGGGGAGGGAAACCCCGGGTGGGCTGGTTGTTCGGCTGGATCCAGTGTTGGGCCAGATTGGCAACGCTGGCCCTTTTTCTTATCTTTAATCCTTTTCTAATTTTGTTTTGATTTTCTGGATTCAATTTCAAATAAATTCCAATGCAATTTGAATTCAAATCTTTTCTGAATTTTTGTAGAGTGTAACACTCATATTTTTGGGCATAAAACCATGTGGTCTCTCTGTACTAGCTTGGTCCCTTTGATTAAACAAAATAAACAGTGCTATAGCACTTGATTTGAATAAGTTTTGGAAATGGTTTTAAAACAATTTTTGTTTTGTAAAATTTGGTCCAAGCACTAACATTCAACCAAAACAATCTGAGAGCAACAAAGCTTGGTTTTGAAACAATTATACTCTCATTGAGAGTGGCATTTGATTAGAGTTTGCTCACATAAAATCATGGCACCAAGTGCTACTGTTTTCTTGAAATGAGTTGGAAATTTGATCCCTAAATGATATGCATGCATGGATGATATGAAATCTTTGAAAACATGATTTTAGGGATGTTACAAATCTAACCCCCTTAAGGTGAATCTCGCCCTCGAGATTCGGGTTGGCTAGCAAATAGGTGAGGGTGGTGTTTCCGAAGATCATCTTCTCTTTCCCATGTTGCTTCTTCTTCGGAATGATGGTTCCATTGAACTTTGCAGAATTTGATAGTCTTAGTCCGAGTAACTCTTTCTACAGTCTCATGAATCTTGATAGGTTTCACCTCATAAGTGAGATCACTCTCCAGCTGAACCTCTTCCAAAGGTATAGTATCCTTCAAAGAAGTCTCTTCCATTTCTGAATGGTATTTCTTAAGCTGACTCACATGAAACACATTGTGAATGGCAGACAATGATTCTGGCAATTCAATCTCATAAGCTACTTCTCCTTTATGAATCAGAATCTTGAATGGTCCAACATATCTTGGGGCAAATTTACCTTTGACACCAAATATCTTTACTCCACGAAGTGGTGGCACTCTAAGATAAGCTCTACCACCTACTTCATAGGTGACCTCTCTACACTTAGGATCTGCGTAGCTCTTCTGTCGGGACTGTGCTATCTTCAATCTATCTTTAACTAGCTTGAATTTCTCTTCAGCCTCTTTAATTAGTTCTGGTCCGAACAAACTTCTTTCTCCCACACCATTCCATAACAATGGGGTGGTACACTTTCTCCCATAGAGAAACTCAAATGGTGCCATCACGATACTAGCTTGATAGCTGTTATTGTAAGAGAATTCTGCGTAAGGCAGACTTTCATCCCAACTGGCTCCATAGTCTAGGGCACATGCCCTCAACATATCTTCCAGTATCCGGTTGGTCCTTTTTGTCTGTCTATCAGTCTAAGGATGAAGAGCAGTACTGAATTCCAACCTCGTTCCAACTGACTCATGTAGTTGCCTCCAAAAAGGAGAAGTGAATTGGGTTCCCCTATCAGACACAATACTCTTGGGTAATCCATGTAGACATACAATTCTACTCATATAGATCTTGGATAACTTAGCACTGGTGTAGGTTGTCTTCACGGGTATGAAATGAGCCACTTTAGTTAGGCGATCCACTACTACCCAAATAGAATCATATCCTGACCGGGTCCTTGGCAATCCGGTGATGAAATCCATACCAATCTTGTCCCACTTCCAATCAGGAATAGGTAGTGGTTGTAACAATCCTGCTGGTTTCTGATGTTCCGCTTTCACTCTACTACATACATCACACAAAGCAATATGTTCGGCAATGTCCTTCTTGAGATTATTCCACCAAAATCTTTCTTTCATATCCATGTACATTTTGGTGTTACCCGGATGAATGGAATATGGTGAGTTGTGTGCTTCTTGTAAAATCAGTTTCCGAAGCTCCGGATCTTGTGGAACACAGATACGTTTCCCATACCATAAAGTACCTTGTTCATCTTCATGGAATCCTTTGGCTTTTCCCTTGCCAATCTTTTCCTTAATCTCTTCAATTTCCTTATCTGTCTTTTGGGCTTCTTTGATCTTGTCCAACAAAGTGGGTTGAACATCCAAAGACATGAGATGTCCCTCAGGTACAATCTCCAATATGAGATTTCTGAATTGGGTACACAGATCATCCGGCAATTCTCCCTTAGTAAGGCCATTCACAAAAACTTTACGGCTTAGAGCATCCGCTACAACATTCACTTTACCGGGGTGGTATTGTAGACTCAAGTCATAGTCTTTGATGAGTTCTAGCCATCTTCTTTGTCTCATGTTAATTTCTTTCTGGGTGAAAATATATTTCAAACTCTTGTGATCTGTGAACACTTCACATCATTTTCCCAAAAGATAATGTCTCCATGTTTTGAGTGCATGGACAATAGAGGCTAACTCTAAATCATGAGTAGGGTAATTCACCTCATGAGTTTGAGTTGTCTCGAGGCATAATCCACAACTTTCCCTTCTTGCATTAATACTACACCCAAACCATGATGAGATGCATCACAATACACTTGGAAATCCTTCTCCAAATCTGGCAGACATAAAACTGGTGCTGTCACTAGTGTCTTCTTCAATTCTTGGAAACTGAGTTCACACCCTTCAGACCAAGCAAATTTCTTGTCTTTCTTTAGCAACTCTGTCATAGGCTTAGCTGCCTTGGAGAAATTCTCGATAAATCTTCTGTAGTATCCTGCCAAGCCAAGGAAACTACGAACCTCTTTCATTGACTTAGGAGATTCCCATTCTGTTACAATTGGAACTTTAGTAGGATCAACTGCTACACCATCTCCTGACACAACGTGTCCAAGAAATCCAACTTCATTCAACCAAAATTCACACTTACTGAATTTGGCATACAGCTTATGCTCTCTAAGCTTCTCAAGTATCAAACGTAGATGTCCTTCATGCTCTTCTTTGCTCTTGGAGTAGATTAGAATGTCATTGATGAATACGACAACAAACTTGTCAAGGAACTCCATGAACACCTTTTTCATCATATTCATGAAGTAAGCTGGTGCATTCGTCAAACCAAATGGCATCACGGTATACTCATACAACCCATACCTAGTGGTGAAAGTTGTCTTAGGTATGTCTTGTTCTCTTATCTTGAGCTGGAAATAACCTGACCGGAGATTAATCTTTGAGAACACACAAGCTCCTTCTAACTGATCAAACAAGTCATTGATTCTAGGCAAAGGGTATTTATTCTTGATAGTCACCTCATTGAGTGAACGGTAATCTATGCATAACCTTTGGCTTCTATCTTTCTTTTCCACAAACAAAACTGGTGCTCCCCAAGATGAAGAACTTGGTTGGATAAATCATTTCTGCAACTGTTCTCCAAGTTGTTTCTTGAGTTCTTTCAGTCCATCAACTGACATCTTGTACGGTCTCTTTGCTATCGATCCAGATCCTGGTAGCAAATCAATAAGAAATTCCACATCTCTATCTGGTGGCATTCCCGGCAATTATTCCGGAAACACATCTGGATATTCACTCACAATTGGCACACTGTCCATGCTAACCCCCTTAAGAGAATTTAGCTTACTCCCTTTTGATTCAAAGTTGGATTTGAATCTAATCCGTTTCTTTTCCGGGGTTGTGAGTGCAACAGTACGATTGGCACAATCTAGTACTCCTTCATACTTGGTCATCCAATCCATTCCCAAAATTACATCCAGTCCTTGGGAATCTAGGATTATCAGACTCACTGGAAACTTATGCTTTCCAAATTCTATCACTAGATCCCGGCATCCAAGACTTACTATCATGTCCCCACCAGGAGAACTTACTTTTATTGGGCACCCAATGTTTTCAGTTGGAAACCCATTTCTATCAACAAATTCTTTTGATATGAATGAATGTGATGCACCAGTATCAAAAAGAACAAGTGCTGGAATAGAATTGAGTTTGAACTTACCAGCAACAGCATCAGACTCCTCATAGATTTCCTCCACATTAATGTGGTTCACTTGGCCCTTTTGAAAAGGGCTGGGCTTGTTGGGTTCTTCGACTTTCTTTTCTGGGCATTCATTTGCATAATGCCCCATATTCTTGCACTTGAAACATTCAACCTGACTCAGATCCTTCTTGACAGGATGACTTCCACTGCCACTACCACTTCCATTGTGGTGGCTCTTATATCCACTCTTGTGATTTTTGTACCTGTCATTGTCATGACTACGGTGATGCTTGTTGTCATGATGGCGGTTGTGGTTGTGGTGGTTGTTGTACTTTCCATGCTTGTGGGATCCAGAATTCCCACTATCATCATAATGGGAACGTTTGTGAGACGATCCCGAGCTGTGCTTATTAGAGTTGTCCTTTCTATTCCTTCTTTCAACTTGTTTCATATTGCTTTCCAAGATGGCAGCCTTGTCACAAAGAGACTGGTAAGTGGGAACATAGGCCACAGACAGCTGCAGGTTCAGTTCATCGTTCAGTCCTTCGAGAAACTTCTCTCTTCTCTTAGCATCAGTGTCAACTTCATCCGGTGCATAACACGCCAGATTGTTGAACTCCTCAATATACTCTGCCACGCTGCGGTGACGCTGCTTCAAGTTGTGAAATTCCGTTTTCTTCAGGCTCATCACTCCGGATGAGATGTGAGCGGTACGGAAACCATCTTCGAAGATAGCCCATGTCACATCCGCAATGGGAGTGGTGATCTGGAAGTTATCCCACCAAGTGGCTGCTGGTCCTTCCAACAAGTGTGCTGCAAATCTGACCTTCTCTTCATCAGTACAGCCAATGGTTACCAAGTCCTTGTTCACAGAGCGTAGACAATCATTGGCCACCATGGGATCAGTAGTTCATGAGAACTTTGCTGGCCTCAGTCTTAAGAACCTGGTAAGCATGTCAAAACCGAGCGGGTTGTTCTAATTGTTGTTGTTATTATTGTTGTTGTTGCTGTTCTTGTTCTATATGAAAGTAGTCATCATTTGCATCAGCTGAGTCTGAGCTGTCATCATCTGCTGCATCTCAGAGGTGATGTTGTTGTTGGGGTTGGGATTGGCACGTCGGGGAGGCATCTGTGGTTTTCAATAAGGATAAGAATGAGATACCCATAGATTCTAACATGCACAATACATCACATAACAATCACCTAACATGCTTCATAGTGGTAAAAGTTCAACAACACAGACAATAGGTTTTTGGAAAAGTAAACACACCAATAGCAAGCCATCCACATGTTGGATGTTCATTACGACTCAATAATCAAAAGCATGGTAAAAAAATGGTAAATGAGTAGTCATCACTACTCCTATGCATCAACCTCCTCACCAACAAGTGTAAGACCTGCATTCTCCATCGCGGTCTTGTATTCCTCGACATTGGTGGTCAAGGCCTCTACTTTGGCTTTGAGAGCCCTCTTCTGTGCTCGAAGTCTCTCAATCACACCTTGTTGATGCTCGAGCTCTAAGTCCTTGGCCTCTAGTTCTACAGTCATCTCTCGAATCCTCTTGTTCCTATCTTGGACTCTCTTATCTTGACTCTTGAAATTTTTATCCCGACTCTCAAACTTGGCCTCCATCTCCTTGACTATCTCATCTTGCTCCATGAAGATCTTGTCCTTCTTACGAAGCTGCACCTGGAGTTCATCATTGCTAAGCATGACGTTGGTCCTATCAGTGTCTAGGTGCCTAAGAAGAACCTCTAAGTCCTGGAGGTACACACGAATCAGCTCTGCTATCTCTCTAGCAGTATCCTCGAAGTCAATGGCCTCACCATCCTCGTCACATCTGCTGGAGGCGTGGAAGTAAGTACCTCTAACCTCCCGAGAGTGTCTCCCTACCAAGCTTCCAAGCAAATCCTGCATGACTACCTATAGGCCTCTCTCTTTGTCATCATGCATGAGCTTGAAGGTGATGGCCTCCGTGGCTGGCTCAGTTTGGCGTCCTGGCTGAATAAACTTGAAGCCCCAAAGGTCCTTCCTCTCGAACTTGGTGAGGGGAAGCATCATGATGGAAGGAAGTGGGAGACTGAGCAAAATAGTAAGCTCAATAAGACGAGTGCCGAAACAAGTTCCCTTGAACTATTCAGCCGTGCTGATAATAACATTAGGCATCTATTTTATAAGATAGAAAAAGTTAGAATCAACATACATAGAGATGAATCACAAGACAAAGCATCACATGCATAACTTTGGAAATCGAAACACACAAGTCATGGCATACATAAAACCATTACAAGCATCCAAGGTTCAACTTATTTTAAACAACATTTGGAAATAAATGATAGTGGTGGTCCAACTAACGAAGTACGTTACAATCCCATCTCACTTGCCAAGTTGGCTAACAGGGCATCCCTAGAGGCAATCTGTCTATATAGATCACATGACTCCATTGCTAAGTCTATGATGTCTTCCCTTAAACTTTGGTTGGTAGCCTCTAACTCTTGGGTATGTTTCTTTTCTTCCTTAAGGTCATTCTGAGTGTTGAGCATTCTGCACTTGATTCTATCACCAAGTTCTTTGATGGCCTTCCAAGCTGCATCCCTTGCTGAATCAAATAATGTGGTGTGCATCACTGAGTTGGTGACCATGCAGAATCCTGATTCCTTGTGGTTGTCTTCCTTGTTTTTATACAAGTGAAGTTGCACCCACCAGTACTCAACTCCTTCATCCATCACAGGAAAACCTTCGTACACAGCTGCACCATGTATTCCCATGGCAACCATGAGGTCCTTGAGAGCCTTGGGGAATTATGTCTCACATTCCAAAGTCATAGTCATGAGTGGTCCCTTCCTCACGGCTTCGTTGATGGAGTTCATCTACAAATAGAGATGAGAAAGAAGATTAGAAAAGTTTATGAGAAGAAAAGACAAGTGTGGAAGTTGTTAATTTTTTTCCTTAGTGGTTTCCAATCCTAGGGTCATAATCCTACAGGCAACACAGTGCTCTGATACCATCTGTAAGATCCCTCCTTTATAAAGGAAAAGATCCCTGTGATTGCAATGCTAATCCCTGGATCAATGCTAGCATCCACAGTTCAAGATGAAGTACACAGAAACAAAGGTCATTATTACAAGTCATTCCAGAGACAAACATAGTCTTTTACAAACTCCATGGCCACAGGCCTAGTACAAGAGTTTAAATATGTAATAAGATAAATAAGTCTTCATCTTCATGTGCCACAGGCAAGCATGTTGAGTGTAGACTCATAACCCCTAATCACCATCAGAATAACCTGCAACATCACAAGTTATAGCCACAGTGGGTCAATACATTGGAATAGTATTGGCAAGTGATACCTTAGAATAATATTGGCAACTAGATACTATATGCATTTGGCTAAGTGTAGTTTAGGCTTGCTTTGCTCAAAATAGGTTTTTCCTATTAGTTGAAAACACTATGTTTTTCTTTGGCAAAAACTTTCCCAGGGAACCACCAATAGAAATTGGGGAGCCTTCACCCTTGTTCAACCACAAGTTTTTACTTAGAAATTGGGATGAGGAGATTCTTGATAGCTTCCATGTCTCGATGCTCAAATTGTCCAATACCAGTGACATGGCTAAGTACTTAGATTCTTCCATCTGTAGAGGTTGTGCACTTTACCCACAAGACTTGATTTTCACCAAGACAGGACCTTTCAGAAGCCTTCCCTTAGACCAAATGGACGCGCTCCAACCTATCATCCCACTACCTCCAACTTTCCAAATGGCTAAGTTATTGCAACCTATATGATCCAGGCAGAGCCCATATTGCCAAGTGGCTGCACTAGAAGCTTCTTAACATATGGCATCTCAAATCCCTTTGTTCCTGGGTGGCTTTCCACAAGTGAGATACACAAGGTAAACCATATAAATGGGCCTTGTGTAACCACTCAACACAAACCAATCCTTCCATTCCACCTAGGTGTTTCATTCACTTAGTTGTTTTATTACACAAAACACAAATCCAAAGACTTAGAAATATTTTCTCATAGCATGAATATATAACCACCCTTGGTTGCTACTATCTAGGCTAAGCATGGCATTGATAAGAATCTAAACTTAGAAACTTTCTAGCAATTCTACAACTACTAGGATTTCCCAACCAAAGCATATAGATCCAAATATTAATGCAAGTCTAGCAAAATATTTCTAGTGCAAAGTTGAAAATATAGGAATTAAAATCATGAAGTACCACTTGCCTTGGTATTTTGGGGAGTAGCAACAATCCTCACAATCACAATCACTATTTGCACCAAAATCTACACATAAAATAATGGCACAAATCACATTACAAGCAAAAATACATGAATGTATGCAATATGCCATGCGATGATTTTCTACACCAAACAAGACAAGTGCGCAGTACTGAAACATAAACAAGTCCAAAACTTGACAAATAAACTTTATTTGATTAGCAAAAACTTTACCAAATAATTAATATACTCAAATTATACCTACAAATGTTTCTGCAAAAACAACCATTTTAACAGAGGCAAAACATTAAACACATTGCATAAATGGAAAGTATTTTCTCTCCTGATTCCAATGATATAAAATTTGTCAAATTTGGACGTGGGAATCAAAAGTTATTGAATTTACAAGTTTGAACATTTAATAGATGAAATCCAGATTTTTAAATCTAAACCTAGCCACGCGGCGCTTCCTGATTGGTTGGTACTTCTTCGCGCGGATCACACACGCGCACCATCAGATCTAAATGAGATCCAGCGGCTCAGATCTGCACGTACCCCTTCGGGCTGGTGTCTAATCTAGACCACTGGATCTAGATCCAGTGGATCTAATCGCTTTGACCTTAAACCGGCGGCGCAAATGGGCACAGCGGCGGCGACGGCTCTGCTGGCGATGAATCGGCGTATCTAGCGAGGGCTGGGGACAGTGGTGATTCTTAACAGACTCGCACGTGCACGAGGAAGCTCGATGTGGTCGCCATTGGGACGGGGGCGTGCTGTAGTGGCGGCTAGGGGTCGTCGGAGTCTGCGGGGGGTGTCGGGTTCACTACCAGAGACGAAGGCGATAACCTAGTGCGCAAGGGAACAAGCGGTATGTGTTAGCAGACACGCAAGACAAAAGCGAACTCACTCGCGTAAACCAGAGATCAAGGGGAACACGGGGCTCACCGGAATGGCTCGTCGGAGTTGAGCTGAGCTTCGGACACTTGCAGGCGTTGACGGGGGCGACGACCTGGGGCAGTACAAGTCGAACCAAAAGTGTCAGAAGGAGCGCAAGATGATTGCGGAGCATCTCGTGTGAACCAGAGAGCGAGGCAAGCTCGGAACTCACCGTGATGGCTCGCTGGAGTGGTTCGGGACAGCGGTGGCGCGAGCTCGATTGTGGACAGCCTAGCGGCTGTAAGGTTCCCAGCCTTTAATACGGTAGAGATCCCTGTGTTTACAATGCTAGTCCCTGGATCAATAGCTAGCATCCACAATTAAGATGTAATATCAAGAAACATAGGTCATAATACAACTTTATAACCAGGAATAAAATAATTTATTACATCTTACATAGCTCATTTGGCTATCTCATTACAATGCAGCAGAATTTAACAATAGCATGGGGTCCTTCATCTTCAAAGTGCCACAGGCAGACATGTTGGTTGTAGACTTGTAATCCTAATCATTTAACTTCACTAATATCAATCAAACCTGCAACATAACAAGTTACAGCCACAAGGGTCAATACATTTGAATTGTATTGGCAAGTGATACTATGGTGGTATAGTGGAGTCTATCATCTATATGCATTTGGCTAAGTGGAGCTTAGGCTTGCTTTGCTCAAAAAGAGAATTTCCTTATCATTTGAAAACACTAAGTTTTTGCTTGACAAAAATATCACCCAAGGAACCACCAATATAAATTTGTGAACCTTAAACCCTTATTCAACCACAAGTTTTTAACTTAGAAATTTGGATGATGAGATTCTTGATAGCTTCCATGTCTTGATGATCAAATTGTCCTTTGCCAGGGACATGGCTAAGTACTTAGATTTTTCACTCTGCAGAGGTGGTGCACTTTCCCACAAGACTTGGTTTCACCAAGACAAGATCTTTCAGAAGCCTTCCCTTAGACCAGAATGGACGCGTTCCAACCTATCATCCCCTACCACCAACTGTCCATTTGGCTAAGTTATTGCAACCTATATGATCCAGGCAGAGCCCATAATGCCAAGTGGCTGCACTTGAAGATTCTCAACATTTGACATCTCAAATCTCTTTGTTCCTGGGTGGCCATCCACAAGTGAGATACACAAGGTTCACTAGTCCCCTGGCCTTGTGTAACCACTCAACACAAACCATTCCTTCCATTCCACCCAGGTGATTCATTAACTTAGTTGTTTTATTAAACAAAACACAAGTCCTCAGACGTAGAAATTTTCCATAGCATGAATATATATTCCACCCTTGTTTTCTACTAGTTAAGCTAAGCATGATAGTTGTAGGAATCTTTAACTTAGGAAATTCTACTAAGGTTTCATCTACTAGGATTTCCCATAGCATAGTTTATACTTAGCAAAATTCCATGCAAGTCCTACTTAGAAATATCACTAATGCATAGTGAAAATAATGGGACAAAAGTATGAAGCATCACTTGCCTTTTTGGTAGAGAGTATAAGTTCACTTCCTTGTTCTTTGCAATGTTCACTCACTTTAAATCACTACAATTCAATCAAGCAAACAATATTTCAATCTACCATTCAAGCAATTCATCACATAAAATAATAAAAACAAAACAATGCATGCAAGCATGCCAAACTTTGTTTTATTTACAAAAGTGGTTTATAATAGGTTATAAACATTCTAAAACACTTATTAGTCATTTTATAAAATGGCACAATCATTTGTAAAATATTTCATTTCATAAACCATTTTTAAACCAAGTCATTACTTTATGTGGTGAAGAAATACTTTTAATAAGGTAAAATTCTATAGGTTTCACAAAATATGTTTTCAAACCATATAACCTTGTGTTTAGGGTCAGAGAGTTTATTTCCAAAACATTTCTCAAAGATTTTCTACCAAAAGCATTTTTAATAAATAAACATTACTTTTGTTTGACTAGAAATGGTTTAAATCCAAAGTTTACTCTTTTGTTTCACCAAATACATTTTTGAAACCACAATTTGTTTCCTATGGTCAGTAGGTTCAAAACACACCATTTGCCAAAGATTTTATCCTTAAAATCATTTTGGAATAAATTTTATATCCCAAACATGCATACACAAGTTTCTGTAAAAACAAACAATTTAATAGAAGATTTTTACTAAACAAAGTACATGGTTGGCTAGGGCTTGTTTTTCTGAATCCATTGATATAAAGTTTGAAAAATTTGGACGTGTAGATTAAAAGTTATAGATTTTACAAAATCTAGCATCTAATAGATCAAATCTATTTTAATTCAAATCGACAGAGACACGTGTCTTATTTCTATTCGCCCATACCGCTTCGGTTGGATCGAGTGATGGCAGCCGTTGGATTTAAGTGGGATCACACGGCTCAGATGCTAGCGTACCCTTTCAGTTAGTTTATATCGCGAGCGTCGGATTCATATCGAACGGTTCACATGAGCTAGTCAAGGATGGGCGGCGCTGGTAGCGGCTGGTGGTGGCGTTGCGGTCAGACGGCGGCGGATTCGATGCTACATGAAGCGAGGGAGGAAGGGGGGATGCTCACAGTGTTCGCCGTGGCGTGGGGAAGCTCAAGGAAGTCCTTTTTAGTGAAGGGGCGCACGAGGATGACCTTAATCGCTCACAGGAGTTGAGCTGCGCATCAGGCTCGCTCAGATGTCGTCGGGGGCGAGGATACGTAGCGCGCTAGGACACGGTACAAGCGGCGTTAGATGCGGGCGAGTATTCTGGTTCCAGGCGTATCATCGAAAGGACAAAGGGTGGACAGATTATTACCAGAAGCTTCGCCGGAGAGGAAACAGACGGTGGCGGCGGTGGTCGTCGTCGTTGCCGAGGCTCTGGAACGTGCGGGGACAAGTTGATGCCACGGGAAGGTGCGCCTGGGTCTGGGGAACTCGCCTGTGTGCTCGAGGAGGCGAGGGGCGACGGTGGCTGGCCGGAATCGCTCGGTGAGCTCGCCGGAGACAGCGGCAGTGCAACGCAAAATGGGAGCAGCCTGGTGGCTCTCGAGGCGTGATGTTTGGGGGAAAGGAAGAGGAGAAACGGGCGTTTAAGTGAGTGTGGTCAGGGGGCAATGATCACGCGGCATTGAAGTGAATTGACGACGCGAATCAATCGGCAGTAACGGGAGGAAGAACAGGTCGCGTGGGGAAGAAGCTGACGTGGTCGTGGGGTTCGTCTGTCAGTGAGAGAGAGGAAAAGAAAGTGGGTCCGGGTGTTCAGGGACTGCGTGGGTTTCTTTCGCGGTAACAAAACGTTTCGTGTTTGAGAGAGAGGGAGTGGGCTAGTTGGACCAGTGGGCTGGGCTTGCTGGGTTGGGTCGTCTCTTCCATTTTTTGTACTGTTTCTGTTTTTCTTTTTCTGTTTCTTTAATTCTGTTTTGATTTTGAATAAGCAATTCAAACACTCATTTGAATTCAATCCTTTGCCAAAATTTGTGTAGCTTCAAACACTGATTAATAAAACATTCTGAAATCATTTTAGAATAATTTATTTATTCTTTTTAAGGTCTTTTGATTATTCAAAATAGGCTCTAGTTTTAAATCAAATCAGATTTAATAATAATTTCAAACACCATTTAAATTTCTAAAAACCTTCCAAATCTTTTTAGTAGGTTTTTATTTTCTTATTTGGGTTCAAATAATTCATCTTGAATTACTTGAATTGGTTTTTTGTTTTAATTCATCTTGAATTATTTGGAAAAGTATTTAATATGATTCATAATTCATTTGAATTGGTTTTTTGTTTTAATTCCAATGGAATTTAATATAGTTTTAATTCCCTAAAGTTTAATTGGAAGATTTCTTTAATCTTATTTAAGTTGGATTAAACCACTTTTATTTCATTTGGGTAATTCCATAATACCATTCTCACATGAATTTTATAATTATTCTTATTAGAGATTTTTCTTTATTAAAATAGGGATAGAATGGTTAATGCCATTTTATTTTATTTTGGAAATTCTTTATCCTTCTATTTTATTTGGATTGGGATTATAATTCATTCCATTTGCTTATGGATTTGGCCAAGGTTTGATTTGGTCTTTAAATATTCCTTATTTAATATTTCTTTCTTCATCTTATAAAATCCATATATTTTTATTTAGAGATCCAAACTTGGTGATTCCAATTTGTAAAATCTTATTTGAGATTTATTTATTCTTTTAAATATCTTTAGGATTAATTGATCACCACTTTGTATGGATTTTAGATAAGTGCTTTATTAGCTGTGGAAATTACTTTTCCTTATCTTATTTAAATTCAAAAGATTTTATTTATGGTTCCAAATTAAGTGAAACCATTCTCTATGGCTTTATAATATTTCTATTTGTCATTCTTGATCATTTTTAAGTGTTTGTTGACAAATTTTTATATGGTTCAAATCCATAGGCTTGGAGATAACTTGGAAATGATTTTTATTCCATTAGGGTTTAGGGTTTGGATTTATTTTCCAAGTGTTTTAAATTTCCAGATACATTCACTGAGGAATGCATTTCTTTTGATTTCGATTTTGTTGGATTTAAACTTAACCAAAGTTTGTTCAAGATGGGTTTTTATGTTTCTATTTAGAAACAAAAGTTTCTTTTCACCCCGATTTTCAACAATAATTTATTTTCTTTTATCTATTTTTCACATTACAAGATTTGGAAAATCTTGGGATGTGACAGGCTACCACCCTTAAAATAAATCTCGTCCCGAGATTTGGGGAGGCTAGGGGTTACAAATTGGCTCAAAGAATCTAGGGTACTACCACCCTTAAAAATTTTCCAACTAGATTACATCTTGGCTTGCTTGGAATCTTGTTGAAATCTCTCTGGACAAACATCTGCATATTGTCCTTTGTTTCCACATTTGAAACATGTGACAAGGCTGAGATCCTTCATAGGCTTGTTTATCTTGTGCTTCATCTTTTCTGGACAGTTGCTTGCATAATGTCCTTGGTTACCACAATTGTAATAGGTGATAAGATTGAGTTCATCATGTATCTTCTGTGGGCAAGTTGCTACATAATGGCCTAGCTCTTTGCAGTTGTTGCACCACACTTGGCTAATCTCCTTATACTTCTGCTTCTATGGACATTCACTGGCATAGTGTCCCATTTCTTTGCAATGACCACATTGCACATGGCTTTTGTCCTTCTTTTTCTTGGGTTTCTCCAAAGCTAGGAGTGCTTCTAGTTCATGTTCTTCATATGTTATCTCAAAGGTAGGAACAGTTCCTGGTCTCCTTGACCTTCTATTGCTCCTTGGATAATACATATGTCTCTTCTTTGGTCCTTTAAATTGGGTCATATTGCTTGGAGGCACAAGCTGAGATTTTCCTTTGTCTTCATCCTTCTTGGTAGACTTGGCTCTCTCATGGTAGTCTGAAATCAGTTGTTGCACTCCACCTTGTTTCCATTGTTCAACTATGGAATAGATGGGGCATTGGATAGGGACATGGTGGTTTCCTTCACATAGGTAACAAGTAGCTTGAGATGTGGGGCATTGGTCAATTGGATGTTTCTCTTCACAATTGGGGCATTGATCTTCATGCTCCTTGGAAATGTGATCCTTGTCTCCACAAATATTGCAAGCTTGGGTTCCTTCTAGAATAACATCTTTGTCATCCTTGTTGTCATAAGCTCCTTGGGAAGAGTTTTCTCCCATGTTGATCATTTGAGTAGCCAACCCTTGCAACAATTGGGATTGAGTTTCCAAAACTTTTTGCATGGTTGGGTCTAACTCATTGTTGTTGGCTAAAAACTGAGTTGTCACTTGGTTCAACTGGGTTTGTCTTGCAAGCATTTGGTCTCTCATGTTGACCTCTTGGTTGTTGTTGTTGTCACCATCCTTGATGTTGGAGTCTCTTGGAGAAGTCATCTGTTTGGGTTGGATTGGGATTTAGAATAGGCAAAAGATTTATAAGGAAATAATTCTAATCACACACATCACAATTCACTCAAGCAATGTGCAAGCAATCACTACCAAGCATTCCACTCAAACAACAAGTTTCAAGCATATTTTTAGGCAATCCAAAAATATTTTTTTTGTTACACCACATAAGTTGGTGGGTTTGATCTATACTTAATATGGTGGTCCAACTATATGGTTTACTTGTGATCTTTGCATCCTTCTTGGTTGATTCTTCTTGAACAAGATCTTTGTATCCTTAGAGAATATTTCTTGTGTCTTGGTCACAAAACTTCAAAGGTGATGCTGGTTCCTTTTATGTTGTGTTTCCTTAGTCTTCAAGTCTTGAGTAACATTTCTTGTCTCACTTGTAGTCCTTAGTGATATCCAAGGTTGAAGTCCTTGATGATAATGTTGAAGATGTTGAAGTCATTAGAGTTGAAGATGTTGAAGTCATTAGAGTTGAAGATGTTGAAGTCATTAGAGTTGAAGATTTTGAAGTCATTAGAGTTGAAGATGTTGAAGTCATTAGAGTTGATAAAGTCCTTTGCACATGGTGAAGTCTTTGGCCATGGGGTAGGATTTGTCCATCAAGTTTGAAATAGAAGATATGTAGAGTCAAAACCAAAATGGTTGAGGAAAGAGTTTACAAGATTGTTTGTAAATAAGTTTTGGAACAAATACAACTCCTATTTTTCTAAGGGGTTTTGTCCAATCCTAGGTTTACAAATCCTACAGGCAACACAATGCTCTGATACCATCTGTAAGGTTTCCAACCTTTAATAAGGTAGAGATCCCTGTGTTTACAATGCTAGTCCCTAGATCAATAGCTAGCATCCACAGTTAAGATGTAATATCAAGAAACATAGGTCATAATACAACTTTATAACCAGGAATAAAATAATTTATTACATCTTACATAGCTCATTTGGCTATCTCATTACAATGCAGCAGAATTTAACAATAGCATGGGGTCCTTCATCTTCAAAGTGCCACAGGCAGACATTTTGGTTGTAGACTTGTAATCCTAATCATTTAACTTCACTAATATCAATCAAACCTACAACATAACAAGTTACAGCCACAAGGGTCAATACATTTGAATTGTATTGGCAAGTGATACTATGGTGGTATAGTGGAGTCTATCATCTATATGCATTTGGCTAAGTGGAGCTTAGGCTTGCTTTGCTAAAAAATAGAATTTCCTTATCATTTGAAATCACTAAGTTTTTGCTTGACAAAAATATCACCCAAGGAACCACCAATAGAAATTGGTGAACCTTAAACCCTTGTTCAACCACGAGTTTTTTAACTTAGAAATTTGGATGATGAGATTCTTGATAGCTTCCATGTCTTGATGCTCAAATTATCCTTTGCCAGGGACATGGCTAAGTACTTAGATTTTTCACTCTGTAGAGGTGGTGCACTTTCCCCACAAGACTTGGTTTCACCAAGACAAGATCTTTCAGAAGCCTTCCCTTAGACCAGAATGGACGCGTTCCAACCTATCATCCCCTACCACCAAATGTCCATTTGGCTAAGTTATTGCAACCTATATGATCCAGGCAGAGCCCATAATGCCAAGTGGCTGCACTTGAAGCTTCTCAACATTTGACATCTCAAATCTCTTTGTTCCTGGGTGGCCATCCACAAGTGAGATACACAAGGTTCACCAGTCCCCTGGACTTGTGTAACCACTCAACACAAACCATTCCTTCCATTCCACCCAGGTGATTCATTAACTTAGTTGTTTTATTAAACAAAACACAAGTCCTCAGACTTAGAAATTTTCCATAGCATGAATATATATTCCACCCTTGTTTTCTACTAGCTAAGCTAAGCATTATAGTTGTAGGAATCTTTAACTTAGGAAATTCTACTAACGTTTCATCTACTAGGATTTCCCATAGCATAGTTTATACTTAGCAAAATTCCATGCAAGTCCTACATAGAAATATCACTAATGCATAGTGAAAATAATGGGAAAAAGTATGAAGCATCACTTGCCTTTTTGGTAGAGAGTATAAGTTCACTTCCTTGTTCTTTGCAATGTTCACTCACTTCAAATCACTACAATTCAATCAAGCAAACAATATTTCAATCTACCATTCAAGCAATTCATCACATAAAATAATAAAAACAAAACAATGCATGCAAGCATGCCAAACTTTGTTTTATTTACAAAAGTGGTTTATAATAGGTTATAAACATTCTAAAACACTTATTAGTCATTTTATAAAATGGCACAATCATTTGTAAAAGATTTCATTTCATAAACCATTTTTAAACCAAGTCATTACTTTATGTGGTGAAGAAATACTTTTAATAAGGTAAAATTCTATAGGTTTCACAAAATATGTTTTCAAACCATATAACCTTGTGTTTAGGGTCAGAGAGTTTATTTCCAAAACATTTCTCAAATATTTTCTACCAAAAGCATTTTTAATAAATAAACATTACTTTTGTTTGACTAGAAATGGTTTAAATCCAAAGTTTACTCTTTTGTTTCACAAAATACATTTTTTAAACCACAATTTGTTTCCTATGGTCAGTAGGTTCAAAACACACCATTTGCCAAAGATTTTATCCTTAAAATCATTTTGGAATAAATTTTATATCCCAGACATGCATACACAAGTTTCTGTAAAAACAAACAATTTAACAGAAGATTTTTACTAAACAAAGTACATGGTTGGCTAGGGCTTGTTTTTCTGAATCCATTGATATAAAGTTTGAAAATTTTGGACGTGTAGATTAAAAGTTATAGATTTTACAAAATCTAGCATCTAATAGATCAAATCTGTTTTAATTCAAATCGACAGAGACACGTGTCTTATTTCTATTCGCCCATACCGTTTCGGTTGGATCGAGCGATGTCAGCCATTGGATTTAGGTGGGATCACACGGCTCAGATGCTAGCGTACCCTTTTAGTTAGTTTATATCGCGAGCGTGGGATTCATATCGAACGGTTCACATGAGCTAGTCAAGGATGGGCGGCCTGGCAGCGGTTGGTGGTGGCGGAGCGGTCAGACGGCGGTGGAGTCGACGCTACATGAAGCGAGGGAGGAAGGGAGGATGCTCACCGTGTTCACCGTGGCGTGGGGAAGCTCAAGGAAGTCCTTTTTAGCGAAGGGGCGCACGAGGATGACCTTAATCGCTCACCGGAGTTGAGCTGCGCATCGGGCTCGCTCAGATGTCGTCGGGGGAGAGTATAGGTAGCGCGCTAGGACACGGTACAAGCGGCGTTAGATGCGGGCGAGTATTCTGGTTCTCGGCGTATCATCGAAAGGACAAAGGGTGGCCAGATTATTACCAGAAGCTTCGCCGGAGAGGAAACAGACGGTGGCGGTGGTGGTCGTCGTTGTTGCCGAGGCTCTGGAGCGCGCGGGGACGAGTTGGTGCCACGGGAAGGTGCGCCTGGGTCTGGGGAACTCGCCTGTGTGCTCGAGGCGGCGAGGGCCGATGGTGGCTGGCCGGAATCGCTCGGTGAGCTCGCCGGAGACAGCGGCAGTGCAACGCAAAATGGGAGCAGCCTGGTGGCTCTCGAGGCGTGATGTTTGGGGGGAAAGGAAGAGGAGAAACGGGCGTTTAAGTGAGTGTGGTCAGGGGGCAATGATCACGCGGCATTGAAGTGAATTGACGACGCGAATCAATCGGCAGTAACTGGAGGAAGAACAGGTAGCGTGGGGAAGAAGCGGACGTGGTCGTGGGGTTCGTCTGTCAGTGAGAGAGAGGAAAAGAAAGTGGGTCCGGGTGTTCAGCGACCGCGTGGGTTTCTTTCGCGGTGAGAAAACGTTTCACGTTTGAGAGAGAGGGAGTGGGCTAGTTGGGCCAGTGGGCTGGGCTTGCTGGGTTGGGTCGTCTCTTCCATTTTTTTGTACTGTTTCTGTTTTTCTTTTTCTGTTTCTTTAATTCTGTTTTGATTTTGAATAAGCAATTCAAACACTCATTTGAATTCAATCCTTTGCCAAAATTTGTGTAGCTTCAAACACTGATTAATAAAACATTTTGAAATCATTTTAGAATAATTTATTTATTCTTTTTAAGGTCTTTTGATTATTCCAAATAGGCTCTAGTTTTAAATCAAATCAGATTTAATAATAATTTCAAACACCATTTAAATTTCTAAAAACCTTCCAAATCTTTTCAGTAGGTTTTTATTTGCTTATTTGGGTTCAAATAATTCATCTTGAATTATTTGGAAAAGTATTTAATATGATTCATAATTCATTTGAATTGGTTTTTTGTTTTAACTCCAATGGAATTTAATATAGTTTTAATTCCCTAAAGTTTAATTGGAAGATTTATTTAATCTTATTTAAGTTGGATTAAACCACTTTTATTTCATTTGGGTAATTCCATAATACCATTCTCTCATGAATTTTATAATTATTCTTATTAGAGATTTGTCTTTATTAAAATAGGGATAGAATGGTTAATGCCATTTTATTTTATTTTGGAAATTATTTATCCTACTATTTTATTTGGATTGGGATTATAATTCATTCCATTTGCTTATGGATTTGGCCAAGGTTTGATTTGATCTTTAAATATTCCTTATTTAATATTTCTTTCTTCATCTTATAAAATCCATATCTTTTTATTTAGAGATCCAAACTTGGTGATTCCAATTTGTAAAATCTTATTTGAGATTTATTTATCCTTTTAAATATCTTGAGGATTAATTGCTCACCACTTTGTATGGATTTTAGATAAGTGCTTTATTAGCTGTGGAAATTAATTTTCCTTATCTTATTTAAATTCAAAAGATTTTATTTATGGTTCCAAATTAAGTGAAACCATTCTCTATGGCTTTATAATATTTCTATTTGTCATTCTTGATCATTTGTAAGTGTTTGTTGACAAATTTTTATATGGTTCAAATCCATAGGCTTGGAGATAACTTGGAAATGATTTTTATTCCATTAGGGTTTATGGTTTGGATTTATTTTCCAAGTGTTTTAAATTTCCAGATACATTCATTGAGGAATGCATTTCTTTTGATTTGGATTTTGTTGGATTCAAACTTAACCAAAGTTTGTTCAAGATGGTTTTTAAGTTTCTATTTAGAAACAAAAGTTTCTTTTCACCCTGATTTTCAACAATAATTTATTTTATTTTATCTATTTTTCACATTACAAGATTTGGAAAATCTTGGGATGTGACAGCGGCGCTCTGTGGTTGGTGAGTGAGGGGAATGGAGCGGAGTGAGGAGGGGTTTAAGTATCCGGGGCGAGAGAGGGAGTTATGCCTGCAGTAACGCGTAATCAAGCGCGAGATCGTCGGGAATAAACGGCAGCGACGGAGCTGGTCGCGGGCGTGATTTGGGGTCGAAGGGGTGACGTGGAGGTGGGTCCGAGGCATCAGCGAGAGGGGGGTGCTCGCGTGGGTGAGAAACAGAGGGAGAGGGAAACCCCGGGTGGGCTGGTTGTTGGTCTGGATCCAGTGTTGGGCCAGATTGGCAATGCTGGCCCTTTTTCTTTTCTTTAATCCTTTTCTAATTCTGTTTTGATTTTCTAGATTCAATTTCAAATAAATTCCAATGCAATTTGAATTCAAATCTTTTCTGGATTTTTGTAGAGTGTAACACTCATATTTTTGGGCATAAAACCATGTGGTCTCTCTGTACTAGCTTGGTCCCTTTGATTAAACAAAATAAACAGTGCTATAGCACTTGATTTGAATAAGTTTTGGAAATGGTTTTAAAACCATTTTTGTTTTGTAAAATTTGGTCCAAGCACTAACATTCAACCAAAACAATCTGAGAGCAACAAAGCTTGGTTTTAAAACAATTATACTCTCATTGAGAGTGGCATTTGATTAGAGTTTTCTCACATGGTGCTACTATTTTCTTGAAATGAGTTGGAAATTTGATCCTAAATGATATGCATGCATGGATGATATGCAATCTTTGAAAACATGATTTTAGAGATGTTACACTCCTTCTCAAGACTGCGGACACGGTCACGAAGAAATACAAGTTGCGACGCATCATCCAAGGATGGTCGCGGCTGCAGAGCAGACGAAGTATCGACGAGGTCATCACCCGAAGGTCCCTAGAGGAAAACAGACAAGGATATGAATAACACACGAATGGGAAACAACTCGAAGGTTCATTATATACAACAAAAGCCACTACGTGGCACAGGAAGTATTCATCAATATATTACAACAAAAGCAGACGACAACTATCCTACAACTACAAGGCCTAAGCAGCTGCGTCCTGAGTGGCCCCGGAGCCAGATTGCCTGCTCTTGACCTCTTCCTGCTGCCTCACCGCATACTCCGCCAGTAGGTCAATCAGCTTCGGCCCATAGCGTTTACAGCGGGCAGCGTAGAGAGCAAAAGCTACCTCGGATCCGTCGGGAGCCGTCAGCATCTGGGAGGTGACCCGATGAAGATCCAGCTCCGCCCCGGACGCCATGGCCATTGCCAGCCCCATGGACACTGCGATGCCCTTCTGCTTGCGCTTGTACGCCGCGGGCGCATCTGCTGACAGCGCATCCGCCAACAAGTCGACATCCTTAAGGGCAACACCCTTGGGGACGAGCTCCTTGTAGAAGCTCCCGAGAACCTCCTTCGCTTTGGCAAGAGAGCCAACCACAATACTGCATCGGTCTTTGACCACCGCAGCATCATCATCCAGAGCAATACCGCGCTCCAAGACACTGTGGTCGAACTCAATACCTTCGGCATCTATAAAAACGGAACAAGTACAGGAAAAATCAAACAAATCCAAAGAGACAAGGCAGACGAAATGGAACATACAGGCGAAACTACTCACCCGAAATATCCTTGGCAGCAGCCATCAACTTCGCGGCTACCTCCTTTTCGCGTGAAGCTGTGGCGGTGGCGAGCAGCTCCTCGCGGTCTGTAGCTTCCTGTTGCAAGCGCTCCTTGGACATAGCTGCGTCATCTAGCTCCCGCTCGAGGCGCTCCTTCACACCAACGGCATCCTCGGCAATTTTCTCCGCTCGCCCGAGGCTCTTTTTGAGAGCATCAAGCTCGCGGAGAGCAGTGTTATTTTCATTTGCAGAAAATAACAAGAGCATGCATGAGATTTACAAGCAAGCAAGCAGATGAAGAGGTAGAAGACCTAGCTAAGGATGTACCTTGAAGACGCTGCAGGCTGGCCTCCAACGCAAGATGCTACTTCACCAGCTGGTTAGCACCTTGCACAAAAGGCTGCAAGAAGAAGCAACTTGTTAGGAAAGGGGCTCGGGGGCTGCGCCCAAGAAACAAACAAAAAGAAATCAAACACACGAAAAACGCTCGGGGGCTCCCCCCGAGACACGCACAACAAAGAAGCAAAGATCAGCAGATCACATGAAAAACGCTCGGGGGCTCCCCCCACGGCAAAAACGGAAACACTTACATGATCAGACAAAGACTCCGAAGGTCCGGTTGTAGTCTTCTAGGAGATGATCACCCGATCCTCCTGCGGAGAAGGGTTCGGAGCAACGCCCCCAGAGGTGGCACCGTCTGAGAGGGAGGAGGCGTCATCTTCGACTCCCCCACCATCTCCTGAGTGGCATCGCTAAACGATCCCTCAGAGGAGTGGCTGCAAAGGAAAACACCAGTCAAAGACAAACAAGCAACAAGGAAAGATAGCAAAAAAGAATCCGAAGGAACTTACGAGTCCATATCTCTCAAGTTCAAGACAGGCAAGGCCCTCTTTCCCTTCTTCTCTTCCTTCTTCTCTTCCTTCTTCCGCTTCGCTAGCGGCTGTGGCGCTACAGCCCACACAGGCACGGCCGGAATTGGGGAGGAAGAGCCACCATCACCTCCACTGTGACGAACAAGGCATGGCGGGTCCCTAGGTGTTGGCGGGGTCGAGGCATCTGACGATTCGCTCGAGCTCCGTGCCCTCTATCGGGTCTGCCCCTCGCTTGACTCGGGGGCTTCCTCAACCGGTGATTGCACCGACGGAAGCTCAAACATGGAGTCCACTACCTCATTGTCCAGCGCATCCGGAAAACGTTCGGGTAGTGGAGGTACCATGCCAGGCACCTTGAACTCCTGCACAAAGAAAGAAAACTTTCAGAACAAAAAAGTACAGGAAAATGCATTCGGAAAAAGCGCTCCACGTACATCCTAGATCTACACCTGCGGAACCGGTCGAGAAGCACTGAACGGAGGGGTTTGCGACTTCCCCGGAAGGTCCTCGTCAGCTTTGAACTTTAGCAGCAGCCGAAGGACCCTATCAAGGTCCCCCCTGGAGAGCTCCTCAGTCGCAACCCTCGTCGGATCGTGGCGGCCAGAATAAAGGAACATCGGGTGCACCCTAGCCTGGAGCGGTTGCACCCGATGTTTGAGGAAGGTACGGATGATATCCACACCATTCACCTCCTTCTCCGGAATCACCTGGAGCTCCTCCACCATACGATAGGGCTCCTCTATCTCCTCCACCTCACCATCCAAGATGTGGTTCTTCCAGTACCTCTTCGGCTGGATTTTCTGGGGCGAATCGAAAGGGGCAAGGCCAAAATTTTGCCCGTCCACTGTGGAGTCGCGAATGTAAAACCACCGCCTCCGCCAGTATTGGACAGACTCAGACATAGAAAAAGAGAAGAAGAGAAAATTGGATTTAAGGGAAATGATGCAGCCGCCAATCGGATAAACTCCGTCGGAGCCAGATTACCTCTTCATGGAATAGAGTTTCCGGAAAAGGCCAAAGTGCGGCTCGATACCGAGCCAGCACTCGCAGAAGGTGATGAAACAAGAAATGTGGAGAAGAGAATTTGGCGAGAGATGGTGGAGTTGAATGCCATAGAAAAAATGCAGTCCACGAAGAAAAATGCAGTCCAAGAAGAGGCCCTAAAGGACAAAAGCAAAAAACATGACCCGAAACCCTTTGGGTGAACGGGGAATTACCTCGTCACCGGGAACCTTGACGGCCTCCTTGTCCTACGGGATCAGACCCTGCTCACGAAGCTTGCACAGGTCTCCCTCGCGTGTCTCCATACGTTGCCACCCACCATCGGTGACACGGGTAGCGGTGGTGCCCTATTTGCCGCCGGCAGCAGCGCTGGTACCCGCCATAGTGGAGGTCTTCTTCGGCTTCCCCATTGCAGTACGGCGACGGCGGCGGTGTGAGCACATAAAATAGGACAAGAAAGATCGAAGAACTTCCAGCGCGCGGCGAGAAAAAGCTCAAGAAGGTGGAAGTAGTGAAAAGCAAATGGCTGCGGTGAAAACAAACAAAATTTTCCCCATAGTTATAAGGACGAAAACGATGAACAGGGACCGTTCATCGGGAAGCCCTAGAGCCAGCATCAAATCCAACCGTCCACGTGTCAGCACAGCAGCGAACCGTCGCTCGCACACCGTCCACTATGCACGGAAACCGAGGAGACGCCATAATTATCGCCACATCGCGCGTGACCAGTCAACTCCAAGTTAGAAAGTCGGACCCACGTTCGTCCAATCGCGTCACCTCTGGCGCCGTAGACGCTTGAGGTCACCGATCGTCAGCACTGACATCATCAAAGCTATACTAGCAATGGTTACAAATTTCTGTCTCAATAGCTAAAGTACTCACTCAAATCTACGATTCGAGCAACTACTCGGGGGCTACTCCTATCAGGAGCGCTGGCCGCGCACCCGAAGCATGACTGAGGTACTACACCGATGAACTATTCTTCGAGTCCTACGTTGAGTCTATGGCTCCACTAAGGAGTCGGGGGCTACTCCCATAGGGAGGATTGATTGAAGCATCCAAAAATTGCGTCCTACGGACCTAAAGCCAACCATGGCTGAATTAAAAACTCTTTGCTCGAGTCTACGACTTGAATAGACACTTGGGGGCTACTCCCATAGGGAGCGCTGGTCGCGCACCCTATGAATTCTTCGACTGCGATCCTTTGGATCAGAATGCAAAAACTTTTCGGAAACTTTGTCCCAATTAACGCTAAGTGAGAAACATCTTCCTTGGACACCCGAAACACCTTCGCGGTGACAAAATTTCGGATGCTGTGTCTACGACGCAAAGATAAGACCTAAAGATACCATCTGATGGACTGGTAACGCACCTGACTACGCTCTATTAGTAAAAATCCGTTCCAGCAGGCGCGATGAAAATCTCGACGGACGCGTTGGGTACATCATTCAAAATTTACTGGGATTCCACTCCTATAACTCCTCAACGGCTAAGTCGAATTACGCCAGCATGTGTTCCGGGTTCGAGTCTAGGGACTCGAATCTGAATAAGATCGTGTTGTTTTGTCCTAAGATAGTTAACTGACCCTGATCCGTCGGGAGAGTCAGGCACACGCATCAACAATCCCTACACACTAGAATCATTTTCTAAACGAATAAGAGCAACTGCACCCGAGAGATTGAAGAGTCCTCAGCCGAATCTACGATTCGACTGAACACTCGGGGGCTACTGACATGGTTATACCCTACGGGTACACGACTTTATCATACCTGGTCCAGCCCAACGAAGGCCCACGAGAATATACGTGGCCAATGAAGAATTTTGGGTGGCCCAAGCCCATGACGTCTTCAGATCCTTGGAGTGCAAGACTAGAACAGATAGAATAGTCAAGGAGGTAAACCCTAAAACCTGTAACCGACTCGATCTGTGTCTGGGACCTGCCTACCTCTATATAAAAGCTAGGAGGGACGACAAGGAGGGAACCTCTCATACCACCGCATACACACCTCCACGCCAGATTGCATCTATGCACCCTTGTAACTTTCGGTTCCGCCGTAATCAAGAGCAAACAAGGAGTAGGGTTTTCCCTCCGGGGGCCTGAACCTGGGTAAATCTCGTGTCCCTTGGTTTCTTGTCTGTTAACCGTTCTGTGATCTCCAGCACCCCCATCTTCTCCAAAACCCAAGCTCATAACAATGGGCATTGACGAGATCGAACCTCGTCAACTCTATAACACCCAAGCCTACAGTTGTGAGACTTTTTCTTATCTCAATTTTTTAGCAAATTTTTATGCAAGACTTGGTTAACTACAAGAGATGGAACAAAATTTCACTACAATATAGAGACTTACTCCACCAATATAACATCTTATCATTACTACTAACTAGCATGGGTTCCTCAAACTTCAAAAGTGGGGAGTCATAAGGCATACCTCTCATGTTTGATTCCACTTCTCTCTTACCTTTTTATTTGATTCCTGGAAACTCGAAGTCAATCACTCTCCTGCAAATACAGGAGAACCTTGAGACGAAAATAAAAGAAAGAGGGAAAATAAAGATAAATGGAGAAATCTTTTTGTGGTTTTTTGAGAAAGGGGATTTAAGGAATAGAAAATTGGCGGCAAAGCTCAGTTTGAAAATCGAAAATAAAATAATGTAACTAAAGACAAAGTGCATTCATAACCTCGAAAATAAAATAAATAAAATGAATCCTAAATAAAAATAGATAGAAATCATCCCCAAGAATAGGCTTTTGCAAGCCCTTCAAATCATTGAGGTGGGGGTAAAAAGATGTAACTGTAGAGGTCCCAACCTTTAATAAGGTAGAGATCCCTGTGTTTACAATGCTAGTCCCTGGATCAATAGCTAGCATCCATAGTTAAGATGTAATATCAAGAAACAAAGGTCATAATACAACTTTATAACCAGGAGTAAAATATTTCATTACATCTTACATAGCTCATTTGGCTATCACATTACATTGCAGCAGAATATCTATAAGCATTGGGTCCTTCATCTTCAAAGTGCCACAGGCAAACATGTTGGTTGTAGGCTTGTAGTCCTAATCAATAAAACTCCACTAACATCAAACAAACCTGCAACATTACAAGTTACAGCCACAAGGGTCAATACATTTGAATTGTATTGGCAAGTTTCACTACTATGTAGAAATAAGTGGATCCTATCATTACATGCATATTTGGCTAAGTAGGGTTTTAGGCGCATTTGCAGAAAGCAATATAGTTTTATCCTATTTTTTCAAAATAGTTTTGATCTTTTGTCAAATCTTTCTGAACTCCTTGGAAAACTCCAAGTGCTTCAAGTCTCTTGTTGTCACTTTCAAGTTTTACTTTTAGAAATTGGAATGTCGAGATCTTCCATAGCTTCAGGCCTTAGTTGCTCAGTATTGTCCATAACCGGGGACACGGCTAAGTACTTAGATTTTTATCTTCTGCAGAAGTTGTACACTTTACCCACATGACACAATCTCATCTTGATGCCACCAGTGGCCGCTGGATAAGTACTCACCAAGATGGAGTACTGGCAGATTGAGAATGTGACAAAGACTTTCCATAGGGGTCCTCCCAATACATAATGCTAGCTTGTCTACCAGGCACCAATGTAGGGTTTCAAGTTCCCTCATTCTAGTTAACCTGAAGAGGCCAATGCATGGGTCTTCCACTATGTAGTTGACTAAGCCAGTGCCCATTTAGCATGTGGCTGTACACGGAAGCCACTGTACGAGAAACATGTTCAATCTCTAAGTCCCTGGGTGGTTTTCTTCTAGTGCACAACAAAAAGAGATTGACATATAAACATGGTTCCTTTTGTTGCCACCTTGTCCAAAACTTGAGTATCCTTGTCCACCCAGGTGGTTCATTGAGTACTTGTTTTATTATATAAAACATAAGTCTTTTCAACACTTCATATAATCTTAACATGTATCTCATTCCAATATATATAGCAGCGCTAAGCATACTACAACTACATTGTTTTCACTAAGAAATATATAAGGGTATCCTAATAGGATTTAGCGCAGCAAAAATATAGTAGTCCTTATCATGCATGTTTCAAAAATCCACTAAGTGTAATGAAAATAGTAGGACTTGGATGATAGTGACACTTGCCTTTTTGGTAGAGAATGTTGGTTCACTTCTTGATCTTGATAATATCACACTCTTCTAACTTCACTACAAATCAATCAAGCAAACATAGATTCAACTAGCATTCCAACCAATATTCAAATAATTTACCACACATAAAATGATAGAAACAAGGTCATGCATGCAAGCATGCAAAAGATAGTTTAATTTGCAAAGGCGGTTTCTACTAGGCTCTAAACATTGTAAGGTTCAAAGTGGTCATTTTCTAAGGTGGTAAAACCATTTGCAAAAGGTTTTATCTATAAACCATTTTTAAATCAAATAATTATTTTATGTGGTTGAAAATGTTTTTAGCAAAGCAATATTCTTTTAAAGGGTTCACCAAATACATTTTAATTCTCAAAACTTGGTGTTTAGGGTCAGAAAGTTTGAATCAAGTCAATTCCCAAAGGTTTTACTCAAAAATCATTTCCATATCAAAAACAATGTTTTTATTTGACTAGAAATGAGCTAATTCAATTATTCAATCCTAAACTTCACAAAATACATTTTTAAATTCATAAGTTGGTTCCTAAGGTCAGTAGGTTCACAACAAACCATTTTGCAAAGATTTCATCCCCAAAATCATTTTAGAACAAATTTTATATTCTAAACATGCATACACAAGTTTCTGCAAAAACAAACATTTTACCAGAAGCTTTTTACTAAAGAGAGTGCATGGTTGGCTAGGGACTGTTTTTCTGAATCCATTGATATAAAATTTGCAAAATTTGGACGTGTGGTTTGAAAGTTATGGATTTTACAAGTTCTAGCATCTAATAGATCTATTCTGTTTTTATTTCAAATAAACAGAGCCATGTGGAGTGATACTATTAGCTGGTACCGGTTCGCACGGATCAGCTCTGTGAGGCGTTGGATCTAAATAGATCGCATGGCTCAGACTGCTTCTTACCCCTTCGTCTAGTTTCTATCCTAGCCATTGGATCTTAATCGCACGACGCACAACACACTGCCCATAGACGGGCGGTGCTGGCAGCGGCAGGTGGCGGTGCACGGTCAGACGGCGGCGTTGTGGCGGCTACAGGAAGCAAAGGAGGAAACGGGGGTGCTCACCGTGCTCGAGAGGTAGAGGTGATGCTCAAGGTGGCGCTGGCTTGGCGAGGGGTGCTCAGAGATGGTGGCAATTCCTCGCCGGAGTGGGTGGCGGTGTCAGGCGGCTCTGGAGGTCGTCGAGGGCGACGCTGCGGTTCACCCCGAGGAAAAACAAGGACACGGTTAGACGCGGGAGAGTGTGGCGAGTGCAGGAGTATCATCAGGAAGGAGAGGGGAGGACGTTGCTTACGGATATACTTCGCCGGAGTGTCAGCAAACGGCGGTGGCGTTCAGATGATGTCGAAGCCGAGGCTCTGGGGCACTCGCGGGCGAGTTCGAGGCACTGGCAGATGCGCCTGGGGGTGGAGAACAAACTTGTGTGCAATGGGAGGCGAGAGGTGGGGGGATGTGGCCGGAATTGCTCGCGTAGCTCGTCGGAGTCCGTGGCGGTGCAAGGGGAATTCAGGGAAGCCTAGGGGCAGAGGGGAGGAGCTGTTTTGGGGGAAAGATGGAGGAGTGAGGGGCGCTTAAGGGGGCGTGGTTACTGGAAGAATTAAGGCCGCCATCAATCGCGAAATCAACGCCGAAGTTACTCGGCTGCAACGGCAGGGCTTGGTCGCGGGTGAAGACGATGAAACGCTGGCGTGGGGTCGTGCTGTCAGTGAGGGAGAGAGATAGTGGGTGGGGTCCTGCTGTCTGCGACTCTACGGGTGTGGGTTCGAGTGAAAAACGATTCGCAGTGGGGTGAGCTGGTGGGCTGCGTTGCTGGGCTGTTGGGCCAGATGGGTTGGGCTGAGTTCGATTCATTTTTTTTATTCTGTAAGCTTTTCTTTTTCTATTTGATTTTCCTATTTTGAATCTCAAACAACAATTCAAACACCCAAATCAATTCAAACTTCCACCAAACTTTGTATTGAGTTTAGTTCTGTTTAACAACATAATTCCAAGTCCCAAAATAAAATAATTTTTTTATTCTTTTTAGGATCAATTAATAATTAAATAAAATAGTCCTTAGTCATTAATTCAAATAGGATTTGATTTATTAAAATCTCCTTTTGAAATCCAAAGAATATCAAAACCATTTTAGTAGGTTTTATTTGAAAATACAAAATACTTGGAAAACTTGTTTAAAATAATATATCAAGTTTTATTGTTTATTTAAAATGAAAAATCCTTTACTTTAAAATTGGGTATTAATAAACCCTCATTATTTTATTTAAATAAACCTTCACACTTTTAATCAAAACAAAATATTTTATTTCAAAAGCTTGGCCAAGGTTTATTTTGGCTCTATAAAATAATCCTTATTTATAATTTCTACCTTTTCATTTGAAAACAATTTTTTTTTATTAAAAGAACCAAAATAGTAATTCCAATTATTTAAATTTTTCTTTATTAATTGTTTATCTTTTAAATCCCTTTAGGATTTATTTGATCAAAATAGGTTTTAAGCTTTCCAATTGTAATCAAAAAGTTTCTTCTCACCCTGAAATTCAACAATAATTTATTTTTGTTTATTTATTTTTCACATAACAAGATTTGGAAAATCTTGGGATGTGACAGGCTACCACCCTTAAAATAAATCTCGTCCAGAGAATTGGGAAGGCTAGGGTTACAAGTTGGCTCAAAGCATCTAGGGTACTACCACCCTTAAAAAAATTCCAACTAAATTACATTTTGGCTTGCTTGGAATCTTGGGGAAACTTCTCTGGGCAAACATCTGCATAGTGTCCTTTGTTTCCACACTTGAAACATGTGACAAGGCTGAGATCCTTCATAGGCTTGTTTATCTTGTGCTTCATCTTTTCTAGACAGTTGCTTGCATAATGTCCTTGGTTACCACAGTTGTAACATGTGATAAGATTGAGTTCATCACGTATATTGAGCACAAGTTGCTACATAATGGCCTAGCTCTTTGCAGTTGTTGCACCATACTTGGCCAATCTCCTTATACTTATTCTTCTCTGGACATTCACTGGCATAGTGTCCCGTTTCTTTACAATGATTACATTGCACATGACTTTTGTCCTTCTTTTTCTTGGGTTTCTTCAAAGCTAGGAGTGCTTCTAATTCATGTTCTTCATATGTTATCTCAAAGGTAGGAACAGTTCCTGGTCTCCTTGACTTTCTATTACTCCTTGGATAATGCATATGTCTCCTCTTTGGTCCTTTAAATTGGGTCATATTGCATGGAGGTACAAGTGGAGATTTTCCTTTGTCTTCATCTTTCTTGGTAGACTTGGCTCTCTCATGGTAGTCTGCAATTAGTTGTTGCACTCCACCTTGTTTCCTTTGTTCAACTATGGAATAGATGGGGCATTGGATAGGGACATGATTATTTCCTTCACACAGGTAGCAAGTAGCTTGATATGTGGGGCATTGGTCAATTGGATGTTTCTCTTCACAGTTGGGGCATTGATCTCCATGCTCCTTGGAAGTGTGATCCTTGTCTCCACAAATATTGCAAGCTTGGGTTCCTTCTAGAATAACATCTTTGTCATCCTTGTTGTCACAAACTCCTTTGGAAGAGTTTCCTTCCATGTTGATCATTTGATCTGTCACCTTATGCAACAATTGGGTTTGGGCTTCCAAAAACCTTTGCATGGTTGGATCTACTTCACTGGTGTTGGCAATGAATTAAGTTGTCACTCGGTTCAACTGGGTTTGGGTTGCTATGAGTTCTCTCATGTTGACCTCTTGGTTGTTTTTGTCACCTTCCTTGATGTTGGAGTCTCTTGGAGAAGTCATCTGTTTGGATTAGATTGAGATTAGAATAGGCAAGATATTTCTAAGGAAATAATTCTAATCACACACATCACAATTCACTCAAGCAATGTGCAAGCAATCACAAACAAACACTCCTTTCAAACAACAAGTTTTCAAGCATATTTTTAGGCAACAAAACATTTTTGTTACACCACACTAAGTTGGTGGGTTTGACTTAAACTAAATATGGTGGTCCATCTATATGGTTCACTTGAAATCATTCCTTCCTTCTAGGTTGATTCTTCTTGAACAAGATCTTTGTATCCTTGGAAAAAAAATTTGGTCACAAAAATTTCAAAGGTGATGATGGCTCCTTCTAAGTTGTGTTTCCTTAGTCTTCAAGTATTGAGAAAGATTTCTTGTCTCACTTGTAGTCCTTAGTGATATCCAAGGTTGAAGTCCTTGGTGAAAATGCTAAAGATGTTGAAGTCATTAGAGTTGATGAAGTCCTTTGCACATGGTGAAGTCTTTGGCCATGGGTAGGCTTTATCCATCAAGTTTGAAATAGGAGAGATGTAGAATCAAAACCAAAATGGTTGAGAAAAGAGTTTACTAGATTGTTTATAAATAAGTTTTGGAACAAATACAACTCCTATTTTTCTAAGGGGTTTTTGTCCAATCCTAGGGTTACAAATCCTACAGGCAACATAGTGCTCTGATACCATCTGTAGAGGTCCCAACCTTTAATAAGGTAGAGATCCCTGTGTTTACAATGCTAGTCCCTGGATCAATAGCTAGCATCCACAGTTAAGATGTAATATCAAGAAACAAAGGTCATAATACAACTTTATAACCAGGAGTAAAATATTTCATTACATCTTACATAGCTCATTTGGCCATCACATTACATTGCAGCAGAATATCTATAAGCATGGGGTCCTTCATCTTCAAAGTGCCACAGGCAAACATGTTGGTTGTAGGCTTGTAGTCCTAATCAATAAAACTCCACTAACATCAAACAAACCTGCAACATTACAAGTTATATCCACAAGGGTCAATACATTTGAATTGTATTGGCAAGTTTCACTACTATGTAGAAATAAGTGGATCCTATCATTACATGCATATTTGGCTAAGTAGGGTTTTAGGCGCATTTGCAGAAAGCAATATAGTTTTATCCTATCTTTTCAAAATAGTTTTGATCTTTTGTCAAATCTTTCTGAACTCCTTGGAAAACTCCAAGTGCTTCAAATCTCTTGTTGTCACTTTCAAGTTTTACTTTTAGAAATTGGAATGTCGAGATCTTCCATAGCTTCAGGCCTTAGTTGCTCAGTATTGTCCATAACCGGGGACACGGCTAAGTACTTAGATTTTTATCTTCTGCAGAAGTTGTACACTTTACCCACATGACACAATCTCATCTTGTTGCCACCAGTGGCCGCTGGATAAGTACTCACCAAGATGGAGTACTAGCAGATTGAGAATGTGACAAAGTCTTTCCAAAGGGGTCCTCCCAATACACAATGCTAGCTTGTCCACCAGGCACCAATGTAGGGTTTCAAGTTCCCTCATTCTAGTTAACCTGAAGAGGCCAATGCATGGGTCTTCCACTATGTAGTTGACTAAGCCAGTGCCCATTTAGCATGTGGCTGTACACGGAAGCCACTGTACGAGAAACATGTTCAATCTCTAAGTCCCTGGGTGGTTTTCTTCTAGTGCACAACAAAAAGAGATTGCCATATAAACATGGTTCCTTTTGTTTCCACCTTGTCCAAAACTTGAGTATCCTTGTCCACCCAGGTGGTTCATTGAGTACTTGTTTTATTATATAAAACATAAGTCTTTTCAACACTTCATATAATCTTAACATGTATCTCATCCCAATATATATAGCAGGGCTAAGCATACTACAACTACATTGTTTTCACTAAGAAATATATAAGGGTATCCAAATAGGATTTAGCATAGCAAAAATATAGTAGTCCTTATCATGCATGTTTCAAAAATCCACTAAGTGTAATGAAAATAGTAGGACTTGGATGATAGTGACACTTGCCTTTTTGGTAGAGAATGTTGGTTCACTTCTTGATCTTGCTAATATCACACTCTTCTAATTTCACTACAAATCAATCAAGCAAACATAGATTCAACTAGCATTCCAACCAATATTCAAACAATTTACCACACATAAAATGATAGAAACAAGGTCATGCATGCAAGCATGCAAAAGATAGTTTAATTTGCAAAGGTGGTTTCTACTAGGCTCTAAACATTGTAAGGTTCAAAGTGTTCATTTTCTAAGGTGGTAAAACCATTTGCAAAAGGTTTTATCTATAAACCATTTTTAAATCAAATCATTATTTTATGTGGTTGAAAATGTTTTTAGCAAAGCAATATTCTTTTAAAGGGTTCACCAAATACATTTTAATTCTCAAAACTTGGTGTTTAGGGTCAGAAAGTTTGAATCAAGTCAATTCCCAAAGGTTTTACTCAAAAATCATTTCCATATCAAAAACAATGTTTTTATTTGACTAGAAATGAGCTAATTCAATTATTCAATCCTAAACTTCACAAAATACATTTTTAAATTCATAAGTTCGTTCCTAAGGTCAGTAGGTTCACAACAAACCATTTTGCAAAGATTTCATCCCCAAAATCATTTTAGAACAAATTTTATATTCTAAACATGCATACACAAGTTTCTGCAAAAACAAACATTTTACCAGAAGCTTTTTACTAAACAGAGTACATGGTTGGCTAGGTCTTGTTTTTCTGAATCCATTGATATAAAATTTGCAAAATTTGGACGTGTGGTTTGAAAGTTATGGATTTTACAAGTTCTAGCATCTAATAGATCTAATCTGTTTTTATTTCAAATAAACAGAGCCACGTGGCGTGATACTATTAGCTGGTACCGGTTCACACGGATCAGCTCTGTGAGGCGTTGGATCTAAACAGATCGCGCGGCTCAGACTGCTTCTTACCCCTTCGTCTAGTTTCTATCCTAGCCGTTGGATCTTAATCGCACGACGCACAGCACACTGCCCATAGACGGGCGGCGCTGGCGGCGGCAGGTGGCGGTGCGCGGTCAGACAGCGGCGTTGCGGCGGCTACAGGAAGCAAAGGAGGAAACGGGGGTGCTCACCGTGCTCGCGAGGTCGAGGTGATGCTCAAGGTGGCGCTGGCTTGGCGAGGGGTGCTCAGAGATGGTGGCAATTCCTCGCCGGAGTGGGTGGCGGCGTCAGGCGGCTATGGAGGTCGTCGAGGGCAACGCTGCGGTTCACCTCGAGGAAAAACAAGGACACGGTTAGACGCAGGAGAGTGTGGCGAGTGCAGGAGTATCATCAGGAAGGAGAGGGGAGGACATTGCTTACGGAGATACTTCGCTGGAGTGTCAGCAAACGGCGGTGGCGTTCAGATGATGTCGAAGCAGAGGCTCTAGGGCACTCTGGGGCCTGGGGGTGGAGAACAAACTCGTGTGCAGTGGGAGGCGAGAGGTGGCGGGATGTGGCCAGAATTGCTCGCGTAGCTCGTCGGAGTCCGCGGCGGTGCAAGGGGAATTCAGGGCAGCCTAGGGGCAGAGGGGAGGAGCTGTTTTGGGGGAAAGAGGGAGGAGTGAGGGGCGCTTAAGGGGGCGTGGTTACTGGAAGAATTAAGGCCGCCATCAATCGCGAAATCAACGCTGGAGTTACTCGGCTGCAACGGCAGGGCTTGGTCGCGGGTGAAGACGATGACACGTTGGCGTGGGGTCGTGCTGTCAGTGAGGGAGAGAGATAGGGGTGGGGTCCTTCTGTCTGCGACTCTGCGGGTGTGGGTTCGAGTGAAAAACGATTCGCAGTGGGGTGAGCTGGTGGGCTGCGTTGCTGGGCTGTTGGGCCAGATGGGTTGGGCTGAGTTCGATTCATTTTTTTTATTCTGTAAGCTTTTATTTTTTATTTGATTTTCCTGTTTTCAAACTCAAACAACAATTCAAACACCCAAATCAATTCAAACTTCCACCAAACTTTGTATTGAGTTTAGTTCTGTTTAACAGCATAATTCCAAGTCCCAAAATAAAATAATATTTTTATTCTTTTTAGGATCCATTAATAATTAAATAAAATAGTCCTTAGTCATTAATTCAAATAGGATTTGATTTATTAAAATCTCCTTTTGAAATCCAAATAATATCAAAACCATTTCAGTAGGTTTTATTTGAAAATACAAAATACTTGGAAAACTTGTTTAAAATAATATATCAAGTTTTAGTGTTTATTTAAAATGAAAAAGCCTTTACTTTAAAATTGGGTATTAATAAACCCTCATTATTTTATTTAAATAAACCTTCACACTTTTAATCAAAACAAAATATTTTATTTCAAAAGCTTGGCCAAGGTTTAATTTGGCTCTATAAAATAATCCTTATTTATAATTTCTACCTTTCATTTGAAAACAAATTTTTTTTATTAAAAGAACCAAAATCGTAATTCCAATTATTTAAAATTTTCTTTATTAATTGTTTATCTTTTAAATCCCTTTAGGATTTATTTGATCAAAATAGGTTTGAAGCTTTCCAATTGTAATCAAAAAGTTTCTTCTCACCCTGAAATTCAACAATAATTTATTTTTGTTTATTTATTTTTCACATAACAAGATTTGGAAAATCTTGGGATGTGACAGTAACTCTAGTCCGCAAATTGAGTTGATAAGTTACTTGTTGTTTCTTGGAGGTTCAGGGCGAGATTATGCATCCCCTCCATAGTCCCTCCAAGTTCATGGAAGTCTTGATATGTAGCAAACCGGTTTGGTGGCTGCTCCTCTTGATGGGGAACTTCTTGATCCTCCTCTTGGTCCTCATCCTCTTCTGGAATGTCCTCCTTGGGTTGGTGTTTCTCAACCTGCAAGTCATAAAACATGCATCCTTCCTCGATAGATAAAAGACCATTTGGCTGAGGAGCGGGGTAGAGATGCCTAGATCGGGCAATATGCAGATAATAAACACCACCTCTCCTAGTGAGCATTCCACAAGCCCTCAAAGTAGAGAAACCAACACGTCGCTCACCTAGAACCGGTTGTAACTCACCTAGGTCGATGCCCAGGGCATTGGCGAGCACGGTGATGACGCCTCCACATGTGATTGGTCCTTAGCTTTGGGAGGATTGGTACTCCAAGTAGTGCACAAGAATTGCGCCCAAGTGGAGTGAAAAGTTGTTATTGTTGAAATTAGCATTTGCAAGGACTAAGATGTCCTCCTCATTGAGTCTTGTAAACTCATTAGGCGCCTGCAAGGTGTTAGCAATAACATATAACAAATAGCTAATAGCAGGATGTTGAATATTTTTCCCTTTGCTAACTCTAGAAGTGAAGCTCATTCTATTATAGAAGAGTTCAGGGGAAGGTTCTATGCTAGTAAAAGATGCGCGTAGAGCATTAGGATCATTGTTGGGTAAACCAAAACAATTGCACCATTCATCAAGTGATAATCAATAATTGTTGTTCATTAGTCGGAAAGAAATCCTATCCTCCCCATGCCATGTTTTAACGGTGCTTTTTAAAGAACTTAAAATTGCAATGGTTAACCTTCAATAGGTAGGTACATCATGAAATACAAATTTTTGCAGGACAACCCTGTTGCATAATAAATTAAAGTCATCAGAAATACCGAGTTGGCTCAATATGACGTGGCAAGCCCACTTGGTTGCCTTCACTTCCCGGTTTTTTATCCTGTCGAAACGATCACCGTGCGACTAGTTCTTGAATCGTATCCCCATGCGTTCTTGAGCTGCAAACCGAGAAGAACTAGTGGCGGCAAGAGCATGCATTTGGCTCCTTGTGTTCATCTTATTAAAATAATAATAAAGACAAAATAAAACTTTTTGATCCAATAATAATAGTCACAGCATATTCCACATCATAGCACACTAAAGAATCTCCTCATCCTCAACATAATAATCTAGGCAAGAAAATCATGGTAACTAGTTCAAAATAAGTCACACCCTAGATTGATAATGACAATAGATCATAGATGAATTCGTGAAAAGTAATTGGAGGATCGGAGGAGAAACTTACCGTAGATCACTTGTGTGCGAGGAAATCGAACGAAATTGAGTAGGGGTGAAGATCCCTTGAGGTTTTGAGAGGGTTTGGAGGTAGAAGAGAGAAAAAGGATTAAAGTTTTGGTGTTTTGGGTACCTCCCCATGCGTTTAAGTGTCAGACGCAACTATACGGTCGCAACTATATGGTCGGAACAATTTGTTCCCATCGTATAGTTGGTCTGACGGCAAAATAGGGTTTCTTTTGTGGCGACTGCAACTATACAGCGGCAACTATACGGCTGGAACAATTGTTCCCGCCATATAGTTGGTCGTTAAACCTTCTGTATCTGGAGAAGAAAAATTATCTTCTCACTGGAGTTTTCTAGCACTCTTTATTCAACATAAAAATTAAACTAAAACTTAAAAAAAACTTTCCTTAAACCTTTATTTCAAATGGGTTGTCTCCATGCAGCGCTCTTTTATGGCCAATAGCTTGACCTTAGTGTTTCTCACTTACGCCAGATGAGTGGAACACCCACTCCAAAATAGTTGGTCTTCAAAGTGATGGCCTCCTTCTCACCTTGCTTGGCTTTATTTTTTCTAGGAAAATAAATAACAAAAGGATCTCGCGAAGGCAATTGGAGCTTCACGTTCCCTTCATGCAGATTAATCAAAGCCTTAATAGTTCTTAAGAAAGGACGACCTAAAATAATGGGAGCAGTAGCATCTTCAGGCATGTCAATAATAACAAAATCAATAAGAGTAGGATATCGTTTAATATATACTGAGGTATTCTCCTTAATTCCTACTACTTGTTTGTAGGTAGAATCTGCTAGATGCAATTTTAGTTCGGTGATTTCAAAAGAACCAAGATTTAAATTATTAAAAAGACTCTTTAGAATTGTTGAAACACTTGCACCTAGATCACAAAGTGTAGATATTTTATTAGTCCAAATTTTAATCTTAATAGTAATCTCAAATATATTATCAAGCTTAACAGGTAATTTTTCAGCATTTTTCTTATATTCTTCCTCAAGATCACATACCTTTATTCCTACCTAATTAATGAAGTGTTGATACAAGGGTTCCTCATTTCCTTCACTTACCGGAATCTTGATGTTGATCCTGCTTATAAGATCTTCAACTGTCTTGTTTGGTGAAGGAGAATTGCTATAATCAAGTTCTTCAGGCTCCTCCCTTTGAATTCTTATCATCCCGAGGTCTTCTACTGGATTGGGCCCAGTTTTACCTACAAATTTAGCTAGAATGAGAGTTTGGCTATCGGTTATATTACCTAGCTATGCCTCAACAATCCTTGTTCTTTCTTGGAGGGCCTGCAAATCATTCCTCAAACTTACAGCTTGGTTAGATAATTTACCAAGCATAGCATAATGGTTCTCCGTTATTTTTGATGGGATACGGGTAGGCTACACTAGCGAATAACAAAATTTTCTATCGCGTAAACCAGGATTACTGTTGTCATAGATCACAGGATTACCACTAGACGCGCAGTTACCAAACTTGATGAAGCGTGTCGAGGCAGTGCAGACGTTCCACATCTCCTCCTTATCCTCGTCCCACGAGCAGCTCCCCTTGCGTGGCTCGTCCAAGCGCTATACATGCAGCGCCTCCGAGGTATCCACACGTATAGGGTGGAAGCGTCAGACGCCAGACTGCTAGGTCGGCGTGTGCAACACAGGTGTGAGGAGTGGTGGCTGGGTGGAATGGTCTAACCCTGGTCAGCTCGCCCCACCCACTCTTATATAGGCATCCCTAGTGGGCTTCTACATTAGTAGCCCATTAGTAGCCTAAGCCTGGTGTAATTCGGATCTAATCCTCATTAGACTTCTAGCCCCTTAAGTGTGTGACCCTATAGGATCATATACGTGTAGACATGACATGAATACACTTATTCTGTCAATAGTTGGTAGCAGCCTCTAGCAAGACGTGCCAACTCCTAAACGCATACAAAGATCATATCGGACGAACCATCACAAGGTTTAGTACATGTCTTTCCCTTTGCCTCGCGATATTTGGTCTAGATTCAAGCTGACCTCCCTTTCTCGATACCGTGATTCAGAATCCCTTTACTAGGTTTACTCTTAACCTTATGTAGCACGGCCATGCATCACTCGAGGGGCCCAGAGATATCTCTCTCAAGTAGAAAGGGGCAAATCCCATCTTGATTGACCATGCATTGCAGCATGCTTCATGACAAACCCGAAAACTACCTTTATGACTACCTAGTTACGGAGTAGTGGTTGATAGCCCCAAAGTAGGTCGATCCACATCTCAAGTACATGCGATAATCTCAGGTCTAAGGACAAAACGTACACAATGTGTAGAGAGAGCTGCAAGTCTAATTGCCAGTCTCAAGTTGGGTCAGTCCAACCCCATGTTCATAACATGTGTCCATATTATTGGTTTGACATCTCCATGTCTATGACTTGCGAAACATAGTCATCAGCCAATCGATGTGCTAGTCTAATATTCACATGTTTCCTCACATGAACTCCGAATAGGGACAACTATTAAATAACCATTCAAGTAAAGAGTTTCACCAACAATTCACATAATTGCTAATCAATACAAGTTGCCTGATATGGATATTCAAGGAACATTACAATAACTCATGGATACATATGAAATATAATCATCTCTATGATTGCCTCTAGGGCATATTTCCTTCAATTTTAACTAGGATGTTATTTTGCTCATTTTGTGAGTCCATAAAAGATTTAAGAGTTTCTTGGAGACTACTATTACTTGATTCCATATTATTATTAGAGTTACCTGCAGGACTAGAATAATGTTTCTAAAAATTTGGATTATAGTTCTTCTTCCAAGCAGGGTTATAATCATGACAAGCTATGGAGTCTATTTGTTCAATAGTTGGTTCGAGAGTAGCTCTGACCTGGGTTTCTTTACCTTTGACGGCTAATATGATCTCATCCAACTTAGCATTGAGTTCTTCATTTTCCTGAGGTGTGACAGAATTCACCTTCTTCGTGTTTGATCTTTCCACATGCCATTGGGCATGGTTGTCTTTTATATTGTCTAGCAGCTTCTTTGATTTGGTAATTTGCTTACCCATAAATGTTCCTCCATGCAGTATCAAGCATAGACTTAGACACAGGGTTAAGAGCATTATAAATAAATGGAGAATTAACCAATCTTCCATCCCATGGCTGGGACAGTTTCTCATGCATTCTTTCATTATCTCCCATGCAAGCACTAGTGGCACACGCTCTTCCTGTCTAAAACCAGTAATATTAGATCTTAGTTGCATAGTCTTTGCAGGTGGAAAGAATTTAGTCATAAATAAAGAAGTACATTCCACCCATGATGCAATAGTATTTCTAGGAAAAGACAACAACCATTCTTTTGCTCTTCCTCTAAGAGAGAAAGGAAATAAATGCAACTTGACCGTGTTAGGGTCAACATCTTTAATGCACATCATATCACATATTTCAGTAAAAGTATTTAACTGCATACCTGCATCTTCAATAGGAGAGCCTCCAAATTGATTCTGTTGAACCAAACTTAAATAGTGGGGCTTAATTTCATAATCATCAGCAGCAATTGCTGGCTGAGTAATAGGAGTACACAAATAATCATTGTTGGGAGTTGCAAACTCCCCTAGATTCTTTTCAGCCATATGTTTTTGGATTTTCTTAAACAAATACTAATGATGATAAAAACAAGAAGTAAAAGACTAACTATTTTTTTTTGGTTTTTCAAATAAAGATTGAAAGCAAACTAACAAAATTATAAACAAGAATTAAAACTAGCAAGGATCCTACTAACCTCACCAGGGCATCTATTGCTTCCCCGGCAACGGCGCCAGAAAAAGAGTTGATACCTTCGATCCGGATTATGGGTGTATTATAGCTCTTTTTCCCTAGTAGACCTAGGTTTATCAAATCCTTGGGAAGAATAAAGCAAAGTGAGATTACTTAAAGGGACCTTTGGGAGTTTTCGAATTCCTTTTGTGTTTTCATCGGACCAAGAGTTTGTGATCTTTTTGTTGTTGTTGATGATGGAGAGAGAGAGAGGCCCTAGGGCTTTCGGTTTCGCCAGTAGCTGTGCAAAACATCTGATGGGAATAAAAGATAGTAATAAAGTATGCATGTAATTGTTACTGCAAGATAATTATATGTGGGCAGTGCATCTATAATTGCTATCGCCTCCGCAACCTCTTATAGCAGTAACCTACTAGTCTCATCCATAGAAGAAAGACAACTAATGATATGCATAGTGATGTGTAGCACCCCGGGTAAAACCACTATTAGAAAATCGCTGTTGTTTTTATTTTGTGCATCATCATGCATCTATTTGCCTAAAACTATTTTTCCAAACATCCTATTTTGTTTTCTAAATATTCCCTCTTCCTTTCAAACAAACCCTAGATCTGTCTAGATCTTTTATTTCGCCTACAAACTATTTACAAAAGATTTCATTATTAAAATTAATTAAAAATAATAAAACTATTTTTTTTGTTCCGGGGAGGCAGTCTAGCCGGTCAACCGGGCCAGACTACCTACCACCCGGCCCAACCAAAACCTAGTCTAAACTGGCCAGGCCCAAAGGCCCAGCTGGCTGAAAACCCTAGCTAACCCTAGATCTCATCTGCCCTCAACCAGACCCTCTCCTCCCCCACCCTGCAGCGCCATCCCCGAACCTGCACTGTGCCCACGATCCCACCTCCCTCTCCCTCGACAGCAACCCCAGGCGCTTCCATCGCCGCCGCCAGGGACCCCTTCCCCCTTGAGCTCGCCCCAGCCATGGCGCCACCGCCTCGGCGCCCCTCCTCTCGCGACCACCCCTGCGAGCCAAGCTCTTCTGCAACCTCTCCCGAGAGCAGCACGGCCCTCCTCCTCCCCACCGACCTGCTCCGGGGATCCGCCGCCTCTCTCTTGCCAGGGACGCCGTGACCCCCTCCTCTCCTCTCCGCCTTGCCGCTCGCCTGCCTCAGCCTCCAGCGCCCTCCCCCGTGACCTCCCTCGTCGCGCGGCCATCCCATCGGCCCTGCTCTCCGTGCCCCTGCGAGCCCTGCCTCCATTGCCAGAAGTCACGCGCGCCTGCGACTCTACCTCGCCTGCACCACTGTCGGCCTCTCCGGCGTCTCCTCCACCTCGAGCCGCGCCACGCCACCTCCTTCCTCTCGCGAGCGCCGGCTCCGGCAACCGCGTTCACCATCCCGGTCAACCGCCGTCCTTCCTCGAGCCCCGTGCGTGCCGCCTCTGCTTCCCCTGCAGCGTTGGTTGCCTACTCGTCTGTGCCGCTAGGATCTGCCGTGATTCTGCAGTAATCGTTCCCATCGGGAACCTGCTTTCTTTTGTATGTGTGGTTCTGTTGATCCTGTCATGTGGCTCTTTTCAGTTTTGGCTCAGTTTGTCTGCGTGAACTGTAGGCTAGATTGGTAGCAAGATCTCCTATCGGACAATATCGAACTAAACGATAAGTTGTTCTCGGATCCAAAGCCGCAACCCCGAAGACCGATCCCCCATGGAACCCTAAAGACCGATCCAGAAGAACCCTCGGTATCGCCAGGATCTCCTTTCCGAAATTCGAAGCCTTGATCCTGAGGATCCAAAGACCAACACGAACCCCTCCAAGCACCAAAATCTTCGATCCAATGTGTGACCCCTATCTTATCCGCCCCTATTTTGTAATATAACATCTATCTTGTTGCATAATTAAATTGTCATGCTTGCATACATAGTGTGGGTGTTTGGGAGTGTTTCGACGATTCACCTAAATTAAATATGGAGGCCATATGCGGGAAATTCTAGTCTTATATTAGCCCCATTTAAATTTGTGTAGCGAACCGATGATATAATCTTGCCTTGTTAATACAACATTTAAATTGCAGGATATCTAAACAACATGAAACTACTAATTAATTATCGGGACCCTGGTTCCATTTAATAGTGCCTAATTGCATCACATCCTTGCCATGCCATACATCATACATGCATCATGCCCGATCTTTTGCCATAGTATTAAATAGTGCATCCGGTGTTTCTTCTAGTGCTTTGCTTCTTCATGGATTAGGCCGATGAGTTGATGCGAGTGTCGACCCGATCTTCGAATGAACCTTCGGCAATGTTTTTCAGGCGAGCATTCTCCCCCTTTCTACCTATTTTACATTTCTAGTCTTTATTCCCTCCTGTTGATCTATTGCTATCTGTGTTGCGATGCTCTAGTTTTTGTACCCGTGATATCCCTTGCAGCCTTATATTGCCTTGGACACATCCTATTACCTGTTGTTTGGTAGATAGTTGGACTTGCGTGTCGTAGTTGCTTGATCAAGTGCTGTTGCGTGTCGTCAAGTACCACAGTTGTTGGAAGACTGCCATATGCTTTATGTTGGAGATGATCATGGCTTTAATTACAGTTTAATAACTAAAATTGAGGTAGGTAAATAATGCAGAGGCACAAGTGGGCAATAGATGTTATTTGGTTTTTAACCGTCCACTTGTGTCCCGTAGGACCCCGAGTACTTGATACCTATTCTTTGAATATTCGCACTATCCGCATGTGGGACCATGAATCCCCCTAGCCAAAGCTTGAGTCATATTTATTTCTTGGGGCCACAAAGTAGTTTGGGGCTTTATTACTATCCTGTACTTATGCCATGCTTTACTACTTTATTTACGATTGCGCGTGGAGCGCCTGTACTGTTTAGGTAAGCGGAGTGTTTTCGCGGTATCGACAAGCCCAGTCACACTTTCGGGTTCCCAGTCGTTTACAACCATGGACGCAAACCTCTGGGTCCTTTCCGGAGCCGGCCAACTTCGTCGCGGGTAGCTTGGTGGGGTGGCCCCTGAAATTTATATGAATCTTGCAATTGCTCTGTCGTGATGCCTCGTTGGGTTTTCATTTGGTTTTTCTCGAGGTTGATCGTGCGTGTGTTGCTATTTGTGCCCCCCTGCAGGGTAAAACTTTCTGAAAGCCGTGTCCGCAGTTATGGACGACTTGGAGCACATTATCTCGATCATAGACAACTATAACTAAAGTAGTGCTATAAATTTGACTTTATAATGACTAGTAATTAGCTTTACTATAATGGAATGGCTAAATCAAAGTGCCAACAATTGCTGGTTTGGGTTGTCGCCTGTTACCATTGTATCTGACTAGTAAGTATTGCAACTATAACGGAATGGCTAAATAAAAGTACCAACAACTGCTGGGTTTTGGGTTGCCTCATGCTATATGTATCTGACTAGTAAGTACTACAACTACAACAGAATGGTGAACTAAAACTGCCCACTGCTTATAATATCAGGATGACTCATGCTATCTATATCTGAGTAGTAATTGCCGCAATTATAACGGAATAAATAAAACTGCCAACTATGTGAGTTCCTCGGTTGACCTCCTCGTTTGGTCTCGAGGGGGAAATACCAGGAGGGGTATGCTTGGTGATAGTTTCAGGTTGGATCCGAATAGGTCTTTCTTATCCTTATCTAATAGCCGCCAGTTGTATTGAGTCTCTATAGGTTATTTAGTGTATGCTGCGCTGCCGCTTTAGTCCACCATACCTATGTAGGCAAGGACCGCCGAATTCTAGTCTCGCCGTGTACTAGCCTCAGTACTGACCGCTCTCTTTTTCCTCTGCCCTTTGTCAGCACCCCTTTTGTTTAAGCAGGTTTGAGATCGATATTGTTAGCAGGGTTACCCTTCCGGCTTGGCCTGGGCAGGGTTATGGACGCCATAGGTTATTCTTCAGGGCTCTTAGCTAAATTTGAATCTTGTCCGTACTCGAACGCTGTATCGTTTTCAAAGTGTTTTGGATCTTTGTATTGTATATCTGTATTCTTGACTCTTTGAGTCGTTGTTGTATATATCTGTTCTGTGGGTTCCATCGAGGACACTATTGTGTAATGATATTACTTCGTTTTCCACCTGCACGAAAGTGCCTGGTGGGCACCTTTGAATCGTTTGTATGCGGGTTTGGCGGGGATCGCTGAAACTTGCATAGGGCTGATTCTGAGGGTGTTACAGAGTGGTATCAAAGCCCAGCAGTTACGATACCCCACTGGTCCAGCCCGTAGGATAACCTAGCTAACGGACGTTGTGGAGTGTCAAAACTATTTTGGAAAATCGGTTGGATAGATCTGATTAGGTCTGCTTTTACTCCTTACCCTCTTCTATTCTCCTCTTACCTCTACGTGTTTGAATCTACTCTTTTACCTTTTCTTTGAGTCCAGGAATTCTCGTGCTTGGGTTTCCGTCGTACCTTCAGGGTTTCGCTTCCATCCTCTTGTAACTGTGTTTCAACATCCGACCTTCATGCTATCTAATGAATCTTTCATCTGTTGTACCTTTCAGCGGACCGAAAATTCACTAAATTTTTCTTTCTATCCTCTGGTGTTTTCCGATACGACGAAGTCATCTACATCAGATCTGATGAGAACATCCCTCCTTTGTTTCCGAACCTTGTTTGTCAAGATCTTCAGTCTGAATTCCGAGGGTTGGTTGCATAATCCTTTTGTTCGTGTACAGAGTAATGCTTTGAGTGCGGGATGGAGTCGTGTAACTACCTCGGTGAATTACGCTCCTAGTACAAGCCTGGATGATCAGAAATGGTTGAAATAGTACGGTGGGGCCCAAATGCCACTCACAGGTAGACCTTTCGGCCGTCCCAACCATTTCCAAACATCGGGACAAGAACGGGCGGCGTAATCGGCAGGCGAAGGGATCAACTACATACACAAATGAGTATGTATGCAAGCCACCATACAATAGTACATCAGAGCCATTCCATCTAAAAGAAAGGAAATATAGCAACGCCATACGGCAAGACCCAAATATCCTAGATAGATATAATAGTTTAGGATATCTCCTCATACATCAATCAACAGAGTATCAAGCGGAAGCGGAAGACAAAATCGGAGTACGGATAAGAAGCAAATCGGCATAAGATGCCCCATAAATAAGCACATCCCGCCCACAGATCTCACGGATCCCCGTTCCCGGAATCTCTACACCGAATGATCGTTGCCCACATCGTCCGTCTCTTCCACCCAGTATCCATCTTGCGAGGGTACCTGTTCATCTGAACCAATAATTTATCGTGTGAGACCCTAGGGGTACTCAGCAAGTCTTTATGCCTCTAAAGGGGACACAACCTGGGGTGACGCAATTGCAGCAAAAGATAAACCCTAGCAATTCTATAGATACTCACTAACCATCCGCCTAAGCAGAGATAGACGGACGTCCGTGGATTAATAACAACAGTTGTAACGGTAATCTTAACAGATCCATCCTCCTCCTCGCTTACCGACGAGGAAGCGGACGAACAACCCCCCATCCGTTGGCAGTTTTATTATCCATTCCGTGAGTGTTGCACTATTTACTAGTCAGGTACCTAGTCTAGTCAAATTAAAAGCGGTACTTTAGTTATGCTTGTCTATGATCGAGAAACTGTGCTCCAAGTCGTCCATAACCGCGGACACGGCTTTCAGAAAGTTTTACCCTGCAGGGGTGCACAAATAGCAACACACACTCGATATGCCTCGGAAAAACCAAATCAAAACCCAACGAGGCAGTCACGACAAAGCAATCCCAGGATTCAGACATATTTCAGGGGGCCACCCCATTAAGCTACCCGCGACGAAGCTGGCCGGCTACGAGGCGGACTCAAGGTTTGGGTGGACGGCTGTAAACGACTGGGAACCCGAAAGTGTGACTGGGCTTGTCGATACCGCGAAATCGTGTCTCGGCCCTAAACAGTACAGTGTGCGCCTCGCACAATCTTAAATAAAGCAGTAAAGCATGGCATAAGTACAGGATAGTAAATAAAACCTCAAACTAGTTTGTGGCCCCAAGAAATAAGAATGAATCAAGCTCTGGCTCAGGGGGGTTCATAAGCCTCCCGGATGTGGATAGCGCGAATAATCAAGGAACAAGAATCAAGTACTCGGGGTCCTACGGGACACAAGTGAGCCTGAAAACCAAATAGCGAATATGGCTCACCGATGCCACTTTCATTAGTTATCCCATTACTACTCAGGTTAAGTTGTTTAGGTACCTCGTTATCCATCAGACACTCACATACCCTACACATGCTATTCTACGACTCGCATGGCTCAAACAACTCCTGTAGTAATGGCTCATGGGATGGAGGAACAAGCTTCGGTGGGGTTTAAATGTAAAGTCTATGCAATACTTGGGATTCAGTTTAATGCAATCGCGACTCAATGATGCAAGAATAAGAAAGAGGCAATAGGTACTGTATGTATGCAAGCATGTGGTAGTGCTTGCCTGGCAGCTCAGTTGAAGCAAGGGATGGATCTGGGTAGTGCTCCTGGTTGTCTTGATATATCCCCTGCTCAGCGTCTATCCGAGGAAGAACCAAACAAACAAGGGCCAACATAAATAAAGTGCACAAGCATATGAATAAATGCGACAAGCAAACAATCATGCCATGATGAATGATGCACAATTTGCATGGCAATAAGGTAGCATGGCATGGGTGAGGTGTGGAATACAATAATAAAGCATTTTATTTAGTTTTGGCCCCATTTTATTCTCATATTAGTTGCTGTATATTTTATATTTATATGATGCATGCTTCAAAACAAGACATGGAAAGCATAAACAGAAAGGTCTCGTCGAGCTAATCATTTTAGACATATTATTTATTAAATTTGGACTTATAAAACAAAAGTTATTAATTTATTAAGTCAAAAGGGCATTTATTGTAATTTTAATAATCTTGGAATTTTAAATGTCCAAAATATATTTTGAATGGAAGATTTGAATTCCTCACATTTTCCTGATTTGAAAACATATATTATTTGTATTATTTGAGTTTATAAATTAAAAGTTATTTAAAACAGAATTAAATTTGAATTTTGAATTGATTTTGAAAAGATTTGAATTAAAAACAGATTACAGAAACTTTTGTTACTCCAGCAGAGCTAGCCACAGACACTGTCCAGTGGGGCCAGCAGCTGACTCAGCAGCACACTGCGCTTAAAAGCTTTTTACACCGCTACGCTGCTTAGCCACGGAGACAGACAGGTGGGACCATCGGTCTCGCAGGCCCACTTGGCAGAGAGATGCTGCCGGCCGACCACGTGGCGCAGGGGGGATTGCGGGTTGAGGGTAACAAGGTACAAGGTGCTCTTTGTAAAACGGCAATAGCCACTGACTGGTGGGCCTCGGTTGGACCGCGGGTTAAGCAAAAACAAAACAGAGGGGGGGTATCGGCAAAACGACCGCCCGTACTGTGCTTCTTCCCGGCGCTGGCGACCGATCGGTGCTCGCGCGCGGCGCGGGCGGTGATACGCACGCGGGACCTAGGGCTCGCGCGCGGGGGCGGAGCCACTGCGCTGGTCTGTGCTTGGTGTCAGGGAGGGTCGGCACGGCCTAGATAGGTTGCTACGCGGAGCAGAAGCGTGCAGACGACAGCGAGCGACGGTGCTCTGAGAGCGCTCGACAGAAGGCACATCGGCGCTAGGGCGGGATCGGCCAGAGGGGAATGTCCAGGAGGTTGGCCTGCTCACCGTGAGGTTGTTGGTGGCGACGGATCTGCTCGAGGCGCAGGCGAGCGTCGACGAGGCAGAGGCCGGGAGGTCTAGGGTTTGGCTCGGTGCAGCGCTGGTTCTGGTGGCTCCGGTCCGTCTCCTCCTCGTCGCCGGGCTCAGGGTGAAGCAGAGGAGCGCCGTTGATCTCCCAGGCCGCTCCACGGACGTGCTGCTCGGCTGGACGCGGTGGAGGCGGAGGGTGACCGGCGTCGGGGGTAGCTGCTGGCGGAGAGGAAGGGGAGGAGAGGTAGGTGCCTGGGGGGATCTGGGAGAGGCCAGAGAGGCGAGGTGGAGGAGATAAGGCAGAGAGGGAAAGGGAGACGCCGTGGGGGAGGGGTAGATGGAAAAGGTGGCTCGGCCACCTTTTTCCTCCTCTTCTCTCTCACGTGCTCGGTCTGGGCAGGTAGGGGAGGGCAGGTGAGGCTTCCAGGTGGGGTAGGGCAGGCCAGGGTCAGGGTGGTTCGGGCTGGGGCCCCTAGGGCAGAGAGAAAGGAGAGGGAGGGAGGTAGGGAGCTCAGGCTAGGGTTGGGAGCTAGGCTCGGGTAGAGAGGGGGTATGGCTCGGGGTAGCTAGGGTTTGGTTGAGGCTGGGGGTAGCTAGGTGGCCAGCTAGGTAAGAGAGAGGGGGAGGCCGAGAGAGAGAGGTGGTGGACTTAGGGTACTTAGGGTTTGGTCTAGGTTTTAGCTTAGAGCAAGGTTTAGAGGGGATGGTAAAGAGAGGAGAGGTGAGGTAGGGTGGTGATAGCTAGGGGATTAGGGTGATGGGGTGGTGGCTTGGGGTTTATAGGAGTTTGCATGCTCCAACTAGATCAAGCAATACAAGAGAGGGGTGTGGTGATGATGGTCTTAAGCAAGCACAAACAAGATCAAGCTAAGAGGAGAGAGAGATGTGGTTTAAATTCACTCAAAATTCAAATAAGATCCAAAGAACAAGCAAAAGGTGGGGCTTGCATGGCCCATGCAAAACATTTATGGCCATGTTGATTATTGTGAAAACAACATTTTTACATGGCATTATTATCATGCATCCCAAAATGTGGAGTAAGGCCCAAGCAAAAGAATTTAGAAAGAATTCCAAGTGTAGTAGATGGAGATGATCACATTGGACTATAATTGGGACTTGCTAGTGTGTATATGCCACTAGGTATTTAATAAGCCCACAAAAATATCCCAACATGATGATAACCCCAAACAAACATATGGAAGCTAGGAAAAAGGTTCCACTCACAAGGCATGCAAAGGTGGCCATGTGGCTCTCATGTTTCAATATTGTGAAAACAACATGATGCTAAGATGAGAGTATGTGGATAAAGAATTGGATCCATCCCAACCCACATGAGCTAGAGGTAAAACCAATAAGTGCCAAGCTCATATTTGGTTGGATGGTGGAATTATAAGGTGGTGAAAGAAAAAGGTGGTGGAGTTAATAAGAGATATGCCCCCAACTCAACTTGGGCATTAAACAATATATCAAGAACCAAATACAATATCAAGAGGCAAATACAATTAATAATGCATATTAGATAAGAACCAAATGAAAAGGGGTTTTATATGATGCTCAAATGCAAGGAGGCATGATGACATGAGCATGATATAATGATGATGCTACAATTATATATTTGAAGTAGCCATTATATTACTAGACCAAGTAGCATTACAATTGTTAGACAATTGGGATGCTACAACTCTCCCCCACTAAACAAGAATCTCGCCCCGAGATTCCTAGGAAATAGAAAACAACACAAGGAGAGGAGGGTGTTCGGAACGAAGGTGACCCTCACGTTCCCAAGAAGATGAAGAACGGAATGGTGCGACCACTACACCTTGCAAAACTTGCTAGACTTGTTGCGAGTCTTGCGTTTTGCTTGAGAAACAACGGTTAGGAGAGTTGAAGGATTGTCGTGAGACAAGAAGGATAGGATGGATATAGCTCCGGTATTCTCAAGAAACATGATAAGAGAAAAAGGACCACTTGAGAAAGAAAGGACAGGATGATATAGCATGGATAAAGAAAGGCACACCGATAAGATTAAAGATTTACCGATACTAGAGAGGATGAATCTTTGTCTCGCCGGAAGAAAAGAGCTAGATTGGAGAGGTTTTGAAGCACTATGACAATAGCATCGTATTCCCTCTCGGATTTTGAAATGAATTTCGGAACAATATTGCCTTCAAACAATAGAGTCCCTTGATATGAACAGAAAGATTTAGCTAGACATCGCCGGATTAGATTCTTGTTACACCGGTAAGAACCAAAGGATCACACAATTAATGTGCGCAGATATAACTTCCAGAGACGGATGTGAAGCCAGATCATGGTGGAATTCCGAGAAGCAAAGAATAGGGAAGATCTGGAGTTTATTGTAGAGATACTTATTGCTTTCTTTAGCCTTGAGGCTAACGCAAAAGATTTGCGGCTGAGGGCATCAACCATAACTGGCTTTACCACAGAAAAAGAATTGATGAAACAAAGAGAGATATAGTTTCCTTTCATCTTGATTGGGGATGTAGAGCGCCGGTAGAAAGACGAGGATCAAAAGGAGTTTGCGTTTGTTCCACCAGACATCTGTAGATTTGCTCCGTGTAGAAAGTACGAGATCACCAACAAGAGATTATTGATTACTTTCTTCGAGAGAGCACTCCGGAAAAACAAGGACGGAAGTAAAAGTATCAAGGGATAAAGGCCACTTCTAACTTCCGTGGAATGAGTGAAATCACATTAGTTCACCAATTCAATGTACGAGAGCGAATGATAAGAGTAGTGGTATGGTAGCTACTCCATCCCGCACTCAAAGCATTACTCCGCACATGAATAAGAAAACCATGCAATCCAACTACCAAAACAGACTGAAGGTACTGATAAGAAGATCTCCTGGAACTCCGTTAGAAAACAAGGATAGATGCAAACGATTCACCGGATCCAAGACAGATAATGGTGATGATGTTGTCATCATAACGTAAGTAACCAGCCACCGGAAAGATATGAAGGAAGATCATGGAGACAACTGCAAGATTCCACAGACAAAAAAAAAGATAGCACCACTTGAACAGAAGGATTACGAAAGATCTGAAAAGTCTTCATGGCCTCCGGTGGATTGAGCATAGATGGTAGAGCGAGAGGGTTTCACGAGATCACTTGACGAGACTAAGGTGAAAGAACTCCATGTTCTTGAAAAGATTGAGAGAGATTTAGCAGTCTTGGGAAAAACTTTAGCAGAACGACGATGATAACTTGCCAACAAGGAACAACTCCGGATTGGTTGAAGATGGAGGATGGAATTAACAATGGACTTGCTAATTCCAGAATTGAAGAAGATGCACTGGAAGAATAGATTATCTGGTCCTTCAGAAGAAAAGAGATGTCACCTGGTTCACGTTGTCGATTGGGTCACCGGTTACAAAGATAAAGAGATCTTGGTTACGAACCGATGATATAGCTTTGCTTATGGTATGAGCTATCAGAGACGAAAAAGATGTGCAGATATGGAGTTGAAAAAGATGTGCAGCATGATAAACAGATGATAGACCACCGTAGTGCCTTGAGAAGCTCCGGATTTCCAAGGATGCTTGAATAAGCACAGATAGGATCACGGTGTACCCAAAATCACAGGAGTATCTTTGGCAATCCGGAGTGGTAGCATTTTCCATATTCCAATCGACACTATCATGAGTGGAATATAGCTATGCCGAGAACCAAATTACAATCACCAGCATCGGATCGACACATGTTATGTAATTAGCCCAGAGAAAAGGAGATGAAAAGAAACTCCAAGATTAAGCGCCGGTGACAAAAGAATGAGTTAGCATGGACATGCTGATAAAAGAGAGATAGATAATGTTTCACACACGACTGAAAAGGAGTGTGGAAACACAGATGGATCAAAGAAAAAATTTCCGCAATTTTCGGCATTAAAATACCGATAGATGCGCAAAATCACTTAGCAGATAGGGATTAGCATCAGATGCCTGCACAGAAGAACACCCTTTAAGAAGATGGCACCGGTTAACAAGGAGTCAGGTAGATCGCGCCGGTTTTCAAAAGCCTGTCGGTATGGAATGTACCAACAGTTGATAACCAAAAGGCCGATAAGATAACAACTTGGGTGCAACAGATAGACAAAGAATTCACATGCACACACACACAGATACATAACCTATGGTACTACGGAAACCCAGAACACGTGAATCCTAGTTTGAATTTTAAGAAGAGGATTGAAAACGTTACACTTCCTTACCAGAAAAGGGTGGTGGGTGGGTAAGAAGAAAAGTGGAAGCAGTCCTACTCTCGCGTTTTGTTTTTCCCTAGTATACATAACTACCAAAAATATTTGCTAGACAGACAACGACCATTTGGCTGAGACCCTGAAGGGCGGGATGGCTCTGATACCAATTGTAACTACCTCGGTGAATTACGCTCCTAGTACAAGCCTGGATGATCAGAAATGGTTGAAATAGTATGGTGGGGCCCAAATGCCACTCACAGGTAGACCTTTCGGCCGTCCCAACCATTTCCAAACATCGGGACAAGAACGGGCGGCGTAATCGGCAGGCGAAGGGATCAACTACATACACAAATGAGTATGTATGCAAGCCACCATACAATAGTACATCAGAGCCATTCCATCTAAAAGAAAGGAAATATAGCAACGCCATACGGCAAGACCCAAATATCCTAGATAGATATAATAGTTTAGGATATCTCCTCATACATCAATCAACAGAGTATCAAGCGGAAGCGGAAGACAAAATCCGAGTACGGATAAGAAGCAAATCGGCATAAGATGCCCCATAAATAAGCACATCCCGCCCACAGATCTCACGGATCCCCGTTCCCGGAATCTCTACACCGAATGATCGTTGCCCACATCGTCCGTATCTTCCACCCAGTATCCATCTTGCGAGGGTACCTATTCATCTGAACCAATAATTTATCGTGTGAGACCCTAGGGGTACTCAGCAAGTATTTATGCCTCTAAAGGGGACACAACCTGGGGTGACGCAATTGCAGCAAAAGATAAACCCTAGCAATTCTATAGATACTCACTAACCATCCGCCTAACCAGAGATAGACGGACGTCCGTGGATTAATAACAACAGTTGTAACGGTAATCTTAACAGATCCATCCTCCTCCTCGCTTACCGACGAGGAAGCGGACGAACAACCCCCCATCCGTTGGCAGTTTTATTATCCATTCCGTGAGTGTTGCACTATTTACTAGTCAGGTACCTAGTCTAGTCAAATTAAAAGCGGTACTTTAGTTATGCTTGTCTATGATCGAGAAACTGTGCTCCAAGTCGTCCATAACCGCGGACACGGCTTTCAGAAAGTTTTACCCTGCAGGGGTGCACAAATAGCAACACACACTCGATATGCCTCGGAAAAACCAAATCAAAACCCAACGAGGCAGTCACGACAAAGCAATCCCAGGATTCAGACATATTTCAGGGGGCCACCCCATTAAGCTACCCGCGACGAAGCTGGCCGGCTACGAGACGGACTCAAGGTTTGGGTGGACGGCTGTAAACGACTGGGAACCCGAAAGTGTGACTGGGCTTGTCGATACCGCGAAATCGTGTCCCGGTCCTAAACAGTACAGTGTGCGCCTCGCACAATCTTAAATAAAGCAGTAAAGCATGGCATCAGTACAGGATAGTAAATAAAACCTCAAACTAGTTTGTGGCCCCAAGAAATAAGAATGAATCAAGCTCTGGCTCAGGGGGGTTCATAAGCCTCCCGGATGTGGATAGCGCGAATAATCAAGGAACAGGAATCAAGTACTCGGGGTCCTACGGGACACAAGTGAGCCTGAAAACCAAATAGCGAATATGGCTCACCGATGCCACTTTCATTAGTTATCCCATTACTACTCAGGTTAAGTTGTTTAGGTACCTCGTTATCCATCAGACACTCACATACCCTACACATGCTGTTCTACGACTCGCATGGCTCAAACAACTCCTGTAGTAATGGCTCATGGGATGGAGGAACAAGCTTCGGTGGGGTTTAAATGTAAAGGCTATGCAATACTTGGGATTCAGTTTAATGCAATCGCGACTCAATGATGCAAGAATAAGAAAGAGGCAATAGGTACTGTATGTATGCAAGCATGTGGTAGTGCTTGCCTGGCAGCTCAGTTGAAGCAAGGGATGGATCTGGGTAGTGCTCCTGGTTGTCTTGATATATCCCCTGCTCAGCGTCTATCCGAGGAAGAACCAAACAAACAAGGGCCAACATAAATAAAGTGCACAAGCATATGAATAAATGCGACAAGCAAACAATCATGCCATGATGAATGATGCACAATTTGCATGGCAATAAGGTAGCATGGCATGGGTGAGGTGTGGAATACAATAATAAAGCATTTTATTTAGTTTTGGCCCCATTTTATTCTCATATTAGTTGCTGTATATTTTATATTTATATGATGCATGCTTCAAAACAAGACATGGAAAGCATAAACAGAAAGGTCTCGTCGAGCTAATCATTTTAGACATATTATTTATTAAATTTGGACTTATAAAACAAAAGTTATTAATTTATTAAGTCAAAAGGGCATTTATTGTAATTTTAATAATCTTGGAATTTTAAATGTCCAAAATATATTTTGAATGGAAGATTTGAATTCCTCACATTTTCCTGATTTGAAAACATATATTATTTGTATTATTTGAGTTTATAAATTAAAAGTTATTTAAAACAGAATTAAATTTGAATTTTGAATTGATTTTGAAAAGATTTGAATTAAAAACAGATTACAGAAACTTTTGTTACTCCAGCAGAGCTAGCCACAGACACTGTCCAGTGGGGCCAGCAGCTGACTCAGCAGCACACTGCGCTTAAAAGCTTTTTACACCGCTACGCTGCTTAGCCACGGAGACAGACAGGTGGGACCATCGGTCTCGCAGGCCCACTTGGCAGAGAGATGCTGCCGGCCGACCACGTGGCGCAGGGGCGGGGGGACTGCGGGTTGAGGGTAACAAGGTACAGGGTGCTCTTTGTAAAACGGCAATAGCCACTGACTGGTGGGCCTCGGTTGGACCGCGGGTTAAGCAAAAACAAAACAGAGGGGGGGTATCGGCAAAACGACCGCCCGTACTGTGCTTCTTCCCGGCGCTGGCGACCGATCGGTGCTCGCGCGTGGTGCGGGCGGGGATTCGAACGTGGGACCTAGGGCTCGCGCGCGGGGGCGGAGCCGCTGCGCTGGTCTGTGCTTGGTGTCAGGGAGGGTCGGCACGGCCTAGATAGGTTGCTACGCGGAGCAGAAGCGTGCAGACGACAGCGAGCGACGGTGCTCTGAGAGCGCTCGACAGAAGGCACGGCGGCGCTAGGGCGGGATCGGCCAGAGGGGAATGTCCAGGAGGTTGGCCTGCTCACCGTGAGGTTGTTGGTGGCGACGGATCTGCTCGAGGCGCAGGCGAGCGTCGACGAGGCAGAGGCCAGGAGGTCTAGGGTTTGGCTCGGTGCAGCGCTGGTTCTGGTGGCTCCGGTCCGTCTCCTCCTCGTCGCCGGGCTCAGGGTGAAGCAGAGGAGCGTCGTTGATCTCCCAGGCCGCTCCACGGACGTGCTGCTCGGCTGGATCGGCTGGACGCGGTGGAGGCCGAGGGTGACCGGCGTCGGGGGTAGCTGCTGGCGGAGAGGAAGGGGAGGAGCGGCAGGTGCCTGGTGGGATCTGGGAGAGGCCAGAGAGGCGAGGTGGAGGAGATAAGGCAGAGAGGGAAAGGGAGACGCCGTGGGGGAGGGGTAGATGGAAAAGGTGGCTCGGCCACCTTTTTCCTCCTCTTCTCTCTCACGTGCTCGGTCTGGGCAGGTAGGGGAGGGCAGGTGAGGCTTCCAGGTGGGGCAGGGCAGGCTAAGGTCGGGGTGGTTCGGGCTGGGGCCCCTAGGGCAGAGAGAAAGGAGAGGGAGGGAGGTAGGGAGCTCGGGCTAGGGTTGGGAGCTAGGCTCGGGTAGAGAGGGGGTATGGCTCGGGGTAGCTAGGGTTTGGTTGAGGCTGGGGGTAGCTAGGTGGCCAGCTAGGTAAGAGAGAGGGGGAGGCCGAGAGAGAGAGGTGGTGGACTTAGGGTACTTAGGGTTTGGTCTAGGTTTTAGCTTAGAGCTAGGTTTAGAGGGGATGGTAAAGAGAGGAGAGGTGAGGTAGGGTGGTGATAGCTAGGGGATTAGGGTGATGGGGTGGTGGCTTGGGGTTTATAGGAGTTTGCATGCTCCAACTAGATCAAGCAACACAAGAGAGGGGTGTGGTGATGATGGTCTTAAGCAAGCACAAACAAGATCAAGCTAAGAGGAGAGAGAGATGTGGTTTAAATTCACTCAAAATTCAAATAAGATCCAAAGAACAAGCAAAAGGTGGGGCTTGCATGGCCCATGCAAAACATTTATGGCCATGTTGATTATTGTGAAAACAACATTTTTACATGGCATTATTATCATGCATCCCAAAATGTGGAGTAAGGCCCAAGCAAAAGAATTTAGAAAGAATTCCAAGTGTAGTAGATGGAGATGATCACATTGGACTATAATTGGGACTTGCTAGTGTGTATATGCCACTAGGTATTTAATAAGCCCACAAAAATATCCCAACATGATGATAACCCCAAACAAACATATGGAAGCTAGGAAAAAGGTTCCACTCACAAGGCATGCAAAGGTGGCCATGTGGCTCTCATGTTTCAATATTGTGAAAACAACATGATGCTAAGATGAGAGTATGTGGATAAAGAATTGGATCCATCCCAACCCACATGAGCTAGAGGTAAAACCAATAAGTGCCAAGCTCATATTTGGTTGGATGGAGGAATTATAAGGTGGTGAAAGAAAAAGGTGGTGGAGTTAATAAGAGATATGCCCCCAACTCAACTTGGGCATTAAACAATATATCAAGAACCAAATACAATATCAAGAGGCAAATACAATTAATAATGCATATGAGATAAGAACCAAATGAAAAGGGGTTTTATATGATGCTCAAATGCAAGGAGGCATGATGACATGAGCATGATATAATGATGATGCTACAATTATATATTTGAAGTATCCATTATATTACTAGACCAAGTAGCATTACAATTGTTAGACAATTGGGATGCTACAAGTCGCGACCATACCACTACTCTTATCATTCGCGTTTGTACATTGAATGGTGGATCGATGCAATTATACTCCTTCCGTGGAAGTTAGGGGTGGCCTTACCTTTAACTTCATCTTTGTCTCTCCGGAGGTCCTCTCGACGAATATGAGCAACGCCCCTTGTTGGTGGTGTCAACGATTTCAAGACGAAGAAATAATCCTTGTTAGTGGTGTTGCAAGGATCTACACGAAGTGAGCAAGTTCAGATCGCCGGCCTTCTTCCCCGTACCATGAGGCGGATCTCGAGGCCGAGATCCATTGTTAGTGGTGTCGAATTGTAGCACCCTGGGTAAAAACACTATTAGAAAATCACTGTTGTTTTTATTTTGTGCATCATCATGCATCTATTTGCCTAAAACTATTTTTCCAAACATCCTATTTTGTTTTCTAAATATTCCCTCTTCCTTTCAAACGAACCCTAGATCTGTCTAGATCTTTTATTTCGCCTACAAACTATTTACAAAATATTTCATAATTAAAATTAATTAAAAATAATAAAACTATTTTTTTGTTCCGGGGAGGCAGTCTAGCCGGTCAACTGGGCCAGACTACCTACCACCCGGCCCAAACAAAACCTAGTCTAAACTGGCCAGGCCCAAAGGCCCAGCCGGTTGAAAACCCTAGCTAACCATAGATCACATCTGCCCTCAACCAGACCCTCTCCTCCCTCACCCCAGCCGCAAGGAACCCCGCCTCCAGTCCCACCTGGTCAATCCGACCATCCCACACGCACCCCACCCCCTAGGATCGATTGATCCCATCGCCACCAACCACCCATTCCTCACACCATGCTGCTGCTGGGCCCCACCCTGCAGCGCCATCCCCGAACCTGCACTATGCCCATGATCCCACCTCCCTCTCCCTCGACAGCAACCCCAGGCGCTTCCATCGCTGCCGCCAGGGACCCCTTCCCCCTTGAGCTCGCCCCGGCCATGGCGCCACCGCCTCGGCGCCCCTCCTCTCACGACCACCCCTGCGAGCCCGCCCTTCTAAAACCTCTCCCGAGAGCAGCACGGCCTTCCTCCTCCTCATCGACCTGCTCCGGGGATCCGCTGCCTCTCTCTCGCCAGGGACGCCGCGACCCCCTCCTCTCCTCTCCGCCTCGCCGCTCGCCTGCCTCGGCCTCCAGCGCCCTCCCCCATGACCTCCCTCGTCGCGCTGCCGTCCCATCGGCCCTGCTCTCTGCGCCCCTGCGAGCCCTGCCTCCGTTGCCAGAAGTCACGCGCGCATGTGACTCTACCTCGCCTGCACCACCGTCGGCCTCTCCGGCATATCCTCCTCCTCGAGCCATGCCACGCCGCCTCGTTCCTCTCGCGAGCGCCGGCTTCGGCAATCGCGTTCAACGTCCCGGTCAACCGCCATCCTTCCCCTTTCTACCTATTTTACATTTCTAGTCTTTATTCCCTCCTGTTGATCTATTGCTATTTGTTTTGCGATGCTCTAGTTTTCGTACCCGTGATATCCCTTGCAGCCTTATATTGCCTTGGACACATCCTATTACCTGTTGTTTGGTAGATAGTTGGACTTGCGTGTCATAGATGCTTTCTCAATTATTGTTGCGTCTCGTCAAGTACCACAGTTGTTGGAAGACTGCCATATGCTTTATGTTGGAGATGATCATGGCTTTAATTACAGTTTAATAACTAATATTGAGGTAGGTAAATAATGCAGAGGCATAGGTGGGAAATAGATGTTATTTGGTTTTTAACCGTCCACTTGTGTCCCGTAGGATCCCGAGTACTTGATACCTGTTCTTTGAATATTCGCATTATCCACATGTGGGACCATGAATCCCCCTAGCCAGAGCTTGAGTCATATTTATTTCTTGGGGCCACAAAGTAGTTTGGGGCTTTATTACTATCCTGTACTTATGCCATGCTTTACTGCTTTATTTACGATTGCGCGTGGAGGACCTATACTATTTAGGTAAGCGGAGTGTTTTCGCGGTATCGACAAGCCTAGTCACACTTTTGGGTTCCCAGTCGTTTACAGCCATTGACGCAAACCTCTGGGTCCGTTCCGGAGCCGACCAACTTCGTCGCGGGTAGCTTGGTGGGGTGGCCCCCTGATATTTATATGAATCTTCCAATTGCTCTATCGTGATGCCTCATTGGGTTTTCATTTGGTTTTTCTCGAGGTTGATCATGCGTGTGTTGCTATTTGTGCCCCCCTGCAGGGTAAAACTTTCTGAAAGCCGCGTCCGCGGTTATGGACGACTTGGAGCACAGTATCTCGATCATAGACAACTATAACTAAAGTAGTGCTATAAATTTGACTTTATAATGACTAGTAATTCGCTTCACTATAATGGAATGGCTAAATCAAAGTGCCAACAATTTGCTGGTTTGGGTTGTCGCCTGTTACTATTGTATCTGACTAGTAAGTATTGCAACTATAACGGAATGGCTAAATAAAAGTACCAACAACTGCTGGGTTTTGGGTTGCCTCATGCTATATGTATCTGACTAGTAAGTACTACAACTACAACAGAATGGTGAACTAAAACTGCCCACTGCTTATAATATCAGGATGACTCATGCTATCTATATCTGAGTAGTAATTGCCGCAACTATAACAGAATAAATAAAACTGCCAACTGGGTGAGTTCCTCGGTTGACCTCCTCGTTTGGTCTCGAGGGGGAAATACCAGGAGGGGTATGCTTGGTGATAGTTTCAGGTTGGATCTGAATAGGTCTTTATTATCCCTATCTAATAGCCTCCAGTTGTATTGAGTCTCTATAGGTTGTTTAGTGCATGCTGCGCTGCCGCTTCAGTCCACCATACCTATGTAGGCGAGGACCGCCGAATTATAGTCTCGCCGTGTACTGGCCTCAGTACTGACCGCTCTCTTTTTCCTTTGCCCTTTGTCGGCACCCCTTTTGTTGAAGCAGGTTTGAGATCGACGTTGTTAGCAGGGTTACCCTTCCGGCTTGGCCTGGGCAGGGTTATGGACGCCATTGGTTATTCTTCAGGGCTCTTAGCTCAATTTGCATCTTGTCCGTACTCGAACGCTTTATCGTTTTCAAAGTGTTTTGGATCTTTGTATTGTATATCTGTATTCTTGACTCTTTGAGTCGCTGTTGTATATATCTGTTCTGTGGGTTCCATCGAGGACTATTGTGTAATGATATTACTTTGTTTTCCACCCGCACGAAAGTGCCTGGTGGGCACCTTTGAATCGTTTCTATGCGGGTTTGGCGGGGATCGCTGAAACTTGCATAGGGCTAATTCTGAGGGTGTTACATGATGTCACCATTAATCCTAAGTAAATCCTTCACATACAGCCATACTACCCCTTTGTCACTAGGGTTCCTAACCTGTAGATCAGTCATCACTCACACTCCCTATACCTGGATCAATCCTCGGGGTCTTGGGTAACTGACAAGTCCTTAGATTGAGGCAAGATAGGGTACAATAATCATCATGTCATACAAACTAATACATGGTCCCATCTATGATAAATAACATGCATGACAAAGCTACATGGCTAGGCCGAAGCCCCTAGCTCAAGGAGAATTACTCACACATAGAGATGAAATCAACAATCATAAACATTGTAATAGAGATCATAAGATTGATAGCAAATAGTCTTACAATGTCACCAATTGGCTAGTCCTACAAGACTCAGGAATCCCCCAGGCATATCATTAGTTCTCTTTCTTCTATGGATTAGACTAGTAGGTTATTGCTATAAGCGATTGCGAAGGCGATAGCAATTATGGATGCACTGCCCACATATAATTATCTTGATCTAACAATTACATGCATACTTTATTATTATCTTTTATTCCCGTCAGAGATTTTGCACATCTACTGATGAAACTGAAAGTCCTAGGTCCTCTCTCTCCATCATCAACAACAACAAAAGATCGCAAACTCTTGGTCCGATGAAACACAAAAAGAATTCTAAAATTCCCGCAGATCCGTGTAAGTAACCTTACTACACTTTCTTCTTCCCGAGGATTCTATAACATAGGTCTACTACATCCATAATCCTAACATGGCTAACATGGCTCATCTGATTGTTGAGCTTCGTTGGGAGACCCCAAGAGGAAGGTATGATGAGCACAACGGCAAGTTCTTCCCTCAGTAAGAAACCAAGGTTATCGAACCAGTAGGAGGAAGGAAACGACTCAAAGGTGTTGCTAGCAACATGGAAACCTGCACAACACAAACTCAGGACTTTGCCCCAACGAACAGTGAGGTTGTCAATCTCACCGGTTTGCTGTAAACAAAGGATTAACTGTATGGTGTGGAAGGTAATGGTGGTTTGCATAAAGTAATAGTAATAGTGGAAGATGTATCAATGGTAAAGATTGGACCGGGGTCCATAGTTCACTAGAGGTGTTCTCCTTAAGATAAACAAACATGGCATGCTGGGTAAACAAATTACAGTAGGGCAATTGACAGGACTGAGCAAGGAAAAATAATATAGTACTAGACATTCATGATCCTATGAGATTCGATTGGGCAATGCAACAAGATACATAGACCGCCATCCAAATGCATCTATGACTAGTAATCCACCTTCAGGTTATCATCCAAACCCCCTCAATTATTAAGTTGCAAGCAACGGATAACTGCTTTAAGCAAAGTGTGTAAGGTAAACAATCCACTTGTTCCATGAACAAAGACTGTTGTTTTATCCATAGTAGGAACATCACATCTACAACCTTAGAGATTTATGTCACTTCCCTTAGATTAAATAGAGGCATGAACCCACTATCGAGCATAAATACTCCCTCTTGGAGTCACTAGCATCTACTTGGCCAAGACAGCTACTAGAAACGGAGAGCATGAAAGATCACAAACAACACATACATGATGGAATCAATAAGACAAAACCATTAATCAATCTGACATAGTAATCTCAATATCCATCGGATCCCTGCAAACACAACATGCATCATTACAAATAGATGATCTTGATCATGAACGGAGCTCACAAGATCTAAACATGGTAGCACAAAGGAGGAGAAACAACCATCTAGCTACTACATGGACCTGTAGTCCAAGGTGGAACTACTCACGCTTCATACCAAGGCTGGCATGATGAAGAAGAAGGCCTCTGGGACGATCTCCCCTCTGGTAGGGTGCCGGGAAGAGCTTCATATCCCCCCGATCAAGGGACAATGGTGGCGGCGTCGATGAACTATTTCATGGAAGATTGATCGGGTGTTTAGGGTTTTGGTATCAAGGGCTTCTTATAGGCGAAGAGGCGAGGAAGGGGGCACCCAGGGTGGCTGCACCCCCCAGGCACGGTCTAGGGTTAGCTATGCGGCTAGGGTGTGTGGCCCCCTGGTGGCTCCATTCTGTCTCGCACTCTGGCTCTGTGTTCCCCACGATAAAATATTGACTTTGGCTTTTGTCCAATTCTGAGAATATTGATTTTCTGCCTTTTCTGGAACCAAAAATAGAAGAAAACAGGAAACTGGCACTGTGGCATCTTGTTAATCGGTTAGTACCAGAAAACATATAAAAACACCTCAAAGTATAGACAAAGCAAAGCAAAGTAGATGCTAAACAAGCATGGAACATCAAAAATTATAGATACTTTTACGACGTATCAAATCCTGATCAAAGGTATCAGAGGCTGCACTCTCCGTCTTCTTTTTATTTCCCCTGGCAGTAGCATCAGAGGTGGATCTCTTCCGCTTTTGTGTTCCCAGAGCTTCATCGTCCGACACGATAGTGACATCCTTCATCTTGGGGTTATAGATTTGGGGAGCCATGTCGGTCTCCTCCAAATACCCTAGCTATTAAGTGGTTATTGTGTTAGACTGACTGATTCATTAAATGCAGAATAACTGGAGTAATGTCAGCAATGAAGGAATGAAAAATTACCTTTGGGCACTTGTTGTCCTCGAATATGTCATAAGTGATGGCGTAGCCGCGCTTCCGGTCCTTCACTTTGACGATGTCCTTGAGGCGGAGCTTGATGGAGTCACTGGAGAAGTTATCCTCGGAGATCCTGAGGGTATCCTTCCTGTCCTTGGTGTACTGACACATCAGCTTATCGCGATGCTGCAGGAGTTGGATCCGAATTACGAACTAGCACATGGCTAGGTCCAAGTTGGTCAATCCTATGTCAACGATCCACTCTATCCGCCTTACGGCATGAGAGGCTTCTACATCGGGGGTAGGAGGGCTTGGGAACTCCACGTGGTGGCTTCGGCAGTGGCCTCATCGATGATGTCCGGTATGAGCCTTCTTGGCCAGCCAGAGGGATATCTGGGCCGTAAAAGTAGCTTCGTTACCAGTTCTTGTAGGAATCATGTCCTACGATGTCAGTGGACCATCGGCTAAGCCGGATCTTAAAACTAATCGTTCCGCAGTTTCTAAGTTCATGTTTGCTATCTCCGGATTCCCTCTTGGCGGTGAAGAAGTAAATAAATAGATCTAACCTAGGACTAATCCCTAGGTATCCTTCACACAAAGCTACAAAACTACTAAGTACTAGAATACTATTGGGAGAAAGGTTGTGAGGAAGAACTAGGAAGTGTTGAAGAACTTGGAGGCAGAAGTCGGAGCTCGGGAGGACGATGTTGTGCACCACCTGTGCCTTGAGGTACACCTTATCTTCTACTTGGGGAGAAGGGACCACCTCGCCGGCCGGTGCCGGCCGCCAGACTAGGTCCTCCGCCGTAGGGAGATACCCCTCGGTGACCATCTCCTTGATGTCCGTGGTGGAGATGTCCGAGCCCCTCCAGACCCCCTTATGGGAATCCATTTCCTCCTCCAGCAGCTCGAACGCCACTGAAGTTTGGTCGGCACCGGTGGTTTCCACCATCGCGGAGATTGGCACAGTCACCCCCTCCAGCGGGACTTGCACCATGGTCTATGGCCTCTTAGAAGCCTCGCTGATCGCTGCCAGGGGTGTGGGAGTACTGCTGCTAGCCATTGGTGAGGAGAAGGAACTAGGAGATGGAGAGATGTCAAGGGTTTTTTCCCGTGCGGGGAGCTAGAGATGTCAAGGGTTTTTTCCCGTGCGGGGAGCGTATGTAGGTAAAATATATAGCCCCATCATCAAGATTCGTGCGTGTAACATCCCAAAACTGTTGATCAAGGATTATCAGATTCCAATCATCAAAATTAGGGTTAACAAAAACTTTTGTTAATTAAAATCATATGAATGCATGTGTGTATGTGATGATTGTATGAATGCATGAATGGACTTGTGTGATTGTTGTGAATAGCAAGGAATGGTTTAAAGATGAAAACAACATCATCTAAATCAAACCCAAGCAGAAACAAATCAAGGGAAATTCAAAAACAAACAAAATGAGCTAATGGTCATTTTTGCCAATCTTGCTCACTAGACCACTTTGAGTGTTTCTAGTCCAAGATTTGAAACAGAAACAAATCCATTTCTTTTCACCCCTTGCTAGACCAAGTGAAAGTGAACCCAAGCCCTCTTTGTAAATCCACAAAAACAGTTGGAAACTTGTTTCACATGACAATTCAAAATTGAATCTATATCATATGTGAAGATCACCATTTCTCAAAACCCAACCAAACCAGTTCACCTTGACCATTCCAAGAAACCAGAGACTACCTAGTATGTGACTAGTACACCCACCAAGTTTCATCCAAAAATTCAAATCTCTCTCGTCCATTTCATCAAACACCTTGCAAACAAAAATCAAACAAAACATCAAACACTATAGTGAGCAGTGTTTGTGCCTAACTTGTCTCCCCTCTAGCTCACAGCACCCTCTCAGTAGATGATCAAACTAATTTAACTATCCCTAGCTCACTGTAAGCTTGACATTGTCATCAATGGTGAGCATGTCGAGCTCAACTTGCCACCCCATTGTCGACAGCAAGCTAGAAGCTTCCCTAGCCTTGCCAACCTTGTCTGGGACACAGACCACCGTCCATCGCCACGCCTTGTCCAATGCCCAAGCTTTGCCAGCCCCTGGACCACTCAGAATGAGCACGCCCAGCCTCTCTGCAAGCATGCCGAGAGAGCGCATACCGCGCGCCGCCCTCGCCGCTTGCGTGCGTGATCACCACCGCCCCAGGAACCGCCTGGACATGCTCGTTCGCCGCCGCACGGACCATAGACGTTGTGCGCCATTAAAATGCCAGTCGAACCCGCCTAGAGCACCGCAGTGTTCCGACCAAATTGCACCGCCCACACCTTTCCACCATGCCGTTGAGCATCGCCAGGGAACACAGCGCCATCCCCTACCCCCAGCCATGTCGTTAGCTCACTGTGACGACGACCATGACGAGCTCCACATGCACCCTTCGGTCCCCTCTTGGCACTATAAATAGAGGCCTTCCCCATTTGATTTCAGCACACCATCACACTCCCCTCTCTCTCAGGACCACCCCACCTCATCCCCGGAGCAAGGCAAGCAGCAGGTCGCCGGAATTTCGCCAGAGTCTACCGCGGAGGAGGAGAAGAGGAGTCGTTGATTGGAGCTGCCCTAGGAGGAGCCATCGGTACCAGGAGGTTCGCCATCATTGACTTTGTTGTTCGCCCCCATCACCGACCCTCGCCTGAGCCCCGGTGAGCCCCCACAGACCATCATTGGTCGCGCTAGGGTTCAGTCTCGCCAGCGCTGGCCGACGGAGATGACAAGCCCCAGCCGTTACATTAGATGTTGATTGCACAGTCTAGATTGCCATGTACCCCTTCACATCCCCCTGTCTCGCTGACTGGTGGGGACAGCCACTTAAACCCACCCGCGCGCGTGCTGTGCGCCGTGGGCCGGCCTAGTTACTCTCCCGCGGAACCCAGTTAGTTTGAATTTAGATTTTTCCGATTTAGTTCAAAACCTAGTACTAACTATTGATTCAAAAATCATTTCAAGGAGATTCACTTAACCAAATTGCATGAAACTAATTTTTCTACAAACGTATTGAAATTCTTAATCCAAGCCCGTTGGATTAAAATCATTTCGAATTGTAAATCACCTATAGTAAAAATAACAAGGAAGAAGCTTTTCTGCATTCAAATATTTTTCAAAATTCAACCACAAAAGATTTTGAGTTGATTCCAACTCTCAAAAATCACATTTGACAAGACCCTTCTGAATATATAAAAATATCTAGGTTTACTTGCCGAAATAATGGACAAGTAATAAAAGAATGCCCCATAGGCATTTCTAGTCATTTTAATTAATTAAAATAAAAAGTTTAAACCTTATTAAATTGTGACACCACTTTAAATCACATTCCCAAATACTGAAATATGTGGTGATGACATGTGTCAACATGATCCCATGTTTTAGTTGGATAATATTAAATCTTAAGTAGTTTTTCAATGAGTAGAAATTACTTTTCTAAAATAAAATAATAAAACTATTGCCTTAATTCTTGTGATAATAGTGATGATGCTAGATCATCTAGTGTGAACCTTTGTGTGCTAAATATAAGTAGTTAAGAATTGTTTTGTGATTGTGTACCTCGTGTTTATTTATAGACGCTAGTACCGACCAAGGATACGAGGAGGAAGGAGGATACTACGAGGAAGAAGCCGAGGAGAACTTCAACCACAGCTATGCACAAGGCAAGCTAACTAAGAAAGCTATCTAAGCAAGCTAGAATTTTGCAAGTTAAACCTTGCATTATATCTATGCCCACTAGATGCATGAAATATGCATTAGTTCCACCACTTAATACCCAATCCTAGTTTTACTTGCAAGCTTAATTACTTTATTTCTTTATCAAAGATTTCTATTTGAGTTTACTTGTTGAATTGTAGATTTTAGAAAGATGTTTAAAGGTAGCATAAAGAGCATAAAACTTGGCCTAAGTTAGATAATCTTGATGTCATCCTGAGGCACGAGATTGAACTTAGATAAAGCACACTTGATTGCCACCCCTCATTAGTGTTTATCCCCCACTTGTATTTGCTAGTGCTAAGCATAAAAATTGATCACTTTAGATGGGATTACTTGGTCAAAATGATTATGAAAACCTTAGAATGATGAGTAATTCTAATGAAATGTTTTGACATGTGGTCTTGAACACCCGATGATTTTGATGATGAAAATGTTGAGGCATGAGTCTTAGCCCTTTTTAAAACTGATGGTTGTCTAGATGCGATACCATTCCAATTTTACCGTACAACCACAATACCCGAAATTTTGGTAAGGCTTGACAATAAATTTATATACCTTGGTATGGGTTCCCTTGTGGCCAAGGTTTGAGCTGAGGCTACATTGTGAAGATTGTCCACGTGTGCAGTTCCCAAGATGACAGTTGGTCATGGTTGGGAGGCCAAACTCATAGGAGAGGTGCCTATACTAGGGCATGTAATTGAAAGGTTAGGATTGATTATCCGCATACTGAGTATGGTGAATTCGGGATTGTTCCTGACGGATGTATCGAATATTGTGGTGAAGTGTACCACCTCTGCAGAGTGTCAAACTATTCGAATAGCCACGTCCGTGGTTATGGACAGTTGGAGTGGCCATACTGTTCCGTCGTCAGATGTTTTCAAAATGACTTATGAAATGACTCATGACTTTGAATTGACCACAACAGGGTTGTGATATGAAAATTCAAGTTCCCACTTAGGTGTTATAAAACTTTCAAGTAGCTTTCTTTGCTTCTAAACTCAGTTAAGGTAAATCTGCCATTTTTCAAAACAACCTAGAGCTTAGTATTCCTACTCAAAACCACTTCACTTGTTAGTCTTAGTTTTCAAGTACTTAAAGAGTACTCATGGCTTTGTCCCTGGATATTCCCGTGGCCAGACTATGTAGAGGACTATCAGGAGGATGGACCGCAGGAAGGTTACGACAACTAGGATCATCTCCCATCGTCAGCATTTCCTGTGACCATGAAGATGGAGCTTCACCCATGCTACCGTTATTATTACGTTATTCCGCTGCTATGATTGTATTAAGACTAGATCATGTGATCCCTTATTTGTTGTAAGACCTTATGTATGGTTTGTAATGGATGATATATTGTGATATCCAATCTGTCATGTCTCGCAAAAATGGTAATCCTAGGATTGCGATGAATGGCATAACAGGCATCTGGGATTAAAATTCCAGGTGTTGACAAGTTGTTATCAGAGCCATCCTGACCATAGGAGACCCTAGTTAGAATGGACGTTTGAATCCAAAAACTTAGTTTCAAAACAAAGGAAGTGAGTATTTATGAAAACTTATTCTCATTCTTACCACTTAGATTCTTTCATAAAAATTCATGTTCCTCAAAAATTCTTGCAAACTTACATAAAATTTGACACACTTGATCACTCTACTAACTTACTCATCCTACATTCTTATAGATGGATGTGAAGTATACCAAGTTCTATTAGTTGGGAAATGGAAGAGATCTCATCTTTGAGCGTGACTTGAACCAGCTTTCAAAACTTCTAGAGCGCTTGCACCCCGAGTTCTTTGGAGCTCAGCTCAACAATCGGGAAGGAGAAGAATTGCAATGGATGATTGTTGCAAGTATCCGAGGAAAGATTGAAGCCCCCACCTCAGAGGGAATTCTGTTCACCATTAGAGAGAACAACTGGCTCGATGGACTTGTCAGGGTCATGCAGGAAGCTCTTGCCTGTCTGTGTGGGCAGAGTATCAATCAGATCAAGGGTACCCAATTTGAGTTCTATCCAAGGCGTGTTGTTATCAGACAGCCACTAGAGGCACCATATCACCCTGAGCCGAAGAATCAAGTGGACCATCTCAGATTCATGATGTATGACCGGCAGAAGGAGTTGGACAATGCCCGCTCCTACGCCAACCACAACTATGCCATCGCTGCCAAGAAGGATCAAACCATCTCCATGCTGGTGAAGGATCGCCAGTCTCATCGCCGTCAGCTTGACAAGAAGGAGCGCATCATTTCCCGCCTTCGCCACAGGATCACAGAGTTGGAGGAGACCGTCCACGAGAGGGACATGCATCTTGAGGAGAGGGAGAATGCAGGGGAGGACATCCGTGGAGACCACTACTCTTACCTTAGTGATGATGATGAATTTCTGAAGGATGAAGCCATGGACTTCTTCACCGATGAGGATGACTTTTCCTTCATTGATGATGATGAGGATGATGAGGACACCGATTTCGAGGAGTAGTAGCACTTGAGCACTAGCGTTACTGTGATGTATCCGGTCCCACTGTATCGTAGTTTCTCAGAATGGTTCTTAAAACCATCTGTTTTCCTTGTTGTGTTATGTGTTTGTATCGTGTGCTATGAATGAATGAAAAGAAAGTTGCTAGAAAAATCTGAGTCAAACTTCAAAAACTTTTCAAAAACAAACCCCAAAACTTAGAAATTTCCCTCTTTTCTCATGGTCTATCTCAATCTTCAGATGCCTCGTGGAGGAAGCACTTCACCCCCGGACCCGATGTTGCAAATCTTCCAAATGTTGGTTTCTGACCGTGAATCTGAAAGAGCCGAACGTCAAGCCAACTTAGCCACCCTTCAACACATAGCTCAGATGGACAACAACAACAATCAAGGCCATGGAAATCAGGACAACCATGGATCCAAGCTCAAGAACTTCCAAAACACCAATCCACCTATCTTCACTAAGTCTAAAGAGCCCCTAGATGCAGATGATTGGCTACAAACCATGGAGAACAACTTAGAAGTTGCAGGAGTGGAATCCAACGAGAAAGTACTGTTTGCCACCCACTATCTGGCGGAGATGCAAGAGCATGGTGTTATAGCGTTCGCACCATGAATGGAGGACAGATGATGACTTGGGATGAATTCAACAGCAAGTTTATCAGAACCCATGTGCCGCCGGGTTTGATCAAGAGGATGAGAGATGAATTCAGGGAACTGAAGCAAGGGAGAATGACTGTAGTTTAGTACCGTGACAATTTTTTTCATTGGCTCGGTATGCACCGGATGAGATTGACACTGAAGCCAAGAAGGAGAGATTCTTGAATGGTCTGCATGATGATATGCAAACGGTGTTAGTCAACATTCCATTTGCTGACATTGAAGCCTTAGTGGATTCTGCCATTTAGATGGAAGGCAAGATCAACCAAGCCAATGAGAATCGCAAGCGTAGAATGATGCATCAACCAGGAACCCACCATACCCCAAAGTATCGCCCAAACCCGTCTCCAGGATTTTGCCCCGAGAACCAATAGACCTTCGATGAACCGTCCGACCTATCCCAACTGTGGAGGAGGAAACCCAAGGCCCGGAGGAAACCACAACAACCACGGCAAACACAGCAATTTCAATCGTGTACATCCAAAGTTCAACAACAACAATGTCACCACCAACACCAATACTGCCCCGAGGACTGGAAGCAATGTTGTGCCTGTTGCAGCAAAGGACAAGTCCCAAGTGACTTGTTATGAATGTGGAACCAAGGGACACTACTCCAATGAATGCCCCAAGAAGATTGCCGCAGCCCCCAATGTGAATGCCCCAGCTCAGCAGCAGCGTCGTGTTTAGCCTGGAAGAAGATTTGCCCCTGGGAATTCGCTCAACCGCAACGGCCGTTTGTTTCTCATGCATGCTGAAGAAGCCCAAGAAGCGCGAGATGTCATGCTAGGTATGTTTTCTGTTAACTTAGTACTTTCAAGAGTGTTGTTTAATTCTGGAGCATTGCACTCGTTTGTTATCGAAGAATTTGCATGCACTAGTAAGATTCTGTTGGAGATATGCCCTAGAGGCAATAATAAATATATTTATTATTATATCTTTGTGTTTATGATAAATGTTTACATTCATGCTATAATAGTATTAACAAGGAAACATTAATACTTGTGTGGTTTGTAAACTAAATTAGTGTCCCTAGTAAAGCCTCTTTATAATACTAGCTTGTTGGTTAATAAATGATTATGGTTTCCCTATCATGAACATTGAGATGTTATTAACAACAAGATCATATCGTTAGGAGAATGATATGATGGACATACTCCTATAGATAAGTGTAGCATAAAGATCATGTCATTTTAATAGTTCAATTGCTATATGCTTTCTGATACATAGTAACCTAATTCCTTCGACCATGAGATCATGCATATCACCATCACCGGAAGGATGCTTTGATGACATCAAACACCACACCGTAACTGGGTGGCTATAAAGGTGGCATTGAGTGTTCGGAAAGTATTGGTTGAGACACATGGATCAAGAGTAGGATTTGTCCATCCATATGACGGATAGATATACTCTAGGCCCTATCGGTGAAATGTCATCCAATTGGCTTGCAAGCATGTGACTGTCTCACAAGGGATCACATATCACGGGAACGAGAAAAGATTACTTATCAGTAACGAGGTTGAACTAGGTATGCAAAGATACCGACGATCAAAACCTCGGATAAGTAAACTATCATGAGACAAAGGGAAATTGGTATCGTATGTAAGTGGTTCATTCGATCGCAAAGTAATCATAGAAATATGTGGGAGCCATATGAATTTCCAGATTCCTCTATTGGTCATTGATCGGAGAAGTGTCTCGATCATGTCCGCATAATTCACGAACCGTAGGGAGACACACTTAAGGATTCGACGTTGTTGAGTAGTTATGGAATGATGAGTAAGAGACCGAATGTTGTTTGGAGTCTTGGATGGGATCCGGGATATCACGAGGAGATCCGGAATGGTCTGGAGAATAAGATTCATATAAGGAAAGTCCTGTTTCGGGGTTGGAGAATGGTTCCGGTGTTTTCATCGGGAATGTTCTAGAAGGTTCCGGAATGTCCGGCACTCCGGAGGGGAAGGGTACATGAATGTGTCATAACAAGTTGGAATGGTTGCATCATGTACTAGGTGTCATCTCTGAACAAAATAAAGGGATAAATCAAATCCTAGTTTGAAAAAGTCAAACGCCAATTTGAAAAGTCAAATGACTATTTTGCTTGGTGGAGGGAGAGTAGGAAACCTACTTGGGGAGGAGTTCCTCTCCCTCCACCGCCGGCCCTTGGAGACCGAGTTGGGGAGGGACTCCCCTCCCCTTAGCGCGCCCCCTCCACCTATATAAGGAGGGGCAGGGCTGCCCCTCCAAGACCTACACCTTGCCCTCTCTAAACCCTAACCCTAGCCGCCGCCCACCATAGCCGCCGCCCTAGGGTTTCTCCCAAGCCGCCGAGTTGGGGCTTCTAGTTGCCCTAGCAGCCAGCCTAGCCCCTTCTACTTGGTGTGTCTAAACCCTAGATCACCGAGGCTCTCTCATAGTCCACCATACTCGCTCTGGCTTAAGGCGAAGCCCTGCGAGATCTCCCCTCTACTTCCGGTACCACGCCGTCGTGCTGCCGGAATCGCGAGGAGAGTGCTACAACCTCCGCTGCCTGCTGGAACAAGGGAGAGGAAGGTCTTCGTCGAGTACCGAACGTGTGACCGACCACGGAAGCGCTGCCGGAACGCAGCGCCAGAAGGATCGTCTACACGATCTTGAGATCGGGAAGAGTACGACTACATCACCCACGAGAATCCGCTCTCGTTAAACACTTTGGAATCTTCGAGGGTGAGTTATTCTATCGACTCGTTGCTACAATCTAGTAGATAGACCTTGGCTTGTTTGTTTGTATGCGGTAGAAATTTTTTGTTTTCCATGCTACGAACCCCTACAGATTCAACCAACAAAATTAAAGCATGTTATGATAGTTCAAATACCTGGTTCAACCACCAAATCTAGACAAATTTGCAAGGTCGTACCTATCCGAATCCATGGCATAGATTTTTATGCTAATCTAATAGTACTTGGAACTAAAGGTTTGGGAGTAGTACTAGGAATCGATTGGATGTCGAAACATAAAGGATTAATCGATTGTGCCAAGAAAGCCATAACTATGACCAGTACAGCCGAAATATCAGTAGAGCATGTATTTGAAACCTTGCCCCATCAATTCAAGTGCAACAAGAGTCTAGCCCATCCAACCATTGACCAAGTCAGAGTAGTCTGTGAATACTCCGATGTATTTCCAGATTTTTTGCCCGGTATGCCCCCAGATCGTATGAACTAATCCCTGGAACTGGACCCATAGCCCAGAGACCTTATAGTATGAACCCGTATGAATTAGTGGAGCTGAAGAAGCAACTAGATGCTATGCTGGAGATCGGACTGATTCAACCAAGTGCTTCTCCATGGAGATCACCTGTCTTGTTTGTGGAAACGAAAGATGGAGGTAACTGTTTGTGTACGGATTATCGGAAGTTGAATAATGTCACCATCAAGAACAAGTACCCACTACTGACGATAGAAGACATGTTTGACTAGTTGACTGGTGCCAAAGTGTTTTCTAGGATTGATCTTAGAACTGGCTATCATCAAATCAAGATTCGCGTATAGGATATTCCAAAGACTGCCTTTACCACCAGATATGGACTGTATGAGTACACGGTCATGTCTTTTGGATTAACCAATGCCCCCGCTTATTTCATAAACCTCATGAATAAGATTTTTATGGACTTCCTGGATAAGTTTGTCGTTGTTTTCATTGATGACATTCTGATCTATTCCAAATCAGAAGAAGAACATGAGCTACACCTAAGGACCATCCTTGGAACCCATAGGGAGCATCAGTTGTATGCCAAGTTTAGCAAATGTGAATCCTGGTTACAGGAGGTAGGATTCCTCAGACATATTGTATTAGCCGGAGGAATTGCCGTTCACCCTGCAAAGGTGAAGGATGTTGAAGAATGGCTAGCCCCAACCACTCAAACCCAAGTTCGTGCATTTCTCGGATTAGCGGGATATTACCGCAAGTTCGTAGAAGGATTCTAGAGTATCACCAGACCCATGACCCAATTGTTGAAGAAGGATAAGAAGTTTGAATGGACGGACAAATGTGAAGCGAGTTTTCAAGAACTAAAGAAGAGATTGATTTCAGCCCCAATCCTGATCATGCCGGATATCACGAAGCCTTCTGATGTATATTGTGACGCATCCAAGATCAGTCTCATATGTGTGTTGATGCAAGAGGGCAAAGTAATATCTTACCTATCCCGACAACTGAAGCAACATGAGAAGAATTATCCTACCCATGACCTTGAACTAGCAGCCGTAGTTCTAGCCCTGAAGACATGGATGCATTACCTTTGGGAAACCATTGTGAGAATTATTCGGATCACAAGAGCCTAAAGTACATTTTCACCCAGAAGGAGCTGAATATGAGGAAAAGGATATGGATAGAGCATATCAAGGACTATGATCTGGACATTCACTATCACCCCGGTAAAGCCAATGTGGTAGCAGATGCCCTTAGTAGATTGCCGTGTCGCTTGAACTCCATGATTTTGAAGGAGCAACCAAGTTTGCACAAAGAGATGGAAGATTTTAGAATGGAATTAGTAAGTGAAGGATTTTTGTCTAGCATAGAACTTTAACCCACTTTGATCAGTCAGATCAAGGAGGCGCATAAAGGAAATGCTAGTATCGATGGAATCAAACATCGTATTGGTACTGGAAAAGTACCCGGATTCACCGAGGATGAAGAAGGACTTTTGTGGTACAAAGGACGTCTCTGTGTACCAGCAGATTCCGAGTTAAAGAAAGCTATTTTGAAAGAGGCCCATGATACCCTTTATTCTATCCACCCCGGAGGAACAAAGATGTATCAGGATCTGAAGGGGCAATTTTGGTGGCATAAGATGAAGAGAGAAACAGGAAGCTACATAGCCAACTGTGATATATGTCAGAGAGTCAAGGTGGGACATCAGAGACCCGCAGGACTATTGCAACCATTGCAGATTTCGGAATGGAAATGGGATTCAGTTGTCGTGGTATTGCCAATGAGTATGCCATGGAGGGGTCCTCACAGTGCGTGTTTAGAGCCGTGGGGGAAGGCGGACGGTTGACGGGTACGAGGTAACACATCTTACCTAGGTTCAGATCCCACGAAGGTGGCGGAATCCTACTCTTGCTATAAATCACTATAAGGGCAATACGCCGAGTTACAGGGATTATTGGTTCGCTGTGCGAGGTGTGTGCTAATCGCTACTTGGTCGTCTGAAGTTGTGCCCTAAAGGCTCCCATAGGCCCGGCTTATATAGTCGCCAGGTCCTAGGGTTACAGGGAAAAGTCCTAGCCGGACAGATTACATAGTCCTACACCATCTATTACTAGTCTTGCGTATCTTGTATTCCAAGGCTCCGGGTATGTCGGTGACTTCAACCGTAGCCTTCCTTTATCCGGCATGGGCCTCCCTTCTGGATCCATCTAACTGGGTCGCCTAGCAGGCCATGGGCCATGGTACCAACTGTGGGCCACCCGGGTTATCCGGATAGGAGACATGATATGAGGATACCCATATAGCATATCCCCAACAGTAGACCCCGGAGAACTCCGAGATCTTGCGCTGTCTTGCCTCTTCATGTGGAATGCTCCGTCTAGATGGATGTCGGCAAATCGTCAAGCAATATCTTGTAGTCCTCTCAAAGAACCCTGCAAGGTTTCCTCCGTCTTCAACTTGTAAGACGATGCAATCATGTCCACTTTTCCCGTGCGAGCGATACAAACCGTTGGCGGCAACGGTTGGGACGTGGAAAAATTTCTGCGCACGTTCGCACACACGTCGTCTACGCGGCAACCGTCCGATCAAGTTGCACAAATCTTGATGCTGGAGATCATAAATAGTAACTGCGGTGAAAATTTTACTTTTCACCTCATTCTCTCCTCGCATCGTCTTCTTCCTCCAGCGAGCGCCCCCTCGAGCTCTCCGCGCAACCTTGCAAAAAACCCTAGCTCCAATTCTCGCTAGTTACCTCCAAACTCGTGCAATGGCCAGCAGCATCTCTACTCCTTCCATGGCGGCGTCGGGCGAAGACACGGCAAAGCCGGCGAGCTCCATCGTCGTGCCTCTAGAGGGCCTGGTTATCCCCATCTCCGCGGTGGTCGAGACCACCGACGGCGACCATAATCCAGCGGTGCTGGAGCTGCTGGAGGAGGTCAACGACTCCCACAAGGGCGATTGGCGTGGTTCGGACATCATGGACCGCGACATCAAGGAACTGATCGTTGAGGGTTATATCCCCAAAACCTTTGTCCCAATAGCATTTTAGCGCTTATCAATTACGCGGCGCTCTGCGAGGGTTACCTAGGGATTAAGCCTAGGCTAGATCTCTTCATGTATTTCTTCACCGTCAAACGCGAAGCCGGAGCCAGCAAGGATGAACTTAGAAATTGTGGCACCATAAGCTTCAAGATCCGTACTTGCCGGCGGTTCCCCGACATCGTCGGCCACGAGTCCTGCAAGAACTGGCAGCGTACTTACTTCTATGGCCCAAATATCCCTCTAGCCGGCCGAGAAGTAACATACCCAGACTTTGTCGATGGAGCCACCGCCGAAGCCCCAACATGGAGATCCCAGGCCTCCCTTCCCTACGACATCGACGCTTCCCGCGTTATAAGGCGGATAGAGTGGTTCGTAGAGATAGGTTTGACCGGCTGGGACCTAGCCATGTGTTGGTTCATTAGGCGAATCCAACCTCTTCAGCACCACTCGAAGCTGATGCACGAGTATACCAGCGACAGAAGGGATAGCCTCCGCATCTCCGTGGACAATTTCTCGAGCGACTCCGTGAAGCTCCGTCTAAAGGACATCGTCAAGGTGAAGGACAAGCGACGTGGCTTCACCATCACCTACAACATGTTCGTAGATGGCAAGTGCCCAAAGGTAGCTATTTATCTTCTGTGTACGACATATACTCTGTCTAGTAATTGCCATCTCATCTAACATGGTGATTTCTCACTTAACAGCTTAGCGATCTAGAGGAGGATAGCGCGGCTACCCAAATCTACGATCCAAAGATGAAGGAAGTCACGGTCGTGTCCGACGACGATGCTCCATTGGCACGAAAGTGGAAGATCTCCACCTCTGACGCTGCCGACGGAGGTAAGAAGAAGAAGACGGAGGGTGGAGCCTCCAAAAAGTCTATCGCCGCCCTGGAGGCAGAAAAAAGAAAGACTACCGGGATCCCCTTTGCCAAAGCACCCCCTCTTCTGTAAGCTTCTTTCTCTCCGACATTGTCTATTTATCTGTCTTGTTCCTGTACTTATGCATTTTGCACGTTTCAGGAAGAAAGCCACGACCAGATTGAAGAAGACCTCCAAAACATTGGGGCCTTCTAGAACCATCAAGGACATGCTGCATCGCGACGCGTCTCCCGCCATCGCCCCTATCACTCCCAGCGTCGAGCCCTCCTCTGCTCTGACAAGCTCACAAGATAAGGAGGCATATGGCCCTTCCGCCATGTAAGTGGACTCAGGTCCTTCTACTGAGATTGCTGTTGTCGGCGAGCAGGCGACGCAGGAGAGTGCCGCACACCCAATGGCTGAAGCTCCGGCTAAGGATGCCATCAGTAGCGGTAAGGCGGTGGTGGAAGCTGGTACTTCTGCTGTAGGCGGCGCCCCCGCACCCAAGAAAACCATAGAATATCCAAAGATAGTCTATCCGGTACTTACAGCGGGTAGCACTACTCTGGTTCCTGGTGCGGCGCCGACATCTCCGACGTGTGGTCTAGAGGAGCTCCTCCGACAAGCAGAGATCTTGCAAGGAAATAGCGTATCCTTTGGCAAGCTGACGGCTGAGAGTGCTACCAACCTCAAGATTATTGCACTTGTAAGTTTTATTTGCCTTTTGTATTTCATATTAGTATCCCACTGTAGCCCCCGAGGATTTAGACGGAAAAACATAGGTCTTTGCGTCTGAATGCTCGAAGAGTGACTAAAGTAGAAAACTTCTCACTGTATCACCCAAAGCATGTAGTTTGAATGAATTATTCCGACTAGATGCTTTAAAAGTAGCATACGTAGTGTTTATAAATTTCAATACTGTGGCCCCCAAGCCTCTAGTTGTAACTGAATTAGTTCCGACTAGATGCTTAAAGAAAAGCTAAGCATATATTCGAGTTAAAAACTTTATACTGTAGCCCCCAAGCTTCTAATCGAGAACTGAATTAGTTCTGACTAGATGCTGAAAGAAAGACTAAGCATATTGCTAAGTTAAAAACTCTCGTTGTAGCCCCCGAGCGTCTAGGTGGAAAATTTCCGGCTAGATGCTCTATGCAGACCAAACAACGTTTATTTTTTTCCTTTTTTCCACAGAACGAGAATGCTCGGAGGGGCATGGCCAACTAAAAGTATCAAAAGATGCGCACGGACTTGGAAGCCGAAAAGGGTAAAACTACCTTCTTGAAGGAACAGATCATCAAGAGCAAGCGTCTGTTTTCTTTTTCGCATTCCGACTTGGTTTTGTGCCCACATTCTCCGAGTATTCACTATGTACTTTGCTTTCTTCGACTTAGAAACCATTGCTAAGGCTAAGGACATTGTCGAGCAATCCAAGCACATTCAGGAGCTGGATAGCGAGAACAAGATCCTTAAGCAGGAGAGGAAGGACATGCTGAAGATGCATGAAGAATCTATGAATGTCCTGCAGGACTCCGCCACCGAGGGGATGAACCGCTTGAAGGAGGAGATCTCGATATTAAGATATCAGAAGAAAGCTGCCGATGAGCAGAATCAACGCCACCATGAGGCGTACAAGCTCCTCCAACAAGAACGGGACTCCTTGGCAGATACCCTCTGGCAAGCTGAGGCTAGCATCTTCAGTAAGTGATTCTCCGTCTTGGATTTCTCTAGTCTAGATACTCTGAATTTGTGAACTCATGTGCTCTTTGTCGGAATTTGCAGCTCCTATGGGTTTAACCTGGTCGCCTCCTCTAGCAAAGGAATGCATGGTTCTTGCCGGCAACTTCATCAACACCACCATCGCGCAAGCCAAAGAGATTGCCAAGCCCCTCCAGATCAATATCAAGGCATCGGACTCTATGGCGAAGTACTCGGAGATCCTGCGCCGAGCCCCCGAGTGTATCACAAGCTGGAAAGCTTCATGTGCACGGGCCGGTGCAGGGATGGCACTGTCAATGGTGAAGGCACATTACGAAGATGCCCACATCGACACGGTGACCTCTGGCGTTCCCGACGTAGATGACGATGGCAAAGCGATTAATCACGAATCCATCTTGTCGTCACTCGCGGGCTATGATACCAGAGTTGCCGAGTTAGTCGACGTCAACGTCTTCGTGCCGATGAACACCATCGATGGCGGCAACCAAAGCTCCTCTGAGTCCCTTCACACCGCCGACTTCGAGGGTAGTTCTCCTGCTGCCGATGACACTGCTTCCAAGTCGCCGGCGCCAAAGGAATGAAAAACAATTTGTAATATTTGTTTCACCTTTGATGCGTATGCGGAAAAAACTATGTATTAATCTTAAGGCGGAAAAAAATGTTGTATGTCCTGCTACGTAAGAACTAGTTTCCAGCATGAATATATTTTTTAAGCAAGTGCTGGCTTATCCATTACTTTGGTTCTTATGCTTGACTTTTCGTGAGTCGGAAGAATCGTTGTCGGAACCATGCGTTCAGGTTATGATGCCCAATGGCACCGTCAATAACCTAAGCACAAAATCGCCGAAAATAAGTGCCAAAAGTCACTACTCCAGAATCCACATAAAAATGACAAAGAACGTGTAGACCAGAAAACTTAAGCTAACGCCCGTAGGCGGAATTTTCACAAGTGCAATCACAAAACTTGTGCATAAAGGTTTTATATGATCCAAAAATGAACACTAAAGGAGGTAAAAGACTCAGAAATATGAGTGAACCAGAGAGCTTTATTTCATTGATCATATAAGAGGTACACAATTACATAAAAAATGCTAAGTGTAAAAAGGATGTAGCTGTGCTATGTTCCATGGCCGATCAAGCTCTAGGTAGTCATCATCCGGGACACGTCGCTTACGCTTATGATCCTCGTTGGATCTATCCTTCAGTTCACGAAACGAGGTAATGAGACCCATTGAGTAGCGCCTTGCTTATGATGAACGATCCTTCCCATGGCGGGGATAATTTGTGTGACTTCTTCTGCTTAAGTCGGAGCACCAAATCCCCCTCTTTAAACGAGCAATGCCGAATGCGGCGACTATGGTAGTTGTGTAGCTTCTGCTGGTAGATGGCGGATCTTTGGCATGATGCCAAAACGCGCTCCTCCTCGAGAAGGTCCACATCTAGGCGTCTGGATTCTTCAGCGTCATCTTCGTCATAGGCGGCAACTCTTGGTGCATCGTTAAGTATGTCGGAAGGTAGGATGGCTTCTGCTCCATATATCATGAAGTAAGGGGTGTAGCCGGTGGATCTGTTAGGTGTAGTTCGTAAAGTCCACAGCGCAGATGGCAATTCTTCTGCCCAGGCTCCAGCTGCTCTATGTAGCGGTGCCTCAAGACGTGGCTTTATTCCTTGCAGAATTAATCCATTGGCTCACTCAACTTGTCCATTGGATTGTGGATGTGCCACAGATGCAAGGTCAAGTCGGATGCCTTTCTCCCAACAATAAGCCTCCACTTCTCCGAGTGACAAGTTGCTGTCGTTGTTGGTGATAATGCTATGTGGGAGACCAAATCTCACCACTAAATCCCGGACAAAACTTAGGGCAGTTGCCCCATCAAGCTTTCTAATGGGTTTAGCTTCTATCCATTTAGTGAATTTATCAACTGCTACTAGCAGATGTGTAAACCCACATGGTGCCGTTTGTAACGGTCCCACCATGTCTAGCCCCTAGACTGCGAACGGCCAAGTTATTGGTATTGTTCGCAATTCTTTAGCAGGAACATGTGGTTGTCGGGCATAATACTGGCATCCCATGCATGTCTCAACTAGCTTGTCGGTGTCCGCCTTCGCGGTCAGCCAGTAGAATCCTTGCCGGAAGGCTTTCATGACCAACGATCGAGGAGCGGCGTGATGCCCGCAATCTCCAAGATGGATTTCACGTAGGATCTCCATACCTTCTAGGTGGGAAACACACTTTAGGTATACACCAGTAGTGCTCCTTTTGTAGAGTTGTCCATTGATTATGTTATAACCCTTTGCTCATTGTACTACTTGACGTCTTTCGACCTCTTCGTCGGGCAAAGTTCCGTGTTCGAGATATTCCATGAACGGTTTTGTCCAAGCCGGAGGGACCTTTGTCACCATATGGACAAAAGAGTCAGCTCTATCTAGGTTGTCGATGTCAGCTCCTTTTACGGATGGTGTGCGCAGATGCTCTAGGAAAACTCCTGGCGGAATTTGTTTTCACCCTTATCCGAGCTTAGATAGTAGATCAGCCGCCTCGTTTTGCTCCCTAGGCACATACTTGACTTCGTAGCCCAAAAAGCTCTTGGCTATCTCGTCCACTTCGTCTCGATATGCCGCCATCATAGGGTTCCGCGCATTCCAGGTGCCAGCCACCTGCTGGGCAACCAAGTCGGAATCTCCACAGCAAATTATCCACTTGATGCCAATATCCTTGGCTACACGTAGTCCGTGAATGAGTGCTTCATACTCCACCATGTTGTTCGTAGCCTCGAAGTGGATCTGCAGAACGTAGTGTAGCTTGTCTCCTGTTGGTGACTGTAGCAATACACCAGCCCCCGAGCCGTTGAGTAGCTTTGATCCGTCAAAGTCCATCACCCAGTACTCTGGTTCCGGCAACGGAGTAGCATCTGGCAACTCCGTCCAATCTGCGATAAAATCCGCCAAGGCTTGTGACTTGATAGCGTCGCGTCTCTTGTAGGTGATCTCGAAGGCGGCAAGTTCAATGCCCCACTTCGCGACCCTCCCCGTGGCGTCGTTGTTATTGATAATGTCGGACAGTGGAGTCTTGCTCACCACTGTTATTGGGTGCTCCTGAAAGTAATGCCTCAGTTTCTGAGAAGCAAGGAATACTCCGTAAGCTATCTTCTGGTAGTGTGGGTAACGTTGCTTGGACTCCGTCAAGACCTCGCTCGCATAGTAAACTGGTCGTTGTACTCCGTGCTCATAGCCAGGTTCCTTCCGCTCTACCACGACGACGACGCTGATTACCCGGTTGGTTGCCGCCATGTAGATTAACTGGGGCTCTCCAGGCTCGGGTGCTGCAAGGATGGGCGCTGAGGAAAGAATCTCCTTGAGTTGCTTCAATGTTCCATCTGCTTCGTCCGTCCACGTGAATTTGTCCGCCTTCTTCAGCAACTTGTACAATGGCAGAGCCTTCTCTCCAAGTCGGCTGACGAACCGACTAACTGCTGCAACACAACTTGTTAATCATTGAATGTCCTTTAGGCATGTTGGACGGTTTATGTTTAAGATGGCCTTGATTTTCTCCTGGTTGACCTCGATTCCGCGCTGGGAAACGATGAAACCCAACAATTTGCCGGCTGGAACCCCGAAGACACACTTCTTAGGGTTAAGCATCATGTTGTATTTCCGGAGATTATCAAAGGTTTCTTTTAAGTCGGAGATTAAGTCATTTGACTTTTTAGACATCACCGCGATATCGTCCACGTAGGCGTGAACGTTCCGACCAATTTGGTCGTGAAGGCCACGTTGCATTGTCCCCTGGTACGTAGCATCTGTGTTTTTCAGCCCAAAGGGCATCATAACATAGCATAACATGCCGTATGGGGTAGTGAACGAAGTGGCCAATTGGTCCGACTTCCTCATCTTGATCTGGTGGTATCTTGAGTATGCATCAAGAAAACACAAAATTTCCAAGCCAGCCGTCGAGTCAATGACTTGGTCAATGCGAGGCAAAGCAAATGGATCTTTGGTACATGCTTTGTTCAAGCCAGTGTAATCAACGCTCATTCTTAATTCTTTGGTTCCCTTTTTGGGGACAAGTACAGGATTGGCCACCCATCGGGTGTGAAGGACTTCTCGGATAAATCTAGCCTTAAGTAACCTAGCTATCTCTTTGCCAATGGCGCTTCTCTTCTCGTCTCCAAAGCGTCGTAGAGGTTGTTTCACTGGTTTGCATTTTGGATCAATGTTTAAGCTGTGCTCGGAAAGTTCCCTAGGTACACCTTTCATGTCGGCAGGCTGCCAGGCAAAGATCTCCCTATTCTCATGGAGCAACTCTATGAGCGCGCTTTCCTATTTGGGATCCAGGTTCGTCCCAATGGCGGTGACCTTGGAGGCATCGCCTACCACAAGTTCCACCAGCTTGGTTTCGATGGCGGCCTTGAAAGTAGGAGCGGAGTCGGAGATCTGCTTCTTCAACGCGGGCATCTCTGAGTCATCGACCTTGCTCTGGATCTCTTTGAATTCTTCGCTGTAGAGGACAGCTTCCGTGAAGGCTGCTTCATTAATCTCACAGTCCCTTGCCTTGGTAAAGCTTCCGAATATGGTGATGACACCGTTTGGTCCGGGTATCTTGAGTTTGTTGTAGACGAAGCATGGCTTGGCCATGAGCGTGTGGAATATGTCGCGACCGAATATGACGTGGTACACGCTCTTGAAGGGGACCACCTCAAAGGTCATGTTCTCTTGGCGGTAATTATTAACATCGCCAAAGGCAACCTGAAGTGTAATGCAACCAAGGGACCGAGCCTCCCGACCAGGAACTACGCCATGGAAGATGGTGTTGGTCCGCCTTAGGTTTGCCTCCGTCAAGTTCATCTTCTGCAGTGTATCCAGGTACATGATGTTGATGCTGCTTCCACTGTCCACCATACTTTTGGTGAACTCCACGCCGTCAATCAAAGGGTTGATTACCATGGCATATTGGTTCTCCGTAGGAATAAGGTCTGGGTGGTCCGTCCTGTCCCAAGTAATTGGAACCTCCGACCAGCGCAGGTACTGGGGGACCGGCGGTAGAGTAGCCATCAGGATCCTCATAGAGATCTTCTGTTGTCAGACGGTGGGGGTGCCAAGGAAAGTGTGGTAGACCGGTGGCTTCTTCACGAAGGGGTTCTTGCCCTTGTCGTCGCTCTTGGCGGCGTGCTTGGGGTCAACATCCTCGTCCATGTCACTTGAATCCTTGGACTCCTCCTCCTTCTTCTTCCCCTTTCCCTTGCCTTGCGGTCTGTTCTTCCAACTTTGCTTGTCGCCGGACTCTGGGTCTTCCTTGAGGTTGTTGACGAACTTGTAGTGTCGATTGGTATGGGTGGCTTTGCCATTGAAATCGAGGTGTACGAGGCATGGCATATCGCGGTATTCTTCGTAGGTTTCGGGAACGCGGAGCGGCGCCGAGGTAGTTTCACTTCCTCGTTGCTACCCACAGCCAGCTCCCCGCCCTCGTCCACGCTGTCCGCCATCACCTCGTCCTGCAAAAGTCATGGAGACCATGTCGAGAGATTGCTTTTCTTATGTAGCAGTTTTCCGCTTTGTGCTGTTGTTCCTCCGAGCTTGAGTTGGAACGGTTGTTGCCGGCAGAGAGTCGCGAGCATCATCGTCAGCAGCTGCGAACTCACTAGCCAACTGAATCATCTGGTTCAAGTCAAGCTGGTGATTGTCCTGCAAGCGCTTCAGCTTATGTCGGAGCAACGTGCCCCTTTCCAACCCATCGATGAAGGCGGCCATGGTTGTCTGAGCGTGCACTCCTGCGCAGGAATTTTTCATATCCAGCCAGCGGGAGAGGTAGGCACAAGATGTCTCGTCTTTCTATTGCACGTACCGCTATAGATCGCCAACAGTGCAGGGACGTTTGTATGTACCCTGGAAGTTATTGGTGAACGCCTCTTGCATGTCCAACCAATTGCAGATGGATTTCTCCGGCAAGTCGTCAATCCATTGACGGGCCGTGCCCGCCAACATTAACGGGAGGTACTTGACAGCGACGTTGGGGTTGCCTCCGGCAATCTCCACCACGTTAACGTAGTCGTGCAACCATGTGGCTGGCTTGGCGGTGCCGTCGTAGGTCTTGATGGTCTTGTCGATCCGGAAACCTTTGGGGTAAGTTGCGGACCGTATTGCAGGTCCAAAGCAACATGGTCCCAGGTATGGTCCTTCCCAGGCCTCGTGGATCTTATCGATCCACGAGCGTGCATCGTACGGCTCCGGGTTCTTCTTCTTCTTGTCAACAGGGGATGGGCTACGTGAACGACGCAGGCCTCCTCCGCCATGGTGACTGCTAGGTGGCGACGGAGGCGGAGGTGGCGGTGGGTTAGCCTTCTTCCTATTACCCTCCGGCGACGCCTCACGCCTGTCGCGGTTGCTTGTCGGACGCGGAGGGTCATGAGGCGACCTGCTCTTGTATCCTTGGTTGCGTTCTCCATCATGACGGGTCTGCTCCGTGTTGCCGCGAATGAAGATGCCGCCCTGCCTTGGCGGGGGAATATCCGTATGATGGTGAGCCTTGGGATCGTCGCGATGTCGGGGAGAGCGGGGTGGTGGCGATGGGCGACAAGGTCGGGCCTTTTCTCCATGGTCGGAGGAAATGGGGATAGCATCCTTCCTATAGCGCGCATCCCTCCGTCTTTGTTCTGACGAACCCGTCTGAGACGCGACATCAAGAGGAGATCTGTCCCTTGGCGGCTTGTGCTGGCTAGACGGCAAAACGCTGGGTCAGACTCCAGCCTCTGAGAGGTGGCCTTTTCCTGCTGTTTCACCGCCTTAGATACTAGGTCATAGACATGTTCCACCGCCTCAGGCGATCTATCCTGCTCTAGAAGGGTCTTGTCTATGACGAGGTTAAAGAGTGGGGTGGGCATCACCCGTTTGCCTTCACTATCAATGTATGGCTTGGCCTGTGCCGGCTTCGAGGGAGCCCATCCTAGGTTTCGCCGTACACCAGGATCGTTGATGACGCGAGCTGGAGCTTTCTTGGCCTTCTGATGCTGGAGCAGAGTCTTGTACTCGGCCTCCATTGCTATAGATTTCTCTATGGACTTCTGCGTGTTGACCAGATCTCGACCAGCTTAGCGCCTTGCTCCGAGATGGCATGCACTTCCTCCAGCAGCTGTTGGCGCTTCTCGTCAAGCTAAGTCACGTTCCGGATATGAGCTATGGTCATTGGCTCAACGAGGAGATTGCCGTACATCATTCTATCAGCTGGAGTGACTTGGGCAGCAGCAGACGTAGATGTCGGAGGCGGCAAGTTTGCGGTGTTTTTGTTGCTCGGGCCAGTGCCGAGTTCCTGCGGATGCTGCGCTGGGTTAGGCGGAGGAGGCATGACCTTTGCGCGATCATCGTCAACAGCAATAAGTGGCCCCTTCCCCTTGTCCAGCGCTGTAGGTGGATCTCGTACGGGTTGATCTTCATCCATCGCCATCCCAATGGTGACGAACACCTCTCGAGACACGACGTTGTTGGCTTGTTCGTCGCGCATGTACTCCTCCTCCATCTCCTGCATAGCGGAGTCTAGCTCTTCTTGACTGAAATCTATCTCCTCCGAATCTGCACTGAATTCGGCATAGAGCATGTCAATCACAGAGTCGAAGGGTGCCAGGACTTCCTCGATGACGGGGGGTGGAGGTGCAACAGCAACGACGATGACTGGAGGTGGCGGCGCAGCTGCGACGATGGCGGACGGAGGCGGTGGTGCTGGTGGCTGAATCGGCGGGGCTCCGTCAATGAGCGCAAGCGCTGTCTGAGCTGCTGCTTCAGCCTCCGCGTAGTTGTTGATGGTGCTCACCATGCCTTCGAATGTAAGGCGTCCCAACGCATGTTGCTGTCTTAGAGAATGCCGGAGTAGCGTGCCATGGTCCAGTCCTTCTACAAAGTGATACATAGCATCATCATTGGGGTAGTGGGACAGATCGGCTCATATACGGAGCAACCTGGCCAGGTAATCACGGGGGTTTTTACACTCTCTCTGAATGCAATTCACCAGGTCGAAGATGGTAACCACGCCGATGAACTTGGATCTCTGCTGTCCAGACGCACGGACGAAGCCGGCGGACTTGCAGTGATCTTCCACCTTTATATCCTGTACAGCGGCGGTTTGGGTGGGCCTTGAATTTTTCCGATCTTTGCCGGCAAACTCCGAAGAGAGATCCGACATCGATCCTTCCGCGAAAGTTTCCTTCCCGTAGGAGGTCCGTGCGGGCCTTGATGCTCGTCCGACTCCCGGGGAACTAGTGCCCGAGTCGGTTTCGCCAATGAAGAGGTGGATGTCTTCGATAGGAACGATAGAACATCGCACAGGGTTCGTCTTTGCCGGGATCCAGAACTCGTCGGGAGGGATGATCGGAACGTTGCCGGAGAAGAGAACGCGACCGATGGCTACGGTTTTGCTGATTCCCGCGAAGATCTTGGTCCTCGCCCGCTGAAGAGCCTGAAGCGCCTCTTGCCCCACGGTGGGCGCCAACTGTCATGGTATTGCCGACGAGTACGCCATGGAGGGGTCCTCACAGTGCGTGTTTAGATACGTGGGGGAAGCGGACGGTTGATGGGTACGAGGTAACACAGCTTACCCAGGTTCATATCCCACGACGGTGACGGAATCCTACTCCTGCTATAAATCACTATAAGGGCAATACGCCGAGTTACAGGGATTGGTTCGATGTGCGAGGTGTGTGCTAATCGCTACTTGGTCGTCTGAAGTTGTGCCCTAAAGGCTCCCATAGGCCTGACTTATATAGTCGCCAGGTCCTAGGGTTACAGGGAAAAGTCCTAGCCGGACAGGTTACAGAGTCCTACACCGTCTATTACTAGTCTTGCGTATCTTGTACTCCAAGGCTCCGGGTATGTAGGTGACTTCAACCGTAGCCTTCCTTTATCCGGCATGGGCCTCCCTTCTGGATCCATCTAACTGGGTCGCCCAGCAGGCCATGGGCCATGCTACCAACTGTGGGCCACCCGGGTTATCCGGATAGGAGACATGCTATGAGGATACCCATATAGCATATCCCCAACATCAGTTGGAATGGACTTTATCACCGGGTTGCCTACATCTAGTAGGGGAAATGACTCTATTTGGGTCAGAGTGGATAGACTGTCCAAAGTCGACCATTTATTACCAGTAAAGACCACCTACCAGAGTTCGAAGCTAGCGGAGTTGTATATCGCTAGAATCGTCAGTTTGCATGGAGTCCCCAAGAACATTGTATCAGATCGAGGAACTTAGTTACCTCGAGATTTTGGAAGAAATTCCAAGAAGGATTAGGAACCAGACTATATTTCAGCACAGCTTATCACCCTCAGACTGATGGACAAACGGAGTGAGTAAATCAAATACTCGAAGATATGTTGAGAGCCTGTGTGTTGTATGGATCTAAATGGGAAGATTGTCTGCCGTTCGCAGAATTTTCGTACAACAACAGTTATCAAGCCAGTTTGTGAATGGCCCCATTTGAATTCATGTATGGAAGGAAGTGTCATACCCCCTTTGAATTGGTCGGAAGTAGGAGAGAGTCAGATTTTCAGACCCGACATCCTACGTGAATCAGAATAGAAAGATTCACAAGGTCCGTGAGCACCTCAAGACCGCCCAATCCAGACAGAAGAGTTATGCCGATAAGAGACATCGAGACCTCACTTTCAATGTCGGAGATTTTGTGTATCTCAAAGTGTCACCTTTAAAAGGAATGCAACGTTTCCAGCTCAAAGGAAAGTTAGCCCCCAGATATATCGGACCCTTCAAGATTCTGAATCGTCGAGGAGAAGTATCATATCAACTAGAACTGCCAGAAGAGATGTCAGCCATACATAATGTGTTCCATATATCGTTACTTCGCAAATGCCTTGAAGTGCCGGAGAAGACGGAAGTTTTCAAGAACATTGATCACCGAACCATAGAGATCAACGATGACCTGACGTATCCCGAAGTACCCTTTCGTATTTTGGAGGAAGCTTTCACAACCACCAGGACCCGAAGCATCAAGTTTCTCAAGATCTAGTGGAGCAACCACACTGAAGAGGAAGCTACCTGGGATGGAGAAGACTACATCAAGACAGAGTTTCACGTTCTCTTTAAATCCTAGTTTTCTTTTTCTTCTTTCTCAAATCTCAGGACGAGATTTTGTTTAAGGAGGGAAGGTTTGTAACATCCCAAAAATATTGATCAAGGATTATCAGATTCCAATCATCAAAATTAGGGTTAACAAAAACTTCTGTTAATTAAAATCATATGAATGCATGTGTGTATGTGATGATTGTATGAATGCATGAATGGACTTGTGTGATTGTTGTGAATAGCAAGGAATGGTTTAAAGATGAAAACAACATCATCTAAATCAAACCCAAGCATAAACAAATCAAGGGAAATTCAAAAACAAACAAAATGAGCTAATGGTCATTTTTGCCAATCTTGCTCACTAGACCAGTTTGAGTGTTTCTAGTCCAAGATTTGAAACAGAAAAAATTCCATTTCTTTTCACCCCTTGCTAGACCAAGTGAAAGTGAACCCAAGCCCAATTTGTAAACCTGCAGAAATAGTTGGCAACTTGTTTCAAATGACAATTCAAAATTGAATCTATATCATATGTGAAGATCACCATTTCTTAAAACCCAACCAAACCAGTTCACCTTGACCATTCCAAGCAACCAGAGACTACCTAGTATGTGTCTAGTACACCCACCAACTTTCATCCAAAAATTCAAATTCAAATCTCTTTCGGACATTTCATCAAACACCTTGCAAACACAAATAAAAAAACATCAAACACTATAGTGAGCAGTGTTTGTGCCTAACTTGTCTCCACTCTAGCTCACAGCACCCTCTCAGTAGATGATCAAACTAATTTAACTAGCCCTAGCTCACTGTAAGCTTGACATTGTCATCAATGGTGAGCATGTCGAGCTCAACTTGCCACCCCATTGTCGACAGCAAGCTAGAAGCTTCCCTAGCCTTGCCAACCTTGTCTGGGACACAGACCACCGTCCACCGCCACCCCCTGTCCAATGCCCAAGCCTTGCCAGCCCCTGGACCACTCAGAACGAGTGCGCCCAGCCTATCTACAAGCATGCCGAGAGAGCGCCATAGCGCCGCACTCGACATGTGAGCACAGACCGCACGCCGCTTTCGTGCATGATCACCACCGCCCCGGGAACCGCCCGGACATACTCGTTCGCCGCCGCACGGACCGTAGATGCTGTGCACCATTAAAATGTCCATCGAACCCGCCTAGAGCACCGTAGTGTTCCGACCAAATTGCACCGCCCCACGCCTTGCCACCATGCCGTTGAGCATCGCCAGGGAACACATCGCCGTCCCCAACCACCATCCATGTTGTTAAATCACTGTGACGACGACCACGACGAGCTCCACCCGCACCCTTCGGACCCCTCTTGGCACTATAAATAGAGGCCTTCCCCATTCGATTTCAGCACACCATCTCTCAGAACCACCCCACCTCATCCCGGAGCAAGGCGAGCAGCAGGTCACCGGAATTTCGCCGGAGTCTGCCGCGGAGGAGGACAAGAGGAGTCGTTGATTGGAGCCACCCCAGGAGGAGCCACCGGTACCAGGAGGTTCACCGTCATCGACTTTGTTATTATCCCCCATCGCCGACCCTTGACTGAGCCCCGGTGAGCCCCCACAGACCCCCATTGGCCGCGCTAGGGTTTAGTATCGCCGGCGCTGGCCGACGGAGACGACAAGCCCCAGCCGTTAGATTAGATGTTGATCGCACGGTCTAGATTGCCTCGTACCCTTTCGCACCCCCTGTCTCGCAGACTGGTGGGGAAAGCCACTTAAACCCACCCGCGTGCGCGCTGTGCGCCGTGGGTCGGCCCAGTTACTCTCCCGCGCAACCCAGTTAGTTTTAATTTAGATGTGCCCAAATTAGTTCAAAACCTAGTACTGACTGTTGATTCAAAAATCATTTCAAGGAGATTCACTTAACCAATTTGCATGAAACTAATTTTTCTAGAAAGGTATTGAAATTATTAATCCAAGCCTGTTGGATTCAAATCATTTGGAATTGTAGATCACCTATACTAAAAATAACAAGACAGAAGCTTTTCTGCATTCAAACATTTTTCAAAATTCAGCCACAAAAGCTTTTGAGTTGATTCCAACTCTCAAAAATCACATTTGACAAGACCCTTCTGAATATATAAAAGTATCTAGGTTTACTTGTAGAAATAATGGACAAGTAATAAAAGAATGCCCGATAGGCATTTCTAGTCATTTTAATTAATTAAAATAAAAAGGTTAAACCTTATTAAATTATGACACAACTTTAAATAACATTCCTAAATACTGAAATATGTGGTGATGACATGTGTCAACATGATCCCATGTTTTAGTTGGAGAATGTTAAATCTTAAGTAGTTTTTCAATGAGTAGAAATTACTTTTCTAAAATAAAATAAATAAAACTATTGCCTTAATTCTTGTGATAATAGTGATGATGCTAGATCATCTAGTGTGAACCTTTGTGTGCTAAATAGAAGTAGTTAAGAATTGTTCGGTGATTGTGTACCTCATGTTTATTTATAGACGCTAGTACCGATCAAGGATACGAGGAGGAAGGAGGATACTACGAGGAAGAAGCCAAGGAGAACTTCAACCACTTCTCTACACAAGGCAAGCTATCTAAGAAAGCAATCTAAGAAAGCTAGAACTTTGCAAGTTAACCCTTGCATTATATCTATGCCCACTAGATGCATGAAACATGCATTAGTTCCACCACTTGATACCCTATCCTAGTTTTACTTGCAAGCTTAATTATTTTATTTCTTATCAAAGATTTCTATTTGAGTTTACTTGGTGAATTGTAGATTTTAGAAAGATGTTTAAAGGTAGCATAAAGAGCATAAAACTTGGCCTAAGTTAGATAATCTTGATGTCATCCTGAGGCATGAGATTGAACTTAGATAAAGCACACTTGATTACCACCCCTCATTAGTGTTTATCCCCCACTTGTAGTTGCTAGTGCGAAGCATAAAACTTAATCACTTTAGATGGGATTACTTGGTGAAAATGATTATTAAAACCTTAGAATGATGAGTCATTCTAATGAAATGTTTTCACATGTCGTCTTGAACACCCGATGATATTGATGATGAAAATGTTGAGGCATGAGCCTTATCCCTTTTTAAAACTGATGGTTATCTGGATGCGATACCATTCCAATTTTACCGTACAACGACAATACCTGAAATTTGGGTAGGGCTTGACTGGAAGTTGCTATACCTTAGTGGGTTCCCTTGCGGCCTAGGTTTGAGCTGAGGCTACCTTGTGAAGATTGTCCACATGTGAAGTTCCCAAGATGATAGTTGGCCATGGTTGGGAGGTCAAACGCATAGGAGAGGTGCTTATACTAGGGCGTGTAATTGAAAGGTTAGGATTGATTATCCGCATACTGAGTATGGTGAATTTGGGATTGTTCCTAACGGATGTATCGAATATTGTGGTGAAAGTGTACCACCTCTGCAGAGTGTCAAACTATTCGAATAACCGCGTCCGTGGTTATGAACAGTTGGAGTGGCCATACTGTTCCGTCGTCAGATGTTTTCAAAATGACTTGTGAAATGAATCATGACTTTTACTTGACCACAACAGGGTTGTGATATGAAAATTCAAGTTCCCACTTAGGTGTTATAAAACTTTCAACTAGCTTTCTTTGCTTCTAAACTCAGTTAAGGTAAATCTGGATGTTTGCAAAACAACCTACAGCTTAGTATTCCTACTCAAAACATATTCCCTTGTCAGTCTTAGTTTGCGAGTACTTAAAGAGTATTCATGGATTTGTTCCTGGCTATTCCCATGGCCAGACTATGAAGAGGACTATCAGGAGGATGGACCACGAGAAGGTTACGACAACTAGGATCATCTCCCATCGTCACTATTTCCTATGACCATGAAGATGGAGCTTCGCCAATTCTACCGTTATTATTACATTATTCCGCTGCTATGATTGTATTAATACTTGATCATGTGATCCCTTATTTGTTGTAAGACCTTATGTGTGGTTTGTAATGGATGATGTACTGTGATATCCTATCTATTATGTCTTGCAAGAATGGTAATCCTGGGATTGCGATAAATGGCATAACAGGCATCTGGGATTAAAAATCCGGGTGTTAACAGTGCGGAATGATCCAACGGTTGACGCGTGGACAAGGTATGTCCGAGCGTCTGCGGAAAAACCGCCATGTCCCCCCGTTGCCGCCTGACATTTCGGATTTCACGCGAGGGAAAATCGCTATGATTATATCAGCTGCCATATGCGAGTTTCGCAGCAACATAGGCTACTGTCTACATTATCTTACTGACAGCAGCAGACAAGCAGTCACATCTGAAGATTCTAACATGGACGGATCCTGTCCGGCTACGAGAAGAGTAAGGTGAAAGACTCGGTGATTCTCTGAATTACATATCGAAGATGGAAAATATTGCCGGGTTCTTTGAAGGACCATAAGATATTGCTTGAAGGATTGCTGACATCACCTAGACGGAGGATTCAAACTAAAAGGCAAGACAGCGGAAGATCCCGTAGTTCTACGGGTATACTGTTGGGGTTATGCTAAATGGGTATCACCATTGTATGTCTCTAATCCGGCTAACCCGGGTGGCCCACAGATTGGTAGTAAGGTCCATGGCCTGCTGGACGGCCTAGTTAGACAGATCCAGAAGAAAGGGCCATGCCAGATAAAGAAAGGCTACGGTTAGTTGTCATCCAACCGGAGCCTTGGAGTCCAAGACACGTAATACTAGTTTGTATTAGTGTAAAATTCTATAACGTATCCGGCTAGAACTTTTCCCTGTAACCCTAGGTTCTGGCGCTTTTATAAGACAGACCTCTGGAAGCCTTTAGGACACAACTCATATCATCTCGCATAATGAACCAATTTGTATAAATCGGTGTATTGTCATTATAGTAATTTATAACAAGAGTAGGATTTCGTCACCGTTGTGGGATCTGAACCTAGGTAAGCTGTGTTACCTCGTACCCGTCAACTCGCTGCCCTGCCCCATCTCTCTAAACACGCTATGTGAGGATCCCTCTATTGCGTACTCATCGGTAATACCACGAGAGTTAGCATCCCAAGTTTTTTCTCCATCGGACATGTCTGGCAACATGTCCGGAAACCCCATTAGTTAAAATTTCGTAACTAGGAACAACTTCATCGGACTGTCTATTTCTCCAGCCGGACAGACCGGCAAAAGTTTTCTGGTATGGCCGGACAAGTTTTGCATTGTCGCAAATTATTTTCCCCCGGACAAGTTCAGGACATTGTCCGGCGGCATGTCAGGCAACACCATTTTATTCCTGTTAAAAACTACGTAGCTGGAATTTCGTAGCTGGACTATACGCCGTACTGGATGTTGGACAAGTTTGCCGGACATTGGGCCAAACTTTCCGGCTAGCCGCCGGACTGTCCGGTGTTCCTCCTCAAGCTTCCCTTCGCAGCCGCCGCAGTCACCGTCACCGCCAGGATCTCGCAACCCGCCTCTGCCGTACCTCCGCCAATCTGCACGGCGTTGCCACGGTGCTAGCCTCGCCGGCACACATCTACAAGGCCAAGCCGAGGCATGCGCCGGCACGGACGAGCCACCGGCTCACCGGACATCACCGCTACCACCGCACGGACATGGACATCGCCGGCGTACTTGGCCGGCGATGATCCTTACATCGGTGTTTTTTCAGTTCGCGTACAGGTATTGCTTTGGTTGAGTTATACGGAGTTTTGTATTGGATTTGGTATACTGTATATATACTAATTACGAAGGGGTATCAAGCGATCCGAGCCGTTTTTATGTTTAAGGTTATACGAGTTTATACGAGTTTAGATGAAAGGGGTAATACTGGATCAAACCCCTTGTATATTAATAAAGTGATTATATATCGATGAATTGTTGTCTGAGAGAATCAAAATTTACTTTATATATTGGCATTGTCTTGACCGCGTAACCAGATAGAATGCAGCCATCGGCTCGCATGGTATGCACGTTGATGCATGACCGGCCAGCAATTCTGTGTAAAGTGTGTTTCGCGTGAAGCTTACAGAAGTTGACCAGCTAGCTAGCTAGACGTAGTGAAGGAAGAAGAAGATATATAGTTTTCTCGATTTGGTGCGGTCAGGACCGGACCGGCAGCTGCCACGTGGGACACAAAACAATGCCATAAGAATGTTCATAGGAACTCTTTTCTAGCTACCGAATCCACCTTTTCCAGGTTGACACCGCAAAAATCCATGCTGCAAAAGTAGTTTGAAGTAAACCGCAAATCAGTTGTACGGTAAAATTTATGTCTCAGCAGAACAGATCCGATGCATTTAGACCATTTACTCGATTCACAGACCCTGCGTGCACGTGCGGCCGGCGAGCTGCTTGCATGCGAAGAGCTGCGTGATGGAAGCAGATGCATGCGGCCTTGATGCCAGCTGATGGGTGCGGGTATGCTGATACGTGCATGCGGCCTTGATGTCAGCTGATACGTGCATGCGCCCGGCCGGCCGGCCGGCACCTCGCTGCTTCTTGAGCTTCGATAATGGTGGCCAAAAAATTTAATGATTTACGGCTTATAAATTAATAATAGATATAGGAAATCCGATTTTCTCGTCTGTAATTGGCAGGAGGAATCGAGCCACCTTGTCGGAATCGAGCTTGGAGGGTGGCGATGGTGGCGTTGTCGGAGGTGGATGGGGGCAGGTTGAGGTATATTTTTGTCGCTTTGGAGTTTACTATAAAAACCGCCTCCAAAACTGAATATATGTGGTACACGAGGACTAATATTGGGGGGTGCTGCAATTTTTTACAGTTTTGACCACTCTTACAGCATCTGTTCAGGCCGGGTTTTTTTTTTTGCTTTTTTTAACAATACTATAAATTTTACTGGTTTGACCAGGTATGCAGTATTTTCTAGAAATGCTCTAACACGACTAACTATACAAGGAAGACCAAAATATACATTTAAAAGCGGTTACGACATTGCGTTCATGAGTAGTAGATTCTCTTCACTACTAATGTCTAGCCCCTATTTCACATCAATTGCATATTAATGAATTGATTATATGTTGATGAACTGTTGTCGACTAGTCATAGTAACATCACTAGTAAAACATAGAACTACATGCAGTGTCTTATAATTTCGATGATATGGCGTGCAACTAAATGATGAGAAAGATTCTTGTGATAACTAGAATAACGTCACACAACCCAAGATAATACTCCCTCTATTTGGGATTATAAGGCCATTTAGCCAATTTGATAAGAACAAAAAAGTTAATTACTCCTCATTACTACCGCATGAACCAAAAAATTTACATGCACGAGGGAAGAGAAATAAATGAGAGAACATCCATTGATGGAGAAGGGATAATAAATGAGATAGGACTTATAATCTCAAACAATTTGGAAAAGCTCTCTAGCCTTATAATCCCGAACGGAGGGAATAAATGAACCCTTCTATGAACATAAGCCCATGATATAACTACTTAGGCCTCCTTTGATTCATAGGGAAGGAAAACTAAAGGATTGGGAAACATAAAGGAATGGAATGCCCTGCCTAGTTGGTTCCTACGGTCAAAGGAATTCTCACGGGAAATTTTCCATGAGGTTGGAGCTCATGCTATTTTTCCTTTGAAAACACACTGCCAAGTTCCTATAGGATTTGTTCCTATGGGTTTTAATCCCATGAATCAAACATGTTCGGTAGGGGAAAATCCCCAGGGAGTGAATCCTACATAAATCCTAAGAAAATCCTTTGAATCAAAGGAGGCCTTAGATTAGTCATAATAGGGACTAACTGTTGGAAATATGAGCAATTTACCAAGTGATTTACGCGAGATAAACAATAGGTAAAACATGACTAGAATGATCGAAAATAAACTAGCCAAGTCATCTGACAGAAAGTGTGCAGAGAGTTGCAGATAGATCGAAATAATCTGAACAAGATGAAGAAAGAAAACATACAGCAGTGCGCCGGAGTTGGAGTTGTCACCGATGTCGTCGAGGAAGAGGTTCTCGATGGCGGGGAAGAAGTCGTCGTTGGGGAAGATGTCGTCGGTGTCGGTGGAGGAGTCTTTGATGAAGCCAGTAGTCGCGCCGATAGCGCTCCCCAAAAACATTATCACCCTTCTCCCGTACAGGACTCGAAGAGGCGTGGTTCCGGAGGCCTACTGTCTCGGCTAGCGGTGCACGCCACAAGAGGGGATGGGGAAGAACTGTTGGCAGCTCAGTGCTCTAGAACTTGGAGGCGATGGTTCTGATAGATGCCGAGGAAAGGAGCGACCTTCCACTCTTATAGGCACGGGTAGACAGGCGAACAGGCGACGTCGGAAGAGGAAACGAACAGGCAGCGTCCGAAGCCAAACAGCCTCCACTAAGTTCGAATTAAACCTCCACCGAGTCGTATTTAAAACCCATTAGGAGACTGTTCAAATTCTGCACACTCGTTTGTATACCAGTCATGCGTGACAAAAAAGAACTCGGCTCAGCGAGATTCCCGCAACCCGCGGCGCGCGCGTCGTGACGAGGCAAGGCATGGCGTGGAGAGGCGAGGAGGGCGGCGGACGAGGAGGAGCGCGCGTGTGGGACTCTCTCCTTCTCCTTCTCATCCTTTTACCAAGTGGTAGGAGAGCCTCCCTTATAAGCTGGTGCAAACCTCCTTCAACTAGCAATGTGGGACTAAACATTTGTCCCACCTCTTTCCATGCATGAATGGGCCACATGGGCCTCTAGGATTTTTAGGAATTATTGGAATGGAAAATGGGCTAGGCTATTTGGGCCAAAATTCCAACAATCCCCACCAGATTCCAGAGGCACATTTAATTTGCCTTTGGTTCCAAAACACTGTTTATATACCGGTACTGCAGTGGAGACTGTTAAGTTGAACTTCCACCTAAAATTCTATGCTACACTAGGTTGCGACTTGTACAGTGGACTATGCCTTGAACTGCAAGTTTGCTGCAACCTAGCTTCACACGAAGCCTTGACCGATACTGGGCTACCGTGGGACTTCCCCGCGGGTGGAGCTTGTGCGTCATACTCCATGGCCTTTCATGAGTTTATTAGAGAGCACCCAACTCTCATAGACTGCGATGTTTGACAGTCAGAATCATATAGGTGTGTTCTTCAACAGATGTTCTGCAGGACAACATCTCTGCTTAAGATTAAGCCATTTAGAACACATTAAGATAAAAATCAACATGTCGTGCAGAATAGGAAAGTACTGCATCTTCACGGAGTGGTGTTCATTAAAGTAGGGATACTTTCCTCTTAGTATACCAACAGCTTGTCTCGCAATTCTAATTCACGGTATCTCCGATCAAATAGATTGGTTTGCCACTGTGGAAAACTCATAGTGTGGGTCTCATACCCATCTCCTTCGATGCATTTTCTATCACATTGCGTGATAGTCCCTTTGTGAAGGGATCTGCCAGGTTCTTAGATGTTTGGATATAATCCAATGCAACAACTCCGGAGTTTCTCATTTTCCTGATAGATTTTAGTCTCCTCTTCACATGTCTTGAGGACTTCATATTATCCTTAGAACTGTTCACCTTAATAATCACAGTTTGATTATCACAGTTCATTGGAATTCCGGGTATAGGTTTTTCAACCATAGGTAAGTCCATCAAGAGTTCATGAAGCCACTCTGCTTCAACAGTGGCTGTGTCTAGTGTTGTGAGTTCTGCTTCCATAGTTGACCTCGTTAAGATGGTCTGCTTGCAAGACTTTCAAGAAACAGCGCCACCACCAAGTGTAAACACATATCCACTCGTGGCCTTTATCTCATCAGCATCAGATAGCCAATTTGAATCACTATAACCCTCCAGTACCCTCGAATACCTGGTATATTGAATGCCATAGCTTGCAGTGCCCTTTAGATAGAACATGACTCTTTCAAGAGCTTGCCAATGATCATGTCCAGGATTTGAAACAAATTGACTGAGTTTGCTAACAGCAAACGCGATGTCAGGCCTTGTCGCTCTAGCCAAGTACACAAGAGAGCCAATTATTTGAGAGTATGTCAATGGATCTCTAACGGTGCCTCGATTCTTTCGAAGTAGCACACTAGGATCATGTGGTGTTGGAGAAGTCTTGCAGCCGCTATACCCAAAGCGACTAAAAATCTTGTCCACATAGTGAAACTGAAGCGGTGTGATCGCACTATCATCATCTCTCGATAGTTTGATGTTCAAGATAACATCAGCTACTCCTAGATCCTTCATCTCCAAAGACTGAGATAAGAAATCCTTGACCTCCTCAATTATAGTAAGGTTGGTCCCAAAGATCAGTATGTCATCAACATACAAACATAGAATAACTCCTTCGCCCCCATCATGGCGATAGTATACACACTTGTCAGCTTCGTTTACAATAAAGTCTGTAGCGGTTAAGGTTTTATCAAACTTTCCGTGCCACTGCTTAGGTGCTTGTTTAAGACCATATAAAAACTTCAGTAGCTTGCACAATTTTCTTTCTTGACCATTTACTACAAAACCATCTAGTTGATCCATATAAATTTCCTCATCCAACTCTCCATTTAATAAAGTCGTCTTAACGTTCATTTGATGAACGAGAAGACCATGTGAAGCAGCCAGAGAAAGTAGTACTCGAATGGTGGTCAATCTTGCTACAGGTGAGTAAGTGTCAGAGAAGTCTTCACCTTCCTTTTGGGTATAACCCTTGGCCACAAGCCTTGCCTTGTACTTCTCAATAGTACCATCAGGCCTTAGTTTCTTCTTAAACACCCATTTACATCCTACAGGTTTGCACCCATAAGGACGATCAGTGATCTCTCATGTTTCATTAGCTAAAATGGAGTCCATCTCACTACGTACGGCTTCCTTCCAGTAGTCAGCATCAGGAGATGCATAGGCTTCTGAAATAGAAGTGGGAGTATCATCCACGAGGTATATAACGAAATCATCACCAAAAGACTTTGTAGTCCTCTGTCTCTTGCTTCTTTTAGGAATTTTGTTATCCTCATCCTTAGGATTTTCTAGGTGTTCTACTAGAATGATTGGTTCAGAAATTGTATCTAATTCCTGACTAGATGAGTTAGGCATATCCTTCATGGGAAAGATATCCTCAAAGAATGTTGCATCATTCGACTCCATCATTTTACCAACATGCATGTCTGGTACTCCGGATTTTACTACCAAGAATCGATAGCCAATGTTATGAAAATCATAACCCAGAAATACACAGTCCACAGTTTTTGGTCCAATCTTGCGCTTTTTGGGAACTGGCACATGAACTTTTGCCAAACATCTCCAAGTTCATAAATAAGAGAGATTTAACCTTTTCTTCTCCCATTCTTCATATGGAGTAATTTATTTGTTTGTGGGAACTTGGTTTAGGACATGACATGCGGTCAGTAATGCCTCCCCCCACCATTCCTCGGAGAGAACCAATGAGTCTAACATGGCGTTAACCAAATATGTTAGAGTGCGGTTCTTTCTTTCGGCTACCCCGTTTGACTGGGGTGAGTAGGGAGGAGTCCTCTCATGGATTATACCATGTTCTACACAAAAGGAGTCAAACTCATTGGAAAAATACTCTCCACCACGATCAGACCTAAGCCTCTTAATCTTTCGATCAAGTTGGTTTTCTGCTTCAGCTTTATAGACTTTGAAGAAACTCAAAGCCTCATCTTTTGTTTTTCAGAAGATACACATGACCGTACCTCGTAGAGTCATCGATCAACGTCATAAAATATTTCTTTCCACCTATTGTCAACACACCATTCATCTCACAAAGATCAGAATGTATGAGTTCTAGTGGTGCCAAATTTCTCACCTCTGCAGTCGTATGTGACTTGCGAGGTTGTTTTGCTTGCACACAGGCTAGGCACTTAGATCCTTTTACAGTAGTGAAATTTGGGATTAAATTCATTTTAGATAACTCCGTCATGCAACTATAATTAACATGACAAAGACGTGAATGCCAATCTTTTGATATAAGATCAGATAAAACATGATTCACAACTTTATTGCAAATATCTGATAATGATAGGCGGAACAGACCTCCGCACTCATGTACTTTACCAATAAAAGTACCAAACTTAGAAAGTACAAACTTATTGGACTCAAAAACAATCTTGTAGCCATCACGACATAGAAGAGATCCGCTAACAAGATTCTTATTTATTGAGGGAACATGATGCACGTTCTTCAGGCGTACAGTCTTTCCTGAAGTGAACTTCAGATCGACCATACCAACACCATGAATAGAAGCATGCGAGCCGTTCCCCATCAGCACGGACTGAGTCCCTCTAACCTGATATGAAGAAAACATGGAAATATTATAACAAACATGTACATTAGCGCCCGTGTCAATCCACCAATCAGGAGAATGACATAATGAAAGAATAGTAGGTAATATACCATACCCAACATCCTAGCGGTCTTGCTGCTCTTCCCATGCTGGCGCCTGTCATAGCGGTTGGGGCAGCTAGGAGCCCAGTGATCAGGATCACCGCACACATGACAGGAACCTTTCTTCTTAGCAGTCTTCTTCTTGAAATTGGTAGACTGTGAGGGCTTGTTCTTCCCATCGAACTTGCCCTTTCCATCAAACTTGCTCTTATTCTTGAACTTGTGGGACTGGAAGTTATTTTTCTGTACCAAGTTGGCACTTCAACCTCCCTCAACAACTCGAGCACGTGTGTCTTTTGCTCTCGCCTTCTCTTCCACATCAAGAGTCCCAATGAGATCCGAAACAGAAACCTCCTGTCTCTTGTGCTTCAGAGAAGTAGCAAAGTTCCTCCATGAATGGAGAAGCTTGGCAATAATACCCCCGACAACGAACTTGTCCGGTAACACACATGAGAAGTACTCAAGCTCCTTGGCCAGTGCCTGTATCTCATGAGCATGCTCAACGATGGAGCGGTCATCAGACATCTTGAAGTCATAGAATTGCTCCATGATATACAGTTCACTGCCAGCGTCCGAGACCCAAAACTTAGCCTCGAGAGCAGCCCACATATCCTTGCCATTATCAAATGATATATAGGGTTCAACAATGTTCTCCCCAAGCACAGACAACAGAGCATCCCTGAACAACATATCAGATTTCTGGAAAACTTGCTCCTGGGCAGGAGTAAGCTCTCCCTCAGGCTTGCCAAGAGTGGCGTCATAGCAGTTCATGTTCTCAAACCAGAGAACTACTCTCACGCGCCATCTCTTATAGTGCGTACCCTCAAACACAGGTGGCTTCATAGATGCCACGAAACCACTTGGAGTAAATTTCCTATAATAAGGTTTTTGGATTGTTGGAAATATGAGCAATTTACCAAGTGATTTATGCGAGATATACAGTAGGTAAAACATGACTAGAATTATCAAAAATAAACTAGCCAAGTCATCTGACAGAAAGTGTGCAGAGAGTTGCAGATAGATCAAAATAATCTGAACGAGATGAAGAAAGAAAACATACAGCGGTGCACCAGAGTTGGAGTTGTCACCCATGTCGTCGAGGAAGAGGTTCTCGATGGCAGGGAAGAAGTCGTCACTGGGGAAGATGTCGTCGGCGTCGGTGGAGGAGTCCGTGATGAAGCCAGTAGTCGCGCTGATAGCGTTCCCCGAAAACCTTATCGCCCTTCTCCCGTACAGGACTCAAAGAGGCAGGGTTCCCGAGGCCTACTGTCCCGGCTAGCGGTGCACGCCACAAGACGAGATGGGGAAGAACTGTTGGCAGCTCAGTGCTCTGGAACTTGGAGGCGATGGTTCTGATAGATGCCTGAGGAAAGGAGCAACCTTCCACTCTTATAGGCACGGGTAGACACTATAGGAGAACGGGGCACTAGTCCCAGTCCTAGAGGGCCTCTAGTCCCGGATTGCCAGCCGGGACTACGGAAACGGGACTAGAGGTCCCCGCCTCTAGTCCCGGTCCAGTTACGGGCTGGGACTAAAGGTTGTGCACGTGGCAGCGTAGCAGTGCGAGGGGGGGTGGTCCTTACTCCCGGTCCGTATTACGGGCCAAGACTAGTTCCTTTCTACCGCGGCAGAGTTTTGGGCCCATTTTCTGCCGTGGCAGCCGATGGGGGTTTCCGCCGCGGCAGAGTTTTGGGACCGTTTTCTGCCGCGGCAGCCGATGCGGTTTTTTGCCACGGCAGAATTTTGGGGCCGATTTCTGCGGCGGTAGCCGAATGCGGGGTTCTGCCGCGGCAGGAGGATAGGTAGAGGAGGGTTGTGTTTGGCGTAAAGTGACATGCAACGAAGAAACCCATTACACACAACATCGTCATAATTATATAGATATAATTCAACATTACATATAATTCTACATTACATAAATATATACATAAATGGAGATCACAAACCGTCTATTCGGTTACAAGTTCATTAAATCACGGGTAGCCAGAGGTATGGTATTTTCCTTCTGGGTTTATGAAATGGTCAACAAGAAATCCCGCAAATTCCTTTTGAATTGCTACCAGACGCTTCCTTTGATCGAGATTCTTCCACAATCTTTCCAACTATATATAAAAGAAGGAGGTCAATATGAATATCAATAGTCATAACAAATATTATGAATGACACTCAACAAAAATTGTGAATATATTGCTCACGTACTTCTAAAAATGTCCCTCCATCACGCTCACTGACCTTGGAGCGAATGTACTCGCACACAAAATATCCACATAGATTAGTACCTGGTGGATGCCTCTTGCACTTTACGACAAAAGGTTTCAATCAAATAATAATCAAGGATGACATGATGGTATTGAAACTAGAATTGAAGAGATGCGCGGATCTAGCTCGTACTACTTACATCGATCCGATGAAAACTAAGCTCATCTTTAAATTCACCAACCGTAGCATTGGTGAAAGCTTTCCAAACCCTGCCTGGCAAAAAAAGAATAAATGAGTTATTAGTTACTTGATATCTCAGGATATATATATAAACGAAAGATACCGATATAGTGCGATAATGACTGAAATTACCTCTGGAGTGCATCTTTAATGAATGCGTACTCTGATTCGTCTCTCATTAGCAAGTCCTTGATTTCAACTCTTCTAGCGTCAACTTCAATGGTTAGGAGAATCCAGTGATAGCTGCACACGTTTATATATGTCAGTAACTCATCAATTACACTTAGCAAAATCAATTGATATGTACAAGGCAGTAACACTCTTACCTGTAGTTGTAGGGAAACAATATTCTTCGTTTGTAATGTTGCCTCAATAAGACCCTTAGCAAGTTACGCTTCGTGTCCTTGGGGTATTCCATTAGCAATCTTTGATTAAACCAGTGTGGGTCGATGAACCAAGTGTCAAAGATTTTCTTCCGGTCACATTCATCGCTCTTCATTCTGCATAATAGCATATGGTGAATATAATTACATGCAATAAAAGAGTTGGGTTAGAGACTTTATCATAGAAATAAATGAACCACTTACAGATAATAGGTAGCGAGGAGACTCAAGTCAAGGGCATCTTGTTTGAATAACATATAGAATTCCTCAAAATAAATTTGCAACTGTTCTTCTCCATTAAAATTCTCACTTGTAATTTTCACAAGCAGTGCTGACAATTGATCTTCTTCATCGCATGTAGAGACTTTCTCGTACCACTCATGCAGTCTTCGCATTTGAGTTGGTAGAAATTTGACCTCATCAGGTCTGACCAGAGTCTTCCCGTATTCATATCTCCATGCAAATTCCTCTTGTATGGGGATATGCCCGCCTAGCGCTTGATCAACTGTAATATTAGCACCTTTGGCAAATTCCATTTCTATAATATTCTGATGATCAGTATTGGATAACACCTTGAGCGGGGTGATCGATTTGTTTGTCTGCATTCCGAGTTGCGCAACCTCTCTTTTCCCGCTGCTTGCAGTAGTATTTCCTGTAGTATTACCGCTGCTTGCAGTAGTATTTCCTGAATTCCTCCTACCAAGTGTCAGCAGACAGCGTTTGTAGTCATCAGCCTTATTTATCTCATATTGCGATGGTTGCTCAAGAAACCCCTTAGCCCACTTTTTGGCTTTCGGATAAATATTTGTTTTGGTTCGGGAGCTTTGGGTGCAAAGAAGGCTTTAACTTGGGCATCACCGATCGCTTTGGTTTCCTCATCAGTCATCTCATAAGGTAACTTGGGAGGAAGCGGCGGGATTTTCTTCACCTTTTTACCATTGGCTTTCTTCTGACTAGTAATTATACTAGTTGACTGAGAGACCGCCTTCTTCGTCTGACACGGCGGCGACGAAGTGGGCTGACGCGGCGGGGGAGGAGTGGGCTGATGTGGTGGTGGACTCGCGCTATGGTTGTCGTCCCACTCCTCATGTGGACTTGCTGGAGGCGGCAGACTCGGCTGACGCGGAGGAGACGATGGTGGCTTGGGTGAGCCTGGAAACATGATGTATTTCTTGCTCCATAGAATGATAGAGCCCCTGACTTCTCCTAGCGTGCTCTCATCTTCAGGTCTAGGAATGTCAAGTTGTAGTGATTCATATTGACGTAGAATCTCATCCACCCCGACACGAGCATAGCCATCTGGAATCTCTTTGCAATGACAGCGTGCTTCAGGTTCACAAGATAAAGCATAGCCGAGAGCCGCCTTGAAGGATAAGTTCATCACTCCCACATGCAGCTCGCAGCTTGTCTTCTCAGTGATATTGTCCACGGGATAGCGATATATCGGATCAGCCGCCGTGGAAGCGACACTGCTTCTCCGCTGAGATGGGACACCGGCACTTTCTTCTAGCCGCTGATGAGTTGGCCCTTGCTGGCGCATTTCGTCTAGCTGCTTCTGTTGCTCCTTTAGCATGGCATATATTTCCTCGTTCTTTCTTTCCATGCTAGGCAACCGGGATTCCTCCTCTATCTCCTTCCTCTTATTTTCCCTCGCTCAGCTTCTATAGAATTCAGTGTCCTCAGGAAACCCAGTCTTCCACGGCACGGAAGGTCCGAAGCCTCGTGTTCGTCCTGGTTTTTCAGGATTCCCGAGGGCCTTTGTCAGCTCGTCGTTCTCTCTGTCGGGTTTGAAGTCACCCTCAATTGTTTTAACAATTTCTCCATGGGGTGTAGCAACATTGGACTTTTTATCGAATATTAACTCCCCTGTTTCCATGTCATACTTTGCCCCATGGGCAAGTAACCAATTCCTTACTCTGATGGGTCAGTCCTCTGTAGCTGGAGTGAGCCCTTGGGCACACAAGGATTTCTAGGCTTCCACCCACTTAGGAACGGAAGTCATGTAGTCACATGTCCCCATCGTATGGTGATATTTCTTTTTTGCAGAATTTTCTTTATTCTTTGCGGACCTTTTTTTTGCTATTGATGATTTCTTGTAGTCTAGAAATCTTTCCCAGTGAGGCCGCTGCTTCTCTAGTAGGTCCTCGAATGCTGGAACTTTTCATTCCTCGAGATATTCATTGTACAATCTTTTCTTATAGTTATTGAACTGTTGGGCCATCTTCTTAAGAGCAAAACGCTTAACTTTGGACCTCATATCATCTGTGGCCTCCTTAGTCTCTAAGACCGGTAGGGTGAAATGGCGAATGAGCTTATCCCATAGTATGTATTTGTATCTGTCCTCGACATAACTCGTAGAACATTCATTGGCCTTTGCTGGCTTATTCTAGTTGATAATGCTGATCGGGACGTTGTCCCTAACAACAAATCCACATTGATGAATAAATGTGTTTGCATTCTTTATGGGAAGCAACGGGACGCCCACTGGAGAGACCTCAACAATTGTGAGATGCGCATCATTGGGCATCCTTTGGCTGGTCCTCGTTTACTATTTTAACTGACTTGGTCGATGTGGATGTCTAAAATAAGAAACAACATTCGTTAATATATATATACACACACAAATCAATTAATGCATCTATCTACTAGTGATCAAGAGGCTTAATAATATACCTCGCTAGACTTTTATCAAGGCTGGTCCATCATTTTCCAAGCCATCATCGAAATTAAAACTAGTATGCGCTTCGACTTGAGGTTCTATCTCTATTCCCTCACCGGACTCATTTAGAAACTGTGAGCCATCTCCTGCTCCACGGTCTTCTTCCCCACCCTGATCGACGAGCGCTCCATCCTGATAGGGGAGCGGTCCTCCACCACCCAGTATCATATAGAATAAAGGCTCTTCACCTTCTCTACTGTTGAAGTGATCCATAGAATAACTGCTATGACATAATGTGCATATATGAGTAATAAAATTATATAACATCTCGAATGACAATAAAAGTATTAATATCATATAACATCTCGAATAACATCTCATAAAACAACAAACAAGTCATAATACATCTCGAATAACGACAAAGTAGTAATATCATATAAAAAACAACATCTTGTCTGATAACATCGCTTAAACTCAACGTCGACTACCGGCTCCTGAGCCACGGGATGTGACCAACCAAATAGTCGGAACCATCACCGGACTATAACTAGAGTGAGATCCCTGAATAACCTGCCAGGTATGGGGAGCCACCCTGGCGTCCAACATCACCATATAGCGACGGACGTGCTCGTCGTCCTCCCTGACGCGACATTGTACCACCTCCTCGGGGGCGGCTCCCTATGCACTCTGCCTGCGTAGATGACGACACCCGGATTCCTCACCAAGCTACGCGTCCCTAACGGTAGCACCTCCTAGTGCCAGCCTGGCGGAGCCCAGTCTCATACAACACCGTTCAGGGTTTAGGGTTTAGTGAGCGTAGTACTCCCTCGCTCTGGCCGAGTTGGCTACGAGGATGCCCGGGCGTATCCTAAAGTAGGTATGGATTTGACCGAAATAATGCGGTAAATAATTATATTCTAATAATAGTAATAATTTCCTAAATATTAGAAGTAATATCCTAAATACTACCAAATATTATATACAAATCTCTAAATATCGTAAATACTAACTAATATTATATACAAATCCATAAATATCGCTAAACTAAATAATAATATGTCTAAAAAAAATTCTATATCAAACTAAAATATCCTTAAATCTCTATATTAAAAATATGTAACAATATATATGAAACTAAAAAATATACTTAGAAATTTATATCTAACTAAAAATATTGATACTACATACTAACAAATTTATATCTAATTAACTAAACAATATACTAACAAATATACAAACACATTTATATCTAACACATTTATATACTAACACATTTATATCTAACTAAATATACTAACACACATTTATATCTAACTAAATTATATATAATAAACTATATATGAAAAACAGAAAAAAGAGGAAAACACTTACGGCGACCACGGGGTGCGGCGGCGCGCGGGAAGATTGGGCGGAGCGGGCGGCGACGCGAAGACCACTGCACGAGCGCGGCTATGGGCGACGGACGACGACGGGCGCGGCTCGACGGTGACAAGATCCACTGGCGCGGGCGCGGGGCGGCCTGGCGGCGTCGATTGGAGAGAAGAGGGCGTCCCGGTGCGTGGCTCGGGCAGGGAGGAGGGCGGTTGGTATTTATACCCACCACCTCTAGTCCCGGTTCCAGCCTCCAGCCGGGACTAGAGGAGGGGCCTCTAGTCCCGGCCCCAGCCTCCAACCAGGACTAGAGGTCTTTTCATGGAGTCGTTTCGTTCTCGCGCGCAAAAACCTCTAGTCCCGATTGGAGGCTGGGGCCGGGACTAGAGGTTAATTTTTTCAAATTTATTATTTCTATATCTTTTGTTGTCTTATGATGAAAAATATGTATTATATATCAAATTTTGCAGAAAAAAGATCTATAATATAAATCTATTAGCATATTCTGTTATAAAACTAATATTTTGTTGAATTAAAAAATATCTTTTGTATACTACAGTTTGAATTTACTAATATTATTATTTCAATATCTTTTATTCTGTGATGATGAAATATGTATTATAAATCAAATTTTGCAGAAAAAAAGATCTATAATGTAAATCTATTAGCATATTCTGTTATAAAACTAATATTTTGTTGAATTAAAAAATATCTTTTGTATACTAGAGTTTGAATCTATTAATATTATTATTTCAATATCTTTTATTCTGTGATGATGAAAATATGTATTATAAATCAAATTTTGTAGAAAAAAAAGATCTATAATGTAAATCTATTAGCATACTAAATATGGACCGGCATTAAAGTTTGCGGCAGGCTAGGGAATGCAAGACTAGGACAGGCAGGCTAGGAAAGGCAACACTAATGATATGGGTGAGTGTCGACATTGTGTCGTGCATATTTTACCTTGTCCCGGATGGTGTCGCCAACCAGGACTAAAGCTGAACCTTTAGTCCCGTTTGGAGACACCAACTGGGACCAAACACGAGTGAGCACTAATAATAGGGGTGAGTGTCGACATTATGTCGTGAGTGTCGACACTATGTCAAGCTGCTTGTACTATAAATAGGCCAGTCCTCCAGCCAGTTTGAGGCATCTCCAAGATCGATGGTTTGAGAAAGCAGGGACACCACTACGGCCAGTTTTAGGGATATGCCGCCGGAGCCCAGTCCTCCGGCATCTCCAAGAAACTGGCCATAGAGGCCCTCCCTAATATGTGAAATTAGGTTAGCACCCAGGCATATTGATCTAGTTAGAGAAGTTACAAGTTGCAAGATGGTCTTCGAGAGTAGGGACACCACTACGGACAGTTTCAGGAAGATGCCGTCGGAGCCCAGTCATTCGGTATCTCCAAGAAACTAGTCATAGAGGCACTCCCTAATATGTGACCGCAAGTGTTTGGAGATCATATCTTCATGGTAAGTATGAATGGGGAAAACATCTTCATAGTTTGGGAAAGTCGTAGTATGAATCAGAACTAAAGGCCCCCCCTTTAGTCCCGGTCCAACCATAAAACGGGACTAATACACTCAAGAAATTTATTAATATTTAAAAATGAGACTACGGAATCAGGACTAAAGGCCCCCTTTAGTTCAGGTCCAGCCACAAACCGGGACTAACACTCAATAATAAAAACCGGGACTAGCTAACACTCAGGACTAAAGACGCCCCCTTTAGTCATAATCATGCCTTGTCCTATAGTACGCAGCTTCAGGGTCTTCTTTGTCATCATCATCGTCATTGTCACCTGCCACTCCGGGGATCCTCAGCCCAGCCATGGCATATACCGGGCGCACCTGCCACTCTGGCCTCGGATTCACGGCGGGCAGGGGAGGGGTCTCCTGGAAGACGATACGTCTACCGCCAGGCGGGGGAGGGGCCTTCTTCTTGTGGCTCTATGGCGGGTGGCCTTGTGGGAACCGCAGGCGAGGATGGTCTCCCCTGGTGATGTAGCGCATCACGCCGATGATAGTCCGGTTCGCCCACCATAGGCGGCGGCCGGCTTCGTTGTGGTTCACCGGGGGAGGGCCGTCACCCTCATACCTAGAGAGCTCTCTTCCTTGCCGGTTAGCAAAAAAGGTATTCCAAGTGTCATAGTTGTCGGGATCCCACTGGGGATCCATCCGCTGCTCCGGCGTGAGCTCGTGGTAGAAGTGGTTTGTGATGGCCGCCTGGCATGCGGAACCTTGAGGGACAGGAGGGACAGGAACCCCTCCAGCGCTCAGCATCCAGCCGGCGGGCGGCTGGTAGTCCAGAGGGCAAGGGTAGCTGTAGGCGCACAGCGCCTCGGTCTCCTCGAGGGTCAGAATGGCCCAGTAGCCGCTGTCCATTGTTGTGAGAGAGGAAGGTGTGGATGTGTGGATAGCGATGGCGCGGTCGGCCTAGATATAGAGGAAAAGGGCGGGAAAACATTGCGGGAAGCGGTAGGAGATGGCGGGAAATGTCTTTAGTCCCGGTTAGTGGCTACAACCGGGACCAAAAGCTTCGGTCAGAGGAAAAGGGCGGGAAAACATGGCGGGAAGCGGTGGAAAATGGCGGGAAATATATTTAGTCTCGGTTAGTGGCTACAACCGGGACTAAAAGCTTCGTTCAGATGGAAAGTTGGTATAATTATTCTTATAAAACAGAAAAAATAACAAACTTGGTAAAAGCTTCACAAAATGATATACATATGTACATATTGATTGCATCTAAAAAACGGCCGCAGGCAAAATTCTGAATACATCATATGACTTTCTTATGACCGTGTGGCCTTAAACATAGAGCATCTTCATCAAGTATCATGATGCTTAAGTCATCCTTCACTACAAACGGCGGAATTTCATGAAACTTGTCATAATCTTCGGATACCTCTGTCTTGTCCTCCACTCCTACAATGTTTCTTTTCCCTGAAAGAACTATGTGACGCTTTGGCTCATCGTTTGATGATGTATTTGTTTGCTTATATTTTATTTTTCTTGGTTTGGTAGACATGTCCTTCACATAGAAAACCTGAGACACATCATTGGCTAGGACGAATGGTTCGTTCATGTATGCAAGATTGTTGAGATCCACTATTGTCATTCCGTATTTTTTGTCTACCTCAACCCCACCTCCTGTTGGATTGACCCATTTGCACCGAAACAAAGGGACCTTCAAAGCAGGTCCATAATCAAGTTCCCATATCTCCTCTATGTAACCATAATATGTGTCCTTTGACCCATTGTCGTTTGTTGCATCAAAGCGGACACCACTGTTTTGGTTGGTGCTCTTTTTATCTTGGGTGATCGTGTAAAATGTATTCCCATTTATCTCGTACCCTTGGTAAGTCCATATAGTCAAAGATGGTGAGCTGGCCAACAAGTTCAACTCATCACAAACAGTGTTGTTATTCATGAGATGTGTTTGCAACCAACCGCCAAAAGTCTTCATGTGTTCATCTCTAATCAAGGAGTCATGCTTTCCCAGGTTGTTTGAGCGTACAATATCCTTGTGTTCCTTTATATACGGAGCTGCCAAGGTGGAATTATGTAGAACCGTGTAGTGTGCGTGAGTGAAAGAATTTCCGTCCCTACATATTATTGATTTCCTTCATAGTGTACCTTTTCCAATCAGTCTCCCCTCATGCCGTGATTCAGGAACACAAATCGACTTAATGTCAGGAATAAAGTCAACACAAAACTCAATGACCTCCTCGGTTCCATAGCCCTTTGAGATGCTTCCTTCTGGCCTAGCACTGTTATGGACATATTTCTTCAAGACTCCCATGAACCTCTCAAAGGGGAACATATTGTGTAGAAATACAGGACCCAAAATGGTAATCTCGTCAACTAGGTGTACCAGCAGATGCGTCATAATATTGAAGAAGGATGGTGGGAACACCAGCTCAAAACTAACGAGACACTGGACCACATCATTTTGTAACCTCAGTAGAATTTCTGGATCGACTACCTTATGAGAAATAGCATTGAGGAATGCACATAGCTTCACAATGGGAGTCGAACATTTTCCGTTAGAATCCCCCTCAATGCAACCGGACGCAATTGTGTCATAAGAACGTGGCAGTCATGAGACTTTAAGTTCTGGAATTTTTTCTCTGCCATATTTATTATTCCCTTTATATTCGATGAGAAGCCAGAGGGGACCTTCATACTTCTTAGGACTTCAAAAAAATTCCTTCTCTTCTTTGGTAAGAGCATAGCTGGAAGCACTTAGACGTCCTTTATCTGTCTTTATTGGATGCACGCCGTCTCGGTCTTTCATACCTTGCTGGTCCTTCCGTGCTTCTGGCATATATTTTGTCTTTCCATACACGCCTATAAAGCCTAGCAGGATCACGCAAAGATTCTTCGTCACGTGCATCACATCGATTGCAGAGCGGACCTCTAGAACTTTCCAATATGTTAGCTCCCAAAATATAGATTTGTTCTTCCACATGGGCACATGTCTATCAGTGTCATTTGGAACAGATTGACTGACAGGGCCCTTTCCAAAGATTACTTCTAGATCCTTGACCATACCAAATATATCATCACCAGTACGACGGATAGGCTTCTTCCGATGATCTGCCTCACCATTGAAATGCTTGCCTTTATTTCTTGCTGGATGCCTGGCCGAAAGAAATCGACGATTCCCCTGGTACACATTCTTCTTACCTTTATCCAAATATATACTTTCAGTATCATCTAAACAATGGTGCATGCATTGTATCCCTTGTTTGACTGTCCTAAAAGGTTACTAAGAGCAGGCCAATCATTGATGGTTACGAACAACAATGCCCATAGGTCAAATGGCTCCTGTTTGTGCTTATCCCACATACGAACACCTTCATCGCGCCACATTTGTAGTAGTTCTTCAACTAATGGCCTTAGATAGACATCAATGTCATTGCCGGGTTTCTTCGGGCCTTGGATGAGCATTGGCATCATAATGAACTTCCGCTTCATGCACAACCAAGGAGGCGGGTTATATATACATAGAGTTACAGGCCAGGTGCTATGACTGCAGCTTTGCTCTCCAAAGGGGATTCATGCCATCTGTACTTAGACCAAACCTTAAGTTCCTTGCATCATCTGCAAAGCTCGAGTACTCTCTATTGATTTTTCTCCATTGTGACCCATCAGCGGGGTGTCTCAACATCGAGTCTTTTCCGCGCTCTTCTTTGTGCCATCGCAACAACTTGGCATGCTCTTTGTTTTTAAACAAACGTTTTAACCGTGGTATTATAGGAGCATACCACATAACCTTTGCAGGAACCTTCTTCCTGGGGCGCTGCTCGCCCTCAACATCACTAGGGTCGTCTCGTCTGATCTTATAACGCAATGCGCCGCATACCGGGCATGAATCCAAATTCTCGTACTCCTCACCGCGATATAATATGCAGTCATTAATGAATGCATGTATCTTCTGCACCTCTAGTCCTAGAGGGCAGACGACCTTCTTTGCCTCGTATGTACTGACAGGAAACTCATTATCCTTTGGAAGCTTCTTCTTCCAAATTTTCAGTAGCTTCTCAAATCCCTTGTCAGATAAACCATTCTCTGCTTTCCATTGCAGTAATTCCAGTATGGTACCGAGCTTTGTGTTGCCATCTTTGCAATTTGGGTATAACATTTTTTGTGATTCTCTAACATGCGCTCCAACTTCTTCTTCTCGTTTTCATTTTCGCATTCGCTCCGTGCATCAAGAATTTCCTGACGAAGATCATCAGCAGTCTCATCTAATGCCCGTTCTTCACCTTCTTCTTGTTCATTATCTTCTAGTGCAGTGCCATCGTATTTAGGAAACATTGGATAATTGTCATCGTTCTCTTCTTCTTCTTTGTTGTCTTCCATCATAACCCCGCTTTCTCCATGCTTTGTCCAACAAATATAGCCAGACATGAAACCTGATTGAATTAGGTGAATGTGAATGGTTTTGGATGAAGAGTAATCCTTCTCAGTCCGACAGACATGACACGGACAACACATAAAACCATTCCGCTTGTTTGCCTCAGCCAACTCGAGGAAAGAATGCACGCCTTTAATGAAGGCGTCAGACATTCGGGGAGCGTTATACATCCATTCTCGGCTCATCTGCAATATAATTAAAATGTTCTATCATATAAAAAGTTTGGATCATTTTTTCTACAGTTACTTTTATATGCACTAATTTTTGAATTAAGATTTTCTATCATATTAAAAATTTACATGCACTAATTTTTGAATTGGACAAAACTGTTAACATAAAAATGTTGACTATTGTGCTGTAGCAGTGAAAACCTTATTCAATTCTAAGATCCGGAACTCTTCAAATGCACATCTCAACTTTCAGTAGCTTTTTGTATAATCAAACTATCCTTAAAATTACACATCTAAAATTCCCTTTACATTTCTAAGCATGAAATTCCTCATTCTAGTTCTAGAGCATTGAGCTAAACTATAACAATAGGAGGTGAATGATTGAAGTTGCTAACCATTTTAGAAGGTTGGATTGATAGATGATGCCACCAAATCTTGGATTGAAAGTTGCCACCAAATTGGACAAAAAATGAGGATGAACTTGAGCTGTTACTTGGAGGAAATGGCCATGCTTTTGGGATGGGTCGAAGAAGCATATATAATGGTAATAAGTTGTCCTGGGTGGTAAAATGAACCCAGACTAGAGGTTGACCTCTAGTCCCGTCTTGTAACAAGAACCCAGACTAAATATAGCCATGGGTACCACACGAGATCTAGTCCCGGCATGTGTTACCAGCCGGGACTAGAGGTTGCCCATGGACCGGGACTAGTGATATGGGCCATGTAGCCGTTGCAGAATTCACAGACCGTGACTAGTGTTAGCACTAGTCCCGGTTTCAAAGAAGGCCGGGACTAGAGGCTGGAGCTGAAAAAACGAAATGTCGTTTTTCTACTAGTGAGACAGGCGAACAGGCGACGTTGAAAGAGGAAACGAACAGACAGCGACCAAAGCCAAACAACCTCCACTAAGTTCGAATTAAACCACCACTGGGTCGTATTTAAAACCCATTAGTAGATTGTTCAAATTCTGCACACCCGTTTGTATACCAGTCATGCGTGGAAAAAAAGAACTCGGCTCGGCGAGACTCAGGCAACCTGCGTCGCGTCGTGACGAGGCGGGCGGCGGAGGAGCGCGCGTGTGGGACTCTCTCCTTCTCCTTCTCATCCTTTTACCAAGTGGTAGGAGAGCCTCCCTTATAAAGTGGTGCAAACCTCATTCAACTAGCAATGTGGGACTAAACATTTGTCCCACCTCTTGCCATGCATAAATGGGCCACATGGGCCTCTAGGATTTTCAGGAATTATTGAAATGGAAAATAGACTAGGCTATTTGGACCAAAATTCCAACAGTAACATCATCCTATGTTAATATGTAAAGTAAAATTTAAGTCCTTAGACTAGTCATAATAGGAACTAACATCATATATCACTACTCTATGTTACTATCTTCATAGTGTATACTGGATGTTACTGGTTTTCAAAGTTCATAATCGTTCAATCTGGTTTGTGGACAGGATCAAAAGAAATTTTAGTCTTCCACTAATCATGTCACACTTGCAACTTGGTCACTCTATTTTTCCGAACTGTGAGCCACAATCCATCAGATCTAATATCTCGCTCCTCTCTGACGAGATTCTGTTCGCCCAAATTGAAGCTAGGTTGCTCGGCCACGACATTGAACTCGCCTCAAATCATAGCTAGGATAAAGGGAGAAGCTCCACATGCCTCGAATCGAAGCTAGCAGCTCAACACGCCTCTGCCAATCCTTAAGCTAGACCTACACTGACGCTTGCATGGTACTGGATCGAGCGCGCAGCCGCCTTATGATGGCTCTGTCGCATGTGGACCGAGTTATGTGCTCCCGTTAACTTCATAAAAAAATTGTGATCCAAAAGAATTTAATTGAAAAAGGCTTCAATCAAAGGGGAAGTGAAAGACACGATTTTAATTGGGAAGAGTTGCACTTCGAGGATACGGACTTGCTCTTGGTGATCCCTTTACCGAGGAGGAGGTGCTTAGCGCAACCAATAAAACTAGACCGATAAGCGCGTTTCACCACGCCGTCTACATGCCATTGCACATAGTGTGATGGTTGAACACTAACCGTCACTTTAATTTGTGACACCCCTAGATAAAATATGCGTTTCTAGTGTCATTGTCCATGGGCACACTCAACCCATCTTTAGCAGTTGGGCCTTCTCGATCTCTTCCTGTTTCTCAGCGTAGGCAGTTGGGTAGCCGTCTGGAGAATATAGTACGACTTATTTAGCACCACTTTGTGTTATTAACTTATAGATGTCAAACTAATAGAGTTCAGCGCATCATAACATACATGATTTTTTGGTACCGGCGAAAACATATCATGTTGTCCCTTACTTATTTATGTCATCATATCTGGTCTTTTTCCCTTTTCTTTTGCTTGTTTTCTTCCGGTGGATCTTCTTGTTGTTTTGTAGCCGAGTTTGGAGTAGGCTTATCTTTCCATCCTCGCTTGATGCTTCATCTCCATCAATGATTGTTGCCTTCATAGTTAACTTCTTGGCTGTTTTCGCACTTTCAAGACACAATATGAATGGCCTTTCTTGAACCATATCTTGGTCCTCTTTGGATAACCGTTGAATAAATTTTGGAAAATGTTGAGCTACATGAACCAAAAGAGAGATAAAATTAGTCATGGACAATAATAAATTGAACAGAGTAGCTACACAGAAGATAAAAAAATATCATAAAAGAATAAAATGTATCCTATATCTTTCATTTGTGCCACTTAGGTTCATTAATTCAACATTTTCAATGTCGTCGCCCACCTTTGACAATTTAATGAAATTGCAGACCAACGGGAAGAGATATATTCGTTCGTTCACCCAATTCCACTTTGGTTGTATATACCGAAGTACTCATTTATCCTAACTCAATAGGTGTCTCTTGTTTGCTCCATGCTCATTACCGAATCCATGCCTACACTGCACCATGTGTTGCATAGTAAAATGTCTTACTCCATGATGTAGTTGGCCGCCCGCACCTTCGATGCATCAATGAAACCCTTACCCTCACCCTCATTCTACATGTAAGCTTTATCACCATGTTGTTCAGTTTCATATTCCTGAGACCAATAATCGTGTGAATGTGATGACCCAACATTCATAGTTGACATAAACGTTTCATCATCTATACTATAATACACGGAACTTAACACACATCAAACTAGATTAAATTTTATCATTTATATCAATCTACAGAATTCAAAACAACAAAAAGGCAATGATGTGCCTTGTCATCATTGGTTTGAACACATTGGGTGCAATAGACGACGCTACCTCCTCCGCAGTCGCAGGCGGTTGGGTGGCTGTGGTGGAGGTTGATGTGGCTGGAATTGGCCGGCTGCAAGCCCTGCCGAAGGTTTGTCGTGCGGACCTGTGCTGATTTTGCCTTTATTCTGGCCAGGCTTCACCGTAGATGTCGGCCGTTTTGTGCACGACATTCCTTGGCTTCAAGGAGGGTGGTGGACAACGGCATGCGCATTTGCCGGCCATGGAGGCGCAAACATCTAGCCGAAGAAGATGTTGGCGTTAGGGTTGGGTGCGGTGGCAGCGGCAGGGGGTGTTGCGAGCGGCGACAAAATGATGTCTACGCACTTCTATTCTTGTAGACAGTTGTTGGGCCTCCAAGTGTAGAGGTTTGTAGAACAGCAGCAAGTTTCCCTTAAGTGGATCACCCAAGGTTTATAAAACTCAGGGAGGAAGTGGTCAAAGGTATTCCCTCTCAAGCAATCCTGCAATCAAGATACAACAAGTCTCTTGTGTCCCCAACACACCTAATACACTTGTCAGGGTATAGGTGCACTAGTTCGGCGAAGAGATAGTAAAATTCAAGTGGTAACGGTGCCAGAAAAGAGCTGATGGCGTGAAGGTAAAGACTAAAGGAAACAAGAAGGAAGCAAGCAAACATGCAACAGATCTAGTAGCAAACGGTATTTCAATGTTTAGAAATAAGGCCTAGGGATCATACTTTCACTAGTGAACACTCTCTCATATAAATATCCTATCTTCATGATACTACTATTAACTACTCTCGGTTGAACACTCTAATCCACGGTAGGGCCTTCCCCAATCTAGATAACCCTACACTATCACCTAGAGTGCTAGATGGTTCCAACAAACACCACAATTTCATAGATACATCCAACTCCAAATATAACTCATAACAAATATTCAATCTAGACAAAGTGCCACACACGATATGCACGTTGTCACTTTCACACACGTGGGGAAAACCATAGATCTATTAAAGCACAAAGAGTATTTATGTAGACTCAAACCTAAGTGCCACCATGGCATGCACGATGTCACATTCACACACATGGGGAGAGCAGAGATCTAATGAAGCACTTGAGTAGCAAGGTAGATCTACTTGATTACAAAGCTCATGACCACAACATGATCATGCATAGAGAGATGAACCAATAGCTACCGGTAGAGCCCTTAGACTCGAGGAAGAACTACTCCCTCCTCATCATGGGAATCAGCAATGGTGATGGAGATCGATGGAGATTGCTTCGGGGCACTTCCCTATCCCGGTAGGGTGCCGGAACAGAGATTTTCTGTCCCCCAAATCTCCCTTTTGGTAGCGGCGGAACTATGGAGGTTTTCATGGATTTCTTCTGGATTGTTTAGAGTTTCTGCATCGGGGGCTTCTTATAGGCGAAGGGGAAGGCTGAGGCGGCGGCCAGAGGGGGCAAACCCTACCCAGGCACGGGGTAGGGCCCACCCGCGCCTAGAGGGGTTTAGCCGCCCTGGCACGCCTCCTCGTCTCCCCTCTGGACTTCTTGTTCCCCACGGAAAGTAATTGACTTTGACGTTTGTCCCGTCAATTCTGAGAATATTTCGTTACTAACTTTTCTGAAACCAAAAACAGCAGAAAACAAGCATCTCGCACTATTGCAACTGGTTAGTAGGTTAATACAAAAAACATGTAAAAAGCACCTCAAAGTGTGGACAAGTAAAGCAAAGTAGATACTAAAAAGCATGGAGCATCAAAAATTATAGATACGTTTCCAGCGTATCAGCATCCCCAAGCTTAACTCCTGCTCGTCCTCGAGTAGGTAAGTGATAAACAGAATAATTTTTTAGGTGACATGCACCCTCATAATAAAGATCCAACCATTTGCAAGCATTGAAAGCTGGGATCAAAGAACTCTAAACATGTGCATGAAAGATGGAGTTCTAACAATAGGACATAGTAACTATGCATGCAACATGACAAGCTACAAACAAAGATCATGAATAACATGCCGAAAAATGTTTGTTTGTTTTACATACAGAAAACATGGCATAGTGGTAATTAGCTTGTCCCTCATAGAGTAGAAATATAGATGCATAGGACACCTTCAAAGTTCACAAGGGTGACTAGAAACAAATAGCACAAGAACAAGTAATATCACAATATGCATCAATTAATAAGCTTTGGAACACTGCACACAGAATGACAACTATGCTCTCTTAATGGTTCCTAGAGGTAGAAGGTGGAGACTTAATAGTGGTGGAAGAAAGGCCTTTTTGTAAAGGAAGCAGGGATTACAAGTTTCAAAAGGATCTTCCAAAAATTATGGTACTTGTTAGCTTTCAGCCGTCATTACCCCTATCATAAGCATCTTGAAGTGATTAAGGTTAAAGTGGCAAAGATGGAGTATATGCTTGACGAAGTATAAGTTGGCAATCTCAAGTCCCTTGAATACGAGGGCCATACCTCATGCATACTCAACTTTGGGTCCAGGTAAGTTCTTGTCATTGTAAGTATTTGCATATCATTGAGAACCACCAACGGGGTACCCCTTGCACATGGTACAGGAGCTTTCCCATAACCAAAATGACAAGGCAAGCAGACAATGAGCATCTCAGCAATCTTTTTATTTACCATATGCATAGCTTTTTATTGATGATGCATCATAGATAGCACATTATGTTGATGCTGCAAGTTTCCACCATGATTAGGCATGGCATAGGCTAGCGGCCCAGGCGTTTCTCTAACACAAAATACAAACTCCATGAACTTACAAGTTCCCTCTTTATTTCACACTGGTGAAATCCATAGATAAAAGAGCATGATATCAACTGAGTACAACAAGGTACAAGTGCAATATTGAAAACGTTCCCTGTGACAGCACGGTTCTGCTAATTCCAACTTATAAGTGCAAGCATATACAACAAAGTTGTCACAATGGTTCAAGTTTATTAGGGGCAAAGAATAAAGTGTACCATCAAGTTCATGAGGGCTTTAATCACTAAGTTTTCACATAACAAAATAGTTTTTAATTGGAAGATAGTTGAAAACAAGAATATACTTGGAATGGTGTAACAGACCATGCATAGAAGTTTATAGTGGACACTTTGGAATAACTTGGTTTCTTGGGAGTTGGAAGCATGATTAAACCTTACTCATACAAGTGGAGGCTAGCAAAAGACTGAGAGCAACCAACTAAGAGAGCAATAATGGCCATAATCATGCAGAGCAACAAAGCATTACTAATCAAAGCATAGAGTGGTACTACAAGTCAAGGACAAAATGATCATAGAGGCTATGGTGACTTGTTCATAGTCATAATATGGTGTGATTATGTGCCAAGTCAACCCAAACAAAGCATCAAAGGAGAAAACCACAATACTATGCTTTTGTATGCTAAAACAACGCATGATTCCTTCAAGGAACATTAAGCAATCCTAATTGTTCGAAACAAGTCATGCTACAGCAATAATCACTAAGAATAAGGTCAAATAAACATCTAGCATGACATGATAAAGTCTAAGTCACATACAAAACAAGCTCCCTTTTGTACCACTTAAGCATGAAACTCTCTACTCTTTTCCAACACCAAACAAGTTATTTGAAACAACTCACAAAGATAATAATCAATAAATATCAGTGAGCTTATATCACAAATCCACAAAGAAGAACTAAAAAGTTCTAAGCTGAAAGCACAAGAAAACTAAGTCTGAATGCAATGCTAGCAAAAGTGAACACTCACAAAACAATAAGAGTGAAAACTAGAGTGTTCTAGGCAATGTAAACAGAGTGTGTCTCTCTCCAAAAGAAGTGTAGTGTAACCAACCAACTTACTCAAGAAAACTAAGAAAACGAAAACCAAAAACAAAAACTAAGACGCTCCAAGAACAACACAACAATGCATGAAACAATAAAAACGAAGTGTCTAGAAAGACCTGAGATTTTTATTGATGAAGAAGGGGATGTCTTGGGCATCCCCAAGCTTTGATGCTTGTACCTCTTGAATATTTCTTGGGGTGACACCGGGGTGGCATCCCCAAGCTTGAACTTTTGTCCTTTCTTCATCTCATTGTATCATTCTCTCTCTACACCTGAAATTTTTCCTTCATACAAAACTTTACACAATCTTCATTACCAACGTTAGTTTATTCAAAAGGTATTAGACCTCTGGCAAAGCTTTGGAAAAGCAAGTATTTTCAATAAAACACAAGCTAATGTAGTAACTCCTTCAAAAAGCTCAATTCACCTAAAGATAACTCAAAAAGGAACCAATAAGAAGCAAATGCAAATAATGGCAAAAATCTGTCAAAATAGACCATCAGGTAGAAACCGATTTTTTTGAACATCTTATGTTGCTCAAATCAAAAAGTGTTGAACTAACGAAAGTTAGCTAACATACTGGGGGACTTATTAGTAAATTTTGAGATCAATCCGAGTTACAGAGACTTCTCACAAATTTTTATGGTGGAGGACATAAATCTGTTTCGGGACAGCAACTCCCCAAATCTTACTTCCCTCTCATTAGAAGTCATTCTTGGCACAAAAAGCAAACAAAAAGGATAAGAGAGGTTATTACTGAAGTAATGACTTCCAAGACTCAAGAAAACTCTTGGGTTATCTCGCAACAAGTACTTTTCTTTAACGCCATTAAGTTAGGCTTGATAGTGTGAGAAGATGCTCACATAAGAAATATGAATTTAAGTAAAAGAGAGCATCAAGAACCAAATTCAAAACACATTTAAGTCTAACCCACTTCCTATGCATAGGAATCTTGTAAAGAAACAAGTCATGAAAGCACAAAGCACCAATCATAAGAAAGCAAAACAAGTGCAACTTCAAGACTTTCAACAAAAAGAGGGGAAACTTAATATTATTAAGATACATAAGACCATGTTTCCCTCTCTCATAATAACTTTTAGTAGCATCATGAATAAAATTAACAATATAACTATCACATAAAACATTATTATCATGAGACACATGCATAAAATAATTATTGATTTCCACATAAACATAGTCATTCTTATTAATTGTAGTGGGAGCAAATTCAACAACATAGCTATCACTATTGTTCTCATCACCATAATCATCAAATATAGGAGGCATAATGTAATCACAATTAATTTCCTCCTCAATAGTAGGTGGACTGAAAATATCATATTCATCATTGTAATCATCATATATTGGAGGTAAACTATCATCAAAGAAAATTTTCTCCTCTATTCTTGGGGGACTAAAAAGATTTTCATCAAAACTAGCTTCCCCAAGCTTAGACGTTTCTATAGCATTAGTAATAATGGTGTCGAAAGAGTTCATACTAATAACATTGGTATTAACATGCAAATGAAGTTCCATAGGTTTTTTAATTTTCTCTTCAAACACTTCATGTCCTAACTGAAGATAGATACTATAAAGCTCTCTAATTATTGTTGTTGTTTTCCATTAAGCTTAACTAGTGAAAACAAGAAACAAAAGGACAAAATTGCAGAATCTAAAGGAAATAACTTCGAGCACTCACACCAGAGGATGTGAGTACCTTTTACCTTACCTCCCCGGCAACGACGCCAGAAAAGAGCTTGATGTCTACGCACTTCTATTCTTGTACTCAATTGTTGGGCCTCCAAGTGCAGAGGTTTGTAGAACAGCAGCAAATTTCCCTTAAGTGGATCACCCAAGGTTTCGTGGTATTGCCGACGAGTACGCCATGGAGGGGTCCTCACAGTGCGTGTATAGGGACGTGGGGGAAGGCGGACGGTTGACGGCTACGAGGTAACACAGCTTACCCAGGTTCAGATCCCACGACGGTGGAGGAATCCTACTCCTGCTATAAATCACTATAAGGGCAATACGCCGAGTTACAGGGATTGGTTCATTGTGCGAGGTTGTATGAATCGATGCCCTAAAGGCTCCCATAGGCCCGACTTATATAGTCGCCAGGTCCTAGGGTTACAGGAAAAAGTCCTAGCTAGACAGGTTACAGAGTCCTACATCGTCTATTACTAGTCTTGTGTATCTTGTACTCCAAGGCTCCGGGTACGCTGGTGACTCCATCGTAGCCTTCCTTTATCCGGCATGGGCCTCCCTTCTGGATCCATCTAACTGGGTCGTCCAGCAGGCCATAGGCCATGCTACCAACTGTGGGCCACCCGGGTTATCCGGATAGGTGACGTGCTGTAAGGATACCCATATAGCATATCCCCAATAGTAGCCCCCCAGAGAACTCCGAGATCTTGCGTCGTCTTGCCTCTTGCCGTGGAATGATTCGTTTAGCTGGATGTCGGCAAATCGTCAAGCAATATCTTGTAGTCCTCCCAAAGAACCCTGCAAAGCTTTCTCCGCCTTCAACTTGTTAGCCGGAGAAATGCTGAATCTTCCATCGTACTCTTCCGTAGTCAGATTGGATCCGTCCACGTCGGAATCTTCGATGTGACGGCTCATCTAACCATGTCAGCTAGGACGACGTAGGCTTAGGTCAGCGACGCCTCATAACTCACACATGCAGAGAACGCAATCATGTCCGATTTGACCGCGCGAGCAATACGAACCGTTGGCAGCGACGGTTGGAGACGTGGCGAAATTTCCGCGCATGCTCGCGAACACGTCGTCTACGCGGCAACCGTCCGATCAAGCTGCACGAATCTTGACGCTAGAGATGATAAATAGTAACCGTGGGGAAATTTCCACTTCTTACCTCATTCTCCTCGCATCATCTTCTTCCTCCAGTCACGTGCCTCCTCGAGCTTTCCGCGAGAACTCTCGAAAAAACCCTAGCGCCAATCTGCACCAGTCACCTCCCTTCTCACTCCATGGCTAGCAGCAACACTTCTCCTTCCATGGCGGCGCCGAGCGAAGCCGCGGCGAAGCCGGCGAGCTCCGCCGTTGTGCCCCTAGAGGGTCTGGTCATCCCCGTTTCCGCGGTGGTTGAGTCCACCGGCGGCGACCATAATCCAGCGGCACTAGAGCCGTTGGAGGAGGAATCGGATTTGCACAAGGGCGATTGGCGCGGCTCAGACATCACTGACCGCGACATCCAAGAGCTGATCGTCGAGGAATACCTCCCTGCGACTGAGGGGCTCGCCTGACGGGCGGTGCCGGTCGGCGAGGTGACACCTTCTCCCCAAGCCGGAGAAAAGGTGTACCTCAAAGCCCAACTGGTACGCGGCGTTTCCCTGCCTATCTCCAACTTCTTCCTCTCCGTCTTGAACCATTATAGGGTCCAGCCTCAGAACCTTTCCCCCAATAGTATCTTAGTGCTTAGCAACTACGCGGCGCTCTGCGAGGGATACTTAGGGATCAGACCTATGTTAGATCTCTTTGTATACTTCTTTACCATCAAGCACAAAGCCGGAGCCGTCAAAGATGAGCTTAGAAACTGCAACACTATAAGCTTAAAGATTCGTCCTGGCCGGCGGTTCCCTGACATCGTCGGCCACGAGTCCTGCAAGAATTGGCAGCGTACTTACTTCTATGGCCCAGATATCCCTCTGGCTAGCTGAGAAGTAACGTACCCGGACTTCGTGGATGGAGCCACCGCTGAAGTTTCCACATGGAGATCCCAAATCTCCCTTCCTTTCGACCTCGACGCTTCTCGTGCCATAAGGCGGATCGAGTGGCTCGTAGATACGGGTTTGACCGGCTTGGACCTGGCCATGTGCTGGTTCATCAGGCGAATCCAACCTCTATAGCACCGTGTGAAGCTCATGCACGAGTATACCGGCGACAGGAGGGATAGCCTCCGCATCTCCGTGGACATTTTCTCGAGTGGATCCGTCAAGCTCCGTCTTAAGGACATCGTCAAGGTGAAGGACAAGCAACGTGGCTTCTCCATCACCTACGACATGTTCGTATATGGCAAGTGCCCAAAGGTAACTGTTTATTTTCCGTGTACGACTTTTACTCCAGTTTTTTCCGTCTAATAACTGCCATCTCATCTAACATGGTGGTCCTTCACTTAACAGCTTTGTGACATGGATGACAACATGGCTCCCAAAATCTATGGAACAAAGATGAAGGAGGTCACCGTGTGTCCGACGACGATGCTCCGGTGGCGCGAAAGTGGAAGAGCTCCACCTCTGACGCTGCCGACGGAGGCAAGAAGAAGAAGAAGAAGACGGAGGCTGGAGCCTCCAAAAAGACTACCGCCGCCCTGGAGGCAGAGAAAAGAAAAGCCATCGGGATCCCTTTTGCTAAAGCACCCCCACTTGTGTAAGCTTCTTTTCTTCCGACATTGTCTATTTATCTGTCTTGATCCTGTACTTATGCATTTTGCACGTTTCAGGAAGAAAGCCGCGACCAGCCTCAAGAAGACCTCCAAAACATCGGGGGCTTCTCGAAATATCAAGGACATGCTGCATCGCGACGCCTCTCCCGCCATCGCCCCTGCCACTCTTGCCGTGAAGCCCTCGTCTACTCCGACAAGCTCTCAGGCTAAGGAGGCATCAGGCCCTTCCGCCATGGAAGTGGATTCCGGCGCCTCTACCGAGCTTGCTGTTGTCAGCGAGCAGGCGACGCAGGAGAGTACCGCCCCTCAAATGGCTGAAGCTCCGGCTAAGGATGCCATCGGTGGTGGTAAGGCGGTGGTGGAAGCTAGTACTTCTACCGAAGGCGGCGCCCTTGCTCCCCAGAAACCTTTTGAGTTCCCAAAGATAGTCTACCCGGTGCTTATGCCGAGTAGCATATCTGTGGTTCCTAGAGCAGTACCGACATCTCCGACATGCGGTCTTGAGGAGCTCCTCCGACAAGCAGACATCTTGCGAGGAAACAGTATTTCCTTTGGCAAGCTACTGGCCGAGAGCGCTACCAATCTCAAGATTATTGCACTTGTAAGTTTTATTTGCCTTTTTTCATTTCATATGAGTATCCCATTGTAGCCCCCGAGGATATAGACGGAAAACCATAGGCTTTTGTGTCTAGATGCTCTAAGAGTGACTAAGCTAGAAAACTTCTCACTGTAGCCCCCAAGCATGTAGATGGAATGAAATGTTCCGACTAGATGCTTTAAGAGTAGCATACGTAGTATTTATAAATTTCAGTACTATAGCCCCCAAGCTTATAGTTGTAACTGAATTAGTTCCGACTAGATGCTTAAAGAAAGCTAAGCATATAGCTGAGTTAAAAACTTTATACTGTAGCCCCCAAGCCTCTAATCGAAAACTGAATTAGTTCCGACTAGATGCTCAAAGAAAAGCTAAGCATGTTGCTAGGTTAAAAACTCTCGCTGTAGCCCCCGAGCGTCTAGGTGGAGGATTTCCGGCTAGACGCTCCAAGCAGACTAAACAATGCTCTAACTTTGTCCTTTTTTCCATAGAACGAGAATGCTCGGAGGGGCATGGCCAATGACAAGTACCAGAAAATGCGTGCAGATCTTGAAGCCGAAAAGGGTAAAACTGCCATCTTGAAGGAACAGATCATCAAAAACAAGAGTCTGTTTTCTTTTTGCGCATTCCGTCTTGATTTTGTGCCTACATTCTCCGAGTACTCACTATGTACTTTGTTTTTTCCGACTTTGTAGAACATGTTGCCAAGGCCAAGGACATTGTCGAGCAGTCCAAGCACATCCAGCAGCTGGACAGCGAGAACAAGATCCTTAAGGAGGAGAGGAAAGACATGCTGAAAATGCATGAGGATTCAATGAAAACCCTGCAGGATTCCGCCACCGCGGAAATCAATCGCTTGAAGGAGGAGCTTGCGATCTTAAAAGATCAGAAGCAAGTTTCCGATGAGCAAAATCAACGCCATAACGAGGCGTATAATCTCCTCCAACAAGAGAAAGAATCCTTGGCGGACATCCTTTGGCAAGCTGACGCCAGTATCTTCAGTAAGTTTTTCTCCGCCTTGGTTTTCTGTAGTCTGGATACTTTGAATTGTTGGACTCATGCGCTCCTTGTCGGAATTTCCAGCTCCTATGGGTTTGACCCGTTCACCTCCTCCGGCCAAGGAATGCATGGTTCTTGCCGGCAACTTTATCAACACCGCCATCACGCAAGCCAAGGAGATTGCCAAGCCCCTCCAAATCAACATAAAAGCATCAGACTCTATGGTGAAGTACTCGGCGATCCTGCGCCGAGCCCCCGAGCGTATCACAAGCTAGAAAGCTTCATGTGCACGGGACGGTGCAAGGATGGCGTTGTCCACGGTGATGGCACACGATGAAGATGCCGACATCGACACGGTGACCTCTGGGATCCCCGACGTGGATGACGATGGCAAGGCTATCAATCATGTTTTTATCTTGTCGTCACTCGCGGGCTATGACACCAGAGTCGCCGAGTTGGTTGACGTCAATGTCTTCGTTCCCAAGAATTTCATCGATGACGGCGACCAAAGCTCCTCCGAGTCTCTTCACACAACCGACTTCCAGGGTGGCTCTCCGGCTGGTCATGATGCTGCCTCCAAGTCACCTGCGCCAAAGGAGTGAAAGAACAACTTTGTAACATTCGTTTCTCCTTTGGTGTGTATGCGGAAAAAAACTTTGTTTATGTAACTTAAGGAGGAAAACAATGGTTGTTATTTCCTGCTACTCAAGAACTAGTTTCCAGCATGTATATAATTTTAAGCAAGTGCTGGCTTGTCCATTACTTTGGTTTTTATGCTTGACTTTTCATGAGTCGGAAGACTCGTTGTCGGAACCACGCGCTTAGGTGATGATGTCCACTGGCTCCGTTAATAACCTGAGCACAAAATCGCCGACAATAAGTGCCAAAAGTCACTAATCTAGAATCCACATAAAAACGACAAAGAACGTGTAGACCAGAAAACTTAAGCTAAGGCCCGTAGGCGGAATTTTCACAAGTGCAATCGCAAACTTGTGCATAAAGGTTTTACATGATCCAAAAATGAACACTAAAGGATGTAAAAGACTCAGAAATATGAGTGAACCAGAGATCTTTATTTCATTGATCATATAAGAGGTACACATTTAGATAAAAAATGCTAAGTGTAAAAAGGATGTAGCTGTGATATGTTCCATGGCCGATCAAGCTCCGGGTAGTCATCATTCGGGTCACGTCGCTTACGCTTATGATCCTTGTTGGGTCTATCCTTCAGTTCACGATTGTCAACGAGGTAGTAAGACCCATTGAGTAGAGCCTTGCTTATGATGAACGGTCCTTCCCATGGAGGGGATAGTTTGTGTGACTTTTTCTGCTTAAGTCGGAGCACCAAATCCCCCTCTTTAAACAAGAGATGCTGGACGCGGCGACTATGGTAGCTGCGTAGCTTCTGCTGGTAGATGGCGGATCTTTGGCATGCCAAAACGCGCTCCTCCTCGAGAAGGTCCACATCTAGGCGTCTGGATGCTTCGGCATCATCTTCGTCGTAGGCATCAACTCTTGGTGAATCGTGAAGGATGTCGGAGGACAGGATGGCTTCCGCTCCATATACCATGAAGTAAGGGGTGTAGCCGGTGGATCTGTTGGGTGTAGTTCGCAAACTCCACAGTACAGATGGCAATTCTTCCGCCCAGGCTCCAGCTGCTCTATGTGGCGGTGCCTCAAGACGTGGCTTGATTCCCTGCAGAATTAATCCATTGGCTTGCTCAACCTGACCGTTGGATTGTGGGTGTGCCATAGATGCAAGGTCAAGTCGGATGCCTTTCTCCCAACAATAAGCCTCCACTTCTCCGAGCGACAAGTTGCTGCCGTTGTCGGTGATAATGTTGTGTGGGAGACCAAATCTTACCACTAGATCCCGGACAAACCTGAGGGCAGTTGCCCCGTCAAGCTTTCTAATGGGTTTAGCTTCTATCCATTTAGTGAATTTATCAACTGCGACAAGCAGATGCGTAAACCCACAAGGTGCCGTCTGTAAGAGTCCCACCATGTCTAGCCCCCAGACTGGAAACGGCCAAGTTATTGGTATTGTTCGCAGTTCTTCAGCAGGAACATGTGGTTGTCGGGCATAGTACTGGCATCCCATGCATGTCTCAACCAGCTTGTCAGCGTCCGCCTTCGTGGTCAGCCAGTAGAATCCTTGCCGAAAGGGTTTCGCGACCAACGATTGAGGAGCGGCGTGATGCCCGCAATCTCCGAGATGGATTTCGCGTAGGATTTCCATACCTTCTAGTTGGGAAACACACTTTAGGTATACACCAGTTGTGCTCCTTTTGTAGAGTTTCCCATTGAGTATGGTATAACCCTTTGCTCGTCGTACTATTTGCCGTCTTCGACTTCGTCATCGGGCAATGTTCCGTGTTCGAGATATTCCATGAACGGTTTTGTCCAAGCCGGAGGGACCTTAGTCACCATATTGACAAAAGAGTCAGCTCTCTCCGGGTTGTCGATGTCGGCTCCCTTCACAGATGGTGAGCGCAGATGCTCTAGGAGAACTCCTGGCGGAATTTGCTTGCGCCCTGATCCAAGCTTAGACAGCAGATCAGCCGCCTCGTTTTGCTCCCTAGATACATACTTGACTTCGTAGCCCAAGAAGCTCTTGGCTATCTCGTCCACTTCGTCTCGATATGCCGCCATCATAGGGTTCCGCGCGTTCCAGGTGCCAGCCACCTGCTGGGCAACCAAGTCGGAATCTCCACAGCAAACTATGCGCTTGATGCCAATATCCTTGGCTACACATAGTCCGTGAATGAGTGCTTCATACTCCGCCATGTTGTTTGTAGCCTCGAAGTGGATCTGCAGAACGTAGTGTAGCTTGTCTCCTGTTGGTGACTGTAGCAATACACCAGCCCCCGAGCCGTTGCGCAACTTTGATCCGTCAAAGTGCATCACCCAGTACTCTCGTTTCGGCAACGGAGTAGCATCTGGCATCTCCGTCCAATCTGCAACAAAATCCGCCAAGGCTTGTGATTTGATAGCGTCCCGCCTCTTGTAGGTGATCTCGAAGGCGGCAAGTTCAATGCCCCACTTCACGACCCTTCCCGTAGCGTCGCTGTTGTTGATAATGTCGGACAGTGGAGTCTTGCTCACCACTGTGATTGGGTGCTCCTGAAAGTAATGCCTCAGCTTCCGAGAAGCAAGGAATACTCCATAAGCTATCTTCTGGTAGTGCGGGTAACGCTGCTTGGACTCCATCAAGACCTTGCTTACATAGTAAACTGGTCGTTGAACTCCGTGCTCATAGCCTGGTTCCTTCCCTCTACCACGATGATAATGCTGATTACCCGGTTGGTTGCCTCCATTTAGATTAACAGGAGCTCTCCAGGATCGGGTGCTGCAAGGATGGGCGCTGAGGAAAGAATCTCCTTGAGCTGCTTCAATGCTAAATATACTTCGTCTGTCCATATGAATTTGTCCGCCTTCTTTAGCAACTTGTATAGCGGCAGAGCCTTCTCTCCAAGTCGGCTGACGAACCGACTAACTGCTGCAACACAACCTGTTAGTCGTTGAATGTCCTTTAGGCATGTCGGACGGTTTATGTTTAAGATGGCCTTGATTTTCTCCGGGTTGACCTCGATTCCGCGTTGGGAAACGATGAAACCCAACAATTTGCCGGCTGGAACCCCGAAGACGCACTTCTTAGGGTTAAGCATCATGTTGTATTTCCGGAGATTATCAAAGGTTTCTTTTAAGTCGAAGATTAAGTCGTTTGATTTTTTTGGACATCACCACGATATTTTCCACATAGGCGTGAACGTTCCGACCAATTTGGTCGTGGAGGCAGCGTTGCATTGTGCGCTGGTACGTACCACCTGCGTTTTTCAGCCCAAAGGGCATCGTAACATAGCAAAACGTGTCGTATGGTGTAGTGAACGAAGTGGACAATTGGTCTGACTTCCTCATCTTGATCTGGTTGTATCCTGAGTATCCATCAAGAAAACACAAAAGGTTTGAGCCAGCCGTCGAGTCAATGACTTGGTCAATGCGAGGCAAAGCAAACAGATCTTTGGGACATGCTTTGTTCAAGCCGGTGTAATCAACGCACATTCTTAATTCATTGGTTCCCTTTTTGGGGACAAGTACAGGATTGGCCACCCATTGACATGGTTATACCCTACGGGTACGTAACTTTAGCATACCTGGTCCAGCCCAAGGAAGGCCCACAACAAACATACGCTGGCCCATGAAGATTTTCGGGTGGCCAAGGCCCATGACGCCTTCGGATCCTTGGAGAACAAGACTAGCATAGATAGGAAATTCAAAGGGGTAAAACCCTAGAACTTGTAACCGACTAGGACTATGCCCGGGACCTGCCTAAGTCTATATAAAGGCCAGGAGGGCACGTCCTAGATCTCTCGACTCATACTTTCGCACATGCACCTCCACGCCAGATCGAATCTGCGCACCCTGTAACCTTCGGTTCCGCCGTAATCAAGAGCAGACAAGCAGGAGTAGGGTTTTCCCTCCGGGGGCCTGAACCTGGGTAAATCTCGTGTCCCCTGGTTGCTTGTCTGTTAACCGTTCCACGATCTCTAGCATCCCCATCTTCTCCAAAACCCAACTCCATAACAATGGGCATTGACGAGTCGAAACCTCGTCAATTGGCGCCGTCTGTGGGAACCGGGGCTGCTGATTGTGCGATCGTGACGGTCCCGACCCGATCGATCTACAACTCTGCGGCGACGGAGAATCACCTCCTCTTCGGCGCTTTCGACTTCACCGCCCACTCGTCGGCCACCATGAAGGATTTCGAGCCCGTAGGCGACGAACTCGAAATTTTGTTCGGGAGCTTCTGCTTCCAGGTGGGACAAACTGGCACCCTCCGCCTTCCCGAGCGGGTGCCCGTGCCATCAATCAGGCCCACCTCATGGACTCCACACCCCGTGCTACGCACATCACCATCGACAGATGAGTTCTACGACAGCAACAGCTGCAACTCCGATCTGTGCGATCCACCTTCGGATGAAGGGACCTACGGTTCCGGATCCGAAAGATGCGGCAGCAGCGGACCAATCTACGAGCGCTACCAATGCGCCGCAGTCATCCAGGAGCAGCAAACGCCTAACCCGCCGCCCAACACGAACCCCAACCCACAAGACAGAAACGGCGAAAACGGTGGGAACAGAAGAAGCCAGTCCCCCCCACCCAACGGGGAAAACAACGGCCACCTCATCCAACTTAGCAAAGAAGGATGGGTCCAGGCACGCCGTGCCGTCGCAGGCGACATAGTCCTGCTTGTGGACTCCCCACGTGATCTACTGATGGCATACCACTACCTCCTCATCGAGGAGCACAAGAAGCAAGTCAAGATGAAGGAGACACTCGACAAACGCAAGCAAGCAGCCTCTGAGTCCAGCGCGCGACGAGCTGCGCTCTCCGCCATGGCACCCGGCTCTAGCACAAACGAAAACCAGGGAAACAAGCACCGCTCTCGGGTGGAGAACATGGATCCCAGGGAACGCCGTGATATGACCCGAACTCTCCACACATCGTTCATGGATATGGATGCCGACGGCAACATCATCCCGAAGACACCGCAAGCTGCGATCATGGCAGCCACTGCGTATCTCGCGGCCCACCCACCTCCGGAGGGGGACCCGAAAATAGCCATGCATAAGTCCGCACTCACCGGACTCGGACTCGTCAGAGCTGCGCTCCACGAAGACGCTCCTGTGGAGCCAAAGAAGAAAGCTCCGGCCAGACGCGACCGGAGCCCCACCCCTTCATCCGAAGAGGAAGAGGAACACGACCTTCCTCAAAGGAAGAAGAGCTCGCATCGCCATAAACGTGACTACGACGCCAGAGACGCGCTTACACAGCGCAAAATCGACAAAGCACGCGCCAAACGCGCATGCTCGTCCGAGTCCGAGATGGATGAAGATGAAGGAGAACTCTGCGGAGCTCGATGCTTCAGCAGATCTGTTCGGCGAACACAGATGCCACGCAATTTCAAGCTTCCTTCGGATACTCCGAAGTTCAACGGCACGCAAGATCCAAAATCTTGGCTCAGCGACCATCTGTCATCCGTCAAGCTTCACGGCGGTAACAAAGAAACCACCATGCAATGCCTTCAGCTGCAGCTGACAGGCGCAGCGCGGGTTTGGCTCAGCAGCTTATCCTCAGGGTCCATCCGAAGTTGGGAGGAGCTAGCTTACAGCTTCATCCGAAATTTCAAGGGCACCAGCAAGAGGCCCGCCTCAATCGAAGAGTTGCGAGCCTGCACTCAGAGAACGGGTGAATCTATTCGCTCGTACATATTACGCTGGTCTACCACCAAGAACTCCGCAGCACACATCTCCGAAGAGAGGGCCATCGACGCCTTCAGAGACGGTGTCAAACGCATAGATTTCAAGGAGGAACTTGGGCGCGTCAAGCCCAAGACACTCGACCACCTCATGGACATCGCCAACAGGTGGGCGGACGGCGAAGATTGCATTCACCGAGCACAATCAGATGAAGAGGACGACTACGGCCGAAGACGGGAACGCCGCAGCAAGAGGAGATCGCGCGTCTACGAGGACCGCGACGGACCCGACATGGTCGCGGACGGCTACGCCGACCGCCGCAACGACAATAGCCGCAACAGCGGAGGATACCGCGGCGGAAACTTCCGCGACAACGGACGCCTAGCACAGTCGTGGCAACGCCGCGATCGCGACAACGGACCCTCAGCATTCGACAAACTTTCGGGTCCATGCACCATCCACTTCTACATCGACAAAACAGGATGGCAAAAAGAAAGCCAGCCACATGCTCAAGGACTGCCGCGAGTTCCAGAAACTCAGCGAAAGCATGGTGCAGATGAGGCAACAAGCCCCAATCCCTGCGTTCGGAAACGCACCTGCGCCAGGTGAAGTAGCACACGGAGCTCCTCCACCGCCGCCTATTGGAGGCCCAAACCAACCAGTCGCACCAGCGCAGAACAACGCCGGGATCGGGTACCCCCCCACCGAAAGGAGCACTAAATATGATCCAGAAGGGACGCCCCACGAATAGGGTGCAGAAGAAAATCACCCGACAAATCAACTTGGCCGTGGCAACTCCGCCTGCAATCCCTGAGTATCTCAGCGGATCGGAGTCCTGCATCACATTCACTCGCGCGGATCACCCTTGCCAGATCCCTCGCCCAGGTCATGCTGCCCTGGTGCTGGAGGCGCAGATCGGAGGCTTCGAGATGAGTCGCGTCTTCATGGAAGGTGGCAGCGGCATCAACCTAATGTTCGCAAGCACTCTAGCAGCAATGCGAATCCCGCAATGCAGCCTGGAACAATCAGACACAACGTTCCACGGCATCGTCCCAGGGAAGGGCATATTCCCCCTGGGCAAAATAGGGGTCGACGTCATCTTCGGGAAGCCGGACAACTTTCGGCAGGAACGACTCGAATTTGAAGTGGTGGACTGGCCGTCGCAATACCACGCCATCCTGGGGCGCGTAGCATTCGCAAGGTTCCTGGCCGTCCCGCACTACGCATACCTACTACTCAAGATGCCAGGACCAAGGGGCGTCATCACAGTCCACGGGAGCTTCACCCGATCGGACCAATGCGACAGGGATTTCAACAAAATCTCCCAGTCTTTCGGCATGCAAGACGAGCTTGTAAGGCTCTGTGAGGTGACGGATAATGGGGTACCCCCAGTCACAAGGCAGAACGCACCTGACATGTCCTTCGACTCCACCGTCAACACCAAGAAAGTACAGGTCCATCCGACGGATGCCTCCAAGACGGCCTTGATCGCCAACGATCTCAGCCCCGCATAGGAAGGCGCGCTCGTCGAATTCCTCCGTGAGGGCTGGGAAATCTTCGCCTGGTGTCCTGCGGACATGCCAGGAGTTCCCAGGGAATTCGTCGAGCACGCACTCAATGTCTTTCCAGACACCAAGCCAGTCAAGCAGTCCATCCGGAGACTGTCGGAGCCATGAGCCGAAGCTATCGGCAAGGAAATCAATAGACTGCTCGCTGCAGACTTTATCAGAGAAATCAAGGAAAGCGAGTGGCTGGCAAACACAGTGATGGTCCCAAAAAAGGACACGGACATCCTGCGGATGTGCGTGGATTTCACGTCACTAAACAAACACTGCCCAAAGGACCACTTCCCTCTTCCTCGGATCTACCAGATCATCGATTCGACTACAGGTTGCGAGAAACTCACCTTCCTCGACGCCTACTCAGGCTATAACCAGATTCGACTCAAGGTCGAAGATCAGGAGAAAACGGCGTTTATCACACCGTTCGGAGTATTCTGTTACAACACAATGCCCTTCGGGCTAAAGAACGCAGGTGCCATGTACCAGCGATGCATGCAGGCTTGCCTCAAGGACCAGATCGGTCGCAACGTCCAAGTCTATGTCGACGACATAGTAATAAAAACCAAGGAGGCAAGGACACTTATCAACGATCTCCGCGAGACGTTCGACAATCTTGATCGCTACAGGATCAAGCTCAACCCCGAAAAGTGCGCCTTCGGCATCCCATCGGGTCAGCTGCTTGGGTACTTCATCTCTCAGCGAGGGATCGAGGCGAACCCGAAGAAAATCAGAGCCATCATGGCAATGGAGAAGCCGAAAAACCTCAAAGGCGTCCAGCAGCTCACAGGGCGAATAGCGGCGCTAAGAAGATTCATCAGCCGCATGGGCGAGAAGGCCCTGCCGTTCTACCAACTGCTGCGCAAAGCAGATAAATTCGAGTGGACGCCAGAAGCCAACGATGCATTCGAAAGCCTCAAGCGGCTTCTCTCCACCTTGCCCGTTTTGGTCACGCCAAAGGAGCGCGAGCCCCTGCTGCTGTACATAGCAGCCACACACCAGGTAGTCAGCACCGTACTCGTTGTCGAACGACCTGAAGAACGCAAGACCCATGGGGTTCAGCGCCCAATCTACTACCTCAGCGAGGTACTCACTCCAACAAAACAGAGGTACCCTCACTACCAGAAACTCGCCTACAGCGTGTTCATGACGGCTCGACGATTGAGCCACTACTTCTAGGAGCATCAAGTGATGGTCGTCAATGAGGCACCCCTGAACAGCATCCTGAATAACCCGGAGGCCACAGGATGCGTGGCCCTGTGGGGCATCGAACTGTCACCTCTGGACATCGTCTATGAGAAGCGACTCGCAATCAAATCTCAAGTCCTTCCGGACTTCCTGGTACATTGGATGGAGCTGCAGCTGCCAGACACCCCAGACATGTCGCAGTCATGGACAATGCACTTCGACGGCTCCAAGAGAGAAGCTGGAGCAGGAGCAGGGGTCATACTGACCTCCCCGCAAGGAGACAAGATGAAGTACGTCCTCCGGATGAAATTCCGAGCCTCCAACAACGAGGCCGAATACGAAGCCCTCATCCATGGCATGAGGATGTCAAAGATATGCGGCGCAACACGCCTAGTCATCTACGGTGACTCCAACCTCGTCGTCCAACAGACGATGAATGAGTGCGACGCACACGCCGAAAACATGATCGCGTACCGTGCGCTCTACAACGCACTCGAAGGAGAATTCGACGGCTGCGAGCTTCGACACGTTGGACGAGAAAGCAACGAGGAAGCCGACAGACTCGCCAACATCGGCTCCACTTGCGCAAAGGTGCCACCAGGTGTATTCCTCGAACAGATCTGCGTGCCATCCATCAAGCGGAAATTCCCCAAGGGATCACCCGAAGAAGCAGAACATTCGGAAGCTACGCTACCCGAAGGACACGAAGGACCCGAAAAACTAGACACAGAGGTAGCCATGGTCAACCTAATGCAGGTCATGGCAGTCGAAGAAACTTGGACGCGACCATACCTCCAGTTCTTGATAAACGGAGAACTGCCTGACAGCCCGACAGATGCCCGGCGCATATCTCATCGGTCAAAAACCTTCACCATCATCAACGGCGAGCTGTACAAGCGCAGCATCACGGGTGTACTACAACGGTGCGTCACCATCGACGACGGCAAAGCCATACTCCAAGACATCCATGAGGGCATCTGCAGCCACCACGCAGGCAGCCGCTCCCTTGTTGCCAAAGCTCTACGAGCAGGATTCTATTGGACAACGACCATGAGCGACGCAAAGGACATCGTTCGAAGATGCAACGGATGCCAACGGTTCGCCGACAAACCGCACGCACTTGGGTCCGAGCTCAGACCCATACCCATAGCCTGGCCTTTTGCTCAATGGGGCCTCGACATGATCGGCAAACTGCCAAAATCCTCGAAAGGGGGACACGTCTTCCTCCTGGTTGCAGTCGACAAATTCACCAAGTGGATCGAGGCCATGCCGGTCACCAACCAGAAAGGCAAAACTGCCGTCAAGTTCTTCGAGTCCATTGTCTACAGGTTCGGCGTACCGCACAGCATCATCACCGACAACGGATCGAACTTCATCTCCGAGGAATTCTAGGACTTCTGCGAAGGCCTTGGGATAAACATCACGTACGCCTCAGTGGCACACCCGCAAACAAACGAGCAAGTGGAAAAGGCCAACGGCCTGATCGGCGCTGGCATCAAGAAGCGCCTCATGAGTTCACTCGAACAAAAAGTTGGAGCCTGGACGAAAGAGCTACCATCCGTCCTGTGGAGCTTACGAACTACACCAAACAGCTCCACCGGCTACACACCGTTCTTCATGGTACACGGGGCCGAAGCCGTGCTGCCAGCCGAAGTACGCCACCAGGCCCCTCGGGTAGTCGCATACAGTGAAGCCAAATCCACGGCTGCACTCGAAGATGCCGTCGACACACTCGACGAAGCACGGGACATAGCAGCAGCTCGATCAGTGGTGTACCAGCAGAGTCTCCGCAACTACCACAGCCGCCGGCTGCGCCCAAGGTCCTTCGTCGAAGGAGACCTCGTCTTGCAACTCAAGCAAAAGCGACCGAATAAATTCGAGTCTCCATGGGAAGGACCCTACGTCATCACCAAAGTCATCCCAGGTGGCGCCTATCGCCTCAAGCACGTGGAGTCTGGAGTCGCATACTCCAACCCATGGAACATCGCACACCTGCGACGATTCTATCCCTAGCTACCTACCCATTTACTTTCAATAAGGCTTTCAGCCAAGGCTATTCAACCGAACAATGTACTCCCCCCATTACGATATAAATAAAGCTAAGTGTCTCGCTCCAAAACTTCAGTTTGCTATTTTGCAACTTTACTACATGCTACATACGCACTCGGGGGCTCCCCCCACCTCACGATTTCATCGACTGAGGATCAACCGTGTACACCTGAGTAGCTGACAACGTCAGGCAAACGAAAAGGACACGTACTCAACCAAAGCACTGCGTGCTCACAACAAACAAACCTCTACAACAAAGGGCACAACACGCCCAGCCGAAATATACAAATTTTACATCTATCTGTTTATTTTCAGGTACTACCTATTCTGAAGAATAACCCGAGCATGCTGCTCAAACAAATCTATGACCTGTTCGGCATACTGCCTTATAGCTGCGTAATGTGGGCGCATGTCCCACTCACCACCGTCCGGCCAAGGAGGTGGCCCAGCTGCCACAGCAGCCAAATCTACGTCAGGTCGACGCACCCTCACAAGAGACAAAGCAGCCTTCACTACTGCGACGAGCTGTTGCCGCACCAACTCCTTGACATTGCTCACGCTCCGAAACTTCGACAGAAGACCCGCAAGGCTTGTTGGTACGGCATCCAAAGGGAACATGACGTGCATCACCGAGGCAAGCGACGTCTACACTTGGCGAAGCACTCGAGAAACCTAGTGCACACGATCCTGCACCGTCGCCAGAGCTATGGCATGGTCACGATCCATCCAGAAGAAGCCACCAGCCTCCATGTCCTGTTGAGTCAAGCAATTGACCCGAACAGCGACACGCTCCTTCTCTTCCCTCGGAGCAAGGTTCGCACCTGCGACAATGAAAAAATAAGAGCAAAGTCCAGCAGGCTCACCCAAAGAACTGAGCTACAGCTCGAAACAAGGAACAACTTACATTGAAGTTGCTCAGACAGTCGAACAAGTTCCGCCATCAAGTACTCCTCCCTGGCTGCACCACGCTCCGCCTTAGACTTCCAAACATCGGCACGTCCTCGCAAACCGAGCAACTCCCTTTCCAGGCTACGCACGCGATCCCGAAGAAAAGTGAGTTGAGAGGAAGCATCCAAAGATGGTCGCAACGGCATTGCGGAGGAGGTGTCAGCAGGGTCAGCACCCGAAGGAACCTAGAGCAGCAGTAAAAGAAAGGGACATACACATTCAGACAATGATAGAGCACAACTCAGAAGAATTCATTAAACATATAAGGCCACTACGTGGCACAAGGATGGTGTTCTTCAAGATATTTACAACAAAAGTAGACTACAAACTACCCTACGTCTACAACGCCTAAGACGCGGCACCCTGAGTCGCCTCGGAGCCAGACTGCCTAGCTTTGGCGCCGCCCTGCTGCCGCAGGGCATACTCAGACAGCAAATCAATGAGCTTGGGCCCATATCGCTTGCAGCGAGCAGAGTAGGAAGCAAAGGCTACCTCGGATCCATCCGCAGTCGTCGACATCCGGGAGGTGATCTAGGGCAGATCCAGCTTCGCGCCAGCCGCCAAGGCCATCGCCAGCCCGACGGACACACTGATGCCCTTCTGCTTGCGCTTGTACGCCGCAGGCGCTTCGGCTGACAGAGCCTCCGCCAGAGCATCCACATCATCGAGGGCCACGCCCTTAGGAACAAGCTCCTTGTAGAAGCGGCCAAGGACCTCCTTCGCCTTGGCAAGGGAGCTGACAACGGTGCTGCAGCGGTCTTCGACCGCCACAGTAGCATCATCCCGTGCTCTAGAGCACCGCGGTGGAACTCGATGCCTGCGGCATCTGAGACAAAAAATAAGAAGGAAGACATGAAGAAAAGCAGCACAGAAGAAGACACGAGGCATGAAGAAACAAGCACAAATCTAGCACTCACCCGAAAGAGCCTTGGCAGCAGCCATGAGCTTCACTGCTACCTCTCTTTCATGAGCAGCCGCAACAGTGGCCAGCTGCTCCTCACGATCCGCGGCCTCCTACTGCAGACTCTCTTTCGCTTTGGCTACCTTAGTCAGCTCTAGCTCAAGGTGTTCCTTCGCACCAACGACGGCCTCGGCCTTCTGCTCCGATTGACCAAGGCTCTTCTTGAGAGCGTCGACCTCACGGAGAGAAGTGTTATGCTCCTCTGCATTCAAGACAAGCAAGTGTCAAAGAACAGGACCAGGATAAATAAGAGAAGCACTAACAGGCAGATAGGTACCTTGAAGTTGCCGAAGGTTCGCCTCCAGCACCAAGCGCTCCTGCACCAGTCGCTTGGCCTCCTGCACAAAAGGCTAAAGGAAAAGAAATAGCAGTAAAAAAAGGACTTGGGGGCTACGCCCAACACAAAGGAGTAAAAACAAAACTCGCACACGAAGACGCTCGGGGGCTCCGCCCGTGACATGAAGCAGAAAAACTTACATGCTCTGATGGCGAATCCGAAGGACCGCCTGCGAAATTCTGAGGCGCAACCACCTGCACCTCCTGCAACGGAGGATCCAGAGCTGCGCCATCCGAAGTCGCCACCGTCTGCGGCGGAGGAGACGCAATTTTCGACTCCCCCATCATCTCCCGCGCACCATCACTGGAGGAATCGTGGGAGGAATGCCTGCATAGGAACAAATCAAAACAAGTGCAAAAATCATGATGGAAAAAGGACAATAGTACAACAAGAAACTTACGAGCCCAGTGAGCTCAGCTCGAAGACAGGAGGAGTCCTTCGGGATCTCTTCTCCTCTTTCTTCTCTTCCTTCTTCTCCTCCTTCTTTTCTTCCTTCTTCCGCTTCGCTGGCGGGTGCGGCGCTACAGCCCGCACAGGAATGGCAAGAATGGGAGAAGAAGAACCTCCATGACCGTCACTATGACGCTCAAGGCCCAGAGGGTTTCTGGGAGTCGGAGGAGTCGAGGCATCCGATGAATCGCTGGAGCTCCGTGATCGTTTGCGCGTATGGTCCTCACTCGACTCGTCAGCATCCTCCGCCGGAGATCGCGCCGATGGCAGCTCGGACACGGACTCAACCACTTCATTATCCGGGGCATTTGGATACTTTTCGGGCAATGGCGGTACCATGCCCGGCACTTTGAAGCTCTGCAAAATCAGAAGGAACTTTGTTAGCAAACAAAGGAAACAAATACACAGCCAACAAAAAGCACTACGTGCACAAATCTACACCTGCGGTACGGCCAATGTCGAAGAAAATGGAGGAGTTAGCGATTTCCCTGGGATTTCTTCTCCGGCCTTGAACTTCGGCAGTGCGCGAAGGGCCCTGTCAAGATCCCCCTCGGAGATTTTCTCAGCCGAAACCCTCGTCGGATCACGGCGCCGAGAATAAAGAAACATCGGGTGCGCCCTCGCTTGGAGAGGCTGCACCCGACGCTCAAGAAACGTCCGGATGATGTCCACGCCGTTCACCTCCTTCTCCGGAATCAGCTGGAGATCCTCCACCCGACGGTAAAGGGCCTCTACCTCCGCCACCTCACCGTCCAAGATTTGGTTTTTCCAAGACCTTTTCGGCTCAATCATTTGGGAGGGGTCAAAGGGAACAAGACCAAAATCTTGCCCGGGAACTACGGAGTCGCGGATATAAAACCATCGCCTCCACCAGTACTGGACAGATTCGGACATAGAAAAAGAAAAGAAGAGAAGATTGGGACTAAGGGAGATGATGCAACCCCCAATGGGATACACACCATCCGAACCAGATTGCCTCTTCACGGAATAGAGCTTCTGGAAGAGGCCAAAGTGCGGCTCAATGCCAAGCCAGCACTCGCAAAAAGTGATAAAACACGCAATGTGAAGAAGGGAGTTAGGCGAAAGATGATGTAGCTGGATGCCATAGAAAAAGAGCAGCCCACGAAGGAAGTCGTGGACTGGGAAGGAAAACCCACGCATAAAGAAGGCAAGAAACATAACCCGATACCCAGATAGGGGACGGGGGATTACCTCATTTCCGGGGAGTTTGACGGCCTCCCTATCTTGCGGGATCAGGCCCCGCTCGCGAAGCTTGCGGAGATCGCTCTCCCGCGTCTCTGATTGCCGCCAGCCACCATCGGTGACACGAGTAGCGGTGGTGCCCTTCTTTCCTCCGGCGGCGCTGGTCCCAACCGAAGATGACTATTTCTTTGGTTTCCCCATGGCGCTACGGCGGCGCTGGCGTTAAAAGCGCAGAAACAACGACGGAAATGTGAAAGGAAATCCCAGCGCGCAGCAAGAATCGCTAGAGCACAAAGAGGCAGTGAAAACAAGAACTGATGCGGTGAAAACAAACCGCGGCTTTCCCCAATGATTATAACAGCGAAGACGACGCACGGCAACCGTCCATCCAGAAGACCTAACGCCAACAACAGATCTGACCGTACACGTGTCAACATCACAACGAACCGTCGTTACCATGCCGTCCACTACGCGCGGAAATCAAGGAGACGCCGTAATTATCTCCACGCCGCGCGTGACCGGTCAATTCAAAGTCAGCAAGTGGGACCCACGTTTCATCCAGTCAAGTCATCTCTGGCGTAGCAGACGCTTGAGGTCATCGATCGTCAGCACTAATGTCATCAAAAGCTATACTAGCACCAACAACAATTCCCCGGCTCCACAGCTAAGAGTACTCACTCGAATCTTCGATTCGACTAAATACTCGGGGGCTACTCCTATCAGGAGCGCTGGTCGCGCACCCGGAAGATGAATAAAGACAAAGTATTTCTTCGAGTCCTACGTCGAGTCTACGACTCCACTACAGACTCGGGGGCTACTCCCATAGGGAGGATGAATTTAAGCATCAGAAAATTTTCGTGTCCTACGGACTTGACGACTGAACAATGCTTGAACTAAAGTGTCTGCTCGAGTCTACGACTCGAACAGACACTCGAGGGCTACTCCCATAGGGAGCACTGGTCGCGCACCCTATGATTCTTCGACTACGATCTTTCGGATCAGCATGCAAAAACTTTTTGGCAACTCTGCCCCAACAAAACGCTGAGTGAGCGACAATCTCCTTGGCCACCCGAAGCACCTCCGTGGTGACAAATGTTCGGATGCTGCGTCTGCGACGCAAAGATAAGACCTGCAGATATCATCTGATGGCCTAGCAACGTACACGACTGCGCTCTGCTAGTATAAATCCATGCCAACAGGCGTGATGAAAAATCCCGACGGACGCGTTGGGTACATCAATTAAAAACACTGGAATTCCACTCCTGTAAGTCCTCTGTGGCCTAAGTCGAATTACGCCAGCATATGTTCCGGGTTCAAGTTAAGGGACTCGAACCTGATGAAGATCATGTTGTTTCGTCCTAAGACAGTTAACTGACCCTGATCCGTCGGGTGAGTCAGGCACATGTATCAACAATCCCTACACACATATATTGCTAAACACCTAGTTGCACCCGAAGGATTGAAGAGTCCTCAGCCGAATCTACAATTCGACTGATCACTCGGGGGCTACTGACATGGTTATACCCTACGGGTACGTAACTTCAGCATACCTGGTCCAGCCCAAGGAAGGCCCACAGCAAACATACGCTGGCCCATGAAGATTTTCGGGTGGCCAAGGCCCATGACGCCTTCGGATCCTTGGAGAACAAGACTAGCATAGATAGGAAATTCAAAGGGGTAAAACCCTAGAACTTGTAACCGACTAGGACTATGCCCGGGACCTGCCTAAGTCTATATAAAGGCCAGGAGGGCACGTCCTAGATCTCTCGACTCATACTTTCGCACACGCACCTCCACGCCAGATCGAATCTACGCACCCTGTAACCTTCGGTTCCGCCGTAATCAAGAGCAGACAAGCAGGAGTAGGGTTTTCCCTCCGGGGGCCTGAACCTGGGTAAATCTCGTGTCCCCTGGTTGCTTGTCTGTTAACCGTTCCATGATCTCCAGCATCCCCATCTTCTCCAAAACCCAAGTCCATAACAATGGGCATTGACGAGTCGAAACCTCGTCACCCATCGGGTGTGAAGGACTTCTCGGATAAATCTAGCTTTAAGTAACCTAGCTATCTCTTTGACAATGGCACGTCTCTTCTCATCTCCAAAGCGTCGTAGAGGTTGTTTCACTGGTTTGCATTTTGGATTGATGTTTAAGCTGTGCTCGACAAGTTCCCTAGGTACACCTTTCATGTCGGCAGGTTGCTAGGCAAAGATGTCCCTATTCTCATGGAGGAACTCGACGAGCGTGCTTTCCTATTTGGGATACAGGTTTGTCCCAATGGCGATGGTCTTGGAGGCATCGCCTACCACAAGTTCCACCGGCTTGGTCTCGATGGCGGCCTTGAACGCAGGACCGGAGTCAGAGATCTGCTTCTTCGACGCGGGCATATCTAAGTCATCGATCTTGCTCTTGATCTCCTTGAATTCTTCGCTATAGAGGACAGCTTCTGCAACGGCTGCTTCATTAATCTCGCAGTCCCTTGCCTTGGTAAAGCTTCCGGATACGGTGATGACACAGTTTGGTCTGGGTATCTTGAGTTTGTTATAGACAAAGCATGGCTTGGCCATGAACGTGTGGAATATGTCGCGGCTGAATATGACGTGGTACACGCTCTTGAAGGGGACCACCTTGAAGGTCATGCGCTCTTGGCGGTAATTCTTAATATCGCCAAAGGCAACCTGAAGTGTAATGGACCCAAGGGACCGAGCCTCCCGACCAGGAACTACGCCGTGGAAGATGGTGTTGGTCCGCCTTAGGTTTGCCTCCGTCAGGTTCAGCTTCTGCAGTGTATCCAAGTACAAGATGTTGATGCTACTTCCACTATCCACCATACACTTAGTGAACTCCACGCCGTCAATCAGGGGGTTGATGACCATGGCGTACTGGTTCTCCGTAGGTATAAGGTCTGGGTGGTCCGTCTTGTCCCAATTTATTGGAACCTCCGACCAGCGCAGGTACTGGGGAACTGGGGTGAGAGTGGCCATCAGGATTCTCAGAGAGGTCTTCTGTTGTCAGACGGTGGGGGTGCCAAGAAAAGTGTGGTAGACTGGAGCCTTTTTCGCGAAGGGGTCCTTGCCCTTGTCGTCGCTCTTGGCGGCGTGCTTGGGGTCAACGTCTTCGTCCATATCACTTGAATCCTTCGACTCCTCCTCCTTCTTCTTCCCCTTGCCCTTGCCTCACGGTCTGTTCTTCCAACGTCGCTTGTAGCCAGACTCCGGGTCTTCCTTGAGGTCGTTGACGAACTTGCAGTGTCGATTGGTATGGGTGGCTTTACCGTTGGCATCGAGGTGTACGAGGCACGGCATATCGCGGTACTCCTCGTAGGTTTGGGGAACACGGAGTGGCGCCGAGGTGGTTTCATTTCCTCGTTGTTGCCCACGACCAGCTCCCCTTCCTCGGCCACGTTGTCCGCCTTCGCCTCGTCCTGCAAAAGTCATAGCGACCATGTCGGTAGATTGCTTTTCTTCTGGAGCGGTTTTCCGCTTTGTACTACTGTTCCTCCGAGCTTGAGTTGGAACGGCTGTTGCCGACAAGGAGCCGCGAGCATCGTCATCGTCGTCGGCGCTTCAGCTTATGCCGGAGCAACGTGTCTCTTTCCAATCCGTCGATGAAGGCGGCCACGGTGGTCTGAGCGTGCACTCCTGCGCAGGAATTCTTCATGTCCAGCCAGCGAGAGAGGTAGGCGCGAGATGTCTCGTCTTTCTCTTGCACACACCATTGTAGATCGCCCACAGTGCAAGGGCGCTTGTATGTACCCTCAAAGTTCTTGGCGAACGCTTCTTGCATGTCCAACCAGTTGTAGATAGATTTCTCCGGCAAGTCGTCGATCCATTGACAGGCCATGCCTGCCAACATTAACGGGAGGTACTTGACGGTGACGTTGGGGTTGCCTCCAGCAATCTCCACCGTGTTGCCGTAGTCCTGCAACTATGTGGCGGGCTTGGCGGTGCCGTCATAGGGTTTGATGGTCTTGTCAATCCGGAAACCTTTGGGATAAGTTGCGGACCGTATCACAGGTCCAAAGCAACGTGGTCCTAGGTATGGCCCTTCCCGGGATTCGTGGATCTTATCGATCCATGAACGTGCATCGTATGGCTCCGGGTTCTTCTTCTTGTCAACAGGGGACGAGCTGCGTGAATGATGCGGGCCCCCTCCGCCATGGTGACTGCTTGGTGGTGGCGGAGGCGGAGGTGGCGGTGGGTTAGCCTTCTTGCTGTTACCCTCCTGCGACTCCTCACGCCTGTCACGGTTGCTTGTCGGACGCGGAGGGTCATGGTGCGACCTGCTCCTGTGCCCTTGGTTGCGCTCTCCGTCATGACGGGTCTGCTCCGTGTTGTCGCGAATGACGATGCCGCACTACTTTGGTGGGGAATATCCGTATGATGGTGAGTTTTGTAATCGTCGCGATGTCGGGGAGATCGCGGCGGTGGCGACGGGCGACGAGGTCGGGCCTTTTCTCCGTGGTTGGAGGATATGGGGATGGCGTCCTTCCTATTGCGCGCGTCCCTCCGTCTTTGTTCTAATGAACCCGTCTGGGACCCGACATCAAGAGGAGATATGTCCCTTGGCGGTTTGTACTGACTATACCGGCAAAGCGCTGGGTCGGACTCGAGCCTATGAGAGGTGGCCTTTTCCTGCTGCTTCACCACCTTGGCCACTAGGTCATAGACCTGTTCCACTGCCTTGGGCGATCTATCCTGCTCCAGAAGGGTCTTGGTGACGGTGATATTAAGGAGTGGGGTGGGCATCACCTACTTGCCTTCACTATCAATGTATGTCTTGGCTTGTGCCGGCTTCAAGGGATCCCATCCTAGGTTGCGCCGTACACCAGGATCGTTGATGACGCGAGCCGGCGCTTTCTTAGCCTTTTGCTGCTGCAGCAAAGTCTTGTACTCCGCCTCCATTGCTCTATCCTTCTCTATAGATTTCTGCGCATTGACCAGATCTCGATCTAGCTTGGCGCCTTGCTCCGTGATGGCCTGCGCTTCCTCCAGCAGCTGCTGGCGCTTCTCGTCAAGCTGGGTCACGTTCCGGATATGAGCAACGGTCAGTGGCTCGACGAGGAGATTGTCGTACATCACTCTATTAGCTAGAGTAACTTGGGCTGCTGCAGATGTGGATGCTGGTGGTGGCAAGTTTGCGGTGTTGTTGTTGCTCGGGCCGGTACCGAGTTCCTGCGGCTGCTACACTGGATTAGGCGGAGGAGGCATGACCTTTGCGCGATCATCGTCAGCACCAATAAGTGGGCCCTTCCCCTTTTCTAGTGCTGTAGGCGGAGCTTGTCCGGGTTGATCTTCATCCATCGCCGTCCCAATGGTGACGAATACCCCTCCAGACATGACGATGTTGTTGGCTTGCTCGTCGCACGAGTACTCCTCCTCCATCTCCTACATAGCGGAGTCTAGCTATTCTGGACTGAAGTCTATCTCCTCAGAATCTGCACTGAAGTCAGCATAAAACGCGTCAATGACAGAGTCAGAGGGTGCCAGGACTTCCTCGATGACGGGCGGTGGAGGTGCAACGACCGCGAGATGACTGGAGGTGGTGGTGCCGCTGCGGCGATGACGGCCGGAGGCGGTGGTGGCGGTGGCTGAATCGGAGGTTCTCCGTCGATGAGTGCGAGTGCTTTCTGGGCCTCCATGCCAGCCTCCACGTAGTTGTTGACGGTGCTCACCATCTGTTCGAGGGTAAGGCGTCCTGTTGGCTGTTGCCGTCTTAAAGAATGCCGGAGAAGCGTGCCACGGTCCAGTCCTTCCACGAAGTGATACAGAGCGTTATCATTGGGGTAGTGGGCCAGATCGGCTCGTATACGGAGCCACCTGGCCAGGTAATCGCGGGGGTTTTCGCCTTCTCTCAGAACACAGCATGCCAGGTCGAAGATGGTGACCACGCCGACGAACTTGGATCTCTGCTTTCCAGACGCGCGGGCGAAGCCGGCGGATTTGCAGTGATCTTCCACCTTTATATCCTGCACAGGGGCGGTTTGGGTGGGCCTTGAATTTTTCCGATCTTTGCTGGCAAACTCCAAAGAGAGATCTGACATCGATCCTTCCGCGAACGTATACTTCCCGTGGGCGGTCCGTGCGGGCCTTGATGCTCCTCCGACTCCCAGGGAACTAGTGCCCGAGCCGGTTTCGCCGATGAAGAGGTGGATGTCTTTGATAGGAACGATCGAACACCGCATAGGGTTCGTCTTCGCCGGGATCTAGAACTCGTCAGGAGGTATGATCGGAACATTGCCAGAGAAGAGAACGCGACCGATGGCTACGGTTTCACCGATTCCCGTGAAGATCTTGGTCCTCTCCCGCTGAAGAGCCTGAAGCGCCTCTTGCCCCACGGTGGGCGCCAACTGTCGTGGTATTGCCGACGAGTACGCCATGGAGGGGTCCTCACAGTGCATGTCTAGAGACATGGGGGAAGGCGGACGGTTGACGTGTACGAGGTAACACAGCTTACCCAGGTTTAGATCCCACGACGGTGGCGGAATCCTACTCCTGCTATAAATCACTATAAGGGCAATACACCGAGTTACAGGGATTGGTTCACTGTGCGAGGTTGTATGAATCGATGCCCTAAAGGCTCCCATAGGCCTGACTTATATAGTCGTCAGGTCCTAGGATTACAGGAAAAAGTCCTAGCTAGACAGGTTACAGAGTCCTACACCGTCTATTACTAGTCTTGTGTATCTTGTACTCCAAGGTTCCGGGTACGCTGGTGACTCCACCGTAGCCTTGCTTTATCGGCATGGGCCTCCCTTCTGGATCCATCTAACTGGGCCGCCCAGCAGGCCATAGGCCATGCTACCAACTGTGGGCCACCCGGGTTATCCGGATAGGTGACGTGCTATGAGGATACCCATATAGCATATCCCCAACACAAAGTTTATCAAACTCAGGGAGGAAGTGGTCAAAGGTATTCCCTCTCAAGCAATCATGCAATCAAGATACAAGAAGTCTCTTGTGTCCCCAACACACCTAATACACTTGTCAGGTGTATAGGTGCACTAGTTTGGCGAAGAGATAGTAAAATACAAGTGGTAATGGTGCCAGAAAAGAGATGAGGGCGTGGAGGTAAAGACTAAAGGCAACAAGAAGGATGCAAGCAAACATGCAACAGATCTAGTAGCAAACGGTATTTCAATGTTTAGAAATAAGGCCTAGGGATCATACTTTTACTAGTGAACACTCTCTCATATAAGTATCGATACTACTCTTAACTACTCTCCGGTTGAACACTCTAATCCATGGTAGGGCCTTCCCCAATCTAGATAACCCCACACTATCACCTTGAGCGCTAGATGGTTCCAACAAACACCACAATTTCATAGAGACACCCAACTCCAAATATAACTCATAACAAATATTAAATATAGCCAAAGTGCCGCACACGGTATGCACGCTATCACTTTTACACACGTGGGGAAAATCAAAGATCTGTTAAAGCACAAAGAGTATTTATGTAGACTCAAACCTAAGTGCCACCATGGAGTGCATGCTGTCACTTTCACACACATGGGGAGAGCAGAGATCTAATGAAGCACTTGAGTAGCAAGGTAGATCTACTTGATTACAAAGCTCATGACCACAACATGATCATGCATAGAGAGATGAACACATAGCTACCGGTAGAGCCCTTAGCCTCGAGGAAGAACTACTCCCTCCTCATCATGGGAATCAGCAATGGTGATGAAGATGGCGATGGAGATCGATGGAGATGGCTCCGGGGCACTTCCCTGTCCCGGCAGGGTGCCGGAACAGAGACTTTCTGTCCCCCGAATCTCCCTTTTGGTGTCGGCGGCGCTACGGAGGTTTTTGTGGATTTCTTCTAGATTGTTTAGGGTTTCTGCATCGGGGGCTTCTTATAGGCGAAGGAGGAGGCCGAGGCGGCAACCAGAGGGGGCAAACCCTACCCAGGCGCGGGGTAGGGCCCACCCGAGCCTAGGGGGGTTTAGCCGCCCTGGCACACCTCCTCGTCTCCCATCTGGACTTCTTGTTCCCTACGAAAAGTAATTGACTTTGACGTTTGTCCCGTCCAATTCCGAAAATATTTCTTTACTAACTTTACTAAAACCAAAAACAGCAGAAAACAGGCATGCACTGTTGCAACTTGTTAGTAAGTTAGTACCAGAAAACATATAAAAAGCACCTCAAAGTGTGGACAAGTAAAGCAAAGTAGATACTAAACAAACATGGAGCATCAAAAATTATAAATACGTTTCCAACGTATCACAAAACTGCTCTATCGGCATACATGGGGTCGGTGGAGAAGGTGGTTGGGGGAGTGGCAGAATATAGCCATCCAAAGCCGATATTTTGCCGGTGGTGGTCGAGCCGGGATGCAGGAGGTCATGCGTGGAAGTTTCAGTTTGACGGTTCGGCAGGACGGGCCGGCACACTAAATTTGCAGCACATCATTAGGCTTTCTGTGTGTGCACTAATTTTTGTTGTGCGCGACCTATTTTTACACGTCTGTTGGAGTACGATTTTGCCCCGCCATTCTCAATAATAGCGTTTTTATGCATTGATGGAGTTTTGTGTGTCTACTGGAGATACTTTAACTACGTTCTTTGGTTTTTCCTCGAGTGGGCCTTGGCTAATTCCTTATTTTTTCTTTGAGTTGGTCCATGTTTGATTATTTTCTTCTTGGGTCCAGTCATAGACACATACTCCCACGTGGCCTTAAAACGCTTCCTTTTCATCAGACTTAAGTCTATAAGTTAATTTGTGCACGGATGGAGTTTTGTGCGTCTGCTGGAGATACTTTAACTACGTTCGTTGGTTTTTCCTCGGGTGGGCTTTGCCGATTCCTTATTTTTTCTTTGAGTTGGTCCATGTTTGATCATTTTCTTGTTGAATCTATAAGCCATAGACATATACTCCCACGTGGCCTTAGAACGCTTCCTTTTTCACCAGACTTAAGTCTATAGTTAATACAGGTGAATAGGGCTTCCGGTCCGGATGTGATGGGTACATGGGAGCGTTCTTCAAAAAGTGTTGGCCCATCGTAAAGGATGATCACATGAAAATTATGCATCAGTTTGAAAATCTTCAAGTCGCAAATTTTCATTGGTTCAACTCCCAAAAATTGCTCTTTTGCCAAAGAAAGAAGTGCTGGAATACATACCCGACTTCTAGATCAAACAAGACATTTTCTTGACCATAACAAAAAAAAACAGTCTAAACACCGTAGGCGTTCCGACATTGTCCCAGGGTCTCCACGAAGTACTACATATGCATCCGTGTGATTCAACGCCGCAAGTGTGCCAAGCTCCTACCTTGTATTGGGGATGTGTGTTAATTCATGGTGAATACCGGATAGGTTCAAGCATCTATGCGAGTAAAATGCACTTGTGGCGGTCTGCTACATTTGGCGGCGGGGTGGGGTTCTTCGGTTAATGAACTTGAAAAATTAACACCTTAAACTTGCCAAAGAAGTTCACTTTGGTCGAAAAAAGCCACAATGTCGGGTTAACTCACTAGTAAAGAAACGGGCCTATACGGGCCACCCCCATCACACATACAAAGATAAAACTGTTTGGGATGGTAGAAATCTCATACCCAAAAAGAAACGTTTGCGACATTTGTGGTGCGACGTATCGCACACGATTTTCCTTTACGGAATAATAGAGTGTGTGATGTCAGATGGGCTCGAGCGCTATGATGACCTCGGATCGAATAAAGATCCTAAATCCCTATGATTAACATGCTAGTTTTGGATCATTAGCTATCACTCACAGTAGATGAACTATCATGTAAAACACAAGTCTTTATTACATGAATCAAATAATTCAGAGTTTACTTTATTACAGCGGAAAACAAAATAAGTACAATCTTGAGTCCCATCAATGCCACATGCTAGTTGAGTGAAGAACCGAGATCCTAGCACACCTTTCAGCGACCTCCAAATTCTGCACATGAAATGATGCATCCAAACAAGTTGGTCAATAATTTGAATGTATTGGCAAATTACACCATGAAGGAAAAGACTTGGCTATCTCTACATGCATAGGTTGACAAAAGGCTTGAGGTTTATTTGCATAAAGCCAATTTTTCTTAAGTCAAGAAGAAGAGAGAAAATCGTTTATCCTACTTTTTATAAATATTTGATAAGTAATATATGGTCAAGTGGATTGCACTGGATTCTACCAGGCTACCATACCTCAACCTAACACATGAAGTACACCATGCAACCCAAAATCCCATCTATGGACGATTCCACGACCATAGGGTTTTCGAATAGTTCTTTAGAAAAGAGAGAGGAAATCTTTCAGAGGTTCCATCATTCAGACGCTCAAAGTTGTTCTTTTCCGTAAACACGGCTGATCGATCAGGTTAATACTCTCGAGAGTTTGTACACTTTACCCACAATCCACGATCAAGTCCTTTTACAAACAAGACTATGGAGAAGCTTTCCCTTAGTAGCCCCTCTACTGGTTCCACGGGAGCCAAACTCTGGTACCCAGGTGAGGATTCCCACTAAATACTAGGCCAAGACAGAATCCATATGTATTGTGGTTGCACTGAAAGCTTCTGAATTCTGAAACATGTCAGACTTCTTTGAACCTGGGCGATATAGAGCACAAGCAGAGCTAATACAAGATACTTCCCCTTGTAGTCGATCCAGACATACCACTTCGCCCAAAAAAAATATAGTTTTACTTTGAAGTAGTTTTGAAGAGAAAAACATGCGCTCATAAACAGAGCTCTTATACTTAGAAAAATTTCTGTTTTTCGAATCCCCATCGGTATTTTCATATATATAGCATAGCATAAGCATAGTACATAGAAAATTCAGGAGAACCTATTAGGAGTGGAAATATTTCTAAGTATAAAGCTACTCATGACATACTACAAAACATCATAGAACTTTGTAAAATATTTCCTTTCTGCTAAAACATCCTACTCATGCATAATACTATTTTGAAGATCAAAACATGCATAGTAGCGAAATCCGGAACAAAGATATAAACAAAGTTGCAACTTGCCTTGATCTGAATAGCACTCTAAGCAACAATACTCAGCGGCACACTTCGAGTAATCTAACAGAAGAAACATAGATCATTCACAAATTTGCACAAAACAATGCCACAATGAAAATTTATGCATGCATGCAACATGGTAATATGCAAGGATGATTTTTAGTTCGACCAAGAATATTGTTTAGGGGTTGTATTATGTTCCAGGATGTCGTCGGTAACAATTCCTCATAGGTTTCAATTTAATCGGATCATTAATACTCTAGATATTATTATAAAGGGATTTATTCTTCCAATCTACCACGAGACAGATAAAAAACCTCTAAATAAAATATTCCAACTCTAAACAGTAGACCATGTAATTAAAAATCCAACACGGCAAGAATCAACTAAAACTGAGTTACGGTTAATTGTCTAGAATTAAAATACTTCAAACTAGAGTTTAAATCCTATAAAATTATTACCACGGTAAACTATAAATTTTATTATAGATCTGAAATTTACACAAAATTACGAATCCAACGTATATTATTTGAAATTTTTGGCCAAGTAATTAAATTACTGTGACTTTTATAAATTTATAATTTTTCTATATATTTAGATCAATTTCCGGCTTAAACGAACACGCACGCTACATGTGGCGCCCTCCGATTGGTTCATCCAGCCGACGGCGCTTGCCACGCAGCAGGACGCGGTTGGGCGGTACCCCTTCGATTTCTAAATCTAATCGCGACGGTGCGTTGAAGATGGAACAGACAGGAACCGAAGCTTCTAAGCTCACTGTGGTGACGTCGACGACCGGCGGCGGACGGTGCAGTCGGTTGGTGATGATGGCGTTCAGGTGGTCGACGATGATGGAGAGGATGACCACAAGATGCAGACGAGGACGAGGGTTCCCCTGGTGTTCTTGGCGACATACCCCCTTCTTGGACTGACGACGAACGGCGGCTGGCGTGCTTGGTCTCCAAAGAGCTTCGGCGAGCAATCCCGAGCACTTCAGTGCTCCTACGAGAGAGAAAAGAGGTTAGGAATAAGTGGTGCGTCACGGAGAAGAGGTCCATATGGAGTAGGTAGATCGGGAGCGGTGGAAACCTCGACTTCCAAGAATCCCCGAAGCTCTAATGGAGGCGGTAGAGTGTAGATCGAATCTGCGGTTTGTTTTGGCGGTAGGTTAAACGATTCACGAAAGAAAAGCATAGGAGAGAGGGAGGGAATTATATGGGGCATAGAGTGCTGAGGGGGCAAGATATCGCGCGTGAATCGGACGGATTCCGATCGGGATTGGAAGGAATTGCCTGATGTTGATCTCCAGCGTGATGAAGGGGATGACAAGCGGGTCCCGACGTTAGTGGGTGAGAGAGGGGCACGGACTACGGGCTGCGCATGGGCTGGTTGGGCCGTGGCTGATGTGCGCGTGTGCGCGGTACGGAGGCTGGCTGTGCGTCGGGAGCTCGCTAGGTGGGCTGGGCCTAGCCGGTTTGGTCCATTAGGTAGGGTAGCTAGTATTTTTTTTGTATATTCTTTTATTACTTTCTATTTTACTCATAACTATTTCTCTATAACTACATATAAGACGAAAATTGTTTCTAAAATTTTCTAATATTTATTAGATCATTGTAGGGTTATTTTTTATCCTTTTTACTTAGTAAAAACATTGGTCTTACAAATACCTTTACAATTCCTTATATAGGAACACTTTGCAAAACTAAATACTTTGATATAGGGTTTTTTTTAATTCATGCCTAGATGAAATGCAATGCTCATGAAACATGCAAATGCAAATTTTTTGAAGCCCCAATTTTGAAATCTTGGGATGTTACAGAGGGTTACTAAAGGAAAGCTTCGTCATGGTCTTGTTTGTAAAAGAACTTGATCGTGGATTGTGGGTAAAGTGTACAAACTCTTGAGAGTATCAACCTGATCGATCATTCGTGTTCATGAAAAAAACAACTTTGAGCGTCTAAAGGATGGACCCTCTAAAGGATTTCCTCTCTCTTTTATAAAAGAAATATTCTAAAACTCTATGGTCGTGGAATCATTTATAGATGGGATTTTGGGTTGCATGGTGTACTCCATGTGTTAGGTTGAGGGATGGTAACCTGGTAGAATCCCGTGCGAGGCACTTGACCATATATTATTTATCAAATATTTACAAAGTAGGATAAAATATTTTCTCTCTCCTTCTTTACTTAAGAAAAATTGGTTTTATGCAAATAAACCTCAAGCCTTTTGTCAACCTATGTATGTATAGATAGCCAAGTATTTTCCTTCATGGTGTAATTTACCAATACATTCAAAGTATTGACCAACTTATTTGGTTGTCCATTTCATGTGCAGAATTTGGAGGTCACTAAAAGGTGCGCTAGGATCGCGGGTCTTCACTCAACTAGCATGTGGAATTGATGGGACTCAAGATTGTACTTATTTTGTTTTCCGCTATAATAAAGTAAACTTTAGATTATTCGATTCATGTAATAATGACTTCTGTTTTACATGATATTTCATCGACTGTCAATACTAGCTAATGATCCACGGAATAGCATCTTAATCACACGGACTTAGGATATTTAGTGGATCCAAGATCATCATAGATGGTATCAGAGCACATGTTGACTGTAGATCGTGACCCTAGCCTCAGAAAAATCTTAGGAGTAATATTTTCTAAGTTATTATAGAAAACTCTCATACTCCTCATCATCTATCTTTGGAGTTTTAAAATCCTCAAGTCTCTTCCCTTCAACATTAGAAATGACCACTATGCACTTCAAGAAGAAACTTATCTCAAGACTACCTTTCCAAAGAAGATCACCTCAATGTTTCGCTCAAACTCGGGACTTGAAGACTGATACGTCGGAAACGTATCTATAATTTTTGATGTTCCATGCTTGTTTAGTATCTACTTTGCTTTGATTTGTCCACACTTTGAGGAGCTTTTCATATGTTTTCTGGTACTAACCTATTAGCAAGTTGCCACAGTGCCAGTTGCCTGTTTTCTGCTGTTTTTTGTTCTAGAAAAGCTCGTAAGGAAATATTCTCGGAATTGGACGGGACAAGAGCCAAAGTCAATATTTCATCGAGGAGAACATGGAGTCCAGAGGAGAGACAGAGGGGAGGCACAGGGTGGCCACACCCCCTGGCGCAACCTAGGGTGGGCCCGTACCTAGGCAGGGTGTGGGCCCCCTGGTCGCCTCCCAGCCTCGCCTCTTTGCCTATAAGAAGCCCCCGATGTCGAAACCCTAGGCACCCGATCAAAATTCCACTAAACTGTTTGTAGCCGCCGCCACCATCGTCCCTAGATCAGGGGGATTTGAAGCTGTTCCTGGCACCCTGCCGGAGGGGAGATCATCCCGGAGGCCTTCTTCTTCATGATGCCAGCCTCCGGTATGAAGAGTGAGTAGTTTCACCTTGGACTACGGGTCCATGTAGTAGCTAGATGGTTGTATCTCCTCCTTGTGCTTTCATGTCTAGATCTTGTGAGCTCCGTTCAAGATCAAGGTCTAATCTATTTGTAATCATTCATGTTGTGTTTGCGGGGATCCGATGGATATTGAGATTACTATGTCAGATTGATTAATGGTTTTCTCTTATCGATTCTATCATCTCTGTGTTGTTTGTGATCTTGCATGCTCTCCGTTGTTAGTAGCTATCTTGGCCAAGTAGTTACTAGTGACTCCAAGAGGGGGTATTTATGATCGATAGTGGGTTCATGCCTCTACTTAATCAAGGGAAGTGACAGAAATCTATACGGTTGTAGATGTGATATTGCCACTAGGGAGAAAACAACGGTCTCTTGTTCATGGAATAAGTGGATTGTTTACCTTACACACTTTGTTTAAAGCAGTTGTCTGTTGCTTCACTACTAGGAAACTAGCTATAGATAGACATACCTTCTGTGGCGCATGGTTCTGGCCATGCGCCACAAAAGTTATCTAGTGGTGCATCCGGAGCAATGCGCCACAGAACCACCAAACTTCTGTGGCGCATCTTCCAGAGCCATGCGCCATAGAAGTTTGGTGGGACCCACACCAGCCGTTGGACCATGAATCTTCTGTGGCGCATCTTTACATATGCGCCACAGAAGTTTGGTGGGACCCACAGCTAGCGCGTCTGACCGTGCTCTGACCAAACTTCTGTGGCGCATATAAGGAGATGCGCCACAAAAGTTTATATCTTCTGTGTCGCATATCACAGTATGTGCCACAGAAGTTTGGTCAGAGCACTGTCAGACCCCGCCAGCTCGAGGAGATATGGGAGCTCAACTACTGTGTAGAGACAGTACCGATGTTCCATGTTAGATGGGCCAAGAACGTTGAAAAAGAAGGCCGATATTTCACCACCTGCGTTATACCAGATGCCAAGTTGGCAAAGAAGGCTTCCACGAAAAATGAGCCGTGGATACTCGCTAGCCAAGTTGATCAATGTTTCTTTATTACCGACCCGTCAAAGCCCAGTCGTGTTGTAGTGAGGAGGGGAAAGAGGAGCATCATCTGAATGGAAGGATCCGCCAACGAGCAAGACTTCGACAAGAACGGCGATCTGAAGATCAAAGAGGAGTTCGACAAGTACTTCAACATGCCTACTACTACTACAGTAAGAAGAAAGACCATACTACCTACTAAAGGTTGTCCGTTCACGAGAAGAAATCTCATAGTGCTCGGGCTAAAGTATTCAACCGCGAAGAAAAAAGGTAAGAAGATTGTAAAGAGAGGCTAACTCAACACATCAGATGACGACGTGCGACCTTTTTTGTGTATTAGTTAGAGACTAAAATATATATATCATGATATTCATATATATATGCATGTGTATGTTCTTGGTTTTAAATATATTTGTAACATATATATATATTTTCTTGCTTGTTTTAATATAACATAACTAAATATATTTGTATCATATAATTACAAATATTTTTTAATTAAGAAAAAAGTCTGAAACAGCCAGGATTCGAACCTGGGCTGCCCAGATTTAGAGCCCCAAGACTGACCACTAGGCTAGACTGTTGTTTGATGCAAACTACAACGTCGCGCTGCTTTTGGACCAAGCACACATGTTCTGTGGCGCATTCCTCCAATATACGCCACAGAAGTTGAAACTTCGGTGGCGCATATCGGAGGAATACGCCACAGAAGCTTCACACTTAGCCAAAATAATGGTTCGGCCTTCCCCTTCCCTCCCACTTGCCAATTCTTCCCCCCACACGAGCCCGCACGCACCTGCAAAACCCTAGCGCCGCCGATTGAATCGAAACCTAGCGCCGCTGGAGACCGTGGAGGAGCCCGCCGCCGGAGCCCGTGGAGGAGCAGGAGCAGGAGCCCGTGGTGGAGGAGGAGCCGTTGCCGGAACCCGTGGAGGAGCAGGCGCAGGAGCCCGTGGTGGAGGAGGAGCTGCCGCTGGAGCCCGTGGAGGAGCAGGAGAAGGATCCCGCCCACGCCACCTCGTCGTCCATGCCACCTCACCGTCCATGCCACCTCGCCGTCTACCCCTTGGTGAGCATCGCCCAGTTCTCCCCTCCCCTCTCTCTCTGCATCTGTTCTTCTCCTCCCAGATGCGTGACCTTGGGCTACATTCCTAGATTGAGCAGTACCATATGCTATGTGTGCTAGTGTATATTTACTCAAAATAGGTCAGGACCATGTAAGTACACTGATTGTCTTCCTTTTTCCTTGTCAAGATTGGTCAGCAGGACCATGTAAGTACCATATGTTGTGTGTGTTGTGTGTGCTAGTGTCCTTCTCTGTGAAACCAGGTGCTATTGCAAACCTTCATTAGTAGCATACATTTTAGATTGGTCAGCAGCTCTGGCTAGATGGATCCACCATCAGATCAAACCTATCTTTGCAATGTGCACTATACAAGTACCTTTATCCATGCTGGATCATTTTGAAGGAGTAGCCAGATGTTTCTTATGGGCATGTAAATGCACTGAGAAAAGATGAAAGTTCTAGTTAAATGGGAAATGATATACAAACCAAAACTGCTTGCGATTTGAGTGTCCTTAACCTAAGAACTCAGAACAGTGCTTTTCTTATGACAATCCACATAAATTTATGAGCTGCCATGTTATTCCCAGGGTAAAGCTTATTTAGAATGCTTAATACCAACCAGATTATAGCCCACACAATATTGAACCTATTGGATCCTTTTGGTGGAAATGTTTTCTCTCTTTGTGGGATACATACTAGAAGATCACCACCTGTTCTCCTCACATTGGTAAGACAGTTAGGCTCTAGAAAGATAAATGGTTCACTCCTACGACTCTAAAAGAATCTCTTCCCCATATGTTCTCTTTCTATAAAGATCAAGATATAACCATTAGAGAAGCATGTCAGATTGCCTCATAGGATATATATGATCATTTTTATCTCCGATTATCCACTACTGTTGATCAACAACTATAGATGTTGCATACTCAACTTGAGGCATTCCTTGATAGGCAAGATAAAGTCAGATGTAGATCCTTCATGATAATTCTGACAAATATTCTAGCAAGAAAGACTATAATATTATGATTTGGCAAGTGCTGCAAATGGATATTTTTGTTTTTGTTTCTGTATTTTACATCTAGGTTATACCATTTATAAAAAAATTCTAGTGACTCATGAATACAAGCATAGTAAACAACTAGTCCAGAGTAATAGAACAACTACATACTCTGGACTAGAACATTTATATCATTACATGTGTATTTTTATTTTTACCACTTCAAGTATTTTTTGTTTGGAATTTACTGCTCAGTAGTTGTCAATGAAATGTCACTCTGAAATCAATACACAGTATTTGCCAAATGATCTGACCTTGTAAAGAGAAACTAAACAAGAGGGAAGTGACATATAAATAAACATGTTTCTGCTGTTTATCTGGTTGTAAAAGATATAAATAAACATGTTTATCTGGTTGTAAATGATCTGATGTTTATCTTTATTATGGTTCAATAATGCTCATTTGAATTTGTTAATGATGGGGCTGTTGTTTACTATGGTTCAGTAATGCTCATTTGAATGATGGGGCTGCTATTTACTATGGCCTCAATATAGTTTCTACTGTAAATGATGGGTCTGCTGTTTACTATGGTTCAGTAATGCTCATTTGAATGATGGGGCTGTTGTTTACTATGGCCTCAATATAGTTTCTGATGTAAATGATGGGGTTGCTGTTTACTATGGTTCAGTAATTCTCATTTGAATCTGTTATGATCATTTGAATCTGTTATGGTTCAGTAGTGTTGTTCAGTAATGCTCATTTGAATCTGTGATGGATGATGATGGATGAGGTCAATGGGGTTGTCAATGGGGCTAGGGTTTTTTTGCAGGGATTTCAATTGAGTTGCCCGTTTCTCTGGAATTGTTGATTCACTTCCGTTTCGGTTGAGAAATGGGCACTCTTAGGTCCAAAAATTAGCAAAGGTCATGCCAAATTTTTTGGTCGATATTTGTGCTAACCTTTTGCCTCTTTTTAGTAATAAAGCACAAACATGTCGACTAACGACGAGGCCGGTCCTTCTAAACAAATGAGCGTCGAGGATCTAGCCCGAGAGGCCAACAAGTCGTTCTGGGGGCCATCCCAAGAGCATGAGGAGGCGGAGGAGATGAGAATGACACCACCACCAACGACCATCGTCAGAGGTGCTGGGGGCGAGGAAGATGTAGATTACGAGGGGGACGACGATGACTACGACGGAACTAGTGAAGGCGGGAAGGAGGGTAACACCACGGATGGTGGCGAGCGCACAGATGGTGGTAGCGGTAACCCGGCCGCTATATAGAAGAAGAAGAAGAAGAAGAAGAAGAAGAAGAAGAAGGATCGGAAGCCGCAAGTGCTCGCCAACATCTGTGATGAGTTCACCGAGGTCACAGAAGGTGGCCAACCCATTGCGCCTTCATCGATTGTCTATGGGTACGGCATGAAACTCGGGTGCATCGTCCGGGAAAGCATGTCGATCAACACGAAGTACATCCGGCGTAATCATGCTTTGGTCGAGAACCTCCTTAAGAAGCTTCACAAGCGATACACATTCCAAGAGAAGTTCAGAAACTTGGAGAGTAATAAGAACCCGGTGAACAAACTAGCACTGACAAAGATGAGCAACACCTTGAGCAGCTGGAAAACCCGGGTAAAGAACAAAGTTGACAAAGGTGAAAGCTGGGATATTATAAGTAGGAAAAATCCGATGCTCGACGAACAAGAGTTTAAGATATTCAAGGCGGACTTAGATACCGCTGCCTCTAAAGCATGGACTGAGTGGGGAAAGACTATGCGAGAGAACAACATAGGTAACCACCAGCTTGGAAGCGGCAGATAAAGAGGGAAACAACCTATTTGGGACAAGGAGGACGCCGAGCTTGAACGCCTGGGTAAAGAGAACCCATGGCATAAAATCACAGACCTGCAGATCCAACAATTTGTTTGGGCCCACTACTACCTGGACCCTGTTACAGGGGAGTTCATCACCGACGACCCGAATGTGAAGGCCTTTGAGGATGAGCTAGTAAGGAATTTACTGTGGATCTCTCATTAAAATAATTAAGCCAAGAATCTAAATGCATGCATGGGTTCACCTCTCCTTGTATCTCTGCAGGAGAAGGAATTGAACTCTAGCGAGGACTTGTCATCCCAAGATTCAGCGGCGGAGCCATGGGACACTATTTTTAACAGGGCGACGAACATTTACAAGAAGAGGGAGAAGAATTTGCCGCCAAAATCAGCTGGCCGTGTGTCCGGCTTCGGTACAAGCATGAAGTTTACCGAGTACTACAAAGAGGACGCAAAGAAGAGGAGGCAGAGAAAGAACCAGTCGGTGGCTAAAGATAAATACGAGGTTGAAGAGCTGAAGTTGAAGGTGAAGACATTAGAGGAAAAGGTGGACGAGAAAGCAATGGACAAGTTATTGGAGGAGAAGCTTCGCGCGATCATCCCCTCTGGGTTGATGGAGGGGGTAGCTGTTTGGAATGCGGGAGGTCGACAGGGGCCGATAAATGTGCCCAGCTTTAGCCGCATCAACTCGAGCATCAACGTTAACGCGTCGCCGGACTTGGTGACCCCGCCGCCCACCATCGCCGCGGCACAGCCGCAAGAGCTGGTCGTCGCACAGCTACCCCCTGCTGCTCCCGCCAAAAATACCAGTATCGCACAGCCGGCGGTGACACCAGTACCGCGGGAAAATGCTGATGATAGGCCTGCCGCCAGGATCGACCATGTGTGGACATTAGCCGAGCTCAACGCCCTCACCAAGGTAACTAATTAGTTACTCCGCTTCATCTTCTTTATGCGCCTTTGGTGACTGCCACCTCGATCATGATGCCCAACACATATGTGTCGATATGCGGACGCTGCTTGCGTACTACTCCACAAAGTTGCCGGCGGTGAGTTGAGGGATGTTGCCAAGGGAAATATCATACAACTGGCGAACCGCACGATGCACAACAATGCAATGGAAGATGCCGTGATAAGGGTCCGGATTGCTCAGGTGTTCCAAGGGTGCAATGACATGGACCCCCCCTTTCAACCTCAGGGAGCCGACGAACACAAGACCCTTGCAGAATGCCACGGCTGGCCCATGACATGGTCGAAGACTCAGATTCGTCTTACGGGGCACCTAAGCACCACCTCGATCGTTTGGCCACCACCTCGGATGCCACCTGTCACCGGCGCCACCTCGATCGTCCGGCCACCACCTTGGAAGCCACCTGTCATCATCGCCACCACCAGTCGCCACCAACAACTGTTGGGAGAGTGTGGGGCACCCCAAGGCGATGTCGTCGCAACGCAACCATCATCGCCCCCGCCACCACCATCACCACATGGCGGCAACAACGATGATGATGAAGAATTTGTCAACGTCGACGACTACATCAACATCGGCTCCGACATAGGATTGTACATGCCTGCTGTGGATGAAGAACCCTTCGTCGCTCACGATGTTCAAGGTGGATGGAGAAACCTGTTGGATTCGCCTTTAGCCCTGGCACACTCCAAAAGGCGGCCGTTGAGCACTTAGCATCCCTAGTGGAGGAGCCTGCTCAGAAGACGAAGAAGCACAGGAAGAGGGGTAAGAAAGCCGAGAGCCAACCTCCTCCGAAGAGGATCTGGGCTAAGGATGACGTCGTACCAGCCCACGAGGATGGCTTGCCCAGGATACATATAGCCGGTGAAGCGATACTGACTCCGGAGCTGCTTCGCCTTGCTGGTGGGCATATGCTCGCTTTGAGTGATAGTATCAAGACACTAGAGAGCATTCTTCTTAAAGACAAAGATCCAAATTACCTGGTTTTCACTGTCAAGGTGCCATCGGACGTGGACTTCGTCCATGAAGCCCCCTCGGACGTGTTCTTAATAGCATACGAGGACATCTTCAAGCTGTTTCTCTCGAAACGGCTGGACTATAATATGGTCCGCCTATTAGCGCTCAATCTGGCGATGAAGACCAAGAGAGAGCAAACCCCCTACATCGCGATAGTGGATCCCTACAACATGCGTGATAGCCAGTTGAGCGAAGGATCAGAGACGCGTGCCAAGGCGACGGCGTACCTCGAGAAGTTCATGGTGGACCACAAGAGGACGAACACGCTTCTTTTGCCTTTCTTTCCCGAGTAAGTACACACACGCCCTAGAATTGGTAACTTAGGCTTTCTTATAGCTTTCTTCCTTTGACCTTTTCCAACATCCTGTTTCAATCGTGTTGTGCAGAGACAAATACTGCACACTCATCGTCATTTGCACAAAGTACTCGATAGCATCGTATTTCGACTCGGCGAGTCAGAAGAAGAAGGACTACACCAGAATATGGGGTGTTTTGAATGAGGCTCTCGAGGGCTATGCTAAAAAGGGATGCCCCTTCGTCAAAAAGGGGGAATGTATCAAGGATGACAAGCACGTGTTCAAGCACGTGCTTGAGTTCCCCTGCGTCAAGGAGCCGGCTACTGGCGGCGCCAAGGAGGCCTTCCACGCCATGCATCACCTTAAAGGGTTTGTTCGGGATTGCTAGAACCTAACTCTGCCATCTAGTTTCCGAGCATGGGCCGAAAATTTTGCGCGAAGGGACAATGATGTTCTTAGAGAAGACTTCCATCGCATCCAGGTTAAGTTGTCGGAAGTCATCATGGAAGATGTCAACACAAGGGGAGGGGTCCTAAAACACAACAGAGGGTTGACTAAGAGGGGGATTGAAAATATTCTTCATCAACATGGTGACAACAGGACGTGGATGACGAAGGATGGATATCTACCATTCCCGAAGCCGAGTGTTAGCAGTTCTCAACATTGATCGATGTGTGCGCCTAGAATTATCATAGATGTCGTCTGTGTGTAGTGTTGTGTCACAAACTATATACTACCGTGGTCATATGTTGTAAACTTCACTATTGTGGTTGTTGTCGTCGAAGTTCTATGATTATGATCGATGTACTATCTTCTATGTTTACTGATCTTTTGCTTTAGTTTATGTGCATATATATGCATGTGAACCAATTTAGTTCTTTCTGTTGCATGATTTACTAATATGCCTTATCTATAGAGATGACGAAGTGGTACGTGGTGTACAAGGATTGTGTTCCAGGAGTCTACGATGAGTGGGAGGACTATCAGAAACAGGTGAACAAGTTTAGCGGCAACAGCTACAAAGGATACGCAACTCAAGAGGAGGCGGTAGCCAAGTGGAGGAACCACCTGTGGAAGGAGAACCGGATGAAGATATTGCTAGTGCTCTTGCTCACCGTCATCACAGTTGTATTCTGTTTGATTCTAGTGTAGGCGATGAACACTTCATTTGTAATGTGATAAGATGGTGAACTTTGTAACAAACACTTGTATAAATATTCGCCACCTTTGACTTGTATTGTAATATGATGACCACTTGTCTATCTCGTTCGGGCTCTAAGTAGTTTGATGGCACTATATTCGTGTTTGTATTATATTTGTTTTCATATACTAAGTCAAATATACTGTTTCTGTATAATACCTATATAATACTGTATATTTGGACAAGTTTCAATTTATTTTAATACCTGATATTCAAATGAGTGGCGCATCGTTTTTACCTTATGTGGCGCATAGCACTTCAGTGGCGCATTTTCCAGAATGCGCCACTGAACAGAGTCCTATGGCGCATCAGCCAAAATGCGCCACAGAAGTATCATGACTTCTGTGGCGCATTTCGGAATGCGCCATAGAAGTTTTCATCAGTGGCGACGTAACAGTGGCGTCCCTGCCATGCGCCACAGAAGTCTAATATAGATGCGCCACTGATGAAGGATTTCCTAGTATTGCTTGCAACTTAATACTAGAGGGGGTTCAAATAATAAGCTGAAGGTGGACTTCTAGTCATAGATGTAGTTGGATGGCTGATGGCTCAATTGATGTGGAGCCTGTTGGGAACCCCAAGATCAATGTGTGAAGCAACACAGCAGCAAGTCTTCCCTTAGTAAGAAACCAAGGCTATCGAACCAGTAGGAGGAAGGAAACGTCACACAGGTGTTGCAAGAAATGCGGAGACCTGCACAACACAAACTCAAGACTTTGTCCCAACTAACAGTGAGGTTGTCAATCTCAGTGGTTGTTGTAACAAAGGATTAAACGTATGGTGTGGAAGGTAATGGTTGTAGGGTTCGCAACATAGAAAACAAAAAAAAATCTACGATGGGAACAACTATGTACCAAGATCTATCTACTAGATACAAACAACGGGCGGATGTATATCCGTAGAGAACATACCCTTGAAGACCGACAAAGCTTAACGAGTTCAACTCGTGGTTGATGTTGACAGTCTCTTGCCGATCTCAAGATCGAGAGGAAGTCCTAGCGCCGAAAATCAGCAGCACATACGTGCTCGCACAGACGTCCGAGGCACCGAGAAACCTCCGCCTCCTCGCTCCAGCGATGCAGCGGAAGCACAACTCTTTCTTACCGAATAGCCACCGGGAACATGTATCTCGCTAGTCCGAGACCATGGGGGATAAATTCTAGAGGGGGAGAGAGATCCTTGACGAGGAGGTGTGAGTGAGAGAGAGGGAGAGGGGTGCCTTTTATAGGAGGAGGGGGGCACCCAAGGGGGTGGCCTCCGGCCATGGGGCTGCCCCCTCCCCTCCTTCATTCATGTGGGTGGACACTCCACTCAAAAAATCCTTTCAATTCCCTCCACTCAAAATCCCACTCAAACTTGCCATTAAATTTCCACCAAATTTAATGCAAACTCTCATTAAATAAAACTCCTTTTATTTATTCAGAATTTTTTCAATTACTTTAATGGCAAACATTCACATATAACCCCTTGCTAGAATTCTATTTAACATGCAAAAACACTTTATGCAATTTCACCCGAAAACCTGTTTCGGTATCTAGTGAAATAAATTCCTACACTTGTTATTCTTTCCGGCATGAAACTTTTGCTCCAATTGGATGTCGGTGTCTCTTAAGTGTGTCACCCTATGGTTCGTGAATAATGCGAACATGATCGAGACCCCTCTCGGATCAATAATCAGAAGCGGGATCTAGAGACCCATACTGACTCCCACACATTCAACGATGACTTTCTTGTGATCGTCCGAACCTTTTACGCTAGTATCTTAATCCCTTTGTTTCGTGATATATTACATGTCCGAGATTCGATCATCGGTATCTCCATACCTAGTTTGATCTCGTTACTAACATGCACTCTTTTCTCGTTCCCGTGATATAACATTCTAGTGATCAAATCACTTGCTTGCAAGCTAACCAATGTGATATCACCGAGAGGGCCCAGAGTATATCTATCCGTCATCGCGATGACAAATTCCACTCTCGATCCATGGGCCTCAACATAACACTTTATTAGTTCTGAACCCATATTTATAATCACCCAGTTATGGTGTGACATTTGATGTTATCAAGAAACTCTTCCGGTGTTAATGATTGACATGATCTCATGGTCTAAGGATTAGGATCACTTCGTAAGTTGTTATAGCAATATAAACTCAATTACTTTGATCATAATGCTATACTTCGGATGAATGTTCATCACACCATTACACTAATATTGTGATCCCGTTATTAACAACATCCAATGTCTATGTTCAGGAAACCTTGATCATCTTGTTAATCAACGAGCTAGTTTACGTGAGAGGCATAACTAGGAACTTTCTGTTTGTTTATTAAACACACATGTATTAATGTTTCCGTATTAATACAATTATAGCATGCAAAATAAACATCTATCATATACTTGGAATATACATAATAAACACTTCATTATTGCCTCTTAGGGCATATTCCCTTCAGTCTCCCACTTGCACTAGAGACAATAATCTAGTTACATAGTGATGAATCTAACATCCATGGAGTTCTGGTGTTGATCATGTTTTTCTCTAGGTAGAGTTTTAGTCAGCGGATCTGCTACATTGAGATCCGTGTGTACTTTACAAATCTTTATATCTCCATCCTTGACATGCTCGCAAATGGAGTGAAACCGGCTCTTAATATGCTTGGAATTCTTGTGATACCTTGGTTCTTTGGCATTGGAAATGGCACCATTGTTGTCACAATAGATCACCATTGGGTCCAACGCGCTTGCAACCACACCTAGTTCGAATATGAACTCCTTCATCCAAACCGCTTCCTGAGCCGCTTCCGAAGCAGCAACATATTCGGCCTCCGTTGTTGATCCCGCCACCATAGGTTGTTTGGAACTCCTCCAACTAACCGCTCCGCCATTCATGAGAAATACGTATCCAGATTGAGACTTAGAGTCATCCGGGTCGGTGTCAAAGCTTGCATCGACATAACACTTAGCGACGAGCTCTTCTTCACCTCCGTACACAAGAAACATATCCTTGGTTCTTGGTAAGTACTTAAGGATATTCTTGACCGCTATCCAGTGTTCCGAACCTAGATCCGATTGGTACCTACTAGTCAAACTAATAGCATGTGCCACATCCGGTCTTGTACATAGCATGGCATACATTATAGAGCCTATGGCTGAAGCATAGGGGACTTTGTCCATTATCTCTCTTTCTTCCGCCGTAGCCGGACTTTGAGTCTTACTCAATGTCTTGCCTTGCAACATAGGTAAGAACCCCTTCTTACTTCCGTCCATTTTAAACTTCATTAAAATCTTATCAAGGTATGTACTTTGCAATAGCCCTATTAGGCGCCTAGATCTATCTCTATAGATCTTTATGCCTAATATGTATGACGCTTCACCTAGGTCCTTCATTGACAATTTGCTGTTTAGATAACTTTTAACACTGTTTAAAAGATCTATATCATTTCCGATCAATAATATGTCATCCACATATAATATCAGAAATTCCACATTGCTCCCGCTCACTTTCTTGTAAATACAATCTTCTCCATAAGTTTGGACAAATCCAAACTCTTTGATCACCTCATCAAAGTGGATATTCCAACTTCGTGATGCTTGCTTCAATCCATAGATGGATCGCTGAAGCTTGCACACCTTGTTAGCATCCTTAGGATCGACAAAACCCTTTGGTTGTATCATATACAACTCTTCTTCAATATTACCATTGAGAAACCCGGTTTTGACATCCATCTGCCATATCTAATAATAGAAATACGCAGCAATTGCTAATATAATCCTAACTGACTTTAGCATCGCTACGGGAGAGAATGTCTCATCGTAGTCAACTCCCTGAATTTGTCGAAACCCCTTTGTGAAAAGTCGAGCTTTATAGACGGTCACATTACCATCAGCATCAGTTTTCCTTTTGAAAATCCAGTTGTTCTCCACGTCCTTTCGGTCATGAGGTAATTCCACCAAGTTCCAAACTGGATTTTCATACATGGATTCCATCTCAAACTTCATGGCTTCTAACCATTTGTTGGAATCCGGGCTCATCGTCGCTTCTTCATACTTCGTAGGGTCATCAATTTCATCAACCATGAAATTCATAACAGGGTTTCCATACAGCTCGGGGGCTGCACGCGTCCTGCTAGACCTGTGAGGTTCGGTAGTACTCTCTTTTGGAGTTTCATGATCATAATCATTAGATCCCTCTTCAACTATTGAAGCCAACTCCGGAACGATTTCTGGCATTGCGCTACTCGCCATACTTTGAAGAGAAGGTTCAATAACCCCATCCGAGACTTGGAACAACATTCGGTATCCCTACTAACATTCCATATCTACTAGACAACATCGAATCCTTAAGTGTGTCTCCCTATGGTTCGTGAATTATGCGGACATGACCGAGACACTTCTCCAATCAATAACAAATAGAGGAATCTGGAAATTCATATGGTTCGCACATATTTCTACGATTACTTTGCGATCGAATGAACCACTTACATAGGATACCAATTTCCCTTTATCTCGCGATAGTTTACTTATCCGTGGTATGATCGTCGGTATCTCTGCATACCTAGTTCAACCTCGTTACCGATAAGTACTCTTTTCTCGTTCCCGTGATATGTGATCCCTTGTGAGCTAGTCACATCCTTGCAAGCCAATTGGATGACATTCCACCGAGAGGGCCCAGAGTATATCTATCCGTCATATGGATGGACAAATCCCATTCTTGATCCATGTATCTCAACACATACTTTCCGAACACTCAATGCCACCTTTATAGCCGCTCAATTACGGTGTGGTGTTTGATGTCATCAAAGCATCCTTCTGGTAATGGTGATTAGCATGATCTCATGGTCGAAGGAATTAGGTTACTATCTATCAGAAATCTTATAGCAAATGAACTATTGAAATGACTTGATCTTAATGCTACGCTTATCTATAGGAGTATGTCCATCATACCATTCTCCTAATGATATGATCTTGTTGTTAATAAAATCTCAGTATTCATGATCGAGAAACCACGATCATCTATTAACCAACAAGATAGTATTATAAAGAGGCTTTTCCAGGGACTCTAATTTAGTTTACAAATCACACAAGTATTAATGTTTCCGGTTAATACTATTATAGCATGAATGTAAACATTTATCATAAACACAAAGATATAATAATAACCACTTTTATTATTGCCTCTACGGCATATCTCCAACACTATGAACAATAGACCGTTGTTTTCTCCCTAGTGGCAAAAGCACATCTACAACCGAAGAGATTACTGTCACTTCCCTTGGAAACTAGAGGCATGAACCCACTATCGAGCATAAATACCCCCTCTTGGAGTCACTAGCAACTACTTGGCCAAGATAGCTACTAACAACGAAGAGCTTGCAAGATCACAAACAACACAGACATGATAGAATAATAAAGACAAAACCATTAATCAATCTGACATAGTAATCTCAATATCCATCGGATCCCCACAAACACAACATGCATGATTAAAAATAGATTAGATCTTGATCATGAACGGAGCTCGCAAGATCTATGCATGAAAGCACAAGGAGGAGACACAACCATCTAGCTACTACATGGACCCATAGTCCAAGGTGGAACTACTCACGCTTCATACCGGAGAGAAGGCCTCCGGGATGATTTCCCCTCCGGCAGGGTGCCGGGAAGAACTTCAGATCCCTCGATCTAGGGACGACGGTGGCGGCGGCTATAGAAGGTTTCATGGAGTTTTGATCGGGTTCCTAGGGTTTATGCATCGGGGGCTTCTTATAGGCGAAGAGGCAAGGCTGGGAGGCGGCCAGGGGCCCCACACCCTACCCAGGCGTGGAGTCGGCCCACTCGCGCCTAGGAGGGTCTGGCCTCCCTGGTTCACTTCTCCGTCTCGTCTTTTGGCTTCGTGTCCCCCACGGTAAAATATTGACTTTGGCTTTTGTCCCGTCCAATTCCGAGAATATTGATTTTCTGCCTTTCTAGAACCAAAAAACAGAAGAAAACAGGCAACTAGCACTATGGCAACTTGTTAATAGGTTAGTTCCAGAAAAGATATGAAAACACCTCAAAGTGTATACAAAGCAAAGCAAAGTAGATACTAAACAAGCATGGAGCATAAAAAATATAGATACGTTTCTGACGTATCAAGCATCCCTAAGCTTAACTCCTGCTCGTCCTCGAGTAGGTAAGTGATAAAAAGAATAATTTTTGAGGTGACATGCACCATCAAAACCAAGATCAAACCATTTGCAAGCATTGAAGCTGGGATCAAAGAACTCTAAACATGTGCATGAAAGATGGAGTTCTAACAATAGGACATGGTAACTATGCATGCAACATGAAAGGCTACAAACAAAGATCATGAATAACATGCATTGAAAAATGTTTGTTTGTTACACATACAGAAAACATGGCATAGTGGCATTAATCTTGTCCCTCATAGAGTAGCAAATAGATGCATAGGACACCTTCAAAGTTCACACGGGTGACTAGAAACAAGTAGCACATGAACAAGTAATATCACAATATGCATCAATCAAAAAAAATTGGGACACTGCACACAGAATTACAACTATGCTCTCTTAATGGTGCCTAAAAGTAGAAGGTGGAGACTCAAATAATGGTGGAAGAAATGACTTTCATAAAGGAAGCAGGGATTTCAGGTTTCAAAAAGAGGTTCCAAAAATTATGGTAATTGTTAGCTTTCAGCCCTCATTGCCCCTATCATAAGAATCTTGAAGTGATTAAGGTTAAAGTGAACAAAGATGGAACATATGCTTGACAAAGTATAAAATGGAAATCTCAAGTCCCTTGAATACGAGGGCCACACCTCATGCTACTCAACTTCAGTTACCTGTAAGTTCTTGTCATTGTAAGTACATGCATATCATAGAGAACCGCCAACGGGGTACCCCTTGCACATGGTACATGAGCTATCCCATAACCGAAATGACAAGGCAAGCAGACAATGAGCATCTCAGCGATCTTTTTATTTACTATATGCATAGCTTTTTATTGAGGATGCTTCATAGATAGCTCACTATGGTGATGCTGCAAGTTTCCACCATGATTAGGCATGGCTTAGGCTAGCGGCCTAGGCGTTTCTCTAACACAAAATACATACTCCATGGACGTACAAGTTCCCTATTTATTTCACACCGGTGACATCCAGCAAAAGAGCATGATATCAACTGAGTACAAAGTACAAGTGCAATGTTGAAATCGTTCCCCGTGACAACACGGTTCTACTAATTCCAACGTATAAGTGCAAGCATATACAACAGAGATGACACAATGGTTCAAGTTTATTAGGGGAAAAGAATATAAAGTGTGCCATCAAGTTTGTGAGGGCTTTAATCACTAAGTTTTCACATAACAAAATATTTTTTAATTGGAAGATAGATGAAAACAAGAATATACTTGGAATGGTGACACACCATGCATAGGAGTTTATAGTGGACACTTTGGAATAACTTGGTTTGTTGGGAGTTGGAAGCATGAGTAGAGCTTACTCATACAAGTGGAGGCTAGCAAAAGACTGGGAGCAACCAATTAAGAGAGCAATAATGGCCATAATCATGTAGAGCAACAAAACATTACTAATCAAAGCATAGAGTGGTACTACAAGTCAAGGACTAGATGATCATAGAGGCTATGGTGACTTGTTCATAGTCACAACATGGTGTAAGCATGTGCCAAGTCAACCCAAACAAAGCATCAAAGGAGAATACCACAATACTATGCTTTTGCATGCTAAAACAACGCATAATTTCTTCAAGGCACACTAAGAAATCCCAATTGTTTGGAACAAGACATGCTACAACAATAATCACTAAGCATAAGGTCAAAACAACACCTAGCATGTCATGCTAAAGTCTAAGTCACAGTCAATGCAAGCTCCTTTTGCACTTTCAAGCAGGAACTTCCTACTCCTTTCCAACACCAAGCAACTTATTTGCAACAACACAGCGAGAACGGGGGTCCAAACTACTTTATTCAAGCAAAGTAAACAAACTAAGCAAACCAAACGAAAACTAAGACGCTCCAAGAACAACACAACAGTGCATGAAACAATAAAAACGAAGTGTCTAGACAAACCTGAGCTTTTTATTGATGAAGAAGGGGATGCCTTGGGCATCCCCAAGCTTTGACGCTTGTAACTCTTGGATATTTCTTGGGGTGACACCGGGGTGGCATCCCCAAGCTTGAGCTTTTGTCCATTCTTCATCTCATTACATCATTATTTCTCTACACCTAAAATTTGTTCCTTCATACAAAACTTGACACAATCTTCATTAGCAACATTAGTGTATTCAAAAGATAATAGACCTTTAGGCAAAGCTTTGGAACAGAAATACTTTTCACTAAAAACACATGATACTGTAGAAACTCTTTCAAAAAGCTCAATTCCCCAAACGAGAAATCAAAAAGGAATCAATAAGAAGCAAATGCAAATAATGGCAGAAATCTGTCAAAACAGACCAGCTGGTAGAAACCGATTTTTTCGAACATCTTATGTTGCTCAAATCAAAAAGTATTGAGCTAAAGAAAGTTAGCTAACATACTTGGGGATTTATTTGTAAATTTTCAGCTCAATCTGAGTTACATAGACTCCTCACGAATTTTTTTGGTGGAGGATAGAAATCTGTTTCAGGACAGCAACTCCCGAAATCTTACTTCCCTCTCATTAGAGGTCATTCTTGACACAAAAAAGAAAACAAAAAGGATAAGGAGAGGTCATTACTAAAGTAATAGCTTCCAAGACTTAAGGAAAATCTTGGGTTATCTCCCAACAAGTACTTTTCTTTAACGCCTTTAAGTTAGGCACAAGAAGCAAGAAGAATCAAGTATTTTCAAATGAAGCATTAACCCTCTTGTTCTTTCCTTTATTACCTTTGTTCTTCTCTCTAGGGAAGATATGATTGCTTACCGGAGAAGCAAAATGCATAATGACTTTTCTCACATCTATTACTGCTCCAAGGTGTTTCAGTAGGGATCTTCCAAGTGTAATCTGTCGTTTGCCTACACATTCAATAACAAGATAATCAGTAGACACCATTTTCCCTGAGATTTTTGTAAACACACATTCAGCTATTCCAATGGGTAATGAAGTGGCATTATTAGTAAGAGATATTTCCTCTCCTCCTTCAAAAAACCCCAAAGACTCAAATAATCATAAACATCTTTAGGCATGAGACAAAATTCGGACATGATATCACAGCGAGCATCAAAAAGTGTAGTATTTATAGAGATTTTGATTGTGGGAAACCACTTTGAAAGCTCAGAATTTATGGGAACATAATCATGGTAATACCTAAGCGTGTGATAGCAACTATTCATAGCAGCAATACTAGTCTAAAGAGTGTTCAACCAAGAATAAATATTTGTGAAGGAGGAATCAGACTTGCTAGGTGTACCATAAATTATAATTAATTTCTTTATGGCATCAAAAGGTGCATCCTCAGTACACAGCAAAATATCTTTCTCAGCCATAGCATCCAAAGCATATCTATAACGAAGAGCAATACCGCGGTAGAAACTATCAATAACCAAGCTAAGACTCATCTTAGGCTCAGTTTCCCTCTGTAAAGCGGAGATTCTAGACCAAGCTTCTTTAAAACTTTCTTCACTTTTTTGCTTAAAAGTGGAGATCTCTTCCATAGGTTAAATAAAGATTGGTCCAAAACCAGACATGGTAGCAACTAGGGTAGGAACTAATTTTTTTGTGTTTTTTGAAAATAGGAAAACAAAACCAAGAAAAAGAAACTAAGCAAACTAAAAACAAAGTAAAGAGAAAGGAAGTGGAGTACTCCCCTTGTGAAGACGTCCTTAGCCTCCCCGGCAATGGCGCCAGAAAACTTGTTGATGGCTCAGTTGATGTGGAGCCTGTTGGGAACCCCAAGAGCAAGGTGTGAAGCAGCACAACAGCAAGTCTTCCCTCAATAAGAAATCGAGGTTATCGAACCAGTAGGAGGAAGGAAATTCCACACAGGTGTTGCAAGCAACGCGGAGACCTGCACAACTAACAGTGAGGTTGTCAATCTCACCGGTTGCTGTAACAAAGGATTAAACGTATGGTGTGGAAGGTAATGGTTTATAGCAAGTAAACAAGTAACAGTGGAGGATGTATCAATGGTAAAGATTGGACCGGGGTTCATAGTTCACTAGAGGTGCTCTCCTTAGATAAACAACATGGCATGAAGGGTAATCAAATTACAGCAGGGCAATTGACAGGAACTGAGCAAGGCATAACAATGCAATACCAGACAAAAAAGATACTATGAGATTCGATTGGGCCATACAACAATATACATAGACCACCATCCAACTGCATCTATGACTAGAAGTCCACCTTTTGTTTATCATCCGAACCCCCTCCAGTATTAAGTTGCAAGCAATAGAGAACTGCTCTAAGCATAGTGTGTAAGGTAAATAATCCACTTGTTCTATGAACAAGAGACTGTTGTTTTCTCCCTAGTGGCAACAACACATCTGCAACCAAAGAGATTTCTGTCACTTCCCTTGGAAACTAGAGGCATGAACCCACTATCAAGCATAAATACCCCCTCTTGGAGTCAATAGCAACTACTTGGCCAAGATAGATACTAACAGCGGAGATCATGCAAGATCACAAAAAACACATACATGATAGAATCATAAAGAAAAAACCATTAATCAATCTGACATAGTAATCTCAATATCCATTGGATCCCCGCAAACACAACATGCATGATTACAAATATATTAGATATTGATCATGAACGGAGTTCACAAGATCTATGCATGAAAGCACAAGGAGGAGATACAACCATCTAGCTACTACATGGACCCATAGTCCAAGGTGGAACTACTCACGCTTCATACCGGAGAGAAGGCCTTCGGGATGATTTCCCCTCTGGCAGGGTGCCAGGAAGAACTTCAGACCCCCCTGATCTAGGGACAGCAGTGGCGGCGGCTATAGAAGGTTTCGTGGAGTTTTGATCGGGTGCCTAGGGTTTCTGCATGGGGGGCTTCTTATAGGAGAAAAGGCGAGGATGGGAGGCGGCCAGGGGCCCCACACCCTACCCAGGCGCGGGATGGGCCCACCCGCGCCTAGGGGGATCTGGCCTCCCTTGTTCGCTTCTCCGTCTCGTCTTCTAGCTTCGTGTCCCCCACGGTAAAATATTGACTTTGGCTTTTGTCCCTTCCAATTCGGAGAATATTGATTTTCTGCCTTTCTGGAACCAAAAACAGAAGAAAATAGTTAACTCGCACTATGGCAACTTGTTAATAGGTTAGTTCCAGAAAAGATATAAAAACACCTCAAAGTGTAGACAAAGCAAAGCAAAGTAGATACTAAACAAGCATGGAGCATCAAAAATTATAGATACGTTTCCGACGTATCAATGGCGGTCTATGTATATTGTTGTATTGCCCAATCGAATCTCATAGGATCTTTTTGTCTAGTATTGCATTGTTATGCCTTGCTCAGTCCTATCAATTGCCCTGCTGTAATTTGTTTACCCAGCATGCCATGTTTGTTTATCTAAGGAGAACACCTCTAGTGAACTATGGACCCCGGTCCAATCTTTACCATAGATACATCTTCCACTATTACTGTTTACTTGCTGCAAACCATCATCACCTTCCACACCATACAGGTAATCCTTCGTTACAGCAACCGGTGAGATTGACAACCTCACTGTTAGTTTGGGCAAAGTCTTGAGTTTGTGTTGTGCAAGTTTCCACATTGCTTACAACACCTTTGAGGCATTTCCTTCCTCCTACTGGTTCGATAACCTCGGTTTCTTACTGAGGGAAAACTTGCTGTTGTGTTGCATCATACCTTGCTCTTGGGGTTTCCCAACGGGGCGTCAACACGCATCAAAGACTTCCATAAAAGATCTTCCAAGACTGAAGCTACGTGAATTGAAAACTTCGAGTACTGAAGACTTCAAAGGCCTTAAGTCAAGGTTATTAACTGAAGACCTCAAAAGTTTGAAGATTATGAAGAACATGAAGACTTCAAAGACCTTAAGTCAAGGTTATTAACTAAAGACCTCAAAAGTTTGAAGATTATGAAGAACATGAAGACTATCAAGAGCACGGAGACTTTTGAAGACTTGAAGCCTCGAAGATTCCAAGTGACCTATTAGGAACCAAACCTGGATAGACTTCGCTACAATCGTTAGATGCAATGAATTGTTTGCTGTCCTTTTTATGGTTTATCGACATCGACAAATAAAACCTATTTTCGCAAAACAAGTTGTTTGTACGCGGTATATCTCTCTCCATCCTAGATTCTATTCTTCCTATCTTAAACCCACGAAGTAAGAAGACTAAATTCAAGACATGAATATGAATCAAATGACACCAAAATTAATGCAAAGAAGATATTCTATTATGTAAATCAATAGCTATAGGAGAATACCCAAAATGGTGGATGATGCACCAATCCTTTGAAGATCAACAAGAATAAATCATCATTTCAAGATGTTACTAAGACGGCCTCACTTCGTCATCATGGAAGACACAAGACAACGACATCGAGAGTTCTTAAATGCATATGCTTTGCAGGTGTTCCAAAACATAGAAGCATTCTTATACAAGATGTGATCATGGAGGAATACCCAAGCCTATTACATTCAACAAAGACAATCTTTTAAGGGTGGTAGTACCTTGGTGTATCCTGAACCTATTTATTTCTAGCCTTCTCGAATTTCGAGGGCAAGATTCCTTTTAAGGGTGGTAGTCTGTAACATCCTGAGATTTCAAAATCGGGGCTTCAAAAAAATTGCATTTGCATGTTTCATGAGCATTGCATTTCATCTAGGCAAGCATTCAAAACAAAAAATCCCAATATCATAGTATTTAGTTTTGCAAAGTGTTCTTATATAAGGAATTATAAAGGGATTTGTAAGACCAATATTTTTACTAAGTAAAAAGGGTTCAAAACAACCCTACAATGATCTAATGAATATTATAAAATTTTAGAAACAATTTTCATCTCATTTGGAGTTATAGAGAAAATGTTATGAGTAAAATAGTAAAAAGAAAAGCAATAAAAGAATAAATAAAAAAATACTCTACCAAATGGACCGAACCGGCTAGGCCTAGCCCACCTAGCAAGATCACACGCGCACAAAAGCAGCCGCAGAGGCCCGGCAACGGCCCAACTAGCCCCCTGCGCAGCCTGTAGTCCGCGCCTCTCTCTCACCCACTAACGTCGGGACCCGGTTGTCATCCCCTTCATCACACTGGAGATCAACATCAGCATGATTCCTTTCGATCCCGATCGGAATCCATCCGATTCATGCGCGATATCTTGCCCCCTCTGCATACCACGCCCCATATAATTCCCTCCTTCTCTCCTATGCTTTTCTTTCGCGAATCGTGAACCCTACCGCTGTAATAAGACGATGATTCGATCTACACTCTACCGCCTCCATTAGAGCTTTGGGGAAGCTCGGAAGTCAAGGTTTTCTCTGCTCTCGATCTAGCTACTCTATCTGGACCTATTCTCTGTGATGCACTGCTTCTCCCTAACCTTTTTTTCTCTCTTGTAGGAGCACTGAAGCGCTCGGGATTGCTCGCAGGAGACCAAGCATGCTAGCCGCCATTCATCGTTGTTCCAGGAAGAGGGGTATGTCGCCAAGAACATCAGGGGAACCGTCATCCTCGTCTACATCTTGTGGTGATCCTCTCCATCATCGTCGACCGCCTGAACGATGTCATCGCTAATGACCCACAAGTATAGGGGCTCGAAACAGTCTTCGAGGGTAGTATTACCCAATTTATTGATTGGACACAAGGGGAGCCAAAGAATACTTGCAAGCCTTAACAACTGAGGGTGTGTTTGGTAGCCTGGGTGGGCTATCTTACCTGATACAAGCTGAGTTCAGCTATGTTGACCATATACAAGTATGATTTTTGTGTTGTGTTTGGTAGGTTGTATTAGCTCAGCTGAGTTCACTTCAGATCTTGTTTGGTAGGTTGTATGAATTTGAGCTATGTCATAAAAATAAAAAGCACTCAGGTCCCTGAAAAAAAAGCAATCAGGTCCCTAGCCGGAGCTCCGCCGCCTCCACACTCCTCTACCACGCGCCACGACCTTAGGCTGGTCGGTGCACCACTGCCATAGGCCTTGGAGAGCCACAGCCATGGCCTTAGGAGCCGTCGTCGGCGTTCCATGAGGCGAGCCCCTCTCAACCCGACGCCAGGAGCCTAACCCTCGTCAGTCGCGGTCGATCTCCTTGTCAACGGGCCGCCGCCACCTTCTCCGGTGATAGGGGCTGCCTCCATGTGCAGACGCCTCCAGGAGACCGAGCTCCTTCTTCCCTGCCGCCAGTAGACCGACCTCCGAACCATGCCGCCAGGAGCTCGACCTCCGACGCATGCCGCCAGGAGCTCGCAGACCTGCAGCGGATGAGGCAATGACAGGTGGTAGGAGGCCATGCGCGCCATTAGGACCTTGACGGGGATAGGCATAAGGGCGGTGGAGCTCAGATGGGGACGACAGAGGTCGAGCTCGGACGGCGATGGTGGAGATCGAGTCAGGACGGGGCTGCACATCGTGCGAGAACGGGCGAAATGAGGGTACGGGCCGTCGACCCCTGTCGGTCTGGAGCGCTGGCGTGGGACGGACTCAGCACTACCCGGTTGCGAAGCTTGATTCTAGCTTCCCAACTGGGCAGGGCTGAGGGGGCTTTTTCACATGAGGTGGGCACTGCCCATTGTAACCGACCCGATCTAACAAACAACAAAACGTGGGATGAGGCCAGAATATCTGGGTTACCCCGGTCTACCAAACACACCCTAAGTTGGCAATTCAGCTGCACCTGGAAATAGTTCTTGCTCACAGAAGTTTATTAGTAGCAACAGTTTGTAGTAGCAACAGCAAAGCAACAACATCAATAAAATAGGAGAAATAGTAACGGTAGTAGCAAACAGTAGGATATGAGTGCGGTAGGCATAGGGATGGATTGACGAGCGTTGCATAGACGAGTCTAAACATGTAACTTCAAGATCTAGTGCAATTGTAGATAAATAAGAATAAGCATCGAAGTACTAAACAATCATAGACATGTGCTCCATATATAGTCATGTGTACTCGCAATGAGAACTTGCACAACATCTGTTGTCCAACCAGCATGTTGTAGTGGGGCCTCAAGGAAACTACTGGCAATTAAGATGCTCCTATTAATTTCTCACATCACAGTCATCCCCTCCGGTTGTCCCAATTTCTATCACTTCGGGGCCTTTGGATCCGGACGATGATATGTGTACACAACATGCAGATAAGATCACAAAAAATACTATCATAATGAATCAATAATAAGTTTAGATCTGAGATCATGGCACTCGGGCCCTAATTACAAGCATTAATCACAACAAGTTGCAACAAAGTCAAATAGCACTAATAGAGATACTAGGCACCATGCCCTAACAATCCTATTCGATTACATGATAGAGCTCATCCAATCCCTATCATCCCCATAGCCTACAGCGGAGGATTACTCACTCATGGATGAGGGAAATGTAACATCCCAGGATTTTAGAATTTTGGATTTCAAAAAAAATGCATTTCATTCATCGTGGCATCTCATGCAAACCCTCATGCAAAAATCTTGTGTGAAAACCCTAATGCAAGTCCCCAAAATTCTTTTAATGGGGTTATATTTGATAGTATATATTTTATTTAAACTGGACAGGAATAAAGTATCCCTATATGTCCTAAAAATAATTTGGAAAATTATCAAACCTTAAACCCTTCTGTGAATTTCTCTAAAGTGGCAATATAATGCGATATATGCATAATGGCAATCTTGCTATTTTGATTTTGATCAAGTAAATCCTCTATAAAGTTTACTGTATGTATTTTGAATTTACAAAAATTCAGAAATTGGAATCATTCCATTTGGAGCTATAAAACAAAATATATAAAAGAAATACAAAACAGAAAAAGAATAAAAGAAATGAAAAAAACTAAACTTAATCTACCGAACAGGCCCAACCCGGAGGCCCTTTTCCCCTTCTCTACCCGCAGCGCGCAGCAGCAGGCGTCAGCCCAGCCGAAGCCCACCAGCAGCCGCAAGCACCCTTTCCTGTTTATTTTATTTTCCACCAATCCTGGGCCACTCGTCAATGCCTCATCCACCGCCGACAGGTGGGACCCATGGCGTCATCTCCTTCCTCTCGCACTGGAAGACCGAGACGAACTACCTCGATCCCCCCCTGATTTTCGTTGGATTGGTTCAATCTGTTTGCATCACCGCACGCCTCCACGCCCATATAACCCTCCCCTCTCTTTATCTTGTTTTTTTCGAAGGATTGAAACCCTAGCCATCCCATCTGGAACTTCCCGATCCGTCGCCGTCCGCCTCCACAGCCTGCTCGCGAACGAGGTTCCCGAGCCGCCTGCTTCATCCTTTCCCCCCCTAATCGCCTCCCCTCTCAGTACTTCTTCGCCTTGACCTCCTTACTCGTCTGTAGGAGCACCACAGAACCCGCTCGACGCTGTCGGAGTACTGCCGGAGTCCGAGGAGACCAGCCACGCATCGCCATCTACAGAGGACCCCTGAGACGTCCACAAGGACACCAACGTGACCAACTTGGACCGCCGCATCTCGTGGTCGTCCTACCCATCTCCTAAGAGCATTGGAACGCTGCCACCGTCTTCGCATGCGCCGTACACCGTCGCGCCGCCGTCTCCACTGTCAAAGTCGGCCGCCAGCCGCCAGCCGCAGCTCCCTCGTCATCGGCGACAGATGCCGTAGGATCTGATCTTGACGGATAAGATCAAACCGAGCTGAGCCGTAGCCGAAGCTCCAGCCTAGCCGGGGCTTAAGCCAAGCTGTGGATCGAGCCGCATCTCCACGCCGTCAGATCTCGATCCAGTGGCTCTCGTCGACTCACTTAACGAAAGGTTACAGACCAATCCTGTTGCGCCATGTGGCCAAAATTGAATAAATAGGCAGAAAAACCATTAATATTGTAAAATTCATAGTAAAAGATTTACATGTTTAAAAATTATAAATAATATAACGTTGGATTCATAAAAATGTGTAGAACAATAATACAAGATTATATCTAACTTTTACAGTACATATGTACTGTAATAGATTAAATAGTTTAATGGACAATTTAGACATAATAAATCATAGTAAATTATATGTATATCAGAAAAATACAAATAAAGTGTCTATGGATTTGAAATTTAATATTTAACATTAATATGTTGTTAGATACAAATTTTGCAGTGTAGAATTGCTGTAGTAATTTAAATAGATTTAATGGCCTTTTAGAGTATAAAAATTTAGAGTAAATAATTTATAACTCTGAAAAATATGAATAATATGTCTCTGGAATCACATTATCGTGTATATTACAGATCTGTCTTTAGTTTGAATTTTAGACAAACTAAACTATTTAAGTGATTTAAACTCTATTATATAGTAATTAAATCATAAGAAAAGATTTATAACTTCGATTAAGGTGAATCCAATTGCTACTGATTCGTAATAATGACCTTTATCCAGTACACTCTATAACTAAATTTAATTCTATAGTTATAACAGAAGTTACAACAGAACTATTAAAACCTCTTTAATGTCAATTAAGAATTAATAACAAATACCCAAATGCATTAGATGATCTCTTGCATGCATCATGTATTAAAATAGTGTTTATAGAAATAATTACAACCATTGTGACATATTAAATCAACATGCATGCATTTGTTCATCATTGTTTTGTTGTATTATGCATAATTGCATTGTTTTGATTGTTGTGTTTGTTGTGCAATTGTTTGATCGATAGATTGCGAGGAGTGCAACTATTTTGATTGTGACGAGTGCAACAATTCCAATTGTGAGGATTATATGAACGACTTCATCAACTAAAGGCAAGTGGCACTATCATAAATGTCCCATTGTTTTTCCTATGCATTCTAGTTGTTTTAGTAGAAGTGCATGTGTAGGAATATTTTGCACTATGTGTTATGCTATGCTATGTCCTATTTAGGATATCCTTTTGTATCTTTCTTAGTGGAAACATTGTAGATGTAGTATGCTTAGCCCTGCTATAGATTCGGGATGGAATATCATGTTATGACTATTGAAAAAGCTATGTTTTAATAATAAAACACGTACTTAATGAATCACCTGGGTGGAATATTGTTGTTGTTGAGTTTGGAAGAAGTGGCAACAAAAGGGACCGTATCTTTGGCTACCTCTCTCGTGTGTGCACTGGAAGAAGACCACCTAGGCATCATAAGAGATTGACATGTTTCTCGTACAGTAGCATCCAGTACAACCACATGATAATATGGGCTCTGGATTGGTTAATTACATAGCGGAAGACCCTTTGCATTGGTATATCTTCAGGTTAACTAGAATTGTGTATTGGAGGTTATATCCTTGCATTGGTGCCTATTAGACGTGTTAGGATTGTGTATTGGGAGGACTTCTATGGAAAGACTTTATCACATTCTCGATCTGCTGGTATACCAATTGGTGTGTACTAAACCAGCGGCCACTGGTGGCGTCAAGGCGAGATTGTGTCGTGTGGGTAAAGTGTACAACTTCTGCAGAAGATATAAATCTAATCGATTAGCCGTGTCCCCGGTTATGGACAATATTGAGCAACTAAGGCTTGAAGCTTATGTATGATCTCGACATTCCAATTTCTTAATAAAATTTGATGGTTGAACAAGGGATTATGAGCACTTGGTGTTGGCCAACGTGTTCAGACAATTTTCATAAAGGATGAAAACTATTTGGAAATGTTAGGATAAAACTATTGCTTTATGCAAATCAGCCTGGAACTCCACTTAGCCAAATATGCATGTAATTGATAGGTTCCATTTATATCCACATACTAGTGACACTTGCAAATACATTCAAAGTATTGACCATTCGTGGCTGCAACCTTTCATGTTGCGAGACTCCACTCAATGATTGTTCGCCTGTAGCACATTTGAAGGATGGAGATCTACTTTGTATATGTTTCCGCTGTGTACTTGAATAAATAATGTAAATTCTAAATCATATTCGTTGTTATAATGATGTACAGTTATATTTGTTATCATTTTGTACTGTGTGTGCCAGTGAACCGATCCAGGGATTCGCACTATACACATGAACTCGGCCTTATCAGGCGAGGGTGTTACAGGAAACATTGATGGTTGATGGATAGGTGTTGGTGATGACGATGATCCTCCCCAAATTCCCCGTCCCGGCAGGGTGCCAGAATGGAGTTTCTGGTTCCGAATCATGGCTTCTGGTGGTGGTGGCGCAGCGGTACTCTTTCTGGAAAAACGTCGACCCCCCTAGTTTTTATGTCAGAAGGCATCTTATAGGTGAAGAGAGAGGCCGAGGGGGTGCCTGGGCTGGCCACACCCCTCCTAGGCGCGGGGTAGGCCCACCCGCGCGGCAGGGGGTGTGGGACACCCAGGGCTCCCCTCCGTCTCGTATTATGGCTCCGTGGATCTTCTGGTGAAATAGGATTTTTGGCATATTTTCCGGGATTTTTCCTGATAGTTGATTTTCAGCACAAAAACTAGACACCAAGGTAATTCTGCTGAAAACAACGTTAGTCCGTGTTAGTTGTATCCAAATCACAGAAGTTTAGAGGAGAAACAATAGCAAAGTGTTCGGGAAAGTAGATACGTAGCTTATTGCTTGTCATCAAGCAATTCAGTGTGAAACTGAGTGCGATAAAAGAACTTTCGCGAACACATTTGCTTCATATGATGTAAATTTTCTCAACACAGGAGTAGATACTTAAATCATTCATAATAAGAAGTATGCAACTAAGTCTACTCAATAGTCATTTCAAGATATGAAGAGAAACCAACTCAATAATAATAAGTAGCATGAAACATAAACATAAGCAACATTGAAATGCTCATAAGAAGGTATGATAGAGTGGTATCTCGCTTGCCTTTGTTTGTAGAGCACAATATAAATGCCAAGGCACCTCTGAAGTTCAACTGAAGACTAGAAGTGAAGATATCAGAGGTACAAGCATCAAAGTCATGACATAATTAACCAAGTTTTGAGACAAACACAAGAATGACAACTATGCTCTCAAGAAGGTGCTCATAGAATAAGTGGTAACTCAACAAGGAGGTGAAAAGGTTTTGAAACGTTTGAAAGACTTCCAAATGCTGAAAGTGAGGTACTCATTAGCTTTTAGCTCTCATTGCCCCTATCATAGGCATATTTATGTGGTTAATGGTGAAAGTGAGGTCCAATCTGAGTTATATGCTTGACAGACCATAAACTGAAAATCACATGTCCCTTGAGTACAAGGGTCGCTCCTCATGCTACTCAACTTTAGTTACCTGTAAGTTCTTGTCATCGTAAATACATGCATATCATCGAGAACCGCCAATGGGGTACCCCTTGCACATGATACCGGAGCTATCCCATAATCAAAATGACAAGGCAAGAAGACAATGAGCATCGCGATCTTTTTATTTGCTATTTGCATAGGTTTTTATTGAGGATGCCTCACAGATGCTCATTATGGTAATGCTGCAAGTTTCCACCATGATTAGGCATGGTTTAGGCTAGCGGCCCAGGCGTTTCTCTAACACATATATATAACTCCATGAACTCACAAGCTCCCTCTTTATTTCACACCGGCGACATCCGTAAACAAAAGAGCATGGTATCAACTGGATGTGTATCCATAAGTGTTGAAAGCGTTCCCCATGACAACATGGTTCTGCTAACTCTCAGCCTATAATTTGCAAGCATATAAATTTCATGGACAGGTCACAATGGTTCAAGATTATTAAGTGCAAGGAATAACGTGTGCCATCAAGTTCGTGAGAGCTTTACTAACTAACTTTCTCAAAACATTCAAACATTTTATTTGGAAGAAAACAAGGCATAATGAATATGCACTGAATAGCAAATGATGCTAATAGGTAGGTATGGTGGACATTGTTGTCAATATTGGTTTTGGGAAGTTGGATGCACAAGTAGAGCTCATACTCAATGCGAGTGAAGTGTAGCAGTAGAGAGGGAGCAACAACTGAGAGAGCAATAACTGTCATAATCATGCTTGCAACAAAACAGGACTACTTATGGCATGAAAGTGATACAAGAACTCTGAGGCAAAATAAATCATCAAGTCTTACTGACTATTATTTAGTCATATGCATGTGTGATCATGTGCCAAGTCGATTCACATGAAACATTCAGAGGACGATACCACAATATCATACCAAAATATGAATAAAACAATGCAAGCAAACATTCATATGACATGCTAAAAAATATTAGCAAGCTAGGACTAATCACAAGAAAGCAAGAACTACTAAGCATCCATCAATAACATACACCTTACATGAACAGACTAAGCATGCTCACAATGATGAGTATATGTACAAAAATGAAAAAAATAGAGTTCGTTACTAGCCTCTTACCACACCTCAAGTTGTCTTAATCTTCATTATTGCCCTTCACTTGTGTGACTTGAATAATAACATGAAACCAAGCTCCACTGAGGACGGCTGAACCCTGCAAAGAACTCACAAAACCAAAGAAGAACAACAAATATTTTTGGTGTTTTCGATTTTTTAAAGAAAGCAAACAAAGCAAAATATTTTTGGATTTTTCTTTAAGGAAAACCAAAGCTAAAAAGCAAAGAAACAAACCAAGAGAAGCAACAAAAATATTTTTGGTATTTTTGTGTTTTGGGAAAGAAGGAACAAAAACCAAAAAGAAAGTGAAACAATGGATATACAAAGAACCGACGAAACATGATATATAGATGAGTGTGATGTCTGTATACCTCCCCCCAAGCTTAGGCTTTTAGCCTAAGTGGGTCTCAATAGCGCGGGTAGTAGCCCCAAGCTGGTGGGCCATCATAGTAATGATCATAGTCATGCCCTTGCGATGAAGAAGAAGACGCGCCCGAATCATAAGAGGGCTGCTGGTATGAAGACTCTCCCAAGTTGGAGGGCTGAACCGAATCATATTAGGCATCCTCTCCAACATTCTCCTCTTGATAGGAGAGATCCTCCACGTATGTGTCAAACTCCTCCTCCATGAGCGACCATCCTTGCCTGTTATCAAAATTAAACAAAGCAGGTGCAGGCAAATAAACTACTTTCTCAGTCCTACCCCCTCTCCAACCACGCTTGGCAAAAGATAGTTCATACGGTAAACTTCTCACAGTAGCCCCTAAGGAAATAAAATTATGCTGAATCATGGAATCAAGATCAAGTCTCTCTATGGGGAACCGATAATCTGAATGGTGAGGCTCTAACCATGGAAAGCTAGCAACCTAGCGGCGATGAGACCTCCACAAATTCCACCCTTCTCGCGGTTAGTGGTATGACGATAAGCTATCAAAGCACCCAAGTTATAAGTTCTATCCCTATTCAAAGCAGCTGCGATGAAAGATAGATCAAAGGAAGATAACTTTCTAGCAAGAACGCACTTGGTAATGAAATAGGAAAAATATCTAATGGATGGGAACTGAATGTTCCGAATTTTATGACTTTCCTTCGAGAAGTCGAAACCTTGGCAAATTTCAGCGTATAAATCCATAAGTTACTTATGCCTCTCCTTGATCTTCTCACAAGATCCCCAATGAGGTACTCTAATTATTGCACAGAAATCAGCAAAAGGCAAGTCGACAGCTAAATTATATATTTTATAATGGACCATGGGATTAGATGAAAACCAAGTAAACCAAAAGTCCTACACCATAGCCATGGTTAGCTTAATATACTGAAAAGGTTCACCTTCAACAAAGTGTTCCAACCCTGCATTGGTAATCATAGTTTGAAAATCCTGGAGGATTCCCATGGCTCTCATAAATTCATGGCATGGATATATGGAGGGGAAGACTCCTTCCTCACGATGAACTTTCATTGGCTCATGTACCATCAAATCATATTGATTCAGTGGGTATGCACTCATCTTACATTCTGAAAATTTTAAACAACCATCAAACCAAGTGATTTACATGTTGATAACTGATGAGAAACTACTATAGGAACTTGCTAGAGGGCTACACATGCATCAAAATGAAATCTCTAATCATAGAACAATCATGCAAGCTCACACAACCTGTCACCTATAGCAGCAAAATACTCAAGATACAATCTACCAATCACAAATCTAATTGGACAAGCGGAGGAGGCACATACCTAGGAGAAATCCCTCCAAAAATCAGCTGCAAAGATGGGCTGAGCAAGGAGATCAAAAATCGGGAACAAGAACAGCAAGAACTCAAGCTTGAGAACGTTTTTCGGTGTTTTTCGGGAGAGATAAAGAATATGGCTGAGAGGAGGCATCTTGGAAGGCCATAGGTGGGCCACACCCCTGCCAGGCGCCACTTGGGGGCTGGCCACACCACCCAGGGGTGTGCTAGCCTGGGGTGGCCCCCTGGGTCACTCCGGGTGTCCCTCTGCCCCTTTTTTCGAGGAAAAAATTATTTTGAATTTTCTGGGATTTTTCGGGAAACTTTATTTCTGGCCAATTTTCAGGGTATGAAAATTGATTTTCTCGCAGAAAAGAATTTTTTAGAAGAAGCAAAAGCAAACCAAAACCAAACTACAGAAGTTCTAAGACACTCTAACAAGCAAACAACTAACAAAACCAAAGCTAATAAAAGAAAAGGCAAAGACTAGGAAGGAAAAAAGTAAAAGAAAGCAAGAATAACCACAGTGAAAACATTGTTTTGTTCATTAAAATCCTTTTGTTAACAAGGTTGATCAAGTCTTATTACCAAAACAATCTTATATGAAACAAAACTTTTCATTCCACAAGGTGATTGTATTACCTGGAACTTGATAGCAATGGTCCCAATCATAATAGTTTCAAAAATTTCTTGTGGAATGGGACAATATATTTCTCCAACCTTGATGCTCTCAATGTTTTCAATGGAATTCAAGCAATATATCTTAGCAGCCTTCTTGGGGAAATAAACTATATGCTCTTTGTCATTAATATTGAATGTTACTTTTCCTTGATTGAAATTTATGACAGCACCTACAGTATTAAGAAAAGGTCTCCCAAGAATAATAGACATATTATCATCTTCAGGCATTTCAAGCACAACAAAATCAGTTTAAACCAAGCAATTATGAGCCACTTGAACAGGAACATCCTCACATATACCAACAGGAATAGTAGTTTACTTATCAGCCATTTGCAAAGACATATCAGTTGGTATCAACTTTTCTAGCTGGAGTCTCTTGTAGAGAGAAAAAGGCATAACACTAACTCTAGCTCCCAAATCACATAAAGAAATTCTAACATAATTATTCTTAATAGAGCAAGGAATACTTGGTATACCTGGATCACCAAGTTTCTTTGGAACCTTACCATTGAAGGAATAATTAGTAATCAAAGTACAAATATCCTCATTAGGAAGCAACTTTGAATAAGGAAGCAACTTAATAGCATCAGTCAAAGGAATTTCTAAAAATAAAGGTTTCATCCACTCACAAAACTTGTTGTAGTGTTCTTCCTCCTTATCAGGAGCATCATTTTTATCATTACCACTCTCAGTTTCAGCATCAGAGACAGATATACTATTAGGATCTACAGCAGGTTCAAGTGGTTCCTCAACTATTTTATGTTTATTTTTCATTCTCTTACGAGGAATACCACTACTTTCACCTTGTTGAGAATCATGCTCAATTCTTTTAGGGTGTCCTTCAGGATATAAATGATCTTGAGTAGCTATACCACTCCTAGTTCTAATTCCATAAGCATGTTTATCTCCTGAGGCGTTAACTAGCATATCCTTTTGTACCTTAGCAAGTTGATCAAGTTGGGTTTGAACCATTTGAAAGTGTTTACAAAGCATTTTAATATCATTAGAAGTTATTTCCATAATATCTTTCAACTCTTTAATAGCTCTAGAGTTTTCCAATAAATGATTCTGAACCTTGTTTAACAATAAATGTGTCAAGTTCCTCTAAGCATTGATCAGGAGGCTTACCATAGGGAATAGCACCTTCATCAAAGTGGAGAGAGTGCACCTCAATAGTAGATGAGTGGGGAATTGGCTTACATAATTCTTCTATAGGAGGTAGATTCTTCATATCTTCAGCTCTAATACCTTTTTCCTTTAGACATTACTTAGCTTCTTTCATCACTTCATCATTTAATACAATAACTCCCCTCTTCTTTGGTGTTGGTATTGGAACTGGTTCAGGCACCACTTGTTCAGGAGTAATAGACTCGGGTGTATTTAGCTCAGTTGAAGTCCAATCATCATAATTCTTGCTTATTTTAGCCATCAATTCTTCAGCATTTGTAGGAGTTCTTTTCCTGAAAACACAATCAACAAAACTATCTAGGTATGTCCTAGAATCATTAGTTAGTCCATTATAATAAATATCAAGAAGCTAATTTTTAGGTAATGGACATCTAGGATGTGCATGAATAAAGGCACAGAACTTTGTCCATGACTCAGGCAATTTCTCTTCTTCTCCCTATTTAAAATCAAAAAGTCTTCGCAAAGCAGCATGTCTAGCACTAGGAGGAAAATATTTTTGAAAGAAAGAAGCAATCAGGGTTATTAATGGAACCAGGAGGTAATCTATTAAACCAAGCCTTATCTTCTCCTTTTAGTGAAAAAGGTAAGATCTTAGTAACAAAGTACCTGCGCATCTTAAAATCATCAGAGAATAAAGCACTCATAGTGGAAAGCTCATTCATATGAGCCACAACACTCTCATTTGCAGTCCCACAAAAAGGTTCTTTCTCAACAATGTCCAAATAGGATAAATCAAGAGAGAAATCATAATCTTTATCTTTAATATCTATGAGAGAGGTGGCAAACTTAGGATCAAAGGACAGTTTTAGAATAATGGTATGTCTAGCAAGGAGACTCTTAATAGCACTAGCACCATGTGTGTTTCGACACACTTCAACAAATTCATCAGTAAACTCAATGTAGCCATCATTAATAGCATAACTCTCTCTAGACTCAGGTGATCTAACAGGTGTAACCGTGTCTTTACTAGGAGTTTCAATATTTCCTAGACCAGCCATAGTAGCATCTAGGAAAGGACCTAATGAACCACTCACATCAAGCACATTAGAAGTAACATCATGAGTATCAAAAGCATTTTCAGATTCAGCAGTAGTAGCAGTGTGTGTAGCATGAGTATATGGTGGTGGTGTAACAAGCTTACTTATAACAGACGGCAAATCAAGAGCAGGAGAGGTGTTTAGGACTGTACCTCTTCTTATAGTGGATGGTAAAACAGGAAACTTTCCATTACGAGACTTACCCATGATGAAAGGAGTAGTAGTGAACAATAATAGATCCAAGTGAACTTACAAATAAAGCTATGCTCCCCGGCAACGGTGCCAGAAAATAGTCTTGATGACCCACAAGTATAGGGGATCGCAACAGTCTTCGAGGGTAGTATTACCCAATTAATTGATTCGACACAAGGGGAGACAAAGAATACTTGCAAGCCTTAACAACTGAGTTGTCAATTCAACTGCACTTGGAAATAGTTCTTGCTCACAGAAGTTTATTAGTAGCAACAGTTTGTAGTAGCAACAATAGTAGTAAAACAGGAGCAATAGTAACAGTAGAAGCAAATAGTAGGATATGAGTGCGGTAGGCATAGGGATGGATGGAGAGGCGTTACATGGACAAGTCTAAACATGTAACTTTAAAATCTAGTGCAATTGCAGATAAATAAGAATTAGCATCCAACTACTAAACAATCATAGGCATGTGCTCCATATATAGTCATGCGTGCTAGCAATGAGAACGTGTACACCATCTTTTGTCCATCCGGCCCGTTGCAGCGGGGCCTCAAGGGAACTACTGGCAATTAATGTGCTCCTTTTAATAGAGCACTGGAGCAAAGCATTAACACTCCGTGAACACATGTGATCCTCACATCACAACCATCCCCTCCGGTTGTCCCAATTTCTGTCACTTCGGGGACTTTGGATCCGGATAATGATATGTGTACCCAACTTGCAGATAAGATCACAAACAATACTACCATAATGAATCAATAATAAGTTTAGATCTGAGATCATGGCACTCGGGCCCTAGTGACAAGCATTAAGCACAACAAGTTTCAACAAAGTCAAATAGCACTAATAGAGATACTAGGCACCATGCCCAAACAATCTTATTCGATTACATGATAGAACTCATCCAATCCCTACCATCCTCATAGCCTATAGCGGGGGATTACTCACTCATGGATGAGGAAAACATTGGTGGTTGATGGAGAGGCGTTAGTGACGACGATGGCGATGATCCTCCCCAAATTCCTCGTCCTGGCAGGGTGCCAGAACGGAATTTTTGGTTCCGAATCGCGTCTTCTGGTGGTGGCGGAGCAACGTAAATCTTTCTGAAAAACATCGAACCCCCCCCTGAGTTTTTAGGTCAGAAGGCATCTTATAGGCGAAGAGAGAGGCCGAGGGGGTGCCTGGGCTGGCCACACCTATCCTAGGCGCGGGGTGGGCTCACCCACGCGGCAGGGGGGTGTGGGCCACCAAGGGCTCCCCTCCGTCTCGTATTCTGGCTTCGTGGATCTTCTAGTGAAATAGGATTTTTGGCATATTTTCCGGAATTTTTCCTGATAGTTGATTTTCTGCATAAAAACTAGACACCAAGGTAATTCTGCTGAAAACAGCGTCAGTCTGTGTTAGTTGTATCCAAATCACACAAGTTTAGAGGAGAAACAATAGCAAAGTGTTCGGAAAAATAGATACGTTTTGGACGTATCAATTGCCAACCGACTGCACACCGTCCGTCGCCAGCCGTCGATGTCACCACAGTGATCTTAGAAGATTCGGTTCCTCTCCGTTTGATCTGCAACACACGATCGCGATTAGATTTAGAATCGAAGTGGTACCTCCCAACCGTGTCCCGCCGCGTGGCAAGCACGCGTCAGCGCCGCGTCGGCTAGCCAAACCAATCGGAGGGCACCACACGTAGCGTGTGTGTGTCTGTTTAACCCAGAAATTGATTTAAATATACAAAAAAGATTATAAACTTGTAAAAATCATAGTAGTTTAATTACTTGGCCAAAATTTTCAAATAATATACCATTGGATTCGTAATTGTGTGTAGATTGTGTATCTATAATAAAGTTGATTGTTTATTGTGGTAATATTTTATAGGGATTAAACTCTAGTTTGTAGTATTTTAATTCTAGACAATTAACCGTAACTCCGTTTTAGTTGATTCTTACCGCGATGGATTCGTAATTACATGGTCTACTGTTTAGAGTTTGAATATTTTATTTAGAGGTTTTTGATCTATCATGTGGTAGATTTAAAGAATAAATCCCTTTATGCTAATATCTAGGGTATTAATAATCCTATTAAATTGAAACCTATGGGAAATTGTTACCGACGATATCCTCAAACATAATACAACCCCTGAATAATATTCTTGGTCGAACTAAAAATTATCCTTGCATATTACCATGTTACATACATGCATAATTTTTCATTGTGGCATTGTTTTGTGCAAATTTGTGATGGATCTATGTTTGTTCTGTTAAATTACTCGGAGTGCGCTACAGAGTATTGTTGCTTAGAGTGTTGTTTGGATCAAGGCAAGTTCCACCTTTGTACTTATATTTGTCCTAGATTTTACCACTATGCATGTTTTGATTTTCAAAATAGTAGTATGCATGTGTATGATGTTTTAGTAGAAAGAAAATATTTTACAAAGTGCTATCTTATTTTGTAGTATACCATGAGTAGCTTTATACTTAGGAATATTTCCACTCCTAATAGGTTATTCTAAATTTTCTAAGTATTATGATTATGCTATAATATATATATGCAAATACCGATGGGGATTCAAAAGTCAGAATGTTTTCTAAGTATAAGAGCTCTGTTTAGGAGCGCAAGTTTTTCTACTCAAAACTATTTCAAAATAAAACTATGTTTTTATCTGGGCGAAGTGGTATATATGGATAGACTACAAGGGGAAGTATCTTGTATTACCTCTACTTCTGCCCTCCACCGCCCAGGATCAAAGAAGTCTGCCATGTTTCAGAATTCAGAAGCTTCTAGTGTAACCATAATACATATGGGCCGTCTTGGCCTAGTACTTAGTGGGAATCATCACCTGAGTACCACAGTTTGGCTCCCGTGGAACCGGTAGAGGGGCTACTAAGGAAAATCTTCGACATGGTCTTGTTCGTAAAAGGACTTGATCGTGGATTATGGGTAAGGTGTACAAACTCTCGAGAGTATCAACCTGATCGTTCAGCCGTGTTCACGAAAAAGAATAACTATAAGCGTCTGAAGGATGGACCCTCTAAAGGATTTTCTCTCATTTGTCTAAAAGAACTATTCTAAAACTATATAGTCGTGGAATCGTCCATAGATGGGATTTTGGGTTGCATGGTTTACTCCATGTGTTAAGTTGAGGGACGGTAGCCTGGTGGAATCCAGTGCGAGCCACTTGACCATATAGTATTTATCAAATGTTTACAAAGTAGGATAAAAGATTTTCTCCCATCTTCTTGACTTAAGAAAAAATGGCTTTATGCAAATAAACCACAAGCCTTTTGTCAACCTATGCATGTAGAGATAGCCAAGTCTTTTCGTTCATGGTGTAATTTACCAATACATTCAATGTATTAACCAACTTGTTTGGATGCACTTTTCTTGTGCATAATTTGGAGGTCACTGAAAGATGCTCTAGGATCACGGGTCTTCACTCAAATAGCCTGTGGTATTGATGGGACTCAAGATTGTACTTATTTTGTTTTCCGTTGTAATAAAGTAAACTCTGAATTATTCGATTCATGTAACAAAGACTCTTGTTTTACATGATACTTCATCGACTGTGAGTGCTAGCTAATGATTCAGGGACTAGCATATTAATCACAAAGACTTAGAATCTTTACTCGATCCGAGGTCATCACGAGCGCGGTTCGTGTCGAGTCTGGCTACAGGCATTTCTAACCCAAATCAAGAATTGGTTTATTTGTATTGAATTGATACATTAGGCATCTGAACCAAAAGTCTGAATTAATGAAAATGGCTAGTCTATATATTTATATTTTTAACACTGGCCGCAAAATCTTTTTTAAACTGCGCAAAGAGGGTCTTAAACTTAAGACCACTTGGCTCTGATACCATATTTGAATTTATGTACTAGCTAATTATTTAAAAACGGATCTTATAAAAAAAGGCTAGATAGTATATTTATATTTAACAATCCGAACATGTTAGTCTTTTTTGATCACACTGTTAAGCAGCGTTTGGGCTATTGACCTTAGCCGACTGGTCTTTGTCCGCTCGGTGACTCGTGACGGGTATCTTGCTGAAAATTGAACGTAGTTGTATCCTAAGACACCATGAAACGCATACGCCGTGCCCAACTCATTCACTGAATTAAGAGGGCCAGTAGTGCACCGAGAAAGTTGACTCTCATGTGGTTTATGTCGTTTGCCAAAGAAAAGATGGTTTATGTCGTTTGCCAAAGAAAAATTGTGGTTCATGTTCACACTTTATTTAAACGAGACATGTACGGCTCCGTACGTCATTTGCTCCATCTCTAGAAGACTAGAACTAAAACCCACGATTCTTGAGCCGGGGTGCCAGATACCAAGGCCCGATTCTTTCTTCTTTTTTTGTCTTCTTCGAAAAGTTGATATACCCCAGCTTTCTAAAAAAAAGTATACAAAAATTACGAGACTTGTAAAATAGTTAAGCCTATATTAATTTAAAAGTCTTACTCCTTTCGATCCATATTACTTGTCACTAAAATAGATGTATCTAGACATATTTTAATGCTAGATATATTCATTTCAATGACAAATAATATAGATTAGAGGGGTACATAATTTTAGAAACCGGCTTTTTCCCAAAAAGCCAGGACTAGGGCAGCTTCGCAAGAGAACACGGCCTAAAACGCTCGACTTGCTGGCAAGCTTAGCCATATATGGACACGATATGCACGCAATCTTTGGTTGGTAGGTAGGTAGGAGGATATATAAACTAAAATACGGCGGCATGCAGCAAAGCACATCGCATGACATCGCAACGGAAGCGGGGCGCCCCGGCCGCTGCCGAATCGTGTGCTCCACGGTGTGGTCGCCGACACCGTGCGCTCCCTGCCGTCGTCCACGACGCCGTGCGCTAGCTTTCCGTCGTTATCCTCGACGCCAAGCGCGCCAGCGGCCGCCGTGCGTGTTGCAGAAGCCCACGTCACGCCATACCAACGACCGCGTGAGAAGCAAACACCTCTGGCGAGTGGCGAGGTAGTCCCCCGACTGCCCCGAGGCGGGAGGACGACGGCTCGATCGTGGTACAGCCGGCTCCATAGGCGCATGCGGCGGCAAGGTTTCATGTTGAGCGATCGAAACCGGGCTGTAAACATTCACGTGCAGGAAATTGAAAAGAAATTATTCCTAACGGCGCAAAGTCAAATTTCTGATTTCGACCGAGTATATAAAATATTCTAATACTTGCAATGTAAGGCGGGTTCTAGTGGTAGTATCATGCTACTAGTATCATGCATATGATACTAGTGCATGATATTATGTCTCTAGTGTATTGTATCGTACTTCCTCCGTCCGCAAATAAGTGTACATCTAGCTTTTGCCTAAGTCAAACATAACCAAATTTGACCAATTTTATAGAGAAATATAGAAACATATATTACATTAAATTGACATATTATGAAACTAGATTTAAAAATAAATCTAATGGTACCAATTAAGTGTCATAAATATTGATACGTTGTTCTAAAAAGTTAGTCAAACTTTACTATGTTTGACTTAGGACAAGGCTAGAAGTACACTTATTTACGGACGGAGGGAGTATAGTAGTATCATAGTAGTGATATATTTATTGATTTGTAGAATCTTTATGTAAAATGTGTGTACAATATTTACTTGCCATTATGATTTCTAGCTTTACGTGCTATGATACGGTATCTACCTATGATACACTAACCGCCTCTCTCTTCATTAATTATGACGCCACATCAGATTTTTGTCAAATTGGCATGCATGATACACCTTATGATACTAGCACTAGGACCAGCCTAATGTAGTACGAGATGTATTTTACTCCAAATTCAAGGAAATTAAATTGGTGCTATAAATGCTGATATATTCTCATATATACTCCCTCTATCGCAGTTTATAAGACTTACGCGTATACCTAGGTCGTCCACATGAGCTATATAATATAAATTATATAATAGAAAAATTATATCATTAGAAAATACAACATTTAAAGTTTCTAATAATATAGTTTTTATCTTATGTTCCTCATGCTAAGTTGGTTAATTTGTCAATCTAAAAATACGGGTAAGTCTTATAAACCGAGACGGAGGTAGTACTTTGTATAATACTCTAATTAGTTTGAAACTGAGCGTGTAATTAACTTATAAGCTAAGCTATTTAGTACTAATTAAAAAGGCGGAAAACAATAAATTGCACCAAACGTACTCCCTTCGATCCGTATTAATTGTCACTAAAATAAATGTATATAGACATGTTTTAGTGCTAGATACATCTATTTTAACGACAAGTAATATGGATCAAAGGGAGTTACAAATTTGCGTTATTCGTAACTCTTTCAACGACGGCTAGCACAGAAAATGAAACCAGGAAAATTTGCCTTTTTTGTTGTGGAAATAAACTTGTTTTGAATTAGAGAAGCTAAAGTTAATAATCCATGAACGTTGGCTATAGTTGTATGACTCCTCGAAACAGGCATACGCCCAGCTTTATAAATAAAGCAAGATCCATACAACATCCGGTACAAGCGAAACCACGAAACCACAACAACAACCCAAAGTCCACCATAACACACACACCACGAACAACAAACATAGATACAAGTGAGCCCAGAAGACTCGCTTAGCGACCGGACGGGGCAGTAAGCTGGCGCGCCGCCCCAATCAAGTGCTCGATCATCCCGTCCAGCCGCGCCCTGTCTCGCTGCCTACACAACGGGTACCACTGCTGCAAAAAAGCCAAGAATTTGAAGGACGAGTCAGAGGCACGGCGAAGAAAGACACGCTCGATGACCATCTTGTTACAAATGGTCCAAAGAGTCCAAGTCAATCCTGTGAACACAAACCAGAAGAGACGCCTCCTCCTACCGGTTTGGTTAGCATTAGCTTCCAGGAATTCCCCGAGGTCTGCGGCCTGCCAAGAAGGCCCCAGAGCCTCCCGGGAGCAGTTCCAGAGGAAGCGAGCAGCGGGACAGGCGAAGAAAATGTGGTGTCCCGTTTCCGGGACCGCACAAAGGGGGCAGAGGCCAGTACCAGGGCCATGACGCTTGGCCACCTCCACACCAGAGGGAAGCCGGTCTCGCAGCAACTGCCAGAGGAAAATCTTGATCTTAAGAGGAAGGGGGGACTTCCAAAGGGGGGCCGTCCAGGGGATGGACGGCCCACCAAACAGGGCACGATACATGGATCCCACGGTAAAGGCGCCCGAAGGCGAGAGATGCCAGGACAGACAATTCGAAGACTGGGGATGGGACAGGGGCAACGGGAGAGAACCCCTCAGCCCCTCCCACGCCACCCGCTCGGCCGCCCCCAGGTTCCGACGGAAGGCAACCTACCAAACCCCGGCTTGGAAGGCATAGGCCACCAAGAGCAGAGGGTCCGCGCAGATTGCGAACAACTCGGGAATCTCGTGGCACAAGGGGCGTCTACCCACCCAAGGGTCGAGCCAGAAGAGGGTGCTCCTCCCATTCCCAATGGAGATGGAGAGCCCCTTCCGGATCGCCGGCTTGATGTCCTGGATAGATCTCCAAAACTGAGATCCCTCCCGACGCTCACAAGCCAGGAGAGGGCGCCCACGCAGGTACTTGGCTTTAACTAGCTGTAGTCAGAGGCCCCCATCGTCAGTCAGAATGCGCTAGACCCACCTCAACATCAGAGCCACATTCATATGGCGAGATGAGGTGATCCCAATGCCCCCAAGATCCTTGGGGGCGCAGATGTTAGCCCACTTAACCATATGGTACTTTTGATGACCATCATTCGCCATCCAGAAGAACCGCGAGAGCTCCTTGTCGAAGTTGGCGTGCATGCCCTCCGGGAGGATATACAGCCCCATGATATACATGGGGAGGCTAGATAGACAATCGTCAATGAGGACGGTTTTACTCCCCTTGGAAGTAAACCTGCCTTGCCATGGTTCGGATCTCGCCTTAACCCGACCCATAAGGGGCTCCAAGTCCCTAGAAAGGATCCTGGTGTCCCTGACTGGCATCCCCAGGTAATTCTGGGGGAAAGTTGCTAGTCGGCAATTAAGGTTATCAGCAATCTGTTGTTGCTCGTCCAAGGGTTAGCCCAAGACCATCACTTTGCTTTTGTCAAAATTAATTTTGAGGCCAGACATGGCCTCAAAGCAGAGGAGCAGGAACTTGAGTTGATGATGTCCTGATCCGACCCCTCCACCATAATCATGGTATCATCCGCATATTGGAGGTGGGTAACTCCCCCTCCAGGGATAAGATGACCCACCACACCAGATATGTGGCCAGAGATCTTGGCTTTCTCCATGATCTCCGCTAGGTCATCAACCGCAGCATTAAACAAGATTGGAGATATCGGGTCCCCTTGTCTCACCCCACACGAGGGTTTAAAGTATGGCCCGACCTCCCCATTAATGTTTATTGCCGTGTTCCCACTCATAACAATCTGCATGATCCAACCTATCATGCGATCATCCAGGCCCCTACGCTGGAGTACCTGGCGTAGAAAGGCCCAGTCTAGCCTGTCATATGCCTTTTGGAAGTCTAGCTTCAGGAAAACGCCCCAAAGGCGATGAACCTTCACCTCGTGGATAATTTCATGGAGTGCCAAGATCCCTCGTGAATGAATCTTCCTTTAAGGAAGGCAGACTGATAAAGATGCGTCAGGCGCTCCATGAGAGGAGCTAACCTATGAGCGCACACCTTGGACATAACCCTCTGGATCACATTGATCACCGTGATTGGCCTAAACTGCCTAATCTCCGTGGCTCCCACCACCTTGGGGATCAAAGTGATAACTCCAAAGTTCAGTCGCGACATCACAAGGGTCCCAATATACAACTCCTGAAACATGGGCATAACAACCCCCTGGATACTCTCCCAGAACTTCTGGAAGAAGATAACGGGGAGGCCATCTGGGCCCGGGGCCGAGTTAGCCTTCATCTCCATGATGGCCTGCTCGACCTCCACTGACAGAAACGGAAGCGTGAGCTCCCGGTTCTCCATGTCGGAGACTCTGGCCCCCTCTGGCCAGAAATCCCCGGCTAACGCGACCCCGGACCGGGGGCCAGCAGAAAAAATCTCCTTGTAGAAGAAGTAAATATGGGAGGTGACGTCTTTGGCCTCCTCCAAGAGACGATCGCCATCCCAGAGGCAGGGGATAGAACATTTCCGACGCCTGCCATTAGCAATGGCATGGAAGTAGGCGGTGTTCGCATCCCTTTTAAGGAGCCAGTTCTGCCATTAGTAAATATAGTTGTATGACTTGTAGTAGTCATCCGAGACAAAAACTCGTATGAACTTCACGTACAAGGTGCACACTCAAAGACCAAGACCCAAAGCAAGTTTATACTAATTGTGTTGTCAAACATGACCTTATTTCTTCCCTTCGATCAAAACACATATACATGGAATTAGTGGCCTACTACAATGGAGGTCAGCTCTAGTCTACATATCGAAAGGGCACGAAGAATTCCAAGGAAATCTACACGAGAATGTAAATTTTCTAGTTTCCTCCCACTAGTGGAGAACGGGGCTCTTATTCCGGTTCGTAAGAGGTTTTAGTCCCGGTTGTGCAACCGGGACGGGCAATCGGGACTAAAGCCTCCACCCTTTAGTTTCGATTGCTACAAACCAGGACGAGAAGGGTTCCAGGAAGCCGCTATCTGGCAGGAGAGGGGAGGACCATTCTTTCCGGTTCGTATTACGAATCGAGATATATGTTTCTCTGCCGCGGCAGCATTTTGAGAACTTTTTTGTGCCGTGGCAGATAATCCATTTTGGCCACCTTTTGTGCCGCAACAGCATTTTGGGCATTTTTTATGCCACGGCAAAGAATTCATTTTGTATTTTTCCATTTATTGTTTTCCTTTTTATTTTGTGTTTTGCATTCAGCAATGAAGGAACCATTTAGATTACACAACATCATCATGAATATAAAGATCGAAGTGTCGAACATATTACATATGGTACACGAGTTTCATGCATATATATATACAATATAATCTCTTTTTAGGTCCCCATTTCCTTATATACAACTCCCGATAGTATTCTACTTTTGGTTATAGGATCTCTGCATCTAAGAATCCCACCAATTTCTCTTAAATTGCTCGTACGCGATTCATTGGTAAAAGACCGTCCCGCAACCATTAGGTCTAATTTAAATAAGGAGTCAACATATATGAATGGAACTAAACATAATTGATGGTAATAAAATAAAACTGTGAGTATTGTTTATGTATATAAAGTTTCTCTAATTTCTGCCCTTCTCACAGGTCGTCTTACGAATAAATTCGCAAACATAGTATCCGCATAAATTATTTCTGGGTCCCTGTGTCAGGTACTTTACGAGAACAGAGTTCAATCAAAATAATAATCAAGCATGATAATGATATCGAAACTAGAATCAAAGAGGTCCGCAGATCTATCTAGTAGTACTTATATCTAGTGGTTCAAATGTAAGCTCCTCTTTCCAGGCACCCTTAGCCTTCTTAGTGAACCGTTTCCAAGTGCTGCCTGGCAAAGAAAACAAATAAAAAGAGTTATTAATTATTTGATATCAGAAAATTCACGAAAGTTGCCGATATAGCGCCATAATGATTGAAATTACCATTGGAGCATTATCATGTCCATCCACTTCTCAAGGGGTTTATGTTCCGAGTCCATGACTTGTACTATCCCTTTTTCATGTCGAATAATTAGCAGAATAAAGTGAAATCTGCGCACGCATAACTCATGAATTATACACTTAACATTGAGTAAGCGAAATAGAATGTGTACAAGAAAATAACACTCACTCGAAGTTGTATGGAAATAGTATTTCCCTTTTGGTTTCATGAAACCTTAACGCCTTCACAATATTATTTTCTGTTTCCTGGGGTTTTTCTTGGAGATTATGTTCATGAACAAATATGGGTCAGTAAACCCAATGTCATAGATGCGTCCTCTTTTGTATTCGAGAATCTTCATCCTGCATAATATAGTGAGTATGATTAAACATGCAATAAACAAGGTGAGCTAGTTAGAGACTTGATTACAGAAATAGTACTTACAGACAATAGACACTGACGATCAATTTGTTGATGACGTCTTAATTGAATAACTAAAATAGTTCCTCAAATTCATTCATTACCTCGTCATCTCTACGCCTGTAATGCTCGTTTATAACACCCAACACTATCCAGTTTTTCCCTTACTTTGAGGCATCCAAGTACCACTTATGCAATCTTCACATTTTTGTTGGTAGATTCTTGAACTCCTCGGGTTTGACGAGAGGATTCTCGTGTAGGTATTTGTATGCTACAATAGCCTTGGATAAGTACTCTAACTAGGATAAGTATTAAGCAATAGTCATACCTTGAGCAGCGGCCGCTTCTCCGTACAGTGCAACTACCTCCGAATCATACTTCTCTTCAACAACACATTTGCTCGACCCCACATTGGTATTGGAAATCACCTTGAGCGGGGGCCACGATTGTTTTTTTTGTTCTCCGAGCTGGGAAACTGATTTCCCGCTTGCATACTACTCTTTGATCGCAAATTTGCCGCATGTGACTGAAAGATATATGCCCTAGAGGCAAATAATAAATAGTTTTTACTTAATGTATCTCTTGTTCATAATACATTTCTTACATGCTATAATTGTATTGATAGAAAACGTTCATAAACGTGTGGTATGTAAATAACCAGGTCTCTAGTTACATATAGGAAACTAGCTCATTGGGAAAGTGGATCTTATGGTTTCGATATCATGGTGATAGTACTACTTGACAATGAGGTCATATTTGATGTGATAAACATTCACCCTAAAGTTAATCATAATGAGATCTAGTTACTTAAAACGTTTGTCATTAATGATAATGTAAAGAGACAGTGGCTTATATCCTTTAAATGTGAGATAATACATAACCACTGTTTTGGAGGGAGACATTAATGATATCAAGTATCAATCTGTGGAAGGGTGATCATAAAGGTATAGGTTTCCTGAAGAAATGGGTTGAGGAGGTTTTATCAAGACCAGGATTTGCCAATCCAAGTGTAACACCCCAACATTTAGGAACCAACGAAGGGTAGAAATAGGAATCTGAGCATGTGCATACATTCATTTGTTAAATATTTGAAAATTAGAAGTTAGTTATATTAAATTGTTTTCCAAAATGATTTAGTAATATTGTTTGGTTATCATATAATATATTAAATAATAAAAAAATTAATCAAGGAAATTTAAATAAGAAATGAATTCTTATTTCTTTTCTTTATTCCATGACAATATTACAAAGTGAGATAAATATATCAAATAAAATATTACAGGAAATAAAGTACAATGAAATAAAACTTCATTAAATTATAAGAATATTTATTACAACATTCTTTACTAAAAAATAAAAAGAAGATTACAACAAAAACCTAGACAACCTATCTACTCCTATACTAAAACTTGAGCATCCAGATCTCTGTACCTGCAAAACACAAAGAAAATAAAATTGAAACAAAAATATTATTTTTGTTAGTTTTACTCTCAGTAGAAAATAGTGAAGTGCACCGTTCATCTTTACACCATTGAGTACATAAAAAAGGGGCAAGTTTCACCAATATGTAATATCTGTTCTTTTATATCACACAAGCCTTAAAACAATATCATCAGCCAAAGTAAAGGGGCAAGTTTCACCATATCAGTAGATAGTAAAAGGTTTAAAAGTGAAAACAATTCACTTGATCTGATCCAAATGAGCCAAACAGTAAAGCATTTGCCTCTATTCATTGATATATTTCATATTAATATGTGATACTTATGTCTTTTCATTTGTTTTTGCATGTTGGATGATTCTTGGAGGATGAACTACCGGAGTTAGGATTCTGATGGAAAAACGGTGTTTTGATGCAATTTCGCGAAGATCAGAAAAATACTAGAAAAACTACGGAAAATCCTATTTTCCTGAAGACGAAGAATGCAAGAAGGGGAGGCGAAGATGGGCCACAGGTGGCCCACACCCCCTAGGCGCGGGCCACCCTAGGCCGCGCCTACAGGGGGTGGCCCACCTTGCCCACCTCCGGCTCCGCCCTCTCGCCTATATCTTCTCCTCGAAACCCTAATACACGGAGAGCGACCATAGAAAGATTCCGTCGCCTCTGCGGGGCGGAAAACACCGAGAGAGAAAGAGCTCTCCGGCAGATAGATTTCTGCTGGGGAAATTCCTTCCCGGAGAGGGGAGATCATCACCATCAACACCATCATCAAGCTAGACTTCATCAGGATCATCATCATCCACACCATCATCTCCATCAACACCATCATCACCACTCCATCCCGCTATAAAAATTGTGTTGAATCTTGCATAGTTCTTAGGGGAAACTTTCCCGCTGTTGATTACGATTATAGTTGATGCTTGTGAGTGGAACCGTTGTATTATTGTTTATGTTCAGATTGTTATCCATCACCATATCATCTTTTATCTTGATCCATATGATGTCTCATGAGTAGTTCGTTTAGTTCTTGAGGACATGGGAGAATTCATGTTGTTAGTAGTGGATTTGTGTTGAGGTATTATTCAATGGTTTAGTATTTAAGTTGTGGTGCTATTCTTCTAGTGGTGTCATGTGAACGTCGACTACATGATACTTCACCATTTATGGGCCTAGGGGAATGCATTGTGTATTTGTCTACTAATTGTGGGGTTGCCGGAGTGACAAAAACCTGAACCCCCGTTTAGGAAACCATTGCACAAGGGAGTGTATGATCTCAGAGTTTAAGGCTGTGGTTAGGTTTATACCTTAATTGCTTTCTTGTAGTTACGGATGCTCACAAGGGGTTTAATCACAAGTATGTATTAGTCCAAGTAAGGTCGGTACATTAGCACAGGTTCACCCACATAACACTTACAAAACCAAAGAAGACTACTCAGCTATATGAAGCGAAAGCACGTGACATTATTCCCATGTGTCCTCGAGAACGTTTGGTCCTCATTAGTATTTGCACCGGCTTTTCCTTTGCTAAGAAAGGATTGGGCCACTTGCTGCAACTGTTTGCTGTCTTTACTCCTTGCACTTTATTTCCTTGCTTTATCAGAAAACCCCTAAAAATTCGTTTGCTAAGTATTTACAGAGATTTCCTGCTCCATACCACTAGTCAACACCTTCTGCTCCTCATTGGGATCGACACTCCTATTTATCGAAAGTACTACGATACACCCCCTATACTTGTGGGTCATCAAGACTATTTTCTAGTGCTGTTTCCTGGGAGAGCGCTATTCAAGAGTGGAACTGGTAAATGAAACTTCTACTGTGAGTATTGTTTTTTATTTCTGTTTGTTACTTTGTTTCCAATATGGATAACCCACTTGGTTTTCTGTTTGGGAAAACTACTACCACTGTTAGGGTAGTATATGAACCACCACCTGTTGAGATAGATCCCTTTAAGATACCTACAAGTATTGTTGATCGTTTTATGGATAATTATTATTTACGGGATGGAACTGTCCACCCTGGTGATCAATTGCTTTTTATCCATGAATTATGCGGGTTGTTTAAGTGTGCAGGTATCACAACTAAACATGTGAAGAAGAAGTTACTCTCTATATCATTGAAAGGAAGAGCTGAAGAATGGACAATCCATGGAATGGGAGGAAATAGTACCTCTCTTTTATTCTAAATTCTATCCTCCCAGTGAGATTCATAAGGATAGGAATCTGATATATAACTTTTGGCCTCGTGATGGAGAGAGTAGAGCTCAATCTTGGGGGAGATTGAAGTTACTAATGCTTAAATGTCCTATTCATGAACTCCCTAACAATATTATTATCAACAACTTTTATGCTAGGCTTTCTCTTCATGATAAAGATTTACTAGATGCTTCTTGTGCTGGATCATTCACACGTATGAAGGAAGAAGCTAAATGGGATCTCCTAAACCGTATTCAAGAGAACATTGAAGCATGGGAGAATGACAAAGGAAGAAAGTCAGGTATAAACTATGATTATCAATGCATTAAATCCTTTATGGGAACTAATGACTTCCGTGATATTAGTACTGAGTATGGTCTTGATTCTCAAAGTATTGCCAATTTTTTAAGGCCTTTGCCTCTTACATAGAAATTCCTAAAAAGAAGTGGAATAAGTACCATGCACCTTATAAAGATGTTGTTAATCATGTTCCTGCTAGAAATATTGAAGTTTGTACTACTAATCATATTTTTCATGAACCTTATGTTGATAAAACACCTTTCCTAGCTAAGGTAAAGGAGTATTCTATGATAATTAGTGCGAATAACAAAGGTACAAAGAAAGCTATGGAACCTGATGAGAAAATAAACAATGAACCTGTGATAGCTATTGTGAAAGATCTTGTCACTAGAAATATAGAGGATGAGCACATTGTCTTTTATGAAGACGGTTCTAATATTATCTCTCATCCTAGTAAATCTAGAAAAGCTAGTGTCCCTGTGCTTTCTGTTAGAATTGGTGATCATTGCTATTATGGTTTATGTGACATTGGTGCTAGTTCTAGTGCTATTCCTTATGAGCTTTATAGGGAAATTATGCATGAAATTGGTCCTTGTTAGCTTGAGGACATTGATGTGGTTATTCACCTTGCTAATAAGGAAACCATTTGCCCTATTAGTATTGTAAGAGATGTGGAAGTCCTTTGCGGTAAGATTAAGTACAGATGGTATTGTTGTGGACCAACAGGCCTGAGGGTTCACGTGAGTGATGACGCTTAGTTGATGTAGGAGCGCTTCGTTGGGAACCCCAAGAGCAAGGTGTGAAGCAGCACACCAACAAATTTTACCTCAGAAAGAAACCAAGGTTATCGAACCAGTAGGAGGAAGGAAACGTCACACAGGTGTTGCAAGAAACAGGAGACCTGTACAACACAAACTCAAGACTTTGCCCCAACGAATCAGTAAGGTTGTCAAGCTCGTCGGTTTGCTGTAACAAAGGATTAAACGTATGGTGTGGAAGGTAATGGTTTGCAGCGAGTAAACAAGTAACAGTGGAAGATGTATCAATGGTAAAGATTGGACCGGGGTCCACAGTTCACTAGAAGTGCTCTCCTTAGATAAACAATATGGAATGAAGGGTGCGGTGACCCAGCATACCACTGCATGTGTAGTATACTATATTCGTTGACATGACATCCACAGAACACCGTTCTGTAAATATCACATCTCTCAGAGTGGTACAACAGAAACATTGCGGGTCCATATTATAAAGATACACACTTTATTATTATTACAATACCGGAAGTTCAAGACTTCCAAAAGATCCAACTTACAAACCAAAATATAAAGTGTTTCAGTGGAATTTAAAAGTAACAACTCCGACTAGGAGTTGGGCTCAACAGCTTATTCTATAGAGTTCATGCTGCTCGGCTCCGTTGGTTACTACTAACTAGGGATACTTAGTTGGACTCGTTATCATCGACACCATAGCGGATTTCGTAATCCACTCCTTCAACACCTTCGGACAGATTAGGTTCCTCGTAGAACACCTCTTCTTGGCATTCGGCTGCATACATTGGCATGTCTTCGGGATCCTTAGAGTCTAAGCAAGGGATCAAAGGAAAGAATGAGTAACAGCGTTACCCAACAAGTTCATTATATGCAAGGTGTGAAGTTTGATGCTCTAACTACCACCTCGGATTATAAATCCTTGGCACTATGCAATTTTTGTAAATCTTTCTTCAAAGATTGATTTTATTCTGAAAAACTATGACAATCAGCCTTCACAGGTTGACCAGAACTTTCATGGAGTTCCTTTCCTGCTGCGTTGGTAGCTCCTTCCCGGAACAGGGAGTAACAAGTTACAGTTCTTACACTCTGCAGAGGTGCGTTACTTTACCCATGAGAGATCAACTCCTTGTTGCACAACCAGGCATACTTTCCCATCCACAATTCCATCATGTGGGGCCCAGTAGTTGGTCCAAGCCAATCACTTCCCCCTTCGCGACCTCACATGCCTCCTTGGTGTACACCATGCCCACATAATGAATTACGGCAATGGTTTGTACAAACCGTTAGATGCCAGAACTATCGTGGGACGATGAGGGTTCCCACCCATATGCTGCATATCCTCTACGAATTACCAATTAATATGCACGCTACAAGGATAACAGCCACGACCTGCACATCCGGCTTCATGCGAGAGGAAGAAGATACAGCTGACTTCTCTGTCCCATTCCAAATCTTATGGCTAACGCGTAATATACGGTGCTAGAATCACTGATGTCAGGGGTTATTAAGTCCCTACTTGATCATCATTGTTTGCAACTAGAACCCTAAGTTCTATTGCTCCATTATATCATCACTTAGGATGATATCTATGATTTCTTTATTTGTGAAAATAATATTTCCTTTCTTTTATAGCATATATGATAACACACAATTTGCAAATACTTTGATAAAGACTCTTCAAAGGACATGAGCAAGTGATGAACTTGCCTTGTGATGGTAAGGTAGTGAAGTCTGATGCTTGCCCTGGACCTTGAGCTTCTATGTCTACAAAAACATCATTATTGCCCGGTAAGGACAATATTTAAAGAAGCAAAATGATTATTCAAGTAATGTAATGCATTATTTAATTTGATATGCATTTACCCTATTATTATATAAGGTTCTTTTTAATAATAATAAACCATTTATAAATATTAATTTTAATATTTATAACATATATTGAATTACTTTATTTTATTTCCCTTTTATTTGACTTTTATTGATTTAATAATTCTTTTAGGAATTATAAATTATACATTAAAAATTGTTATTAAATATTTATTTAGTATGTTTCAAAAATACTACAATATTAATATATAATGAAAGTGATTTTTATTTATGTTTATCATCTTTCAATAATTTTGTACAATTCCATATTAAATACTACAATATTGAAAGATGATAAAAATTATTGAAAGATGATAAAAATCACTTTGAAATTTCTTATTTGGACTATTCAAGACGACACAACACCAGTGACAATCATTTATATTCAACACGAAATATGCCTAACAAAAAGAGGCAAGTGTTATCACATTACATAATCTGGTTTATACCCTGCATTTTCTTGTACAAACAGTACTTACTTTATCAGCACGAAAGTATTCTTCCATGCATCTTGCAGAGTATCCTGATATATAATACACCTTTTCTGATTTTATGTCCAAGGCTTCTTTCTTATGCTGGGATCTAGTTTTTCTTCTTGGTGGAGTACCTATTAGACTGTTTGCCCTCCATGCAGGGCACAAGTTTCGGTCATCCCCCAGTCGAAGAGACAATTCTTCCATGTAAGCACCTATAACCTACAAAAAAAATTAATAACGTGTGACAAACGATCCTTCTTGTTTGCATAAAATAACAAAACTGTGGTACTTGGACTTACATTGCTACGCAGCCATAATTTATCAAGGATCACACTAATGTGGTTAGCAGTGACCTCAGTGTCGTCCTTGTTATTATAGACACTTTCATTGCAAAAATCTTTTTTGCTGTTTCAACGTACAACACTGCAGCATCTATTTATTGCGGTGTCAAACCGTCCAGGACTTCTATGTCTTCGAAAAGAACTGCATACACAGAAACAAATGTTTAATATGTGCATGTAACTGTTTTATGCACAACCATGCAATTCAATGATGTTGCACTACCTTTTCTAACATCCTTTTTTTGGTTTTTTACCCTTTTTATCCGCCGACCTGAGCTTGCGCTTCTCGCCAATGGCTTCTGTCTTCTCACCATTAATAGCTTTCCGGCAAATGGTATGTAGGCTATTAAACGAGTCAAATGATCCATTCGACAGAGTGTCTCCTACCTCACCCGTTTTTCCTCCCTTCCCCTTTTTCAATGCAGTTGTGAATGCTTCTAATGGAATCGGCTCTGGGTCCGGTCGCGTCGGTGAAGGACCCCTACCATCAATTAGTATTGGTGACGCTTGCGTACTGCCGAGTTTCGATGGTGCGGTGTGGCAAGCATCAGTAGCATTCCTTTCCTTCTTGACTGTGGGTAACATGAATATGTCACCTTCAACCTCTTTCCCCTTACTATTTGAATCCTTCTTTAAATTAGAGTCCTGTGCAATGTCAAAGGAGTTACTTTCTGGGGTGTCTGGACGGTCCATGAAATCTTTTGGCGTATATTTGGTGTTAGTAGAGGAGATTCCTTCACCATTCTCTACCTCCTTCTCTACCTCCTTATCTACCTCCTCCTCTTTATTGTCATTATCAGACTTTTTTTCTTTAGAAGGTCTGTACGCGACTCCTGCCGAGTTCATCATAACAAGAAGTTTCTGCAAGATTGAAAATAAATGAATAATCATGTCATGTTTAAAAAAAAGCATTTGTTTAACTCAGAGCAGATGACACATAGGGTGTATCACCTTAGCACAAGCTTCTGAGAAGACCTCCATCTTTCTATCAAAGGTTTCATGAATTGTTCTATCAATATGCTCTGTTAGTTTGTTCATCATCTGTTCCAACATGACTTCTCTCATTCCTTTAGCCCTGCTGGATGTAGAACCTCCTTCCTTCAACCTGTAGGGCCCTCTACTACGTTTCTTACCAGATGCAATTTTGGGTGTATGGAGAACCTCTTCTCGATGATTTTGAGTTATGTCATCGTCAATCTTCAAGATATGTGTATATAAACCAATTAATATTGACAACCTAGAACCGTTAGCAGAACAAAAAATAAGCCACGATATCACTTGTATTTACGTACCTTCCTCAAAGCACGGCCCTTTAATTCTAAGGCGTCTCTCGCCGAAGCCGCATCTTCCGTCCAGTTCCTCATCAATGGCCTTCTGGACGTATACTCGGCGCCATCTGGGAGTATCTTCTCATAGTACAGATACTTCAAATATTACAACAAAATTAGATTAAAATAAATAAAAATGTATTGTAGATAATTATATACTCCCTCCGATTAAAATTATTTAACTCAAATTTGTCTAGATTTGGATGTATCTAGACATGTTTTAGTGCTAGATATATCCGAATATAGACAAAACCAAGTCAATTAGTTTGAATCGGAGGAAGTATGTAAGTTGAGAATGGAATTTACCTGTAACAAGATGGTGCTGCCTGTCGGTCATTGCTTCGCTTCATATGCGTTGCCTACTTGTTTTAGGCTAGCAATGAGGTATGCCCGTACATACTCATTGAAATTCAGCTTTTTAATGCGACCCACATCTTCTACCAGTGCATATATCCAATCCATGATTTTTTAAACCATAGATGCACTCAATGTCCACTCCCGTAAGGGATATTTCACCATCATTCTTACGTATATTAAATTTTTCTGTCTTTGGATCAAATTTTTGTGTCATAAATTTGATCACCAGACATCTTGACTTCACTGGGGGAATCTCAAGCATGCACTGCAAGTCGGTTTCTCCAATTTTGGCACGTTGTGTCGGTGTCATACTTTTCACAAAATGACACCACTTCTCAACAGCACAACACATTTCTCCGATTTTGTCCATTCTGTTGAAAAATAACTATATTTATTTAGGTGTGTTGTTGGCATCCGAAGAAATAGTACTATTCATAACACACATAGACTATAAGATGGATAACACTAAGAGTATGTTATACTACACCATGTCAGGTAAATCGATCTCTGGACGCGCCTAACTACCGATAAATCGAGAGCGGGATTTTAAAAATGTTTACACATATATACAATTACAAATGAAGAGTTTACACACATAGTTTTTCTGTAGTGCATGTGTTTATAGACCTTTTATTGCAAACATATATGAACAATATTACACATAACCAACTAAATTGAATAACAATAGGAGAATCAAACGTCTTGTTTCTTTTATCAAAAGGGACTTCTATACATCATTCGTTTTTAAACACCAAACCAGCTAAATTGCATCTCAACACCGCATGTAGGCCTGAGATGCGATGTCTAACACAGAGAACCAATTAACACAGGAAAATTACATCATAATTAATAGGCAACATCATGCCAAACGATTTCCCGCCCTCAAACAGAGCCCAACAACTGGAATTCCTAGCGAATATCCACTAACAATTCTTTGACATAATGGCGACTACCCTTGGATGGAAAATCTAACGACTAAACAAACGGATCCATATGGATCGAGCTCTAATCGAAGTTCTGCTGAACTTAGAACTTGTAATACTGTATGATAAATCCACAGTGCGTACAAAAATACCTGCAATGGTAGTGCGTGTGCTGCGATTATTCAGGTCCTCAAAAAGAAACGGTGTGTCCTCGATGTAGCTCTCACATAGGGCAGGAAGAAAAGAATTCAAATCTCGTCGTTGGCGGTGATGGGCGGAGTCAAGGTGGGCAGAGTCGAGGCGACCGAACAAGAAAATCCCTCTGATAAGATGTGCCTCTTTGTGCGCGTACAACGTGGGGTGTGTGCGTGGTGGGTGGGTGGGGCCTGTGGGGTTTAGGGTTTAGGTCCATGGATTAAAATAATGTCTGAGTATGATGCATGGGCTTTGGCCAGCCCGTATGCCGGTCGGCCTGTCTCGAGCCAATTGTGCCCGGTCAAATGTGTCCAACGTTTCACACAATTTTGATGTTTCTTTTGAATTTTAGGTGGCCCGATCAAATTTTGAATTTTTGCATGGGATTTAGACCTCTCTGGGGTGGCTAGAAACACCTTCACCAACTTGTGGTTGTGTGGCCAACATGATCCTACCTACTTGCTATATCTAGCTATAATTTTGCTATGCCAAGCCTTGACACACACAACTGTGGTAGATGTGGGCCCATGCCAACATTGCATGGGATTTAAACCTCTCTGAGTTGACTAGAAACACCATCATCAACTTAGTGGCTGTGCGAGTCACTGCACCTGACCAACATGATCCCACCCGCTTGATAGATCTAGCTATAAGAGTGCTATGCCAAGTCGTGACACACACACTCGTGGTAGATGTGGGGCCATGCTAACATTGCATGGGGTCTAGACCTCTCTGGACAGGCTTGAAACACCATCATCAACTTAGTGGTTGTGTGAGTCACTACACCTGACCAACATGATCCCACCCACTTGATAGATCTAGCTATAAGAGTGCTATGCCAAGCCATGACACAAACTTGTGGCAGTTGTGGGGCCATGCCAACATTGCATTGGGCCTAGACCTCTATGGGCTGGATAGGAACACCTTCACCAACTTGTTGTTGTATGAGTCATCCCACCTTACCAACATGATCCTAACTACTTGATAGATCTAACTATACTTTTGCTATGCCAAGCCATGACACACACAACTGTGGTAGATGTGGGCCCATGCCAACATTGCATGGGATCTATACCTCACTAGGTTGGCTAGACACACCATCATCAACTTAGTGGTTGTGTGAGTCACTACACATGGCCAACATGATCCCACCCACTTGATAGATCTAGCTGTAAAAGTGCTATGCCAAGCCATGACACACTTGTGGTAGATGTGGGGCCATGCTAACATTGCATGGGGTCTAGACCTCTCTGGGATGGCTAGAAACACCATCATCCACTTAGTGGTTGTTTGAGACACTACACTTGACCACATGATCCCTCCCACTTGATAGATCTAGCTATAATAGTGCTATGTCAAGCCACGACAAACTTGATGATGGTGTTTCTAGTCAACTCATATGGGTCTAGAGCCTAATGCAATGCTGGGATAACATGATCCCACCCACTTGATAGATCTAAGTATAACACTACTATGCCAAGAGATGATGAATTTTGAATTGTTTCTAAAAATCAGTTGAATTTTGAATCTACAGCAAGAGATGTGGGCCCATGCCAACATTGCATGGGATCTATACCTATCTAGGTTGGCTAGAAACACCATCATCAACTTAGTGGTTGTGTGGGTCACTACACCTGACCAACATGATCCCACCCACTTGATAGATCTAGATGTAAGAGTGTTATGCCAAGACATGAGACGCACTTGTGGCAAATGTGGGGCCATGCCAACATTGCATGGGATCGAGACCTCTCTGGGTTGGATAGAAACACCTCCACCAACTTGTTGTTGTATGAGTCATCACTTGGACAACATGATACTACCCTCTTGATAGATCTAACTATACTTTCGCTATGCCAAGCCATGACACACACAGCTGTGGTAGATGAGGGGCCATGCCAACATTGCATGGGATCTAGACCTCTATGGGTACAATGCTAGCATCATTAGGCTAGATACAATGCCAAGACATGATGAGCCACTTTGTGGTAGATGTGGGCCCATGCCAACATTGCATTGGCTATAGACCTCTCTGGGTACAATGCTAGCATCATTAGGCTAGATACAATGCTAGCATCATTAGGCACGTGGTGATACACCCTTGTGCCAAATTTGAGTCCATTTAGCTAGCATCAATACATCAAAACATGGCATATGAATTTGTAATTTAAACAATATGAATATTTTACTATTCTTAGTTATGATTTAGGGAGGGGTAATGTATGCATCATTCAGGTCTAACACTAGAACTTTTTAATGTAATAGTAAGTCATAAAAATGAAATATCTTCGGCTAATCCTAGTTTTTAAAAAACAATAAATTTTACAACATGGGATATCTTCGGCTAATATTTGGTGCTTAAAAAATTGGTGTCATATGAAAAGGGAAAAGCTGAACTATCTGGGATAGATGGGAAATATAAAAAATCTTCAGTTAATCCACTATGAATCTAAGTTTCTCTGTTTCACGGTTAAATTTGTTTATCTTTGGGATTGAGTTTGTTTCCCTTAAGATATACCAGGAAGCATGTTTTTTTGGATTGATCAGTAATTTTTATAGATCAATTTTCAGCGTACGTATAATTTTTTGAGTTTGGTAGTAATCAGCGTAGTGGCCGATCAGAACTAGCTTCATACATGGCTTCAGTTCAGAGCACAACATAGTTATTTTGCAAATCACCCCTTGTGTTTTTCTAGCATGGCTAACGTTGGTCCTAGGGGGTACAAAAGGAATTTCGATAGCTATAGATGAACGGATGCGTCCTTTGGAACCCTAACCTAAGGTGCCCCTAACCATACGCTCTTCCAAGATTCAAATTGATTCTTATATCCTTCCACTAAAACTCGCATACATCACGCCGTTATGAACGAGAGGGATGAGGGTGTGCTTTTGCCAAAGGTTCCAAGGTCTGGCTGGGTTGTCGCCATGGAAGATTCTCTGGGATTTAGAGAGTTCAACACTTCAGGCGATGGATTTCAAAAATAAGCTTCTGGTAATGTTGATTGCTTTTATCCGACTGCATATGTAAAATTTTGTATGCTTTCCTATTGTGTGTATAGTACGGGTCTATTCTGTGTAGATCTAAAGAGGTCTTCAGAGTATATCTGTTTCTTAGGGTATTTAAGAACTGTGCTATAGTTTGGGATATGCTAAAGGATTTTACTTTAATTGTTTCTTATACAAAGGAGCAATTGAAAAATAAAATACTTTCTGTTCTTTAGAAGTGACTGCTTTTAGGAAGGGAAGCTTCAATAACAGCTTCCTTCGCAAATTGGGGATGGGGGAATTTAGTAGTGTGCTGTAGTTTGTAGGGATTTTATTTCTGTTCTGTTGTTTGATTTGTTATTCTGTAGATGATGGAAGCTTGTTGACATGCTTCTATTCCTTGGTATAAAAAATTCATGGCATTGTATCAAACATATGACATATGGTTTCTCATTTGGCAGATGAAGTTAGATCCAGCATATCTGTCGAATTGAAAACTTCTATGGATTCAGTGATGAGCAACTCAGATTTGGTTTCAAAAATTATTACAAAGTCTGAAATTGCAACTTCTATGGCATTGATCCATTGCAGCATTTTCAATAATGCCTGGTTGTCAGCTAGTGGGTCTCTAATTGTGCAACGCTGGTTTAGTTTGACAAAAACACCAGCACATCTAGGTTTTTTTGGTGCAGTTCAGGAAACCAGGAACAAGAACAGGTGTATTTAGGTTAGTTTATGCACGGGGAAATCAGACAGAGGTTTCATCTAATGCTTTACGCCCATTATTAAATAGTGAACTGTGGGAAGGTGCAGATATTTTGAGTTCAGCAGATGGTGTTGTCCTTGGTCTTAAAGCTGGAAGCATGTGTGGGGATTCGGATGTTTACTACATGTTTTTCCCCTCTGCAAGAAAAAATAGTTTTAGTTCTTTGGAGATGGAGCATGTAGTGCAAATTCCAAGAAATGGGGGTCAGCACACTCATAACATATTTGGGCAGTTTGGGTTGATACTTGGAAGGGGGTGGTCAGGGTTGCCTTTCTTCGAGAAAGATGCAGCTACGCTCTTTAATTCTGACTACAATGGGGTAAGCTTTAACAGTACTGATCTGGTGTTTGTTCACGTATGTATTCATAAAGATGGGGGGTGGTCATGAACAGTAAGTTCGCCAATACAATCACCTGTGGTTCCTGTCTTTCACCGTAATCCGTATGGTGTTTTATCTGGAGGCAAGCTCTACATGATGTATGTAGTCGGGTATATAGTTTGTTTGGACATTTTAACATCACAGACTTGCATAATAGAATTTTCAGATGAAATGGGATTCAATGTTAACTCTTGGAATGATTACACGGTATCTCCTAAATGTGGAGGAGGGGTGGTGTTCATTAAGTTTTCCAATGGAGATCTTGAAAGATGGATTCTGCATCATGAGGGCAACCACACTGTGTGGTCTTTGGAGTCTAAGGTTGATTTGGTTCAAAAAATTGGATCTAGGATATCGGATGACTGTTGGGAAGAAGTTTTCAATAATGAGGGCAAGTCAGGGTTCGCAAATTATTACTACAAAATTCAGATGAGGAAGGCATCAAGCAATGGACGATTTGTATTGTTATCAACTGGGTTTGATCCTGGATTGTTTGAAGTCGACATGGATATGAAAACTGTGACTGAAATTCAGATGTCAAGCAATGAAAGTCAGGTGGGTAGGATCTACTCATTGTCGGAGGAATGGCCTCCAAAAGTTTATTTCAAGGGTGGCTTTTAGTATTTTTATTGCGTTATGTCCTGTTATTTGTATGGAACATTGTAGTCAATGTACAAGATATTTTGTAACGGCTGCGGTTAAATATCCGTTTTTGAAGTGCGGCTTATGCTGTTAAAAGTACAACTGCTCTTATGTGGTCCCAATGTGATGTAAAACCGCACAAGCATGCAACTAGAAGGTTTCAAATTGTAGGTTTGGTACTTGCTTCACAAATGAAAGCCTGTTTTTGAGTTTGTTGGTTAAATTTTTGAAAATTTCAAACCAAAATAGCTAGATACAATGGTAGAATCATTAGGCACATGGTGATAAACCCTCGTGCCAAATTTGAGTCCATTTGAATAAATGTAGATAAAAACATGGTACACAAGTGGCTCTTTCGAGTAGTCGGACATGATCGTTGACCTAACTACCCCACGTTTGGATAGATCTAGCTATAATTTTGCTATGCCAAGCCATGACACACACAACTGTGGTAAATGTGGGGCCATGCCAACATTGCATAGGATCTAGACCTCTCTGGGTTGGCTAGAAACACCATCATCAACTTAGTAGCTGTGGGAGTCACTACACATGACCATCATGATCCCACCCACTTGATAGATTAGCTATAATTCGGTGGCGGCACCGTTAACTTCATGTGCTCGGCAGCGGCGGCCCGTGTGAGCTCAGGGGCAGCCCATCGGTGGTGCGTAATCTCGAAACCCTAGCTCATTCCCTGCGCTTGGATTTGGATCTGACCCAATCGCTTTCCCTCTGATTTCTGATTTCTGAGCTAGATTGCCGTGGGCGGGTTGGCTGAATCGGGGGCATCGAGATGGAGAGGCAAGAGAGCAATTCCAATAGGTCAATCTCACTATTTTTTTCATTTGATTTGATCGCATTTGGATAATCACCAATTCCTCTAGCTCACTCTGCCCGCCTCTACTCAAACAAAACAGGAGTGATTATGAGCGGCGGAGAAAAATCCAATTCAATTTCAAGTTCTTCCCATCTAAAGCGAAACTAGGTGATGGTAGTGTACGTAACATCAAGAGAGGTACATCTATGGGTTGGGAGGTTGAGTTTGCAGATATTGATCCCCAGCAACTGCAGCAAGTGGAAGAATTGGCCGTGAAGAATTTGGTGGAGAAAATCGGGCAAAGTGTTCCTTGGGGTCCACAGCAGGAAGTTGCATTGTTACGGTTTGAAAATTGGAAGGGAGAATATTTGAGAATTGAGGATGGAGAAGATTTAGTAGATGAAATTGATCGACAAGATGGCTAGACAAACAAAGAGGTTACTTTTCATGCTGAGCTCATTGATCTGGAAGCAGATTCCAAGGTTGGATATGTGGCTTCAAATGTTGCTTCGAAAATGTCAGATGATGATTGAGACTCACAGAGGCAGATGGTGCCCATACGAATTGAAGTGACAGTATTATCAGACAAAAATGATGTTGATGCAGGACAGGGTGTTGATGTAGGGGCTAGTATGTATGTTGATTGGAATTCAGTGGAGTTAGATGAAACTACTGATTTAGTCATAGCACCAATGATTGACACAAAAATGGCCAAAATATTTGGCATTCCAGTAGATGACAGAGATAAGGAAAAGACTGATGAAACTAATTTGGCTGATGATGGTGGTAACAGAACATTTTATGAAGATGTAGATAGAGAGCTGATGGAGAATGCTGCAGATGATGTAAATGATGCACATTATGATGAGCTGGTTACTGTCTATGACAAGGAAAACCCTGTTATTGCAGTAGGGAAACTGTTTCCAAGCATGGGTGAGTTTAGGATGTGTTTCAAAACTTATGCAATCAAGAAGCAGTTTGATGCCAAGACTCAGTGGACTGATAAAAAGAAGTTCTATGCTAGATGTAGAGGTTTTGATGGGGGCGCCAATCCTTGCAAATTGTACATTTCTGCTAGACGCCAACCAGATGGAAGCACCATTAGAGTTAATCAAATCCCTTTTGAACACACTTGCATTCCTAGTTCACAGAGAGTATCAACAATGACATCACAAATTTGGGTTGCTAAAAAGATCACTCCTATTTTAGTCAAGACACCAAACACTACTGCAAAGAGGCTAAAAGAAGACTTGGAAAAGGACTACCCAATTAAGGTGAATTATAGCACTGTGTGGAAGGCAAAACAAAGGGCAATGAAAGAATTGTATGGTGATTGGGCAAATACTTTAAGGATGTTGTATAACTTCAAAGAGAGGTTGAGAAAAGGTCACCTGGCAGTGTTGTGGAGATGGATACTGAGGTCAGTGATGATGGCAAGGTGTTCTTCTCTAAGATTTTTATGGCTTTAAAGCCTTGCATCGATGGCTTTAAAGTAGGATGTCGTCCATATTTAAGCATAGACTCTTCATTTTTAACTGGAAAGTGGAATGGTCAGCTAGCAGCATGCAATGCTCTGGATGGACATAATTGGATGTTCCCCGTTGCCATTGGGTTGTTTCAATCAGAGACTGAGGCCTCATGGACATGGTTTATCATGCAGTTGAAAAGATGCTTAGGGCCAGTCTCATCTTTGGCAATTCATACAGATGCATGCAAAGGCCTAGAAAATGCAGTAAAGACTGTGTTTCCCCATTCTGAGCAAAGAGAGTGCTTTGGACATATGTGGATGAATTTGATCAAAAAGTTCAGAGGAGAAGAATTTGGGCGCTTGTGGCCTGCAGCCAGATCTTACACTACCCATACACATTCATATCATCTTGGTAAGATAATGGCAGTATGTACTGAGAATGAATTTGGTACATGGCTGCAAACCTATCACTCTCTCTTATGGTATCGGTCAGGATTTAATACTGCCATCAAATGTGATCATATCAACAACAAATTGGCAGAGAGTTTTAATAACAAGGTGAAGGATTTATAGGACTTGCCTGTACATGACATGGTTGACCAAATCAGGATCATGATCATGCGCTTGTGGGAATTGATAAGAAGAATTGGTGATGTCCTGCAAGGGGACAAGCTTCCAGCAGTGGTACAATAGGTTGTCAACAGGAGAAGAAATCTTGCACATTTGAAAGTTGAGAAATCTTCTTTGTGGGGTGCTGAAGTTAGAGACACCAAAACTGGAAGGAGACATGTTGTTGACACTGAAGTGCATGAATGCACTTGCCTGGAGTGGAAACACACTGGAAAGCCATGTGAGCATGCCCTACTCTTCTTGGCCTCCAAACCAAAGTTAAATATGCACCTATATTTGCATGAATATTATTCAGTATAAAAATTGAAAGCTGCATATGCAACTCCAATTCCAGCACTTACAGACGAGTCTCAATGGCCTCAAGTAGAATTTGAATTTTCTATGTGTCCTCCACTGACCAAAAGAAAAGCTGGCCGACCTAAGCAAAGTATATTCAAGGCATGTTTTGAGAAAGGTGGGAGTAGTAAGAAAGGGAAAAAGGATGATAAGCCAAAAAGACCTCAAAAAGGTAACAAAAACATATGCAAGCTTTTCCAGGAACTTGGGCACCAAACTGGGTCTTCCAAATGCCGTTACACTCCTAAAAAGCCAAAGAAGTATGCAATATTTTTTTTGTTACTGTTACTGTTGTTTCTTCACTTTGTTTTGTTACAAAATGACCTGTTATGTTTTTCAGGAAAAAATGTCCAGTTTAGCCTCTTGTTGTTGAAAAATGCTGGCGAACCAAAAAGGCAAGACTTGGTGGATTCAGAAAAAAGAGAAATGTGCAGATCATGTTTACTGATGATCAAACAAGGCAAAATGAGGCTATTGAGTTGCCACCTGTTGTGGATGTTGCAATGGAAGCAGATGATGCCCTTGATCACATTGTGCTGCAATCTATTGAGTTGCCAACTATTCTGGATAATTTGCAAACTGAAGAGGCAACAAAAGAGTCTATTGAGGTGCCACCTGAACATGTTCTCGAGGTTGTGCTGAACGACATCGCTGATTTGGCTGTTGAATTGCCACCAAAACCAGTTCAGGAGGTTTTGCTGCAAAAGTTGTGGGGGCCAACTGGTCCTGGTAAGAAAACCAGGAGCATCAACAAATTATGTCATGTTGAACCAAGCAGTGAAAAAAATAACAGGAGATCGAGCGGCAAGAGGCAAGAAAAATAGAGTGGGAACCATTGAAACATTATGTTTGTTGTACTTTGATGTGAAAACCTATATTTCATTGATGTAATCTTGATTGTTGTATTGGTTTGTGTACTTTGATGTGAAAACTTATGTGATGTGAATTTGAATTTGTACCGGAATTCAAATTTGAATTTGAATTGACCTTCTAATTTGGACGAACATTCAATATTTTTTAGAGATTATTAGTTTGTTCTATGATGTTTTAATGCTTTATGTACTATTATGCACGTTAGTTCATCAATCCTAGTCCTTTTGTGAAGTACATCTCATTGCCACCGAAAATGTGCTAGAAATGGCCTCCAAAGCAAGGGGAAACGACCCCATTGCTAAGCATCTTATTTTTCGACCTTGTCCAAATCATCCAAATAAATGTCCTTAGCATCTATTCTACCTATACAGTATTAGTATGAAATCTCACTATTTTTTGAATTTTTGAATTTTTTCGTTTTTTTGGGAATTAGTTATGCACGGTCAAAGTTGTCAAAACCCCGTTGACTGAGCTCAAAACCCCATTCGTTGATCAGGCTAACCCTGACGAGCAACCTGGAGCGTCGATCTAACCCTAGCGCGCTACCCGGTCCGTTCGATCTGTTCTTCGAGAAGGATTTTGTGTGACGGCAGCTAACCCTAACGACCAATCTCGACCGTTCATCTGATGCTGTGCGCTAAACTCCTGCCGTGCGATATGGTCTTCTAGGAGAAATCATGAGCGATCCGCGAGAGCCCAGTTTCTTCGACGTGATTGGCTGGCGTTTTTTCTTCCAGCGAGTCACGTCTGGTTCCGCTGGGCCGTCCACGCATTGTATAACTGGTCTATTTATGCCTCTGCTCATGGAAGCCACGCCTCTATGCCCGTCGCCCGTCGCTACCCTCTTTTCCAGCGCCTTTGCCATGCATGCGCCATGCAGCGTGCCCGTCGTAGCCTGGATATTGAACCCATCAGCGTCACAGCCTGGCTATTGCGTGCAGCGTCGCAGCCTGGCTATTGCGCGTAGCGTTGCAACCTGGCTATTGCGTGCAGCGTCGTAGCATGCAGGGCACGCGCCGATGCAGCCTTACCGCCCCGCCGCTTGGATAACCCGTCGATGCACACCGATGCACGCGCCGCTTGGATAACCCGTCCCGCCGCTTTGAATGCTCTGCGATGGCTTTTGACTGCTCGACGGAAACCAAACGCCACCGCACACCTCTCACCCACCTCTCTCTCTTCACACTATGGTTTGCAACGGCCGCCCCGGCCTATATAATGGCACCATTTCTTCCCAATCTCCGCACACCTCTCTCACCCTCCTCTCTCTTCAGCCGCCAGCCCGCCACCGCATCTTCTTCAGCTGTCACCCGCTAGCCACAACCATGCAATTCAATGGCCCCACCTTCCGTCGCCCACCCACCACGCCCGATCGGCAGTGCGGCGGTTTCATCATCGAGAATGAACTGCGTGTGTGGGCGATCTCGAGGTGGAGGGGGCCGACGGAACTAGCGCATTTCTTCCTCTCTGCCGGCTACCGCCACCTCCCTAGGGGCTCGCCACGCATGTTCAGACTGGAGAGGTACTACGACGGCAACACCGACTTGGAGATCGTCCTGTACGTGCACTTCACCAACCCATTAGACGCGTTCGCGCTCCTCGGGCAGGTTTTTTGGTGTGGATGCGAATTCATCGCATTCACAACCTACAACATCTTCACCGACTTCCGTGCCATCTTCCCCTCCCCGGGCAACATGCACACCCTCCCCTACCGCATGCCGGAGGACGACGACGAGTGAGGGGCGAGCCCCTACCCCGCAAGGAGGAGCCAAGGAGGGAAGATGCGGCGCCCGGGAAGATGCCTCGTTGTTTTTCTGTTTTTCTAGTTGTAAGTTAGTTTTTATTATGTAAGTTGTGTGTGTTTGTATCGTGTGCCCATCGGTGGATGGGTTTATGTAATGCTACTATAATATTATTTTATCTATGTGGTTATAGTTTGTGCAAACTAACTTAGATAGTTGATGCAATGATTGAGACAACTCATTTTATTTAACACAAGAATAACAATTTAAAAAAAGAGTGCTTGCCCGTGAATAACTACTCTACTAGGAAAATGAGGTTATTTAAGCTCAAAGTTATATGACAATGTATTTTTGTCCATTGAGTTAATTATGCTTCTTGTTTCTTTAAATGGAGGTAATGTTGTACACAAAACAAAAATTAGTTGTCATATATATTTTTTAACCATAAAAGGTGCAAGTTCCTTTCGTATAAAACATCAAAAAACATAAACTTTAGCCGAATTTGAGAGGGATTCGTTTCCTTCTTTTGTTTGAGCAACATGATCCTACCTACTTGATAGATCTAAGTATAACTAGGTGGGATCATGTTTGAGCAAGTGTTGGCTCATACTTCTACAAGTTGGTCAGTTGTTTCTAGACAACTCAGATTGGTTAATTTTAGATCCCATGCAATGTTGTTGTGGGTCCATAATTGCCACAAGCATCATGGCTAGGTCAAATTTACGAGCATCATGGCTAGAAACACCATCATCAACTTAGTTCCACTATTTCTTGATTTTTTTTAATTTCTGGTGCTTCTTTCAAACTAAGGCAAAAACCACGACAGGTGAGACTTTGAATCAGTAATCACAACTTGAGTTCTATGAGTAAAGCTGAAAGATAGTACTTACACATAATTATGAAAGCTGAAAGCTACCACACTAAATTCTGAAAGTACTAAAACTAAATACATTGCAATTTATTACTTCGAAAAGATCTGAACACGCTAGTGATTGAGCAAATAACCTAGGCTATTCAGCCCTATATATTTCATCGGCGTCCGCTCCCGTGTCCTTCAGGAGAAATTCATTGAACTCCCCCCATTTGCAATGTGCTACCAGTATCTTGTCGAGACGGTAAGGCCTCGGTGAACGTTCCAGATCATATTGACCAAAGCCATCTGCAAGTCTTGGTACCCCATCCTAGGCCTTAAGATCATGATTGTACGCTCTGATATAAGAAAGATCCGCGTAGTAGATGCAACCGGCTAGGATTGTACTAGGGTGCACTCTAGTGTCGACGGAGATCGACCGGTTAAAATGAACAAAGAAGGCACGGCTGCCAATGTCACCTACAGCCTCGAGACAGCGTTTCTCCGTGTCCACCCGGTAAAGCACCGGTTGACCTTCGGCGAAAACCCCACCCAACACAAGAAGAAGATCACCTTCTGACTCCACAAGGTAGAACTTGTAGACTCCGCGTATCTCTTCAAAGACTGGACCTGAAATTATTCTGGCCATCTTGACTGTGCTCGCGTGCTGCTCCACCTGGATGTTGGTCGACACGATGTCTCCACCATCCTGTACTGCATACACTTCACCACGGAATGGGGTAATGCATCGCACGTCGGACGATGGATAAATTCCTTCTCCAAATACTCCATTGAAATCCCCTGTCGGGGTGGCCTCATCGGCCCAAGCAATAGAATTCTCATAATGTGTGGAAACAAACACCATCATGGGGGACTTCGTGACGGCTACAGATGCCACAAGATTTGATGGTATCTGTACCTGAAACTCAGTGTTGGACTTACGGGTGAGTGGGTTCAGAAGGCGAATCTTGTGCGGCTCTTCCCTCTGAGCAATAACGACACCGCCACGATAAACACCGATGAAGTAGAACCTTTTGATGAAGAGAACAGTTAGCCCTAAGATATATGTACAATGAAAAATACTCTCTTTGTTCACTAATATAAGACAGAGCTTCTAGATATTTCAAAATGTACTAGATATATATATCCTAAATGAGTGAACCTATACAATTAGACTTTGCTTAAGAATGTTCAAGAACATGCATGTTTAAGAACCTACTCCCTCCGTCCGCAAATAAGTGTACATCTAGCTTTTGCCTAAGTCAAACATAACCAAATTTAACCAACTTTATAGAGAAATATAGGAACATATATTACATTAAATTAACATATTATAAAATCAGATTTAAAAATAAATCTAAAGATATCAATTTAGTGTCATAAGTGTTAGTACATTGTTCTAAGAAGTTAGTCAAACGTAGTAAAATTTGACTTAGAACAAGGCTAGAAGTACACTTATTTGTGGACGGAGGGAGTACACAATTAAACATGCATGTTTAATAATAACTTTGTATCATAATAACAAATGAGTGTTGATCGGATGAATTGTGAACCTGCGCTGAACTTCCACTAGATTCGTCGTGAAGCAACGACCTGTGGCGAGGTTGAGGAACGTGAAGTCGCCGACGTCTGGAAGTGTGTGATATACCAGGATCTAGTTGTTGAGATGGAACTCGGGTTTTTTTAACGCGCGTCACCAATCGCCGCAGACTCTCCGACAAGCAGCATAGGCATCGACGTACTCCTCGTTCTCCAGGAAGAATTCGTCGATCTTGGCAAGTGGTCCGTCGGCCGGGAGATCGGACCAGTTCACCTGCAGTCGGCTGCTCGCCATGCCTTCCTATCGAGGAATAAAGAAGACCAGGAGATGACGAGGAGAAGAACAAGGATAGGAGGAGTCGAAGAGGGAAGCACTACGCCGGAACAAGGAGGCGAGGAGACGGCAGGAACTGCCACTATGCGGTCGAGGAATTGGCGATTTTCTTTTCTTGTAATGTATAAGGACGTCGGCTAACCGCGCTGACAGGTGCAGGGCCGGACCTTGGGGGGGACCAGAGGCGCAGCCGCCCCGGGCCCAAAATTTTGGGGGGCCCTCCCCAGATATGTGCTGCATATATAGGCTATAATAGATCCTAGAAAAGATAAAAAAATAGCAATTTTGAGTTTTCTATTGGGCCAGATTGAGCGCTCTACTTTGCTGGACATACACATACGTTTCAAATTTGGAGTCCATCACGGCATCACGTACCTAACATGCGATTAGATCAGCTATCCTCTTTGATTGTACCGTATGAAGGCACGCTGCACCCCGGTTCCTACCTCAACCTCGACTCAACACTGCGTTGTCGATTGTAGGAAGGTCCGCACGCGGAAAGCAGCAAGCCCCCTCGCCCTCTGCCTCTGTCTGTGGCCTATCTCTCGTCTCGCTTTGGCCGTTCAGCGTCTATAGGTTCGAATTCTCAATTTATGATCTCAGTCTTCTACAGTCTAACGTTACCCCTAATTTTTGTTCTAATAGTTGTTCTTTATATTTTTAGTGTAGTTAATTAGTTATGGCACCTTATTCCGGTGCTAAGAAAAGTAAAATATAAAATCTAAAATTTTCGATGATATACATTTTATAATATATACCTGATACTAAGTTGCTCAATTTGGCGACATAGAAGTACGTGCAAGACTTGTAAACTGAAAGGGAGGTAGTAGTTCTTGCTGAGTAACATAGTAATATTGATCTAGAGGATGATATCGGTATAGAGGAGAACGATGACATCAACACGAGTAATAACAATGTAAGTGATCATGATATCGTATTTGATTCATCTCCTACAAAATTTGCTAGTGTTGATGAGGAACCAATTAGTGTGGTTATTTATGATCCGGCATCGAGAAGTTATTGGAAGAGATTGATATTGATTTTATTATCACCGACTTCGCTTCTAGAAATACACGGAGAATTTTTGAAGGTAATATGTAAACATTTTTATTTTTATATGAATATTGCAAATGGGTATACTTGAAGTATTTATTCTTCATCATTTCATTCTTGTATATCAAAAAAAATTAGGAAGGAGGCCCAAAATTTTATTTTCTTCCCGGGGCCCTGAAATCTCAGGACCGGCCCACAGGTGGGGTCAGTTCATCACGTAGATTCACTACAATGCTATAGGCTTCTGTGGGTTGGCTAGAGACTCCTTCATCAACTTGTGGTTGTGTGACTCAACACTTGGCCAACGTGATCCTAACGAGTTGATATCTAAGAGCAAGTACAATAAATTTTAGTCAGCTGACTATAAGAGTTAAACTAGTATTGTTTTGCTTAGTTGGATGAGAGAGAAGAGGTGAGAGAAGAGAGAAGAGAGATGGGCTCTTAGAGCAAGTACAATAAGTCCTAGTCAGCTGGCTATAAGGCTTAAACTAGTATTGTTTTGCTTAGTTGGATGGGAGAGAAAAGAGATGGGCTCTCGTGCAATAGCCAGCTCTTGCGTGTGCTCCTAGACACTATGTGAGTATGTGAGTGAGTCATATATGTATAAAGTAGTAGATCTTTGAAGATAACTATTGTACTACTTGACTATAAGCTGACTATAAATAACCTTATAGACAGCAAGCCAGTTGTATTATTGGAATAAGAGTGCTATGACACACACTTGTAGCATATGAGTCAACACTTGGCCAACATGGTCCTACCTACTTTATAGATCTAAGTATAAAACTGTTATGCCTAGACATGATGACACACTTTGCGCCAAATGTGGGCGCGCATGCCAACATTTCATGGGCTGGCCAGAAACTCCTCCATCAACTTGTTGTAAATGAGTCAACACTTGGCCAACATAATCCTACCTAGTTAATTTTTTTTGAGAAATACCTACCTAGTTAATAGATCTTAGTATAACACTATATGCCAAGAAATTATGATGACCTCTCTCGGTTGGCTAGAAACACCATAATCAATTTGTGGTTTTGTGACTCGACACTTGGCCAACATGATCCCACCCGGTTGATACATCTAAGTATAAGAGTGATATTGCCAAGCCATGTATGAAAAGCAAGAACCAGCGTGCAAAATGTTTTTATCTACTCCCTCTGTCTCAAAATAGATGTCTCAAATATGTCAAAAATTAAATGAATCTAGACACTATTTAGTATATAGATTCATCCAAATTTTGAAAAACCTAAGACATCTATTTTGTGACAGAGGGAGTATTTTGTTACATGAGCATGTGCATAAAGAGAAGCAAACAGAGAAAACTTGGCAAATTCATGATGCTTTTTATTCAGGGCGTGCAAAGCATGAGGAAGCTAACTGATACACTTATTACAGTGTCTACTGCTTAATGATCAGTAGATAGACCAACCCAAGAGCAACTGCACAAAAATAAAATACAGCATTCATCATGTTCGCCTGCTTGTTCAGATCGATAATCTGCCTTAACTGCTTGTTGAGTTTCTTCAGTTCTCCCTTAAATTCTGCATCACCCGTCGTAGCAACGATTTCAGAGCCCAAGCTCTCAACCTTATGAGGGTAATTTAGCTCAATCGATGCGCCCCCCTTCTGATCAACTGCGCCCTCTAGTTTAATCCTCTCAATGTACTCATCCATCCACTCAAAATGCCTACAATTCTTCAGATCCTGAAATCGGATGGGTAGATGAACCCTAATTCAAATCCCAAATCCGGGGAAGAACCAAAATTGGCAAACGAAGTCAACAAATTGACTTGAAGAACTCAGATCTAACCTTCCCCTCCTCTAGCTTGCTCTCGCATTTCACAAATTCGCGCCCACAATTGGCATTTTCCCTGTTCTTAGTGACCAATCGTTTCAGTGGCACGATGCGTGGGCAGTCAGGGCACCTCGTCATCTGCACTGCCCCATACCGCGGCCATGAGGGGCCGGAGGTTTTACTGGAGTTCGGCATCTATCGCTGGCGTTGCGGGATTGAAGAAAGGCACCCGAAGAAGAAAGAGAAAGAAATGGAAGGCAATGGCGGCTCGGGTTCCTGTTCCCCCCTTTTCTAAAGGTAATGATGAGGTGAATATGTGGTGGGTCCCGTGATGTTTAGGGTCGGTGGCTGCATCAGGACGGGATGCCAGATGAGCGCGGCATACGCATCAAACACTGTACATGCTAACAAAGTTTGGTTTGTACTTACACTACAAAATATAAGATGTTTCAGGTTTCTGAAGAAAATGAATCTAGATTCACCCCAAAGTTGAGTGAACCTATATCCTAAAACAAGTCTAGATACATTTGCTTCATAAAGCTAAAAACTCTTATATTTTGAAACTGTATAATGTAATTCTCATTCATTTATAAGTCTGGTCCGTTACTATTTTGACGAGCATTGTATTTGAAGCATACGAACTACAACTAGGCCTATAAACATTGCTCATCAAATCCATAAATTGGAGAACATAAACAACTAACCCAAACTTTACATTACAATCGTAAATTAAGAAAAACAACAGCACCACGGTCATGAAACATTCTTCTGACAAAAACACAGCGCCATGCGCGAACTGTTTAGCAACCAAACAACCCAACTTTGCATAAATTATTTAATGGTATACCAACATTCGCCAGGGAATCGGTAGTACGAATTTTTGTTTCTTGAGTTTTCAAGAATTTGTCAGCAGCTCCGCGATCTCAAGAACTCTGCTTTTTACCTTTTCGATTTTGTTTGTCTTCGACAGAATAATTCCTGCAACAGTACGTCTCCTAGAATCATTTATCCTTTCCTGTAACACAATATTAGCAGGGTTAATAAGGTCAATATGCAAATGCCAAATAGAATTGAATACCTGCAAGAGTACATCTGTGAATTTATCTCCATCAAAGTGCTCCATACAGCATAGCACGAACATTCCACATGAGTTTCTGATTATAACGAATCTAAATTTGAATAACAGTACTAACACATCAAAAGAAATGACATTAGTTCAACCAGAAACTCACACATCATTTTGCCGTGGTGTTTTGCAGCTTACAATCTCCCAATTGGAAACATCATCAAACTTATAATCCGTAAATTTGTTAGCCACTTCTATGTCTTTCGAAATTTGCTCTCTCTATGAAACAAAGAGGTTTAGTGTAATGCTTGGAGTTACCATATCGTCGCTATATGTATAGAGAGAAAACATACTAGAGCTTCGAGATTTTTCTAGACCCATTTAAATTCAAACAGCGAGTCGAGCACTTGAAATATCTTCTTTGGTCTATTCAGGACGACACAACACCAGTGGCAATCGCTTATATTCAACGCGAAATATGCCTACCAAAAAGAGACAAGTGTTATCACATTACATTATCTGGTTTATACCCTGCATTTTCTTGTACAAACAGTACTTACCTTATCAGCACAGAAGTATTCTTCCATGCATCTTTCAAAGCATCTTGATATATCATTAGCCATTTCTGAATTTTTTTCCAAGGCCTCTTTCTTATGCTGGGATCTAGTTTTCTTCTTGGTGGAGTACGTATTAGATCATTTTTCCTATACGCAGGGCACAATTTTCGGTCATCCCCCAGTCGAAGAGACAATTCTGCCATGTAAGCACCTATAACCTACAGAAAAATTTAATAACGTGTGATAAATGATCCTTCTTAGTTGCATAAAATAACAAAACCGTGGTACTTGGACTTACATTACCACCCAGCCATACTTTATCAAGGATCTCAATAATGTGGTTGGCAGGGACCTGAGTGTCGGCCTTGTTATCATAGACACGTAGACTCTTAAAATCTTTATTATTTTTTGTTGTTTCAATGTACAACACTGCAACTTCTATTTGTTGCGGTGTCAAACCGTCCAGGACTTCTGGGTCTTTGAAAAGACCTACATACACAGAAAAAAATATTTAATACGTGCATGTAACTGTTTTATGCACAACCATGCAATTCAATGATGTTGTACTACCTTTTCTAACATCATTTTTTTGGTTTTTTACCCTTTTTGTCCGCCGACCTGTGCTTGCGCTTCTTGCCAACGGTATGTAGGACATTAAACGAGTCAGATGACGACCCATTCGACAAAGTGTCTCCTACCTCACCTTTTTTTCCACCTCGCCCCTTTTTCAATGCAGCTATGAATGCTTCTAATGGAATCGGATCTGGGTCTGATCGCGTCGGTGAAGGACCCCTACCATCAATTAGTATTGGTGACGCTTGGGTACTGCCGAGTTTCGATGGTGCGGTGTGGCAAGCATTAGTAGCATTCCTTTTCTTCTTGTTTGTGGGTGACATGAATATGTCACCTTCAACCTCTTTCTCCTTACTATTTGAATTCTTCTTTAAACTAGAGTCATGTGCAATGTTAAAGGAGTTACTTTCTGAGGTGTCTGGACGTTCCATGAAATCTTTTGGTGTATATTTGGTGTTAGTAGAGGCGATTCCTGCACCATTCTCTACCTCCTTATCTATCTCCTTCTCTTCATTGTCATTATCAGACATTTTTTCTTTAGAAGGTCTGTACGCGACTCCTGTCGCGTTCATCATAACAAGAATTTTCTGCAAGATTGAAAATAAATGAATCATCATGTCATGTTAAAAAAAGCATTTTTTTAACTCAGAGCAGATGACGCATAGGGTGTATCACCTTAGCACATGCTTCTGAGAAGACCTCCATCTTTCTATCAAAGGTTTCTTCAATTGTTCTATCAATATGCTCTGTTAGTTTGTTCATCATCTGTTCCAACATGACTTCTCTCATTCCTTTAGCCCTGCTGGATGTAGAACCTCCTTCCTTCAACCTGTAGGGCCCTCTACTACGTTTCTTACCAGATGCAATTTTGGGTGTATGGAGAACCTCGATGATTTTGAGTTATGTCATCGTCAATCTTCAAGATATGTGTATATAAACCAATTAATATTGACAACCTAGAACCGTTAGCAGAACAAAAAATAAGCCACGATATCACTTGTATTTACGTACCTTCCCCAAAGCACGACCCTTTAATTCTAATGCGTCTCTCGCCGAAGCCGCATCTTCCGTCCAGTTCCTCATCAATGGCCTTCTGGACGTATACTCGGCGCCATCTGGGAGTATCTTCTCATAGTATAGATACTTCAAATATCACAACAAAATTAGATTAAAATAAATAAAAATGTATTGTAGATAATTATATACTCCCTCCGATTAAAATTATTTAACTCAAATTTGTCTAGATTTGGATGTATCTAGACATGTTTTAGTGCTAGATATATCCGAATATAGACAAAACCAAGTCAATTAGTTTGAATCGGAGGAAGTATGTAAGTTGAGAATAGAATTTACCTGTAACAAGATGGTGATGTCTGTCGGCCATTGCTTCGCTTCATATGCGTTGCCTACTTGTTTTAGGCTAGCAATGAGGTATGTTCATACATACTCATTGAAAATCAGCTTTTTAATGCGACCCACATCTTCTACCAGTGCATAGTATTGTTTTAGGACGATCTTCTGGTTCTGTGGGGCAAGGACTGTCCCAATCAGAACCAGAACCACCTTGCGGATAAAGTCGTCATCCGCAACTTTATCCTTGATGACATCGGTGATTAGGTCATCAATTACAAGATTACCTATCTTTTTTGCTTACAAAGCTATCAGGTATATGGTTCTTTGCGTCATCAGCTTCTTCATAAAGAATGTTCGATATATCCAATCCATGATTTTTTAAACCATAGATGTACTCAACGTCCACTCTCGTAAGGGATATTTCACCATCATTCTTGCGTACATTAAATTTTTCTGTCTTTGGATCAAATTTTTGTGTCATAAATTTGATCACCAGACATCTTGACTTCACTGGGGGAATCTCAAGCATACACTGCAAGTCGGTTTATCCAATTTTGGCACGTTGTGCCGGTGTCATACTTTTTACAAAATGACACCACTTCTCAACAGCACAACACATTTCTCCGATTTCGTCCATTCTGTTGAAAAATAACTATATTTATTTAGGTGTTTTGTTGGCATCCGAAGAAATAATACTATTCATAACACACATAGACTATAATATGGATAACACTAAGAGTACGTTATACTACACCATATCAGGTAAATCGATCTCTAGGCGCGCCTAATTACCGATAAATCGAGAGCGGGATTTTAAAAATATTTACACATATATACAGTTACAAATAAAGAGTTTACATACATAGTTTTTCTGTAGTGCATGTGTTTATAGACCTTTTATTGCAAACATATATGAACAATATTACACATAACCAGCTAAATTGAATAACAACAGGAGAATCAAACGTCTTGTTTCTTTTATCAAAAGGGAGTTCTATACATCATTCATTTTTAAACACCAAACCAGCTAAATTGCATCTCAGCACCGCATGTAGGCCTGAGATGCGATGTCTAACACACAGAACCAATTAACACAAGAGAATTACAGCAGAATTAATAGGCAACATCATGCCAAACGATTTCCTGCCCTCAAACAGAGCCCAACAACTGGAATTCCTAGCGAAGATCCACTAACAATCTTCGACATAATGGCGACTACCCTTGGACAGAAAATCTAACGACTAAACAAACGGATCCATATGGATCGTGCTCTAATCGAAGTTCTGCTGAACTTAGAACTAGTAATTCTGTATGATAAATCCACAGTGCATACAAAAATACCTGCAACGGTAGTGCGTGTGCTACGATTATTCGGCTCCTCAAAAAGAAACGGTGTGTCCTCGATGTAGCTCTCACGTAGGGCAGGAAGAAAAGAATTCAAATCTCGTCGTTGGCGGCGATGGGCGGAGTCGAGGCGATCGAACAATAAAATCCCTCTGATAAGATGTGCCTCTTTGTGCGCACGTACAACGTGGGGTGTGTGCGTGGTGGTTGGGTGGGGCCTGTGGGGTTTAGGGTTTAGGCCAGTCTGTATGCCGATCGGCCTCCAATTATGTAATCACGCAATCGTGTTTATGTATGCTTCTAAAGAGTAGACCATGTTTGGATACGTCGTTTGAGAGAACTCGTTTTCCTTATCCTCGCGTAACTGTGTAACAGACTAAAACTCTGTTTGGCTTCGGCCCCCAAAACGGGAATAAGTAAAAATGGTTTCCACAAAGCCAGTAGAGACTACACCGCAGTTTATCTCCAGGTTCGCCGGACTACCCTTGCCTGGAGACTTCATAGGCACACGTACATGGCGAGCTGGCCAGGCAAGGCCGACACGAAGACATCCCTGGACGAAGAGCTCACGCTGACAAGGAACATGGGGAGGAAGAGGAGTTATGCACCAGCGCCACCATCATCGAACGCGTCGCCGCCGGACGCAGAGCTCACGCAGAGTTGCTTGAGGAGGACGCGCTGCCACAAACCAGGAAAGCTGCATCGTGATTTTCTTCGGGGTCGCCATCATGTCCAGGATTGCCGGTGCTCCGGGATGCAATTGTGTAGGTGTGTCCACGACATATGCATTAGCGTTGTTGCCGGCGCGCTGGTGTTCACGGTGGTAGTCGTCTTGAGAGTCTTTCCGCTGCTCTGCGAAGCTTTGTCGCTGTTAATTCTCTCATGTCATCGCTGTCGCCATTAATTCTCATGTCAGTCTCGCGTCTCTGCCTCCATCCAAAAACCAATTTTACAATTTCCTGAACCAAACATGGATTTCGGTGTGCCTATTCTTAACTGAAATTTTGGCAAAACTGGTTTTCCTAAAATCAGCTTAAAACTCGATTTACAAAAAATAGGAGCTAAACTTTCGTATCCAAACAACCACTATGAGTGGCTAACCAGTGCATGAGTGGGTCTACACGTGGCTTCGTGCATCGAAAGTAGTAATTATTAGTGCATCGAAAGTTACTTACGTAATCACGACATGGTTTGTGCTGTGAATAAATTTGGAATTACAACGTTTCATAGTAACACATTAGGAATATTTGAAGAGAATATTAAAAATTTATATATTGCTAGGTTCGAAGGGAGAATATTAAAGATGTATACATCGCTAGGCCAAAAATGTCAACTCGTCGGAATAATAATGTTCTTACATATGGCGTCAAAATAGATAAATAATTGTTTCAGAATAGCTACAAATGAATAAGCATCAATCTTAAGAAACAAGGAGCTAGATGATGTCGATGATAAACATAATGTTCAGGCCAACTTGTTTTGTGGTCCTAGGAGTAATGAGCAAGGCTTGTCCAACTTGTAGATCATCTTCTTTCGTATGGAAATCCCTCCATGCCTTTTTGTTGAATATCAGCCGGCCATCATTGTCAATCGTGTAGGCAATGTTGCTAACTTCGAAATCTCCAACCCGCAGCCCAACCAAGCCTTCCTCGGGAATGTTAAGGCCGGCAACAAATTTTTTTAGGTAGTTTCTGTGATGCCGTCGTGGATGATGAAATCAAAAGAGTAACGATGTGAGACGATTGCCACAAGTTATGCACATATAAGGAGGAATAACATAATTATAACTACCCCTCCGTCTCAAAATAGATGTCTTAGGTTTAAATTTGGATGAATCTATATACTAAATTGTGTCTAGATTCGTACAATTTTTGACAATTTTTGACAAAATTGAGACATCTATTTTGAGACGGAGGGAGTACGAGGATAACACACCATGTTGTATTTCGCAAGATTGGTGCGTGTTAAATGGGTTACTAATGGGACCCCAAGAATAGTACTTCCTGCATTATAATATTTAAGAGGTGCCCATGCTCATCTTCGCTCAGTTCGCATACGTGGGAGATGATGGTAGAGTCATACGGGTCTTTCTCGCCACCGCTGAAATAGAAAATACTGATATTCGGTGTTTTTCCTCCCAATGAAAACACAATCATTTGATCTCCCCCAAACACATGGTTCTGTCTAACAAATTCTTTCCATCCATCACCACCCATGCGGGTCAAAGCCTTATCTTTCACCACATCAACGTCATATGCACGACCAAGTGCTAGAAAGCGCACACTAGTCTTCTCTTCTACGTATTCATTGAACATGAACCTTGCATTGCACGGAATAATCTACGAACAATTAATAGAATATACACACGTTTAAAAAAAGGTAGAGCGCCACCAATAAAGGTTACAAGATAGCAATAGTGCAAGGAAAAATAGTGTGTTTCGTACCAATGAATCTTCAAACTCTTCATGCATAAAGACACTAAATAATAACCCCGAGGTCAATGAGTCGCACACACTCTTGCATTTTCCACACAACGCCATGTCTCCTAAAACAATAACATAATCATATAAATCCATTACACACGTCATACACTAGTACACACGTCAAAAACATCAGTCATGCACATGTTCAACAAATACAAATAATATACAGTAAAAGATCTACATAAATCAGATACACAATTAATATATTGTATGCAATGTAGTTCATCTAGACAATGAAATCAGAGCTAGCCTACAAATTTAATGTAAACGTACGAGCAATAGCGAGTCTAGGGCTCACTTACGGTGGCGGATCGACGTCACGAACGGGAGCAGAGACGTCGAGAGAAGATGGATGTGGGGCGGCGGCGAGAGGAGAGGATAGGCGCGGCGGTGGGACGAGTAAACCTATTTATGTGTTTTATAGGAAACCAATATTGAGCCGGAAAGGCCGCCGCGTGACGCTTCCATCGGCAGAATCATGGGCCGCCTTGTAGGCAGCTGACGAGTTGGCCCATCTCCTCTCCACTCCGCTCATCCGCTAGCGCTGTACAACGGGCCCAGATACGATTTTATTATTTTCCTTTTCTTTTTCTTATATTTGTCCATATTTTCTTACTTCCGTACTTCATAGTCCCTCCGTTCCGTTTACATTCATATCATAAAACTAAAACGTCTTAAATTTTGGAACGGATTATGTTAGCATGGAGAATTATTTGTATACATGGCATTTTGAACATAATAATCGAGCATTCACGTAGATGTATGAACACATGTCGTGTAGGCTTAAAAAATTGAAACCGGTACGAAAAATAGGATAACATAATTCGGGTGTCCACTAACAGAGCAAGTGCAACATTCAATATGAAAAATAACTACAAAGCATCATCAGGAAAACGGGTAACAAACAAGTAAGCTCCTTTATAGTAGTCTTGGTACATCAAGAACAACATCTTGACACCCACTCCAAGTGTAGGCTCCTTGTCCATGAAATTCTTCCAGCTATTCAAACAGAGACGACCATCCTTGTTTGAAATGGTGTATGACCTCTGCACCATTGTGTGAGGATTAGATACAATGGTCATGCCACCTTATTTATCCATCGTATTTGGGACAAGACGTTTTGGGATTTTTTGATTTAAAAATAAAGTAGCACGACACCAAAAGAAGTTTTCAGTTAAACTTGGAATGGAACAGAAATGATACTCCCTACATGCATTCACGAAATATAATCTTTTCCGTTCACTAATACTCCCTCCGTTTAGAAATATAAGACGTGTTAGAGCGAGCTTTGTGAAACAAATTTGTCTAGACAACTTTTGTACTCCCTCCGTCCAAGAATAGATGTCTTAGGTATTTCAAATCTTGAATGAATCCATATACTAAATAGTGTCTAGATTCATCCATATTTTGACAAATTTGAGACACCTATTTTAGGATAGAGGGAGTATATAGATTCCGAGTGAACCTATACACTAAAATACATCTAGATATATTCTTTTCACAAAGCTAAAATGTTTTATATTTCTGAACGGTGGAGTATCTTATATTAGTGAACGGAGGGAGTACCAAATAAGACCAGTTTAACATTCACAATAAACTTAAAAAGAAAGAAACATGTTGCGTATGATTACCAGGTGTTTGGTTTGGCTGGGACAGTTTAGGGTATGGACCATTGCTACAGTTGATCCTGGTACATAATCTCCAACATAATAACGTGATAGCCTATAGTCCAAAGTCTCTATAGTTTCTATGATTGTCTTCATCGTCCTCCAATTTATCTTGGTTCCGTTGGTGGCCTTGATAGAATCAACAATGCCACGTCTTTCAGGCGAGAGTCAGAAATATTCTGCAATTTATGATTTGAGAAAATTAAATGTAAAAATAATTACACTAAAATATGATATTATTGGTACAAGATGGATTATGTTGGAATACTACTTGGATGGGTGACTGGGAGATTCCCAGTTATGACACGATTCCAAGGATCTTTGGTGTTCATAGTGAAATACATTTTCTGGCCAACTTGAATATTATAGATTATTGCAACTTCCTTCCATGCTCTACCACTAATGTAGGTTAGACCTGGTTGGTTTGTGACATCAACATCAAATTCGAGGTCCTCCTTGGTCCTTAGAACAGCAGTGAAACTCTCTGTGTCGTCCTTGTGAACAAAATATGGCATAAGGAAACATGCTCTCACGTAGCACGGGATGACCTAACAACAAATATGTAATTAAAATTAGAGTACCACGTCATAGAAGGTCTAAGAGTCATGAAATTATATATATGACTGCCGTAAGAGTCACTTATCTTAATGTTTTTTAACAGTAAGAGCTAAGAGCCATGTAGTGCAAGCCATAATCATACAGTTTATTGTGTTCGAACTTTTCATAATACTAGACTTCACCAAATTTATATTGAGGTCCAAGACACTAACACGACTAAAAAGAGCAATTACTCTTAATATGAAACATGCACATAAAAGTTCAAAAATTACATGCTGGTCACGCATTAATGACTCAAATAAACAACAAAATATGCCAAACACATAATAAGAAAGAAATAAACAACATGATATACTCGTTGGTAGCTGAATATCGTGGTGTCCACAAATCCATCTTAAAACGTCAAATCAAAGTTGGTCATGTAGATATCCCCACGGCCGCACAAACCATTTGTGTCAAAACAAGTGGGACACTACGATAGAATATAGATCTGAACAGTAATATTAATCAGGATAAATTTAGTGGTAGGAAGAGACCAAACATGTATGGTCCTCTTTGGTGCCAGCCATCCTTGTTGACGATGAGTGTGGCGGGTAAATCTACCACGAGAGAGCAGTTATCTTTCTATGGAGGCACGAATGGAGTAGAACGATGACGGCGCTGCGCGGCGCCGTGTCACAAAGATGGATAGTTTATTCGGGGAGGAACGGAGACTAGGTATTTGGCAAAACCCGACACGCATGGCTGGGCCACTGTTGGTTCAGCCTGTTAAACAGCTGACGCGCATCTGCCCTAAACGGCAGGCCCAGTTGCGTTTCATGTGCTTTTGTTTTACTATATTTAGTTGTGCGCTTGAGACATTGACAAACTACTGAGTGTGACATATCATCATTATGTTGTATTAAAATTGGTTAAGCACAAAAAATTAATTAAATCCAGGAAGCATTGAGTCTATATTTAGTTAAGCAAACGATATTAGCTAGTTAAAACTTGAATACATCATAGAAGATTCTAGAATTAAGCAAACAAAGGGAATTCAAAATTTTCCAATATTTTTTATTTTAGATTAACAATTCAACTAATTTTTAGAAACAATTCTTTAATATTTTTTGAATAGACTATATTTTACCAATATTTTGCTTAACATTTCTAGCCAAATTGTGTACATTTTGGACACTCCACATTGTCTCAATAATTCAACACAACAAGATCGCTAGGATCAAATTGGAACTCAAAACAAGATTAACGAACTATCTAATTGAAGAAAAAAGTAAGACTCGGCGTGCAGGCGCCCAACTCCTACTCCCGCGCCCGCGTCACGGATGCATTAATATAGGGCCTCTCCAGCTCGCCACCCACACCGCCTGCCATCGACGGAGCTTAGCGTAGCAGAAGAAGCACAGGACGCGACGGATCTGGCTGCCGGAGATCGCCGTCCTACCCTCAGACGCCATAGTGGCAAACTCCACAAGGGGAAAACCAGAAAAGCCTACTCTGCTGCTTCTTCTGATCCATAAGGGGAAACTCCACAGGGAGGGACCCTCACCCGACTCGACGCCGGCCATCGCCGAAGAGGAGCGGGGAGGGTCCTGACGGCCCAAGACTTGGAGGTGGACGAGGGAAATAGGAGGGTTCAGAGAGGAAGAAAAGAAGTCTCCCGACAACCCAACGGCGGTTTCAACATCAATAGTACTAACATTAGTAAACCAAAAGAAACATCATCATACAGCCTAGCCTACTCATCGGAGTCGGAGGAGGAGTCGGAGTGGTAGCAGCGACGGCACATGGTGTGGTCGAAGATGCTGACGCTGAACTTTCCTTCGCCGTCGTACCTGAAGACGAGGATGTTGCCCGCTTCGATCTTGTGCGAGCGGGCGAAGCGCTCCCAGCCGTTGCCGAGGTACATCTGGCCGAGGTGGTTGGACTGCAGGTCGACTGGGTACCTGCCTGTCCTGAAGCCGTTTGCCCGAAGCATTGCGAGAGGGGGCGGCTCATCTTCGATCAGCGACACAAACCCGCGGGGCAGGAGTAGCCTGTCACGCGGCATGCCGAGGTGGATGGCCACGGCGAACTGGGCGCTTGGGTCGAAATCTTCGGGCGATGACGGCGGTGAGGGAGAGCGTGGTGGCGCGGTGATTTGGCCGCGTCCTCCATGCCTCCCTCAACGTCCACGGCCGCCGCGCCCTCCCGTCGATCCAGCGCCGCTGGCCATGGATAGCTACAGGTAGTGGAGAACGAAAAGGAGAAGTATGATGTGGTTCTGTGGGGAGAAAATGGCCGCGGAAGACCAGTTAAAAAGGGCCGGCATCGGATGCCGGCGCGGAGGCCGAGGATATAGCATTGAAGTGTCTAGGCAGTCAGTATGCAGTCTCATCGCCATTGATGGCGCAGGCTGCCGCCGGTCAGCGGTTGCGTCTGAATCGGTGCCTCTGTGCGCATCTGAATCAACACCGCGGTGGCTCACGGGTGGGCCAGCGGCACCAACGGGCAAGACGAGCTATACGGTGGGAGATGCGCCGGCTCGGTGGAGATGCACGAACGGGATGCGTCGGCCCGGTGGACGAGTTCGCTGGGACGGGATGCGTCGGCCCGGTGGAGATGCCCCGAGGTGCTACCAGGTCCCAGCGGTAGGGCGCGCGGTTGGCCCGGCCCAGCGCTCACATTCGTCGAGATAAAACCCTAATTTCTCAGGCCGCAGGACTGCACAGCACGATACCACCCTCCTCCCTCCGTACGCCATGAAGCGAGTCTGTGGTGATGAGCCGGGGCTGCAGCCAAGTGGAGGATCAGAGGATGCCCCTGCGGCGGTCATGGCTGTACGGGTCGGCGTTGCTGCTCCGGGCAGTTCGGACTCTCCTGGCCCCATCGTAATTGCTCCGGCTTCCGATGCAGCGGTCGTCGGTGACCACGAGGATCAGGTGAAGGACGATGTTGTGGCTCCCTCTGCAGATCGGGACGAGAAGCAGGCGAAGCGCATGGAAATCTTCAATTTCAAGGAGGAGGACTACGACCCGGATGCAAACGTCGAGGAGGACTATGACCCGGATGCAAACGTCGAGGAGGACTACGAGGTGTACTCAGATGCAAACGTCGCCCACCTTCGAGGTCCCAGAGAATGCTACGAGTTCGAGGTTAAGTTCACTGACGAGTACAAGCTGTTTCTCTTTTAGAGTGTTAGTTGATTACTGTTCGTATGTTTTGCTCTCGCTGCAGATTGATTTGATCTGCCACCAAGTTGATTTAGCCATATTTTATTTTCGATTTTGCTAGTTCTCGGGCGCCTGAGAACTTCTTAGGTCTCAGTCGTCTTTTTCACCGATCGATTTACCTCGTGATTCGTGCAAAGTGAAAGTTACACATGAGTTGCAACTAGGGTGTAACTGAGAATTTAATGAGTTGCAACTAGGATGTAACTGAGAATTTAATGAGTTGCAACTAGGTTGCAACTAAGAATTAGTACAAATATTATGAGTTGCAACTAGGTTGCAACTGAAATTTTAGGATGGCATCAGGCGCCTGAGATCTAGGCATAGGGTTGGTGGTTTCATTGTATTGTATATTGATTCGATCTGCGAGTTAGTAATTTTATTCATATCTAATCAGATTACTTAATTATTAATAATGATAGAATACTAATTTTATAATTAACGTGATTAAGTACCAACTGATTTTTGTAGGTCGTAACCATGAATTTATAATCAAAGTTATTGCACTTGTTTTCATGAGGGCATATCTTTATTGTGTAGTACTAACTAAGGCAGGTCGTAGTGGTAGTATCATACTAGTAGCATGCATGGTATCATACCAGTACTATATTTAATGATTTATAGAATCTCAATACAAAATTGTGTACAAGAATTATTTATATAAGGATTTTCTAGTTTTACGTGCTATGATACGGTATCTACCTATGATACTCTAACAATCTCTTTCTTCATTAATTGTTGTGCCACATCAGACTTTTGCCAACATGGCATGCATGATACTAGCTATGGTACTCCCACTAGGACCAGCCTATGTAATGCACTTGGTAGTAACCATATCAGATGCATGCAAGTTGATTAGATGCACACTTTTCTTAATGTAGATTAGTACCAATATGATGATTCCATATTTGATGCATACCCTTTATCTTATATTTTCAAAATTCTCGGATGCATGTTACATACCAATCGATGTATTGCCAAGATGAGATGCATACCCGTTTTATCTTATAATTCAAATCCTTACATATGATTTTATTCATGACGATAATAATTTTTGAAAGCTTGAATTAATATTTCATGTAAATTAATTTTCTCACTTATTCGTATTTAATAAATCCAGGAGTATGACAACATGGGAGATGATAAGGAGGCCAGGGACAACAAAATCATGAACATACATAAGAAGCTCAAGTATGTCAACACTGATACGGTGCCCCTCGATGCCGATCCTAAGTCCAAGATTTGATTGTGCTACCAATGCATTGGTCCCCTATAAATTTTAGTTGTTATCGTTGAAACTATTTGTTGCATAAACTGGTGTTATTTTGTCGTTTATGATGGAACCTCATTTAATATATATATATGCCTTACGAGTGTCTGCTACTTCGTGAGATGTAGTTTTGTTTCGTGTTCATGCACACTGAATTGTTTAGGTGGTTGTTTATCACCAAAATTCTTGGAGTATTAGATAGATTGGTCTGATCCAACTATTTTCTACAAATCGCAATGGAGATAAAAACTATGGTCTACCTTATTATTTCAATATTCCAAATGTTACATTTTTATGGCAAATAAGACACCAATTACAAAGGCAAAATGCGAAAGGGTTTCTAGCCAACTCAGATTAGTCTAGAGCCCATGCAATGTTGGGATGAGGCTATGTGAGGTACAAGTGTGCATCATAGAAGTTATTTCGTTAATTAGAATTAACAACTAGGTGGGATCATGTTTGAGCAAGTGTTGGCTCATACTACTACAAGTTGGTCAGTTGTTTCTAGACAACTCAGATTGGTTAATTTTAGATCACATGCAATGTTGTTGTGGGTAATTATTTGCCTATAAACACCTTCATGAACTTGTGGTTGCATGAGTCATCACTTGGATAACATGATCCTTCCTGGTTGATAGATCTTATTATAACACTTATAGAAACACCTTCACCAACTTGTTGTTGTATGAGTCATCACACATGATAGATCTAACTATAATTTTGCTATGCCAAGCCATGACACACACAACTGTGGGAGATGTGGGCCCATGCCAACATTGCATGTGATCTAGACCTCTCTGGGTTGGCTAGAAACCGCCGTCATCAACTTAGTGGTTGTGTGAGTCACTACACCTAACCAAATGATCTATCCCACCCACTTGATAGATCTAGCTATAAGAGTGCTATGCCAAGCCATGACACACTAGCTTGTGGCAGATGTGGGGCCATGCCAACATTACATTGCGTCTCTATACATCTTTGGGCTGGATAGAAACACCTTCCCCAACTTGTTGTATGAGTCATCACACCCGACCAACATGATCCTACCTACTTGCTAGATCTAGCTATAAATTTGCTATGCCAAGCCATGGCACACACAACTATGGTAGATGTGGGCCCATGCCAACATTGCATGGGATATAGACCTCTCTGGGTTGGCTAGAAACACCATCATCAACTTAGTGGCTGTGTGAGTCACTACACCTGACCAACATGATCCCACCCACTTGATAGATGTAGCTGTAAGAGTGCTATGCCAGGCCATGACACACACTTGTGGCAAATGTGCGGCCATGCTAACATTACATGGGGTCTAGACCTCTCTGGGCTGGATAGAAACACCTTCACGAACTTTTTGTTGTATGAGTCATCACACCTGACCAACATGATCTGCCTACTTGCAAGATCTAGCTATAAATTTGCTATGCCAAGCCATGACACACAACTATTGTAGAAGTGGGCCCATGCCAACATTGCATGGGATCTAGACCTCTCTGGGTTGGCTAGAAACACCATCATCAACTTAGTGGCTGTGTGAGTCACTACACCTGACCAACATGATCCCACCCACTTGATAGATGTAGCTATAAGTGTGCTATGCCAGGCCATGACACACACTTGTGGCAAATGTGCGGCCATGCCAACATTACATGGGGTCTAGACCTCTCTGGGCTGGATAGAAACACCTTCACCAACTTGTTGTATGAGTCATCACACCTGACCAACATGATCCTACCTACTTGCTAGATCAAACTATAATTTTGCTATGCCAAGCCATGACACATGCAACTATGGTAGATGTGGGCTCATGCCAACATTGCATGGGGTCTAGACACCTCTCTGGGCTAGATAGATCCTACCTAGTTGATAGATCTAAGTATAGCACTGCTATGCCAAAACATGATGAGACACTTTGTGGCAAATGTGGTTTGCATGGGCTATAGACATCTCTTGGTTGGCTAGAAACTCCTTCATCAACTTGTGGTTGTGTGGCTCGGCACTTGGTGTAAGGTTCCCAACCTTTAATAAGGTAGAGATCCCTGTGTTTACAATGCTAGTCCCTAGATCAATAGCTAGCATCCATAGTTAAGATGTAATATCAAGAAACAAAGGTCATAATACAACTTTATAACCAGGAATAACATAATTTATTACATCTTACATAGCTCATTTGGCTAACTCATTACAATGCAGTAGAATATAACAATAGCATGGGGTCCTTCATCTTCAAAGTGCCACAGGCAATCATGTTGGTTGTAGACTTGTAATCCTATTCAACAAACTCCACTAACATCAAACAAACCTGCAACATAATAAGTTGCAGCCACAAGGGTCAATACATTTGAATTGTATTGGAAAGTTTCACTACTATGTAGAAATAAGTGGATCCTATCATTACATGCATATTTGGCTAAGTAGGGTTTAGGCTCATTTCAGAAAGCAATATAGTTTTGTCCTATCTTTTCAAAATAGTTTTGATCTTTTGAAAATCTTTCTGAACTCCATGGAAAACTCCAAGTGCTTCCCCTTGTTTTCACCATCAAGTTTTACTTTGAGAAATTGGAATGTCGAGATCTTCCATAGCTTCAGGCCTTAGTTGCTCAGTATTGTCCATAACCGGGGACACGGCTAAGTACTTAGAATTTTGATCTTCTGCAGAAGTTGTACACTTTACCCACATGACACAATCTCATCTTGATGCCACCAGTGGCCGCTGGATAAGTACTCACCAAGATGGAGTACTGGCAGATCGAGAATGTGACAAAGTCTTTCCATATAAGTCCTCCCAATACACAATGCTAGCTTGTCAACCAGGCACCAATGTAGGGATAATTTCCCTTACACAATTCTAGTTAACCTGAAGATTCCAATGCATGGGTCTTCCACTATGTAGTTGACTAAGCCAGAGCCCATTTAGCATGTGGCTGTACACGGAAGCCACTGTACGAGAAACATGTTCAATCTCTAAGTCCCTGGGTGGTTTTCTTCTAGTGCACATACAAAAAGAGATAGCCATATAAACATGGTTCCTTTTGTTGCCACCTTGTCCAATCTTGAGTATCCTTGTCCACCCAGGTGGTTCATTGAGTACTTGTTTTATTACATAAAACTTATATCTTTTCAACTCTTCATATAATCATAACATGTATCCCATCCCAAATATATAGCAGGGCTAAGCTTACTACAACTACAATGTTTCCACTAAGGTAGATATAAGGGAATCCTATTAGGATTTAGCATAGCATAAAATATAGTAATCCTTATCATGCATGTTACAAAAATCCACTAAGTGCAATGAAAATAGTAGGACTTGGATGATAGTGTCACTTGCCTTTTTAGTAGAGAATGTCGGTTCACTTCTTGATCTTGCAAATATCACACTCTTCTAATTTCACTACAAATCAATCAAGCAACACATTTTCAAACCAATATTCAAACAATTTGTCACCCATAAAATAATAGAAACTAGGCAATGCATGCAAGCATGCAAAAGATAGTTTTATTTGCAAAAGTGGTTTCTACTAGGCTCTAAACATTTTAAGGTTCAAAAGTGGTCATTTTCTAAAGTGGTAAAACCATTTGCAAAAGGTTTTATCTATAAACCATTTTTAAATCAAATCAATATTTTATGTGGTTGAAAATGCTTTTAGCAAAGCAATATTCTTTTAAGAGTTCACCGAATACATTTTAATTCTCAAAAATTGGTGTTTAGGGTCAGAAGGTTTGAATTAAATCATTTCCCAAAGGTTTTACTCAAAAATCATTTCTAAACCAAAAACAATATTTTTATTTGACTAGAAATGAGCTAATTCAAATATTTACTCCTTAACTTCACAAAATACATTTTTAAATCCATAAGTTGGTTCCTATAGTCAGTAGGTTCACAACAAACCATTTTGCAAAAATTTCATATTAAAAATATATCTAGAACAATTTTTTATATTCAAAATAAGCCTACACAAGTTTCTGCAAATTCAACCAATTTTCCAGAAGCAAAACATTAAACAAAGTGCATGGTTACAAATTACTTGTTCTATTGATTCCATTGATATAAAATTTACAAAAATTTGGACGTGTAGAATTAAAGTTATGAATTTTACAAGTTTGCAATCCTAATAGATTCTAATTCTGTTTTTAAACAAAACCCTGTCCACGTGGCGCCTTTCTACTAGACGGTACCCCTTCGTGCGGATTAGCCTCTCTTGACCGTAGGATTTAACTTAAAACGCTTGGCTCAGATGGGCTCATACCCCTTTGGTTAGATCTATTCCTAGCCAGACGATTCGCATCGCACGGCTCTCAGCAGCTCGACCAGTAATTGGCGGCGCTGGCGGCGATGACTGGCGGCGCACGCTCGGGCTACGGCGGATCCGATGATTCCGGAAGCAAGGGGGGTAACGGAGATTCTCACCGTGCTCGCAGGGTCCTGGTGAATCTCGAGGCGCTGTTGGTTTGGCGAGGGGCGCACCGGAGAGGCGACGATTGCTCGCCGGAGTGTGCAGTGGCGTCGGGTGGCTCTGTATGACGACGGGGGCGAGGCTGCAGCTCGTGCCGAGGCAAAACAAGGACATGGTTAGACGCGTACTGTCCTGGGGATCTTAGGAGCATCAATAGGAAAGCTCGGGGCGGTCGGAGTTTACCGGAGGAGCTCGACGGAGACGAGACAAACGGCGGCGATGCTCTGTGTCGTGCTTGTCGATGCTAGGGGACGCGCGCGGGCGAGTGGAGCACACGGGCAGGTGCGCCGGGTGCTGGCGAGCAAGGTTGCGTGCTCTGGGAGGAGAGGGGCGGCTGTGGTTCACCGGAATTGGCCGGGGACGCTGTCGGAGACAGAGGTGGTCGAGCTCAAAATGGGAACAGCCCTGGGGCAGAGAGGTGCTGGAAAGTGAGGGGAAGGAGAGAGGAGTCATGGGCGATTAAATGGGCGTGGTCACGGCGAAGAATAACAGCGGCAATAACTCGTATTCATCGCCGGAGTTAGTCGGCAGCAACGGCAGGGCGACGTGGTCGTGGGGAAAATGATGCTGAGGTGGCCAGTGGGGTCCGTCTATCAGCGAGGTGGGGGAAGTGGGAGTGGGGCCGAGCGTTCAGTGACTTCGCGGGTGCGCTTTCGCGTGAGAAAACGTTTCGGTGAGGGTATACCGGGTGGGTTCTTGCTGGGCTTTAGTGGGCCAGATGGGTTGGGTCTGTTTGTTTCTTTTTTTTTAATTCAGAAAGCTTTTTCTTTTTCAATTTGGAATTTCTGTTTTGATTTTCAAACAATTAATTCAAACTCCAATTCAAATCAAACCACCACCAAACTTTGTATAATTTTTAGTTCTGTTTAACAACATAATCCAAAGTCAAAAATAAAATAATACTTTTATTCTTTTTAGGATCTATTTAATAATTAAATAAAATAGACCTTAGTCTTTAATTCAAATAAAATTGAATTTATTTAGAAACTCTATTTGAAATCTAAACCAATACCAAAATCATTTCAGTAGGTTTATTTGAAAATATAAAACACTTGGAAATCATATGAAAAATAAATTAACAAGTTTTAGTGTTTATTTAAAATGGAAAAGCCTTTTCTTTAATAAAATTGGATATTAATAAATCCTCATTATTTTATTCAAATAAACCTTTACTCTTTTTATCAAATAGAAATTTTTTATTTCAAAAGCTTGGCCAATATTTAATTTGGCTCTATAAAATAATCTTTATTTATAATTCTACCTTTGCTTTTGAAAATCAAATCTTTTTATTAAAAGATCCAAAAATAGTAATTCCAACTATTATAACTTTATTTATTATTTGTTTATCTTTTTAAATCCCTTTAGGATTTTAATTGATCAAAATAGGTTTTAATGTTTCCAATTGGAATCAAAAAGTTTCTTCTCACCCTAAAAATCAACAATTGTTTATTTGTTTATTTATTTTTCACGTTTCAAAATTTGGAAAATTTTGGGATGTGACAGGCTACCACCCTTAAAAGAAATCTCGTCCCGAGATTTGGGAAGGCTAGGGTTACAAGTTGGCTTGAAGACAACTAGGGTACTACCACCCTTAAAATAAAGTCTCATAGGGTTACATTGATGGTTCACTTGACTATGGGTTCAACACTTGATATCCAAACAAGGAATCCTTATTTGACTCTTCTGAGTTAACTAGTTCCTGACATCCACTTCTTCTATCTCTTCAAAGTTTCCATCCATGTCAATGTGGTTCACATGTCCTTTCTGGGTCACATTGGAGTCATTTGCATTGACTCTTCTAGCATCCTTTTTCTTTTTCTTCTCAGGACAGTCTGACGCATAGTGTCCAAGTTCCTTACAATTATAGCACTGCAACTGGCTAATGTCTTTCTTCCTGAAAGTGTCATGTTGGTTGTGACCAAGGTCATCTCTATTGTCAGTATCATTTCCATTATTATCACTTCCATTGTTGTTGTGGTGATACTGATGTGGTTCAGAATCTTCATTGATCTTTTTGAATGAATGCTTCTTTTTTGATGATCCTGGGTGATACTTGAGTTTATGCTTCCTCTTTCTGTTCTCAACTTGATTCATCTTGTTTTCCAATATAGTGGCTTTGTCACTGAGTGAATGATAAGTTGGGACATAGGCAACAGCTAGCTGCAGGTTCAAATCATCATTAAGTCCTTCAAGAAATTTCTCCTTTCTCTTAGCATCTGTGTCAACTTCATCCAATGCATATCGTGCCAGATTGTTGAATTCTTCAATGTACTCAGCCACACTGAGGTGACGCTGTTTTAGATTGTGAAACTCCTTTTTATTCAAGTACATCACTCCAGGTGAGATGTGAGTTGTTCTGAATCCATCCTCAAAAATAGCCCAAGTTACATCTTCAATGGGAGTGGTGATTTGAAAGTTGTCCCACCATGTTGCTGCTGGTCCTTCAAGCAGAAATGCTGCAAACCTAACTTTTTCTTCACCGGTGCAGCCAACAGTCACTAAGTCCTTATTCACTAAACGTAGGCAGTCATTGGCTTCCATTGGATCAGTTGTTCCAGAGAATCTTGCAGGCCTAAGTTTCAGAAACTTGGTGAGCATGTCAAGTGCTGGAGGATTATTCTGGTTGTTGTTGTTGTTGTTGTTGTTGTTGTTGTTGTTCTGATTCTGTATGAATGTGGTCATCTCCTGCATCAGTTGTGTCTGAGATGCCATCATCTGCTGCATCTCAGGAGTGATGTTGTTGTTTTGGTTGGGGTTGGCACGACGGGGAGGCATCTGTTGGTTTGATAGGGATAAGTAATGATGGATAGGTTTTAAGAAGTCCTAACACACAACTCAAAACAACCAAGTTCAATCAAAAAATCAAACAATCAACAAGCAATTATCCACTTAACAACTTATGAGCTTAACTCATGAGTTGAAGGAAACAACAAGTTTTCTTGAAATAATTAACTTGGTATGGTCATACCTCATAGGTCAATATGATCCATACACTAACATGATATCAATGTTTTTGGTAGGCAATCTAATGTCTCCTGGTTTTTCACTTGTAGTCCTTAGTGATGTCTAAGTTGAAGTCCTTGGTGAAGCTAAAGTTAAAGTCATTGGTCAATGGTGAAGGCTTTGTCCATCAAGTTGAAAAGGAAGAGATGTAGAATCAAAACCAAAATGGTTGAGGAAAGAGTTTACAAGATTGTTTGTAAATATGTTTTGGAACAAAAACAACTCTTATTTTTCTAAGGGGTTTTGTCCAATCCTAGGGTTACAATCCTACAGGCAACACAGTGCTCTGATACCATCTGTAAGGTTCCCAACCTTTAATAAGGTAGAGATCCATGTGTTTACAATGCTAGTCCCTGGATCAATAGCTAGCATCCACAGTTAAGATGTAATATCAAGAAACAAAGGTCATAATACAACTTTATAACCAGGAATAACATAATTTATTACATCTTACGTAGCTCATTTGGCTAACTCATTACAATGCAGCAGAATATAACAATAGCATGGGGTCCTTCATCTTCAAAGTGCCACAGGAAATCATGTTGGTTGTAGACTTGTAATCCTATTCAACAAACTCCACTAACATCAAACAAACCTGCAACATAATAAGTTGCAGCCACAAGGGTCAATACATTTGAATTGTATTGGCAAGTTTCACTACTATGTAGAAATAAGTGGATCCTATCATTACATGCATATTTGGCTAAGTAGGGTTTAGGCTCATTTGCAGAAAGCAATATAGTTTTGTCCTATCTTTTCAAAATAGATTTGATCTTTTGAAAATCTTTCTGAACTCCTTGGAAAACTCCAAGTGCTTCAAACCCCTTGTTGTCACCATCAAGTTTTACTTTGAGAAATTGGAATGTCGAGATCTTCCATAGCTTCAGGCCTTAGTTGCTCAGTATTGTCCATAACCGGGGACACGGCTAAGTACTTAGAATTTTGATCTTCTGCAGAAGTTGTACACTTTACCCACATGACACAATCTCATCTTGATGCCACCAGTGGCTGCTGGATAAGTACTCACCAAGATGGAGTACTGGCAGATCAAGAATGTGACAAAGTCTTTCCATATAAGTCCTCCCAATACACAATGCTAGCTTGTCAACCAGGCACCAATGTAGGGATAATTTCCCTTACACAATTCTAGTTAACCTGAAGATGCCAATGCATCGGTCTTCCACTATGTAGTTGACTAAGCCAGAGCCCATTTAGCATGTGGCTGTACACGGAAGCCACTGTACGAGAAACATGTTCAATCTCTAAGTCCCTGGGTGGTTTTCTTCTAGTGCACATACAAAAAGAGATAGCCATATAAACATGGTTCCTTTTGTTGCCACCTTGTCCAATCTTGAGTATCCTTGTCCACCCAGGTGGTTCATTGAGTACTTGTTTTATTATATAAAACTTATATCTTTTCAACTCTTCATATAATCATAACATGTATCCCATCCCAAATATATAGCAGGGCTAAGCTTACTACAACTACAATGTTTCCACTAAGGAAGATATAAGGGAATCCTATTAGGATTTAGCATAGCATAAAATATAGTAATCCTTATCATGCATGTTACAAAAATCCACTAAGTGCAATGAAAATAGTAGGACTTGGATGATAGTGTCACTTGCCTTTTTAGTAGAGAATGTTGGTTCACTTCTTTATCTTGCAAATATCACACTCTTCTAATTTCACTACAATTCAATCAAGCAACACATTTTCAAACCAATATTCAAACAATTTGTCACACATAAAATAATAGAAACTAGGCAATGCATGCAAGCATGCAAAAGATAGTTTTATTTACAAAAGTGGTTTCTACTAGGCTCTAAACATTGTAAGGTACAAAAGTGGTCATTTTCTAAAGTGGTAAAACCATTTGAAAAAGGTTTTATCTATAAACCATTTTTAAATCAAATCAATATTTTATGTGGTTGAAAATGCTTTTAGCAAAGCAATATTCTTTTAAGAGTTCACCAAATACATTTTAATTCTCAAAAATTGGTGTTTAGGGTCAGAAGGTTTGAATTAAATCATTTCCCAAAGGTTTTACTCAAAAATCATTTCTAAACCAAAAACAATATTTTTATTTGACTAGAAATGAGCTAATTCAAATATTTACTCCTTAGCTTCACAAAATACATTTTTAAATCCATAAATTGGTTCCTTTAGTCAGTAGGTTCACAACAAACCATTTTACAAAGATTTCATATTAAAAATATATCTAGAATAATTTTTTATATTCAAAATAAGCCTACACAAGTTTCTGCAAATTCAACCAATTTTCCAGAAGAAAAACATTAAACAAAGTGCATGGTTACAAATTACTTGTTATATTGATTCCATTGATATAAAATTTGCAAAATTTGGACGTGTAGAATTAAAGGTATGAATTTTACAAGTTTGCAATCCTAATAGATTCTAATTCTGTTTTTAAACAAAACCCTGTCCACGTGGCGCGTTTCTACTGGACGGTACCGCTTCGTGCGGATTAGCCTCTCTGGACCGTAGGATTTAACTTAAAACGCGTGGCTCAGATGGGCTCATACCCCTTCGGTTAGATCTATTACTAGCCAGACGATTTGCATCGCACGGCTCTCAGCAGCTCGACCAGTAACTGGCGGCGCACGCTCGGGCTACGGCGGATCCGGTGATTCAGGAAGCAAGGGGGTAACGGAGATGCTCACCGTGCTCGCAGGGTCCTGGTGAAGCTCGAGGCGCTGTTGGATTGGCGAGGGGCGCACCGGAGAGGCGACGATTGCTCGCCGGAGTGTGCAGTGGCGTCGGGCGGCTCTGTATGACGACGGGGGCGAGGCTGCAGCTCGTGCCGAGGCAAAACAAGGACATGGTTAGAAGCATACTGTCCTGGGGATCTTAGGAGCATCAACAGGAAAGCTCGGGGCAGTCGGAGTTTACCGGAGGAGCTCGACGGAGACGAGACAGACGGCGGTGACGCTCTGTGTCGTGCTTGTCGATGCTAGGGGACGCGCGCGGGCGAGTGAAGCACACGGACAGGTGCGCCCGGTGCTGGCGAGCAAGGTTGCGTGCTCTGGGAGGAGAGGGGTGGTTGTGGTTCACCGGAATTGGCCGGGGACGCTGTCGGAGACAGAGGTGGTCGAGCTCAAAATTGGAACATCCCTGGGGCAGAGAGGTGCTGGCAAGTGAGGGGAAGGAGAGAGGAGTCGTGGGCGATTAAATGGGCGTGGTAACGACGAAGAATAACAGCGGCAATAACTCGTATTCATCACCGGAGTTAATCGACAGCAACGGCAGGGCGATGTGGTCATGGGGAAAACGATGCTGAGGTGGCCAGTGGGGTCCGTCTGTCAGCGAGGTGGGGGAAGTGGGAGTGGGGCCGACCGTTTAGTGACTTCGCGGATGCGCTTTCGCGTGAGAAAACATTTCGGTGAGGGTATGCCGGGTGGGCTCTTGCTGGGCTTTAGTGGGCCAGATGGGTTGGGTCTGTTTGTTTCTTTTTTTATTCAGAAAGCTTTTTCTTTTTCAATTTGGAATTTCTGTTTTGATTTTCAAACAATTAATTCAAATCAAACCACCACCAAACTTTGTATAATTTTTAGTTCTGTTTAACAACATAATCCAAAGTAAAAAAAAAAATAATACTTTTATTCTTTTTAGGATCTATTTAATAATTAAATAAAATAGACCTTAGTCTTTAATTCAAATAAAATTGAATTTATTTAAAAACTCTATTTTAAATCTAAACCAATACCAAAATCATTTCAGTAGGTTTTATTTGAAAATATAAAACACTTGGAAATCATATGAAAAATAAATTAACAAGTTTTAGTGTTTATTTAAAATGGAAAAGCCTTTTCTTTAATAAAATTGGATATTAATAAATCCTCATTATTTTATTGAAATAAACCTTTACTCTTTTTATCAAATAGAAATATTTTATTTCAAAAGCTTGGCCAATATTTAATTTGGCTCTATAAAATAATCTTTATTTATAATTCTACCTTTGCTTTTGAAAATCAAATCTTTTTATTAAAAGATCCAAAAATAGTAATTCCAACTATTATAACTTTATTTATTTTTTTTTATCTTTTTAAATCCCTTTAGGATTTTAATTGATCAAAATAGGTTTTGATGGTTCCAATTGGAATCAAAAAGTTTCTTCTCACCCTAAAAATCAACAATTGTTTATTTGTTTATTTATTTTTCACATTTCAAAATTTGGAAAATTTTGGGATGTGACACTAGGCTAGCATGATCCCACCCAGTTGATACATCTAAGAACGAGAATGCTATGCCAAGACATGACACACACTTGTGACAGACGTGGGCCCATGCCAACATTGCATGGGATGTAGACCTATCTAAGCTGTCTAGAAACACATTCACTAACTTGTGGTTGTGTGACTCAGCAGTTGGCCAACGTGATTCTACCCAGTTGATAGATCTTACTATAACACTTATATGCCAAGACATGATGATATACTTTGTGGCAAATGTGGGCCCATGCCAACATTGCATTGGCTATAGACCTCTTTGGGTTAACTAGAAACAATACCATCAACTTGTGGTTGTGTGGCTCAGCAGTTGGCCAACATGATCCCACCCAGTTGATACATCTAAGTATGAGAGTGCTATGCCAAGCCATGACACACACTTGTGGCAGATGTGGGCTGTCTAGGAACACCTTCATCATCTTGTTGTTGTATGAGACATCACTTGGATAGCATGATCCTACCTAGTTGATAGATCTAAGTATAACATTGCTATGCCAAGACATGATGAGACACTTTGTGGCAAATGTGATCCCATGTCAACATTGCATGGGCTATAGATCTCTCTGGGTTGGCTAGAAACTCCTTCATCAACATTTGGTTCTGTGACTCACCACTTGGCCAACATGATCGTACCTAGTTGATACATCTAATTATGAGAGTGCTACGCCAAGACATGATGAGACACTTGTGGCAGGTATGGGCCCATGCAAACATTGCATGGGCTATAGACCTCTATTGGTTGGCTAGAAACTCATACAACCACATGTTGATGGTGTTTCTAGCCAACTCAGATAGGTCTAGAGCCCACGCAATGTTCGCATTCTTTGCATAAATCTGAAAGCTACCATACATCATTCTAAAAGTGCTATGAGTAAAGGTGGAAGGTGTGAAAACCTGAGCATGGTGTGGAAACCTTTTAGGGCATGAAAACCGTACCTTACCCATTTTTATTACTCCCTCCGTTCTAGAATAGATGTCTTAAGTTTTTCAAATTTTGGATGAATCTATATACTAAATAGTGTCTAGATTCATCCAAATTTTGACAAATTTGAGACATCTATTTTTGGACGGAGGGAGTACTTATTATACTATTATATAATGATGATGTTTGAGTAAGTACGCCGACGCTAGCACATCATAGTGGTACGAGCGATGATAGCCTGTGGTTTTATGCCCGAGATCGCGCATTTGTGATATACCCCGTGTGAGCGATTTTATATGCACAAATTACGGTGTAGGTCAGGTTTTGGGCCACTAATGGGCCGGCCTTCACGTTATATACTCCATGACCCCTGATTCGCTGATACCTTCTCTGGCGATGGCAAAGACGGTGGGCGGTTCATTGTGGAGGCTACGACGATCGACACAACGCGACGACTCGAGGTAAACGAAGGTTACGTTCTTGACCCCCCCTCCTCTTCTACACAACGAAGTTGCGCAAGTACTGATAGGGTTTGTCGCTACTATTGTTGGGAGTAGTTTTGCTAACGGAAAGGGGTGTATTTTTTCTGATTTTGCTGATTTTTGTGTTGAATTTAACTATGATCTCCTAAATTCTATTGCATTGTACTTTTATTTCAGCTAATTCATGGACCCTAGGGAAATTTTGTTGGTGTGATTTCATTTCGGAGGGGACTTCATCAAAGTGGGGCCAAATCTGGACTACGTTGGAGGAGATGATGCGCTTTCAGAGATAGAGAGGAAAAAACTTTCGCTGCAGGAAGTCAAAGGATTTGTTAAAGATCACATGGCATCGAAGGAAACGATAAAATTATATTTTCTTATTCCAGGGAAATATCTTGTGGATGGGTTGGTGTTGCTCTATGATGACACTGGCTGTGTCGAGATGGCTCATTATGTTCGCCCTGGGAGAGTGGCTGATGTGTACGTTGAGTACCACGGTGAGGAAGACAGTAAGCATAGTAGCATCAGGTTTGCTTTCAAGGATGAAGTGTGGGAATTGAGTGATGGAGAGGAAGAACCAGATGTTGTTGTCATAACTGCAGTTAAACCTGCTGAGTATGAAACCAGATGTTTCCCACTAAGTCAGAAGAAATCATTCAATAAAAGACCAGTGCAAATAGAAAGTGATGAAGATGATGTGATAATGACAGAACCAGTATTATCTCAAGTGGTGAATCGTACACAAGGTGCAGCTTTTTCATCTTCAGGTCAAGATCATCATCCCATGCCAGCAGCTTCGGGCCATGACGAGCAACCAAATCCAGCAGCTCCAGGACAAGACGGTGAAGTGAAATATATTATACTGTCAGATTCAGAGAGTGACGTGGAATACGTTGCACATAATAATAACAAAGGGGAAGATTCAGAGGTTGTGGAGTTAAGAAGCCAAGGTAGAAAGATTAATAAATGTATGACAGACTCCAAGAGCTGGATTGGTATAGATGCAACTGCCACTACCCCTCCATCTGCCCATGCGTCACATGGAACTGCAGCTGCCCCCTCAACTACAAGGTCTCAACCAGCTGTAAGAACTGCAGCTACTGCAGGTGCAAGATCTCTAGCTACTCCTGGGGGAGCATCTGGTAGCAGAGGAAGACGAGCAGGAAGAGCCAAAAGGGGAAAAGAGTTCCAGCATCTCGCGTTCCCATATACTCTTATTTCACTTGCAGTGGCAACTACTGAATGTCATTTTCTTATGTTTATGTAATGTTGCATACAATGCGGAAACCTTCTAAGGGACATGTTATGACCTTACATGAATCTCTATGATTTTTGCTGAATTTATATGATTTTTGCGGAATTTATATGATTTCTATTAAATTTATTCTGGTAATTTGACCAAAATATACACTATTTCTGCTGTCTTGGGAGTACAAGATAGAAGAGGGAGACATCATCCTCTTCGACTTTAATCCAGATAGTGATGGTGGACTGCATTTGATCATGGTGGGGCTGACAACAACTGAAGACACTGCTGAAAGTACTTATTAGTAGAACCTGCTGGAACCTGTTATGTTAACTTGTTGTGCCTTGTGTACGATTGGAACCTGTTATGCAAACTAGTGACAGTGCTGGAACATAGAGAATATACCATCGGGTTCCGATCACATAAGTTCTACCATTAGCATGTACTGTGATTCATCATGAGCCGGTGCAACCAGAAACCAGAGATGCATCTAATTCCATCTAATAACACCATGTTGTAGCCTCATATGTGATGCCCACACAAAAACCAGGGATAAGAATCTGTACAACCAAGAACAGTGCGTGCTTTCGTGGAACCAATTGTGATCTTGGACACAGAATGCAAATTAATCATCGGCTGGGCAGAGCACCTCCCACCATCACCTTGTAGGACTGACAAAAAACATACTCCATCTGGTTTATATTAATGGCCTCAACTTTGCCTAGATATGATTGCATCTAGTCTAAATACTTAACTAGATACATACGATTTTAGATAAAGTTGAGTCCATTAATATGGACCAGAGGGAGCACACAATTTCAGCACATCACATTCTGCTAAGCACATATTGCCTCACATATGCCAAAGGTATTCTCCCAGGACCAACACAAATGAACACACAAATATTCTGTAGAGCTGGTGAGACCCGAAATTATATTGTACAGATCTAGGGTGCTGGAACATAATGATAGAGGTTTGAAATCTTCCGCAGCCATAAACATACATAATAGATAAGTTCTTAAACTAAAACATCTTGATAACATGAAAATGATCCTTGTTCTTCAGTTCGAGGTATGGATGGGTTTGAAAGAGTCATCAGGATGATTCCTGTAATGCACCTTGTTTGTCTTTGCCTTGTCAAAGTACTTGCTACACTTTGTAACACTGTTGACAAGATAAAACTTGATCATGAATCTATCAACAAAGTAATTCCTCCGTGCCATTGCTTCAGCGTTGACAGGGTCGACAAATTTCATGTACAGGCTCCCATCTTGATCAACAGCATGTTTGAACCTAAAGTCTGATGGAACAACACTGAGTGGATAGCAAATAGTACCACTACGGAACATGTACTTCACAACAACTCTAGTTAGGCCTGCTGGAGTACCCTCAGACACACCAAGAATTTTCATGGTTGTTTCTGACAAATGAGGATTCTTCCATTTCTCAATTGGGTCTCCCTGGCATGAAAATCCAGTAGGGTAACTTAGTTGACGCATGCGATCAACTAACAGGTGGTCATATTCCTGTGGATATGTACACAACGGCATGTTCAATAGCTTGTCCTCCTTCCTTGGCACAAGATTGAGCTCAACAATCTTGTAAATCTTGACAACCGCATGAGCTAAACTAAATGCTTTCTCCTTTGCAGACGCACTCTCAAGAACATCATTATCAGTAGTGGAAGTGGCCCTCACAAGCACTTGTGCTTCATAGGCATCGTTCAGCACAAACTCAAACTCTCTTCTAAGAAGAGTCTTTGCTATATGCAGAACTGTGAAAATTCCTTTTGTGCCCGTACTGCCCAATAACCTGAAAAGGAATAAGCCATTGACTAGACCTGTCCTTTCTCCTAGACGGGCCAGAATATGCTGAGTGACCTGTGGCTTCCTGTGCTGGGAGATGTATCCCGTTTCCTTCACCCCCTGGTGGATAATACATTAACAAAATCAACCTAGATGCATTGAACAGAGGAGAACAAATTCATCAATAAAAAACCACCAAGTGTACTACATATTAGTAAAAAAATATGGCTGGCAATGCAGTTATATCATAATGAAAACAAGTTCAATTATCCCTATATGCTTATCAAGTTTCAATCTACACAATCATGTAATGAAAATAAAATTCAGTTCTTCTAATATTAACACATCAGACAGAATACAAACGGTTGTAAAACACTTTCGAGAAGATAATGAACCCCAAAGAGGGGAGCAATCATCACAGATATTACATACTATTGTCACATCTATATACTGATGATAAGGTATCTTTGATTTGCATATTCTCTGTTGCAAAAAAAAGGGAAAACAAAGGGCCCTATCCCCTTGCAATTGCAACACCAACTTTCCGTCTAAATGAGACCCACTTAGGTGGTACATTCACATTCATTTAATATTTGATAAATTCCAGTGCCTTATTCACAACAAATACCAATGTTTGAATAAATTACAAATAAAAGATGGGCAATAAATGGAAAATAAAAGGTTGACATGTATAATTGCTGGCAAGATTCTACTTAGATCAGGGCCTCTTTCAGTCTATACATTTGTCAAAAAACTTACCGACTCGTCTCTGTCGGAGGAGTACCCAAGGTGCACCTTCCTCTTCTGCCCACCTTCTGCTAGCTCCCCTTTCTATTTGAATAAATAAACAACACTTCAACTGACATGATCAAGTTTGAAAAGAGGTAATTATGGAAATAAAAAAAATTGGCAGGTTATAATAGAAATATTAATGGGAAGTAAAACTTCTAAGTTCAAATACTATCTGAAATTATGGATTAAGGCAGTGGAAGGAAATGAAATCCTTTATGATGGATATCTAAACACTACTCATCTCTGAATGCATTGTCAGGTTCCACTAGTCTAGCAACAATTCAATTTAAATCCCTGATCTGAAAGTATTTCACAGATTTCATAGCACATGACAATACGTTCTGATGTTATGATTAAGATTCTATCGGATAATAGGGTGTTGTAAAACAAAATTAAGTTTTTTAATTGTCTCTGTATGCTTATCTAGTTTAAACCTACAGAACCTTGTAATTCAAATAGAACTCTGTTTTGTAATTTTAACACATCAGACAGATTACCAAAGGTTGTAAAACACTTTCAAGAACATAAAGAACCCCAAAAGAGGGGAGCAATCTTCACAGATTATATACTACTGTCACATCTATGTATTGATGAAAAGGTGTATTTGATCTGCATATTGTCTATTGCAAAAACAAGCAAAACAAAGGGCCCTATCATCCTACAAATGGAACATCAACTTTCCATCTAAATGAGACACCATTTAATATTTGATAAATTGCAGTGTGTTCTTCACAACAGATTCCAGTGTTTGAATAAATGACAAATAAAGTTGGACAATAAATGAAAAATAAAAGCTTGACATGTATAATTGCTGGCAAGATTCTACTTATATCAGGGCCTCTTTTAGTCTATACATCTGTCAGAAAACTTACCGACTCATCTCTGTCGGAGGAGTACCCAAAGTGCACCTTCCTCTTGTACCCACCTTCTGCTGGCTCCCCTTCCTGTTTGAATAAATAAACAACTCTTTAGCTCACAGGAGCAAGAGCTAATAAGTTTGAAAAGAGGTACCCCCTCCATCCAAAAATAACTGATTATGGATTAAGGCAATGGAAGGAAATTAAATCATCTACTATGATGAAAATGAACTGTCAATTTATAACTGTCATGTATATCTAAACACTACTCATCTCTGTATGCTTATCAATTTTCGACCTACACAATATTATAATTCAAATAAAACTCATTTTTGTAATGTTAACAAATCAGACATATTATAAAAGGTTGTAAAACACTTTCAAGAACATAAAGAACCGCAAAAGAGGAGAGCAATCTTCACATATTATTATTGTCACATCTATGTACTGATGACAAGGTTTCTTTTATTTACATATTGTCTATGGCAAAAACAAGCAAAACAAAGGGCCTATCCTACTGCAAATGGAACACCAGCTTTCCATCTAAATGAGACACACCTAGTAGGTAACCATTTAATTAATTTGATAAAATCCAGTGCCTTCTTCACAAAAGATGCCAGTGTTTGAATAAATGACTATGTAAATCTGGGCAATAAATGAAAAATAAAAGCTTGGCATGCATAATTGTTGGCAAGATTATACTTTGATCAAGGCCTCTTTCAGTCTATACATCTGTCATAAAACTCACCGACTCGTTTCTGCCGGAGGAGTACCCAAGGTGCAACTTCCTCTTCTGTGCATCTTCTGCTTGCCCCCCTTCCTGTTTGAATAAATAAACAACACTTCAGCTCACATGATCTAATTTGAAAAGAGGTAATTATGGAAAGCAAAATAATTGGCAGGTTATAATATAAAGAATAATGAGAAAAAAACTTCTAAGTTCAAATACTATCTGAAATTATGGATTAAGGAAATGGAAGGAAATGAAATCCTCATCTCTCAATGCATTGTCAGGTTCCACTAGACCAGCAACAATTCAATTTAAAGCCCTGTTTTGAAAGTATTGGAATTTGACTTCAGATTCCATAGCACATGACAATAGGTTCTGATGTTATCATTAGGATTCTACCGGATAATAGGGTACTGTAAAACAAAATAAGTTTTCTAATTGTCTCCGTATGATTATCAAGTTTAAACCTACACAACCTTGTAATTCAAATAAAACGCAGTATTGTAATTTTAACACGTCAGATAGATTACAAAAGGTTGTAAAACACTTTCAAGAACATAAAGAACCCCAAAAGAGGGGAGCAATATTCTAGATTACATACTACTATCACGTCTATGTACTGATTACAAGGTGTCTTAGATTTGCATATGTCTATTGCAAAAACAAGCAAAAAATGGGCCCTATCCTTCTGCAAATGCAACACCAACTTTCCATCTAAATGAGACACACTTAAATGATACATAACCATTCAATTAGTATTCATGCATAGTTTAAGGTACACGAAAACTAAAATAGAACTCACTATGGTCCACTTGGCAAATGACCAAGAGAGAACAAGATATATGACAACATATAAGATGCAACTGCCAACATATTCCATGATGCCAAAGTTCAAACTCAATACTATAAATAATGGGAGCAATTTGATAAAATCCAGTGCATAGTTCACAACAGATACCAGTGTTTCAATAAAGGACAAATAAAAGCTTGGCATGTATAATTGTTGGCAAGAATCATTATATAGGTGATGAGCCACAAGATTATAAAAAATAAGTCTATTTGTTTGTGGTCAGGATCTCTTACAGTCTATTTGTTGGTGATCACAAGTAATAATTATATAGTAGATCGATCAGCAACTAGAATATAAACAATAATGAACAAAAATACACCCCGAAGCACATGCTCCCTTGGCAAATAGTACAAGACTGAAAATAATAATTCCATACATATAAAAGTTGTCAAAAAACACACATACTTAATTTCAGACACATAAATTTGCAGTATCATTTCATGCAAAATCAAACGTTTAAGCTCTGGGTAAAAGGAACAAATTTAAAGATCCTAACATACATAATTTTGTGTGGTGCACTTAGACTATGTAAACATGATGCATTTATATACATCTTTAGTAATGTCCAGAGATGAATAATTTATTAACATGTGTACACTTTTTCTGAATGATTAGATATCATAAATTATATTTTTTATATAGCACATAAATATTATAACTTATCAGTTGCCGAAGATCTATATTGTCATTATGCACTAATGAATTCCAGCATTCAATCTAGAGAAATTTTATCATACACATAATTCTTCAAACTATAAACATTCAATATCTATGATCCTCTCTGCAAAGTGCTATCAACGATGCACAGAGTGTGTCCATCTACTCTTCAATGCCCCCAAAAGGTGCTGACCACTGAACGAAGTACTACACCAACCTCGTACTAACATTCAAATCCTAAGAATCAACCCTAAAAATCAAACACTAGTTATAAGTACTAAAAAAATGAGAAGTGGAGGTTAAAGAAAATACATAGATGCACCACCGCAAGCTGTTGGGCCTTCACCACCAGATTCTCGTCGGAGCCGTGCTTCGTGCCCAGATCCAGCACGTCCACCTCAACGACCGCCACATTCTCCTTCTCGTCCTGATCCGGCGCCACTGCGACGAAACCGGCTAACTTGGCCACACCACCAACCGCACTTCTGTGGGAACCGCCAACCTCCTTCACCGCATCTATGCCGGTGACGGCGCGCTTCTTGTCCATAGTAGCAGCGGCCGCGTCGCCTGCGCTGCTCCCCGCCTTCATCGCTAGCGGAGTCGACGAATGTGCAGGGAGAGGGAGAAGAATCGAGTGGGAGGGGATGGAGTCGATGGAGTGAGACGAGGGTTTTCTTCTTCCTGATTTAGGGGTAAATGGGTGGGGAAAAGGAGACAAATCAGCCGACGAACCCTTTTATACGTGTTGCCGTTTCGGTTTTTCCCACGTCACTCCTCCACCACCACGTAGGCCATAAACGTCGCGTACGCGTACGGTGCGTGAAACAGCATGACCAGAGCAGCAGGGTTACTAGGCCGGCCCGTTATCTAGCGCCCGCTTCCAATTTCTATCACACAATTTTTCATGTATGGGATTGAACATACTTCAAATAGAAATTACCTAAAATCTTCAGCAGAAGTATATTAGTTTACTACAATATGTTGACCATTTAGGTCTCGTTTGCTTTAATTCAAATTCAAACAATAGGAGTGTCATATGGAATATGCATCACTGGTTTTTCATACTTCCAATTATCGATGCATCTTACATTGTAAATTAATGAAATTAAAATTGAGCACCGAAAACACATGAACAACTATGCATAGGCATACACATATATATATAAGTGTAGCATCAAGTGTGCATCATACCATGGCATAGCAAGTTTTTACTCATACTACAACAAGTTGATGATGGTGTTTCTAGTCAACTCACATGGGTCTGGAGCCCAATGCAATGTTGGGATATATGAGCCTATATGAGGCACAAGTGTGCATCATGCCATGGGCATACCACTTTTATACTTAGAATCAATGTCATGATTTGGCATAGTAGTTGTATAGTTTGATGTAACAACTAGGTGGGATCATGTTGACCAAGTGTTGACTCATACAACCACAAAGATGATGAAGGTGTTCATAGAAAACTCCCATAGGTCAAGAACCCATGCAATGTTGGCATGGTGCTATACGTGCTACATGTGTGCATCATCCAAAGGCATAGCACAGTTGTGGCACATATAGACCTATCTCAGCTGTCTAGAAATACCTTCATCAACTTGTGGTTGTATGAGTCATCACTTTGGACAACATGATCCTACCTAGTTGATACATATAAATATAACACTGCTATGCCAAGACATGATGAGCCCCTTTGTGGTAGATGTGGGCCCATGCCAACATTGCATTGGCTATAGACCTCTCTGGGTTGGCTAGAAACACCAGCATCAACTTGTAGTTGTGTGACTCAGCAGTTGTCCAACATGATCCCACCCAGTTGATACATCTAAGTATGAGAGTGTTATGCCAAGCCATGACACACACTTGTGGCAGATGTGGGCCCATGCCAACATTGCATGGGATCTATACCTACCTAGGCTGTCTAGAAACACCTTCATCAACTTGTGATTGTATAAGTCATCACTTGGATATCATGATCCTACCTATTTGATAGATCTAAGTACCACAATGTTGCCAATACATGATGAGATACTTTGTGGCAAATATGGGCACATACAAACATTGCATGCATATAGACCAATCTGGTTGGCTAGAAACTCCATCATCTTGTGGTTGTGTTGCTCAGAACTTTGCCAACATGATCCCACACAGTTGATACATATAAGTATGAGAGTGCTATGCCAAGCCATGACACACACTTGTGGCATATGTGTGCCCATGCCAACATTGCATGGGATCTAAACCTATGTGAGCTATCTAAAAACACCTTCATGAACTTGTGGTTGTATGATACATCACTTGGATAGCATGATCCTTCCCAATTGATATATCTTAGAAATGATGAGACACTTTGTGGCAACTGTGGACCCATGCAAAAGTTGCATGGGCTATAAACCTCTCTTGGTTGGCTCCTTCATCAACTTGTGGTTGTGTGGCTCAACACTTGGCCAACATGATCCCACCAAGTTGATACATCTAAGTATCTGAATGGTATTCCAAGCCATGGCACACACTTGTGGCAAATATGGTCCCGTGCCAACATTACATGGGATATAAACCTATATGAGCTGTCTAGAAACACCTTCATCAACTTATGGTTGTTTGAGTAATCACTTGGACAACTTGATCCTACCTAGTTGATATATCTAAGTAAAAGACTGTTATGCCAAGACATGATGAGAGACTTTGCGGCAAATGTGGTCCCATGACAATATTGCATGGGAAATCACTTGGATAGCATGATCCTTCCCAGTTGATATATCTTAGAAATGATGAGACAAACATTGCATGGGCTATAGAACTCTCTTGGTTGGCTAGAAACTCCTTAATCAACTTGTGATTGTGTAGCTCAGCACTTGGCCAACATGATCCCACCCAGTTGATACATGTAAGTATGAGAGTGCTATGTCAAGCCCTAACATAACTTTATGGCATATGTGGTCCCATGGCAACATTGCATGGGATGTAGACCTATCTAATATGTCTAAAAACACCTTCATCAACTTGTGGTTGCATGACTCATTACTTGGACAGCATGATCCTACCCAGTTGATACATATAACTATAAGAGTGCTATACCAAGAAATGATGAGACACTTTGTCGCAAATGTGGTCCCATGGAAATATTGCATGGGCTATAGACCTCTCTGGGTTGGGTCGAATGTACTTCATCAACTTGTAGTTGTGTGGTTCAGCACTTGGCAACCTAGTTGATACATCTAGGTATGAGAGTGCTATGCCAAACCATGACACACACTTGTGGCAGGTGTGGGCACATGCCAACATTGCATGGGATGTAGACCTATCTAAGTTATCTAGAAACTCCTTCATCAACTTGTGGTTTCATGAGTCATCAATTGGATAACATGATCCTTCTTAGTTGAAAGATCTTTTTTATAACACTTATATGCCAAGACATGATGAGATACTTTGTGGCAAAGGTGGGCCCATGCAAACATTGCATGGGCTATAGAACTCTCTTGGTTGGCTAGAAACTCCTTCATCAAATTCTGGTTGTGTGGATCAGCACTCTGGCCAACATGATCCCACACAGTTCATACATCTAAGTATGAAAATGCTATGCCAAGCCATGACACACACTTGTGGCAGATGTGGGCCCATGCCAACATTGCATGGGATCTAGGCCTATCTTAGCTGTCTAGAAACACCTTCATCAACTTAGTGGTTGTGTGAGTCACTACACCTGGCAACATGATCCTACCCACTTGATAGATATAGCTATAAGAGTGTTATGCCAAGGCATGACACACACTAGCTTGTGGAAAATGTGGGGCCATGCCAACATTGCATGCATGGGACACCTCTCTGGGCTGGATAGAAAAACCTTTACCAACTTGTTGTTGTATATGTCATCACACCTGGCCAACATGATCCTACCTACTTGCTAGATCTAGCTATAATTTTGAGTTTGCCAAGCCATGACACACACTAGCTTGTGGCAAATGTGGGCCCATGAAAACATTGCATGGGATCTAGACCTCTCTGGGTTGGCTAGAAACACCATCATCAACTTAGTGGATGTGTGAGTCACTACACCTGACCAACATGATCCCACCCACTTCATAGATCTAGCTATAAGATTGCTATGCCAGGCCATGGCACACACTAGCTTGTGGAAGATGTGGGTCCATTCCAACATTGCATGGTATCTAGACCTATTTGGATTGGCTAGAAACACCATCATCAACTTAGTGGCTGTGTGAGTCACTACACCTGGCCAACATGATCCTACCTACTTGCTAGATCTAGCTATAATTTTTCTATGCCAATCCATGACACACACTAGCTTGTGGCAAATGTGGGGCCATGCCAACAGTTCATGGGGTCTAGACCTATATGTGCTGGCTAGAACCACCATCATCAACTTAGTGGTTGTGTGAGTCACTACACCTAGCAACATGATCCCACCCACTTGATAGATCTAGCTATAAAAGTGTTATGCCAAGGCATGACACACACTAGCTTGTGGAAAATGTGGGGCCATGCCAACATTGCATGCATGGGACACCTCTCTGGGCTGGATAGAAACACCTTCACCAACTTGTTGTTGTATGTGTCATCACACCTGGCCAACATGATCCTACCTACTTGCTAGATCTAGCTATAAATTTGAGTTTTCCAAGCCATGACATACACTAGCTTGTGGCAAATGTGGGCCCATGCAAACATTGCATGGGATCTAGACCTCTCTGGGTTGGCTAGAAACACCATCATCAACTTAGTGGCTGTGTGAGTCACTACACCTGACCAACATGATCCCACCCACTTCATAGATTTAGCTATAAGAGTGCTATGCCAGGCCATGGCACACACTAGCTTGTGGAAGATGTGGGTCCATTCCAACATTGCATGGTATCTAGACCTATTTGGGTTGGCTAGAAACACCATCATCAACTTAGTGGTTGTGTGAGTAACAACAACTGTCCAACATGATCCTACCTACTTGCTAGATCTAGCTATAATTTTTCTATGCCAAGCCATGACACACACTAGCTTTGGCAAATGTGGGGCCATGCCAACAGTTCATGGGGTCTAGACCTATCTGGCTGGCTAGAACCACCATCATCAACTTAGTGGTTGTGTGAGTCACTACACCTAGCAACATGATCCCACCCACTTGATAGATCTAGCTATAAAAGTGTTATGCCAAGGCATGACACACACTAGCTTGTGGAAAATGTGGGGCCATGCCAACATTGCATGCATGGGACACCTCTCTGGGCTGGATAGAAACACCTTCACCAACTTGTTGTTGTAGGTGTCATCACACCTAGCCAACATGATCCTACCTACATGCTAGATCTAGCTATAAAATTGAGTTTGCCAAGCCATGACACACACTAGCTTGTGGGAAATGTGGGCCCATGCAAACATTGCATGGGATCTAGACCTCTCTGGGTTGGCTAGAAACACCATCATCAACTTAGTGGCTATGTGAGTCACTACACCTGACCAACATGATCCCACCCACTTCATAGATCTAGCTATAAGAGTGCTATGCCAGGCCATGGCACACACTAGCTTGTGGAAGATGTGGGTCCATTCCAACATTGCATGGTATCTAGACCTATTTGGGTTGGCTAGAAACACCATCATCAACTTAGTGGCTGTGTGAGTCACAACACCTGGCCAACATGATGCTACCTACTTGCTAGATCTAGCTATAATTTTCTATGCCAAGCCATGACACACACTAGCTTGTGGCAAATGGGGGGCCATGCCAACAGTTCATGGGGTCTAGACCTATCTGGGCTGGCTAGAATCACCATCATCAACTTGGTGGTTGTGTGAGTCACTACACCTAGCAACATGATCCCACCCACTTGATAGATCTAGCTATAAAAGTGTTATGCCAAGGCACGACACACACTAGCTTGTGGAAAATGTGGGGCCATGCCAACATTGCATGCATGGGACACCTCTCTGGGCTGGATAGAAACTCCTTCACCAACTTGTTGTTGTATGTGTCATCACACCTGGCCAACATGATCCTACCTACTTGCTAGATCTAGCTATAAAATTGAGTTTGCCAAGCCATGACATACACTAGCTTGTGGGAAATGTGGGCCCATGCAAACATTGCATGGGATCTAGACCTCTCTGGGTTGGCTAGAAACACCATCATCAACTTAGTGGCTATGTGAGTCACTACACCTGACCAACATGATCCCACCCACTTCATAGATCTAGCTATAAGAGTGCTATGCCAGGCCATGGCACACACTAGCTTGTGGAAGATGTGGGTCCATTCCAACATTGCATGGTATCTAGACCTATTTGGGTTGGCTAGAAACACCATCATCAACTTAGTGGCTGTGTGAGTCACAACACCTGGCCAACATGATCCTACCTACTTGCTAGATCTAGCTATAATTTTCTATGCCAAGCCATGACACACACTAGCTTGTGGCAAATGTGGGGCCATGCCAACAGTTCATGGGGTCTAGACCTATCTGGGCTGGCTAGAACCACCATCATCAACTTGGTGGTTGTGTGAGTCACTACACCTAGCAACATGATCCCACCCACTTGATAGATCTAGCTATAAAAGTGTTATGCCAAGGCATGACACACACTAGCTTGTGGAAAATGTGGGGCCATGCCAACATTGCATGCATGGGACACCTCTCTGGGCTGGATAGAAACACCTTCACCAACTTGTTGTTGTATGTGTCATCACACCTGGCCAACATGATCCTACCTACTTGCTAGATCTAGCTATAAATTTGAGTTTGCCAAGCCATGACATACACTATCTTGTGGCAAATGTGGGCCCATGCAAACATTGCATGGGATCTAGACCTCTCTGGGTTGGCTAGAAACACCATCATCAACTTAGTGGCTGTGTGAGTCACTACACCGTACCAACATGATCCCACCCACTTCATAGATCTAGCTATAAGAGTGCTATGCCAGGCCATGACACACACTAGCTTGTGGAAGATGTGGGTCCATTCCAACATTGCATGGTATCTAGACCTATTTGGGTTGGCTAGAAACACCATCATCAACTTAGTGGATGTGTGAGTCGCTACACCTGGCCAACGTGATCCTACCTACTTGCTATATCTAGCTATAATTTTTCTATGCCAAGCCATTAGACACACTAGCTTGTGGAAAATGTGGGGCCATGCCAACAGTGCATGGGGTCTAGACCTATCTGGGCTGGCTAGAACCACCATCATCAACTTAGTGGTTGTGTGATTCACTACACCTAGCAACATGATCCCACCCACTTGATAGATCTAGCTATAAAAGTGTTATGCCAAGGCATTACACACACTAGCTTGTGGAAAATGTGGGGCCATGCCAACATTGCATGCATGGGACACCTCTCTGGGATGGATAGAAACACCTTCACCAACTTCTTGTTGTATATGTCATCACACCTGGCCAACATGATCCTACCTACTTGCTAGATATAGCTATAAATTTGAGTTTTCCAAGCCATGACACACACTAGCTTGTGGCAAATGTGGGCCCATGCAAACATTGCATGGGATCTAGACCTCTCTGGGTTGGCTAGAAACACCATCATCCACTTAGTGGCTGTGTGAGTCACTACACCGTACCAACATGATCCCACCCACTTCATAGATCTAGATATAAGAGTTCTATGCCAGGCCATGACACACACTGGCTTGTGGAAGATGTGGGTCCATTCCAACATTGCATGGTATCTATACCTATTTGGGTTGGCTAGAAACACCATCATCAACTTAGTGGCTGTGTGAGTCACAACACCTGGCCAACGTGATCCTACCTACTTGCTAGATCTAGCTATAATTTTCTATGCCAAGCCATGACACACACTAGCTTGTGGCAAATGTGGGGCCATGCCAACAGTTCATGGGGTCTAGACCTATCTGGGCTGGCTAGAACCACCATCATCAACTTGGTGGTTGTGTGAGTCACTACACCTAGCAACATGATCCCACCCACTTGATAGATCTAGCTATAAAAGTGTTATGCCAAGGCATGACACACACTAGCTTGTGGAAAATGTGGGGCCATGCCAACATTGCATGCATGGGACACCTCTCTGGGCTGGATAGAAACACCTTCACCAACTTGTTGTTATATATGTCATCACACCTGGCCAACATGATCCTACCTACTTGCTAGATATAGCTATAAATTTGAGTTTGCCAAGCCATGACACACACTACCTTGTGGCAAATGTGGGCCCATGCAAACATTGCATGGGATCTAGACCTCTCTGGGTTGGCTAGAAACACCATCATCAACTTAGTGGCTGTGTGAGTCACTACCCCTGACCAACATGATCCCACCCACTTCATAGATCTAGCTATAAGAGTGCTATGCCAGGCCATGGCACACACTAGCTTGTGGAAGATGTGGGTCCATTCCAACATTGCATGGTATCTAGACCTATATGGGTTGGCTAGAAACACCATCATCAACTTAGTGGCTGTGTGAGTCACTACACCTGGCCAACATGATACTACCTACTTGCTAGATCTAGCTATAATTTTTCTATGCCAATCCATGACACACACTAGCTTGTGGCAAATGTGGGGCCATGCCAACAGTTCATGGGGTCTAGACCTATCTGTGCTGGCTAGAACCACCATCATCAACTTAGTGGTTGTGTGAGTCACTACACCTAGCAACATGATCCCACCCACTTGATAGATCTAGCTATAAAAGTGTTATGCCAAGGCATGACACACACTAGCTTGTGGAAAATGTGGGGCCATGCCAACATTGCATGCATGGGACACCTCTCTGGGCTGGATAGAAACACCTTCACCAACTTGTTGTTGTAGGTGTCATCACACCTAGCCAACATGATCCTACCTACTTGCTAGATCTAGCTATAAAATTGAGTTTGCCAAGCCATGACACACACTAGCTTGTGGGAAATGTGGGCCCATGCAAATATTGCATGGGATCTAGACCTCTCTAGGTTGGCTAGAAACACCATCATCAACTTAGTGGCTATGTGAGTCACTACACCTGACCAACATGATCCCACCCACTTCATAGATCTAGCTATAAGAGTGCTATGCCAGGCCATGGCACACACTAGCTTGTGGAAGATGTGGGTCCATTCCAACATTGCATGGTATCTAGACCTATTTGGGTTGGCTAGAAACACCATCATCAACTTAGTGGCTGTGTGAGTCACAACACCTGGCCAACATGATACTACCTACTTGCTAGATCTAGCTATAATTTTCTATGCCAAGCCATGACACACACTAGCTTGTGGCAAATGTGGGGCCATGCCAACAGTTCATGGGGTCTAGACCTATCTGGGCTGGCTAGAATCACCATCATCAACTTGGTGGTTGTGTGAGTCACTACACCAAGCAACATGATCCCACCCACTTGATAGATCTAGCTATAAAAGTGTTATGCCAAGGCATGACACACACTAGCTTGTGGAAAATGTGGGGCCATGCCAACATTGCATGCATGGGACACCTCTCTGGGCTGGATAGAAACACCTTCACCAACTTGTTGTTGTATGTGTCATCACACCTGGCCAACATGATCCTACCTACTTGCTAGATCTAGCTATAAATTTGAGTTTTCCAAGCCATGACATACACTAGCTTGTGGGAAATGTGGGCCCATGCAAACATTGCATGGGATCTAGACCTCTCTGGGTTGGCTAGAAACACCATCATCAACTTAGTGGCTATGTGAGTCACTACACCTGACCAACATGATCCCACCCACTTCATAGATCTAGCTATAAGAGTGCTATGCCAGGCCATGGCACACACTAGCTTGTGGAAGATGTGGGTCCATTCCAACATTGCATGGTATCTAGACCTATTTGGGTTGGCTAGAAACACCATCATCAACTTAGTGGATGTGTGAGTCGCAACACCTGGCCAACATGATCCTACCTACTTGCTAGATCTAGCTATAATTTTCTATGCCAAGCCATGACACACACTAGCTTGTGGCAAATGTGGGGCCATGCCAACAGTTCATGGGGTCTAGACCTATCTGGGCTGGCTAGAACCACCATCATCAACTTGGTGGTTGTGTGAGTCACTACACCTAGCAACATGATCCCACCCACTTGATAGATCTAGCTATAAAAGTGTTATGCCAAGGCATGACACACACTAGCTTGTGGAAAATGTGGGGCCATGCCAACATTGCATGCATGGGACACCTTTCTGGGCTGGATAGAAACACCTTCACCAACTTGTTGTTGTATGTGTCATCACACCTGGCCAACATGATCCTACCTACTTGCTAGATCTAGCTATAAATTTGAGTTTTCCAAGCCATGACATACACTAGCTTGTGGCAAATGTGGGCCCATGCAAACATTGCATGGGATCTAGACCTCTCTGGGTTGGCTAGAAACACCATCATCAACTTAGTGGCTGTGTGAGTCACTACACCGTACCAACATGATCCCACCCACTTCATAGATCTAGCTATAAGAGTGCTATGCCAGGCCATGACACACACTAGCTTGTGGAAGATGTGGGTCCATTCCAACATTGCATGGTATCTAGACCTATTTGGGTTGGTTAGAAACACCATCATCAACTTAGTGGATGTGTGAGTCGCTACACCTGGCCAACGTGATCCTACCTACTTGCTATATCTAGCTATAATTTTTCTATGCCAAGCCATGACACACACTAGCTTGTGGAAAATGTGGGGCCATGCCAACAGTGCATGGGGTCTAGACCTATCTGGGCTGGCTAGAACCACCATCATCAACTTAGTGGTTGTGTGATTCACTACACCTAGCAACATGATCCCACCCACTTGATAGATCTAGCTATAAAAGTGTTATGCCAAGGCATTACACACACTAGCTTGTGGAAAATGTGGGGCCATGCCAACATTGCATGCATGGGACACCTCTCTGGGCTGGATAGAAACACCTTCACCAACTTGTTGTTGTATATGTCATCACACCTGGCCAACATGATCCTACCTACTTGCTAGATATAGCTATAAATTTGAGTTTTCCAAGCCATGACACACACTAGCTTGTGGCAAATGTGGGCCCATGCAAACATTGCATGGGATCTAGACCTCTCTGGGTTGGCTAGAAACACCATCATCAACTTAGTGGCTGTGTGAGTCACTACACCGTACCAACATGATCCCACCCACTTCATAGATCTAGATATAAGAGTTCTATGCCAGGCCATGACACACACTAGCTTGTGGAAGATGTGGGTCCATTCCAACATTGCATGGTATCTAGACCTATTTGGGTTGGCTAGAAACACCATCATCAACTTAGTGGCTGTGTGAGTCACTACACCTGGCCAACGTGATCCTACCTACTTGCTAGATCTAGCTATAATTTTTCTATGCCAAGCCATGACACACACTAGCTTGTGGAAAATGTGGGGCCATGCCAACAGTGCATGGGGTCTAGACCTATCTGGGCTGGCTAGAACCACCATCATCAACTTAGTGGTTGTGTGATTCACTACACCTAGCAACATGATCCCACCCACTTGATAGATCTAGCTATAAAAGTGTTATGCCAAGGCATGACACACACTAGCTTGTGGAAAATGTGGGGCCATGCCAACACTGCATGCATGGGACACGTCTCTGGGCTGGATAGAAACACCTTCACCAACTTGTTGTTGTATATGTCATCACACCTGGCCAACATGATCCTACCTACTTGCTAGATATAGCTATAAATATGAGTTTGCCAAGCCATGACACACACTACCTTGTGGCAAATGTGGGCCCATGCAAACATTGCATGGGATCTAAACCTCTCTGGGTTGGCTAGAAACACCATCATCAACTTAGTGGCTGTGTGAGTCACTACACCTGACCAACATGATCCCACCCACTTCATAGATCTAGCTATAAGAGTGCTATGCCAGGCCATGACACACACTAGCTTGTGGAAGATGTGGATCCATTCCAACATTGCATGGTATCTAGACCTATTTGGGTTGGCTAGAAACACCATCATCAACTTAGTGGCTGTGTGAGTCACTACACCTGGCCAACATGATCCTACCTACTTGCTAGATTTAGCTATAATTTTTCTATGCCAAGCCATGACACACACTAGCTTGTGGCAAATGTGGGGCCACATGCCAACAGTGCATGGGGTCTAGACCTATCTGGGTTGGCTAGAACCACCATCATGAACTCAGTGGTTGTGTGAGTCACTACACCTAGCAACATGATCCCACCCACTTGATAGATCTAGCTATAAAAGTGTTATGCTAAGGCATGACACACACTAGCTTGTGGAAAATGTGGGGCCATTCCAACATTGCATGCATGGGGTCTAGACACCTCTCTGTGATGGATAGAAAAACCTTCACCAACTTGTTGTTGTATGTGTCATCACACCTGGCCAACATGATCCTACCTACTTGCTAGATCTAGCTATAATTTTGAGTCTGCCAAGCCATGACACACACTAGCCTGTGGAAAATGTGGGGCCATACCAAAATTTCATAGGGTCTAGACCTCTGTGGGCTGGCTAGAACCACCGTCATCAACTTAGTGGTTGTGTGAGTCATTACACCTGGCCAACATGATCCCACCTGCTTGATAGATCTAGCTATAAGAGTGCAATGATATAGTTACATCTAACAACTAGTTGGGATCACGCATTAACCAATCGTTGACTCATTCAACCAGAAGGTGATCAAGGTGTTTGTAACTAACTCAGATATATATATAGGTCTATAGTGTCACCCTAGACTAGGATGTTTTAGCAGCACAAAGTACTTGTCTCTGTTCGTTCTCTCACAATCACACTCGCTCTGAATTTGCTAGTGAAGCCTTTCTCTGCAACGAGGAGCGTGTGCCTTGGCGAAGCCTGCGCTTGTTGTCGATCTGGACTATGCCAACATATTATGCAATATAGACCTATTTGAGCTGTGTGGAAACACCTTCATCAACTTTGATCTACTCCCTCCATCCCATATTATGTTGCGCATAATTTTGCGTGCAAGTCAAACTTTGCAAAGTTTGACCAAGAATATACAAAATAATATAAATATGTGTGATATAAAATGTATATATTATGAAAATATAATTCAAGACAATTCTAATAATATTATTTTGGCACCGTATTATTTTATAGTTGTATCAAACTATTTGGTCAAACATTATACAATTTGACTTTAATAAAATCTTATATTGCAACCTAAATTGGGACCGAGAGTACTAGGTGGGATTATGTTGACTAAGTGTTCACACATACAAGCACAAGTTGATGAAAGTGAACACTTGGTCTAGAGTCCATGCAATGTTGGTAGTATGAGGTGGACGTTACGTGCGCCGGTGACCAAGTGTTCACACATACAAGCAAAAGTTGATGAAAGTGAACACTTGGTCTAGAGTCCATGCAATGTTGGTAGTATGAGGTGTTCGTCACGTGCGTCGGTGACGTCAGCGGAAACGAATCGACGGGACGTATAAGAGCCCTCTCGGCCGCTCCGCGTCGCCATATCCCCACCATTTTCCCCCTCCTCCCTTTTGTCTCACCTGATACTAAAAGGAGTGAGGAGTGAGAAACCCTACCTCATGTCGTCATCTCCTCCGCTTCCAGTCTGGGTGTCGTCCTCCTCCGTGCGATTTCGACTCCGGCGATGGCGGGAGTGGGCTCCGGAGCCGATGCGGGTGGTTCTGCTAGGGTGGTGATGGGAGCCGTGACCCACCCAGATGCAGTCGACGAGGTCGAGTTCCATGGCGGTGGCGGTGGTGGTACGGCCGCTTTGGCCTATGCGGCTCTAGGAGAGGAGGAGATGCTGGATGCGGAGGTCGGCGAGGCGGAGTGGCTAGATCTGAACGTGGTGCTCGGCACTGGGGAGGATCTGTCGCCGGTGCAGCCTCAGGAGGTTGCTGCGATGCAGGTAAGAGGTTTTTTTCTGCTAACTTCCGTTTTCCCTCTTTTGATTGTTTGGATGGAATCCCGGTTCTGTAGATTTAGCTATATCAGTATTAGGGATTGACATCTGTTAGGGATTCTTTGGATGGAAGCTTGGTTCTGTAGATTTTTTTGGGATTTATATCTTTCAACGAAAGTTATTTGTTGCAGCATATATCTAGCCCTAGGAAATAGTTTAGTGCATCGAATTATTCGGGATGATTAACTATGAAATTACACAATGTTGCGTGCATATTTTTGTTGTAGTTTTTTTCCTGAACTTGTATGATCATATATTAGACTAGTTCTATTAAATGAATGCTTAGCTGCGAGGGATGTCCCTAAGATATGATATTCAGTGTAGTTTAAGTAGTTAGTATAGTGCAATATCAGTTTATCATTTTTCCTTGATTTTTGCACGGTGATCAAATGGTAAATGGCTGCATGCTCTAAACTGTATTAGTATACTGAGTAGACCTTGGTGGCTGTTTTTGAACACTTGAACTGGAGAGTTGTCCTGAAAGTTCAGTCAGATCGTCTTCGTGATCTGTTATTGAACTCCCTGGTGGTTTGTGTTGTTTATACCTCTACTCTATGACAATTAATAGAATAATCTTAACCTTTTAGGTTACCTTGTTTCTATGGCTGCAATACTTGTAGACTTATGTCAGCTTCCTCTTCAATTTTGCAAGTTTTAAACATTGGTTCCTGACTATCTAAGGCAATAACATGTATGGGCATCAGATTTAGTTGATGCAGGCCATGCTATATCCTGAAAAGGTATGTAGAGTTTTAAATGTTCTAATCCTTAAACATGTTGCAGCAGTTAAATGTTTCTTTATTAAATGATGTCTCCTGTTTTGGAATATTTCTTTCATGGATCATGTAGTAGTGATTTTTCCGTGGTGTGATGTTGGGATTGTTGATGTGTTGTTGTCATGTTTAAGTAATAGAAGATTGGGTCATATATTTGATAGAAGAAAGTTTGCATTTGTTGTATTTTATTTTTATGTAACATAAGTGCATAATCCTTGTTATTTATTGTCATCTAGCATAAATATATTTGATATATTAGTTAATCATATTGAATGATGTTGCCCTTTGTGAAATCTTTCTTTTATGGATCAACTAGTAGTGATGTTGCCATAGTGAGATGGTCGAATTGCAGCAGTTATGTTGGCAAGTTGTAGTAATAGGAAAATTTGATTATATGTATGATAGAACAAAGGTTGCATAATTATGGTGCAATTATGTACATGTAACAGAATTGCATAATCCTTGTAATTTAATGGCATGCAGCATAAATAGCATTGATGTACTACTTAACCACTATTAGTTTAATTACCAGTGTTGAGTCGAGGTTGAGGCAAGAACCGGGGTGCAACTTGCCTTCATACGATACAATCAAAGAGGATAGCTGATCTAATCGTAGGTTAGGTACGTGATGTCGTGATGGACTCCAAATTTGAAATGTATGTGTATGTCCAGCAAAGTAGAGCACTCAATCTAGCCCAATAGAAAACTCAAAATTGCTATTTTTTATCTTTTAAAGATCTATTATAGCCTATATATGCAGCACATATCTGGGGAGGGCCCCCCAAAATTTTGGGCCCGGGGCGGCTGCCCCTCCGGTCCCCCCAAGGGCCGGCCCTGTGACCTGTTAGCACGGTTAGCCGACGTCCTTATACATTACAAGAAAATAAAATCGCCAGTTCCTCGACCGCATAGTGGCCGTTCCTGCCGTCTCCTCGCCTCCTTGTTCCGGCGTAGTGCTTCCCTCTTCGACTCCTCCTATCCTTGTGCTTCTCCTTGTTCTTCTCCTCGTCATCTCCTGGTCTTCTTTATTCCTCGATAGGAAGGCATGGCGAGCAGCCGACCGAAGGTGAACTGGTCCGATCTCCCGGCCGACGGACCACTTGCCAAGATCGGCGAATCCTTCCTAGAGAACGAGGAGTACGTCGATGCCTACGCTGCTTGTCGGAGAGTTTGCGGCGATTGGTGCCGCGCGTTAAAAGAACCCGAGTTCCATCTCAACAACTGGATCCTAATATATCACACACTTCCATACGCCGGCGACTTCACGTTCCTCAACCTCGCCACAGGTCGTTGCTTCACGACGAATCTAATGGAAGTTCAACGCAGGTTCACAATTCATCCAATCAATATTCATTTGTTATTATGATACAAAGTTATCTTAAACATGCATGTTTAATTGTGTACTCCCTCCGTCCACAAATAAGTGTACCGTAGCCTTGTCCTAAGTCAAATTTTACTACGTTTGACTAACTTTTTAGAACAACGTACTAACATTTATGACAATAAATTGATATCTTTAGATTTATTTTTAAATATGATTTTATAATATGTCAATTTAATGTAATATATGTTCCTATATTTCTCTATAAAGTTGGTCAAATTTGGTTATGTTTGACTTAGGCAAAAGCTAGATGTACACTTATTTGCGGACGGAGGGAGTAGGTTCTTAAACATGCATGTTCTTGAACATTCTTAAGCAAAGTTTAATTGTATAGGTTCACTCATTTAGGATATATATATCTAGTACATTTTGAAATATCTAGAAGCTCTGTCTTATATTAGTAAACAAAGAGAGTATTTTCCATTGTACATATATCTTAAGGCTAACTGTTCTCTTCATCAAAAGGTTCTACTTCATCGGTGTTTATCGTGGCGTCGTCGTTATTGCTTAGAGGGAAGAGCCGCACAAGATTCACCTTCTGAACCCACTCACCCGTAAGTTCAACACTGAGTTTCAGGCACAGATACCATCAAATCTTGTGGCATCTGTAGCCGTCACGAAGTCCCCCATGATGGTGTTTGTTTCCACACATTATGAGAATTCTATTGCTTGGGCCGATGGGGCCACCCCGACAGGGGATTTCAGTGGAGTATTTGGAGAAGGAATTTATCCGTCGTCCGACGTGCGATGCATTACCCCATTCCGTGGTGAAGTGTATGCAGTACAGGATGGTGGAGACATCGTGTCGACCAACATCCAGTTGGAGCAGCGCGCGAGCAGTCAAGATGGCCAGAATAATTTCAGGTCCAGTCTTTGAAGAGATACGCGGAGTCTACAAGTTCTACCTTGTGGAGTCAGAAGGTGATCTGCTTCTTGTGTTGGGTGGGGTTTTCGCCGAAGGTCAACCGGTGCTTTACCGGGTGGACACGGAGAAACGTTGTCTCGAGGCTGTAGGTGACATTGGCAGCCGTGCCTTCTTCGTTCATTTTAACTGGTCGATCTCCGTCGACACTAGAGTGCACCCTAGTACAGTCCTAGCCGGTTGCATCTACTACGCGGATCTTTCTTATATCAGAGCGTACAATCATGATCTTAAGGCCTGGGATGGGGTACCAAGACTTGCAGATGGCTTTGGTCAACATGATCTGGAACGTTCACCGAGGCCTTACCGTCTCGACAAGATACTAGCAGCACATTGCATACGGGGGAGTTCAATGAATTTCTCCTATAGGACACGGGAGCGGACACCGATGAAATATATAGGGCTGAATAGCCTAGGTTATTTGCTCAATCTCTAGCGTGTTCAGATCTTTTCGAAGTAATAAATTGCAATGTATTTATTTTTAGTACTTTCAGAATTCAGTGTGGTAGCTTTCAGAATTCTGTGTGGCGGCTTTCATAATTATGTGTAAGTACTATCTTTCAGCTTTACTCATAGAACTCAAGTTGTGATTACTGATTCAGAGTCTCACCTATCGTGGTTTTTGCCTTAGTTTGAAAGAAGCACCAGAAATTAAAAAAATCAAGAAATAGTGGAACTAAGTTGATGATGGTGTTTCTAGCCATGATGCTCATAAATTTGACCTAGCCATGATGCTTGTGACAGTTCTAACTTATAAATTATAGTACTATTCTATCATCACATAAGCACTAAGTTGATGAAGGACTTTCTAGCCAACCTATAGAGATCTATAGGCTTGGCTAGAAACTCCTTCGAAGGACTTTGAATTCATCAACTTAGTGATTACTAAGTTGGCTAGAAACACTTTGTGGCAATTGTGGACACATGACAACATTGCATGGCCTGCATGTTGATTTCACAGACGATTAATAAGGAGCTTGAGGCCAGCCGAGCTACCACGGAACCAAAACACAAAGATGTCACCAGCTCTCATATCAAACTTGTTCACAACCTCCATCCACTTTGATGTTATCATGGCACCTCCACATTTCAGTTTTCCTCTAGTGTTTGACTTGGCCATCACCATTTTAACTTTTGCAACTTCCATATTGTTACAAAATACTTGAATGTTTGCTGGTAGTTCAATATATGGAACAATATGCTCCATGGTAAAGCTCCTCGAAAAGTACTTCATATAGATTAAACCAATATATACTTACAAATGTCAGTACCTAATAGTAGTAATATAACATTTTGAAAAATTGTTACTGGTTCAAAAGTTTTACCATTTTTTCTTTGCCTTTCAAGGTGTTTGATTTATTTATGGTGCATACATAAAATGGTCTTTTTGGGAGATTCTTATCAACTCCATACTTTAGTACATTAATTTTGGCATCATCCATCGCCACACGGTTGCCATAATGGCAGAAACATTTAAATTCTTTCTCGAACTTTATTCCGGGACCTGCATGTAACAAATACATACATAAGCAGCAATATTATAACTGCATTGATTTTTGAATCATTACATACTTCTTATATGCAGAGGTTTATACAACTTAAGAGCGGCACGAGCATGACGAGTGCGAGCATAATCCTCCACCTAACCAGAAAGTGTCATGTACACAAACTTTTTAGAATAAAGTAATCTATATTCTACCACCTCTTATTTTAGATACTTGAACATGGTTTGCATGTTCATAAACACGCGTGATATTCCAAAGGACCAAGTAGTGTCCATTAGATAATACTCCCTCCGTTTTAAAATATAAGATGTTTTAGTTTTGTAAAGCAAATGTATGTAGACTTCTTTTAGTATGTAGGTTCACTCAAGTTTGAAGTGAATCTACACACTAAATTAAATCTAGATACATTTTGTTCACAAAACTAAAACATCTTATATTTTGAAACAGAGGAAGTACAATTTTCTTAATAGTACATATAGATCTGACACGACATGCTTTCAGTGCTAACATATAATAGAGTGTTATTGTACTAGTTCATATGTAGATCCGATCTACACAATTATGATCGTAATGCATTTTTAAAATTTGATCGTATTTCCTCTAGATCTGACAAAATTTCTGTACATCACTTGTTCTAGATTTTCATATAGGAGTTTGCGAAAAACATACTTGATCCTTGAATCTCTGATTCATGAACCTGTGTTGTCGCAGGCGTTGAATACTGGAGGCGGTCCTCGATGGAATTTTTGAGGTTGTTGTCGTGTGGAGGCGCTCGTGTGAGGAGGGATAGGAGGCGAGTCGTGGGCGGAGGCGACCGTGGAGTGACTAAATAGTAAATACCTAACGCGTCTATGCCGTCATACCCGCATGCGTTTGCTGGGTGCGGTTGGGCCGTCCCAAACAAGAAAGCAGCCACTGCAGCGATAACACGGGCACATGAACAGGAGCTGGGCTGGGCTAAGTCTGCGTATTTTAGAATGTGTAAAAAAATTTGAGGTTATTTCGTGAAGGAAAGAGGGTCAGGTGAGACAAAACAGGCTTTTTGTAGATTTGTCATTTTTTGGAAAAAGGGGTTCAGGTGAGACAAAACAGGCTTGTTTGTAAATCAACAACTATATGAAAAAGGAAAGAAGAGCAAAATAAGGCTACAATAGGGCAACGCAACCAGCCAGCCTAATTTGGCAACAAATCAAAGAACCCTTCCTCTCCCTCTCCCCCTCCCTCCTTTCTTCCTTTGTCTACCTCTGCCAGGCTCACCTCATTCATTCCTTTTTGCCCAATTTGGTAGCAAATCTATACCTGCATCTATTTCTCAATTCCTTAACTATTTCCCTTGAACCTTTCCGAAATAGGAAATCCTGCCACACACCAGCATGTACAGAAACAAATGTAGATAGTAAGCATCTAGAATGTAGAAACATAACAAGAAACTAATTAAGTAAGGTTCAACACAAACTAATTAAGCATCTAAAATGCAGAAACATAACAAGCAACTAATTAAGCAAGGTTCAACACAAACTTGATAAGGCAGAGGTTCAACACAAACGCTGCAAAGTAGCCAACATAAACACAGTTCAAACAAAATCATGCTGCTTAAACCAGCAGCAGCACACACAAACAGGCACATCATTACATCATTGCCTCCTCGCCGCCTCCTCCCGGTCCCACTCCTCCCTGTCCCGCTTCCTCTGCTTCCTTCTGCCCATACCCTGAACCTTCGGTGGCTTGGGCTTCGGAGCAGGCACACGACCGGCCTCGATAGCTCGGTTCAGTTTGTTCCTGAGGAAGATGCCATAGGCCATGTGATTGGCCCTCAAGTCGTGGACATTGACAGTTTCCCCAACTTTGACACGGCCAGATCCATAGCCTTCAGCATGCTGCAGGATGCTTTGGAAGTCCATCTTTATGCTCCTTTTGCAGAAGGGCGGCTGTTCATGCCATCAGTCCAGGGTTCACTCCAGAACCGGTCGACCCCCCCCCCCCCCCCGCTTTAAGCTTTTTGAGAGTGGCCCTGGTCTTCCTTTGACACGAGTCGACATAGCTGTCAACATCATCAGTAGCCTGCTGAAATATACAAAATACACATGTGAAGCAAATATGTAGAAACTGCAACTAAAATTGAATGCTTAACAAAGGAAGCATAACAATCTCCAACTAGCAATAACAGAAAGTAATCAAGGGATCAAGCAGATAAACCACTTCCGTCGGTCAATAAGCTAGCATTAATCCATAGAAATGAAAACAACAATCCACAGATCCACAAATATTAATCGATTTTGTCCATAATCGAAGCCTAGCTAGCAATAATCCATAGATCCATTAATTACACATCAATCGTAAAAGATAACAAATGAATCTGACGCTAAGTGAAAACCCTAGGCCCCAATCTTAACAGATAACAAACGAATCTGACGCTAACCGAAAACCCTAGGCCCCAAGCAGATAATCCATTAATTGGAACTTACCTCCTCCTTGTCGTCGATGATGTTCTCGTCAAAGGCCGGCGGCGGCATGATGAGCTCGACCTCCTCGTCGTAATCCTGCGGCTGCTTCCCAAGATTGTACGCACAAGTACTTATAGCAGCGGGAGCCGATGAGGGACCGATCGGCCAGCCTTCAGCAATGGCCTCCGCTTCATCTTTCGCATCTGCTGCGGCTGTGATTAAAGCCCTTGCGGCATGTTGTTCCTCCTCCGTGGCTCTGGCCACCTCCGTCGCGGCTCTGGCCGCCTCCTCCGCGGCTAACACCAGCGTCGCGGCCTTCTCCTTCGCTGCGGCGACAACGTCGGATGGGTTCTCCATCGCCGGAATGGGAAGTGCAGCGGAAGAGGAAGGGGAGAGGGTTTTTTCCTGGTCGGCGGAGAGAGGAGTGGGGAAGGGTAGTGGGTAGGGGCCTAGGGGGAGTTGGGAAGAGGTGGCGTGATGGAGTGAATGAGGGGAGGCGGAGAGAGACAGAGGGATGGGATGTATATGGTGAGACGCCGATGTTTCGTGCTCCTGCAGTTCACACGTGTACGGTTCAGCAGCATACGCATGCGCACCTGCTAGCATAGTGCACCGCGGACATGCGGTAGTACGGTACTACACAGTTCACTCGTGCACGGTGCGCCTCGGACATGCCTAGTATGGTACATGCACGGTTCTCACGCGCCCGGTGGACCCATTCGCCAACAATCTCTCTCTCTTCTGTGTCAAAAAAAATCTCTCTCTCTTTTTTTACGAAACTCTCTCTCTCTCTCTCTCTCTGCGGACCCCCGCCAGTGGCCCACCCACTCTTTTCCGATCGTGGCTACCTCCTTTTGCACTATTGGAATTTGAGTTTGGAATACCTAATTTGAATTTTAATGCACGGTTGAGTGTGTGTAATATCTAAGTTTAAGTTTTTCTTACAACAAAAATGACACTTGTCCAACATGGCGGCGACAGTAGATAGAAACAACAGGAAAGCAGATAGTTTTCGGACTGCGCAAAAGGTGTCTCCCGTTGCAACTCATTGTTCGGATAGTTCAGTTTACAGTTGCAAAATAGAAACACATAGTTCAATTCAGCAGAGCAACACCGAGGAAAGTCTGCTACATTACAGTCGTAGCCTGGCGAGGAGCTGCTGGTTTTCGTCCTCAATCTCTTCAAGTTGTAGGCGACGTATGAGCATGTCCCGCCTGATCTTGACATGCTCACTGAGCGAAGCCTGGAGCTTCCGAAGCAGGTTCATGTTCTCGACACGGAGATTGACATTATCATCTTTTAGCCTCACATTATCCTTCGAGAGCCTCTCGTTGATGGATGTATTCAGTCGGTTCGAGGCATGGATCTTCTTATGCAGTTTCTTCCAGGCAGCATTGTCCCTTTTCAGCTTGTCGTGCTCCTTAGTAAGGGTATTCACAGCTAATTTGAGTTGTTCTAATTCCAGCTCTTGTGTTTGCATTTTCTCCCTGTGGCTGCTTATTCGTGCATTAAGCCAAGCATCCACATTATTGATGAGTTTTGGCTTCTTTTCCTGGGACAAAGAATACGTGGTTTCAGTCCTATCACGGAACGGGAACAACAGTAACGTGTCATTATAGCACACGAGCTTTATGCAGAAATGGACAGTGTGGAAAAGATCCAGGAGAAAAAACCCCAAATCCTAGTCGCAAAAACCCCAAATCCTAGTCGCAAAAACCCCAGTGTATATTATTTACCTCGCTGTTCCGAGGATCTGGGGGGACATGTCTGTCGGTGAACCGACGGCTCTGAAGAAAGAGAAGTAGGTGATGATTAAGGAGAAGAAGAATGCTGGATAACACTATTAAGGAGAAGAAGTACATGACCTACCCGGAGGATCCCTCGCCTGCGGGCATGAGCATATGTTGTTACTCTTCAGTGCATAAAGCGGCGCGGCGAGCTCTCTCTTTTCTCTCCTCGCGCATTGTCGCCGCGGCACGCTTTCGAGAGGGATCCATGGCTGCACAGAGGGAGGTAGCAGGAGCGGGATGAGCAGGAGGAAGAAGAAAGGGAGGAGGGCGCTAGTGACTAGTGGAGGTAGATAGTCAAAAAGGCTAGGCAGACCAGTCTTATTACCCCACCGTACTCTCCCCTACTGTGCGACCTGCCTTCTTAAAGAAGTTTTGTTCACACGTGGCAGGCAAAGAACCGCAACTATGCGACCGATTGGATGCTCCATTAAGTAGATTGACAATTCACTTCCGCGCTGATAGAACGGTGCACGCGTCCCTGCACGCGTCATGATGACACAGTCCTGCGGGTGGTGTCAGACGTGCACCGCGTCGGACGTGAGGGGTGTGCGCCTTCCCGATGTATCGCTATTTTTTTCATTCCCTTCTGTATCGCGAGCCCCTCCTCTTATCCGCGCGTGCAACACAAATGACCCACCGGCAGGAACAGAAATGCGGCCCAGCAAACCATGTAGAGGTGTTTTTTTGGGTGTTGCCACGTCAGACAGCTGATTTGGACGACGGGAATCCACGTCGCGTCGCAGAATACGCGTGTACTAATCTGCTTCGGGCTTGTACGGGCTTTGGCAGGCTCTACGCGCGTGATCTAACCTTTCTGTATGCCAATCCTACCCCCAGGCCCGAAGGGGTATCCGCTCATCTCAGCCCTCGATCGCGCCTGAACTTTTTTTCATTTCCTTCAGGGGCCTATTGAATCAGAAGTCAAAAAAATAGACACGAATGTTTCACATCTATGAAATAGTCGACATATCGGGAAAGAGTTCACGATAATGTTCAAGCAGTTGATTATGACAAGATTTGATCTTTCATAGTGCTATTTAGTCTGGACGGATTAATATAGTAGCCACTACATATATTGGTATATGATAGTTGAACAAACAAAACAAAGTTCTTCTAATAAAATGGTTACCTAGGACGTGTACATGACACGATCCAAAGGGTTAATTCAAAGGATGCTAAAAGCGTATGTAAACTTCAATCGTTGAAGTAAGCATTGCGGAGTTGGAATCTTCACCGTAATGAAAATGTTAAAAGAGTTTAATTTCATCGGAGACAATGAAGATGCTTGCATTTGCAAGAAATTAAGTGGGAGCGCTAAGACATAGTTCTAATACATTATGTGAAAGACATATTGTTGATTAGAAACGATGTATCTTTTATTGACACGGGTTAAGAATTTCATTTCGATGAGATACTTAGGCAAAATCCGAATATTTGGCATCAATATCTATATGGATATATTGAGACGCTAATATGATTGTGCCGAGAGTACATATATGAGATATTGAAATAGTTCAATATAGAAACTACAAGAAAGGTTCTTGTCGCACAAAAATGATTAAATCAAGATTCAAGTGTATTGACACTTGGTAAGTGAGATAAGATCCAAGTGTTTGTAACACTTGGTGAGTGAAATCATAGGAATATTTTGATTAATCATACCGTGATATGCACACATCTAGATATGTCCTATGCTCTAAATGTTATGAGCATATACCGGAATGACTCATAAGATAATCATTAGACGATAGTGAGGATATTCTTATGATCTTTAGAAGAACTAACAATATGTTATTTATATAGAGGTGACAAATATATAGATAGATAGATAGTTCATTGTAAAGTGCTACATTGATACTAGTTTTGTCACAAGATACAAATTAAGTTAATCTCAATTTAAACTATGGGTGGCACAATGTAATGGAAAGCAAGTTCCATAATGGATTTGGATGATTTCCAAAGATAAGACATTGTGACGGATACTACAACAAAAGGCGAAGTATATGACTTCTACTTCAGCCGCAAAAGAGGGCATTTGTGTCAAGTAGTTTGTTATTAAACTAGGTGTGGTTCACATCGAGTTAGTACTATGAAGATATATTGTACGACAATTGTATCAACATGGTTTAACCCCAAGGAACTAAAGGTCTCACCGAAGGACCAAATTTATACAATGCCATCTCATTGGAGAATGAGGGATGCGTAGAGACGCAAAGACATGCAAAAACACATGGACCTGGAAGTGTCAGATCCGAAGATTAAGTTTATCACTAGCAATCGTGTATATACAACACCAGAAAGCCATAGGTGCTGAATGCACATGTTTTTCCTAAACTAGATTATTGACTCTAGTCCAAGTGGGAGACTGTTGGAGATATGCTCAAGAGGCTATAGTAAAGTGGTTATTATAATATATTTGTATTTATGATAAGTTTTTACATCCCATACTATAATTGTATTAATCGGAAACATTAATACTTGTGTGTTTTTTAAACATAAAAGAGTCCCTAGTAAGCCTCTTATTAAACTAGCTTGTTGATTAATAGATGATCATGGTTTCCTGATCATGGATATTGGATGTTATTAATAACAAGATCATGTAATTAGAAGAATGATGTAATGGACACACTCCTATAGTTTGCATAGCATAAGATAAAGTCATTTAGAGTTTGTTTGCTATAATCTTTCAAATACATAGTAAACTAATCCTTCGACCATGAGAACATGTTAATCACCATCACCGGATGGATGCTTCGATGACATCAAACACCACTTCCGTAAGTGGGTGGTTATAAACGTGGCATTAGGTATTCTGAAAGTATGTGTTGAAGCACATGTATCAAGAGTGGGATTTGTCCATCCATATGACGGATAGATATACTCTAGGCCCTCTCGGTGGAATGTCATCCAATTAGCTTGCAATCATGAGACTAGGTCACAAGGGATGTCATATCATGGAACAAGTAAAGAGTACTTATCGGTAACAAGGTTAAACAAGTTATAGAGATACCGATGATCAAACCTCGGATGATTAAAGTATCACGCGACAAAGGGAATCGGTATCATATGTAAATGGTTCATTCGATCAGGAATTCATCGTAGAAATGTGTGGGAGCCATTATGGATTGCCAGATCCCATTATTGGTTATTGATCGGAGAAGTGTATCGATCATGTCTGCATAGTTGACGAACCGTAGGGAGACACACTTAAGGAGCCGATGTTGTTTAAGTAGATATGGAATGAGAGTTGGGAGACCGAATGTTGTTTGGAGTCTCGGATTGGATCCAAGACATCATGAGGAGATCCAGAATTGTCTAGAGAATAAGATTTATATAAGGAAAGTCATTTTCCAGGGTTTGGAAAAGTTTCGGTATCTTGACCGGAACATCTAGAATGTTATAGAGGGACCACCAGTGGGTCCACCACCCCGGGAGAGAATGCATGAGATGATGCAATGTCATGAAAAGTCATGGGCCAATGCGCCTAACCCTCTAGGTTAATCCGAATTGGGGCTTGTCCCTAATAAGGAAAGGGGAGAGGTTACTTGGGGGAGTTTCTTTCCCTTCCCACCTTGGGCGCCACTTGGAGGAGTTGGGGAAGGACACGGCCAGGGGTAGGAACCCTAGCCTCCCCTCCTCCACCTATATAAGGAGGGGTGAGGGTGCACCCTAGCACCTCACTCAATCCTAGCCATCGGCGCCTCCCCTCTCTCCTCCACACCCTGCTCCGGCTTAGGCGAAGCCCTGCAGAAACATCTCTCCTCCTCCACCACCACCACACTATCGTGTTGTTGGGATTCCGAGGAGATCTACAACCTCCACTACCCTGCTGGAACAAGGGAGATGAAGGTCTTCAGTGACTACCGTACGTGTGACCGACTGTGTAAGCGCTGCCGGAACGCAGCGTCGGAAGGATCATCTATGCGATCTTGAGATCGGCAAGTGATCGACTACATCAACCACGAGAATCTGATCTTGTTAAACACATTGGATCTACGAGGGTTAGTTCTCTACAATCTCGTTGCACCGATCTCGTAGATTAGATCTTGGCTTTGTCATAGATTAGATCTTGGTTTTGTGTGTTCATGCGATAGAATTTTTTGTTTTCCATGCTACGAACCCTACAGATTTGGGGATCTTCTTTTGCTTCACGAGCCAGTTGGATTTGTTCCCACCAAAGGTTGGCATAGTCGTCAAACTCGAGCGATGCCATGTCTACCATCTTCTCGTTGCTATAGTTGTGCATACGAAAAATCTTGTCAACCTTGAGTGCCCATGAGAGATACTCTTCGAGATCATTTGAACCGACGAACTTTGGCATGGTGAATTTGAGCTTGCCAAAAGTTCCTTTATCATTGCGGTTCTGGTATCGGCGGTTGCATGCCATGATGTTGGTGGCCATCTTCATCATCCGATCTATCACATATCGCTTGGAGATTGTGTTGTTGTCCTTGCGGTTGTTGGGGAGCCGCATTTGGTGGTGGTGGAACTTGGTCCTCGCGAAGAAATTGGGGAGCTTGCTATTGGTGCGGTTGTTGACGAGGTTGATGCGCTTTCTCCTCACGAGGCTGGTTAGGAACTTGACCATCATGGTGACGAGCATTGTCTTGGGCCATGTGCCGAGGAGGACGTCGCGCCACATGTCCAATTAGCTGATCCATAACGTGATGTTGAGGAGGTGGCTCATCATGGTGTCAATGTTGTCGGTGTCTACGATCATGACGATGATTTCGTCTTGGTGGATCTTCAAGTGCTTCATGTCGACGGCAAGCTTGTTCTTCCAAGTCGGAGGCATCACTTGTTGTTTAGTGAATGTCTTGTGTCCATTGACGAGGTACTTGTGGTTCCACTTGAGGTTGCTCGCGCAGTTTCTCTTGTTGAATCACTAGGGCCCGTGCATTGTGACGATGCGTGACGTTGCGTGTCTCTGCTTGGAGGTCTTGTAGAGAGGTCACCATCATATCTTGATGTTGCGGCATGCCGAGGAGAAGGTATCGCTTGCGAAGAGCTCATGGAGTGGAGTATGGGTCCATCGTTGTGCCTTGAAGGCTGTAACACCCTCGGATCGGCCCTATGCAAGTTTTAGCGATTCTCGCCAAACCCGCATAGAAACGATTCAAAGTGCCCACCAGTCACTTTCATGCGGGTGGAAAACGAAGTAATACCATTACACATTAGTCCACGATGGAACCCATAGAACAGATATATATATATATACAACAATGACTCCATGAGTCAAGAATACAGATATATGGTACCAAGATCCAAATGACCTTGAAAGCGATACAGCATCCGACTATCAACAAGATGCAAATTGAGCTAAGAGCCCTGAAGAATAACCAATGGCGTCCATAACCCTGCCCAAGCCAAGCTGGAAGGGTAACCCTGCTAACGACGTCAATCTCAAAACCTGCTAAACCAAAAGGGGTGCTAACAAAGGGCAAAGAAAAAAGAGAGCGGTAAGTACTAAGGCCAGTACTAAGGCGAGTCTTAGAATTCTGCGGTCCTCGCCTACATAGGTATGGTGGGCTAAAGCGGCAGCGCGACATGCACTAAACAACCTATAGAGACTCGATACAAATGGAGACTATCAGAGAGGTATAAGAAAGACCTATTCGATACTGACCTGATACTAACACCAAACATACCCATCCTGGTATTTCCCCCTCGAGACCAAACGAGGAAGTCAAACCGAGGAACTCACATAGTTGGCAGTTTTATTCATTCCATTATAGTTACAGCAATTACTAGTCAGATATATATAGCATGAGTCATCCTAATAACATGAGGAGTGGGCAATTTTAGTAAACCATTCCGTTGTAGTTGCAATACTTACTAGTTAGATACCAATACCATGAGACATTCAAAAACCCAGTAGTTGTTGGTACTTTTATTTAGCCATTCCGTTGTAGTGAAGATGATTACTAGTCATTTCAAAGTAAAATTTATAGAACTACTTTATTTATAGTTGTCTATGATCGATATATTGTGCTCCAAGTCGTCCATAACCACGGACATGGATTTCAGAAAGTTTTACCCTGCAGGAGAGCACAAATAGCAACACATGCACGATCAACCTCGGAAAAACCAAATGAAAACCCAACGAGGCATCACGATAAACCAATCACAAGATTCATATAATATTTCAGGGGATCACCCCACTAAGCTACCCACTACTAAGTTGGCCAGCTCCGAGACGGACCCAGAGGTTTGTGACGACGGCTGTAAACGACTGGGAACCCGAAAGTGTGACTAGGCTTGTCGATACCGTGAAAACGTAGAACGGGGTTCCAAAACAGTACAAGCGCTCCACGCGCAATAGTAAATAAAGCAGTAAACCATGGCATAAGTACACGATAGTAATAAAGCCCCAAACTACTTTGTGGCCCCAAGAAATAAGATATGACTCAAGCTCTCGCTAAGGAGATTCATGGTCCCACATGCGGATAGTGCGAATAGTCAAGGAACAAGTATCAAGTACTCGGGGTCCTATGGGACACCAGTGAGCGGATAAAAACCAAATCACATCTATTGCCCGCTGGTGCCTATGTATTACTTATACCTATTCCCAGCATTTTAATATCAGTTGTAATTTAAGTCATGATCATCTCCCACATAAAGCATGTGGCAACTTTCCAACCATTGTGGGACATCGACGACAAGAAGCAATACCTGCTCAAGCAACTATGACTCGCAAGACCGTCTAGCTACCAAACAACAGGTAATAGGATGTGTCCATGGCAATATAGGCTGCAAGTGATATAAAGTTGTACGGAATCTAAAGTATCGCAACACAGATATCAATAGATCAACAGGAGGAAGTAAAGACTAGAAATGTAAAATAGGTAGAAGGGGAAGAATGCTCGCCTGAAAACATTGCCAAAGGTTCATCCAAAGATCGGGTCGACACTCGCATCAACTAATCGACCTAGTCCATGGAGAAGCAAAGCACTAAAAGGAACACCGGATGTACTATTTAGTACTACGGCAGAAGATCAGGCATGATGCATGAATGATGTATGACATGGCAAAGATGCAATGCAATTAGGCAATATTAAGCGGAACCGGGGTCCCAACAATTATTTAGATGGTTCATGTTGTTTAGATACCTCGCAATTTAAATGTTGTCTTAACAACGCAAAATATGGCATCGGTTCGCTACACAAATTTAAATGGAGCCAATATAAGACTAGAAAAGCCCGGATTTAGTCTCCATATTTAATTATGAGGTGAATCGACATAATACCCCCAAACCACATTATATGTGTGAAAGCATGAACAATTATATGCAACAAGTATATTTCATTTACCAATATAGGGACGGGATAGGTAGGGGTGCACTTCTCGGATCGGAGATCTTGTGTCGGGGTTTGACGAGGTTCGGGCTTGACGGGACCGGTCGTGAAGCTAGGTTCAGGATTTCGGATCCGCGAGATCGGGGGCTTGGACTTCGGACCTTTACGGGCGGATTAGTGTTTCCACGTTGGAGGCCTTGGGGTTCTGGGATGAAGAACTTGTCGTTTCATCTTGATGATCAATGGCGGACTTGGTTTTGGCGTCATGATGGTCTTGCTGATCTTGGTGGGGTACTCTTCCAACTCGTTAAACTCGTATGATGGAGGTTCACCGGGAGTGGAGCATCTCCACTGATCCATCTTCAAATGGTCTTCACTGTTACAACACCATAGCTCACGAACCCACACTACCAAACACATGGTGTGCGGACGGCCCGGCAGGAGGGCGCAGGGACGAGGAACATCAGGAGGGCACAGCGAGGCCCAGGAGCTTGCTTGGTATAGAGGGCGAGGAAGGGTCACGCGTGCGGTCAAGGGGTGGGCCACGGCTGCAGGATCCCCTGGCGATAAAGGGATTCACGGGGGGAGGAGACGGAAGCAGCGGCCGGTGCTGCAGAGGTCGGCTGGGAGGCGCCAGGCCGAAAGGAAGGCGGGATTGCGTGGCGTCCGAGCCATGGCGGGTTGATGGAGACGCTCGCGCGCAAAAGTAGAGGCTGGCAGCGGCGGCACAGAGGGTGGCAGGCGAGGTCGGCCGAGAGGGGGCGGTGCTCGCAGAGCAAGAAGACGAGGAGACGTTCGACGCTGGTGGGCGCGGCGAGGTAGTGGGTCAGCGGCAACCGGAGAGGAGCACACGAGCGGGGCTCTACGAGGAAGGGAGACGGCAAGGAGGCACGAGGTGGAGGAGAGGCGGCGCTGCAGGAGGCATGCGCGGCTACGGGATCATGCGAGCGAGCGCGGCGGCGAGCGAGCGCGGCGGTTGCAGGAGGAGGTGGGGAGCATGAGGGAGATGGCGACACGATGGGGATGATGTGGGGTTTGGGCGAGAGGAAGAGGGTTCGTGCGGGGGCGTTTACGTGGGCACGAGGAGGATCACGAGGTGGGGCTGGCCAGGGCACGTGGGGATCGGGGATGAGAGAGCCGGGTCGAGGGAGGGGCATCAAGGTCGTGGTGGGGACAGGGCGACATGCGGAGATATCAAGGTGGGGAGCGGGAGTTACGGGATCACGTCGCGATGTATTACGTGCGTCGCAACGCGTAGGTGCGTGCGTGTATCGCGTGCGTGGGGTCGCGTTGCAGCTAGGAGCGGCGCTAGGTGGGTTTGGGTGGTTGGCCTGTGTGTTTGACCAGCGAGTGGCGATGGCGGGGTGGGGAGAGTTGAGGTGAGCTAGGGTTAGGGTTTAGGTCAGGGGTGTTTAGGTTAGGGTTTGGTTGGTCAACCAGATGGGTCAGGCCTATTGGGGCAGTAGATGGCTTGGCCTACGGGTTGGGCTGCTTCCCCCGGTACAAAACATTTGTATAAAATATTTTCCTGCTTTATTTAAGAGGCCTTTTGTAAAAAAATAGACAAAACAAAATATTCGGACGGCCGGGGTTTTAATTTGAAATGAAGACGGGGAATATCTAGAAAACAAAGAGGGGCTTTTCGGAAATAGTTTTAGGTTAAAACATGCATGCAGATACCATGATGATGCACATATGTAAATGCAGGTGATTTTTCAGTAGTGGTTTTACCCGGGGTGCTACAAAGGCCAACAGTGCGAAGATCTTAACGCGCTCGAGGAGTGCCTTGAAGAGCTTGATGTAAGAGAACATGGTCTTGCCAAACCATCAATGAGACGTTGAAGGTTGTCATCATTTGCGGTGATGGCGCGTTGAAGAGCTTCATTTTGATGGACGAGGTTGTGTTGCATCACATGCATTTGTCCTCGGACCTCCTCGAAGCGGTTTCCAATGCTCTTGAACTCCATTTGAGTTTAGATAAATTGTTCATCTTGGCGCTTCTCAAGGGCGCCATAACGGTAGTTGAATTCTCCTCAAATCTTCCAATGAGCTGCCCTTGTCATGTATTGGTCTTCATCCTCTTGAGGTTGAGGTTGTTGGTTCATATCACTGTTCCTATCCATGATGCAAAACCAACAAGGATTGTATATGGAAAAAATATATGGTGGGGGTTAACCTTTTACCTCACCTTGGGGATTGTATCAAACTAGTTGCCACATGTGAGACTAAAATCTTGCAAAGTGAAATCACAAAGAAAACTCACACTAAAAGGAAAACTACAACTCTCAGAAGCTTTTGGTGGAAGGTTAGGGTTGTGGAAAACCAAACCAAACGATCCAAGAAAAAGGCTATTGTTAAAGGTAGTAGAGAACCAAAGATCAAAAGCAAAAAGGATACAATCTATAAAAACACGAGGAAACACACACGTGGAGATGAATGGGGCTAGAACGACTTTGAAATTGAGCACAAAATGTCCTAACATAGACTAAGCTCGGTGTCGTGCCAACGCAAGGAGAGACTACAAATCGTTTGCCAAAAGAGGGTAAGCAACAGATTTGTGCACTTGCCTTGTTCGCGCTTTTTCTCTCTTTTCGCTTACAAGCTTGATACTCTCTTTTGTATTGGGGGACTATGTATCTTTCTATTTTTCTTTTTCTTTTTTCTCTTTTTCTCTGTTTTTTGATTCTTTTTCTCCCTTTCTATACTACTATGTTATCTTTTGTACTTGCTTACACACTCTTAATTTCCAAGAGCAAGTTCACAATGCTTAGGCAAACACAAAATGAGTTGCTCGCATAGGATAGGTACACACAAAGGAAGATATGGGGTTAACAAGGTGGAGCAATTTATAACTTTGGTATTGTTGACGACTTGCTACCGGTGTTGGGGGAAGGTGCTCGGTGTTGCGATGTCGAAGAGCGCGGGATGTACTAAGGTGTAGAAGCTTGTTGTTAGTTTTGGCGACACACACGCGAAACACGAACACACAAGGAGGAAAACTGTCAAAATTGAGGCCATAAATTTTTTTGGCGCAAGAACCGGCGGTGCCGGTTTGGTCGCCAGAATTTCCGGTCGCAGGTCCAGTCGTGCCGGAGATCTCGCGAGAATTTCTGGTGGCAAAACCGGTTCACTGGATCTCTCGCCGAAATCTATTTGTGACGAACTCCAAAAAGTGAAACTGAGAAATCCATCGAAAATCCATCTAAATTGAGATGGGGAAGGTCAAGGAATATAGATCAACACCCAAAGCAACAGATCTATGGATCAAAACCACGAAAAACTCACCAAATCCACAAAAATCCGAAGGCAATTTGGGGCTCTTTTATGGGGATTTTCGAATTTTTGGTGGATAGAATAAAATTTTGAGGGGAAGTTCATGATCAACCTTGGTCTTGATACCAATATGTTAGGGGTGACCCCTTAGGGTTGTCCGATCTTTCACGAATTCCCGTGGAAATTGATATGGAGGCGAGGGAGGAGGGAGAAGGATGAAATCCAAGGACTCACATGCGAAGAACTCGATGAACACACACACACAACACGCGAAGACACGATACACACCAATAGCTCACGCTGGCGGCAACCGGTCCGGCACAATCCCTAGGATCGATGACGGGCAAGACACTCTCCCTCTACCAACATTGGAGGTGAGAGGCTTGATGAGATCTTGACTACTTGGAGATGAGACACTGACTCCAAGGACTTGTACAACTTGAACGCACTAGGAAAAATCCAAGAGGTTTGGGGGATAATTGGTGCTCCTCGTGAATGAGCATGAGACTAGCGATAGATAGATCCTCTAGGGGTTCTTCTATTAAAATTATCCAAGTTTAGGGATTACAATGGAGGGTGGGGGCTATTCATAGGCTAGCCACTTAAACAGGGGTAGTTTGGGAACAAGAAGGTAAAGTCTAGGCGAAATAAGGGTTTACATCGGCTCAGCCCAAGCGTTGACTTGAATCTGGGGTGTTCGGGCGATAAGTCCGGCGGTGCCAGAATTCTCGCCGAAATTTCCGGTCGCTCACCGAACAGCTATACAAAGAGCGTTTTTGGTTGTCGCTGGATGTTGCTGGGTCTATCGCCAGGATTTCCGGTCGTGGGCTTGGTCCGTCGGTAGCTGCACCGGGAATTCCGGCGAGAAAACCGGTTCGCCGGTCCTGGCGCCGGTTTGGCCTGGAGCTCCTTCTCGTGCAGCCTTGGGTCCTTCTCTTGGCGTTGCTTCATAGGGTTCATGGTCAAGGATGCACAAAGTATTTGTATGAAGTAGCAAGTCATCCAAAGGTGTATCAAAATCACACGAGGAGAGGAGCGAGTTAACCTTAGCTTGTAGAAATTTGGCTCAAGCGTGTGTCATCGGTCCACTTGGGGGACTAGGAGGAGATATAGAGGCGTCTGTGGGACGGGCTGCATCACTACATCTTCGTCCACTACAAATTCACCGTTAGCGTCATCGCCTCGTCACTGGCTATACCACTTGCTCCTCTACTCCAACAACCGCGGACAACTTCAGCATCTCTCCCTTCGCCGCTCTGCGCCTCCCAACCGTTCTGGAGGCCTCCTCTACTAGTATCTATGACAAGGCGACAAGATCATTATGGTCCCTGCCCCTCGCACACCTGGTACTGGCAACACCGGGAGTGTCTTCGTCCCCGATGCGTTCCCGAGTTTGGAAAGCTCGGATCGACGCATCTTCTTCATCTGCTTCGACAATGCCTTTTTTGGCATCAACCCTTCTATGACTGCCTCGGCCACGTCACCGACGAGTTCTTCTTTGTATACTCGGTGCTGGCAAAAACGAAGTGTGCATTCTTCTCCGATGTGCGCCTAGTTCTGGCAAAACTATGGCCACATCTCGTCCTTGGCGACTCAGATTGCAACGGCTTCAGCATCGACATCCTCGGCGACTACCTCGATGCGTCTCCATCATCCTCCTCGCTCACTATGCGCATGCGGCTTCACGTGTGGCTACCTCGACACTAGCATCCCCGGCCATGACATCGACCACAGCGACCCCTTGCATGGCTACCTCGACCATGATACTGCACAATGCTCTCGGCTCCCTCAACATCACCATAAGGACTACCACTTCACTTGAGCATCATCAGCTTTCTCTATAGTCCAAGCTACCGTGACACGACACCGTCCGCAACGTCCCCGCTCCTACTGCGGGGGGATATCAGCCCACTGGTTCTACTTTGGTTTATCTCCACTCTAACCATTCACGGCGTTCCAATTGTTCACGACGCTACCACTGCGACTGCGGGAGATGTTAGAGTATACGTGTATATGTTTGTTATGGTAATATAGGATAGATGAATAATGCGTTTTCATACTATCCTTACTTAATTTATACTTTAAGATGATTCCTACGTCCATATATGGACTTAATAATACATTTATTATACTCCGTCAATCCCTTTTTATCGTTCTGTATGACTTTCAGCGCGTATGCATGTGTAATGGTCTGTGGAAGAAATACATGCTTATACATGTACTCGCGGTGAATCAATTCTCGCGGAACCTTGTACCATTGCAATCAACCTCCACTACCTAGCTAGCTAGCTGCTGCCATATACATCCATGATATCGATATGACACGGTATCTTTGGCAGCAAGGTCAGGCGAAATCCGATTGTCGAACGTGCTTTACGCTTAATGACGGCTTATCTATACTGCAGGCGAGACAAAACAACAAATTGCACTTGTCCACCACCCTATCAGCCGTCCACGCTCAGAGGCGTGCACTACTCTCTAGTTCTTTAATTTGCATGGTTGGACTCCTGTCAGGTCTTTGTCTGGAACCCGAAACTTTTTATCTGCGTCGCGCTAGTCAAAGTTAAATCCTATTTACTTGCTGCCGCGCGGCCCTAGATCGTCAACTCTAGCGCACCTTAAAAAAAGCAAAATTCTGTTGTCATATGGTGTACGGAATAAAAAAAAAACTCTATAATTTAAAATTGGAAATACTATAACGTTTGAACCACATGTTGGAATTAAGATTCGTTTTTTACTTTGGGAACCCTCGCAACGAACTATTTAAAACTAAATCTTATTTATATATGTTTTGGCAAAAAAAACTTAACTGGCTACTCTTTATGTGCGGCCAACCAACTTTGATTCATGAAAAAGCAACTTTTTTGCGCTGAGGACATCAGAGACCGGTAAGGCAACTTTAGTGTCCGTCTGAGCAACTTTGGTGCCCGTCTCAGCAATATTTGTATCTTGACAAATTTGAGTCACCTAATGAGCTTAGCGAGACAACTTTTTGTGCCCAGTAAGCAACTTTTGTGCCCCAGTAAGCAAAGTTGCCTCGCCAGACACCGAAAGTTTCCTCGCCGGGCAGAAGTTGCCTCTCCGGGCTTCAAAGTTGCCTTGTCGGGCTCCGAAATTGCCTCGACGGGTACCGAAGTTGTCTCGCCGGGAAAAAGTTGCCTCGTCGGGCTTCGAAGTTGCCTCGTCGGGCTTCAAAGTTGTCTCGACGGGCTTCAAAGTTGCCTCATCGGGAAAAAGTTGCCTCGTGGGGCACCGAAGTTGCCTCGCCGGACAAAAATTGCCTCGTCGGGCTCCGAAGTTGCCTCTCCGGGCTTCAAAGTTTTTTGAAGTTGCTAAGTCGGGCACCAAAGTTGCCTCGCCGGGCTTCGAAGTTGCCTCCCCAAGCTCGAAGTTGCTTAACTGCAGAGCCCGACGGGGCAACTTCTGTGCCTAACAAAGTAACTTCGGTAGTCCATTAGGATGGTGGTGTGGCGGTGTGGCAGTGGCGGTGTGGCAGTCCAAAGTTGTTTTTATCGCGAAGTTGTGTCGTTCACAAAAGTTGCTTTGTCATGCATAAAAATTGCTTTGTCGTGCACAAAAATTGCTTATTAAAAAGTTTGTCGAAACATAGGCAAACGAGATCTAGTTTTGAAGATCTCGTCACGAGGGTATCAAAAATGAAAACGGATTGTAATTTTGATGCTAGGTTCAAAAGTTGTCGTGTTTGAAGTTTCTCAAAAAAAGTAGTAATTATATGACGACATCCTATTTGCATGCATCTGTAAAAGTTGGTACTTAATTACGATATGGAGCGCTCTAGATGTCTTTCTGGCGCCTAGCTCGCCCGCTAGACCAGCCCAAATTAAATTGTATACGTGTTAATTTGAACTGAGTATCACGCGGGCGTCAGCTCTGTGGTGTTTCAGAGCCATGATTATCAGTGACATCACCAAGAATCTTTGAAAAGTTCGAAGTCTAAAATATTAAAATTTCAAACGTAAACTCGATATACGCGTATGATATGTTTTTACCGCTGGCTTTGTTTTCAAAATAGGCATACTCCCAGCTATATAAATATAGCAACCATATTTGAGACAGCTGCTGGGACAGGCAGCAAAACGCCTAAAGAAAAAACAACGCAAAAAAGAAGAAGAAGAGAAAGAGAAAACAAAGCCGGCAACAGAGGCTCGACAAAAACGAGGACAGCCCGCCACCATTGCGCCCCCAAGCTAAGTACTACCACAAGCCTAGCACTCCGAAGCGCCGCGCACCAAGCAACACCTCCAAGGAGGGGATGACAATGGCGACGCTGCTATCCGGACTAGTCCTACGGTTTCCCCAGGTGCGCTCCGAGAGGTGGGAAAGAGGTACACCCGACGCCCTTCAGGAAGGACGATGGCACCCGCAGGTGTCACTGCGTCGGTGTCACGAAGATAGGGATTTCTCCCAGCCCCTCAAAAAAACATACTCTCGGACGCTTCGCAGTGCTCCACCATGCTCGCCGCCTGCCAACGCACGCCACCACGGTCTTGCAGCCGCCATCGCTATCTCACCGTGAAACCCGAAGCAGGGCCAGTAAGATAGAGAAAAGGAACTTCGGTCGGGGTTGCCGAAATAACGACGCGTGGGAGGGAACAACCTCCACCACCAAAAGGCGGCAGCCGACTGGATACAGCCGCAGAGACAAACCAGGCCCTCCTGGCCCCGCCGAACCCCCAAGGGTCCGTGAAGCTCTGTCGCCGTACTGTAGCAGGGGAACCGTTGTCCAAAGCAACCCTTACACTAGTCCCTACTTCTCCATCCACCAGGGGATCAACCGCCATCGTCGATCCCTGCCGCCAATTAGCCGCACCGCCACCTCCACGCTCACCCGGGAGAACCGGCCCATCGTCGGTCTGAGAAACTCCACCTGGACCCGCAAGGGTGCAAAGGGACGATCCTGGCAAGCGTAGCACCTCCGTGCCGCCCGCAGGGCCCCCGCGGAAGATTGTCAGACGAGTACTAGATCTAGGCCCTCCCGGCCGCAGGGCAGCCAGGGGGAGGTGCCCACCCGAGGGGGCCCTGGCCGGTGCCCGCCGGGCCCAGATCCGGCCATGCAAGCGCCGCTTCCTGGATCCCCTACACCTCCCGTCGCCGATCTTGGTGACAGCCGCTGCTGCAGAGGAGGCGCCAGGCTCGCCCTGGCCCCGCCCCGCTGCCCCACAACGGCCCCGAGGTGCGCCGCCGCCGGCGAGAGTAGCGTTCGCCTCAACCACCGTCGCCGGGAGAAACGAGCTCCGCCGGCGGCGGCACCGCCAGGGTTTAGCCCGGCGGCAGGCCCCAACGACGGCGGGAGGGGGAGGGGAGGGGCTAGAGGCGGCGACACATGCCGGCCTCGTCGCCCGCGCTGGCTTTGTCCTGATGAGATATATATTTGATACTTGACAGATGTTGTCATGTTTCGACTAATTTTATCGACTTCGAAGTCAATAGCCAAAAATTATAAGGAATGTGGCTGTTGTAGTAAAGTTACCACGTGTAAACTTGTTCTAAAACAGCCTTACAGCCACGTGACTGAATCCTATATTGAGACATACATACGTCTGATCTAAATTTAAAGCACTCTTCGATACGCCAACATCATGAACGGAAAAAGAGGGTCTGACCTCTTTCTCTAATGCTTAAAAAAAATCATAATTTTAGAGAATACTTCTGTTTTAAAACTATACTCAAAGTTTTTTATACTCTAGCTTTTTCAGAAACCCCAAAGTATTTCCTCAGTACGTTAAAAATACTTTGATACCAAAACGGGTCTTCGTAATTTCATGTTAAAAATAAAATAAGCTTACATCAACATATTTACTCATTAGATATACACAGCACGTCCATGTCAGACAAGGACGGCTGCATGGATCATGCACACCACCATCGGAAATCTTTTATTACTCCACACAAACAATACTAGTAGTAGTAAATAATCAAACACATCAACTGATCAAATCGATCATTGCATGATCTCGTCGGTCGTCTTCATGATGAGCTCCCACGCGCTTCTGACATGCCGCTCCTCCTGCAATGACGATCCCACTGCGAACCGCAGCACGAACCTGTTGCCAACAACCGTGTGCGCGAGGTAGGCCTTCCCGGATTTGTTGAGCCGTTCCATCAGTAAACGGTTTACCTCATCGGCAACTTGCTCCGTCATGGCTCCACTCGCCCTGATCCTGAAGCATACCAGAGCGAAGTTCCTGGGCACCACGACCTCGAACCGGTCGTCGGCACGGACGAGACCCTCGAACGCCTTTGCCATGGCGACGTCGCTGCGTATGTGCTCTTGCAGCTTGGCGGTGCCGTAGGTGCGCATGACCATCCACAGTTTCAGACCGCGGAAGCGGCGGCCGACGCCGACCTGCATGTCCTTGAGATCAGTGACCTCGCCGGAGTCAGTAGCGTCGTTCTTGAGGTACTCTGGGTTTGTTTCGAGCGAGTCGCTGAGGCGGTGAGCATTGCGGACCCAGAGGCAGGTGCAGTCGAGGCAGGTGAGGAGCCACTTGTGCGGACTCATGCTGATGGAGTCCACGCGCTCCACGCCGTCGATGTGGTGCCTGAACTCCGGACAGATGCAGGCGCTGCCGGCGTAGGCGGCGTCTACGTGGACCCAGGCACTGAACATGGCGGCAACGTCGGCCACTGCGCCCACCGGGTCGACGGCGTTGGACGACGTGGTGCCCACCGTGGCGCAGACGTAGGTTGGCACGAGGCCGGCGTCGGCGTCAGCCTGCATGGTCTCGAGCAGCTTGGTCGGGTCGAGCCCGTAGTCGGTGTCCGGCCCGGTGGGGATGGAGCGGATGTTTGCAGGATCGAAGCCGGCGAGGCGACACGCCTTGAAGAAGGTAGAGTGCGTCTGGTCGGCAGCGTAGACAGCGAGCCTCGTGATGCCAGACACGCCGACGGAGCCGCTCCGGCGCAGCGCCGCGTCACGCGCGGCGACGAGCGTGACGAGCATGGCCTCGCTGGTGGTGCCGAGGATTACGCCCCCGCCGGTGCCACGGCCGGCGCTGGTGCGGTTCATGAAGGTCGAGGGCAGGCGCAGGAGCTGCGCGAGCCAGTCGAGCGCGAGCACCTCCATCTCGGTGGCCGCGGGAGCCGCCTGCCACGTGAAGCCGACGGTGTTCAGGGCCGAGGCGATGAGCTCCCCGGCGATGGCCGCGGCGCTGTTGGTGGACGGGAAGAAAGCGAAGAAGTTGGGGCTGGCCCAGTGCGTCATCCCGGGCACGACGGAGGCCCTGAGCTCCTTCATGGTGACGTCGAACGGCGCGGAGTGCACCGGCGGGGACGCCGTGAGCTCCTCCTGGAGGTAGCCCGGTTTCACGTCCGGGAGAACCGGCATGGACTCGACGTTGGCATAGTAGTCGGTGATGAAGTCGACGGCCTTGTGGAGGTAGGCGCGCACGTCGTCGGGATTGAGCGGCTGGAAGCTGCCGTCGACGCCGGCGTTGAACGCAGGGAGGGCCGCAGTGTTTGCGTCGATGCTACCCATCTCAGTGATCGATCGATCAAATTACCTTCCTTAACTCGCTCGATCTTCGCGCACGAAGTACGTGTTCAAACACTCGTGAGTCTTGCTTATCGGTGGAGGAGGAAGAGGACGCTAGCTATCTAGAAACTGTGTTATGTGGAGTGGTGCTGTGTGCTCTGCTTGCCTGGGACGTGGGAACGCTTTATATAGGTATCCCGGCCCGGCCGGGAGAGAGAGAGACGGGACATGCATGCATGGGAGGGAATAAGCGGCGTAGCGGGATGGGCGTTTAACTGGCAGCAGAAGGTTGGTGGGAATCCTCGCAGCGCCGCGAATGATCCGTACGTGTTGAAACCAGGTGTAAGGGCCAAAGGTGCTATGCAGACCGAGACGCACACCGGCACAGACACACCTGGTCCTGGCATGTGGCATACCCCATCAACTCACAACGGGGCATGATGCATACCCCATCGAATGTGTCTATTTCAGCAGAAAAGTTTTGGAAAACCTTTCCGTCTAGGTTTGGCATATCAAAGAAGCCGTGACAGCTGCACCCAGGCAGCAGAATGGTCATCTTTTGTTGGCGGCAAGGGTGACTGATCCGGCGGTGCCACACAGACGCAAGACACGGTCAGCAGCAGACTGCCAGCCTGTTGCGCAAAGTGTGCAACCGGTGCTGACACAGCTAGCGGCCAGAAATATGTAGGGCATCGGCCGGCGGGGGATGCAACCAGTACGTGTTCCTGCCAAGAAAATAAAAAAAGTTGGACAAACAAATTTGTGATTTTTGCGAGTCTGATCATCAAGTTTTTTGTTTAATTCTATTCCGAATGATTTACTAACTGCTAGATCATCTCGAGGTCAGATCTCTGAGTCGATTCAGCTAATTAAGGATACTAGTTGAATGCCCATGCGTTGCCATGGTTTTTAAATTTTTTATTTTGTCAATATGTCGCACATGTGTAAAATTCTAGAATACAAGTTGTATTCAAACACTCTTCATAAAAATGACCAAGTCAAAAATTCTCAAACATGGAAGTAGAAAAGCAACTTAAAATAACATACTAAATAAAAGAAATACTCATCTAGTAGTTTTGATGTTGTTTTTGAAATGTACATCTAAGAAATACAAGTTTTCCACCTCCATAACCATAAACTGAAATGTAAACAATCATATACTAAAACTATAGCCATGCACTTCACCTATGCACTTCACCTTTGGCTGTATTTTTCTGGTTTTGACACCAATAAATATTTTATTTCCAAGTTTACATGGTTACTGATTAATTAGCCACATTAGACAGAATATCAGTAATCCCAAGCTTTGGTATAGTACAATGTACAAAAACCACACATAAGAAGAGACAATATATGGATTGAAGTTGCAAAATTAGACTATGACTTTAGCGACTTCAGAAAATCTGGAAACAACAATTCCATCTTAAAATTCACAAAGGATACCATGGAAGATGTCTTGAGGTAAGCAGCCATACTCAATATTCTGCAAAGTAAATTAGTAAGCGTGCAAGAATCCACATAAGCAGACCATCGGGACTACATTACTTGTTAAGGATTCTCTAAATAGAAATATTTCTTTCTGAGAATAATTGTGGAAACAAAGCTTTCTGGTTGCCTCACAAAAATAATATATCAACGAGTAAAGCACATGGTAGTCCATATACCAAATAATGGATTTTAGAAATAAACTTATAATCCTTCGTAACACACATGCCTAGATAACTATTAAGGAATGTACAAATTTCTGGGTTCAAGCTTTTCTTCGAAACAAATTTCCAATACACTATTAATTCTTTTACAATGCCAATCAACTCTTCTAATTTTCAATCGCAGCCCTTACATTGCAATGCTACAGCCAGAATTTCAGAAGATTAATCATATCAATTTAAACCTCTACAAGTTTGATAATTTGCATTCAGCACACAAAAATACTCGTAAAGGAAGTACCTGTGAATAGTAAATAATTTGCTAGATAAACATATGGAAGTGAAGAAACATACTTATTTGCATTAAGAAAGATCCTTGTAGGTGGAGACGATCTGGGACTTGAGGTATATGCGTAAGTCTGCGTAGCTGACGAGGGAGAAGTGGTCCACTGCCCTAACAGCACGCCCTCCAGGTTATTTCCGATGGCCAGGCACAAGTAAACAGAAGATTGTCCTCAATAAATCCAATGCTAAACATAAGTCCTAAATCATCACGGCTTGTTTAAATTCCTCTTCCAGGCGAATGAGTAATCCATGGTGATGTACCTTTTTATAGGACACCAAACATTAACCTTGGTTATGCCAATGTGTTCCTGAAATTGAAAACGGATTGACAAGTACCTGCGGTTAGAATTGCTTGTGAAAAGATGCACCTTAGAACTCCTGTAATGCTTGAACACATTTTGAAAACAGATGCACCGTACGGTCAACTCAAGCATGCATGTTACACATTGTAATGTAAAAAAGGAAGATAGTGCTGTAACGGTATTGCACCAGGGATAACCACTAAAAACCATAGCAAAAATAGAAGTAATTAAGAAGTTTAGAACACATTATGACCCAAATAAAAGTTCATATTTTAGCTCCACAAAGTGAACATCAAGAAATCAACTCTTATTAATTCAAGAATTGCATGGTAACTGCAACTCTCTGGTGAGAACCTGAAGAGAGTTCCTTTAACATTGGCTTGTTCTTGGAGAATAAAAAGATAGTGTCTTTTGGTAGGCAAACTGAAGCACCCTTCTTAACATTGTTCAGAGTGTAGAATTCAAACAAGAATACCAGCTGAAAAGAAAACAAATACTATTGTGTATCTGCCAACCAAAAACCATGATGTCACTGTGTTTTTTGTGAGTCCGACCAATGATATTAACCAAGGAATACATGGGGTAACATAAAATGGAGTGATATCACCCACAATAAGCTACTACCCAGCTCTCATCATGAATCTGGTTATGTATTTGGCATAAAATAATCTAAGAGGGAACGAGCTAGCATTGACAACGTCTCGCCAAATCTAAATTTGGCAATGGATGTTACAGAAGTTAATGATCAAGAACAAAATCAGGAAAGCTACATGTTGATGTGGAGGAGCTCTGTACCTACATGATCATCGCGCTATACTGATAATAGATATTGAACTTGAGGCATAATGGATATACAAATTTCTATTACCTTTTGATCCTGCTCAAGGTTGCATACGCTGGACTCCGCCGCACTTTGCAAGCGCCTCCGCAATGCTAGGATATTCCTCGGGAACCACTGCCTCCACCTACAAGGTCGATCAATCAAATCCAAATAGCATGCAATAGCGTGAGTTGAGGACGCTGGACTCCGCTACTACCTTGCAAGCGCCTTCGCAATGCTAGGTTATTCCCCTCTGGAACCACCGCCTCCACCTGCAAGATCGATCAATCAGACCCAAATAGCATGTAGCGGCAGCTTGAGAACATATCGAGGAGTGGAGCATACTAACACATCAGCGGTAGAAGGGAGCGTGTCCGGTGATGGCGGTGTCGGCAAAGGTTCTACGGTCCGTGAGGCGGCGGGAGCTGGTCCGGTCACCGGATTCGACAGAGGCGAGAGGAGGTAAGTGGGTACCTTTGATGGCTCGACTTGTTTTGTATAGGCCAAGGTTCAAACCAGCATGATTGGTAGTCCCCACGTGCTAAGCTGACGAGCGGCTCCACAACTCCACACGCACGGAGTTGACCGGCTGTTCCACATTTTGGGAGCTGCCCTGGTTCCATCGGTCGAGAGACAACTGGGGGATTGGGGAGGCGGTGCCCGTGGATAGGGAAGCGACACGGCGGGTGACTGTGAAGACAAGGACCAGAGCTGCAGATGGCAGGTGCGGCAACAGATGGAGGAGGCAACGTTTCCTCCATGTGGATTGACAGGAGAGGACGGACGGGTCGAGAGGCATTCTCCGGGTTTTTTCAGAGTGCAGGATGCAAGGAGCGTGATTTTTTTTGCCTTTTTCTTCGTGCGAGGGAGACGTTTAAACTCTCCTGGTTGACTTATATAATGTAACAGTGGAACATGTAATCGCATAACACTGGAATACTGAGATAAACATTCTTCCTATTTGATAACATTGACACGACTACTTTGTCGGGATATAAGTTTGCAATTCAAGAACCAAGAGACCAATATTTGCAAAATGTTTACGTGTGAACTGGAAAAATGCCTAGAGAAGTATATAGATATTAAAAATACTTTTTTTTGCGGGAAAGATATTAAAAATACTTTGTAGGAATTTAAAAATACCATATACGTGGATGACAACCAAGATCTCACTTAGATTTTGCTTCACACAATTCTACTAACAAATATCAATCAGAAGAAACAATAACCATCGACCACCCTAACCTATTGTGTTGAACAAAGGTTGCAATTTGCACATGATTTAACATCAACCCACATAGTTTGAAAAAAGCAAACCAGATCTCACTTGGATTTTACGTTAAAGACTCTAACAAGATTGAGGGGTTCTCTCTAGGGAGGACAGAGGCTGACGAAACCATAAAGATTCTAACAAGATTGAGGGGTTCTCTCTAGGGAGGATAGAGGCTGACCAAACGAGGCTCACCTCCAGAGGCTATAGTGGAATCAAGAGGTTTCTGCCAATCTGGTAGCCGTGTCTAGTAGGCTAAACTCATCTGCCATGACACTATTTCAGGCTCAAGAGGATAGAGTGAGCTGAAAAAAAGCACGACGATTCCAGATGAAGAGAGGGTATCCCAGCAGGCTAAATGACAGAATGAGCGGTGGAGCTGTCAGCAGGCCAAGGTCAAAAATGATGCCGGGAGTGGCGAAGTGTATCTGCCCTGTGACAGCGAGCTCGAGCAAAATGTGGGCAGGGGCAACATCAGTGGTGGCAAGGCTAAAGGCTGTATCACGACTGGGAGATGTATAGCACATATCTATAACAATTAACCATTCATCAATTATATGAACATTGACAAACTGACTTAAAATTGGCACATGCTACAAACTTCAAAAGACATCTATTCATGAGGTGTTTAGAGTAGCAAAGGGATGTTTGGAGGAACATAGAGGAATTAGGGAAGAATAGAAGTTTTTTTTAAGCGAGGGAAGAATATAAGTTGATTCAAGTCCATTGCTACTCTGCTACTCCACCAACCAGACTTAGCTAAATATGGCGTTCATTGAGACCTTGATTCTATCAGAAGGTATCTAGTCGAAACATACATCAAGTTGCAACCACATATGCAAAAGAAAGTGCAAATTTAAACGGTGCCAACAAGAAATTTGTAAAGACCAAAGAACTTGGATGGCATCTAGGCGATGACCTTGTTCGTCTTCATCGAGGCCTGTGTGCCGCCCTCCGCGTGCTCTGCCATGGGGAGTTGCAGGAGAGCGATGGACCTCCACGGCGAGCGATTATCTGGATGCGGGAGGGTCAGAGGTGGCGATGACTTGGATGACAACCTAGTCAGGCTTCGCGATAGGCACAAAGTCTAGAGGACAATTCGGCACAAATAAAGGTTGAACTGGACGTTTTCCCAAGTAAGCAACAACTCGATGTTATTACAGGAATGGTGAGGACTCACAAAATACTGAAATCAGGAAAAACGAGAACCATGTAAGCTTTGCCACAAAACTAATTTGCACAACTAAGTGATTGAAGTACCGGTCAGAAAGTGTTCCCCCCAAACTATGAAAATTAGCTGTGTGAGCTCATAATCAGGTGATCACTCTATATGCATTGTTAATATTTTAGACCTTGCTATTAATCCTATATGTAACATCAAACTTGGTAGAAAATATCATAATCCTATAAAATCAATTTTTTTCTAATTGAAGCTATTAGAAAAATCCCCAATTGAAGCTTAGAAAATTGGCAACTTTCAGACAGCCATTGTTCAGATTACTCTTCATAAGAAAGAAACCATACGAGCTAATGGATTTCTTTTGATCTATAGTATATCCTGACTCCTGAGAACATCCATGCTATGTAAAGAATTCTGAGAGCGTACTGTGACCTTTACCAACTGTCAAATAATTCGTAGTGGTTCAGAGATAGCAGAAGGTATTTGGATTTGCATCGAGGCATGCATGATAGGCACAAGTAGGAGTCACCTGTTAAGAAGTGTTCATGGGGTCGTCGTCGCCAGGGCCGGGGAGCCTCTCCCGCTCCTAGCCCTCCTCCTCCTTGTAGGAGGCATCCTCATCGATCTCCACGACGGATCTGGCCGACACTGCCGCTAGGTTCCTCTGCTGACGCTGCCGAGGCCGGGCACCCCCTCAAGCTCGTATCCTTATCCTCTAGGATGGAACGGGTAGGCGGTCATTGGAACGGCGGCGTCGCGGTTTTCTCCGGCCGCAGGTCGGAGACGGGATGAGAAGCAGAGTGAGAAGGGCGAGTGAATATGGGGAGGAGGCAAGGAACCGGGAGGGTGGTTGGTGGCGGAAGGGTTGCACACCGAGCTTTGGAGAAGAGGCCCAGCGCTGGAGATGGGGACGGCGCCTGCCCTATCGCTGGAAACCATGGAGGTTATGTCAGGACGGGGGAGTGGAGGAAACGTGCTTGAGGTAGGGGATGAGAAAGGAAAAAAAAAGAAATGGTAAGTTAACTTGGCGGTGGCAATTCTAGGTAAATAGTCAGAAAATAAGGGGTAAATGCAAAGTGACGTACCACCATATTGTCCTATTCTCCTTTAATAAGTACTCCCTCCGTTCGGAAATATAAGACATTCTAGCTTTGTGAAACGAATGTATCTAGACATCTTTTAGTGTATAGGTTCACTTCGAACCTCTACGAATCTATACACTAAAACATGTCTAGATACATTCAATTCACAAAACTAAAACGTCTTATATTTCCGAACGGAGGGAGTAGTAAAGATTGATAGAAATATATATATATATATATATGATTATGTTAGAAAAATGTGGCTATTTCAAGTCTAGCCAAGGAGGGGCGGGAGAGTTTAGTTTTATCCACAGCAAATAATCTTTGTTTAGACATACAGAAGGAAGAGCGAGGTGAAGGTTTCTAAGAGTAAAGATAGGAGAAACCACACGTAATGGTGACTTATTGCTCATTATATAGGAGGATTATAAGGGGAGTCATAGTCTCATACAACACAGACACATACAAAAGGAATACACAATATGACCGTATACCTATACAAACACAATACGACCACATATTCTAACACCCTCCCTCGGTCAAAAATGGGCGTCCGACGAATATTAAGACTGTCCCGAAAATCTAAGAAGAGAGGTGACAATAATACTTTGGTGAAGATGTCCGCGAACTAAGATGAACTAGGAACGTGTAGAACCCTGACCTCGCTAGTTGTCACGCGATCTCTAACGAAGTGTAGATCAATCTTCACATGTTTGGTACGCTGATGATGCACTAAATTTTGTGTCATGTAAACTAATCTCATGTTGTCACAGAAGACGACGGAAGCATCAGGCACCGGTCGATGAAGCTCCTAAAGTAGTTGGCATAGCCATCACAGTTCGGTCGCCACATTTTCTACTGCCTGATACTCATCCTCCGCACTCGAGCGTGAAACAGTGTGTTGTCGCTTGGCCGACCAAGACACCAGATTTGCGCCGAGGAACACACTTTAGCCAGAAGTAGACCGTCAAGTGTCTGGACAACCTGCCCAGTCAGCGTCATAGTACATCATCAGTTTGTTCGAGGTACGTCGATACAAAGTGAGACCATAGTGGATGGTGTCGTGCACGCTTCACAAGGAGCAAGTGATTAGCCCGTGGATCATGCATATGAAGACATATCTGCTGTACTACATAGGAGATATCGGGCCGAGTAAAAGTGAGGTACTGGAGACCTCCTGCAATACAATGATACTCTATAGGATCAGCCACGGGTTTACTAGACAGGAATTCAAGCTTAGAAGTTGTATCAACTTGTGTGGAGATAGACTTGCACTATAACATACCGGTGCGGTCAAGGAGCTCCATAGCATACTTCTCCTGCGATAGAAAGAGACAGTCCTTAATGCGCTTGACGGAGATGCCCAGAAAATAATGTAAATCACCCATATCCGTTATGGTGAACTCAGAATGGAGTGAAGCAATCAAACTATGCAGTAGTATCGAGGAAGACGCAGTCAAAATTATGTCATCCATATAGAGCAGGAGATAAGCCATATCGAAGCCACGGTGATAGATGAACAATGAGCTGTCAGTCTTGGCACTTAGAAACCCAAGAGATGCAATATAGGGGAAAACCGTTGAAACCATGTCCGTGGAGCCTGCTTCAACCCGTACAAGGATTTGTTCAGGTGGCACACCTTCTCAGGAGAATTGGGATCAATGAAACCTGAAGGCTATCGAGCATAAACCGTCTCATCAAGTTTGCCGTTGAGGAAAGAATTCTTGACATCCAACTGATGAATAGGCCAATCACTAAAAAGAGCAAGTGATAAAACTATCCGTATCGTGACGGGTTTAACAACTGGACTGAAAGTTTCATCAAAATCAATACCTACACGTTGCATGAATCCTCGCAAGACCCACCATGCCTTATACCGATCAACAGAACCATCAGACTTTAAATTATGACGAAAGATCCACTGGCTTGTGATAATATTTGCATTGTGAGGTGGATCAACTAGGTCCCTAAGTGTTGTTGGAGAGAAGAGCACTGTACTCATCAACCATCATTGCATGCCAATTAGGGTCCTTGAGCGCTCCACGGTACGTCTTCGGGAGAGGAGATAACCCCTCAACATCAAGATCAAAGATGGTATTCGGCTACACCACGCCTATCTTCGCACACATAAGCATGCAGTGTGACGATGGCGGAGGCGGAGGCGGTGGTGGTGGCGGAGTCGGTGCAGTAGCCGCATGTGGCAAGGAATCGTCCTTAGCAGACGTGGCGGGTGATGAGGCGAGCGACAGGGCAGTCGCAGGCGACGAGGGGGTCGTGGCAGGAGAGGCGGCCTAACTCGCGGAAGAGCAGACGTGTGCGGCAGGAGAGGCAGCCACGATAGGCTGCCGAGCGCCCGCGGAAGGTTGTCGCACGCCCGCAGCAGAGCTTACCGTGGCTGGCACGGTGAACGGTGTCGACGACATCGACTTCCCAACCTACAGAAAATCACAAGTGTGCAGGGAAGGAGTAGGAAACGTGGTGGACGCGGTGGTGGCAAAGGGAAAGACATGCTCGTCGAATACAACATGGCGAGAGATGGTGATCTTTTGGGTGGAACGATCAAGACAGCGATAGCCGTGATGTTGGGATGGATACCGTAAAAACACGCAGGACATGGAGCAAGGCGCATGCTTGTGTGGTGCAACGGTAGTGGTGTTGGGGTAGCAAATACATCCGAAGACCCTATGACCAGCATACGTAGGGTCGACACCATGAAGAGCTTGAAAAGGCACATGATCTGAGATTGCCTTGGAAGGAAGCCGATTATGCAATAATACGGCTGTATGAAGAGCCTCGGCCCAAAAGTGTGGCAGCATACTTGCTTGAATTAGAAGCGTGGGAGTAATGCCATTGAGAGTGTGAATAATCCTCTTGGCTTTATCGTTCTGTTATGTGGTATATGGACATGAAAATCGGAGTGTTATTCCATGGCGTTGGGCAAAAGAGTGGAGGAGGGAATTATCGAACTCACGACCATTGTCACACTGAATATCTTGCAAGTTTGTACGGAACTGAGTATGGGATAAGGCGTGAAAGGATGATAACTGCGAGAAAACTTCTGACTTGGCATGTAGAGGATAAACCCAGGCATACTGAGTAAAATCATTGAGGAAAATAAGATAATACTTAAAGCCAGAAATACTCTCAATCGGTGATGTCCACAAATCACAGTGAATAATTTGAAATGGAGAATGTGTTACACGATTGGTAGAATAATAAGGAAGACGAACATAACGACCTAATTGACAAGCATGACACACACTATATTTATTCTTATCCCTAGGAATAACCTAAGAGCGAGCTAAAGACTCCATGACGGGTCGTCCAGGGTGTCCAAGCCGCCGGTGCCATAGAGTGGGATCTATGATGTGGAAGGAATGTAGGTGACTGGTGGAGGAGGTGCAGACATGATAGAGAGTTCCGACGCTATTGCATCTGAGAATCTCGTTCCTGGTTTTGAAGATCCTTCATAGAAAAACCAAGAGGGTCAAATTCGACAGAAACACGATTATCAATGGTGAGCTAACGAACCAACAAAAGATTTTTTACTATGTTAGGATAAACTAAAACATTATGAAGATGAAGAGGACGCTCGGTGGTGGAAATAGGAAAACTTGCATGTCCGGTAGCGGTGATCGTAAGAGTGGAGCCGTTACCGACAACAACAACACGAGAATAAGAGGTAGGGGAGACATGGAGGTGAGCATACCGGGGTTGGCCGCGAAGTAGGAGGAGGCGCCAGTGTCCATTACCCATTCATGGGTGCTTGTAAGCATGTCGTATGGAACCGGTGCATGAGCGCGGACTGATCCCACGAGGCGGTTGACGGAGTCGATGATGATGGTGCTGGTGAGGAGGAAGCGGCGCCATAGCCGTAAGCGGGGGCGGGGCGCATAGCCATAGCCGTATCCATAGGAGGAGTGTGGCATGCTATAGGGCCCTTCTGCGTAGAAGGCGTGTGGCGAGGGATCAGGACGTGGCATGTAGCTGTGTTCCCGACCGTAGGGCCACATCTAGATCGCGCTGTTCCATAGGAGTTGTGGCGTGGGCTAGGTTGGCAAAGCGATGACCGGTGGTGCAGCAGGGGCCTGGTGCTGGACGATAGCGCCCTCCTCGGAGGCCTCAGCCGCAACCTTATTCTTCTTGCGGCGGTTGTCATTGCCTTTGCCAGGGTTGGCACCGTCAACGACGAGAGCCATGTCAGAGTTGCGGGCTTGGAAATTTTGCGCTTCATATCTTGGAGCGCGAGGAGAGAACGCCACTTATCGAAGGTGATCTCGGGCATGAGGGATATCAAGTCGGCGGCATGCTCGTACTGCTCGGAGAGGCCATTGAGGCAGTGGATCACCAGCTTGGCATCTTCTTCTGGTGCTCCGTGATCTGATAGACCATCGGCAAGGGCCTTGATCTTCTCAAGTACTCTGTCATGGAAATTTCGCCCATCTTGATCTTGCTGAGATCGGTGGAGAGGTGGAGCTACCGATTGATCTTATGGTAATTGAAGAGGCCGTTGATGCTTGTCCACGGATCAACGGCAAGAGGATCTTCACCCGACGTCATGACGGTGTCGAGGAGGCCGAGGGAGACGGACCCGTGGAGCCACGTGACCACCATGGCATCCAACAAGGACCACTCCAGAGTTGGATCTATCGGAGCGGTCGTGTCGACGTAGTCGAGCAGTGCGTACTTGTGGAGGGCAGTGCAGAAGAAGGTGCGCCATTGGAGATGAACGCCGGTGTCGAGGGCCAGGTCGACTGGTATGTGCCCCTTGATGAAATAGAGGCCAATGGCTTGGGCATGCAGGGAGGTGAGCGAGAAGGCCCCCACGCTGGAGGAGGGAGCGGTGGTGAGGGCCATCTTGGCCTTGGCGTCGGCAGCCTCGCGAGCCTCATCCTTCTCCTTGGCGGCCTGCGCGGCCCATGTAGCATCGTCGCCCATGGCTCCAAGAGAAGCGACGCAGAGAGGAGGGAGGTGGGTGTAACATCCCAGTATTTAGGACCTAACGAATGGTAGATTTAGGAATATGAATTGTTGCATGCATTCATCTGTGAAAATGTGGGTAAAATTTTCGCCAAATAAAAAACCTAAGTGATCAATGTTTCTTTCATACTTTGAGATTAGGTTTAGTCTTAAAGGGTGATTGTTATAAACTTTGAGATGATCTTAAGGAGTTATGTGTTTAAAATGAATTTGAATTTTAAAATTGAGTGTTTGAATTATAATCTAAATGATTTAGATATAAGATTTGAATCTTAAATTAATGAAGAGATAAGTATTATAACTTAAATCTTATCCAAAAACAATATTGAATATGAAATTCATTTCATATTATTAATACATAAACAAGTTACAAAGAATGTAATCTACTGAAGTCATTCCAAACTTCACAATTTACAAAAGAGTAAAGAATAAAAAATATTCTTTATTAATAATAATATAATCTTTATTACAAATAAATAAAATAAAGATTACAAGAATTATAAAAGAAAAATTACAGAAGAATAAGAAAATTACATTTGAATATCTACTAACTATCCTATATCTAAATCTACACTAAATCTTCATCTTTATCTTTGTACCTGCAAAACAAAGACTAAATAAAAAACAAAAGAAGATTAGTGTTAGTATATTTCCCTCAGATATGTCAGTGAAATGCACTTGACAAATTCATCATTGAGAAATGTTATAAAGGGGAAAGTTTCACCAATATGAAAGATTTCATCTTTCATAAATTCAAAGCCAGAATTAAAATGACAGCCAAGAGGGACCAATTCACCAGCCAGGTCAAAGTAATCTGGTAATAGTAAGTTCAAAAGTTCTGAACATATCCACAAGTGCATAGCAGTCACACAAGCTGGACACACACCAGCATGCACATGGTGTGCTGTCGACCTCACAAGCATAGCCCAATCTCACAAACCACAGCACAGCCGTGGAGGATCACACCAGTGCATCACTCCACTACACAGCACACAAGCACAGCTAGTGTAGACAGCAGCCAAACCAAGAACACCAGTCAAACCAAACCACCTAGATCAACCCAAACATCACCAGGATGGTGACATAAGGAGGGGGAAGAATCAGGTGGACAGCAAGGCCAAGCCAGGAGCTAGGAGGAGCAGTCCAGCTCAAGAGCAAGCACAGGAATCCAGCAGATCAAGATCAAGATCATCATCATCATCTACTACACCACCATCAGATTTTGTGGTGAGCCTCATAAAACCATCACATGATTTCATCATATTATCTAAACAAAAGCATGTGTTGATTTATGAAGCAAACTCTCAATAATCACCCAAATGAGGTGAATCTATCCTAGAGATTTCAAGTATAAAGATAAGAAATCAAGCTCAGCCACAAGCACTAATCTCTCAGACTAGCATCACAGAGTTTAGTGTTAATTCATGCAACTTAAATCATTTTTAATTTGATCTTATCAGATCAGGGCACATCTCCTAGAGAGAGTAGCACCTCTAATCCTACAAGTTTCAAACAAACTATTTGCTCAACTAACAGGACTTAAAATCCTAGAGCCTTAGACCAACATCATAGGCAGGAGAATCAAGAAAATCTTTCATTTTATCTTGCCAGTATTAATCACAAGCATTGTCAAGTTAAGCCCAGAAATAAAACTCAATCACTTGTATGCCAGATCATAATGGTAGCACAAGGACAGGTTCTAAATGAACTAAAACCAATCTTTTCTTAGTTTCCACAGATAAAAGGGACAAGTAATAAATATCATTTTCCTGAAGCCAAGTGCCAGGAATCAATATCATATGCATCTATACATCCACAGAAAAATCATTACATGTAATGATTTGATTCAGTGTGTATAATCTCATACAAGCCTACCATTATAATTACAGTAAGCGACTACTGTCAGTACAAGCATTTTGACAGTAGAGTAAATTCTCAGATCAACAACATAATCCAATCAGGGATTCCATAGAAACACTAGCATGGGATCATAGTGAATCACCACTAGAATAAATCTGACAAGCAACTAGCATCATCAAAGCCACTACAAATCATTAACCACAACAAACAATCATTCTTCATGCTCAGATATGATCATCACTAGATCTAAAAGCATCATGGATATGATCAACAGGGGGTTATGAACCCTAATCAGAACAAGAACCCTAATTAGGAGATGAACCCTAATCAACACATAGTCACTAGGCATGATAAGCCACTAGATACACAAAGAGAGATTCATGGTAGTAGCATGAACAAGAACCATAGAAGCAACTTATCCGAGGTCCTCGCTGACGAATCGAAGAGGAAGCAGATTGGTCGACGAACCTGCGGCGACATAGGGAGCACCCAGGGGCGCTGCAACCTACACCAGCCATGGCGACGGCCACAGCAGCACACGAGCCCAGCACACCACCGCAGGCAGGACCGCGACGGTGGCGATAACACCTTTTCCTAACCCTAGGGTTCGGGAATGGGGTGAACCTGACCACGGGGAAGCCCCGGAGTCAAATCGAGATGGACCGGGTGAACTAGCGTGGGCGCAAATCTCGCCCTGCACCACGGCGGCGGCCAGGAGAAGCCTCAACGGTGGCCATCGCCAGCGGCGGCGCCAGAGCCGCGGGGTCGAGGAAGAAGAAGGGTGAGAACGAAGGGAGGCAGAGAGAGTGGGCTGGGTGGGCCAGAACCCCTCGGGGTGATATTTTGACCTTTCCCTATTGGGCCACACTAGCCCAATAAGCCCAAAAGGCTAGCCCAAGTCGTTTAAGAACTGTTTTAATTAATTGGAAAAGACCAAAATACCCCTGACCTCAATAAAATTCTAGAAAATAAAATAAAAGTCCAAAAATTATAAATAAAATATTTTTGGATTCACAATAATCCACTATGTCCAAATAAAATAAGATATAAAATTTTGGACATTTAAATTTTTATAAGAATTTTGTAATTTATATATTCTTTATGGAATTTTACAAAATTATTGAAAGGTGATAAAAATAAATAAAAATCACTTTCATGATACATTAATATTATAGTATTTTTGAAAAATACTAAATATATATTTAATAATAAATTTTAATGTATACTTAATAATTCCTAAAAGAATTATTAAATCAATAAAAGTCAAATAAAAAGGGAGATAAAATAAAATAATTCAATATATGCAATAAATGTAAAAAATAATATTTATCAATGCTTTAGTAAAAGACACCTTATATAAGGAAAAGGCATATAGAATTAAATAATGCATTACATTACTTTCATAATCATTTTTGCTTCTTTAAATATTGTCCTTGCCAGGCAACAATGATGTTTTTGTAGAACTAGAAGCTCAAGGTCCAGCGCAAGCATCAGACTTCACTACCTTGCCATCACAAGGCAAGTTCGTCACTTGATCAT